>CM029522.1:11111090-12403154 GCA_017140615.1 Eucalyptus cladocalyx
CTACAATCATATATTCAATAAATCAAGAGAATAAAAGTCAAAATGGAAACCAAGCCCAAATCAGTGAGGATAATGGCCAGATTGATAATCAAAGGGAAAGTATCAAAGAACTATACTCATCAGGTGAGTTGTTTGTAAAAATCAAAACGAACTTGAATGCGTTTCGGTAACTTGAGTGAAAAATAGAAATGCTAATTTGCGGTGACAAATCGAGGCTAAAATTGGTAATTCCCACAATCAATGAAGCATAACTTTCTAAAGATCAATAGAGGTTTTCGCTATAAAAAAAAAAAAAAAAAAAAGGGCTACAGTTCATGAAGAAGGGGGGATTGGAAAAACATCAAGAGAGAATTCGTAAAAAGGACCTTTCCTTCGTTCTTCGGGAGAGAGCAACACAAAAGCTTTAGAAGAGGGAAAAGTCAAAAGTCAAAAGTCAAAAAAAGAGAGAAAAGAGGGAAAGAGAGAAGAGACGTGGGGGCAGAGAGTGCAGCGAGAGAGAGAGAGAGAAGTGACGAGAGAAGACAGAAGAGAGAGAGAGAAAAAAAAAAGAGAGAAAAGCAAAAAGGGGGGGTCGTCTCCTTCGGTTGGGCTTTTGCCCTTCGCTGCTGGTCACTCCGTCTGGCAACAGGCCGCCCGCCTCCGTCCACCGCCGGCGAGTTCTGAAGCCGCAACAGCCCTCAGCGACGCCCGCGCCTGACCTCCGCCGCTGACCCGCAGCACCGCCACCGCGCCTCGCCTGCAGCCCGCACCCAACGCAACTCGCTGCACCCGACGCCCCAGCCTCTGTTCATCCGTCGCCAGCGCTTGTCTCCTCCGCCCGGTGACCGACGTTCGTACCTCCGCTCATCACTCGGCCTCTGCAGCAGCAATCTCCGCCTGTCCCCGACGCCTGCCAGCCTCCGCTCGACGACCGCACCACAGCTGCTGACCTCTGTCCTCCGAGCGACACCGTCTCTGCCCGCTGCGCTCCGCCTGTCGCCGTCGCTCCTGCAGCCCGTGACCTGCGACCTGCTGCTCGCCTGTACTGCGTTTTATTTTTTGTAACCCGGAACCCCCGTACTGCAACCGGCAGCCGACAAGATAAACCCGAGGTGACGCTAACAAGGACCTACCACCTCGACGTCACGCTTAAGATCCCGTGCGACCAGCGAGATTCGAACTCCTCTCCTCCTCACAAAGTCATGGGAGCCTTATCCAACCTGGCCAACGCAGGCGGTGGTCTCAAACTATTTTTTTTACCATGAAAAATCCCAAACTCATACTTTTGTGACAAATTTATTCCGATTGACCATAAAAAAAACCTAAACTGGTATATTCCAAACAAATTTATTCAACCTAAAAATTTTCAAACTTGGTAAATTTGTAACAAGTATACCATTCGCTAAATTGGATTAATACCACAAAAAAAAAAAAAAAAATCACAAAAATTGTAAACTGTCTGAGAACATAAAATCATAAATTGGTATAATAGTCAACTGTTACGTGTCATTTAACTTAATAATTTGACAATAAAATTTAACGAAAATTAATAAAGGGTAAATTTGTCATAAGTGTACCAGTTTTTGATAAATTTGTCAAAAGTATACTAGTTTGGGGTTTTTGGTGGTAAAAAAAAAAATTTTGATAAATTTGTCATGGATGTACCAATTTTGGTTTTTCAAGATATTAACCTATATTTAAATTGTAACTTACCAAAAAAAAAAACCTATATTTAAATTGTAACATTGGATATCAATACTCATTTCATGAATCTTGTAGGCATTAACCACAAGGGTTTTGTCCAAAATTATTGTAATTATTAATTTGATCCGAAAGACGTCGGATCATTTTTTTAATTATATTAATTTTTGGACATTTTGATAGTACTTTAATTGTTAAATCATTATAATTATTAATTCGATCCATAAAACTTCGGATCAAATTTTTAATTATTTTGAATTTTTTATGTCTTAGGGTTAGAGTAATTATTAATTTAACCCGTGAGACAATTGATTATTTTTTCGATTATTTTAATCCTTTATTTGATTAAAATCTTGCTTTGTTTAGATGTAATTGCTTGTCTCGAAAAACACTAAAAAATCAAAAAAAAAAAATTCAAATCTTGCATCGGAATGTGTTGGTTTAGTAAATTAGGATTGCATTTTTAGGGTTGCACTTTTAGATAATTTTTTTTAATAGATTAGGATTGATTGTTTTTATAAATAGACTCTTAAATAATGTTTGCACATTTTAATAATCTCATTTTTCTAAAAAATAGTTTTCTATGATAGGATATGATTTAAGTCAAATTAACCCCTAAAATAAATTAGAAAATTATTCCCTTTTTAGATAGTTTAATTAGGATTTTTATTAATTCCGAATTTCAATAAAAAAAATACAAAAATATTAGGTGCATGTCAATTAGTTTGCATGTTAGGTTCTTCTAATTAGAATTTGCTTGTTAATAAAGTTAGCTTATGAAGTTAAAATGCACGCTTCAATTTCAAGATAAAAGAAAACCCAAAAAATATTTTGTGTGTTTATTTCTTTTAATGGAAGCCTTTTGATTGTTTAATATTGACTAATCATCCGTGTGATCACACTTTTGCATGATAGAGATTTAGGTTAAAATAAATCCAAATTGCCTGCAAAAACATTTTTGAAATTAAAAATAAATGGTACCGAAAGGATATTAGAAAAATCTAGTATAACCAAGTTCTCGTACCCTTAGTCTCTAGTTCATAGGAGTAAAATAATTCTTCCATTATTTTACTTATATGTCTAATTGACCTACCGTAAACTGATTAGTGGCGACTCCTAAATAATAATCATTTGCATAATAAATATTTAAAAGTCACGAATTGATATGGGCTTAGGAGAGCCCGAGCTAAGCTTAAAGACATAATAGTCCATTAACCTAAACCTAGGTGGTGCACCCGAGATTTAGGTCACAACATCATCATGGATCAAATACTAGTGCATAAATCTTCGATAGAGTACATCTCACCGAGCTACGAGCTAATCTAGGTTAGTAGATATTAACTTGGCTTAGGTTTGGCGACATGGTGGTGCAGTCGGTGGCAAAACTCGAGCAAATGGTACCGAAGTTTAAGTGAAAGTTTGCTGCCGCTAGTGAGATGCAGAGTGAGCGTAGAGAGGAAGGAGAAGATGGTCGACGGAGATGAAGTGAAGCCGAGCGTGATAGGGAAGAAAACTGCTACTTCTGCTTTCTTCGTGAGTTCTGCCTGGTTTTCCTCTTTGTTGACTTCCATTGTCAACATTTTGGGGTGTGTGGTGGCCGTCCAAGCTGAGGGCAAGGGGAAAGAGGTGTCACCAGCAGGGCTGCCGCACGGCATCTTGCATGTTTCATGCAAGACGTGGCCTCTTTGCTGGCTAAAGGAAAGGGAGTCGTGGCTGCCCTTTTCTCCTTTATTGACTTTAAGAGTCAACAAATCTTAGGTGTGGTGGCCGTTCGCTGGCAGCGAAAGGGGAAGCCAGCCGTGCGCGTGTCACGCACAAGAAGGAGAAGCGGCCACCTCTTGCACGGCCAGCAGCCGATTCCCTCTTGTTGACACGTCCTAGTCAACTATTTCCTTAGAGGGCAATGGTCAACAAAAGAATGGAACACGGCGGATGCGTTGGAGTCAAAGGTCTTCGTTCCTGCATGGCATGGGGTTTGTTTCTCGTGTCTCGATGTATCGCATGCCCGTGAAGAGGTTGGCGTGACGGTATGGTCGTTCCATGAAGAGGAATGCATGCGTGAGATTGTGGTGGTCGGTTATCTTTGGTTGGAGATGGTCGAGAATCGACGTGAGGTAGATAGGGGAGTCTTCGACATTTTTCGTCGTCAATCTTCACGTACGCATAGGGTCGAAGATGTCTTGCATGAAGGATTCGGTTAGCAGGGTACAAATGCTAGTGGATGTGGGTCTCATTGGTGGCGTTGCGTAAGAAAATATTCGATGAGATGATAAATTATACGGTGATCGGACTGTCACAACATAACAAAGGCATGACTATCATCGTACGTCGTAAGGTCATTACGAGACGTAAGGTCTCGGTCTGGTGATGGAAATAATGAGACGGCATCCACAAGTGGCGCCAACGACGTCGTCCAATGACAATTTTGTCAACCCATCATGGACAGTTACATATTCGAGATCCGACAAAATCCAAATGTCACACATTTCATTCCTTTATGACAGTTGAGCTCAGACTTGTTGATAAACTGGCTCTGATACTAACGTTAAATAGTCTTTGAATATTCTTACCTTAAAAAATTAGCTCAAATAGTGAAACTTTCCCCCACTTATAAACCAACCAATAGCCCACGCCACAACCACGGTGAGATAAACTCTGATAGCAAGAAACCAAACGAACTGGATAGAATGGAATCCGCAACAACATTTCTGGATCGGCTGTCCAATTGGAGCAGACTAGGTACGTCATGTGGAAGGCAAGTGTAGAGAGAACTGAGTCATTGCTGGCTTGCACTGCAAGTGCGAGTAAAACGATGTCAAGGGCTTGTGTGCGATCATACCCACTTTTTATCTCCCCGTCTTTCATTAGTTTCAATGGGGAAGGCATTGTTCTATCTCACGCAACAGAGTCATCACCTTCTTTGGTTGGTAACTCCTTGGAAAGGCTACGGCTGTTTTCATGTGCTTTCATCAGATATCACACCGATATCAAGTTTTAGAGAATTATGCCAAGTATCTCTATCACATGTCGTTAGACAATCAATTTTTTAGCACCAACCGCTCCATTTCAAGAGGCGAACGGAAGACATCGAAACTCGCCCGACTACTTTATCTCCTCCACGCTTCTCCAACATTGCTTTCCTCGCGAGCGCTCACTTCTCCTGGTCAGTCCCTCAAGCACTTCGGGTCTCTGTTTCTTTTCTCTTTTCTTTTTTTTTTCCTTCTTTGGGTAAACAGAAATCTTATCCAGAAACAATCTCAAGGGATCGAGAGGAGAGAGGGGGAGCGAGAGAGTGAGCAAGCGAGCTTTGTCACTGGGGAAACCATGGAAGCCCCCCAGGACAAGACCCTAAAGCTCATTTTCCCCGCGCTCAACTGCGCCATGCTCTTTCTTAGTTGCGGCGGCCCGCTCCTCGTGCGCCTCTACTTCATCCACGGCGGCGCCAGCGTGTGGCTCTCCAGCTGGCTCGAGACGGGCGGCTGGCCCATCATCTTCATCCCCCTCGCGGTAGCCTATTTCCGCCGGCGCGCCTCCGAGGGCCCCTCCGCCCGCCTCGTCCTCATGGACCCCTTCCTCTTCGTCGACGCGGCCGTCATCGGGGTCCTCACTGGTCTCGACGACTACGTCTACGCGTACGGCGTGGGGCGGCTCCCCGTCTCGACCTCGGCCCTGCTCTCTGCGACGCAGCTGGCCTTCACGGCCGGGTTCGCGTTCCTGCTGGTGAGGCAGCTGTTCACGTCGTACTCGGTCAACTCGATATTCCTGCTGACGATGGGGGCGGGGGTGCTGGCGATGCACACGAGCGGTGACCGGCCGGCGGGGGAGTCGAACGGTGCGTACTATGCGGGGTTCTTCATGACGCTTGGGGCGGCGGCGCTGTACGGTTTCGTACTGCCGCTGGTGGAGCTGACGTACAAGAAGGCCAAGCAGGCGATCACTTACTCGCTGGTGTTGGAGATTCAGTTGGTGATGTGCTTCTTCGCCACCGCTTTCTGCACCATCGGCATGCTGGTCAACAAGGACTTCCAGGTTCTCTCTCTCTCATCCTCTTAGGTTTTATTGATCATGTAAAATTCACTTGGTTTTCATCCTCTTCACGAAACCCGACTGACCTTTGATTGCATATGATCCGCGACCCTTGAAAGTGTTTTCTCTCTTCACCATGTTGCCTTAGAAATCGGTATTTCTGGTCTGATGAACCAGCTTCCTGTGGACCAGATCAGGTTTTCGTGGTTCCGCTTGATTCGTGCTCCGCCTTGCTTGGTTCGCGTTTAGGTCGTCGGGATCCAGTTCATATTTACACGTGAAATCGATCGCTAAATTAGTGGCTTCAAAATGTCAACGATAAGGATTCAGTCTCCAATGATGTCTGTTTATTGTTTGACCGAACCTTTTTACTTTTCTATTAGCAATTGATTTCAAAAAACAATTGTTGAAAATTTTTATATGAATTTACGTATTAAAATCTTTACCCAAAAAAAAAATAATTTACGTATTAAAATTTAAATATTACGAATCATAGATGCAGAAAAGAATCAAAGTCTCTTTGTTGCAAGATTTGGATATAAAAATAACTTGGTTCTGGTCTAAGTCGTCGGGATCCAATTCATTTTTACACATGAAATCGATAGCTAAATAAGTGGCTTCAAAAAGTCGGAAAATTCCAAATAAGGACTCGGAATGAATTTATTTTTCAAATAAGGACCCAAAGTCAACTTTATATCAAATAAGGATCCAAGTGGACCCAGTGTTTCAAAAAATGACTGAAGTGAATTTTGTCTCAAATAAGGATCCAAAGTGATCAGGTTAATCTCTATTAAGGGCCTTAGCTTGCTTAGGTAGACATTTTCCATCGATTAAAATATGGGCAATTTTGTTAGAAATTTGTGATTGGAAAAAAAATGTTTAAGTAAATGCAAAGATCATTTGGTAAACAATGTTTTGAGAATTAACTTTAAGAAAAATTTTGTTTAGTGAAAAACACATTTGAAAAGTCTTTTGGGTAAGTAATATTAGTGTTTTATTTTATTTTTTTTAAAATTGAAAAAATAATATATGCAACTTTTTAAATATAGATTTTGACAATAATTCTCAGAAAAATCAAATATATATATAAAAGACCAAACTCTTCACGATGAGGCAAAGGACTACGGTCGTCAGCGAGCCAGATCTGCTGTCGGCACCCCTCGTCAAGGTCATGAGAGTCTTACCTGATTGAGGACCACCAACCATCGACGCTAGATTTGGCTTGCCGGTGGCTGTAGCCCTTCGCCGAACTTGCAAAGGGTTGGTCTTTTTTAAATAAAAAATATATATATATTTGATTTTTTTAGCATTTAAAAAATAATAATGATGGCAAAATCAGAAATTTGAAGAATGGGTGAGGATAATTTTGGAAGAAAAAAATGAGTTTTAGTATTTGACCAAATGTTGAAAACTCAATACTAGCCCTCACTAGCATTAGGCTTTGAGTATTCCCAATAATGGTTTTCACTTGAAAGTTACTTCGAAATATAAGCTAAATGGTCATGTATTTTCTCAATGGGCTTTAGAGGTTCAAAGCCCTTTAAGAATACTAAACCAAATGCACGTATTGTACCTTTCCAACCTAATATGACAATATTTTGTTCAAAAAAAAAACCTAATATGACAATATGACCGGGAAAAAAAAACTAATAGGACAATAATAACATAAAAACTGGCTAAGGGCTTATTTGATAACCATTTTGTTCTTAAGAATAATTTTTTTATTTAGAAATGATTTTTTTATTTCTGTCCCTAAATGAGCTTTTGAGCATTTAAAAGCATTGAGTAACTATACAAAATTTTTATTTTTGGGATAGAATTACGTTTCGTAAAACCTTAAATTTTTTTGTGATTTAAAATTTCTTTTAATTTTTTTAATAATTTTATTTTCTTTTTCTTTTTTTCTTTTTCTTCTTCTCCCTCTTGTTTTGGTGTTTTGGTTGGCTAATGACCTTGTTGGATCGTCGCCAGCCCTCTGCGAGGTTGAGCCTCATTGGCCGAGCTCACCTAGCTACTAGTGAGGCTTGACCTCGCTAAGCCACTATGAGGGTAGCATCGCCCGGCCTTGGCAAGGCCAACCTTGTGGTGGCTCGGCGAGGTTGCCAAATTTAGGCGAGGCCGAATTTGTCCAACCAAGGCTTAGTCGAGCCTCACCTAACTGTCGAGGAGGCTTGGCCTCGTCGAGGGCCAGCGATGCTCTAACAAGATCATCAGTCAAAGAAAGAAGGAGAAGAAGAAAAGAAAAAAAGAAAAGAGGAAAAAGGAAAATGAACTTGATTTTGGAATTATTTCCGGAAACAAAGAAGCAACTTTTTTCTACTTTTTAATTCTGTTCCAAATCTATTCCTAAGAACAAAAAATTTACCAAATAGATTTATATTCTTTTTTTATTCCGGAAAAGAAAAATAGCATCAGGCTTTGTTTGACCAGTTATCAAGCAAAGCCTAAAAGATCATTACTTTGTGACCAGGATGCTACCCCTGCTTTCATTTTTCAACGTAACATCATGAGGGTCGATTTCATCCGGTCAATTTAGGTAGCAACTATGATGTTATTGCAGGTTCATCAAGGAATCCTGTTTTCAGTGATGAGCCCTAATGCTGCTCGCTGACTTCATGTTTATGCAGGCGATTCCTAGAGAAGCGAGGAATTTTGGGCTCGGAGAAGCCCAGTACTACGTGGTGCTCGTGTCGAACGCGATCGTCTGGCAATTCTTCTTCTTGGGAGCCATAGGGGTCATCTTTTACGCCTCCTCTCTATTCTCAGGAATCATGATCGCCATCCTACTCCCGGTCACCGAGATCCTAGGCGTCATATGCTTCCACGAGAAGTTCCAGGCGGAGAAGGGCGTGTCCCTGGCCCTCTCTCTCTGGGGCTTTGCCTCGTACTTCTATGGCGAATTCAAACATGCCAAGGAGGAAAAGAAGCAGCAGCTGCAGCTGCAGCAAGAGATAGAAGCGCTTCAACGAGGCCTTCCTTGAAAGTGAAAAAGTGAGAAGACATGGCTTTTACTTAGGCTGCTGTGGTAGTATGTCTTATATCTGGCCCGCATGAAAGTAACGAAAGGATCTTCTTACGTTATTTAGGAGGTGATTACTGTCAGCCTGGGGTTGCATGCTGTCCCACAGCACTGCTACTCGTGATCTGCATTGTAGCAGAAGTTATCTAGTCTTTCTTTACCGTCTTTGGTGGCTGGATGTGTAACAACGAGATTGAAAAGAATTAAAGGTCCATTCAAGAAAAAGAGCAAGTTAAAGGAGGAAAAAACAGAACTGTTGATTGTAATTGAAGATTTATGTTGCTGCATACATACATGCTATAATTTACGTTTGATTCTCCAATACATCCAACGCCAAAATTTGGACCCGCACTGAGTGGCGACTCTGTTTTGAGCAGGAAAAAAAAAACAATCTTGTGATGAGCGAGACAGAGGGACAATAACAAAAGCCAGGAAGTTTCGGACTACAACTCATTGTTCACCATCTTGTTTAAGTTTCTCCCTGCTCATTGAAGCTAATAGCCTAGATTGACCCGAGGAGAATCTTATCACATCTAATACAGTCATGCTAATCGAGACAAGAACATGGAATCGCCAGACTCTTGAAGCAGCTGATCAATAGACAAGTTCACGTAATCAATCAGATAATCCAATGCAACAGAAATTACTGGGGATTTTCTATTAGAAATAGTACTGTACTTCTAGCTTTCTGGCCCTGTCAACACCACCAAAGATTAGGGAGATCACCTTGCAGGATGGTGACAAAAAAGTCAAAGATAATTTTTTTTTTAGATACACCAAATAGTTCATTGAAGTACCCTTTACTGTCATGTGGAACCCTTCACTTTGTCCATCAAACCAAACTATTAAGAAAGAAAATATAAACTACAAAGTGCTCCAACAAATTGAATACGACACAATAAGTTTCACAGCGAGAAATTCGTAGATTGGGTGCACCTGTATGGTTATATGATGATCTCGATAATGCTCTCTGCTTTTAGTAAAAGCAGCAGTTTTCCCTTATGATGATCTCGATGATACTTTCTTTCACTTCAAAATTTAGCTTAAAATGTAAATTTTTCTCTCATACTTATAAATGAATCATCACTCTCTTTCAAAATCAATGTGAGATAAACTTCAATAGGAAGAAACCAGAAACCAAACGAACGGAATAGAATGGAATCAAACATTTGATCGGTCGAATTGGAGCAGATACGGTAGAGCTTCCAAGGATCTTGGTTACATCATGCGGAAGGCAAGCGTAGGGAGAACTGAGTCATTGCTGGTGTGCACAGCAGATGCGAGGAGGCGGATCCACTTTCTGTAAGACTAGTAAAATAATGTCTAGAGCTTGTGTGCAATCATACCCACTTTTTATCTAGCCGTCTTTCATTAGTTTCTTTTAAATGTTTTGAGAGCGAGTTTGTGAATGGCAACCTGATCCGGATAAAACATGCAGAAAATGAGGAAATTCTATCTTTGTTGTAGTCATAAGCAAAATAAAGACTGGCAAAATACAGAAATTGTTTCTGTGTTAAAGTGATGATCAATAATGGATAGTTAATCTTGGACTTATATTTGGACGCAAGTTCGTTGAAGCGGACAATAATTTCGTACACAAATTGGAGTCTTGGTTCTCAAATCGGAAGATCGAACACGGACTTTGAATCGGTCAACGTGTCAGAGAAGGGACAGGAAGAAAAAGACCCGGGAATCTTTTTCTGCAGAAGTTGATTTGGGAGATTTGTGTTTTATATCTTTATATATTCATAGATTTTAGTTTTGGCTATAGCTTGAAGAACGCCTCAGTGAGTTCTTGAAGCCCTGTCTTAAAGTGAGTGCTTGATGCGAGTATTTCTGATGATTTCGTTTGTGAACTACATTCAAGATACGAATGTTCAAGTTAAATTCTTATTATAAAAATTTGTGTATAATTAATATTATGATATTGAGAGATTATTTTAGTGAAGAATTCCAAAGCTAAATACTGCGTGAGATTTTAGATGTAATTGGGACTTGGGAAAATTGAAAATGTTTGAGTGAATCAAGCGTGGTTATACTCTCTATCATTCTACAAAAATATTCATCGTTGCTATTCTTGTGAACGTAATTTAAACTATGTAAATTTAATATTCGATTTTTTTTAATCTATCCATTTTATTGTTTTATCTCTCAATTTGGCAACGGTTTCAATGCTGAAGGCATTGTTCTATCTTATGGGACTGGATCATCAGCTAGTTTTTTTTTTTTTTTTTTTTTTTTTATTACTTTTTATTCCTTTTCTACACTCACTTTATTCCTCCTCTTGGGGGCGTGGGAGTCGTAGCCGCAACCCACTCGAAACTACGCGTCCTACCCCCCATCCCTCCGAGGAGGTGGGGATTTGAACTTTCCTCATCTCCTCCTTCCATGTTGGAAGGGTGGCCACTGGAACAATCGTCAGCTAGTTTGGTCGGTACCTCCTTTGCAAGCGCTACATCCGTTTTCACGTGCTTTCATCAGATGTCATGTTGATAAAAGTTTCTCCTGCAACTTTCGTATGACGACAAAAAAAAGAGAAATTGTTGATTGTCCTAGTTGCGTAGTCAATTTTGATAAATTGATGGTTTCCAAACTCTTAAGACAGCACATCAACGAGTACAAATGCAGACTCCCGCTCACGTTAAATAGCCACGTGGAAAGGAGCAAGCAACAGAAAATAGGACATTGAAGTCTAATTCGTCCAATAAGATAGATTGATTCTAAAAGTCTTAGGAGTATTATTTACTAGCAAGCTAAAAAAGGAAAATTGAAATTGACTTACAAAATCAATGCAAATTATGAGATTTCTAATGCTTTTGTCTCTTTATTTTTAGGTAAGATGCTGCAATCTCGTTCCATTGATGTTCTTAGCCTAGGATATGGATGAGTTCGCAGCAAACTCAACAACCATGTCAAGGAATCGATTATAATAAACAGTTCCTAATCTCCGAAATACACGATAAATTATGATAACCGATATACATGCGTTGAGCCATCTTCGAAGCACAGATCCAAGTGTTTTCAATAATAGTCCGATGCATGTGAAACTGAAGGTTGTCACACGCAACGAGCTTTAGTCATATGCTCAGAAAGAGATTGTGATAACTCAAGAGAATGAGAAATTATTTTACCCAAATATCACCACGTTCGAGAGAGAGACCCTTCATTCTGTAGATATTGGAGAGTGATTCATTTTTCGCGAAACGAGAATGAAACCCGTATCGCGTTCCAGGGCAGCCAATGAGAGCAAAGGCTTCTTTCGGACGTTTTTGCTGAAGTGAAAAGCTCCACTTCTAGGACTCCCGCACGTCTCCTTTCTTGCCAATGACACCAATCATTCCACCAGCTACAGAATGCAGTCACGAAGAAACTGACCTAACCAGCAAAGTGCCCCCCCAACACGAAGCAACCTTCTCCTTCCTCCTAGATAAATTGGACGGGTTTTCACCAAAATTTGTTGCGCTGTCGACCGGAGACAATTGGTAATTCCTTGTGAATGGTCGAGGAGAAACAGTCAACGAGAAATGAGGGAGATAGAGGGCGACGGCGACGCCGAGAGCGAGAGCTTGATCGCCGTGGAAACCACGGAAGCCCCGCGGGGCGAAAGCGAAACCCAAAAGCCCCTCCTCCTCGCGCTCAACTGCGCCATGCTCTCCCTCGGCACTTGCGGCGGCCCGCTCCTCATGCGCCTCTACTACCTCTACGGCGGCAGCGGGGTGTGGCTCTCCAGCTGGCTCGAGACGGGCGGCTGGCCGGTCATCTTCCTCGCCCTCGCGGTGGCCTACTTCCGCCGCCGCTCTGCCGAGGGGCCCTCCGCCCGCCTCGTCCTCATGGACCCCTTCCTCTTCGCCGCCTCGGCCGTCGTCGGGGTCCTCACGGGACTCGACGACTACCTCTACGCGTACGGCGTGGCGCGGCTCCCTGCCTCGACGTCGGCCCTGCTCATCGCCACGCAGCTGGCCTTCACGGCCGGGTTCGCGTTCCTGCTGGTGAGGCAGCGGTTCACGTCCTACTCGATCAACTCGGTATACCTGCTGACGGTCGCGGCGGGGGTGCTGGCATTGAACGCGAGCAGCGACCGGCCGGCGGGGGAGTCGGACCAGGAGTACTACGCGGGGTTCTTCATGACGCTTGGGGCGGCGGCGCTGTACGGTTTCGTGCTGCCGCTGGTGGAGCTAATGTACAAGAAGGCCAAGCAGGCGGTCACTTACTCGCTGGTGTTGGAGATTCAGTTGGTGATGTGCTTCTTCGCCACCGCCTTCTGCACCATCGGCATGCTGGTCAACAAGGACTTCCAGGTTCTCCCCTCTCTCTCTCTTCCTCAACCTGGACCTTTCATCACCAATTATTGTCATGTGAAGTCTATTTCCTGTGGTTCCCCCAAGTTAGAATGACCAGTATACAAACGAGATCTCTCTCAATCGTATAATCTTTAGAAATCGGATTACTCAAACAGAAAACTTTTCTTAATCTTGGTTCTTTTCAGTCTCCTGCTTAACAGCTTTTGCCAAGGTCGATAGTTATGGTTGATTGCTCTGAAAAAACCATCCCACAATCTTTCTTTTGAATCTGCTGGAGTGGATGATGTTTGGATGGTAAGTAAGACAATGACAGTACTTACAGTCTCGTTCTATTGAAGTTTTTATAGTTAAAGAAACCGCTGAAAGGGGAAGACAGGAAACTACGATCAGAATGACATGAGGTTGCTCCCGACATCATGTTTATGCAGGCGATTCCTACGGAAGCGAAGAACTACGAGCTCGGAGAAGCACTATACTACGTGGTGCTCGTGGGGAACGCGATCGCCTGGCAATTCTTTTTCCTGGGAGTCATTGGAGTCATCTTCTGTGCCTCCTCTCTATTCTCAGGAATCATGATCGCCGTCCTACTCCCGGTCACCGAGATCCTCGCCATCATATGCTTCCGGGAGACGTTCCAGGCGACGAAAGGCGTGTCCCTTGCCCTCTCGCTCTGGGGCTTGGCCTCGTATTTTTACGGCGAATTCAAACTTGCCAAGAAGGAAAAAGAAAGAGCAGCAGCAGCAGCAGCAGAAGCAGATTAGACCTCCAGAGACGGAAATGTGTTGAAGATAGGATTTGATCGATATTCAGTGAGGAAAATAGGAAAACGTTATCTTGTGTACTTTTTCCCAATCGTATTTTCTTGTATTATAAACATTCCTATGTACATGAACAACATACATTGAAAAAAATGCAATTACAATTCCTCCATAACTCCTCTTCGATTTCTGTCGAAATGCATCAACAAGGCCTTCCCTGAAGGTTAAAAAAAGAGAGACACGGCTCGTACCTAGCGAAATTTGGATCTGCACCGCATGGCTACTCTGTTTTTGGGGCAGAAAAGCAGGGTGACAATGACAAAAGCCAGGGGAATTTCGGAATATACAGTTCGCCCTCTTGTTTATGTTTCTCCCTGTCCAGTGAAGCTGCATAGCCCGAATAGACCAAAGAGAAACTTCTCGCAGATGTAATCCAGCGGTGCTAAGTGAGACAATGACAGGGAACCGCCAGATTGATTGAAAGCTGCTGAACAACTAGTAATGTTCACATAATCAATCGGGATATCCAATGGGAGACACGTTACTGTTGACTTCTCATCAGAAAAAGAACGAACTCCTAGCTTTCTGTAACCGTTAATCAACGATTTAAGGTAGGGAGATCAACTTGCAGGTTGGTGACAAAGAAGTCAAAGATCATCTTTTGAGATACACCGAACTTGTTCTATCTACCTTTACTTTCACGCGGAGGCCTTCACTTTCGTCCACCAAACCAAACTATCAAAGAAAGAAAATACAAAATACAAAGAGCTCCCGCAAAGTGAGTGGACTCGAAAAGTTCCACAGATATTGTCATCTTCCTACGAAAAGTTCATAGATCAGAAGCTCCTCTTCGGGTATAGGATGATTCCGATGATGCGATCTGCTAAAAAAGGAAACACTCTTTTCCTCCTGCCATGCCTACTTTTATCTCGACGTCGACCGCTCTAATCAGACTGTGGAAGCCACATAAGGATGAGGACACTGAACTGAGTGAACTCTATAGCATTACTTGTGACAAACTTTAAATTCAACCTTCTCTCTCCCACGGCAGCAAGGGCAAATATTCATTACACGTGAATTTGCGATTGAATTTATACCCACCTCTTATTTCAGGAGTCATCACAAAGAGATTTTGTCTGGCCCTGAGACTAATGTTGCAAAGAAGCTTTCTCCTCGTAATTTTCTTGGTTATATGTTTCTCAAAAGGCTTTTAAACTCCAGGGAAAGGGTTCTTCAGCTCTGAAGGAGCAAGAAACCTGAAACCATATGAACTGGGTAGAATTGAATCTGTGACAACATTTCTAGATCGGAAGCCCCACTGTAGCGGATGCAGTAGTGTTTCCAAAGCTCTGGGCTACATGATGGGGAAGGTAAGTGAAGAGAGGACCGAGTCATTGCTTGTGTGCACTGTCGAACAGTAGATGCCTGGACCAGGAGGCAGATCCAACCTTCATAATACTGTTAAAATATATCGAGAGCTTGTGTGCAGTAATACCTGCTTATTGTTTGGTATATAAATAGCATAAATTGTCCCTAAATTTTGACTTAATGTGTAATGACGTCCTTGAACTTTTAATTTTTTTAATATAATATATGAACTTTAACTCAATATTCAATGTTGTCTCTAAACTTTAAATTCATGTAATATAGTCCTTAAACTTTTGGAATATGTTTTATTTAATCCTTAAAATATATAGAAATGTTCAATGTTGTCAAGGACAACATTGAATAATTAAAAAATTCATATATCATATTATTTATTCAATCAAAATTTGGGATGTATTCGTGTCATTATTCCTTCATGAATCAACCTTTCAATACTTGTAATATAGTCCTTAAACTTTTGGAATATGTTTTATTTAATCCTTAAAATATATAGAAATGTTCAATGTTGTCAAGGACAACATTGAATAATTAAAAAATTCATATATCATATTATTTATTCAATCAAAATTTGGGACGTATTCGTGTCATTATTCCTTCATGAATCAACCTTTCAATACCTTAAATTATTCTTTTTGTCGCTAGGGAATCAGCTGGGTTAGGATTCTTGATGCACGTGTCTCTTGTTCCATGGCGAATTTGACGTTCGCCTAGACGTGCGTGCACGACATGTGCGCAGACGAAAAGTTAAGGGTGAATTAACTTTGAAATCAAAGTGCATTAGCTCATTTTATAAATCGATTTCATAAACAGAAAACAAAGTCGTCACGTTCTGTACTAACTACTTTGAAAATGCTGCATCTGTAATCGTTCCATGCAAAAGAATATACCATTGGAAATGATCCTATTTCTATGTGCTTTCATGACACATCACATCGGTATTGAATTCCGTCTTAATATTTCTTCTTTCAACAAGAAAAGTAGAAAATCGTTGATTGTTGTAATTTTGCGATCAATCTTGACAAATTGATGATTTCCAAAACATATAATTCTTAGACTGCAAAATGCGCACACATCATACGAACAAGCATCAACGAGCATCGATAGGTACGTAATAGCCACGTGAAAAAGAGAAAATATCAAAAATAATATGGTATTAAAGTTTTCACTTGTCTAATGAGATAGACAAAGTCAACTACCACTTTGATCGTATCAATTTAAAGGGATCTTGGAATAGGATTTGGTAATTAGCTAAAAGATTCTGATTGTGACTCACAATTGGGCACAAAATTTGGGGATTTCAAATATTTTTTCGCAATCTTTCTAGGTAAGATGTTGCAATCTTGTTCCATTCATTCATTTGGCCTAGGGTAAGGATGAGTTCACACCGAACTCAATAATTGAAAATGGGCGGTTCCCAATTTCTACACTAGACGACAAGCTATGCTAAGCGTGCTGGGCTCGTCGTCCTCCACATTCAATATCCGGCTTCAAATTGTCGTTTGGCTCCATTCTCTTGGACCCAACCTTAGCACAGATGGGCATGTTTCCGATGACAACTCGGCGGTGCACGTGGTCATGTGCTCAAAAATATATTGGAACCCTAAGTTTTACAGTCAAAGTCCACTTCTAGAAGTCAAAGAAGGGACCCACTTAACTCTTTGTGTCCTTGCGATAGAATCAATCATTTACAAGCTACAATATAATAATAAAGAGAGCGGGGCCCTAATGAGCAAGTGCGCCCGAACACGAAGGAGATTCCCTATTCTCTAATGTTCCCCATAAAAAAAAAATTCGGAAAATGTGCTGTCTAGCTAATTTGCACTGCCCATATCAAGACAAAAGTGACTACAAATCAGTAGTGACCTCTCTCTCTTTCTTGTGAAGTTATTTTAAATCAAAATAAAAAATCAATGTAAATAAATTAAACGATTTGAAGAGGAGATTTTTTGGGACTAGAATGAAAGTTTATATTCATTTCTCACGAGATATTTTAGAAGTGCATAAACTTCATAACAACCAAACCCAGCAAAGCAAAGTCCAAAGTACTACAATACACAAATCCAAATCTAGGAAATAAAAAAATAAAAAAAATCAAGGGAGCATTAACATAGTTAATACACACTTGTCCATAACAAATCAATTAAGCAAAATAACTGACGGCTTAAATCTCATATCTTCGTCAGTAACGAGCAAATATAAAAAATTCCACCACTAATGACTATGGAGTTGCCAATTGGCGGTGCATGCCTAAATTTGATTTTCTTTATATCATCGCCGTATAAAGACAACCAAAACAGATTAAATGAACACAAATCCAACATTTAGGAAAACAATTTTTTGCGATATTCTTGCAACCATCATTAAAATTGAAGGCAAAGAACTCGTACACACAACACAGCACAAGAGCATTTAATCCTTGAAAGCATATTTATTCCTAAATCTAGATTGGAGAAGATAGCTCGTATATCTAGAATTAGATGTGGGAGGAGAGAAAAGGAAACAAGAAAAGAACAAAAAGGCACCAACAAAGTCAAAAGGAGAGGGGACCAGGTGAGGCTCACCAAGGTTTAAGAAGACGATGGAGATGGAGATGGAGATGGAAATGGAGATGGAGATGGAGGAGGGAGAGGAGGGAACGGTCAAATTGAAATTACTTTGTTGGATTTTTTAATTAGAGAACGATTGATAAATCTTGGTGAAGGATTGACTAGAAAGTAGAAACTATCCCAAGGGACGAGAGAGAGAGACAGAGAGACAGAGAGACAGAGCGAGCCAGAGCTCGAGCTTGGTCATGGCGGAAACCGTGGCAGCTCCCCGGCTCAAAGCCCGAAAACGCCTCTTCCTCGTCCTCAACTGCATCATGCTCTCCGTCGGCACGTGCGGCAGCCCGCTCATCATGCGCCTCTACTTCGTCCGCGGCGGAGCCCGCATGTGGCTCGTCAGCTGGCTCGAAATGGGCGCCTGGCCGATGCTCCTCGTCCCCCTCGCGGCAGCCTACTCCCACCGCCGCTCCGCCGAGGGCCCCTCCGCCCGCCTCGTCCTCGTGGACCGCTTCCTCTTCGCCCCGGCGGCTGGTATCGGGGTTCTCCTGGGCCTCGACAACTACTTCTACGCGTACGGGGTGGGTCGACTCCCCGTCTCGACGTCGGCCCTGCTCATCGCGACGCAGCTGGCCTTCACGGCCGGGTTCGCGTTCCTGCTGGTGAGGCAGCGGTTCACGTCGTGCTCGATCAACTCGATATTCCTGCTGACGATCGGGGCGGGGGTGCTGTCGATGCACACGAGCAGCGACCGGCCGGCGGGGGAGTCGAAGGGGGCGTACTACACGGGGTTCTTCATGACGCTTGGGGCGGCGGCGCTGTACGGTTTGGTACTGCCGCTGGTGGAGCTGACGTACAAGAAGGCCAAGCAGGCCGTCACTTACTCGCTGGTCTTGGAGATTCAGTTGGTGATGTGCTTCTTCGCCACCGCTTTCTGCACCGTCGCCATGCTGGTCAACAAGGACTTCCAGGTTCTCTCTCTCTCTCTCTCTTCCAGGTTCATCAAAATCACTGGTCATGTAACGTTGAGTGCATGCGGCTCCCACAAATTGGAATGGACGCGGTCGCGTGTGATCCATGACCTTCCTCTCTCGACCATATCATCTTAATCGGATTACTCAAACCACAGCTTTCGCCAGGATCTTATGGCTGATTGCTCTGATAAAAAAAAAAACATTACAAGACCATCTTTTGAATCTGCCGGAGTGGATGATGTTTGGGTCGTAAGACAATGGCAATTCCTTAATCAGTTTCTATAATTAAGAAATTACTGAAAGGTGAAATCAAAAAACCATGATCAGAATGACATAAGGCTGCTCCTGACATCACGTTATTGTTTACGCAGGCGATTCCTAGAGAAGCAAGGAACTACGAGCTCGGAGAAGCCCGATACTACGTGGTGCTCGTGTGGACCGCGATCATCAATCAATTCTTTTTCTTGGGAGCCATAGGGGTCATCTTCTATGCCTCCTCTCTATTCTCAGCAGTCATCATCGCCACTCTTCTCCCGGTCACCGAGATCCTAGCCGTCATATGCTTCCAGGAGAAGTTCCAGGCGGAGAAAGGGGTGGCCCTCGCCCTCTCGCTCTGGGGCTTCGCTTCCTACTTCTACGGCGAATTCAAACTTGCCAAGAAGGAAAAAGAAGCAACGGCAGGGACGGTGATTAAACCTGCAGAGACGGAAATGCATCAACGAGGCCTTCCCTGAAGGCAAAAGTCGAAAGACATGGCTCATACTTAGCCTGCTGTTGTAATCGGTCTGTCATAATTCCGGCCCTGAGATTATTCGTATGAAAGTAACAAGAGGGCCTTCTACATTATTTGCGAGGTCATAACTGTCAACTTTCAATTGCATACTGTCCCACAGCGTTGCCGTTAGTGATGTGTATTGTAGCATAATTTGTTTGAGTCCCTTTTTTTTTTCCATTTTAAACAGTTGGATTTGTAACATTAAAAAAAAAAATAATTCAAGAAAAAAACAGAATTGCAAATTGTAATCTAGGATTTGTGTTGCTTCTTAGTTCTTATATGTGATGTGGTATGTTTGATTGTCTAATACATCCAACACCAAAGTTTGGAGATACACTGCTTTGGGCGGGAAACCAACAATCTAGTGATGAGCAAGTTGCCCTCTTCTTTATGTTTCTCCCTTTCCATTGAAGCTAGACGGACTTGCTGGAAGAGAATCTGATCACATCTAATAAAGTTGTGCTAATGGAGACTGATGTGGAAGCAAGTAATCGAACAATGAAATAGACAGAACAAGAAAATAAATCGGGTAACAAATTTACATGGTTTGATCCTAGTGACTTAAATCTTCGGGAAGAGCAATAATAAATGAAAATTTTAAATATTTAATCAACCCTTTAACCAAAAGTCAAATCCTGGTCAAAAAATTGATTTTTGCATTAAAACATCCCTTTTGGCCGTAATAGCACTTTGGCCACATTAAATTTCAAAATTTTCAAATATTTGATCACAAAATCAACATTTTAGGGAAAGCCAACTAAATAGTTGACTTTTGATTAAACTTTTAATAAAAAAATTGGAAAATATAAAAATTCACGAATCACTTCATTCCAATTCCAACTTGACTTTAACATAAAAAATTTTACAAAAATCAATTGAAAATTTTATTTTCGGAATTTTTCGATTTTAGATTCAAAATCGGCCAAAAATAAAATTATTCCCATTCTAGTAATAATTCAGCTTCATTCCTTTTACGACATTTGATCTAGAGATCATTACCCATTTACTCGTTCAATCAATTTCGAGATCGGGCGTGCCGAAAGATCAAGTGATAAATGGAGATTACAATCACACTCAATTAACTCAAACACAATTAGTGTTCTTCAAGCTCCAATTACACCCAATAACTCATACAATATTTAGTTCAACAATTTCTCGCGAAATAATCAACAAATTTTAAACTCACAAGATTTAATTGGCGTGCCAAGCACTCACGTAAGTGGTGCTTCTTTCCTCTCAACAGAGACGCTCTATGGACCACGCTTGCACTTGCAGGATATATATATATACACAATTGACTTTATAAATTCAGCCTTATCTCCAACGTGCGGTAGGTTTGCGTATATTTCATTTCCCTTTTAATTTGCTTGGAATCCTTATCCACCAGAACTCAAAGGAAATCTTATCTCTATGGCATATATTTAAGCATCTACAAATGATAATTTATTTTGAGTCGGGTAAGTTCACATAATCAATCCGAAAAAAATCAATATAAGATAGACACATTACTGGTTACTTTCGATTAGAAAAAAATACTGTACTTCTAGCTTTCTGACCCTGTTAAGTAACCATTAAAGGCAGGGGCATCACCCTGCGGGATGGTAGCAACGAGGTCGAAGATCCTTTCTTGAGATATATTCCTACTCGTTCTCTGATATACCTTTACTTTCATGTAGAGGCCTTCACTTTATCCACCAAACCAAACTATCAAGGAAGAAAATGCAAAATACGAAGTGCTCCAACGAAGTGAACAGGACACATTAAATTTCACAAATTTGGCTGTCTTCCTACAAGAAATCCATGAGTTAGAAGCTGCCCTATGGTCGCACGGCGATCCCTATAAAAGCCACAGTGTTTCCTTCTGCCACATCTACTTTTGTCTCAATGTCGACGGCTCTAAATTGGTTGATGAATCCACATAAAGATGAGAACACTGAACTCTATAGCATTACATGTGGCAAACTTTAAATTTACCTTACTCTCTCATAGCATCAAGGGCAAATCAAGCTCTTAAAATGTTTCAAGTTTCGTCACATCTTGAGACCGAGGAGCGATCATGCTGCCTATATGGTTCAGTTTGCGTCGAAAGCCATTATAGTGGGCTGCAAGCACCGCAGATGAGCTGTTTCTACACAGCCAGTTGAGATGGCTAGTCCTCCCCATACTAACTCAGCGAATCTGGGAGCCTTTGTTTCAGTTAAACCTGAGAGCTGCCTGGGAACTGTGCTTAGCTGCTTTCGTAAGGCACCTGTTCTCGAGCCTGTGAAGACCTCAGCTTTCGAAGTTTCCCAGTTCTATAATGGTGTTATCAAGCAGTTTCATGCACCACATTAATGTGTCCAGATGCTGTGAAATCAACGTGGAAATCTTAACATGGATAGAAAGCCAACGAGGTTCTCTGATGTCGGCCAAGGATCATGGCATGAGTTACCTTGAATATGGATGTCCAGGGTTAAACAAACAATGAAGATTAATTTGTGCATAGTAGCGAAACTTTGCTTCGCCGGTGCAAGTTTCCTTGCTCTTCATGGCTATGTAGAATCTAGAAGTGAAGCGAACAGAAAAAGTTGAGGCCTTTTATGGTTAACCTGTATCATCTTACTCTGGTCGTAAATCCGCTACCATGATGAGATGACCAATGTTTACAATGCTTATAAAATTTAGGGAAAATTTCAATTAATAGCCTAAAGTGGAACCGTTTTCTTAAAAAATGACCTAAAATGGACATTGTCTCAAATAAAAACCTGACATGACCAACTTAGTTTCAGATAAGAGCCTCAACTTAAAAGCCAACCAAATCTTATTTGCATATAGGGGTATTTTCGTCTAAAGACTTTTTTTCCCTTCTTTTTTAAATTTATTTTCTCCTTCTCTTTCTTTCTTCTTCATCATCATGCCTTCACCTTTTTCACTCTTTAGATCGCATTCTTCAAAGTCCATCTCTATCTTCCTTGCCGAATTAGCCATCAACACCCTCAACCTCATTTGTCATTGCCCTCAACAGCAATTCCAGTACCTTTGTTGAAAGATAGAGGTCAATCCAAGCCCTAGATCGAGCATGAGTGGACCAAGATGTGACACTCAACTCAATTCAATCCCCACATCTTGTGGTCGTGGTCAAGCACGAAGCATGATGAGGTGTAAGCCATTAGCTTGCTGCCCTCGTTGTCGTCGGTGCTTAAATTCAAATCGGTGCTCACGCAGGCTATGATCGATCTTAGCGAGGAGAAGCCAAATTGAAGTGCCTAAGCCAAATTTATTAGAGGTTTTTGAGGAATCTCTGCAATACTCATATGCATTGATTTGTTCAGTGAAATACATGATTTTGGGAACTTCTGAGCGATTTTGCACTTTTTTCATCTTGTTATTCTCTCTCAAATCTATGTAGATAATATTTCAAAGTTAGAGAGGCAAATTTGTTTGAACATGTGTTGACTAGAGTCATTCATTTTTTAGATTGAGTGTTGTTTGATTCGAATCGCCACCAAATGCGAGTATCTTCAATCACGGGCCAAAATGATTCAACAGCCTTTGAAAATAACCAGCATGCACGATACAATTGGACCCTCTCAAGAAGCCACATATTCCACCTCAATGCAAGTTGCATCTATGAATGTTATGAATAATCCAACCCAGACCCAATAAAACATTCCCAAGAAACTACGAGTGAAAGTTATCATGGCATAGGCAATTTCATTGGCGGGGAGAGCATGAAACTGTTACTTTAATTGCCATAATAAGTTTTTACAAGCAAATTGAATAATAACAAAACCCACTGATGGATATTTCTCGATTCTCAAGTTCATTATCGTCATCGGAGAAGGTGAGTGGTGGTGAATAACTTAAAAATCGGCTTATGCCGAAATCGATGAGTTCTTGGGTGAGGATGTAGAATTGCATAATGTAGAGCATGCACTTTGAAGTTTGCTGATGGGGAGGCTGCAAAATTGAAGCACGCAATTTGCAATTTTGCAAAACTGCATAACTTCTTGAATATCTTTTCATTTTCTTCTTTTCCTAAATTGTTCAAATTGTTTTGCACCTGTGCAAGCTCATGCATGAGGAGTTTGATGCATTTGTCAAGAAGGAGGTGAGCAAGATGAAAAAAGAAAGAAAAGAAAAAGAAAAAGGAAAAAGAAAAAAAAGTCTTTAGACGAAAAATACCCATAGCTACAAATAAAATTTGATTGACTTTCAAGTTAAAACCCTTATTCGAGACTAAATCGGTCACTTTTGGCCCTTATTTGATACAATGTCCACTTTATGCCTTTTTTGAGAAAATATTTCTATTTCAAGCCCTTAATTGAAATTTTCCCTAAAATTTATATATTTGGTGTGTTAGTATAGTTTATTATTTAATCAATTTATTAATGAATGATGGAAATGAATAAAAAAGAAATAAAATAACAGAGAGACGGAAATATAATAAAAAACTAAGTAAATGAAAATGGATCGGGAGAGATTTTTACCATCTTTACTTGTGTTTTTTTAGGTTCACTTACATTGATATGTTATTCATACCAAACAATAGACATGATAGTATATGGAAATATCTGATTTTATCATTACGATTCACCAAATAATGAATAAAATATAACAAAACTCTTAGATTTCATATCATTTTCCTAGATAGTCCTATCTTGGCAAGAAATCCATGCTACCAAATGCAATTTTAAGACTGTTTGGTAAATATCCTTATGTAATGTCCAGTTAATTCGCATTTGACTATGTCAAAACAAAACCGACCACACAACTTCTCTAGTGAAATTCTTTTAAACTTTTAACGAGAAGAACTGTGAATGAATTAGATAATTTGAAAGATTTAGATTCACAATATCATACATTTAAGGGAAAATTTCAAATAAGGACCTACAGTGCCATTCTTTTCTCAAAAGATGACCTGAAGTGAAGTTTGTCTCAAATAAGGACTCAAAGTGCCTTCATTTTCTCAAAATATGACCTAGAGTAGAGTTTGTCTCAAATAAAGACCTAAAGTGATCATTTAATCTCAAAGAAGGACCTCATTTGCTGGCCGGTGAATAAATGCATCTCCGATGCATATTCCGATAGCCTGATCAAGAATATTTTTGTCCAATTTTTTTTTTTAAATTTTCAGTTGTCTTGTTATTTTATTATTATTATTGGGTCAATGGTGGCACTGTTCATTATCTTCTTTGTCCCCTATTCGTCTTCTTCTCAATAATATCGGACTTGGGAAAGGCTAGTGAGCACTGGCCGTTGGTGAGGGTCGGCGAGGGTTGGACGCCCATCGTCGGCAGTAGGTGAGGGCCACTAAGCCCTCACCGGTCGTGGGCGAGGGCTTGTAGGCCGACCCTCGCCAGATCTGGCGAGAGTGGCCTCGGTTGTAGCTGGCGAGGGCCGTCGAGCCCTCACTGGCTGCGAGTGAGGGCTTGCAAGCCCTCGTCGGCCCTTATCAGTGGCCGGTGAGGTGGGCGAGCCCTCCCCGGGCCGGCGAGGGGTGACCTCGCTGATGGCCGTGAGGGGCGACCTCCCCCACCTCCGCCCGCTGCTCCACCAACAACCCCGTCTTCTGCTAGGACTACAAATGGGATGCCCGCATCGCTTTCTTCATCCCGTCCTCCCACCACTGCTCCTAGATCGATGACTTCTTCAGCTACCCCTTTTGCCCCCAAGGACCTTCTTGTAGGGCCTCGATTTGGACGGCCCCCCTCCCCCATGGCCAACGAGGGCTCGATGGCCCTTGCCCGCTATCAGCGATAGGCGTGGAGCCCTCACTCATTGCCAGCAATGGGCGTCGAGCCCTCGCCGGCCCTTACCAGTGGCCGATGCTCATTGGCCTTTCCCCAAGTCTGGTGTTCTTGATTTGGGCAAGAAGAAGTGAACCGAGGACGAAGAAGACAATGAACAGGGCAACCAAAAATGAAAAAAAATTAATATGGACGAAATATCGTAATCAGGCCACCAGAATATACATTGAAGATGTATCTATTCACCGGCCGGTGAGTGAGGTCCTTCTTTGAGATTAATGACTACTTTGGGTCTTTCTTTGAAACAAACTTCACTTTAGGTCCTCTTTTGAGAAAAATGATGGCATTTTTTGTCCTTATTTGAGACAAACTTTACTTCATGTCCTATTTTGAGAAAATGATGGCACTTTGGGTCCTTATTTGAAATTTTCCCTACATTTAATCTAGTTTGTGCTAAACTTTCTCCTTTTGAATGAACGAACCATCGTCTTGTGCTCCAATCGTGAATGTTGACTAGGAACCTTCACTGAAAAAAATCGCAAGATATTAGAGAGAGAGAAAGAGAGTCCGAGAGCATGGACCTGTGGTTTCAAGACCCAACCGACCGAAGAGAAAGCCTAAATGATTGGTAAGACTTGAAATGTCTTAGGCTTTTGGGTTTTCTTGAGAATTTTAGAATACTTCTGAGAGTGATATGAAAATTTTATATTTGTATTCATGATATATCTCATACTTAATGAGTTAGATGTTAGTCTTCTATATAATAATATAGACAGTAATTGGAGAGTATAGATCTCTACCGTTTGATCAAAGGATGATCAACTGTGGTATTTGGGAGTCTCATGTATAAATATTAAATAGTATGCTCTCTCCTTGATCTATATCATTAACACCTAAGCAATATACATTTTTCTTTCTGAACATCATTTCTCCTAATGATCCTAGTGGACTAGAGAGGATGGTTAACTGGTTGGCGATCTCAAGCATCGGCCGGTGGAAAACATGGAAGGTCCCCAGGGCAAAACCCTAAAGCGCCTCCTCCTCGTTCTCAACTGCGCCATGCTCTCCCTCGCCATGTGCGGCGGCCACTCCTCATGCGCCTCTACTTCGTCCAGTGGACTTGAGATGGGCGGCTGGCCGATCATGTTCCTCCCCCTCGCGCTAGCCTACTTCTGCCGCTGCGCCGCCGAGGGCCCCTCCCCCCACCTCGTCCTCATGGACCCCTTCCTTTTCGCCCCCTCGGATGTCATCGGGGTCCTCACGGGCCTCGATGACTACCTCTACGCATATGGCGTAGCGCACATCCCCGTCCGGACGTCGGCCCTGCTCATCGCAACACAGCTGGCCTTCCCAGCCGGGTTTGCGTTCTTGCTTGTGAGGCAGCAGTTCACGTCGTACTCGATCACTCGATATTCCTGCTGACAATGGGGGTAGGGATCCTGGCAATGCACACGAGCAGCAACCGGCCGGCAGGGGAGTCGGAGGGTGCGTACTACGCGGGGTTCTTCATGACGCCTGGGGCAGCGGCGCTGTTCGGGTTCATACTGCCGCTGGTGGAGCTGACGTACAAGAAGGCCAAGCAGGCGATCACATACTCGCTGGTATTGGAAATTCAGTTGGTGATGTACTTCTTCGCCACCGCTTTCTGCACCATCGGCATGCTGGTCCACAAGGACTTCCAGGTTCTCTCTTTCACATCACATAAGGTTGCTCCCGACATCATGTTTACGCAGGCGATTCCTAGAGAAGCAAGGAACTACTAGCTCGGAGAAGCCTGATACTACGTGGTGCACGTGTAGAACGCGATCATGTGGCAATTCTTTTTCTTGGGAGCCATAGGAATCATCTTATATGCCTCCTCTCTCTTCTCAGTAATCATGATTGCCGTTCTTCTCCCGGTCACTGATATCCTAGCCCTCATATGCTTCCACGAGAAGTTTCAGGTGGAGAAAGGCGTTCCCTCGCCCTCTCACTCTGGGGCTTTGCTTCGTACTTTTATGGAGAACTCAAACTTTCCAAGAGGGAAAAAGAAAGAGCAACAGCAACAGCAGCAGATTTGATCTCCAGAGACTAAAATGCATAAAAAAAGGCCTTCCCTGAAGGCAAAAGATTAAAGACATGGTTCATACTTAGCCTGCTGTTGTGGTCTGTCATAATTCTGGCCCTGAGATTGTTCATATCAAAGTAACAAGAGGGTTTTCTACATTATTTGCGAGGCGATTACTGTCAGCCTCCTGTTGCATACTGTCCCCCAGCGCTGCCATTGGTGATCTGCACTGTAGCATAATTCATCGAGTCCTTTTCTGCCATTCTAGACAGCTGGATTTGTGACAGCGCAAGGGAAAAGAAAACTGTAAATCGTAATTTAGGACTTCTGTTGCTTCTTATATTCATCCAATAATGTAATGTGACATTGTCTATTGTTTAATACATCCAGCACCGAAATTTGGAGCTGCACTGCATAGAGACTCTGCTTTGGGCAGTAAACCAACAATCCAGTGATGGTCAAGACAGAGGGACAATGACAAAAGGTATGGAGTTTCTGGAATAAACCTCCTTGCTTTTTCATTCTGTTGCCCTCTTGTTTATGTTTCTCCCTTTTCAATGAAGCTGTATAGCCTGAATAGTCTGGCGATTCCATGTCATTGTCGCAATTAGCACGACCGTAGTAGATGGGATAAGATTCTCGTCCAATGTAAGAGAGACACGTTACTGGTGACGTTCTATTAGAAAAAATACCGTACTTCTAGCTTTCTGGCCCTGTCAATCAATTACTAAAGATGGGGAGATCACCTTGCAGGATGGTCACAAAGAAGTCAGATCATTTTCTGAGATACAAAAAACTTGTTCTCTGAATTATCTTTACTCTTATGTAGAGGTCTTCACTATGTCCACCAAACCAAAATACAAGAATGGAAGTGCAAGATACAAAGTGCTCCAACAAAGTAAAAATGACACAATAAATTTCACAAATCTTGGTATCTTGCTACAAGAAATTCATAAATCAGTAGCTGCTCTATGGTTATATGATGATCCCAATGATGCGATCTGCTCAGTAAAAGCAGCGGTTTTTCCTTTATCTACTTTTGTCTTAATGTTATCATAGAGCCATCAACATCTTTTGCAGGCCTTCCTTGTGCTCTAGAATAGCGTCCCAGAGGGGTGCATATTCCTTGATAATTGATAGATCGATGAACCTCTGAAACCAAGAACTGAGCAAAGACATGTCCTCTGCATTGACGAGATTTATCCCTATGTGTACTTCCACCGCTCTAACACAATACCACATCGAGCCACCAGTGATGTCCACAATATTGATAGTGTCGCCTCCAAAGAATGGCTTCCTCTCCAATCCTCCTTCCAGGATCTTCAAATTTTGTTGATCCTCTCCTTTCTTTCTGAAGATGCTTATGATTGCTGGCATGCACTGATCATCAAGGTATTAGTCGGTGAGCAGATAAAGCAGGTCGATTCCATTGATATAGAAAAGCAGCACAAAGTGAAAAACCTCTTCTCTATCTGAAGCATTACCTTATCATCAACAAATTCCATGTCTCATTGATATAATCAAGAATAACAAGTGATTTTGCAATCAGTTTTCCCTGATAGAATAGCCTTCTTATGAGGATGACTGTATTGCAAAAGCGTGGAACCATGGTTCACGAGATCTTCTTCCACACACTCATCAAAGGCAACTTCTTTGAGCTTCAAAGCCCATAAAACTCTGATGGCAAGAGGGCTCGCCCAGAACCTAAACAACTTCACCTCAGCCATCCGTTGGTTTTCTTTCTGCAAAAGCTGTTGTTATCTTGTTCTGATATCTATAGAAATTTCGCTGCAAAAGGTGTGGGTGGATTATTCATGTAAGTTCAAGTCGTGTATGATTGATCCTAGTTTTGGAATTTAGTTACTGCAGCCACAGAGACAGCTACAAGATGACATTTGACTAGTTTGAATCAAAAGACATGATGGAGTCCACTCACTTTTCTCCTGTAAATGAAATCGGCTTTCTCTGCAATTTCCCTCCAGCTGGCATTTTTGGCAGCCATTCTAGTCTAGACAATGAAAAACAAAGAACAAGAAGCAATTCTCAGGCAATGAATTTCAGTTGATCGCAAATTGGAGTCTTGATGCCCATTAACCTCTGATAGTTTTCCCCCTATGCTTCACCATTCTTTATAGTGGTTGTATTTTGTCGGACATGTGCATGTAAATGATGTCCACTGCCCTGACTAGAAAAGAGCATCGAGATTGTCCTGAGAGTATAATAGCGAAGTTGTGTCAATCACGTTCATGGTTCATTGAGAACGCCCGTTTAGATTGATTGATGAGGTGGATTGATTATCTCTTGTTGATTAGAGGTTGAGCACTCATTGTTTCTAAATCAGTACTTTTTTCTTGAGAACCGATTTATCAGAAACTTAGATAATAGTACCATGTGGCAAATTTCTCTTCGTCATGGTCTCCTCAGAGGTTCACACACTGGTCCATCAGCACAATATGACCTTAACGAGTGTAACTTAACAGTTTGATAGTTGCTAATTCGCAGTAACTCAGACTTCACACGCATCAGCTCTGTCCTATCAGACCACTGAGGAAGAATCTTGCTCCCTCCCATTTTGCAGGAAAATAGGATAGATTGAAAAGGAGACGAACGAAAATATCATGTCAGAGGAGAGTTTAATTTTTATTTGCCTGTGGCAATACTCTCATAATCTGTTATAGGATTAAAAGGTTCGTGGTCAGGAATCCTTTAGCTTTTCTTATGTCAATTTCTCTTGTATAACAAATTCACTGGCACAAGAACTCCATCAGTCTATGTATCTGGTTATTGAGTGGAGAGCTTCAACATGTTTGAAACATTCTGTGTATGAATCGTCATTGCTAGTTGCACTATGCATATTCACATAAAGATAGAGTAATATAACGCAAGCATACATTGTGCTTTAGCATCAGATCATGCTTTATTATGAGCTGGACATATTACACAATAGTCTGCAGTCCCTCTAAAGCAGTCCTAAAGAATTTGGAAATGGCAGCAAAGAAAGATCATTTTGATGAAGCGACGAGCATCTTGTGGAACCCAGAATTGAGCTCTATCAGTTTATCCCAAGGGGGCATGCATTCCTGGATGACAGGTACGTCCAGAAACCTCTTGAACCAAGCATCAAGCGAAGGCATTTTCTCAGCATCGATGAGACTGGTGCCAGTGATTTCCTCAACAATTCGAGCCCAACAACCAATTCAGCCAGTAGCAACATCTGCAAAGTTGATCATCTCGCCTCCAAAGAACGGCTTCCCCTCCAGTCCGCTCTCCAGGGTCTTTAGGCTCTCTCGAGCTTCTAACACCGCCTTCTGTTGCTCCTCGCCTTTGCTGCTGAACACGGCCATAACAGCTGGCATACACTGAGACAGGAACCGTCCATGTATTAGAGATCTAACAAAATGTTCCTCCTCCACTCATTAGCGTTACAGTTTCAGGGTGGTGCTTCACATATACTATACTTTCAAGAATGGAGCGCCACTATGCACGTGGCTCAAAAGGATTGACCCCAGAACATCCTACGAAGATTACTATTGAAAAAAGCATTACTCATCCATAATTTAAATCACATAGTGATGAAAACGATGAAAGATAAAAACAATAAGGCCAGCGCTAGATTGAGCGGAAGAAGCACTCATTCCTTTACCTTCTCGTCCGCGAATTTGGCCCAGAAACGCGCTCTGGCTCTTTCATAGGGTTCTTGAGGAAGGAGAGGGCTCTGCTTCCATGTCTTGTCGATGTATTCAAGTATCACAAGGGACTCCACAATCGGCTTCCCGCAGTGGACGAGAACCGGGACCTTCTTGTGGACTGGATTGGACTGCAAGAGCAGTGAGCTCTTCTTGTTGAGGAGATCCTCTTCCAAGTAGTCATAAGGGACTTGTTTCAGCTTCAATGCCCATATCACTCTCAGTGCATATGGGCTCCCCCAGAACCCAAGCAGCTTCACCTCTCCTCCATCAGCCATTGTTGGTTTGTGCCAAAGCAAGATGTTGACCCAGACCTGTTATATATGCGAGGATAGCATGATGAAGGTATTCTTTGACCATTCTATACTTGCTTTTTCTAGACGATCAAGTTAGGTGGGCTGAGTAAAGCCTTGCTTGACTTGTCCTCGGACAGATGATGCGTCGAAAAATCTAGGTATGTTGCGTAACGTGGCGGGTTGCTCTATCAATTCGTGACCATTGAGATTCTCGATCTCTACCAATAGCAGAAAGGATTCCCCCATTGGTCTACCCTGGTTCAGTATTGGTATTTGGATTGGTCTGCCCCATTTTTAGAGTTTGGTAAATGATTGGATATATAACATAACATACGGATATATATGACGTTCAGTGGAGTGTTTTAGTGTGTATTGAACAAGATCAATCAAATGTAAATTGTAAGTAATTATTTCAAGTTCGAAAAGAAAAAGAACTCATTCGCCTTCTCGACGATAAACAATGATTGAATAGGAAGATGATCACGTGTGACCACCTCGACGTGGTTACATCGTGGGTGTGTGACCACCTTAAGGTGGTCTCCGTTGCCCTCGCCCAAGGATGAATAGTTATGGCTGATTGCTTTAATGTAACTGTCTCACGATAAACTTTTCAATCTGCTCGAGTGTTTGATATTTGGATGGTAAGACAACGACAATACTTTAAGTCTCGTTCAATTGAAGTTCTATAATTAAGAAACCACTGAAAGGGGAAAACAAAAAACTATGATCAGAATGACATAAGGTTGCTCCCGACATCATGTTTACGCAGGTGATTACTACAGAAGCGAGGAACTACAAGTTTGGAGAAGCCCAATACTTGTTGTTCGTGTGGAATGCGCTCATTTGTCAATTCTTTTTCTCGGGAACCATAGGAGTCATCTTCTATTATTCCTCTCTATTCTCAGGACTCATCATCGCCATTCTTCTCCCAATCGCTAAGATCCTAGCCATCATTATCACATCTCTAGATTAACTCACTCAAGATATTATCCACTTTGGTCCATCCCATACCGAATCCCGTGATTTTGTCTTTTGACGTGCAATTAGGGACTTTCCCAAAAAGTCATCCACCCTAAAAGTGCTCTAACCTGGACTCGCAAGCTTGCTATTACATCAAAAGCTGTGTCCGTAAGTTAATTCCAATTTTCACAATTATCTCATAATCGCCCCCCCTTGCTCGGTGCATAGTTTGATTCATTCCTACCCCATTTGCTATCCTAAAAGCCTATCATGAGCTGCTCATTGTCGAGGCCCTCTAGCCTTGGCGACCACTCCCCGCCCTAGTTAGACCGGGTTAGAGTCATATGCTTCCAGGAGAAGTTCCAAGCAGAGAAAGGCATGTCCCTCACCCTGTCGCTTCGGGGCTTTGCTTCATACTTCTATGGCAAATTAAAACTTTGCCATGAAGGAAAAAGTAGCAACAGCAGTGGCAGCAGCAGCTTAGACCTCCAGAGACCAAAATGCATCAACAAGGCCTTCCCTGAAAGCAAAAATTGAAAGACGTGACTCATACTTAGCCTGCTGTTTTGGTCTGTCATAATTTGGCCCATGAGAGTGTTCATATCAAAGTAACAAGTGGGCGTTCTATATTATTTACGAGGTGATTACTGTCAGCCTGCAATTGCATACTGTCCCACAGCGCTGCCATTAGTGATCTGCATAGTAGCATAATTTATCGAGTCCTTTTTGGCCATCATAGACGGTTGGGTTTATCCCTGTGTACTTCCACCGCTCTAACACAATACCACATAGAGCCAGCAGCTATGTCCACAATGTTGATAGTTTCGCCTCCAAAGAATAGCTTCCTCTCCAATCCTGCTTCCAGGATCTTCAAATGTTGTTGAGCATCTTTTGCAGCCCTCTGTTGTCCTCTCCTTTCTTAGTGATGATGCTCATAATTGTTGGCACGCACTGATCATCAAGGTATTAAATGGTGAGCAGATAAAACAGATAAATTTTGGGGAAAAAGAAAAGCAGTACATAGTTAAAAACAACTTCTCTTTCTGTAGCATTACCTCATCATCTACAAATTTGGCCCAGAAATGTGCTTTGGCCCCGTTGTAGATGTCTTGTGGAAGTAGTGCCTGCCGCTTCCATGTCTCATTGATATCCTCAAGTACAACAAGTGACCCCACAATCAGTCTTTCCTGATGGAATAGAATTGGAGCCCCCTTTTGAGCATGACTGTATTGTAAAAGCGTGGAACTATAGTTCTTGAGGCCTTCTTCCATACACTCATCGAATGCAACTTGTTTGAGCTTCAAAGCTCATAAAAATCTGATGGCAAAAGGGCTTACCCAGAATCCAAACAACTTCACCTCGGCCATCCATTGGTTTTCTTTCTGCAAACGTCACTGTGATCTTGTTCTGATATTTATAGAAATTTCTCTACACAAGGTGTGGGACAGATTGTTTATGTAAGTTCCAAGTCATGCACGATTGAGCCTAGTCTGGAATTTAGTTGCGACAGGCCCTAACTTTTCATTGATACATGAAATCGTCTGTCTCTGCAATTTACCTCAAGCTGGCAAATTTAGCAGCCGTTCTAGTCTAGAAAACAAAAACGAAGAACAGAAAGCAATTCTCAGGCAATAACTTTCAGTTAATCTCAAATAAGTGCATTATTGCATATTTATCTCTGGTATTTTTTCCCCTCTCCTTGATCGTTCTTTTTCATCGGGTGTTTTTTGGGGAACATGTGCATGTAAACAGTATCGGTCAGCCTGACTAGAAAAGAGCGTTGAGATTGTCCTGAGATTATTATAGTTAAGCTGTGTCGATGAGGTTCATGGTTAATTGAATGGAACACTCATTTAATAAGATTCATTTATAAGGTGGGTTGATCATCTCTTGTTGATTAGAGGTCGAGTACTCATTATTTCAAATTATACTTTCTTTTTTGAGAAGCGATTGAGCAGAAACTTAGAATAAGGTGCATGTGGCAAGTTGCTTTTCATCGATACTATCCTCAAAGGTTCGCCACAGTGGTCCATCAGCACACATTATGACTTTAACGGGTATCAATGAACAATGTGGTTGTTTCTAATTTGCGGTAAGTCAGACTTTGCACCAGTCAATTCTGTATATTATGAGACCACTAAGGAAGAATCTTGCTCTCTCTCATTTTACAGGAGATTAGAATAGATTGAAATGGAGACGAATGAAACATAATGTCAGAGGAGAGTCTGAAGTTTTAGTTGCCTGTGCGACAGTACTTTAATGATCTGTGATAGGATTTAAGCTTCATAATCCGGAATCATTTTGCTTTTCTGAAGTCAGTTTCTGTTGTAAGGCAATTCATCGGCACAAGAACCTCATCACTCTCCATGTATCTGGATTTTGAATGGAGAGTTTCAACATGTATGAGCAAATAGTCTCTCTGTTTGTATTGTCATTGCAAACTGCACTAAGCATATTCACAGAGTAATACAACGCAAGCATAAATTATGCTTTATCATCAGATCGCGTTTTATCATCATGAGCTGGAGATACAACACAACAGTCCACAGTCCCTCTAACGCAGTCCTAAAGAATTTGGAAATGGTAGTGAAGAAAGATCATTTCAACGTAGCGAGATACTTCTGGAGGAACCCAGAATTGAGCTCTATCAGTTTATCCCAAGGGGGCACGCATTCCTTGATGACGGGTAGCTCCAGAAACCTCTTGGACCAAGCATCAAGCGAAGGCATGCTATCAGCATCAATGAGAGTGGTGCCGGTGATTTCCTCGACAATTCGAGCCCAACAACCAATACAGCCTGTAGCGACATCCGCAAACATCCGCAAAGTTGATCGTCTCACCTCCAAAGAACAGCTTCCCCTCCAGTCCACTCTCCAGGGTCTTCAGGCTCTCTCGAGCTTCTAACACGGCCTTCTGTTGCTCCTCGCCTTCAGTGCAGAACACAGCCTTCATAGCCGGCATACACTGAGACAGGAACCGTCCACGTGTTAGAGATCGACTTGTGCTAACAAAATGTCCTTTCAATCATTAGCGTCACGGTTTCAGGGTGGTACTTCACATCTACTTTACTTTCAAGAATGGAGATCCTCTATGCGCATGGCTCAAAAAGATTGATCCAAAGCATTCCACGGAGATTATTCTCGGTAAAAGCATTACTCATCAATGATTTAAATCACATAGGGATGAAACTGATGAAAGATAAATAAACAAGGCCGGCGCATAGATTAAAAGAAGCACTCATTCCTTTACCTTCTCATCTGCGAACTTGGCCCAGAAACGCACTCTGGCTCTCTCATAGGGATCCTGAGGAAGGAGAGGGCTCTGCTTCCACGTCTCGTCGATGTATTCAAGTATCACGAGGGACTCCGGGATCGGCTTCCCGTGGTGGACGAGAACCGGAACCTTCTTGTGGACCGGGTTGTACTGCAAGAGCAGCGAGCTCTTCTTGGTGGGGAGATCCTCTTCCAAGTAGTCATAAGGGACTTGTTTCAGCTTCAACGCCCATATCACTCTCAGTGCGTACGGACTCCCCCAGAAACCAAGCAGCTTCACCTCTCCTCCATCGGCCATCGTCGGTTTGTGCCAAAGCAAATGTTGAATAATCGAGCTCTGTTTTGACCATTCCTCAGACAAATATAAGTGAAAAGAACTGCTTCTTGAGTACCAAAAGTCACGAAATCTTTGATGTTCGGGAAGAGGACAAGGCAGTGAAAACCACTTGCTTGATTGATGTGTAGATGATCAACTGAGGTGGGCCGAGTCTCGCTCGACTTGTCTTGTACGTATAATGCATCAACAAAATCTAAGTATGTTGCGTAAAGGGGCAAGTTGCTCTACCTATTCGTGATCAATATGAGACCATCAATCTCTAGCAACAGAAGGATTCTGCTATTGGCCTAACCCAACTTTATCACCTGTGGTTGATGTTTGGTTTGGTATTTGGTATTTGTATTGGTCTTACCCCATTTGTAGAGTTCTGTAAATGATTGTATATATAACATATGATATAGATATAAATGACACTCAATGGAGTGTTTTGGTGCATATTGAACAAGATCAATCAAATGTGAATCGTAAGTAAATATTTCAAAAAGAAAAAGAACTCATGGTCTTCTCGACAATGAACGATTATTGAATATGCCATCACCAGTTGGTCGCACTTCCAATCATAAATTAGAGAGAGAGAGAGAGAGAGAGAGAGTCACGAAAATATCTCGTAACTTTAGATCTTGGCCACCAAACCTCGACGTTTAAAGTAAAATCAGCAGTCTCCATGAAGAAAATCATGTGGCGCAAATTTCCCACGCAATCACAAGATCAAATTCCCTTTTCTTTTCTATTCTTTTTTTTTCTTAACAACGTTATATCTATACTCGTAAACCCATTTGTTCAGTTTCCCAAATGACACGTTTTCCACATGCCAATCCAAAAGTTTGGCTACAGATAAGACGTTAATAATGAGAAGTAAAGCAAAAAGGATTACACAAGTAAAATTTGAACTGAGTCGTTACATAAGGCCCTCTCATCGGATTAAGTAGCAGTTCCATCAGGAGAAATAAGTTAGTCTGGCCCAATCTTTGCTGAGTAACACACAATGGAACACGCAGGTGAATTTGGTGGACTCTCGGCAAGTTGCAGGCACCAAGGAACAGATGTTTCGGTTGAATGCCTTATTGAAGAATCATGTGGAGCCAATGAATAAGTCCTCACAAAGACGACAACGCCGAAGCAACATTTCGTGAAATCCGGTCATGAACAGGTTCCTGGCCAAGTAAGCAATAAATTTATCGATTTGGCTTTCATATGATGTCAATAGTGGATAGAGTGATTCCATGTCCTGACAATCTCGCTTATGGAGAAAAATTTACCTGGGTCAATGGCATTTCAAACGTTGAATTTGTAATTGTCTCGTACAGGAATATGTATCTGCCAAGCAAAATTCACAACAGTAATTATCTCCACTTGTTATCCACCTATGTTTGCAAACACGTCTACCAAAACAATTGGATAAACAGAACAAAACAGCCATAGGGCGTTGCTTGGGTTTCAGGAAGTAAACCAAAGATCATTAGAGATCCATCCTATCTACCACATTCCCTATTAACTATAGCTTCTGAAGGCTTCTTGACTAAAACACAATAGAAGCAACACAATCACTCTTCCTTTTTGACCCGGGAGATCTCTACACAAACATGTTCATTAGCTTTCTCTATGTGAAGCTATCGCAGGCAAAATTCCAACTTTGGCCATTAATTTAATACTTTTTCATGAATCACAGATTTCACAATATATAATTGAGCAAAATGTGACACTTCCAGAGACCTATAGTGCAGGAATTTTCACTAAATGTTCTTAAAGCAGAAGAATTGTTCTGCAAACACCAGAAATGAGACTGCTTCAAATGCTAAAATGATGAGCAAGACATACCTCCATGCCAGTTCAGCAACAAGTTCTTCTGGGGCCTCAGGCAGTACCTAATATTTAAACCAAGCAAGATTAGATAAACCATCTCCGGTCCACCATAAGCATAAGAAGATCCAATAGTACTTCCTCGAGTTAAGTACCTCATCTTCATAAGGATTGCAATGATCTTTGAACCATAGCCTCAAGAATTCCTATAAATTGAGAATAAAATTCAGATACTGCAGGAACATTTCAAGAGGACAAGTGACGATATTGAAATAATCCATCCATAGCACATCCAAGGAAATTGCTATTCATCGGTTCAGCCATTATTTGGCAGCAGTGCAGCACATGCCTTAGCAACAGTAACAATGACCAGAACCAGGGACAATATCGCATACCTTGTCGACATTTTCAGGCTCAAGACCATTTTGAAACCGTTCATCATAAGACTGTGCTATCCAATATCTACTTGAGTCAGGAGTATGCACCTGTAGTTCCATGCCCAAAAAAATAGCACTCTATCATGATGTAATACCATTTCCTGATTTAGTCAGAAGGACACGCTGTGAATGTGTCGGTGCATACAAGAGAGGTAAACGGAAGGAGGAAAAGTAAACCTCATCTATCAAAAGAATGGAACCGTCCTCAGCCTTCCCAAATTCATACTTTGTATCCACCAATATAAGGCCATGCTCTGAAGCAACATGCTGCAAAGTAAGGTGGACAGCACTTCCAATTTTAGTGAGCAGTTGTGCTAGATTGTAGTGAATATGATTGTTATAATAATATTAACAGGATATTTCCGTATGAAACATTTGTGACCCAAGCACTTCATGTGAAGACACAGAGGAAAAGATTAGGCACTGACAGGCAATTACCTCCCCACAGAAAATATTTTGTTTTTATAATATGGGCGTCCGAACCTTCGTTCAACTAGTTCCCTAGGATACATGCAAACAGCCCTTCCCACATGCATTAGGTAAGGAAATTGGAATCATCACATTTACATAACATAACATCACATCACATCAGTATCAGAAGGAACACGTATTCTAAATTGCACGTATATTTGCAGCCAAAAAATTCGTGATGGAAACAGTATTGTGGCTAAGACTTCTCCCATCAACAAATAAAATGTTATCGCCCTAAGCCCCCATTCCTCATGACCACCAAATATCAGCACTGTGGCCACTTACAGTACTTCTGAAATGAAGAAGAAATACTAATGCCTGATGAAGTGAAGAGATCAACACTTACCAAACCCATACATTTCTTGAGTACCCATGCCTCTCCATCCAACAGTTAAATAGTCAAGAAGCTAGAAGACAATACCAATTCACATTTTTTGAGGTTTCAAGCATCTCACGTAAGACATGACAAAGGGAAAGTTCACAACAATGCTAGGCAAGAAAGTTCAAAATTCATGACAGGATTCTGGACACTTTTCCTTCAAGTTCAGTCTCATACATCAAAAGAGAAAACTAAGAAAGAAATAGAACAATGCACTAGCAAAAGGTCACTTTCCTGATTATTATATCCCAGTGATGAACAAAAAAGGAGAAAAACAAGTGCAGCCAATAAAGTAAAATGAAGTCACCTGTCCGTACTCAAACAATTTCAATGCTTTCATACTGACTTCATCGTAGTCATCTTGAGTCATCAGCCCACCTTCAACAATCTGACAGGAAAATGCAAATGCAATATGATAAGCTAACTTAGTAAGGAGGTACAAGAAAAGTTCGACAGAGTATTAAGTTAAGAGTTACCATGCCAAAACCCATCAACACTGATGGATCTCTCTCTCTCATGTGCATTTATTCTAATTTCCAGAGCACAGCTCCATACACACATGCCAAGCCTTAAACATCTCTATCTATTCTAATTTGCAGAGTCTTTACTGTAAGCAGCTTCATTTAGATAATGAGAGCAAACCTCTTTTGGTGTGACAGGTACATCATGATCTGCCGCTTTGGTTGTAGGTGTCAATATATTTGCAGTCAGCCTCTGGTTCTTCAGCAAGCCTAAATGTATTATAACATCCTTTAAAGATAGGGAAAGAAACATCAGAACACACTCAAACTAGAGGGAAGAAAACACACCATCTGGGAGAGCATTGCCACAATAATTACGGATTCCTTTTCTGTAGACAGTCCATAATGATGTATCAGTACTTCCAGTCACAAAACCTCTGACTGCAATTTGAGAATTAAAGTTGGATCAAATATTGCGTCCTACAGATGACTTCAATTTAAGTATTGTTTAAAAAAAAAAAAGGTACCTCAACTTAGGACTTTAATCATATTAAATGTAAAATGCACTGACATAAGAAAGCAATCTGTCAAATAAGACACACTGAGGCTATCTTCAGGTACCGAAACTTTTTTATTAACTTGTGCAACAAAAATCCTGAAGGATCACGTTCAACATTACTTTACACTAGTGAGAGAGTGTGTGTTTTGGTTAAAAGAAAGCCAAATCAAAAGCTAGCAACAACTCACCAACAAATTCAACAGGAAAGACAGAACACTTCTTTGCAATTGTAACATTTTTATCAGGAGATGCTACTACAGCATTGGAAGTGATGTGCTTCGTTCTATCAAACCACCACAAGCTCGTTTCATTGAGAACCTGAAAAGGTGCACACGGCATAAACCATTTCGTAACCACCAAAGAACAAAACGTAAGTGTGTGAGTTAAAATCCAGGAAGTAAGTATAGCAGTTCAACACACCTGGCCCTTAAAAGGTATGGAAGCAAGAATCCGATCAAATGCACTTTGCCTATCAGTCGTAACCAGGACAAGATAATCGCCGCCGTCATAGATGTCCCTGACCTGCAATTCTATGTGCTTAACATCAAGCAGTACCAAAATTTACTTTCTCTAACAGTTAAACAAACGGAATAAGAACTTCAAGAAAAAGACCGACTTCTATGCATTTCAGTGGAATCACAGCATCCCAGATTTCACATTAATAACAATCCAGAAGGAATGACCGATTTTTTCCACAGAAAGTAAAAGCCGGCATTTGAACTCATACAAAGATTGCAGCTTTGAATCAACCGGTCGAAAAAAATCAAATCTTCATGCTCCGCGCAGCACCAGTCACGACTCAAATTTACTCAGTAGCCTAAAGAAACGACAAACCGGAAAACCCAACACGACCCGGAAAGGCAATTCACCTTGCCTCTGGTTTTGGACTTGAGACCGGGGACCGTCAGGTGAAGATTCGTCTCGGCAAGGCAATTCGACATCGACCCTTTAATAGCTTCGGAGACCTCGTCCTTGCGGCTGCCGTGGATCAGGGCGTCGAGGGACGAGTGCTTCTTCTGGTCCTGACTCTGGCTCGCCATCGCTGATAAACAGAGAGGAGAGGAATTCCGAGACCTCGGCCACGCTTGCCAGAAAGGAACCGACTTTTGCGAAGGGCGGGCGACCGGCGTTCGACCCCGATCGGTCGTGAGGGTTTTGACAGGGTTTAAGCCCGGCAAGCGCTGAGCCATTGCGTTGTTCCGACGGGGAAGGAGATGCCAGCAGTGGAGTGTGGAGCTAGGGCTTCTTTATCAGACGATGCTGTTTCTTGAAAAGGAAAAAGTGTCCGGAGAACATTAAAAGCACAGTGTGAGTTTAATGCGGCATTTTTAAACTAATTAAAGGTCTGTTTGATAATATGCGAAATAATGTATGATTCTATTTTTTTATTTTATTTTTTTTAAAATAGAAATCCTCTTGATAAGTATTGATTTTTAGGAATAGATTTTGAATAAATCAAGAAGTAAAAAGAAATCATTTTTTATTGTTAAGAATAACTTCATAATCAAACCACCGACCGCGATGGCTCAACTGGCTAAAACTCTATTAATCCTCAACGAAGAGGTGAATGGTTCAAAACCCAAGAAGGCAGTTAGGTGTATTAAGTGTAACTCGAGAGATGGTGAGTCCTCCCGCTTAAGTGTCACACTCGAAGGTTTACAGCGCGGTTATCATTATGGCCGCATCTTCCAAAGACCAAAAAATAAAAAATAATAAATAATAATAATAATAATAAAAATAATAATAATAATAATAATAATAATAATAATAATAACTTCATAATCAAGCATTTTCTTTTTTCTCTTTTCTTTTATTATTTTCCTATTCTTCTTCTTATTTCTATCCGATTGTTGGCCTCAATGATGGTCGGCAATTGGCCAGACAAGGGTCGAGAGCCAACAACAACATTGTCAGTGCCCAACTACTAGCGAGGCTCAACTTTGCAATGGCTAAGCGAGGTTGAGGTAGTGAGGTCGAGCCTCACCAAACAACACTCCAACAAGGTTACTTGCCCTCGTTTGGCCAAACATTGGTTATGGCAAGAGGGAGAAGGGGGGAAAATAGTGTAATAAAAATATTAAAAAGTTAAAAGAAATTTTATATCACAAAAAAAAAAAAATTGCAGGTTATATCAAACGCATTTTTATTCTGAGAATAGAAATTTTATACAATTTCTAAATAGAGATTGTTTTTCGAAATAAGATGATTATCAAACACACCTTAAGGCTGTGTTTTGCATTTAGTTGTTTGAGGATATAAAATTTAAAAGATTTTGTTATATCATATCCAATATTTGGTAATTGTAATAATAAACTTGAATATATTAACATAATATCGTATATATTGTTTGATATAAATGACATATTAATATAAATAAACACCACATGCTACTTAACCTGATAAGAATAAATGATATCTACTTAGGATGGAGGAGTTCGAATCCCGCGAGACGCACGAGATCTTAATCGTGACGTCGAGGTAATGGGTCCACCATTGGCTGTATGAGGTTCCCTGAATATAAATATATATATATAAACTACAAAATATAAACGAAAATGGTAAAAATCACTTGCAACATTCTACTCTATTTTTTTATTTTTTTATTTTATTTTACTCTATTTTTAAATAATTTATTTTTTATTACTTTCTTCCCCTTCCATCATTCTCTAATAAAATTTGATTAAATGGAAGACTATACTAACATACTTAAAATATTAAAACGCATCAAATATGTAATAAATATATTTATATTTATATTTAGTTTATATTATAAGATAGAATTAAATTCAAATATATAAACCAAAATAATATTAAATTAAAAACCAAAATTTTCTTTTCTTGATATTTTGTATATTATAATTCAAATGTTATTTATATTGATATATAATTTAATATTTTTTAATTTAATAATTTTTTTTTAGAAAAATAATTTTCCCATTCTAAATTAGAAATCATATTCATATTTATCTCACTTCCCTCATTGAATAATTTTATCCAACTTATATTATCCTCATATTTAACTTTATCCTGTTTTGAGTAGACATTAAATGTTGAATAGAATAAATTTTATCACACCTTGAATTTTGTCTTGACCGCCAAACGCAGCCTAAAAGTATATAATCAACGAAAAGTTCCACAATCAGATTTTCATTACTAAAAAAGTCTTGGTATTTATTAGAGTCAATTAAAATATCAATTTTCGACCAAAATTAAAGTTTCGAATTTATTTATTCTCTTTCTTTCCTTGCGGGTCTCGCTTTCATTATTCTCTTTTCCACGCATTTAATGTCTTAGTTCTGGACTCTTCATTTTCTCTTACAAGCTATTCTTCTTTGTCTATGCCTTCCTACTCCTCAAGTCATTGAGCATTCAAGGTGAATATTTATGGCACCGACCCCATTGTTCTCCACACTTTCAATGGCGCTGGCATTGAACTCATCGTTGACCTTGCCAATGAGCCTCTTTTCACCGTTGCACACAACCTATTCTTACGGTGTGGAAGGTAATATTGAGAAGCATTGCCTCTCTCTCTTTTCCCTTTTCTAGAATTTTCTCTCCTTTTCTTGCGAATGTTAAAATGTAGAGAAACAATAGTTGTCTCCACCATGTGTTGGCATAAAAGTCTTAAGGCAACAAGCGAGTTGTACACTTTTGGATGATATGAAGCTGAATTCGAATTAATGATTTAATTTGATTGGAGTTTTCAATGTGGTGTCCAAATGTGAAATGAAAATTGTGTTTTTGAATACTAATTACTGGGAGCACACTACTAAAATGACCCATTTGTTCTTTTATTTGTGTTGTAATTGTTGCTTTTAAGCCATAAAATGTAATCGTGTGTGGAGTTGATCTTCAAGCCAGCTCATGAATAATCATTTCACAATCACACATTTTGTTGGGATTCATTATCTATATTTGTTTAACCTGTTATCTCAATCACTTTTGCTTTTATGGTAATTGACAGCTTGATGCGATCCACTTGCACGACATGGAGGATGACTTTTCTACTGGACTTGTCGGGATCGTTGGTGTATGTTTACATTGTCTTTGTGCAATCAATCTTTTATTAGTGTGAATGCAATCCGGCCATAGGATTTTATGGGATCATGAAGAAGAAATTCAAAGAAATAATACGATATCCTGGATAATGGAAAATTGCTTGAACAACGAAAGAATTGTGTTGAATTAGAAACCCTTAAGAGAATTGCATGCGACAGAAAGAAGAGAAGCAATAAGCAATGAAAGAAAAAGAAGGAACAAACTAATAAGAGTTGACTAAACATTAAATGGGAACTAGTTCTAGCAAAAGCGGTGGGCTATTATAGAATTGGTATGGTCAAAACGCAGAAATTGAGAGTGCGAAAGTCAAGAGAAGTGGAAATATCAAGCGAGTGACTGGCGCGCGTGCCGGAAGACGCGGATGTTCCGGCGACCGAGTGGGCATTCCGTACAAAGGCACAGATTCGGACAGCGTGTCGGAGGAATCTAGCGAGGGAGCGAGGCCGGGGACCACGTCGTCATCCCACGTGCGCTTCGCACGCGTGTGGCCACCACGTGGCATCACGTCACGCGCGTCAAGAAGGGCGGCTCCCCCCCCGCTGTTCTCCGCTGTCGGTCTTTCTCCCGCCACGACAGCACACGTCGCGGCGACCAGTCCAATCCCTCACTGCCACGAGTCAACCCAATGACAAACTTTTTTCTTCTCGGCATTAATTTATGTTATTCTCCTTAGTTGCGTCGAATCAATTAAACTTAGAAAGCGGAATTTACCAATAAAATAACATAGAAAGCGCAGACAGAATATCTCGAATGATTGCATGTAGTGTATATGTATATATATATATGGAGCAATTAGTTAGGAAAGGACGAGATTAGAGATAGAACCCATTTGGATTTGCAATTGTCTTAATAGATATATTATATCTGAATATCCCAATGCAATCTATTTAATGGTAGCATTTTAAATATAGAATGGATAACGTCATCATACAACTTTTTCTCAGCACTTTTGTAGCATGAATAAATTGTGTCAAAAAGATTCATGAAAGTTTTAAATGTGTGCCATTGGGGAAAGTTTTTTATACACTTAAAATGATCAAGAAAAAACTTAACTGATGGTGGGATTGTGAAATATCAAGAAAATGAGCATGGCGTACAAGAGTGAAATAAAAATTTCCAGTAAGTAAAGAATAAAATAAAATTTGAAATTTGGATCCATTCTGGGAATTTAAATTTTCAAAAATGAAGAGATTTGGTGAGTGACCACTTGCCAATGTGTGTGTAAAGCATCTTACTATATTGTTTTCATAAAAAATTGAAATTGGAATAATTATCGAATTTACTTGAATAGTAGTAGAGATAAATTATAGCTTTTCTCTTTTGCGGTCATGAGAGAAATTACGAGTTTGTGGAGGAGAACCCTTTTTCTTTTAACCTATCGTTCCACTTTGGGAAAAGCTCCCTTGCACGTCATTGGTAAAAAAAAGAAAAATTGGAGAAAAAATTCAACCGAGGAAGATAAAAAATAATTGTATTGGGGATCATTAAAAAATAAGAGATTTATAGGAAATCAGGAGAGTAAGATTCTCCTACTAAACTACCATTTATCGGTGTTATTCAATTCGCATGCTTTTCTAGTAACATTTGCCAAAGAGTCGAGAAAATAAATCTTGAGTTTATCTATAGTTACATTAACTTTCAAATTTTCGATCACACCTTCTAAGTTGATGTCACGACCCTCCATCCAATCTAATTTATAACTACAAAATAAAACTGTAAGAACGATATAAAAACCAAAACTAATTCCATCCACTTTTTACCAACTTCATCCACCTCCTCAAAACAATTAGAAAAAAAAAACAACTACTCTATCTTATATTAACTAACTATCAACTTCATCTATCTTCCTTTTATAACTACAAACCCTATCCGTCACATTATAATATCGCTCCATGCATGCATGCAACGTGTGCTGTCCACGAGCTTCTCCATACATAAATAATTGGGGAGAAATAATTAGGCAACGGAAAATATATTAGGGTATATAAATTCCATACTACTAAGTAAATTACTCACGCCATCTTAAATTAGTGTTATTTTTTATATCTTTTTCCCCATGAAGACGTGCCGCCTCGATTAATCGAAAGATGTCTATTTACTTCCAAGCGAAAGAGAATCTCTCTAATGGTTGCTGAGTGAGAACTCCACTTGCGGCCTCTCTCTCTCTCTCTCTCCCCCACCATTCTCTTTTGAATTTTCAATGCCCTTTTTCCCTTCCGTCCCGGTTTGGTTTCTTCTGAAGTCGTCGTCGTCATCCCCACCATCCACAGATCTTCCTCAAAAATATCCCTAATCGAAATGTGGAAAGCGCAAATCCGCCAAAGAAACCCAAAAAAAAAAAAAGGAAAAGAAAGAAAGCAATTTCTTTTCTACGCAGGAAACGGGTATTCGGGCCGGACCCGAGACCGTCGCCCGAAAGGCCCGGGACACGTCGGCTTGGCTTGCGTTGCGCCAAAATCCGAAGGAAGGAAGGAAGGAGTGAAGAGAAGAAAACCCCTCGTTCTCGACACGAGCACACCATTCTCTCTCTCTCTCTCTCTCTCTCTCTTCTCCTCAGTCAATCTTTGTCGAGCGAAATCCCACCCGACGCCCCGACCGTTCGCCGGAGCCTCCCGATCGGGTTTCCTCCGGCCCGGGATTTCTAGGGTTCCCCGCCCCTCCCCGATTCGTCCGCGCCCGGCCCCCTCCTCCGATCGCTCGCCGCCGGCGCTCGCCGATTCCGAGACGCCGCCGCCCGCCCCCAACCGGCGCCGCTTTTCGTTCTCATTGCGATTTCGTTCCGTCGATCGGGTTTTCATGCGCTCGTCCGGCACGGGTGAGAGGTGGGTTCTTCTTCTTTTTCTCACCTCTCTCCTGCGCCGGTCTTCGATGCGCTTCTCCGCTTGATGGGTTTTCCGTTGTTGGGAAAAGCTTGCTGATTGGGTGAGTGGGCGGGGCGTGCAGTTTCGGTTTGATCTGTGCAGTGGGTGCTCGGCGTATCGGGAAGTCGGCGTTTGGGGAGAAATTCGTCGGCGTTGGTTTTATGTGCGAAAGCAGCCGTTTTTTTTCATTTGAGTTGGTGTTCTATGTGGTGGGGGGAGTTCGTGTCTGAAGCGTTTTGACGACCGGGTCACTAGAGAAGTGAAAAGGGTTTTCTTTTTTCTTTTTGTTTCCGTTTCGATTGTCTCTTAGCGACCTTAATGCTGTTTTTGCGGACTGATCGAGTGGGACTTTCTGATGGGGTGTTCTCTTCTTGGAACTGGGATCGGATTGGGAAGTATAGTGAAAAGGTTTTCTTTTTTCTCTTGTTTCCGTTTCGATTGTCTCTTAGCGATGTTAATGTTGTTCCGCGGACTGATTGAGTGGAACTTTCTGATGGGGGTGTTCTTTTCTTGAAGCTAGGATCGGATGGAGGAGTGTAGCGCTGATCTCGATTGCTTGATTTGCCGATTCTCCTGAAAATCAGATTGATATGTTGCACTTTTTCGGGTAGTATTTACTGCTCCTTTTTAGGCAGTATTGATGAGGAAAAAGAGGAAAGGGAGTGAAGCCGATGCGTCTACTCAGCTGCCGGAACTTTCGAGATCTGCCCATGATTTGCAGTCATCGAATCCAAGGTCTCATTATTCATTGGAAGATTATACGAGGCTGAAGAAGAGGTGCAAAGAAGATGCGGGCACGGAACCTGTTGCTTCCTGTAAAAGTAGGCTGGCGGGCATCGCCACAGCTCCGCCTTGCGGCAGCTCGTCCTTGGTTGCTCCTGGGAGAGGTTTAAAGAGGAAGATAGGATGTATAGACCTTGCTACCCGAATGGGTCGGAAGAAGAAGATTGAGGATGATTACATTTCAGGTGACTCAATTGGCCAAGGAAAATTTGGTTCTGTTTGGCTCTGTAGGTCTAGGATCAGTGGTGTGGAATTTGCCTGTAAGACTTTGAAGAAAGGGGAGGATTTAGTTCACCGGGAAGTGGAGATAATGCAGCATTTATCAGGACATCCGGGGGTTGTAACGTTGAAGGCAGTGTATGAGGAGCCAGAATCTTTTCACCTGGTGATGGACTTATGCTCTGGGGGACGTTTGATTGATCAGATGGTGAAGGAAGGTCCTTTTTTAGAGCAGCGGGCTGCAAATATATTCAAGGAGGTGATGCTTGTCATCAAATATTGTCACGAAATGGGCGTTGTTCACAGAGATATCAAGCCCGAAAACATCCTGCTTACAACCTCAGGAAAGTTGAAGCTTGCAGATTTTGGACTGGCCATGAGATTCTCTTCTGGTATGGTTTCATTGATGAAATTTTGCTTGCTCATAGACTTCAGTCTTACAATTGTTTTTCTTGTCAGTGGCTTCCCTCACGAATTTCTTTAGCGAACTCTTTAATCTTAGTCTTGAAGAGTGCAATATATGATACACTTCGAAGCATCAGAAGATCATAGTGGAGTGCATATGATTCCTTTTGCATTTCGTTTTCTTTAGGAAGGAGTTTTGGTGGCCCTTCTTGATGGTTGAGGTTATGGAACCAATGTATTGTCCCAGTCATCACCTTTCTTGAAAAGAGAGAACATATTTGCACAATAAAACTCAGAGATACTTACCCTGTAGCAAGCTGCACTTAACTACATAAGTAACAGAAGGACGGAAATTATTGGTTGCATACCTGGAGATTATAGTATCAATATTGAGCCTCGATTTTTTTCTTTTTCCATCTGATAAGGTGGGGTATCTATGGGAATGAAAAATAGCGATGACTATTAGAAAAATAATAATTGATAGAGCATGTATTAATGCGAACTTTCACTTCATCTGTGCTCAGCAAGGGAATCCAGTAACAATTGTAGTGGGAATGTGGTGGGGAGTTCTTCTTCTCTGTCTTCTTCTTCTTCTTCTCCTTCTTCTCCTTCCTTCCTTCCTTGGGCAGGGACGGGTCTACAATTTCGTCTTAGTGAGGGCAAATATTATCTACAAAAAGCATTATTTTACAGTTAGAAAGCCTTTAAAAATTCATATCATGTAATTCTTTGTTTATCTATAATCGTTTTAAAATGGTTTAATGAACTTTATCCATTTCGTGGGGGCAAATCACTTGCAATAATGACTTATTGTGTTCTTTTGGAAATTTTAATGGGGACAGAACTCAATTTCAAGGCTAAAAAAATGGATTATTATTTAAAAAATTCTAAACCTTTAAGTATGTTATTATAACTCTAGAAAAATGAGCTGGGTCAAGAACCCCCACATTCCGACACATAAATCTGTCCCTGATTATTATTGGTTATTTGTTCCTGAAGAAGACTGTGGATCCAATCTTTGTATAGGCCGTAGATGCATGGGTTGGTTTTCTACTTGTCAGTGTTTCAATTCATGACACCTTCAATGTTGTTGTAATTGAGCTGAGTTCCTTGTAAGGTGATGTGTTGAATGCTCTCAGTTATCTTTCTTACGCAAACTATCTTAAGTGCATCTTAAGTGAAAATATATGTTTTTGAAATTAGTTCTGGAATAGTTCCTCCTCAGTTTACGTGCTATGCATATTATATCTCCTTCTCATACATATTGTTATCCTTAATTCTGTCTTTTGGCTTCTTCTTTTTTTAATATCATCTCTGACATTATGTGGATACTAAGCAAAGTCAGGGAGCTTTCTGTCTCTTTCTAGATCTCAAGATCAATATTCAAGAGTTTTGGTGCATCTTACATGAAAATGGGCTATTCTTGGAGATTGATTATTGTGGAGAACCATCTCTACTGACATGGTTCCTCCACAGGTTACGTATGATGGTCGTTGCTTTTCCTTTTCGTAGCTGAATAGTTACCCTCAATTCTCTCCTTTTTCCATGAATTTTTTCAAGTAATCTGTAATATGTGTGGATGCCAAGTTAAGTTAGGGATCAGTTTCTAATCATCAGTCAAGATCTCAGGTCATATTGATACTTAGAGTTTTCCATGTCAAGACTTAGTCTTGTGCTAATATTTACACATGCTGCATAACAGGTCAGAGCTTAACAGGTTTGGCAGGAAGTCCCGCTTATGTTGCTCCAGAAGTTCTGATTGGGAATTATTCTGAGAAAGTTGATATATGGAGTGCGGGTGTCCTGCTATATGCACTCTTGCTGGGCGCTCTTCCCTTTCAAGGTGACTCACTAGAAGAAGTCTTTGAGGCAATCAAAAGTGTGAAGCTTGATTTTCAGTCAGGCATATGGCAGTCTGTGTCCACACCTGCTCGTGATCTAATTGCAAGAATGCTGACAAGAGATGTTTCCGCTAGGATAACTGCAGAGGAAGTATTAAGTAAGTTCTTGATGCTGTTTTCTATTTTCTTTTTCAATTTGAACTGATGGATTTGCCGATTGTTGTTTAGATGAAAAATTTTATGCCCCACTTGCAAACATTTATTGAACCGACTATCTTGTGGTATCTGTATCTCTCCGAGCAAAAAAATGGCTCATGGCTTTGGTTTGTCTATTGCTGAAATTGTTTGCTTTGGTCACTGCTGCTTGTGGTATCCATGGTTTTCATAGTTCTCTGACTATATGTAGCATCAAATATAACACTTGGGCTAAGGTTCAAGTCGGTAGTTTTTCGGGCAATTGCACCAAAAATTCAAGTTCCATGCTGAAAAAATGCCAGCTTGCTAACTGGTATCCCGCCATTCTATTTTTGGACCATTAATTAAGGAAGCTGACGTTTTATCGGTCTTCTTCACTTTCAACTGCATTTTATGTTTTGTTGGCTTGTGTTGGGCAAAGTATTTATCGGCTTGTTGCCGTGACTTTTAATTTTGCCTTCTGAGCTAGTTTAATGTAAAGTTGCGCTCCGAAGGTGTGTTCTTCTCAGTTGCATTGGTTAAGATGACTGCTAATGTTGTTTCAGGGCATTCTTGGATCTTGTTCTACACCGAGCGCTCAAAACTAAAGAACCAAGTGGCACCTTCCTCTGTACAAGTGTCTGCTGCACCTGGCCCTGAGCAAGGTGGAAGCAGAGTATGCTCTGGTTCTGCCAATAGAGGTTCAAGACTTCCATCACCCTCTAGTCTGAGCTGCGAACCCAAGGAGTTTGATGAATGTTGTTTTGTGGATGCCCTTTCAGTTGCTATCTCACAAGTTAGGATTTCAGAGCCAAAGAGGAGCAGGCTGTGTAGTCCCACAGGCCCAATAGAGCAACAGTGCTCCTCTAACATGAGGTCTAATACACTCTGTAAAGCTTTCTGATCTGCTGACCGACTAATGACATCAACATGGTCATCTCCATTGCTTTTAAGTTGGGAATAAGTTCCGTCTTCGTTCCATCTGCGTCTGGCGTAATCTCCCTGGAGCAAGTGATGACAATAACCAGCTGATTTCAGTGGAATTGGAATAGTTGGCCCTGGATCCTGAAAATATGCTAAGTAACTTTTATTCTTTTATGCATTTCAATAATGGTCTGAAACACTAACCATGTGAACTGATGGAATCATTGTACAGAGAATGTAAATAGTTTATTGAGTACTGTGCTTTTCCCTCCCAAGCCAGCTTGCTCCTTACCTCAGGAAGAAAAAAGGACTGCTGCCTCTGAAGGTCGTGTTTTTTATGTCTCTAAGTAGGGCTCTTTCAACCCGTCGTTGGGCATCCGTTTAATTCTAACATCATCTACATGGTTCATGTGGGCATATGCACCGGCTTCTGTTTCCGTTTTAACGATGGTTCAGCTTGGATGGTGACAGGGGATTTGTCCCTCTTGCCATCTAGGGTGGATGTAAATCTGGTTTGAGTTTTTCCACCTAACGGTGGATAGGGACTTACACTAACCCAAAGTACCAGTTCCTACTCGTATTAAACTTTTGGCCTCTCATTTAAAAGATCACCCACGTACTGCTCTAGCTTCTATTTGAATATAATATATCCAGGCACAGATCTCAGAAGTAAGATAGAGCATTGACAGAAATTTGCTTGGGGACTCCACCTTTGGGTTAAGTAATAGAGACTGGAGTAGACAGTTTTCGAGTAATCTATATTGAATCGGTCCACTTGGGAAGGGAAAGTTTATTATTTTGTTGGAGGTCAAACCACGATCTCCCTAGAGGCTCCCAGAATTTATGACACTGTCCGGCTTCTGCCTTGCATGTTAGCAAGCTCGGCCTCTTCCTGCGGAAGCGGATTGCCTTTCGAGGGACGGCACTAGAGCCCACGTATTCTAAACTGCGGATTAAAGTATTGACGCATGCATGTGATATTGTCAAGGCTAGACTTTCAAGAAAAGCTTATATAATTCTTCCTGGTCGAATCTCTCTCTTAGACCTGTCAAGAAGCTTAAGAAGCACCCCCCCCCCTCTCTCTCTCTCTCTCTCTCTCTCTCCATGGACCTTGAGAAGCACTCAAAAGTACCAACCAAACGCCCCAAGGGTTGCTCCTGTCAGTCGCCTACGCTCGTCATCTTATTCACCTTGACTCCGCTTCTAGTTCTCCTTCTCTTCCGCATCCAATCTTTCACATTTTCCACTCCTTCCGGTTCTACTTCTTGGGAAATTCTTCCAGAAATGGACAGCGGTCACGGTTGGCTCCACCACGGACCACAGTTGTTCCAATAGAATAGGCAATCTAACAGCCAAGCTCCGGGAGTCAGTCACTTTCCTCCCTCTCAAGGACCTGAGATATGCCGACATGGAAGCTGCCATGTCCGGGAATACTTGGTTCATGAGCTCGTTAAGTGACTCTGTCGAAGAGAACGAAGCGGAGTACCTCTATTTCCCTTCCCAAGCATCCAAGGGAAGAATCTTATGTATCAAGGGGCGGGACAGCAGAGATGGCAGCAAAAACTCTTATGCTTTGGCATGGCCTGAGAGCCTTCCAGAATCAGCCACTCTCTTGGAAGGCCTGACCTTTGTATCAGACACCTACTATGACTACCTGAATCTGTGGCATGGGTTATATGCAGTGGCACCTTTTGTTGGGTGGTCAATGAAGAACCAATGCTTGAAGCCAACAAGGTGGGTACTGTTCCATTGGGGTGAGCTCAGGAGCAAGATGGGGGCTTGGGCTCAGAACCTTATGCGAGCAACCTACGGAGATGTCGCCGTTGAAGTCTTCAGGGGAGGAGGGAACGGGCCGTATTGTTTTGAGAGGGCAGTTGTGATGAGGCACAATATTGAGAACATGGGGAAGAAGAAGAGGGTGCAAGTTTCTGAGCAGCTGAGATGTAAGGCAAGAGAATTTTGCGGGATCAACACAAGTAGCAAAGGCAACGAGGTGAACGAGAGAGGGGAACCGGTCGTGAACATGACTTTGCTCATGAGAAGAGGGTCGAGGTCCTTCAAGAACGCGTCGGCTGTGGTTAACGTGTTCACTAGGGAATGTGAGAGGGTGGACGGATGCGCCCTGAGCGTTGTTCAGTCGGAAGATCTGAGCTTCTGCGACCAGGTTTGTTGTCTGCACCATGTTCGTGAACCTGCTGCTCCTCTACTTCTCTCTTATTTTATTGGGCTTTCCTGGTTCGACGCTACACTTGTACTGTAGACCATATTAAACAATGTCGAAGATCACGTCATGGTCGGCGACAGTTGATTTATTAGGCTATTTAAGTTCTCCAATCCCCATGAAGGCTGACTACGAGCTGAGATTTAGGGTGGAAAGTCGCAATTTCAGAATAGACGTGGATTAGGTCATCAAGAGCTTCGGAAGATGGGAAATCCTAACAAAATATCGAGGATACAGAGCGACTGCTATTTTCTAGAGAGTAATTCAAAAGAGTTCATCAGTACCGAATTGCTGGTCGATCTTTATGATCAATTGAACTTGCGTCTTCAGAGTTAAAACTCCAAACCAGGCATTGGCACGTATGCTGCCATCAATTTCCTAATAAGTGTTCTATACATGCTCATACATATGTTCCTTAATCTTTCAGGTGCGAGTGATGACTTACACGGACATCGTGGCGACCCCGCATGGCGCACAGCTGACAAACATGCTCTTCATGGAGCCGGGCAGTAGGGTGATGGAATTCTTCCCCAGAGGATGGTTAGAGCTCGCAGGCATTGGCCGACATGCCCACCGTTGGACGGCTGAGCTGTGTGGCATGATACACGAGGGCACATACTGGGAACCGCTGGGGACTAAAGATTGCCCCAACCCTCACCAGGATCTCGATTGCTTCTTATTCTACAAAGATGGCCAGGTGGGGCACAATGAAACATTCTTTGCCGAGTGGACGAGAGACGTCCTCAGCCGAGTCAGAGAAAGCAAACTGGAAGAAGCCAAGAAGCGTTTGCAGCCTAAGAGACCCACCTGTGTCTGCTAGGGTCGTGATTTGTCATTCCCCAGTAAGAAGTTTACCGGCACTCCTCCCCTTAGAAATCTCTCTCGAGGAGGAGGAAAGTTCGATGGTATTTTGTTCAGCACTAGGTCAACGGGCAGAGTTCCCATTGTAAGAGAATACGAACACATACTATCATGTAAAAGGAAGCAATAAACATGCACTTTTGCCATCTCAAGTATAGGTGGTAAGCATCTGTGAGTTCCCTTCAAATGAGGAAAATCTGTCACTATCATACAAATCTCATGTAGCATAATTTTTCTAGAAAAAAAAAATTTACAGTGAAGCTGTGGATGGACAATTGAATATTGTCCTAGCAAACGCCTCTAGCCGTAAATCAGCAGCTCATCGCCACTAGCCCCGCAGTAGAAAAGAACTCCTCATCTTCTGGAAAGTTTTGACCATAGGTAGACAAAGAAGAAGCAAACCAATGCAAAAGCCACAACATGGACGACATTACTTGAACCATATTGAACTATGCTCTTGTTCAGCCTCCGCACATTGTTCTTAACACCTGCTTGTGCTTTGATCACCATCATTTGCTGCAATAAAATAATTTAGATTCTCTTGGGGAGCTGACGATGTGCCATCAAGTAGTTGGCAAGTTGGTAACATACAAATTACTAATCCAATCTTTCATTTTAGTGAAAAGATCACAAACAGTCCAATTCGATATTCTTTTGTCTTAATTGCTAAAAGCATAAAGTACAAGACACAGCAGATATCGTCATGTTATTCACCGTCAGAGACCTCAGACACAAAATCAGCATTGCATCCCTTGATCGTTTTAATAGTGTAAGGTATTACATCAGTTATGTTTACCGGGAAAAAGGCCAAATTTTTCCCCTAAAAACCCTCTCGTTTTCACTCCATATCTGAAGAGATCAATCTCATGGACCAGGATGAGATCCCCACGCATTTGTCATCCCCCTCATTTTTTTCCCCATTTTCTAAACAAGGTAGAAAATAATCGAAGAGCAACGAGTACACTTTCAAAAGCTACAGTCAAGCTAATCAAATAGCAAATTTAAATGATAAAAGACTACAATCCCATTATTAGGCTCGTAAAATGAAAATGTCTTCAGAAGAGAAAAGGCAGACATCAAAAGGTTTGGGAATGGGGCTATACCTCATGACCATAAATGAAACTTCAACTCGAAAGTGTAGGTGGATGGTACAACAACCATAACTAGTTCAACATCCTTTGTCAAAGCAAAGAAATCCGCTAGCTCTCCCATTGACTAACTGTTTCCAGCTTTCTAAGCCATGCTTTATAGACCATTTTCATTCTTGACTAGTAAGGCTCAACACATTGCAAGTAAAAGCAAAGAGAAATTCAGAGGGCCAAGAAGTAGGCGCACATACCAGCTGATTGAGCAGATCATTCTGAAATTTTGCTTCTGTCTCTATATCTTGCGCAACCTGCACCAAGAGTGGAGCTGAGAAAGCAAATAGTGAAACATCTATACACAAAATTTAGTAGCATGTCTGCCACAAAGAGGTGATCCACTAAAGTTCAGGATCATATGCACTATGTAGAAGGGAGGAAACACACATTGTTCTAACACACACATCATAACAACTTAAGTCTCTTTTCCTTCAAACTTGGAGAATAGCTTAACATAGGTTCCCTACCACCATGCTCTTATTCTTTGTTTTCAACATGCTATCCCAGCAAAATGGCCAGCATCAGAAGTTTACAGTTGAAACAATAAATGGCTAGAACTCAAGATATTCATGAGGAGGCGCAAATAACAAATATCACCATCATCATCTGAAATCAATTCACCAGCCAAACCAAACCTTTTTGCATGAGCTCTTTGCACAGGATCAATGCAAGCATTTCCTTCTCTCTGTGAGTGGTTCTAACACTATCCTAATACCTTACAAGGTAATGATGTCCCCAAAAATGGATCGTCAAAAGTCGAGTTTGTCATCTACATCTTCAGCCTTAATTTATATAAATCAGAAGGAATTTTCAATTACTAAATTCCTGCAACCTCTTTCCCAAGCTGTAGAGAGCACAGAGCAAACGGGATGAAGTTCACCCCGAGAAACAATGTCTTATAAATGAGGGTCAAAACTATCTTATCAAATCATCACTTAATCAAACAGACTATTAGTCCACACAAAATAAAATAAAAAAAATACTACTGTGGTCCAGTAAAATATTGACAAACGGAGCTGGAACAACATCCACCTTAACAAACCTTCTCTTGCTAAATGTGGTCAAAGACAAATGGAAGTGCAAACTTAAAAAAACTGCTTAAGCCTGAGCAAAGCATGTCTCACAATCAACTAAACCAAATTACAAGCAACGTGTGCTTCGAATTTCAGCAACATTTGCCACTGCTAAAGGCAAATCTCCACTTGAGGTGGGAGTTCCGTCATCTTTAATTTGCATCATTACCATTTTCATTTCGCTGTCTCATATATTGTGTAGCCATTGTTAGGGGACTAATTTTCATTTTCCTGCATCACTCAAATCTCATGAGTCTTATAGTTGGCCCGAAAGCCATTGAAATTGGCTTGAGTATCTGTGCTGCTGCTGAGACTCTACCTAATGAACAAAAAAAAGTGTCGATCTTTTGGCAATTGACAATAGAAGCCGGAGAAAAACGTTGACCATGTGATAGCCCAAATGCGCAATTGTGATATTCCAATGGAGGAAGATCCTTGGAGGATGACAAAAGTAAACCCGCCTAGGAACATATAAATATCAATAACTCCTAGCAAAATTCTTGCTATGTATTTACCGAATAGGATTTCGTAATGAAGAAGATAAGGATCATGAAAAAGGACCGCCTCGACTTGGCTACTTTGCCCAGGAAGCAATTCGGCAATAAACGATCAATTGCCGAACTCGCTTGCAGAGACCAGTGATTACTATTAGGGCCGAGATCGCAGCAACGAAAATCCACGCCCAAACAGCTCAAAAATTAGGACGGAGGGAAAAGAAAAGAGATCGTACGTTTCTCAATTGGCGAACTTGCTTGCGGAGGCCGGTGATCTCGTCATCCAATTCCCCATGCATCGGGTCGATCCGCAACTGGACTTCATCGGAGCCGCCCGCGGGTCTCGTGCTGAGCCCCTCCCTTTCCAACAAAAAAAATCACCAAACGCGGAACCAACGATCAGAAGCAAGAACAGAAAACTTCCCAAGGACGCGACGGCGAAGATCCAGGCGGAAGACGGGGGCGAGAGGGGGGGAGAGGAAGTACTGGGATCGGTAGGGGGCGGAGGCGCCGCCGTACAACGGGCCGCCGCGGTGGTAGTTGCCGGCCATGAAAGGGGACTGGGACTCCCGAGGCGGGACCGAACGGAATGGGACCGGAACCCTAGCGAGAGAACGAGGCGCTGGATCGCCGACGCCGGAATCGGGACGGCGCGAGAGGAGAGAGATCGAGAGTTGGCGCCGACGCGGGGTCGGATCGTTCGCAGAAAAAACGACTCGGCTGAGGTGGCTGATCCAATGGGACGGACGAGCTTCTGCAACAATACGAAGAGCGAAAAGCAGAGATATGGAGAGAGAGAGAGAGGATCGCGAAGTTTAAAGGGGCGGTGGGCCCCGGCAATCGGGTTGGGATTTTTTAACTCTTTTGGGATTCCCTACGAAATATCATCCTTGAATTTAAAGATAATATTGGACTTTTTGATATAGCTCGTAAACCTATTTTATATCGAGTTTTAATTTATAGATGGTATTGAATAAATTAAAGATTTATAGATCACATATAATGATAAAATCATATTTGTCGTTAGGGAATGAAAGGGAACTTGAGGCGGGACCGAATGGAATGGAATCGGAACCCTAGCGAGAGAACGAGGCGCTGGATCGCCGACGCCGGAATCGGCACGGCGCGAGAGGGAGAGAGATCGAGAGGTGGCGCCGACGCGGGCTCGGACCGTTTGCAGAAAAACGACTCGAGGTGGCCGATCCAATGGGACAGATATATATATATATATATATCTGATCGTGTATGAATCACACGGAGGTCACGTGCCTGCTCCTGCTCATACGGATCGGGTCGAAAGACCCGGATCTCCCGGGAGCACTACATCCACGTTCCCCGCTGCGAGCAAACAGCGTACGGCACGACCAGTCTGTCTTCGGAGAAGTCGCGCGCGAAATGGAACAGAACCAGAGGAATGTCCGGACGCTACTTCGAAAACGTGGGTCGAATGATGTTTCTCGGTCGTTCACGAGCGGTTGATTCGATTCAAACCACGTTTTCTTTCGAATCGAACGATGTTGTTTGACTGCGGCTGACGCCCGGGTTGATGCGAACCGGTTTCTGGGTCGAGAGGATTTCGGTTCCTCGCGTTTCGTGAAGCTCTTCTCGAGACGCCATGGCAGCTCCCCACCCTCTCTCGCCGCCCTCGGCGGCACCAGAAGCTTCTCATTCGACAGCGCTTCGGAAATCGTCCGGCTCTGCAGATCGCGGGCGCTCCTCGACGCGTTCCGGCTCCTGAACGCTACGGACCCTTCCGGCTTGAGGAATAAGCCCGCCCTCTACGGCTCCCTCTTGCAGACGTGCGCCGCGGCGGCCGTCTCGTTCGGCCCGGGTCTCCAAATTCATGCTCGCGTCATCGAGTCCGGCCTCGACCCCGATGGGTTCGTGGGGAAAAAAAATATAAAAAAAAAATAGTCGGTGTTAACTTCCTTTTTCTGTCCCGCTTTTTGGAGAACGGCCCACGGGGTCAGTGCCAGAGCCAGGCTTTTGTCCTGTAGGGAAGCCAGATTCTTGTTCTTCGTCTTCCTCTTCTGCTGGTACGACAGCGGCCGCGCACGAAATCTCGTCTGTTCCTATCAAAGTTTCAATCTTTCGTGCGCAGCGTGGGTTCCGGTGAGCGCGAGAGATGGCTATCTGGATTATATTTGCTTCCATGGCTTTTCGCATTGATGGCGGGGGCTCGAGGGCTTTTCTACGACTGGGAAGTGAAGCAAGATATGATGGGCTCCTACAAGGAGCAGGTTATCACCATCAATGGACGGCACCCCGGCCCGACCATCCAGGCTCATCAGGAAGACAGAGCTTTCGTCAAAGCTACCAACTGGTTGAGCGAGAATGTAGCAATCCATGGCACAACACCCAACAGGTATGGTAGCGAAACCCATCGAAACTGTGTTTGATGAAGATTGTAATGAGAAGTTCCTGCGACAATGAGTTTGGATTGGATTGAATCGCAAATTCAAAGTCTAGGGAGCGATGGAACAGGAGATGTCGTTCCAAGGCCCATTTCGCCCCGGAAAAACTTTCACCTATGTTTTCATCGTGCATCAAGTGAGCCCTAAGTATGATGATCATCCGATACCATGTTCATGTGAGCTTTTTCTGAAATTTGTGCGCGGTTCAAGCTGTTTCCACCTCATTTGATGAATATGCCCGGCAGGCATTTAATTTCTTATCTTGCAAAGGGATGTCATTTATACTTATATGCTTCATTGCAGCTTGGAAGATCTCAGTAAGACTCCTATTACACAATGCAACCGGTGGCTGGACTGCATGGGTTGATCGATGTTTTGCCTCCGTATGGCATGGCCAAGCCATTCGCTCAATATTATCACAAGAGCATCATCCTCGATGACCGGCACTGCAAAAGCTATTATGATTGGGCGACAGAGACTGAGGTGATTAATTTAATTTGATTGCCTCAATTATGAAGAACTTAAACACCAGTTTTGCTCATTTGTCGCATTCGTTTCATTCTCTTTTGTTTGCTTGGATTGCAGTCCCTGCTGATTCCCAGGACGGCTCGTAATGTCATAAATCCTGAAAATTTGCACTGGAGGGTCGTCCTTGGTAAAACATATCACCTCGATATTTTGAGTGTGACCACTCATTATTGTACTCTCAGCTTTCAGATTGAGGTATGCTTTGATTACAACCTAAAAATTGTTCCTCTGGTTTTTTTATATCCTCACTTTCTATAATGAAGTTTCCACTTCTGGATCATATACTTTGGGCCTTTTTGATGTTTTTAAAGACTATTAGATTGAAGAAATTTCCGAGATAGATTTGCAAGATGAAGCGACCCTTCATTTTTTATTTACTTAGGACCTCAATCTTTGATTTGCAGGGTCACAACCTTACTGTTGTCGAAGCGGATGGACACTACGTAGAGCCATTTGTGAACCAAAGCCTGATCATCTACTCGGGTAAGACATACTCCGTCAAGATCAAAGCCAGTCAAGATCCGTCGAGAAATTACTTGATTACGACCGACATTGTTGGCCAGAACACCACTGCCACAACCCCTCTCGGTCTGGCCATGCTCAGCTACTCCCCATCCGCTGGCCCGATTCGGACTGGCGTCACACGGCAGTCAATTCAAAGCCTGCCAAGGTAATATATGTGACAGGACTAATGTCTTAGTTGGAGAGGCTGTTTTGATCCCTTGTTTGAAATTTGAGGTTATGTTTCCCTAGAAGATATAAGTCCGTGGATATTTATTATCTTTCAAGCAAAAGTTCGCTCTTTTTCTTGAATCTTTGAGAAGTATGATCATTTCTCTCCTGAGGATATGAATTGTATTTTTGTTTTGTTTATTAGCTTTTTTACAGCAATTATTGAGGAATATGCTGGTTAGTGTCTTATTCAGTTGAATTTGATGTTCTAGTCGAGTGTTAAATTGGCTTTCATTATCCAAGTCAGAGGCGATTCTAGTCATGTCTCAGCATTTTTCCTATGACGGCATCGGATAGTGTCTTGCATGGTTGTTGACTGATCGAGTAATTTGTCATAAGTCTCTTGGCTTTAGTCCCCTGCACACAAAAATATAATGTTGAAGGGTATGCCCAATTTGTCATTAGGCACACATGTTGAATATTTGTTCCAATTTTTAAATATTTCTAGGAAGAGGAGATTGCTTCTATTGTGAAAGAAACTGTTGGGTTTGATGCTATAGGCATAGGATGGCAAAAAGAGAAGCAACAGATAGGGGTGTGCAAAAGATTTAGAAACTGAAAAGATCACCCGGAACCGGACCAGACTAGATTGAAACCAGTGGTTCCTACGGGAACAGGTCCGATTCCTAGTTTCAATTTGGTGGAACTGGTGAATACTGATCCGATTTCTGATTCTAAACAAGGAACCATCTATCCACTCACTTACACCGAATCGATATATATATATAAAGAAATTCCATCTAAATTGCTTAATTATTAACTAATTTTGTTTCTTGGATGCATAATGGAATTAACCTTGTACCTCTTTTTTTTATTCTAATAATCCATTTACTTACTCTCTCAATCAAAATAAAACAAATAAACATAAAGGAATGAGGGAACTGATTGGAGATGTCTATAAGAGCCAACGGCTCGTTTTAAGAGTATAATTAGGTCTCTCCTTAATCATTTCCATTATAAAATTAAGTTGACCTTGAAAAAAGATAGATTAAGCAATTAATGTTTTAACTTCTGTGGAGGTTAATACTTTTAACGTGGAGCCTAATTTTCCACATGTTTTTGGTGTTGGGAAATCTTAAGAAGACCACACCATGACCTTTGAAAAAAAAAATTTAGTTAACGAGTATTGTTTATTCGTTTCATTTTATAGTTTTCAATTTTTGATCAAAATCAATGACTTGCAATTTAACCCGAATATAAGGTTGAACAAATTTTGTATGGACTGGGGATCAATTCTATGGACACACCTAAGAATTAAATTGGACTGGAGGTTTGATTTCAGGGTGATTCCATAGAACAAATGGGTGGGTCTCAATTCCAATTTTCTGGAGTCAGTTTTTAGTGGGCAATTCCCAGTTCCAAGGTGAGAAGTGTCCACCTCGACCATGCTTACTCCCATCTCCACAGCAAAATATGTCAAGATATGAGAAACTTCGGCTTGGTTTCTTACGTTTCTATTTTTTTTATTATTCTATTCTTTTATTCTCCAAAATAAAAGAAAACATAAATTCATTTGGAAACATTAGTTGATTTTTCTATTGATAAACAAAGTATTCACGTAATGAATTTGGAATAGAAACAATAAATAGAAAAATGTTGCAACTTGTTTCTGAAAACAATTTCTGAAATAAGTCATTTTATTTATTTTCTTTGATGTCTTTTCTTCTTCCTACTCTTTTAATCAGTATGTTACTCCCCATTTGTCACTGCTAATCATTGCCCTCTGCCACTCGGCGACAAGAGGAAGAAGAAGAGAGAAAAAAAAGAAGAAAATAAAACAAGAAAAATCTCAACAAATTATTATAAACTAAAAGAAAATTTACATCACAAAAAAGTTTGAAGTTGTACTAAGTGCAACTGTGCAATTATGTTCTTCTTTTATTTCGAGAATAAGAATTTTATGCAATTTTTTTTTTGTTGAAAAATTTTGTACAATTATTAAACGTGTTCTTTTACTCAAAAACTATTTTAGGGAATATATTAAAAAAATTGGAAAAAATTATTCTTGAAAAGAGAAATATTGTCAAATGCAGCATTTTCAACCGCCTTAAATTTAAAAAGTTTCGTTTCTCATCTCAATATATATTTATTTATTTTTGCAATTTTATCCCCAATATAGATTTATCCTTTTGTCCGAATTTTTAATTAAAGTATGGCGAAAATTACTAAGAACACCGACGATCAACACTAGAAAGCTTAACCACCGACCGCGGTGGCTCACTCTGGATAAGACTTTGTTGATCCTCAACGAAAATGTGGAGGGTTCAAAATGGGGGAGGCGTTAGATGTATTAAGTGTGTATTAAGTGTAGTTCAGGGGTGGTGGGTCCTCTCCCGCTTAAGTGTCACATGGGGGTTTATGGCGGTTGATTGCAGTTGGGATTCCTCCAAAGCACCAAAAAAAAAAAAAAAAACACTAGAAAGCTTAGTTGGACAAGTGTCCAGATGAGATTACTCAGTCCCCCACTTTTTTAAGCATTAAATTTAACTAAGTTTTGATTTTCGCAAAAATCCTAATCCAATCTTCCATGAAATTGACATATTTGTCATCATATATTTGTTCTTGACTTGATGGAAATCCCAAGTGATTATATCAGGCGGTCAATACATGTGGCATGTATGTGCCCGAGGCTTTTTTTAATCATACTTGAAACATTGGACAAGTTGGCTGTCGTAATGCGAATGTCAGAACCTCAAAGAAATTAATCTCGATTCGATTGTCGATACGATTTTAATGAACTTATGCACGCAGCCATCACCTATTAATGACCTTGATTAGTTTATACAGGGATCATTTTTGTCAGTGAAGCAAGATGCGTTGTATCGGGGACAAAAATGAAGTCATTTTCACGTAGATACGCATTCACATAGGCTCCCACGACCGCATGTTCAATGGCCGGCATGGACTAAATTATCTGATTTTGGGTCGTTTATAAAGAAAGGAAGCGATTGGTTATAGAACTCGAACTGGCGCCAAAGGACAATTTGATTCAGGATGACAAAATAGACCAAAAGTCAACTTCGGAGAAATTAAGGTAACTCCGTTTCGGGGGCTAAGCCCATTTACCTCATCACTCGAGCAAATGAAGTCCCCACACGTGGAAGTTGCCATTACCTCAGACCGCACGCCATCGATCCTCAAATCGCTTTCTCTTTCTTTCAATTCTCACTCCACAAAAAAACGGGAGATCGACAGAGACAGGGGGAGAGAGAGAGAGAGAGAGAGAGAGAGCCCTTTGCTCGTCAAGGCGCCCTCCAAAACTGGCAGGCCTTCGCCTTTAAATTCACGTTCGACGCCACCACCTTGAGAGAGAGCGAGAGCCAGAGAGAGATAGAGAGATGGGCATCGAAGGAGAGGAGACGGCGGTGGAGCAGCAGCAGCGGCGGCCCAGGATCCTCTGCCTCCACGGCTTCCGGACCAGCGGGGAGATCCTGAAGAAGCAGGTCCTCAAGTGGCCCGACTCCGTCCTCCGCCGCGTCGACCTCGTCTTCCCCGACGGCCCTTTCCCCGCGGAGGGCAAGTCCGACGTCGAGGGCATCTTCGACCCTCCCTACTTCGAGTGGTTCCAGTTCAACAAGGTCCCCTCCTCCTCCCTCGATTTTCCCCTGTTTCCAGAATCCGCGCTCTGTCTCTCTGTTTAGAATTTTACGTATCATCAGACGGTCTCTCAAAGTTCGTTTATTTTTCTCGGCAGGAGTTCACGGAATACACCAACTTCGACGAGTGCCTCGCTTACATCGAAGATGTCATGATCAAGCAAGGACCTTTCGACGGTCTCCTGGGTTTCTCACAGGTGCCGTCCATTCTCCCCTCTAAAACGGAACGGGTTTTACCATCTTAAAAATCGAAACTTGACGATGTTGGATTTCTAATTTCGATGCGTACGCGGTTCGTCGTACCTCCATCAGTCAAAATAAACGAACGCAGAATAGCGAAGCGAAAAAGAACACGCAGGCTCCGTCTCTCGCCCTGTATATCTCGCGTGCGTCGACCCAACGCAACAGTTTCTCTCTCCTTCTTTTTCCCCCTTTTGGTATATCTTTTTGGCGTGAATTCTGACCGACGACGAATGCACGAACAATGCAGGGGGCGATATTGTCGGCGGCGCTTCCGGGGCTACAAGCGAAGGTGGGTCGACGTTGCCTGCGGGAATCTTCTTTCCTCGTTCCTTCTCTCAAACAAGAAAACCCAAAAGAAAAAAAGAAGTAATCTATTACATTCCCGGAAATTGATTTAATTTATTTATTGTGGTGGGCTGCAGGGAGTGGCGCTGACCAAGGTGCCGAAGATCAAATTCCTGATGATCATCGGGGGGGCCAAGTTCAAGTCTCCATCGGTGGCCGACAACGCGTACGCTTCTCCCATACAATGCCCGTCCCTCCACTTTTTAGGTACCAATCATCCGTCCGTCTCGTCTCTTTTCTTTGGTTTCGTCTCCGGATTCTTTTAGACATCTGGTACGGAATCGAAGCGTTTATTAATGCGCTTTTAAGTCGATCTGGTCGCGATCGAAAACGATGGTCGATCCAACTTAATATGGACCGTTCCGTGACTACTACTGATTAGTAATTGATCGAACCGCTTCTTGTTGCAGGAGAGACTGATTTTTTGAAGCCGTATGGATTAGAACTGTTGGAGTCGTGTGCGGATCCCATCATAGTTCATCATCCCAAAGGCCACACCATTCCCAGGCTTGGTAACACATAACCCCCTCCTTCTCCTGTCTCTGTTCCCGTCTCTCTTTGTTTCACTGTACCGATTACGAATGCGCCTGCTTATTTCAGATGAAAAGGGATTGGAAACGGCAGAGAGGTTCCTCGACAGGATTCGGGACGTGTTGGCAGAGGATGAAGAACACTAGATCGATCACCATTCGGCGATAGGGCGTTTCTTTGGAGACCTAATAAGAGTCTTGGTTGCTTTATTTGAATGCATTATAGTTTCAGCTTTCTATTCACGATCCAATCTTTGGTCATTTCATAAGTTCTGTACGTTTGACATTCAAATATAGCTTGATAGGTCGGATCTAGGTTCAGACTTCAGAACCTAAACTACATGTATGCACTTCGACCGATATACGGTCTTGGCGTTCAGGTTCTGAACCTTGAATGACCGAGCAAGTAATGCTAGTTATAATTCTCCATGAGCTGATTTTCTAGTGTAGTCGTTACTTATCTGTTTCAATGTGGATTATATTCCATTACTTCGATTTTGTAAGATGAAAATTTTCAAGACTTAATGCTTTAGAATATAAGAAAGAAGTACAAAAGAAGCTGCACTAATGAGAGACTAATCCCACTCTTACAGATTTTGATAGCTTGGGTATTATGTCTAACTAAAAAGTTAATGCTCCTTAAATAATAACGCGTAATGAGATAAGAATGCATGAGTGCATGCAAATTCAAACTTCTCGAAAGTAATTTTACCTAAGGAGGCAATTATCTTGATGACTTTTATCTTTTCTCGGAAAGCAAAGGGCTAAAGATTCGAATCCTTAACCTCTCGGAGGGTGACACAGAGGAAGTGTTTCTAACGAAAATCACCAGCCCTTTTGTTATTTAGGGAAGACAAGAAAGTTCACTAGAAGTCATTACGAGATCAACGACATTTTATTGCAATTGTGAATTACGTTCATATTCCTTGCTCGAAATCTGCATTCAAATTGCTACATTTGGTTATTTTTCTTCGAATCGCCTCAACAATTAAGAGCACACAGATTCACACAACTCTAGCAATTGCACGGTGTGCATAGGACGGAAGGACTACAGATCTTATTGAGATTAACTACGGGGTTCAAAGAGTCTCAAGCACTCCATTATAAGCCAGAGAAGGAAAAAAGCATTCGTAGCTATGTAATCTGAAGTGTTACAGACAAGGTTTGTACGAGAAAAGAGAGAACGACAACAACAATCAGATACAGCTTTGCCTCCGACGGCTGTTCCAGACTCTATCAAATACATAAATACAGGCTAACAAAGAACAAACACCAACTCCCCTTGGTTTTCCCGGTTATTATTATGATCCCAAGAAACAAGGAAGCTGAGTTAAACAATGTGATCGGCAAGCATGGCAGATGGTGATCGTTCATGAGGAAAGTTAAGGGTCGGACCCAACCGTCTCAAAGGGCTCACAGTCGAGGCAGTGCCGACTCCGATTTACTGCAACAATCCACTCTGTCGCTAGTGAGCATTTCATATAATTGTCTACTTTGCATGTTGTTTTTGTAACATGTATACAGCAAGATGAGTCTTTTGTCCAATGCTATAGAGTTTAGAGAATGAGAACGTTATTTGCGATCATGACATTGAACACTTGTGGACTCGCGTGAATTATAGAAAGATGGACAGGGCGAAGGAGGTCCTTAGAAAAATGGGGCCGAAGGCGGCTGAAGCGGCCAAGAAGGCCGAGGATCTCGCCGGAGACACATGGCAACACCGTAAGTCTTCTTGTTTTTAGAGTGCTTCAGCAATTCTTCTCATGAAATAGAGGGTACTTCCACTCATTTAGTTCTATGTGGCTGAAGCACTAATCAAATCCCTATCAATGCCTCCGCTAGGAACTTCTTGTTGCGTTTGCAGATAAATCGGCTAATGTCTTTCTCTATTGGTTTGCTCAGAGACTTTCACCCTTTAACTGTGATATCTAAGATTTAAGTTATTGAAGAACCGACCTTTTAATGGTAATGCTCGATTTCCAATTATGCACACATCTGTTCTGACAACAATGTACTTTAATTAGTCAAAACAGGTCCGAGTATTGCTGATGTTGCCATAGGCAGAATCGCTCAGGGAACGAAGGTCCTGGCAGAAGGAGGCAGGGATAAGATTTTCCGGCATACTTTTGAGACAATTCCCGAGGAGAAATTGTTGAAGTCATACCTTTGCTACTTGTCCACATCTGCCGGCCCATTTATGGGAGTCATATACCTCTCAATGGCAAAGCTCGTGTTCTGTAGTGACGATCCTTTAGCTTGCCAGGCCGGCGAACACACTGAATATAGTTACTACAAGGTATGCATTGCTGACATGGGCACTGAATGCTTATAATGACCAAGTATATAGTATATGCAGAAAGCGGATAAACATGAAATTATTGGATAGGCTTATGCAATAGCTAACGAAAATGGTCCAACATAGTTGGCAGGTGATGTAATCGGTTACTTAGATCTCTAGGAATTGAACTGATTCTGCAGGGAAATGGAACCTTGCCAGGCATCATAAGCAATTACGTTGATCTTAATTTCTTGTCACAATAAGAACTATGCTCAAACGATGAAGAGTGCTTTTTGGTGTGCGATTGACAGCTTTACTCTTGCCAATGCTGAAATCGATGTTCAAACACATTCAACGAGCATATGTTTTTTAAGAGGCGATATGTTTCTATTATGTTATGTGTGCAGGTGGTTATTCAACGGCATCAGTTAAAAGCGGTCATCCTTTCAACAGGCACAGTCAAGCCAGCTGAAAAGTACTTCCAAGTAATTTCTATCGAAAACCATGAATTCTGGTTCATGGGATTTCTTCACTATGAGAGCGCCGTGAAGAATCTCCAAGGAGCAGTTCCAACACCAGCACCGCCCTAACCTTGTACTTGCAGTTGAACAATAAAGAATTCTAATTAGGGCTGAGCGCGGTTCCCGGGTTACGGAACCGAACCGGAGGAGGGTCCGGTTCGGTTCCCGGTTCCAAGGGGGACCGGTTCCGGTTCCGGTTCCTTTTTTCCAAGCGGAACCGGAACCGGAACCGGAACCGATTTCGGAACCGGAACCTGTTTCGGAACCGGAACCGGAACCGGTTCCTTAGGGCAGAAAAAGCTCAACCTTGGATGTTCTAATGACTTGTATGTGATGTTCTAGTTGAAGTTTGGCTTCAGCCTCTAAATGAAAGTTGTAAAGGACTTCTTGGAGTATAACATACTCAAATTTGGGACAAAACAAACAAGTATAAGTGGGTGAAATCGTTATTCTTTGGAAAGACTGGATCTGGAGATTTTGGGACCGACCCTTGATGAATGCATGGACTGTAAGGCAACCTTTTTGTCGAAATTTCACTTCGGTTTCTTAACAAAAGTTGTAAAGGACATCCTGAGGTATCACATATAAAAAATTTAGAGAAAAAAAAAATAATAGGTAGGTGAAATCGTGGTCCTTTGGAGATGGTTAGATCTGGAATTAAGGTACTACGAACAGGGATTTTAACCGTCCATATTTAATTATCTAGGACGAATTTGACTTCGATGTTTTCATGAAGTATCTACCTTATGGTCTTGGCTATTACATAATTGAATTTCATAATTTTTGAAGGTCATTTGGGTATTTAATCGTAAATGTTTCTAAAACTGTGCAATCTGATGTGTTCGGATCTTGTAAGTTGCAATGCGTGGACTATATCATTTTTTTATGAGGTTCTTTTGGAAATGTGTTCTGCATGAAATATCTCTCTTCATGTCTTCCCTACAACATATTTAAATTTCGTAATTTTTGTAGTTCATTTTCCTATTTAACCAAAAAAAAAAATTCAAAAACTGTGCAAGTAGAGAATAGGAAAAGTAAATCGATTTTATCTTTTAATCCAGAACGAATTGAACTACATTTTTTTCATGAAACTTGTACCTCTAGGTCTTAAATACAACGTGTCCAAATTTCAGAATTTTCTGAGTTCATTTAAGGGTTTAATCAAAATTGTTTTCAAAACTTGTACCTCTAGACATTCTTGTTCTAGTGGTGTTTTATTTCTACTTTCTAGTTTGCTATTTGTTTGGAAATTTCTAATTATATTTTATTATTGTTGTGTAGTGCGAAGTTAATGTATCAAGATAACATGTCAATGGGAAGTTACCGTGTAGTATACACGTACATTATAGTTTTTTTTTGGTAACGTGCGCATATGTTATAGTTTTTTTTTTTTTTTGTAACGTGCGCGTACGTTATATTTTTTTTGGGTAACGTGCGCATATGTTATAGTTCAAATATGAAAAAAAAAAAAAAAAGAGGAACCTGTTGGAACCCTGGAACCGACCATGGAACTGTGTGACAGTAGGTTCTGGTTCGCTCCCATGGTGAGGTTCAGGTTCCTCATTTTGATAACATCAGACCGAACGTAGGTTAGGGTTCCAGACGGAACCGAACCTAACTGGAACCGCTCACCCCTAATTCTAATGCAACGTATTGTGGGAGAATAAACGGTGGGACATCAAAACGTTCACGGTTCCTTTCCTTCTGCTGTGTCATCACGAATGCAAAGTTTTGTCGATTCGCATAGGCACATGATGTGTTTCTACTACCGTATGTTCGTAATTATCTTGGTGCAGTTTGGCTACCCTACGCCCGGTCAACTCATTCAAATAGAAGCATTCTTTGATTTTCGAGTCTTCTTCCACCGATTAGTAATTTGGTGTTTCTACTGCTTCCCAAATCAAAAACTACTGGTTCTTGAGCTTGCACTTACTCAGAAGATTATGCTCCATACTCGTTGCGACTCAAGCTGCAAAATCTTTTTTTTGTATAGCAACTGTTCAAGGTTTCCGGAGATCAATGTGGCGTACCAACGAGCGAATAATTGGAACTTGGCATTTGCGCATCGAAGTAAATCTATGGAAAAAATATCCTTCGGGCACGATTGGCAGAGTGTAGAATTAAGCATAATCTCTTGCAAAGTGGTGCTGACATGTAATCACAACTCAAGACGAAAGCAGCTCGAAATGGATCCAATTCCCCAGCGGCCCAAACACATTGGATCCGTGCTGATTTCATGGCATGGGCCGTGGCTCATTAGTTGGAAAATGAGAATCATTCTAATGAATAAAGCCAACTTTGAAGCTGTTGTCAAGCCCAATTGCGAGTGGGTCGGGTCGGATCACGCCGGACCATTCCAGTTAGGAATAGAGCTATCTCCCTCGACGACCCCAAGAAATGGTCTGACCAAGGACTCGGGCCGGATTCACCACGTCGCCGGCTTTATTTTCCGTCGCTCTAGCATCGGGCCAGCAAAAATCACCACACCGGCGAACAAAGGAACCGTCATGCGGAAGCATCTATATTCCCTGAATTTTTATAAGACATGGGTCTTATATTTTATTATATGCCTCCAAGGACCTCATTTTTGGGACCAACCTACGAACGCTGGACAAAACCCCAAAATCTTAGAGATTAGATCTCGTGTGGGTAAAGTTATAAAACCCCCGCCGGAGTCAATGGCAATCGAGTGGCAAGGCATGGCGGCAGGAGCAGTGTGCTTTGTTTCCTACCTCCTACGAAGCTCAATGGCTAGGGGGCTATGCCGATTAGGGCCTCTCCTCAGTCAACCTTTGAAGCACGCTTGCCTCTAAAATGGCGTATCATTGGGTGGATTCCAACGCTGATCAAGCCTCAATCCTCCCCCCCTCCCCCTACATCAAATTGTCATGATCATATCCCCCAAAATGAATGAATGGGGAAAAAAGCAGCTTTCTGTCTGACCGGTTTTCACTCACACGTAAAGGAGGAGAGAGATTGGTGGCAATATGGGCCTCCTAACATTTATATTTCTCCATCTTTTGTTGTCCGAAACATAAAAAAGAACGAAAATCTATTTGATAATACTAACTTATTTTTTTATTCCCTCGAATAGAAAAGTAACTCTGAATAAAACTCCATTGATCCTTGCCCTCAAGGTGAGGGGTTTGAAACCCAAAAAAGGCGTTTGGTGCCTAAACCACTTGCACGAGATGGCAGGTCATCAAAATAAAAAAGTAGCTGAGGAATAGATTTGGAACAAAAAAAAAAAAAGTAACTTCTTGCTCCCAAGAACAATTTTTAGAAATAAGTTTTTTTTTTTTTTTTTTGTCTTTTCTATTTTTCTTTTGTTCATCTTCCTTGTTGTGGCCAACGTTGGATGCCGCCAACCGTCGCCACCTCCTGCAGCTTGCGGCCACCATCGACAGCCGGCCGCCGGCGATTGCTGGCAATGGTTGCTACCGCCCGTAGCCCACCGACCACCGCCCACGACTCATCGGCCGACGACCACCATCGTCCGTTGGCAGCCTGCCGTTGCCAATCGCCACACGATCGTCCCCTGCTACCGCACGACCGTCGATCATCGCTGTCGAATGCCGCCATAGGACCACCACCCATAGCTCATTGGCCACCTCCCCCTCCCGCGGCCGATGGGCTGTGGGCGGCAATCCTACGGTCAGCAGTCGTGCGGCAATCGTGCGGCAATCGTGCAACGATCGTGCGGCGATCGTGCAGTAGTCGTGCGGTAGCAGGTGGCGATCGGCGGTCATGCGTAGTCATGCGGCAGCGGGTGGCGGTCGGTGGTCCGTGAGTAAAAAGAAAAAATAAACAAATACAAAAATTTATAATTTTTTACCAAACGCATTTCTATTTTTTTTATTTCAAGAATTAAAATTTTATATAATGACCAAACACCTTATTTTACTAAAAAGTTGTTCCCGAAGTAAAAATAGAAAAAAAAACTATTTCTGAAAAAAAATAGTTTTTCGGAATAGAAATGTTGCCATGCACACCCTATATCACTTGGGTTTTGTTTTACACAATTGTTAAATGAGCTTTAATCATAAGAGTTCAATTTTCATGGCACTGATGATGTACGGTACGAGATCAATTAGTACATTAGAAATTGTAGAAATTTTTCAGTTAATTACTTCACAAGTTTTTCGAGAGCACTTAACAAACGTGATTGAAGCATTCATTTTGTTTTATGTACCTTTTACATGGCCATTTCGATCCATATGGATTATGAAAGTTACCCTGGGAGTGAGAAAGGCTTTGCTTTCTTTAATTTTGAGTCATTCTCCGCACTTTTGCATGTACTTGAGATGCTTTTGTTTAATTCAATGCATCATTCCCTGCTAAAGCAAAAGCAAAAGAGATAATAATATTTAAAAAGAAAAAACTCGACGAAAGGGTAGGGGTAAAAATACAGGCCACGGCGGCAGCCATCCAACTCTTGGGGTCATACTTGTGTTGAATGCGACATCAATTAATTGAGCTAATCCTATAAAAAAAAAATCTCCAAATTTAGTTTCAATCTCAATTTATCTTGAACATTCTTTTTTTTATCTTAAAAAGAATCACCAACTTTCACTATAATCCTAAATCTAACCACTGGTCCAAAAACTGCCATTGGTTTCTTCAAGATTATCAACCTCAAGAGATTGTTAGTATTCCTTATGAAGATGAGGGCGTTGATAAAAACGCCAGTTGTGATCATGAACACATAGACGGATTTGGGATTAGAGTAAAAAGTATGGATTTTTCTTTAGACAAAAAGAAGTTCCTGATAGAAATTGAAACCGGATCTAATATTGACCAATCTCTTTTTAGGAATTAGGGCTCACTTAATCATCGTCCAAGAGATTTTTTTTCCATTCCTGTTTCTTGGTTGCACCCCATTACAAGGGTCATTTTGATTTGTGGGATCTTGAAGGGGTCAGATGTTTCCAAGTGAACAGGACGAAAAGGGGACCGACGGGGGGGCGTGGGGGGTGAGGAGAGGGAAGCATGTTAACATTGTCAGCCTAAATAAAGAAAAGATGTGATTGCAATTTGATCCCCCCCCTCAGTCCTTGCGTCGCCTAATAAGCCATGAGCTGTGCAGCAGCACAGGCCATTAAGTCTGTCCAACTACCCCACTTCCTTAGTACCCCATGTCTCTCCCCTCTGCCCTTAAATGTCATTGCCATGATTTCCTTCAAGAATGCACACCCCCCAAAAGCAATTACGACCCCTTTTCCCATAAACAAAATTGAAAATCATGGGATATAACATGCTTTATTCAAGTATCATGCCCCCTAAAGTCTTTGAAGTCTGTGCAGAATGTATCGTCTTCATATCATTGCATGCGATAAGAATAAAGCGTGATTAGAGGATGAACCGAGATGTGACCGGAGCATTAGAGCCTTGGGTGGAGGCAGGGAGGGAGGCTCCAATGCTGACTGTCGGCCCATTTGTCCCTAGATCATCCGTTTCAAGGGCACTCCCCCTCCCCCCCTGTAAATTATCAAGTAACGAGAAAAAGATTTGGAACTAATTCGAAATAAGAATATCCGTGAATTTGTACGGCATTACGTTTGAACCATGAGTGCAGGAAAGATATTGTCTATCGCAATATAGCCACCCTAATAAGCAAATCTTTTATGTAGATTTCGCAATTGGTCGTGCCATTATTGTACACACAGGCCTGCTCCAACTTCAATTGCTCGCTCTTTTGTTTTTTTCCATGCCAAAAGAATATCTCGAGGGTTCAGTATGTTCATAAGTTCAGCTGTAAAAGCGAGGAAAGGCTGCTTCGAATTTCGATGTTTGTAATCAAGTACCTTGTAGAATTAACATCAAATATGTCTCCAACAGATGATTTCGTACAACTCAACCTGAGAAAATTCAGCACAAGCAAATAAAGCTGATGTAATGTCGACAACATCTTCTATGTTGCTGTAGTTCTTACATATTTGTCTTCGACGGTGATTCCTCATTTTATGATGAATTCGCCGGACAACTTTATCGATTCGTGAGATCTTGAAGACAAGTTCGAACGCCTCCGATTTTTAATGCGTTTGCATGGCCAAATCAAGCTAGAAAGTCCATCCCATTTTCTAATAGCGATGCAAAAAAGATGCGAGTGATGAACTTCTTTTTTTTGCTCATATACTGTCTGCTTGCTTGGACCAAGTGGGCAGGAAAGAGCATAGCTATTTGTTTTTTTTGTCTACATGCTTTCTTTTTATTTATTTTTTATCAATTACTTCAAATAAAGGTAAGTTTGATATGAATTTGCTTTTATAGGTTGAGTGTTGCAATTTGCTTGGTGACCATTTATTTGTGCAATCATAAAGGTAATGAGAATTGAGAAAATTGTCCTAGAAATCCTAAACTTTTTTTAAGTTTATCAATTGAATTTTAAACATTTTCATATTTTTTCAATTAAGTCCATCTGGTCAAATGGTCTAAAATTATTGAAGTGGAAAAGAAAGAAAAAAATAAAAAAAAATATATATAATTTTTTTGGAAAAGTATCAAAACATTATTAAAAAATATCCATGTAAGTACTAAACCAATTGTGCCCAATAGGATGGTTGGCATCCACATAAGCAATTTCTAGTCAAAATTGGTCAGGTGGACTCAATTGAAAAAATGTAAAAAAGATTTATAACTTAATTGGTAAAATTAAAAGGTTTATGGCCGAAATGGCAAAAGTATAATAAGTTTAAGATTTTTTAGACAATTTTCCCAACATGAACAAAAGCTATCTAGAATTACTGACTTATTTAGATGATTGTGTCTGGCCATAGATGATAATAGTTTGTCGTCATGTATAGTGTTAGAATTTCTAATCAAAAGTTTAAACTTATAGATAGAAAAAGGATACATTATACAAGACTCATATAAATTCCCATAATCAATCGATTCGTGATCAAGAACATAACCGTGGTAGACAATCATGACCAATTTCAAAAGGATCTCACTAAGTAGATGGTGACCATGTGTATAGTGTGAGAGCATGTAATAGGAGCCCGATACCTTGATCCAAGGAGATCACTAAGAGGGAGCCCAAATATGAACCTATCAACATATCCAGTTGGACTCAATTTCATTCAAAAACATAAACCAATGAGTTATAAGTCAATGTAGGGTTCTCTATAACTCACATGTGCATCCTAACAATTTCTCTCTCACATGCGAGTTTAGTGTTGGGTCCACTCCCCCTTAATCTAGGTATTCTTCCACTTCATTTTATCTCAAGTTGAATCTCCATTAGCGTCCGACTTCATCCCTAGTATTTTTCTCCGAACCAAACCATGAAGTTTGCCATCGAGCCCATATTGCTACACCATAATGTCCACTAGCCCAAAAGCCACACTAATCACCAAATTCCTTCCTTGAGATATTCACCACACACTAGTACACATTAGGAGTGATCTACCAATCAATCATTGGCTATAATACCATTTATTAGGAGCGTCCAGCAAAAGCTCAATACCTTCATCCAAGGAGATCACCAAAAATGGCCCAAGTCAGAACTTGTCAACATATCTAATTAAACCCACATTCACTTAAAAAGTTAAGCTGCATACCACACCACTTATCCAATGTGGGGGTGAGCATCGGTCCAGGGTTGATCTAGGGACAACCCTGGACCAACCCTGGACGGTCCTGGCTCGGTTCCCAAGGAGACTAGGTTATTCCTTGGTCCTAAGATTCCTAGACAAGTATTGTGCGGGTTGATTCTCGGTCTAGGGAGTTTAGGGATGGTCCAACCTGGACCAATCCTAACTATATATATAATATATTTTTTTATATTTTTTTATATAGAGAAAACTTTAAAATAAATGGCATCAATAACATTAAACAACTGTTTAGTGAGTAGTTCAAGTAATTTTACATTGATCTTTAATAACTTAGATTTTTAATGTCTTTTACGATATCAACAACCATAATTTATTAAGGAAGGAAATGTCTTCGTGAGAAGTCCTCACAGCGTCCAAAATGGCATAAATAGCTCCTTACGGCATTATCCTCTAGTATTCATTATCTTCTGTCTTATTTGTCTTCTTAGTCTTCAATTTGCCAAAATCAAGAGAAACAACTTCTTCACTTGCAACTCAACACTTGCCTCGCTCACTTTGGGTCACTTGTGCCGCTCGCTGCTCGATGCTCACTCGACTTGCTCCCCGCTCGACATTATATGCTCACTTTGTTCGACGCTCACCCCACTCAACCTTCACCGCTTGCCTTTCTTAGTTGACATCACTCATCATTGAACTCATTGGGTCAGTCCAATTTTCAGTTGTTATTTCAAGGAGTATAAAAAATGAAATAAAAAACTATTGATTGGTCTCGAGTTGACCTTGAAATCGGACCGAACACATTGGTTCTGTACGGTCCTCAATCGTTTTTTCAATGAGTATTAAAAATGAAATAAAAAAATTATCAGTTGGTCCTAGGTTGGCCCTGGAATCAGACTGAACCCATCTGGTCGGTCCAGTCATCGATCCCAAGCTCAATAGGGTCAGTCTTTTGTCCCAAAAATCGAGAATCAGCATTATGCGGGTTGGTCCTAGGGTTAGGGGGTGAACCCAGCCAACCCAGACCATGCTCACTCCCTAATCCAATGTGGGATTCTCTAACACAATTTGCACATGCGTCCTAACATATAGTGGATGCATTTACAACTTATTGTTTGGCCACTATACTCCAAATAATTTTCAATGTAGAGATGTTTGCTAGCTACCACAATTAATTGATAACATGGTTTACTTATAACCATCCTAATTATTAGAATGTACAAGTGAATTATGTTAAAAAAGTTCCTTATCAAATAAATGATTTGGTGTAACGTAGTTAATTTATCATAATTAACTCATAACTTATTAGCTTAAGTTTTTGCACAAAAGTGGGTCGAATTGGATATGTTGATGGGGTCGGACTTGTGCTCTCATTTGTCGATATCTCATGGTGATGAAGTGCAGAACCACACCTAAATTAAAGGGCCACGTTGGAATGAACACCGAATTTATAGCTCCGATCTCATGTCAAATGACAATTTATGCCAAGATCTTTTCTTGGGATAATGGCTTCATAACCCAAATCATTCTCTTATCTAACAACGACATCTTTTCACGCATGCCTTTTTAACATCTTTTGCAATAGAGAGTTTGACGAGGTAACAGTAAGTCTATAGTCCTTACCCTTACTACATTACCACGGCACACAAAAAGCCTGCCAAAGATGAAAGTAATTCATCCCCCCCCACCCTTCCAAGTGGCGTGGGAGACCAACTCAATCTCCTTTATTCTACGAACTCAGAAATCTGCCTACCCGCTCTAGTCACAGTTTACCTCGCCTGCAAGGCTTTAAATGGCATCCTCGCTAATCTCAAGGTCGCGCTTCAGAAATGCATCCGACACCCTAGATCCTACGTATGCATGAGATTTTGGTCTCGAGCGAGAGGCGCGGTCGGTTCGAGTTAAAAGAAAAGTATGTGCGACCAATGGGGACAGGGGATATAAATGCAATCTGAGTTCGAAAACGAGATAAGAGGAGGAGGAGCGTTGATGATCACGATGGATGTGGCCACAGGGCAGAGAGGGTTTTTTTATCCACGAGGGAGGGAGGGAGGAAAGGGTGTGGGGATATCGATCGCGGTTTAATTCAGACAAGGCCCCCAGAAAAACGAGAGCTAAGAAAAGGGAAGCTGTATGAGCTGTAGTGTCAGTCCATTCAGATTGTTTCTTTTCCCTTGCCTTCTCCTCCTCCTCTCCTTCGATGGAGCCCCACATGTCCTCCCCCCTCGAGTCCCATACACAGACACCCACACATGTCAAAGCATAAAAACACATGACCGATAGGATGAGACCGAGGTCGAGCTTGAAGATGATTTCCCCGACAAGCCCTCCCGAGTCTCGACTTTCTCCAACATCCTCATTCCGTGTCAACTCCCTCACATGCTCCCTCTCCCAGTCTCTTCCTTTTATTAAATCTCCTTCTTTTTCCCTCTCCTTTTTCTTTTCATTTTCTCCTCTTTTTTCTTTTCATTTTCTCCTCGGAGAAGAAGAAAAGGGTTTGTTAGTAGTATTATTATTATTATTATTATTATTGACTGGCCACATAATTTCATGTAGGTTCTGCAGATGACCTGCATAATCGACGAGCATGAAGAGAAACCGCATATGATGTGATGTGACGTTACGAGAGTAGGCATCTCGATGAATAGGCCGTATAAGAATATGGTTATGACGTAAACAAAGCTACTATGCATACGGAAGATGCACGAAGGGGAAGATGTTGCTGCTGCCCATCACAATCTTGATTCGGTCTTCATCATGTAATCACAATTAACGAAAAATCTACAGTAATCAGTAGGGCATTAGGAAGATAGGAGGAAAGAAATGAAGGGAAGAGAATGACGGGGAGTCGAGAGACGATAAAGGGACAGCACACAAAGCGGCGACCAGAGGCTGTAATTGAAGGCTGAATACATGGTAGAGGATGAGAGTACACTTCTTCAGAATGAAGAAATTAATGGATTACGAGGTTTCAGAAAATTTTGGCAATAAGAGAGAAAGAAATAAAAGAGAGAATGAAGGATCTCTCTCTCTCTCTCTCTCTGTGAAACTATGCACGCCATTCACGGCCTCTTTATCATTTCAGGTCCGACCTCAGATCTCTGCACATTGAGGATTCTCTACCTGAAATGAACACGGGAAAGAGGGAGGGGCAGAGAGAGAGAGAGAGAGAGAGAGAGGAAAGGGAGATGACAGATGTGAGGTACGCAGGTTTGCATGATGAACACGTTTGATTGGACATTCAGAATTCTCTCTCTCTCTCTCTTTCTCGATCCTTGATCATCAGTCCTCACCCCCCATTAACTATCATCACATGTCGTCTGTTTACGGTTTCAGTTTCGCCTTTAATTCTGGCCCTCATTAATTCATCGACCCGCGTTAACCAAAATCCAACACAACAGTTCAGACGCAGAAAAACAAGAGGAGAAATGCAGACTTCATCAGTTCAGTTCAGCCCATAGATGATGTATGCACCACAGCTTTTGCCGAAACTAAAAAGCTTGAACGGCACACCAATTCCAACAATTTCCATCATCGAGAAGAAGAAAATGACGATCGGAGGAGATAATAATCACGTTAATGCAAATGCCAAAGTAACTTAAGCTTCATGAGCAATGGCCCATCCATCCTCCAAGGGGGTCAAATTAACGTTTTCCTACTCTCTCTAGCTCATCATCCTCACAATCTCCGACCAAACACCAGCATCCAAGAACTAGTAAGAACGACAAATGATTATCAGACTCTCAAGAACTAGCTAAAACCACCAAGAGATCAACATCTACTCAAAACAAGAAGAAGAAAAACCAAGAAAAGTTAACAAGAACCCTAAACCTAAAATGAAAGAAAAATAAAGAACTGATGTTATCCCTAACCCCATCGATCCTCAGCCACTTCGACACGGCCAATTAGGGTTTCTTACCGAGGGTGTGCTTGTTGTTGTGCATCCACACCTTGAGCACGTGGCGTTTCACGCCGGTCTCCGAGCAGAACTGCTCCACCGCCGCCTCGTCGTGCTTCTGGATCCTCCACCCCAGCCTCTCCGCGAATCCCAGCATCTTCTCCTTCTGTTCAGGCGTGAACTTGGTCCTGAACCTCTTCTTCAGCCCGCTTCCTCCGCCGCCGCCGCCCCCGCCACTGCTGCTGGGGTTCGACACGTCCTCCAGCTCCTCCCTGCTGTGCCCGCCCCCGACGCCGCCGGCAGCGCCAGCGGCCGGTGATGCTGCTGCGGCGGGGTCAGGTGCAGGTACCCCGCCGGCGGCGGCGCGGCCCTGTAGTAGGGCGAGAACTGGGGGTGCTGCTGGCCGGGGTGATGGTGCGGGTGGTGGTAGCTCACCAGGGCCCCGCCTCCGTCGCCGGCGTCGGTCTCCTTGCGGTGGAAGTTGCGGTGGCAGTTGCAGGCGGCGCACTTGAGGGCGTCGAGGGTGCCCTCCTCCCCGGCCGCCATGAACTCGCCGCAGCCGTCGACGGCGCTCCCCCGATGCCCACCGCGTGGTTCTTGAGGCACTCCCGGTACCGCACGGACGCCGACGCCGACTTCCTCGGCGCCGCCGATGCCCCGCCCTCCCCGACCGCCGCGGAGCCGCTCGGCCGGCCGGGGTTGCCCAGGGAGTCGTAGCCCACCGGAGCCGGCGCCGCCTGGTGGTGGTGCACCGGAATCTCCATCTCCTCGTCTTGGTCCTCATGCTCGTCGAATTCCATATCTTCCCTCTCCTCCCGTCCTCTCTCTCTCTCTCTCTCTCTCTCTCTCTCTCTCTCTCTCTCTCCTCCAATTCCCTTCTCTCTCCAAGATGAGATGGTGGCAGCGGCAGGGGTGGCGGTGGCCGAGATCTTTACATGGGTTTTTTCGCTTGAGTGGAGAGATCCGCCAAGCACACTCTGTGTCAGCAGCAAAGACGATGATAAACGATAATAGCTCACTCGACTCAACAAGTTAAAAAAGAATTCGAATTTCGAAAAAGAAGGGCGAAGAAAGAATACAAACAAACACCCCCCAACAATTAGAAGCGAGAGAGAGCTAATACAGAAAACAGAAGATAAGAGGGGATAGAGAGTGTGGCCATCATCAATTCCCCGACTCTGCACAGAAGAGAGAGAAATTAGAGAGAGAGAGAGAGAGAGGGAGAAGGGTGGGGGGTGTCTCACTCGAACAAACCCTTTCCTTTTCTCCATTTCGCAAGCCCCAAAAGGCTTTTTAAAATTTCCCCCCCCCCCCCCTCTCTTCGGACCCGAAGCCCTCCTCTTCCGGTCACCTAGAGGGTGGCTTTACTGGCTACCGCCGGTTAATCCCCGTGATTATCAGCAGCTCTGTCTTTATCTTGTTTTTAACCGTCTGAAGGAGGAGGGAGGGAGAGGGGGGGTCTGTGAAAAAAAGTTAAAAAAGGATGGTGGGGGTCTGAAAATTTTGCCCTTTGTTAGCTAAAACTGCAGGCCAGGCCATGGGGACTGTCTGCCTCACTTCTTTCCCGTTTTGTGCTTGCTTGCGAGTGCTTTTTTCCTGTCAGCAGCAGTCTGCTGCGGTAATTTAAAAAAAGAAGAAGAAGACGGTAGAAAAAAGAGAAGACCGAGAAGACGATAAAAGAAAAAGGTGGTAGAGACTGAGACTGAGACTGCGAAGAGAATGAGATGCTCTCTGGAAATTACATGGCGGTAAAATAAAAAATAAAAATAAAAAAAAAAAACCTAGAGAGAGAGAGAGAGAGAAAATAAAATGTTTTATTGGGAAAAAGAGGGGGCTTGCGTGCTGTTTCGAGAAGTGACGTCGGGGGCCTCAGGGAGAAGGGTGTCGTCTTCTGGCACAATCAGAGAGACGGACTTGGATGGGGATCTGGCAGCCTTGTAAAGATTACTCTCTCTTGCATTAAGCCAAATAATAATGATTATTATTGTTTTGTTGTTGTTATAATGCCGCCATTATTGTCCAGTCATATGAGAATAGACCCAACATGCAAATCATTTGCATCGAGGGTCGAATCGGTAGGAAATAGTACATTTGTTTTGGCGAAAATTCAACGAATGAAAATATATCTCTTTCAAAAATGTTTTAAGAAAAATGAAATGAGGTGAGGCTATATGCATTAACGACCGAAATGGTTAGGTGTAGATCATAAGTGAAAATAAGAGCATTAACATTTATCAAAGAAAATGTTGAATTGTAGATTATTATTTCTGATAGTAAAAACTCCCGATCGGTCAATTTTTTTAATCAATATAAACAATCATGTAAAAAAGATTCAAATTGTTCAATGATTGAAACAGATGTACTAGGTTAGAGCAGACGCAAAAGGGGCTCTTTGGGCAAGCCTAGCCTGGAGCTAATCCACTGCCTCCATCCACCCATAAATGAAATTCAAGTAGAAACATTTGGGTCGGGCTATCTCGACCGAAGTTAGGCAAGTCAAGCTTTGTCATGTAAGAACGGTGTCGACTGTATCCATTTGCCTTCGACCGCCTCTTGATAATTTCTGATGAACACTCTTAAAATTAAAACTGGAATTTTCACGCACCCACTCTTTTAAAAAGAGTAAAAGGAAGATAGGCCAGGTCCTTTTGCCCTTTCATTCATGGGTTTTGTTTCCCTTGATTGATGCTTCCCCTACTATGTAGTTCATTAAATCATTATCTTTTAGTCCATATCAAGTGGGGGGTGAACAGGATTTTTTGTTTGAAGGCCAAACTCAACCAAACCGAACTTGTACAGTTTCAAAACTTGCAATCCAAATTGAACCCAACAATATGTTCAAGGCCGGAGATGGGCTTCCCTACCTCGATAATTGGCATCGAATCGTAATGCTCTCAGTACACTTTTCATTGAGTACCCTCCCGAATTGGAAATCATGAATCGCACTTGAAAAAATGATCGTGAACCCAATCAAGAATTTCGATTGGATGCTGTAAGTTTCGCAAAACTGATCATGCCCTTTGACAAATAGATGTATCTAGTACAATCTCTGCAAATTATTGATTTGTGATGATTATAGGGCAAGTTAAAGGTGGGAAGGATCCAAACGTCGCCCTAATGTGTAATAATACAATCCAACGAGTGCAGGGAGTGATCGTTGGACAAGAGGGCCTAAACAAGGAATGGCTGCCGACAAGTTTCCAAAACGGCGAAACAAGCAAAAATGAATTGAATTGTGTACCGAGCAAAAGAAGAGCGATCCTAGGTTACATACGTGAACCTATAATGATTCCCCAATAGGCATATTTTCATGTAACGAACTTAGATGTGAAGTGTGCTTAGTTGAGAACACTATTCGAATGGGTAATCTCCTAGGAAAGTGTCTACTTCTAGGTTAAATGACAAAACCGTGAGACTTGAAATGGAATGGGCCAAAGTAGACAATACTATGAGTGAACTAATATGAAATATCATGTGATAGCGTTAGAGAGACCCCCTCCAATTTGCATGCGATACGATGATGAACCCTGTGGAAACTAGTGGGTTTGTAATGACTTGGCTTGAAGAGGGCTAAAATGATTGCTAGGCCAAGAAAGCCTATACAGGGAGCTGATCCTAGTAGACTTCTAAGATTGGTGAATGGGTTATGGGTACCAAATAGAAGGAGAGCGCTCATGGATGACATATGCAAACCTAGAATAACTCACTGGAGATTTTTTTTGACGTAACAACTTCTTTTAGATTAGAACTCTAATATTAAGTGCGTTCAGATGAGCACACTACCGAAATAAATAGCCTTTTAGGAAAGTGTTTACCCATACATCAAATAACGAAACTATGAGGCTCGGTATGGATTAGTCAAAGAGAGCAAAATATCAAGTGAATAAGTCTAGGAATGTAACATAATGCAATACCGTTTTTCGTTTTTTTTTTTTTTTTTGGTGGGATATACAATTAAAGTTCATTAGGAATTTCTTGATTAGGTTGGATTGGGCCTTTTAATATTAGACCTTTGCCCGAGCCCTCCAATTATTTTCCGAATCCAAATCACGCGACCCGATCACATCAAATGTCATAGCGTCACATAGATTTCTTTTTCTCTTTTCCCCCCCCCCCCCCCTCTTTCGCGTATGCCAATCTTGGTAAGATGTTTCGCATCTCATCTCCATCGATGTCTCGTGGGGCCCGCAAGTTCCGACCGTCCGTTGGTGAGGAACGGTTAGAAATCTCAAGGGACATAGAGAACGCACACGCGGTTGACCGCTTGGTGGGCTGATGGGAACGGGTCGGGTACGAACCGACCCGGGGACACGTTGGGACATCTCCATCTACCGTTCGATGTTTTCCTTTCTATTTATTTATGAACACAGCGTGAAATTTGTCGGCATAAATGGGGACTAGGGGCTTACGTGCCCTTTATCTCCGACACAATCCATGGCTCCTCCCCAAGCAAGTCAAAGCTTTTTCTTTTTTCCTTTTTCTTTTTTTTCCTTTTCTTTAATTGCTTTTTATATCTCGGGGATTTTCGCCGCTTCTTTTTATTTATTTTTTTCCTCTTTGCTAGACGGACCTTTTATAATAATAATAATATATTGCTCTGGGATTGCAAAATGCTGATGTCATGCTCTTGCAGAACAGCAGAGTCTGACCTAACATTAGTCAAGTCAAGGGCCTTTGTTCATCATCCTTTTTCTTTTTATATTTCGTTTGCCCTTCTTTCTTTTAACTTTTTGCGTTGAGTTTCTTTTTTTAAAAATTCTTTTGCTTGTCGACTTTTTACTACTTTTAAAATGGTCACGAACCCCGATTATTTATTTATTGAAGGAAACTATGTAATCAGTTTAGATAGTTGAGTTACCAAAATAGACACCATTTAAAGTTATGACCAAATCACATGCTATAAATTTTCTCAAGTCATTACACTTTTTTTGACCAAATCATATCCTCAAATTCAAACTCTTTGTTAGGGTTTTGTGATTTGGGAGTTTGGTATATTTTGTAAATAGTGCTTGAATTTTTATTATGAAGTTTTCAACAAAATAAATACACTCTTTGAAATCAAGGATGAACAATGGTACTTTGGGAATTAGAGGATTTCCAACTCATAGAATTGGAGATCTCATGTTCAAATATCATCAATATGAACATATTAAAGGTCCAAACTTTATATATTCATGAGATTTATAGGGTGTTTTACGAGTCTCTAAATAGTTGAATCTCTACTCTCATGCTTTCGTTTATAAGAAAAAAAAAATAGATTAATAATTTGAAGGTGGGTTTGTACTTGAAGATGGGTTTTTCAGTACTTTTCCCCATTAAAAAAAAAAAACACCATTATGCTATCCCAATGTCTTGTCATTTGACTCGATCCAAACACGAACAGATGTTTTAAGACCCTCATGAATACGACATGCCATAACACAATGAGAATGACTCGAAACTATGACAAAACAGCCTGTTTCGATTCATTTTTGGTGAAAATACTGAAATAATAGTAATAACCAACATAAATGCAATGGCACGACGCAGATTGCCACTCTAAGCTAAAAGCCCGACCCACCGGAAGCCAACCCTACACGAACTAATCTTCAAATGTTTCCTTACCTGCCAAAAGGCTATTCAGATTTTTCTCGTATCCAAAGTCCATGCTCGGCTATCTAGGCCAACCCCCCCCCCCCCCAAAAAAAAAAAAAAAAAAAAAGGCACCACGCTTGATGATTGGCACGAGAATCATGCTCGATCTCAAGCTCAGTTGTCATGTAGTTTGACAATCGGGATCGCGGCTTGTGTCCAAGTTGTCACCTGGTTTGCTTTGCTTCGCTTCGGAGGGGAAGAAGATTCTAGATTTCCTCTCTTTTTTTGTCATTATGCAAAATTCCATATTTTAAATAAATCCATCAAACGAGTGAGTCGGATAAAAAATAGTCCTACCCAAATAAACCAATTAAACCCTGTCTGACCAATTATCATATAACGCAAATTTAATGATTTTATACACAATCCATCTCAACTCGTATTATTAAAACACTTTTACATTTAATCCAATACAGAAAAATTAAAATTTAAACTGAGGTTAGAGTGCAAAGCGAGCGAGCGTGAAATCTAGTAAAGGTGAAAAAAAAAAAAAAAAAAGGAGTCATGAAAGTAAATTACGACCTATTTAATATTTTGAATTCATTTATGATTTATATATATTCAATATAATTAACCCATTTATTATTTATATGGGTGAAGAAAATTGGGTCAATGGCTCATTTTGTCGGATCCAATCTACAGTTCACACTCCTTCTCCCTTTATCCTCACCCACCGACGAAGAACTAAGGCTCGAGCTCGGGCACAATATCGACAATCTGCTGATTAGATAGAGAGAGAGAGAGAGAGAAGGGTGAACCACTAAAATTCAGGAGGCACGTGCAGGGCGACCCCGTAATGAATGCAGGATCCCCGTTCCGTTTTCGGCACTGACCATCGAGGCAAAGGGGGAAAGGAGGGGGGGGGGGGGGGGGGGGGGATGAGACGGGATGAGATTCGGTCGTGGGGGCGTGAGTGTGCGTGTGAGGGAGAGAGGGAATTGCGGGGAAAAGGAGACACCGATGTTGACAACTCCAGCCCCCCCCCCCCAAAAAAAAAAAAAAAAAAAACGAAAATCGGGAGAAATCGAAATTTTAAAAAACAAAAAAGACAGAAAAGAAAGGGCCACAGGCCAGTCTGACCCCTCCCTCCTCCCCCTCCTCTCCCACTCCATTTCCATTTCCATTTCCATGCTTTTTGGCAGCCTTTTTACCCCCCCCCCCCATCTCATCTCTCTACCTCTCCTCCTCCTTCCATCCAAAAATATTGAACACCATCTCCCCCAAATTTCTCTCTCTCTCTCTCTCTTTTGGCGGAATGGACCCAAGGCCCGGGCATCATACAAGGAATTATATCGGAGCTCGTGAAATCATATGTGAAGCTCACCACCGTTATGATCGATTACGATCGGTTCGGTTCGTGTGGGTCCAGATCCAGTCGAGAATTCCCCTCTTTCGGGCCTCTTCACTTGCTACCGTTGACTTGTTTAGAATGATGTCGATCGGGTTTCGCCGGGCAGCGAATGCGATCGATGAGCGTGTTCGAAAACTGGACTTTGAATCGGCCGGCGGAGACCCTCGAACCGGGCCTTAACTTGTTTTCAGGCATTGAGAGAAAGGATAGAGTAAAGGTCAGACGGGCATGATCTTATTTACTTACTCGACGAAGAGAGATGGGATCGCCATGATACTTTCTTAAAATAATGTGGGAAATGCTACTTCGATTTATTAAAAGAAGTATTCTCATTTAGTCACTTAAAAGTACCATAAGAAGTTTTAAAAGATATTTGCCAAAAAAGAGAGTTTAAAAGGTAAAATCCTCAACATTTTTCACGAGATCCTTGTGAGCGGCAGCTCAGTTGTAAAATGGTTGCTCATCTTTCTTTGTAAGGTCACAAATTCAAACCAAGCAAAAATTTTGATTATGCGCTATTTAGAGAGAATGGTTGTAACTTTCTCGATAATGGTTCCAAAGCCGAAAATATGAAAACTCTTGAATCCACAAATTTGGTATCTTGAATTTTTTCAAATGACCACTTTTTTTTTTTTTCATTAGTCCTACTATATTCTACTTTAATTCTCATTCTCAAACTTTTACTATACCTCTTTCTAGGACGTGAGAGTCGAAACCCATACTTAAAACTAAATTGTCCCTACCTCATCCCTCCGAGAAAATGGGAATTTGTCCATGTTGGAAGGGTGGCCGCTGGGGCAAACTTCAGTGGTTCAAATGACCACTTTAGAAATGTTGAAATTGGGGAGAAAATGGATGGACATGAATAGATGGAATGAGAAAAAGGAATAGGGACTTAGTGGTTGCTCTTCTAGGCCTTCAAGGAAGTTGAAAGGGCATCAATTCTTCTAGATTAATAGCCGCAACTCTTTAAGTATGCAGACTTTAAAAGCTCCGACTCTTCAAGAATGGATTAAAAAATCTTATGGGTTTTCAAGGGGTTTGAGCTCTTCATGGTTCAAGGGGATTGCACTAAGCAAATTTTATTAATCAAATTAGATGTTTGTGCTACAGAGACTCGATAACCTTTTATAGCAAAGCAAAACAAAAGAAAAACAAAAGAATAAAGTCAAGTCTAGAAACTATAAATTATTTAAGTACTTCGAAATTAGAAAAACTTAGAAACTAGGAGTTATTAAAAGCTATTAAAATCAAAAGCTATAAGTTTTTTTTTTCTCTTTTCACTATATTCCTTTACTAGTCCGAGGCCTCAACCATGGGCAGTAGTATTCGCTAACCACATATGCAAGATGTCCTTATCGACCCTTGTGGGCCCTCTCCGAGACCTCGGACTTGTGTCACATTAGTTATGGTAGTGCCACGTAATATGATCAGTGTCCACATCAATGATTTATGGCCAAATTTGGAAGGATTATATTGACAAATATTCAAAAGGTTTAAGATCAAATTAGTCAAATTAACAAGTTGAGGATGGAATAGGCCATTATATAGTAAATAATAAGAACAAGAGTTCTTTCTCGATCAATCTCCTTACCCCTAATTCTTCGAGAATTGGAAAGATCCTTTTCAAGTTTGAATTTGTTCTTTTGGACAATTTATCTCTATAATAGTTTTTTTTTTTTGTCTATCCTATCTCTAGCTCTCCTCTCACTTTGACTTTTGCTTTGACTATTTGTAGAGTGTTGGAGTCGAACCCTACACCTATGGTACTAGCGTTCCTACCCCCCATAATCCCTTTACCAATAGGACCACGTGTCTATTGGCCTATATATTAGTTTAGACTGCTAAGGATACTTATAAAGTCAATTCACGTAAAAAAAAAAAATGAATAATGGCATATTTAGAAGAGTCACCTACTTAAAATAGAAATGCTAGCATTTCCAAAGTGCAATTAATGACCATTAACAATTGTCCTGGGGCTCTCTTTAACATTTTTCAAGGAAATAATACATGCACCGGATATATTTATATGTTATTAGAACATATTTAAAATTAGCGCAGAGATACATAAAATTAACATGGAATGCATCAAATTTGATGGGAGATTGAAGTGAACTAGCACAAATGATTGAAGCACTATAGATTCCTCCTATTTTCTAGAACTTTCGTGTTTTTCACGAGATTACTCTCGAAGACTAATCTTTTTGCGATAAGATAAGGATGCAATTGAAGTCGCCATCAATAAACATCGCCTTTCCCATTCCTCGCTAGACCCTCAAAGCAGGGGACCCCGGATTAGTAGTTGTCATAACCAGGATTAGGGACTACAAAGGAGTCCCTATTGATGAAAGACTTGTCCTTTAAGCATATGCCGAACCTTAGCATTGTAGCCTTTTCTGTCTCCTACAAAATGGAACGTGTCGTGTGTAAAGTTGGAGGCAGCAACCTTGGCGTGGACGGTACTAAACCAAGATTGCGGAGTTTTTTTTTTTTTTGAGCAAGCAAGATTGCAGAGTTTAAAAAAGCCAAATGCTATCCTAGAATAGCACAAGGATGTTGATCTCTTGTCATTGAAGTTTCGATTGTTTAAGTAAATAGCCAGGGTCCTTTCTTGTCGTTTCTATTTGGATCCAGAAAAGTGATCAAGGTTGAACAAAAACAGCATGCAAATTTTAGGATCCATTTGTTTCCCGAAAAGTGATTGTTCGTATTGCTTGAAATAATTAATTAATAAAAATCATTTTCGTTATTGATAACCATTTATGTCTGAACATTTTCGTGAACATTAAAAGATTTTTTCCATTCGTTCATCTCAATGAGCGATACAAATGATATTTTTTGAAAAATATTTTCTAATATATATGTTTTTGCAAAAACAAATGAATCGTATAAATACAAACATATCAGTTTCTATTTGTGCCCTAGCTATAAAGCTGTGTGGGCATGCATGCGGTGTCACATCGCTTATCTTACAGCCAAAGATTCTCAAGATGTATTAGTGGACAGGTTAAAGAGGCATATGCCAAAGTGAGGTTTCCCCATTGCTGCATCGGGACAAAAGGATGCAAACTCTGCTGCGGAGGGGACGGAACAGCGGAGTGAGAAATTAGGGCAAAAGAAATGACATGATTCATGGAAATTATTGGACATGAACATAGTACTGCCATGGGGAAATTGGAGATGATGAATCAACATGACTGTCTTGTCAAAATTACCCGTAAAATGTAATTGATATCAGGAAATACTTGACAGAAATTAAATCATACAACCTTCAAACGTTTTGCAATTTGCGACATCGAGATAATGTATCTTAAATTCATTAATAAGAACCGGTCATGACTCATAAATTCAATTTTGAGTGTCGGAGAATATTAAGAGGCGATGGTTTAGGCTCCACTTGGTAACATTTCGATTTTTCTATTATTTTGTTCTTTTGTTCACAAGATAGAAAAAGAACTGAAAACCATTTGGTACCATTAGTTAATTTTTCTATTCCCCATAATAGAAAAGTGGTAGAAATAAATTTGGAACGGAAAACAAGAATTAAAAAAAACAAATATTCTTATTTCTAAGAATAATTTCTGAAATAAGTGATTTTCTTTCTTTTCGTTTTTTGCCTTTCTTTTTCTTTCTCTTCCAAGCGGTCACTGGAGTCTTGCCGCCCGCCATCCGCCACCCCTTGCATGCCACTGGATGCCTCCCTGGCTCGCCACTACTCAGCAATTAGCTAGAAGAGGAGGAAGAAGAGAGAGGAAAAAAAGAAAAATCTCAAAAAATTATTAACAAATTAAAAGAAATTTTATACAGTTACCAAATGCGTTATTTTACTCATAAAAAATTCCAGGAAATAAAAATAGAAATTAATTATTTCTGAAGAGAAATTATTCCCGAGAACGGAAATATTACTAAACGTACTCTTAAGTGCTGGACGGTAGACATTGGACCTGATCGATGAGCGAGGCTAAACCAGCCCATAATTAAAAAAATCTAGAGTTTCACGTAGAATTGACCAGACCCAAGCGGGCCAAGTTGGTCAGGCCAATGCCAGAAGAGGGAATTGCTTGCCTGGACGCGTCTCTTTATCCTTTTGGACCAACTGGGCCTAAATTGACCTAGGAGGGCCTGTTACACTGCCGGCCCAATGATCACCTCTATGATCAAGTCGAATCCTACACAAAAACTGCTCGGGTCATTCCCGATTTGGTCAATGAAGTGGGTATGTGTGGGGCGGACTGCGTACCGGGCTTAAAAGTCCTTGCCAGGTCCTGCCACAATTTGAAAGACGTTAGCTGTTCACAAAAACGGTCGGGACTAGACGGGCCTGAGAGAGCGAAGTCTATATGGACGGGTTCGGGAGCAAGAAGCTCCGGCGTTATCGCACAACGGCCGGTTGACCTGCTCGCGCTCTGCGGGCTCCGTAGCAAGAAATGATATATCCTGTTAAAGATAGTCCTTCGCGTAAATTGCTTTGGGACCTAAGTTCTCTCCATTGCCGCAAAAGACGTCGAAGAATGAAGCCTGCGTTGTCGGCTCTATGATGGGCCAATTTGCTGGATTCATGAATCGGACCTGTAGAAAAAAAATTTGCTTTTCATTTTGGGCCGCGTCCTGTTAGTGTAAAACTTTGTCTCGACATTCGTCTCCCGAAGGCCCAGGTAATCTTTTTCTGCTTCCTCTAGTGGGTTAAGAAGCCTGCGCGTGCCACACGAGGCCCATTTCCCAAACCATTCGGCCCCTTACATTAGGGTTCGATTTGAACCACAATACGATTGAGAGAGAGAGAGAGAGAGAGAGAGAGAGGAGAAAGGAGAGATAGCATTGGGGATCATGCAAGGGTTTCCAAGTTAGGCCAAATTAGGCCAAATTAGATTTACACGAGAGAGTTCAACGGGCGATGCGTGTCATGTCGGTGGCAATAACGCCCTTATCCGGCAGCAGCATAGCTTCACTCTCTTGATGATAGGGAGGTCCGCCTATATAAGATAAGACAAGAGTCAAAAGTTCAAGACAACCTTGTATTTCATCCCTAAACTTTCAAAGCCTCCTTTACCTTTTTATCTTCTTCTTTTTTTTGGAGTTCAAGCCTCCTGTTGCCACATTGATTATTCCTATCAGAACCAAATTCCTAATTTCTCGTTGAAATCAAGGGTTGTGTAAGGCTTGAAGATGCATTTGGTTCAATATTTTGAAAGCATTAGAGAGATTTTAGGGTGTTTGGCAACCGATCTCAAAGGGTTTTGAGATGAAAGCTAGTATTAGGAAGGTTAAAAGCTCAAAACTAGTGAGGACCCACATTGAACTTTCAACTTTGAACAAATTGCTATTTCTAGACATTTTTCTTTGCATTTTACCCTCGCTAGCTTTCTCATATACCCATCTTGCCCTCACTAATTTTAGGTTTGTGATTGGTTGTTAGCACAGGTGATGCGTGACATCGGCAGCAAGAGCTTAGGCCTTGCCACTTGGGGTCACCTTGCCTTGGTGAGGGTCACCTGGAGTTTCACAACTTTAGGCCTCATCGCCTAGCTCCCTAAGGTCGTAACCACCGCTAGGCTTGCCTACAATATGAGCCCTTCATCAGTAGCAAACAAATTGATTTTTTAAATAAAAAATAGAAAAATTTCAATCGACACCCTTTGCAATTTTTTTTTTTTTTGGCCAAACACTATCCAAAATTGCTCTACAAATAAGTTTTTATCAAAAGCAATTTACATTTCCCTAATAGATTTTTGACTTTCAGCATTTGTATGGCTTTCAAAGGGTGCGTTTGAGAAGGCTTTTGGAGAAAATCTTTAGGAAAATGCAAAGACCGTTGAATTAAAGATGTTTTCCAAAATACAAACTGTGTTTGGTAAATTATAATTTGAAAACTCTTTGTGAAGTATCTTTGAGCAAAATGGCGTTTGGGAGAATTACATTTACAAAGGACTTTTGTGATAAAAAAAATTTATCAAAAGAAAAATAAAAGAAATTGACCGGTAAAGGCAAGTTGCCGGGCAATCGAAATTTGTCGCCGGCGGGCAACCTCTAGCGACCCCGCCGACCCCCGAAGACCACCGGCAAAGGCCGCCCGAGGTCGCGCGACGCCGCCACGACCTCCGGCAACCTCGGATCTGGGGCGGCAAGGTCATGCGACACCACCTCGACCTCTAGTGACCTCACCGCAACCTAGATCCAGGGCGTCGAGGTCGTAGGAGGACCTCGCCGCCCCGAATCTAGGTCGCAGTGAGGTCACGGGAGGTCGCGCGACGCCATTGCAACCCAGATCTAGGGGCGGCGAGGTTGCGCGACCTAGATTGAGGGCGGCAAGGTCCTTGCATGACCCTAGATCTGGGTCACGGCAACCCAAACCTCACCGCGACCCAAATGGCGCGCGACGGTCGCACCACCCCCCGCCAACAGTTGTCTGGGTGACGGTCGCCGGCAATTGCCTGCCCTTCGCCAGTGACCGCTCGCGGAAGAAGAAGAAGATGATGACCTCGCCGCCCCCTCAGCTCAGCATTCTCAGCATGCTAAAAGCCCAAGGCAGCCCCAACTTGCCTTGGGCTTTCAACCTTATGAAGGTTAATATTTTGCAAAGGGGCTTTGAAATTTTTTTGCCCAACATCCCATCCTTGGCTCAAAGATCTTTGGGGCTTCAAAGTAACCTTGAGAAGCTACTCCCAAACGCACCCAAAGTCCATTTCTAAAGTCGAGCCAAACGTAAACCAGGCCCAACTTTTTAGGTCTCAATAGTTTTTAGTGAAAGTAGGTCGTAATAGTTAACTTGCATCGCCCCATTCCTTTTTCATACTAATTCTGGATAATGCACTGTTCAAGATCAGATTGGATCAGATTCTTCATCTGGTGTGAATTTAATTGGGGTCGGTGCATCATATGTACAGTGACCTTTTGCATTCCGTTCTCATCCTCACCAAATGCCAACTAACTTTACGGTGAAGAACAAAAGGAAGGCATTTAATGAGATGCGGACAAGGTGGGATGATAGCCAAAAGCCTACCAACAAAGAAAAAAGAAAAGGAAAGAAAGATTTGAATCCATGCTTTCGAGACCACCAACATACACGAAAATGTCCCCACCACCAAGACGTTGTGGACCACCTCAATCGAGAAAAAAAATTGACGGTGGAGAACTAAAGTAGCTCGCCCAAGAAGAAGCGACCCGTATAAACGGTGAAGAAGCGACCCGTATAAAGGGTCAAGAAGAGGTTAAGTTGTTGCCGGATTGTCGCTTTAACGTTGTCAACTAGCCATGTGACGCGTGCCGCCGTAATCACCTCCTCCGTGTCATCGTTGGCGCCGCCATGACCGCCGCCGCAAAAATTCAAAATCCATATAGTAGTATAACCTCAGTCCGTTTCATTTTGCTCCTATCGCCATTAGCTTAAGCTTTGCGTGATTGATTCCAATCATTTGCCTCTAATGCCCCAAAAGGAGAGGGGAGGAAAGAGGAAGGGACGATGACGTCACCGATGACGTCAAAAACAGAGCCGCTAATTTGCAGATGTTAGATAGAAAGCGAATTAATCATGGGGGGGGCAAGGTTGATGGATCCATCCGACCCATCCCCATCATTTGACAATTTTCAGGTAATAGATTGGAAAAAAGAAAAAAAAAACACCCATCGAGTCAAGAGACCAATAAATTGATTCAAACTCCACAACCAATTTTTGCTGACTTTTTATTTTCTTCCTTCCTCCCTTTGACTTTTCGAATGATCTCGGTTCCCTCCATCGACCGAAATCGCATCTCTCATCGCCGCCCACCTAGGAATTCCCCAAATGAAACACGTCGAAACTCCAATCCCCACTTTTTTTGTAATTTCTTTGAATTAAAAATGTAATTTTCTTTTTCAAAGGCTTTGAGTTTTTTTTTTCCCTTTTTTTTTTCCTTTTATTTTCTTACAACTGCGCGGGCGGCCTTTCGAGCAACTTCCTCTCCGATTCGTTGGAGCCCTCGCTTTCCTTGGCGACAGCCCTGTCGGCTTCGGTTCCCCGTCGCGCGAGGTCGTCGCCTCGTCGTCGCTGCCCTGGAGGTCGCGGTACCCGGCGCGGCGGCTCTGCATGACCCCCATGGACCTCGACTTTCTCAACCCCGCCCTCACCGCCCGCTTCGCCGCCGACCCATGACTGGAAGGCGGCGGCGGCGGCTTTCTGCTGGCCGCCCAGATCTCGCCGTACGATCCCACCGACCTCGACCGCACCACGTGCACGCCCGAGCCGACTGCGACGGTTTTGTGGCCGACGCTGACGACGCCGGATCCCTCGCTCCCGCACTCCGCGGTCGGGACGCTGGATACCTTGCTGTTCCTCCTCCCGCTCCCCAGCCTCCTCATCGCCTTCACCGTCTCGTCGCCGCCCGCCGCGGCGGCGTCGACGGCCGCGCTCGGCCCCGCCGGCCGCCGCCGCCCCCAGCTCCTCCACGCGTGGGCCCTCCTGCTCGCCTCTCTCAGCACCTCCACCACCTCGGCCATCTCCGGTCGCCTCCGCGCGCTCCCCTTGACGCACCTCGCCGCCAGCGCCGCCACGCTTCTCACCGCCGCGGGGTCCGCCGGCGGGTCGATCCGGTCGTCCCAGATCGCGTCGAACGCGCGTCGTCTGATCAGGGGCACCGCCCAGTCGACTATGGAAGGGGGGCTGAAGTTGACGTCGATTGCGTTCCTGCCGCTGACGATCTCGAGCAGCAAAATCCCGAAGCTGAACACGTCGCTCTTGGCGCTGAGATCGGACGGCAGGAGGTAGCCCGGGTCGAGGTAGCCCAACGTCCCCGCCGGGGGCGTGCACCTGGCCCGCACGTCCTCCACATGTCCCCTCAGAGCGAGCCCGAAGTCGCCCAGCCTCGCGTTCGACCCCCCGTCGATCAGCACGTTGGACGACTTGATGTCCCGGTGGATCACCGGCGGGTCCGCCGAGTGCAGGCACAGGACCGCCTTCGCCACCTGGAGCGCGAACCGGATCCGCCGCGTCCATCCGGGCAGCCTGGAGCTCCTGTGGAGCAGGTCGTACAGCGACCCGTTCGGCATGAACTCGACGACGAGATAGAGCAGGCCGTCCGACACATCGTCGCAGAAGCCGATGAGGTTGACGAGCCTCGGGCTGTGGACCCGGGACAGGATCTCAATCTCGTTCTCCGCCGGGCTCGCGTTGTTGTTGTTGTTGTTGTTGTTTCCGTCGTTGAAGATGAGATTGAGATTGTGGTTGGTCGTCATCGCCGCCGCCGATGCGCTCGAGGGTAACTTGGTCCTCTTGACGGCGGCGACGAGCTTGCCGTCGTCGAGGACGGCGCGGTAGACGCTGCCGTGGCTGCCTCTCCCGAGGAAGCTCTCGGCGGAGAACCCATCGGTGGCCTTCACGAGGTCGCAGTAGGAGAACTTGCGAATCTTCTTCTTCTTCGCGGGCTTGCTGGGCTTGTGCTTTGCAGCGGTGGCGGTGGCGGTGGCGGTCCTCTTGCAGTTCCAGTTGTAGGGGTCGCACGTGGCCACGGCGGTCTCGCCGCTGCAGGAGAGATAGCCCATGGCGGGACGGCGGCGCCCGACGGCCGGAGACTTTACGGTCCGAGCGAGGAGACGGCGAGGAGCGGCGGAGACAGGAGGGGGGAAGCGATGAAGCGGGCGAGACCGGCGAGACGGAGGCGAAGAGGGACGACGAGGGGAGCTGCAAAAGCCATGGCTTCTGAGAGAAAAGTGTGGTGCGCAAAGCTTTGATATATAAGCTGTTCTTTTATTATTATTGTTATTATTATTATTTATTTTCTTTACAAAGTTGATGGGATTTGAAAAAAGAGATGTGTGAAATGAAAAATATTCAAACAGCTTGGAAATTCGGGGTGCGGCTCTTGACTTTTTTTCTAAAATTTTTTTTACTATAAGTGGATATTATATGGTCCCATTTACGAGTATTTCGAGATGTTTATAAGATATATTATGTTCGAAACCAAAAATTTCAAGACGTTAGTTGCGCATGTTACGAGCAAAACTGATGCATAGGATATTATAAAAAAAATTTCCTAACTAGTTATTAAAGTCCCTAATCAGATCAAGTTATATAGAATTAAATAAGGCGAGGTAAGTTCAACAAACATACGTACTGCATTATTAATTTTCTAGCACGAGCAGCTCCGTTGATTATTTTACTAATGTTATTTGGCATGCATTGGCGTGCAGGATTAGATGGAATTTCTTGGAGTAGGTCATAAAAGAGGGCGGGGGCCACGGGAGGGGGAGGTCCGCATCTGAAGACGTGTAGATTTCCGCCCACGCCCTTTAGCTTTATCTTTATCCAATCAAGACCCCAAAACTAAAAAAAGTCATATTTCTCATTTGAATAGCTAAAAAAAGCCGTCACAATTTCAAAGAGATCTCACCAAAAGCGATTTTATCCGCCTTTGATTTGAGAGTTGGCAAGAAAGATTCGGTGAGGATCGAAACTCCTCGACTGAAATTATTTTGCAAAGATCCACCCAAATTCAAAATTCGCATAAGTAGAAGGGGTGGTTAGTAAAGGGTCAGGTTTTTTTTTTTCGGTTGCCCTTAATCCAATGTGGACGGCATTCTTTTTCGAAGCTTTCTCGTATTTTCATGGGTCGCTTTATACCTTTTTAATTCTTGCTGTCGATGGAAGGCAAGAATCGCGTCATGCTTTTCGATAAAGAGCGGGAGAAAAAACACCGCTGCGAAATTGTTGACAAGTCGCCGATTCACTTTTTAACAAGCCGAGGAGTAGTGCCCGACAGCTGATCTTAGCCAGAACACAAAACGTCGTCCCTTCCGGAAAAAAAGGACTGCACGATCGAACTTCCTCCCCTCCGGCAGATGACAGACTGTACGTTCGGATTGCAGCGGCGGACCCTTTTAGGATGCACCGCCGATGGAAAGAGGGTGCGGGAATTCAAATCGCCAACTGATTGTCGGAACGGAAAGGAGACGAGGGCGATGGGAATCCTTGGATTTGGCTTCGTCCCGTGCTCGCTGACGGGGTTCTCAATTGGTAATCTCGGCTGCTGCGGAGTGCGTGAAGGATAAGGAATGGGATGAAATGTGAGGGCGAAATCCATGATGGGCTTCCAAGATCATGTGATGGACATTCCTTCGATGTGCTAAACGTGTTCTTCGAACTGACAAATTAGCCTAAAGTAGGAATGAACGCTAAAAAGAGTCTTTGAATCTATTGATCCTTTTCAATTTGATCAACTTAGCTTAAAGTATGACGAACAATTTAATCTTAAGATTTTTCAATTTAATCAATTTAATCTAAAATCTTTTTAGCGATTTGCTAACGTGGATACTATTTATCTCATATGATATGACTTGCGTTGACGAGCTGCGTTGATATGACTTATCTTTAAATTCTTTTAAAAATATTCTATTCTTTCTTTTTTTTTCTTTTTTTCCTATTTCTCTTTGCTAGTCAAGTCACTAAGGCCTCATCAATGGCCAGTGAAGGTCACTGAGAAATAGGAAAAAAAAAAAAAATGAAAGAAAAAAATATAGAAAAATAAAAAAATATATAAATTACAAAAAATCGCCAAAACTAGACGAATGGCGCTGAATAGACCGACATGTAAGTGATTTCTGGCCAAAATTACCTAGAAAGACTACATCGGTAAATCTTGAAAAGATTGAGGATTAAACTGAAAAGTTTTAGACAATTTTCCATCTAAAATATGCTACAACTTATTGCTACAGATGCACTGTATCTATGTTGAGGGAAAACTACTTGCAAGTGATCCAGTATGACCCTCCCCTGTCGTGATTCGAATGGCCTTTGACTTAGTGTCTTTCCAATAACGATTCATTTTAAAGAAGCGATTTTGACCGAAATGATTATTTCGATTCGTTCTAGGCGATTCTCGAGTAAAAAACGCGTTTGGTAACAAATAAAATTTCGATTCGGAATAGAAAAAGAATAGAAACGCGTTTGTAACTATATAAAATTTCTATTACAATTATTTTTTAATTACCTTTTTAGATTAAAATAAATTTGATATTGAATTTTCATAAACCATTCACGATTAATTATATTTTTATACTAAGTAATAAAAATATTAACTAATCAATTTTTATTATATAGTAAATAATAAACCATAGTATAAACTATACTAATATCCCTACAATATGTAATAAATAAAAATACTAAATTATAACATAAAATTAAATATGTATTCTATATACAACAAATATATATTTCATACTAGGAAGAAATAAAAATAAAATATAGAAAAAAAAAATTTGATTCGGCACTTTTGATTCTCTTTTTTTGATTCTAGACGGAGAATCATATTTTTTCGATTCGAATTCTTGTCCAAAACTGATTAAGGAGTAAATTTGTTAAGAATCGTTTTGACAAAAAATTTACCAAACGCGATTCTCGTTCCCGTTAGGAGCTTAACAAAAATCGAAATCGAGGCATTGTTTGGATGGTTGCCAAACAGGGCCTTAGTGTCTTTCCAGTGGGGAACTGATGGATGAGACGGTCATCGCGAATCATTGCGATCGCACGTGAGGTGGCGCCACCAATTATGCCCCACGATGGAGAATTCATCGGTCCGAAGAAGCATGCCCATGTTCTCGACTCTTGCATCCCCCCCCCCCGCTTTGACTATGGCCACCCAAAAGCTTGAAATTCGATACAAAGCACCCATTTGTCCGGCCATTGTTACGGGAAATATTGCTGCCTTTGCCGGTTTAATTTCGAAACTTCCGGTGCGGACCAGGGAATTGAGCTCGGGGACGCAGGAATTAGTTGGTAGCTAGATCATATGAGAGCTAGTAATACTTAGTAGCTTACTTGTGAAATATGGTTGGCTGGCAAGACAAAGGATAGAAGTAACTCAACAGGAATTGTTTGAGTTTTTAGAAGATTATAAACGTTGGTTAACAACTCAAATTAGAGTTTATAACACAAGATCAGTTGGTGACTTGATCGGAGAAAAAATTGGTAAATCACACGGGAGGATCGGTAAGATAATAGCTCGGTAGATTTAAGGAGTTGGTAAAAAGATGCAAATAAAAATGGGTTAACACAAGGGAGGTCGGGCATTTACGAAAAAGAAATAGTAGTAACTAGCTCAAACTAAGAGTTTGGTAACATAGAGACAAGTTAAGTTGATTATCACTTTAATTAATGTTGGTAATCTCTACAAATAGTTGATAATATCCAAAAGGCGGCAAGTAAGGAAAATTTGTGACTTTAGAGAAATAAAATAAATGTTTGTGAGTAACTCGAATATGAGTCTGGTAAATCAAAATCAGTTAGTAATTTATTGAGAGGAAAGCTGCAAAGTCACGCAATAAAGATTACTAAATTCATATAGAATAAATTTAACCTGTTTGTAAAAAAGACAAATAAAATTTGGTAAGTGACATGAAAAAGTTGATGAATTAAAGAAATGAAATAAAAAAAAAAGAAGAAAAAGAAACAAGTAGCAGCTGATAAAAGGCATAAAAATTGGTGATTTTGAATGGTCAAAAAAGTCGAGAGTTCCATAAAATTATTAGTAAATTATCAACAAGTTACGAGGAAAATCAAGTGACCTCTAATTTGTTTTACAGTCAATTTTCCATTGTTTACAAACACTTTCAGAAATCTACTAACACATAAAGATTATAAAAAAAAAAAGTCCCTCGTGTCTTTGGAATGAAAGCGGTAAAATCGTCTCTCAACAAGATGAGTAGAGGTGTTTAGGAAAAGCACCTTAGGCAATTCCTATGTCGGATTCAGAGACGTGACATCGAGGGAATTATGTTACGCATGGACTTGGTCGAAACGTGATCGACAGAAGACAAGCTCAATCGATTTGCTCGCTCTTCTTCGACCTCAACTCTCGGGTCGATGAGCTCCGCCGTCACTCTCAAATTCTGTTGTTCGAGAGAAAACGCTTGCCCGACATATTACAATTCGTGCTATTCGTGCCAATTCAGAGCTTAATCGTAACTGCAGATGAATCCAACTGCAGCAACTGCTGATGCAATCAATTTCAATTCAGGAAAAAGGATGGGGCACAGAAGGAAAGGCAGGTGAAGGGTCATTAAATTTATCTCCAGCAAAATGGGCCGGATGGACGGACCCGTCCCACCCAACATAACTGCGGGATCAACCGTTAGATCAGAGAAATTAATGCTGTCAGGCCATCTCCTGACACCCCGGATCCAGGAGTCCAACAGACGATTCAAGGCAACGAAAAAGGAAGGGGGAAAAATGAAGGAGACGAGTTCAGACCTATCTGGTTCAGCTGTCCCCATTAATGGAACCCCATCTCTCGCATCTTTAAGGACGACGAAAAGGTCGTCCCCGATGACAACTCATCGTCCGGGCCGGGGGAGGATGAGAGAGATCCAGTTTGCAAAATTCAAGCTCGAGACGTGTCGAGTGTTTCATGAGTTTTTTTTGAATCGAAAGGACTGTACGCACGTGCCCTAACGGTGATGTCAAATTGTCACGTGAAAGTGACTAGGGCCGATGGCCTCTTTCATGTTCTTCTTCCATGTCAAGAAAAAAAGGAATTGGAAGGGCTTGGGACAAGCTTGATTTTCTAACCTGTGACTTGCACGGGCTCGGACGATGTTTTCCAGATCCATTGGGGCCTAACTGAGCGCGCTTGACGTTTCCCCTGGATGGCCTGTTCGAGGCCGTCAATTTAGTTGAGAAATATTTAGGTGGTATGAGCATTGGAAAGATCCGAGATTAGCTAGACCATTACGCCACTAATGATGCCAAGGCTGTTGTATATATATGCCTGGTTTTACCAAATGTGAGGCCATCTAGATCTTCTCTTTCGGCGCGTCTCGGGCCTCTATATACACATTGCCTCTGTCCCTCAAGCCTGTGAGTTTAGTCTCGCTGGTATCTTTAGGCTTCATGTCTTGAGAGTGTGACATTTGGATCCTCATTTAGTAAAATTGAGCACTCTTAGGATACCAAGCTGTATCACTAAGCTCGCCACCAAATCATATGACACTATCGCACCAATCCACCACATCACCTAGCCACTGCCGCCGTGGCACCACTACTGTGTGCACCGAATACCCTCCGGATCCTAGCCGCTTCTTCATGAAATTTGCCAAAGTGGATTTATTTGAGCTCAAAATGGAATCACGCCCATGGAGAGGTAAAAGGCCAAAATGACCATCCCAAAACCAGTTGCTCAATTTTTGAGCTGTCAACTTGGTAAACTGAAATTCACCACCATTAGCCACATTGAACCCCAAAGTCGCCAGCTGCCTCTCATACAAAACTTGGCAATTAACCAAAGAAGGTTAAGCCAAAGCAAGCCACATACTTGCAATTTTGGCAAACTGTCAAGAAGATGCATGAGGATTTCCATCCAAAGTCCACGTTCAACCCCAAGTGCCGCCTCCTTAAGCAGTCACGGTAAGGAATGTCGACCAAAAGAGACTTCCAAAGGTGGCAGAAAGTGGGTATAAAACTAGCCCTTCACCCATTTGGTTCGATCTTCAGCAAAAACCCTCACCAATATTCTTCTTCTTCATTCCCTAACCAGAGCATCACAGCCCCTCATTTCGTCACGCCACAACCACGAACAACCCTCATTCTGCTAGCCTAACATCGTATAGCTTTCATCGCCCGCCATCCCGCCATCTTAGCCGCCATCGAGAAGCATCGAGGCAAGTAGACGTCGACTATTCCATAATATGTGAATTCCATCATTGGTTGACGAGACGTATTCCTTCGGATTTGAGGGTTAGGGTTAGTTTTGTTGCTATTCGTGTGATGATGAGCGGTTGTGCTGCAACTAGTTTGGTTGGGTCAATCAATTTTTGTGGTCTTTACGGTTGTGCTGCAACTAGTTTGGTTCGGAAGAGGGCCACTAGACTGAAGTAATTGGGTTATGGTTCAGGATTTGCGATTTTGGGTTGACGATGTGCTTGGAATATGAGGCGTGAACCATCGGTCTTTATTCTTGATAAGGGGTTACTCAATTGCTTTACTTTGGTTTTCTCTTTTTACTTGTTTTCCTCGTAAATTTTTCTTTTGTGGGTTTCTTTTGCATAATGATTCGGTTTCATGAGAGGTAAATAGTTCCCAAAATGATTGTGCCACAACTCATATCTTGGTTCTTGGTTTCAGTACCTTATTTCTAGAATTTTTTAAATTTGGCATTGGCAATAGGAAAAATATTTTTGATTGAATTATTGAATCGCCGCACCATGGTATGAATTTGATGGATGCCATCGATTCTTGGGACGACAATGCCCTGGGTGTCAAGATGTCTAGAGGGGTGTAACACGGTGCCCTCCAAATGCCTAGGGGGATGTAATAAGGGCATCTAGAGGTCCTCGAGATGCTAGTTGAGATGCGAGATGTTTGGAGGGGTGTAACACGGCGCCCTTCAGATGCTTGGGGGATATAATAAGGGCCCCCGGAAGTCCTCGCGATGCCAATTGGGGTGCAAGATGCTTGAAGGGGTGCAACACGGTTCCCTTCATGGCAGCTGAACCTAGACTAAATATAAGTTTGGAAGTTCCCAAATGTCCATTTACTTCCTAATATACTGTTTTCGTGAACTTATTTTAAAGCTGTTGCAAATTGAATATTTCGATTTTGTATATTTTATATTTCGGATTTCATCGAACGGGTAGTGGTAGATTCATGTAGTATAGTCTAGTAGGCTTTTGCTTGTTGAGCATCATGCTCACCCTTAGTGGATTATCATTTTTTTTAAAACTTGTAGATATGCCTCTGCTACCCGCGTCCTCCATGATCCTCTGCGGTGTCTTGATAGATCTCACGTGGAACCAGACGAAGCAAGACGAATCCGACTTCCCGGAGGTCACATTCATTCCGATCACTGCAATCCTAACTATCAATGCTAGCCTCCCATTGGGCCCAATGCTGATTGGGTTGTTGCCTTCCATGCCCGAATCCGTGGGTGTACGATAGGGCCACTCCCACTCCCAGACGACGAAGACGATGGAGAGAGCGAGGTCAAGTAAGATGAGGACCCAAGGACAAGGGTGGCATTTTTGGCTAGACAATGACTTATTATGTTGGCAGCTGTGTAAATAAACACTAGGATGGTCGAGGCAGTATTTTAGATGAAATTTTAGATACATCCGGGAGAAGGAACATTTTAATCCCTGATGTGCCGATCTAGGTCATCTACAATATATAAATAAAGAAATGAAAGTGCATGGTTTTATATTTCTACGTGCGTTGATTGAAATTACAGTGTACTGATTTGTCATTAGGCTTTTCCACTTGCTTTAAAAAATGGAAAGAATTGGATAGTCACGTTAGCCGCGACGTGCTGGGAGTGTGATAGAAAGTTCGTCACTAATGATAAAGAAAGAACACTAATGATGCTTAGTGCTAGAATTCCAGCTCCCGGGGCCCCTTATGTTGAGATCGATGTAACGCGGGCCTAGTTCCAGCAAAAGAAGCAATTTAATTCAATTCGTGCCTTAACTTTTTTGCACAAAAAGCCTTCTTCATCACTGCATCCTCTCAAAACGTAAAGGCCAAGGCCCATCAAAGTCCCTCACTTTCCACAGCAGCAGCTGAAAAAGGAATGTCTCGTCCCCACAATCAAAGGGCGTAAGGCGATTTTACTCTGTGCCCCCAGAAGCCTCTGTTCACACGCCAAAAAAATTCTCCCTGATCAAGCCGTATTAGTTCTTTTATTGTAGAGAGGGGAAAAAAGAAAAAAAGCACGAGAGAGGGTGACTAGCATTAGCCGCCAAGACCTCGTCCCCGCATTGGATCGTCTCGATCGGACCACAGAGCATTAGAGCTCTAGACCGACTTCACGAAATGGGTCGCCCGTCGACATGGCTCGCTCGAAAAGTGCCAATCCGGTATGAGCATTCTCCAACTTGGGTTGACTTGGAAGATCAAATGCTAGGACTCCTAGGATTTGACCGTCCGACCCAGCAGAACTAGGGATGCAATCTCGATGAATTTGGGCCAGGGATCTCTAAAGTCCTACAGCCTTAACTCAGTTAGCATAATTTCATTCAGTATCAAGCAAACCCGACCCAATACAACAGCATGGTTAGGGGTTCTGATTCGAGAAAGAAGTGAAATATCCTTGGTCGTTCGATTCAAACATTTCTTAGTAGAAAGTAATTGCTAAAGAGTCTACGGCATTATTTGTTTTGTGAAGAAATGAATGGTTTTTCAAAAATAATAATTTGTAATGCTCTAAAGAAAATGAATAAACAAAAAATATTATCAACATTTAGAAAAATCTTTTGACAAAAACCATTGTTAATAATAAGAACTTTTTTCATTGACTAATTTTATTCAATTAAAACAAGCGATCATTTTTTAGTAAAATATTTTATCAAATCATTCATTTTCTGTGAAACAAACATAGTCTACGAATTAAAACTTAAATAAATAAATAAACACAAAAAATAATAATTCACTACACAAAATGCGAATGGCTAGTTTGCAATCGCAACTCAAAACGCATCTAATTAGTAAGTGTGTACAAAAGAATTGGATACGACCCAACATCAACCCAGATTGGCCTAGAACCAATGTTCTCGTGAGGATTGGCTTGGTTCCTAGTTCCAATTTACTAGAGCTAGCAATTTTGATCTAGTTCCTAATTCTACACGTGGAACCGCCCATACGGACCAAACATGTGTGTATATACATATATATTCTTAATTTTGAAGTTTTAACTTTTCGTATCAAAAACTAAGTTTCATCTTTGCCTCTCTCCGTCTTTGACGTCACTCATCTTGTGACCTAGCCTCCCTCTTCCGCTCTCACTCCAGGTGGCGTACGGCCTCGTCAATCCTTTTCTCACTCTCGCTCTAAATTGCCGCTGGCCTTGTTGCTCACTCATCTCTCTTGCTCTCATTTACCTCCGGCCTCTGACTTTGTCACTCACTGTCAATTCTCACTTCTCTTTCAAAGTGGGGACATATTGACCGTTTCTCGAATGGATTCATGAAATTAATTGGCGAATTCCGATTTTGATTTTTCGAAACAGGTCCTTATTGATGCTCATCCTAGACTCAATTACCTCTGCTAATCAGCACCTCTTTGGCACTCGACCTGGTCAGTTTTTCTATGGGGGATCTCCATGACTTTCGCAGCTTGGAGTGCTCCAGATGCAAACCCTGTCGTGCCTTGCGGGATTAGAAAGAGTACTCCGCGAGGTTTGATCGATCATTCACGCCTAATCAGATCGTACATTATGCATTATATATTCGCATTGAATTTGATAAATAATAGAAAAAAGGGCCTTCTGTCACTTCCTTCATTACTCAATTTGATCTTGCATTGGGGTTGAATCTCTCCAGGTCAAGAGATATTTTAGAATCTCGGCGAAGAGAATTGATTTATGTCGATTTCTTTCTCTTCTTTATGTAGGGAAAAATAAAGGAAGATTCTCTCGCGATTGGTGCCGGAGGAAAAAGGGTTTGCACGCTAATCCTCAAATTTAATAAGGAGGATAGGATAAAATTTGGGGTTTGAGGGCGGTCATGATAAGAACATTATCATCAACAGCTAATTGAGTTTATCAATTAGGTTTTTTCTTCTTATGTAAAAGCCCTACCTAACCTAAATATCAACTTAATAAGGCAGGTTGATCATCAAGAACGTGCTGATCCATCTATTTGTCTAACTGGTCTACATTAAACGGGCATCAATTTCTCAGTTAGCATATTAAGCAAAATTATGGGGTTCCATTAACCTGGTCTTTTGACTTAGTCACAATGCGACGCACCAAGAGTCCTAAAACTTAGTGTGCATTATAAATAGTGTAATAGAGATTTTCAACCGACGATTTAAGTGATAGTACTTTTAATATGTTTTCAATTAAATTCTTATGTTAAATTTGATGGAATTATACGCATTGGAATGTGGCATGACACGATAGGAGATTTCTATCAAACTTAACGATAGGGGCGAGCGGTTCTAGGTTCTATGCAAATTCTACTTACAACTTAGAACCTACCTATTATAACAAATCCCTCATTTTATGGAAGCTAGAACATACCTACATACATACTTTGGAACCTGGAACCTAGTCTATACTGATTTCAAAGTTAGTTCCGGACCTACTCAAGTTTCATTTTATTATTAATTGAACAGTTGCAATAAATTATCACATTTAATAACCACTGCTTGTTGCTTCAATTCACTTACCATAACTTATATTTAAACACATGAAAAATAAAAAGCATTACTACGTTAAAGTCTTATCATAAAATGGAAGTTCAGATCTAGTGATTTCGGTTTATACATTCATCGTTAAATGTCATGAAATATCGTAGGATCTCATGAAAACATAGACCAAGAAAAAGACAAAAACTTATTTCAAGTTCTAGGTTACAGATTCCGGGTTTCAGATTCCAACCTATCCATTGAAAAAAAATTTCCAATTTTTAGAACTTAAAACCTACCCAACATACCTTTAAACAAAAACAAACAAGTTCCTACCAATTCAATTCTCGGATCACAGGATCTACCTTAGAACCATGCTCAATCCTACTTAACGATTGCATTAGATTGCTCATAAAAAAAAAGTTTAAGCTTAAATTAGACTAACTAATTTTATTTTTTTTTATTTTTGAAAAATAGTGTACTTATTCCATATTTTTCAAGAGTAAAATAAATTTTCTTTTCAATCTGGAATAAGAAAAGGTTTCGTAGCTTGTAGGAACACGTATAGTCGCAATTGACTTTGAACTACATTTCTTATTTGATTTTGGGCAAGTTTGTTTGTGTTTAAATAAGAGCAAAACTCTTGTTAAAAAAAATTAGAAAAAAAAAAAGTAAAAGCAAAAGCAATTTTGACACAACTCGTTTGCACAACACGACAAGCAATTAAACTGGTTCGGATTTGACATAAACGAATTTGTGTGTTGGATGATATGATAAAAAAAAACGGCATCTTACATTAGTTGACAATACAATTTAGAAGTAATATGAAGTGATATCTACTCATAATTTATAGAAGGGTTATGGTAAAACGATATATTTTTAAGCAAGATGTTGTGTCGATGCCTAACACGAGATATGTATCATAATTACATTAGTTGTGTAGTATTTGTGCTAAGGTAATTTGACGTGTTTATTAAATGGGTCATATTTTGATTACGAATAAACTCATGTTTCAACAATGATACAACATCAACAATATACAATATGACACGGCAGGTCTATGGATCATGTCGATCACAATAATTAATTTTGAAATTTATGACACATGGAGACATGACTCCAAGGAAACATAAGTCCCACAAGGGTATTTCATTATCATTATGTTTATAACCCTCTCTCAGCTTGTAATGAAGAATAAGAATCTTGTTAATGGATGATCCACTTCACGCATGAAACTCAGTCAATCCAAAAAAAATATTCAATTTTCAAATTATTAGTTACCCATGTCACCTAGGACAATGCACAACTGAATTCTCTTTCAAACTTTATGAGATTTCTCTAATGGAAAAAGAAAAAAAAAAAGCACTCATCTAACATCTAACTAAACTTTCTAGAACAATTCACGGATCCACGCGATCGATTGGTGGTCAGAAAAACAAAATACAGCGAGGTTGTTCTTCACGATAATGGAAAACGACGGTGATGATAGGCTGATCTGATGCATCAATGGCGGGACCCGTCTTCATCGAAAAAAAAGGAAGAAGAAGAAAAAGGAGAAATTCCTCCCCACCGGTCGCCACCACCACCATTAAAATTACAGGTGAGGCATCTCTATCTTCCTTCCGGCACTCAAAACGGCGGCAACATCGTACTCTCTTTTTGGACAATTTACAGGGGAAACTTCCGATGCAGACAAAAAAACAGAACGCAAGTTAAACACCAATCGCCATGATCTGATCAATTAACGCTAGCAACGTCTCATCTCTCTCATTCGCCAACTGGGTTCCTCTGTACATCGAAAACTTTGCAGTCAATCCTGCGGTCCCTCGTCTTCGGATCAAAACTGGTACCCAGAAAGAAGGAAAAAGAAAAAGAAAACAGGGGAAAAAGGAAGAAAGGAACGATTTTTAACACACCCATTTACAAGTAAATTCTCGATATGCGGTTTTTCTGTACGTCTTGGTTCTTGTTTGATTCGTCGTCGTCCTCGTCGTCAGCTCGAGACCTCCTCCAGAAGCTTGTACCGCCTGACCTTGCTCCTGAACCCCTGCCTCGGGACCACGTGCGAAATCTCCTCCGATCTCGTCCTCCTCAGCTTCTCCTCGAGTTCTCCCTTGGTGATGATCCGCCTCCTGATCGGCGTCGTCGGGGACGAGATCCTCTCCGGGGATCTCTCCTTCTTGATCCTGCCGCCGCCCAAGGCTAGCAGATGCAGGGGAGGGGGTCTCTGCTGGCGATCGTCGTCGATCCTGCCCCTCCTCAGCCTCCTGCCGCTCTTGCCGTCGCTATCCGGTTCCGCCCCGCTCTTGCGCGGCGAATTGGAATCCGACGAGTTCTGCTGCTGGGTCTTGACGACGGGGCCGCCCTCCTCTCGGCCGTCCTGACCGAGGCACCAGTTGCAGACTCGGTAGGTCTCGGCCTTCGGGTAGAGATTGCTGCAGTACCTGCACCGATTCCGCCATCGAAACAAGCAGACATTGTGACGTTAATGCAACGAACGGCGGCAGATTCCCGGGTCTATCGTGAGGATGCGGGTGCGCGAGCGAGCGTGACTTACCTGTGTTGAGATCTGAACTGGCAGATCCTGCACTGAAAAAGCTCATCGGTCAAGCCGTGGTCGCCGCACATGCAGCACTCCACGCTCGATTGCGGCGACAGTGGCACGATCGACGCTTTGCCTGTTAGAGTCATTATTTCGGTCTCATGTGGAGACAGACAGAGGAACAGAGAAAAAGATCGAGTTTTGACGGGAGGCAGAGTCGCCCTGCACCAGCACCACGAAAACAGAGGAATGAGAAAAACCGACAAAGGCAGAGCGAATTTATATATTTTCTTGGGGCAGGGGATCGTATGATGTTTTCTCTGTATATATTTCTGTAACATTCATGTCGCTGTCCCCGCGTGTTCGCAAGGCAGTTCAGCAATTTTGTATCCGATGCCGGGAGAGGAGAAGGAGGAGAAGGAGAAGAAGAAGAAGAAGAGGCTCTGCTTTTTTTATGGGGAAAAAGGTCACAATCGCTGGGATTATATTCGGTATTTTTTTAGTATATATCGTACACAAATGAAATAAAAAGTGATTGCAGCATATCTTTATCTATATTTGGCTATGAATATGATGTTGCATAATCAGCACGAAACTTTCTTCTTCTTTTTTCTGATTTGTGCTTTTTCAAAAGGAGCAAAAATAGCTCTTTTGCTCTGTTTTTCTTTGGCAATTTTTCGTGCTCTCCATAAGCGACAGTGATATTATTAAAATATGTGATCGAGGTGTCCCGTCGCAATTCGTGTCCCTCGGTTTCTCCTTGTGATGCGTAACTACAACTTGCGTAGGTAAATATTCGGACATAGAAAATGTCCCGCTTAGTTGTCGCATTGATTTGGTAATCTTAACCGTCGGATATGCACCGCGTGACGAGAGTTGTTAAAACCTAACCCTCCCTTTTATCGTATCTTTCACCCTTCTTCTTTCTCTAATCCCCTGCCCTCCCCTCTCTCAGACCAGCACAATGCCAGAGCAGCCGCCGCCAATCTTCCCCGACACCTCCGGCGACTTCACCTCCGGAGTTTGAGCGCCACGGAAGCACCGAGCCACCTCCATATCCACCGAATCCCCTCGACGCACCTGAGCGATTCTTTTCTTAAACCCACAAGTTAATCCTCCTACATATTCGAGATCGATCGTATCGAATATACTTACAACGTACATAAATGAGTAATCCCAATCAGAGATTTGGGATCGTTTTTTTCACAAGCGCGACCCTAAAGTTCACCAACTCATACCATCACACCAAACTAATTGGACTAAAAGATGCACGTAGATTTCGAGAAACGAAAATAAGCTATCGATGAAATTAGGAGATGAGCAGGGCCCATCATTCGGGATGGATGGATGGAAATGAGTACTTTAGGGCAAGATTGCTGGGAATCTGTTTGCCACAATAAGGCAAGAATCTCGTTTATTAGGGGCATGTGTGCCAGACAATGATTAAGTTAACGCAGACAACAAGTACTAGACTTAAATTATTCCTCTATTATTACAGAGCCTATACACTAAGCTGACTTTTTCCGCCTAAAATGATTTGGTGGGCTAGGGGCTTTGAGCCCCTTCCATTCTGCTCGATTGGAGCGTAGGTGATCATTGATACGAAACTGAACGGTGATTTTGATTCAATCACCGTACCAAACTCGTTATCATTGGCTCCTCTCCTCTCGCTCGCCATTGGTAGGTGAAGCAAACTCTTCAATCAATGGAGATTATATTAGCAAATCGCTTCTAAGTTAAATCGACAAAATTGAAAAGTTAATAATTGAATTAGTCGCCGTGTCATAAATTTAAGACTACTTTTTTTGACAGCTATCTCTTAATTAGTAAGTCACGGTTGCATATGGGATCTGTGTTTACACTCGACTGAAAATGAATGGGCAAATGTCCATTCGAGGACTCTGAGGAGCTGGTATGAATTTACACCTAATTTGCTCCGTATATGGTTCTTCCAACCCCCACCTGACGATCTGACCAGACGAAATTTCCCTCGATCATGATGCCGATCGAAACGGAAACCGAGTTTGCCGATCCTTTCTTGGGTTCGAATGCGAAACCGAGTTTTTTCCGCAATCCACGGTGAATTTCGGTGATCGTGTTTATGACACTTTAGGTGAATGGAAGAATCTGGAATGTGGAGGGGTTCGTTGACTCTCTCTAATTGGTGGTGACTTGGAGCGTGTGGAATGCACCGTCAATTGGGGCCACACGTTTTCCAGATTCTTTGCTGTGCAATCGCCTAATGGAAGAATCTAGAACCCCCCCAGATTTCTTTCTTTTATGAAAAAGAAGGTATAATATTTTCCCAATTCAGAAAAAAATTGGAGAGATTGCAACCTCATCGCCCTACTCAAAGGTCACCAGGCCAGAATTTTGACTTGGCTTTTAACACATCTCAAATGCTAAAGCGAAAGTTTGGAGTGAAGACTCGAAGAGACCGTCGATGCCGGAGTTCGGGGCGAGGCCTGAACATCAACTTCTGGGCTCGAAGTACGTTCTTGAGCACAGGATGCTGAGCAATGAAATGAGATCCACGATGCAGATGCAAAGGCAACTGCGGATTACAAGTCGTGCGGGACGGAATTTTTTATTAGGTCCACACCATTGGGGAGATGGGAATTTTACACGGTCGTTATTGAATAGTTGACATATGAAGGAATCCCATTACAAAGCGAAGAGTTGACATATGAAGGAATCCCCCATTACAAAATGAATGCCGGATTAAACTCGCCGCACCCCGCAAACCATTGAATTCTTTTATGCCCATTTAACATGCTAAGAATTATCAGCCTTATCAATTGGGGTGAGGTTCACTTGGGCCTTGGAAGCAAATTCAGTCCACAGCCCGTTCCATCTAACGCATCGTCAGGGGTAAGCAAAGACGTGTTCTCAATTTCACAGAGAAAGGCACCAAACTTTCTATTGGCAAAGATGACTCTCAAATGTCACTAAAATACTTGGAAATTAGACTGGAGAATCGAGTCGAATGACGGCAATTTCAATCGCGATCGCAGAAGCATATCATAAATATCAAATGACCCCCCAAAGACAGAAGCATGAAAGGAATGATTTAACTGCGTATTTCCCTAATTCCAACTTAGATCGCACACATGAAACTTTCCCAACATAAATCCATATCGATGGAACCGGAGGAAATGTCATATAATCGGTCTCGAGCAGCAAGTGCACGATCGCAGAGCGACATTGAATCTCACAGTCGACTTCACTAGTTTACTAATCTAACCTACCACCATAGCACCATGTACAAACCAATCGAATGCTAATACAAAGCACACTTAAAACCCGAATGCAGCAAGACGCTTGCAGGTTTTCTGGCAGCAGCCAGTGTCCCCGACATTCGGCTAGACTGACAAAATATCAAATAATCAAACTCGTCGGCATCCCGGATGGAAAGAGATCAGAGTATGGTGAACGACACCTGACCAAACACTCGGAGTAGGGAGCACAATAAAGATAACATGGTCCAGGCGGACCTCGTCTCTGCATGGGATCCTAAACAAAGCATGAGCGATGGCAGTAGACCAGGGGATGAGGCAAGCATGAGTTGGCTCCCGCCTTGATCCTACAAAAAGCCCGAGCAACCACAGTAAAGAGGCGGGGGAACAGGCAAACATGAGTTGGCCACCCCCATCAGTAATGGCATTGTATCAAGAATCTGTACACGGTCCATCAGCACGAAGTATAGGGCAAACATGTTTTGCCAATGGTCACAGGACTTTGGAAGAGGAAGACCACAAGCCAAATCTCTTTCCGACTAATTATACCCACCATTACCAAAGGAAGATAGAACCAAGAATTTGCTCGTGCAGCCATCCAACTTCGCTACCGCTTCCAAGTGCAAATGCGCAATTGTGAAAAGGGGCAACAGCAAATTTAACCTCCTCCAAGTCACATCGTAGAAAATCCCAAGGCTTTGGCTTCATCCTTCAGAGAATTGAAATAATGGATAGCTTCATCGAGTACAACAGTTGCATCCTTCCCTTTTGTGCCAGGAAGTACTTTCTCCAAAAGGCTTATGGTCTCGCAAATTCTGTCCCTGCACGACTTTTTGTTGCAACATGTGGAGCTGACTTCACCTGAAAAACTGCTCCTATCACCGGCATTAGAATCTGCCTCAATCTCATTCTCATCGTATTGGTTTTGAGTGGAAGAACTCAGGGCATCCACAAGCTTGCGCTTCTTTGTTGGCCATGCAGAGCTGGCAACAACCTCCGCGCTTTCTCCAAAATATTCTTCCCTCTCCTGAACAGTCATTATGCTAGGAGAATGACCAGTGCTATCAACTTCATCCTCATCAGAGTCATCAAAATCGTCATCAGAGTAAAGTAATGCGTTCAATTCTTCCGTGTCTTCATGCATCTCGCTTTGCACATCACCCCCATGATCATCCTTAAAGTTGGCGATGGTCGGTCCAGACAGAAAATTAACATCACTTTTACTTCTCACAACTTCTTCATTGATGTTATGAGGGACACACGAGGAATTTGGGCAATGGTTTGGACTTTTTATCCCTGAGCTGTAGAAAATCCTAGTGTGGTCCACTGATTGATCGAACACAACAAATTTCTTCTCAACATATCCCGTACTCGTCCGGGGCCTATTGTCACCATCAAAATCTACTGAAGGACCAACAAGAGATCCGTCCTTTAGAACAGAACTGTTAAGCTCTGGTATAAAAGCCTGCCTAAAGCGTGGCAGCCAATAAAACCAATTGTGAGATTCATCAGGTTGACCAACGTGTGAAGTAGGCAGTTCTTTATGTGCATATAGTGGACACCCAGCATCATTAGAGACCATTTTTGCTCCTGTGGCTGCACAAGTTGAAAGGACATATCCATGCCCCATAGCAAATGGAGCAGATAACGGATCGAAACTAGGCAATTGCATGTTGAGATGGTGCGTGAAAACCAGGCCCCACAATCTTTTCCCACCTAAAGAACGAGTTGGACCAGTCACCTAAAGACGAATACACATTTAGAAAACCAATTCTGAGGAAATAAAAACATGAAATGCTCGAGAAAACAAAGAACATACCCCAAGAATGATTTATATCGATCGAAGTTGTTTTTTCACTTGCTGCTTCCTCCAAAAACAAAGTAGAAAGAACCTAAAAACTCCAGCTAAACTTGAAAAGTATGGAACGAGATCACAATCTACGTGACAGGTTTTAGCAAATGGCGGAAATATTCGGCCTGCAAATATCCAAGAAAGCAACCCAATCAGTATCTAGTCACAATGCTGTCGTTACCCTATTCAACTGTGTGACAAAATAAAACCAGGATCTCATTCAAACGTTGACAAAAACGCCAAAGCACATAGGCATCCAACACTCTGAAAGGACACTCTCACCAACCTGGCAATCACGAAGAGGTTGAAAGCATGCTATGATTCTAACAACTATTGTTGAGCTCCCAGCAGTCCCATTTTCATGTTTCGTTGCCCGAAATCTTGTCTGGCTTGCTGCTTGGCACACCATAACTACACTTCCCCACCCCTCGGATCTCAAGAATATGGAGGAAATAAATCTTCCAACAAGGATTGATCAACAACCAGAATGAATGAACAGATATAGACCCGGAAAGTGAACCAGAAAATAACAGACCGACAATCCCAAGAAACAAATTCCCGAAGCTCAAATGACCAAAAGAGACGAAAGTTTATGACCAACTTCTCTGGCGATATCTGAATCGGAACAAGTGGACAGCGGGATATTCAACTAATTTGGCGGACGTAGCAGGGAACGACAACAAAGAAATTGGATCCCATTATAACATGAAGGTTCTATCGAAACAGAGTGAAATGAAGCTCAAAGTCTGTAATCCAAATTACAGAATGACTCTGCAATAGAGGTTCAAAGAGATAACTTCGCGGAAGACATCAACAGAGAGACTCAACCAACAACGCATGCTGTTCTCTCCTTTCTGCTTAAATCACCACAACTGGTCCTCGCCAAGAACTGATTCAAAGACCCTGCAAAGTCATTCGATGAAGTGTTAGAGAAGTTTGTTCACTGCATAAGCAAATCCAGGCGCTGCCGAAACAAAAAAGTAAACAAGAAAGAAACAATACTAGGCCATTCCACACAGCTTTGTAAGACGTTGAAGCCGACAAAGATTTGGACTTGGTTGTCAACAACTCAAAAGTTTTTTCTTTTGCGGTCGAAAATCTTTCACCGACCCAACACAAAAAACGAAAGATGCAGAACATTCAGGACGCAAAATGGAAGAACGAACAGTGGGAAAAACGGATAGCCCAGATGAAATGATTCACCTTAAGAATAAGTCGAGAGATTTCAGTTTGAGCCTCGCTTAAAGAACGGCGAAAACACTTAAAAGAGAGCTTTCACAGAGTACCAGCTAATGCAGAACAAACAAGAACAGAACACCACCGATTCACCGAACAAGCAAGAACCCATCTTCCACTTTCAGGCTCACATCGAAACACGGCGAAACAGAAAAAACCCATGAATGGAAAAAAAAAAAAAAAAGACTTTAAGAGGGATTGCGAGTGCCAAGCATAAAAGCCAACGCAAAGCAAGAAAGAGCCCACAGCGGTACAGACAGACTAGAGAGCAACGGCATGCTCGAAAGACTTACAGAGGATGGCGACGAGAGAAGGACGAAGCTGTGCAGAAGAAACGGCCAAAAGATCAGTCCAGCTCTTGGCACGCTCGCAGCAAGGAGCAAACCTCACGAGAGAGAGAGAGAGAGAGAGAGAGAGAGAGGGAGAGTACAATCAAAATCGGAACTTGTAGAACACGAGGAGGCAGAGATTTTATAGGAGGAGCGAGTTGACGCTGGTGCCCCTCCCTCCCCGGTGGCCCGGTTTTTGGGATCGAGCCACGGTGATCCAACGTAGACCGGCAGATGCGCCGAGATGGAAAATTCCCCGGATAACGTCGCACTCTTTTTTATACCATTGCTAACCCTATATTTTAGAACGACGTTTACGCTTGTGAAGAGTGGAAGTGAAGAAACACGGGGTCAAAGTTAGAAGTTCAATGGGGCAAATACTTTAATATAGAGGCGGGTGTGAATAGATTTTGCTCAATAGTGCTGATTATTGACAGGGACGAATTCGTTTAATCTTTTGAAAAAGTATAGTGGAGGAAAAGCGTGGACTCGTCGATTTAGCAACGAAAAGACGAGGTCGATTGTTGGGATGCCGGCCACGGCAGTGGTGTCATTGCCCAATCCATCTCGATATAAAGAGGTTGGCCTGAAAAGAGATGATGATCGCGTGCTCGAACAAGGCATTCTCAAATGCCTAGCTCTATTGTGTCAATGAGGCATGTTCAATAACTTGGCCCCATAAATCACTTTAGATCAAATTAGTGTAAGCCACTAATGATTCAACTACTGTAATAATCACTAGTGATTGTCTCAATGGTCACCCTTTTCGCATGGAAATGATGAGGTAAAGAATTCGATTATCCATCTCTTAAAAAGAAGTTGGGGGTAGGGACATTTAATTTTAAGCATGAGATTCGAAGAGCAAAAAATAGAGCAAAAGTCTTAACATGAGTTGAGAGTTAAAGTAAAATATTTAAAAAATATGCAATCTCAAGTAGCTATATCTCAAGTAGCTATATAGGGCCTGTTTGTTTTCATTCCTAAGAACAATTGATTCTGTTCTTTTTGTTTCTGAGAATGAAAAAAAGAGTAAATCCGTTTGATAAAATTTTTATTCTCAAAAATAAATTTGGAACAAAATTAAGAAGTAGAAAAAAATAACTTCATATTCTCAAAAATAATTTAAAATATATAATTTTTATTTTCTCTTATTCTCTTTTATTCTTCTTCCTCCTTTTGGTCGGTTGCAGGCGACACCAAGCCTTGCCATGGCTGGGCACCTAGATTTGGCAAGATCGAGCTCGTCAAGCCACCTCTAGGTTGGCGTGCCTCGCTAGATTTGGGCGAGGTCAACCTTGCCCAGCCAAGACGAGTTTGAGCCTCGCATAGTCATGGTGAGGCTCGACCTCCCTAGCTGACGCGAGACTCAGCCTTGCTAGGACAAGGTTGACCTTGCGCTACCTAAGTGAGGTCAAGGCTCGCCGTGGTTAGGCAAGCTCATTGGACCTCACCCAGCCGGCGGTGGCTAGCAACGGCAACAAAGAAAAAAGAATGAGAAGAGAAAAAGAAAAAGAAAAATAAGGAAATCTAATGAAAGTATTAAAAAATTCAATAATTTTACCAGATGTATTTCTATCTCGGGAATAGAAATTTTGTGAAATTACCAAATATGTTATTTTGTTCAGAAACTATTTCTAAGAATAAAATAAATCAAAAAATCAAAAATTGTTCATGGAATATAATCGTTACAAATGCGTTTATAGTAATCAAGCACTCCTAAAAAAAGATAAAAAGAAAGGGGGATGTCCTTGGATCCTTTCCCATCTAGATTCATCCATCCGGCATTCCTTGGTAAAAATTCGTGTCTTTCGACGTAGGAAAACTCGACGTGCCGGTACTGTACAGGCGAGCGTCGCCTCCTTATCAACAACGCCATCGCGTCATTCTACGCGGGTCATCGACGATCGGACCAATCGCATATGCCATCGCCGCAGTGTCCACATCCCCGCTCATGCTTATCGAACACGTTCATCATCCGGACCGGGTCTGCGGGGTTCGGTTGCCCATCACATCAGGCTCAAATTTCGCAAGTTGAGGGGAAAAACTAATGAATAAGAAAACGGAGACGCAACCACCGTCAACATGCAGCGAAAGCAACTCTGGGAGGGAAAGGAAAAAAGGATTAAAAAGGGGGAGAGGAAGGAAGAGTATCGATGATGGATGGAAAGGGAGGGTATCCTATGTCGATACACGAAGACCAATTATTTGGCACTTGACCGTTCAAACCACGGACCGGAAAGGATCAAAAGCAGGCGAGGGAAGGGAAGGGGGAGAGGGGCCCTTTTCTTGCTCCTCCTCGAACCATCCCTCCTTGGCTTTTGCACTCGATGATGATCCCCTTGCCCCTCTCTCTCTCTCTCTCTCTCTCTCTCTTCATTTTCCTCTCTTACACATGCGCTCGGTCAATGATTTCGCCACTCCTCGTTTCGTGCGAGAGGGTTGCACGATGCGCACATTCCTTTTTCTTTCCTCTTTTTTTTTGCCTTTCTTTCTAAGGCTTGAGAGGTGAGATGTACACGTTCGTCTTTCGTCGCTCGTGGGATGGTGTCCACGGAGGATTGTTTTTGTTCGCTTCATGTATCGGGCTCGGACTTTGACTCCCGTTATCATGGTTAATCATCGCGTCGACACTAGCACTAAGGAACCCCCATTTTTTTGTTCTCCCTTTTGAGCTAAGTTAGGAAGTTGCCCCTTTGCCCTTTTTGAGGGGGTTGTTGGACGGGGAATGGCTCGACAGGAAAATGGTTAATCAAGCGTGCGTGACCTGATAAAACTTTTACCTTCTTTAAAATTTTGATCGCATTTCAAATTTTGGGAAAAAAGCGAGAGAAGGCTCTTTATCTCGGGAATAACACAAACAAATCCTAAAATTTGGTCATGCAGACAAGAACTTTGGAGGCAATTTTTTACTGAACAATGAAATAATTTTTAATTTTTTTGACAACGTCATGGACAAGAAGCTGATTAAGTCTGCCTTTTTTCTTTGGACATCAAAAGAAGAAGGAGCTAAGGTTAACATTACGAGCTAATGGTACTGGATAGGACGTGTTTCTTAATAAAAAAAAGAGAGGCGCAGTACAGAAGTGGTACTGCACAAAGGAGCCCCGAGGTGACAAAGAGTTTTAGCCCCGAAGTATGTGAAAAACCCCAAAAAAGGAAAAGTTGTTCAACCTAAGTAAAATGATTATCGACAGGGGAGGCCATGATTCCAACTACTGTAAGAAATCTTCTCCACAGGTGGGCAGATCCACGGCCCCCTAATTGTATATTCATCTCTCCTGCTCCTGCGTATGATATAAGGGATCGGCGTGGTGCCGTCGGCTTTATCTGTCGTGCCTCTTGTTTGGAGAGGAGGGAACAACGAAATCCCTGAGGCAATCGCTTTTTGCACATCCCCCCGCCTTGTTAATCCAAACGGGTCCTCTCTTTTGGTAGCAATACAGCACCCTGAGGGCGTATGGATTTATATTTAGTTTTGGGGTGAGATGTAAAGTGAAAGGGATTCCTCCTCGGTGCTTAGCTTTAATCATCACATACATCGAGAAGACGATGCATCTAAAGAAAACCCACTGTTTATACACCAATGTATGTCGCGAGAATAGTGTTTGTACTTTGACATACATACATACATACATGTATGTATATATTGAAGGGATTTTTGATAAGAAGTGTCGTGAGAGCATTGGTTGGCACCTCCTCCCGGCTTCTCTCCCTCTCTCCTTGGCAGCCAAGCGACGTGAGTGGGTGCTGGGCATCGATGGTGGCCGCCGAACGTCTCGGGTTGCGCAAGACGTTCGACGGTGGTCCATGGAAGGCAGTGGTGCTGTGCACTGAGGGAGCTAGTAGAGAGAGGGAGAAAATGGAATTGGGGTTTTGCTTTTGGTTGTTGATGTGATTTTTTCTCTTAAAAGTAAGAGAATCTTAATCTTTTTAACTCGTATAAGCGGTAAATCATCATCCATATATTTGTAGAAAAAGCGGTCATGTGATGAATGACCCAATGCATAAGATGCTCACTAGACATTATTATTTTTTTTTTCTCTAAGAACATCGTTACTTTCCTATAAAAAGAATGGGGGCTTGATTGGTCATATGATTTTTTCTCTCGAGTTAACGGAATCCTCATCCGTATATTTGTAAAAAAGGTGGTCATGTCACAAATGACCTAAAGCATAGAGATGCTCACTACACGTTATTTTTTTTTTTCTCTAAGAACATTGTCAATTTCCTATTCCTAAATAGGACTCTGGACCGTTTCCAGTTTTGCTTCTAAAGAGCCTCGACTTTCTGCATATTGATTTCATGCGAGATGGGCAATTAACATGCGACTTCTAAGTATCGCCAATTACACACACACACATATATATATGTGCACATACATATGCATACATCCGGCTACAAGCGTGATAATAAAGTCCCAGCAAAAGTGTGTAAACGCCATAAAGTAGTTTGCCTCTTGACGCACCAAGACAAGGAACCATCCAGCGACTTCAGAAGATTCAAAGGAAAAGGCCAGGCATGCCTTTGGCCAGTATGGCCACCGCACAGATGAACCTGGTTTTTAACTTTCTTTTTCCTTCCCTTGTTTTCTGCCACTAAAAACTGTCTTACAATAAACAAAGGAGGGGAAAAGGAAAAGTCTATGATTAAGGGAATGGGAAAGAGACCTCCTTTTTCTTTGCTTAAGCTAGGGTTTGGTGGGGCTAAAAAGCCTTCGATTGGCAATTAGAAAAACGAGGGGAAAAAGGGTTTGGTGGAGGAGCCAATTTGGTTGTGGATTCTCCAACAAATACAACCCACGCTTGGAAAGCGAAAGAATACCTTCTCCACTCCCCCACTCAAAAAACCCTCACACGCCTCCCGAATGGATGCGCAAATGAGGAACCGGAGAGCATGGAATCGCAATCCATGCCTCATCGCCACCTTGCTTTTCTCTTGATATTCGAATGAGCATCACCCACTTCCTTGGACTTTTCATCCGCCATTCCTGCTCGTTCTTCAACCCTAATGATTTTTCTAATGGGTGCTTGAGTGGGGTTGGAAATTTAATACGAGTTCAGTACCTCGAGAGGAGGCGAATAGAAAAGATCGGAGATATTCGAGATGGGTTGGGTTGTGACGGCGACGAGCGGCGCATGGAGGTTTCATCATCAAACACGTGGGATCGGTTTGTGCTCGGTTGTTTCCATGACCAAAAGGATCCGTGGCATGACGGGAGGGAGATAAGCTTTTGCCAAAGCTTTGCTTGAGGCGATGGACACGCGAGCAGTGCACATCCCTAGTGTCGTCACAGTGTTTCGTTTTATAATTCAATTGTTATCGATTTGAATTACCAGCTTCAGATATTTTATTTTGCCGACAAGATGTCTAAGGAGACAACAGCCAAAAAAAGGGTATTCCGCATCATTGGCATGGCGAGACTTCAATCTTGCATCTCTGTGTTCCTTCAAAATTCAACTTCGAGATAGTGCAAAGGGGTGGTTTCTTCAACGGCAGAGTTATTACATGGGGTTGACAGATTCGATTCAATCTAGCGACCACATTAACGATGTCATCATGGGATGGAAGCAATGAGATTCCATTAATTCGGCAATAGTGAACGGACGACAGACAAATCGATTCATAAAAGTAGGCACCTTGATTTCCACTTAGAAAGCAACTACGTAAGTGCTGGTTTTTGACATGGCATTAGCATCCACCCATGATATGTTAAGGTCGTGGCCGGGGTCCATTCTTTTTTGACTTAGCCTAAATTTCAATCGAGTTGGAAATCCTAGCGCGTGAGAACAAATCTCATATAGTCAAACACGAAATACCATGAGCTATTTCAATCGGCATGACATCTACCAATGACATATTTGGTTCAATGAATGATAAAATCCATGTGCAATGGCCATTGCTCCGGATGACCGTCACTGGGTTGATCTATGAGCGTGGGTATGGTTCCGACGTTCATATCCAATTCATATATTTGCCATGGTTTCAATTTAAGGAAGGGCCGCAAGAAATTTAAAGGGTTTCTCATTCAACTTGATTTCAAGATTTTTGGAAGAATAAATAAACCACAATACTTATTAAAAAAAAGGTTAATATCACGTAAAATTCCAAATTGATATATTTATGACAAATTTATCACAAATTAATTTTTTTACTATAAAAAAATCATAAACCGGTAAATTTATGATAATTTTACTCCCTGTTTTTTATTTACGTATTAATTTGTGATTTTTTTGTTAAGAGTAAATTTATCACAAATCATTTGAAATTTTTTCGTGATATTAATTTTGGAAAAAATGAAGTAAATTTTTTTTTTTTATATTTATAGTTCAGTTTATGGGTTTTGAAAAGGAGCAAAAAAAGAAGATAAGAATCGGATGATGGTGACCACCGAATATCCAGGAAGAGGGAATAAAAAGGCCCACGCGGTTCCCAGGTTTGACGCGTTCGACAGTATAGAAATTTAATTTCTAGCAAAGTTTGAAAAAAAAAAAAAAACATTACAAAAAAAAAAGGTTAATAAATAAAAATACGGAGACGACGACGCAGCGTTTTATTCTTTTCCCCCCAAAAACGCGGTGCGCGTGCCTTCCTCCTTTCCACCCTCGCATGTCGTTTTCGGGTCAATGGGGGCAACGGCTTACGTCAGCACGAAGTCGAATCCCCACTATGTTTTTTATTACCGTAAAACGCTCCCCCACGCCCAACGGGAAACGCGAAACGACGAGCGAGAAAAGCGAGTCGACAATGGAAACCTTACTTTTTCCAAAAGGGCAAAAAAAAAACAAAAAAATTAGGACGTCATCCGTCCTTTCTATTTATAAAAATTTAATTCGAAACACCATAATATTCCAATTATTTTACGAAACATATAACAAAAAATTAAATTTCAGTTGATAATCTCATTGGTCACGAAGATGTACACTCATCACCTTGTCGTCTGTAGATTAGAGGGATAATGCCTTCTAGTTCATCTAGAGCTGTCATATTTGTGTATAAATAAATTTAATTTTTTGGTAGGAAAGTCCAAATTTATTTTTTATCCTAATTTTTTAGTGGTTATATTTGAAAACAACTGAAGTTTCCATATCAGTAACTTGATGATGGAATTCAGATTCCACGGGTGAGTTTTTATATCAATAACTTGATGATGGAATTCGGATTCCACGGGTGATGGATGATACAGTCACTCTTATTATAATGCATAACTCACCGTGTTAAAAAAGTACTATTTTCACTTTTACTATACTTGTTGATAAGACTTTTATAAAATATGGATGATGTTAACAATCGTCAAGCATGCTTTGTTTAGAATCATTTTTTTCAAGGCGGCATTCGATCGTGCATATCACAAAAATAGTCTGTAATTTAGAAATTATAAAATTTCATCGATTAATCGTTGAACAAGTGTCCCTCGGACACTCTTTAAAGTATAAATACGATAATGATACATTCACGCGCATGTACTCGTACGTCCTAATATAATTTTTTAAACAAGATAATTAATTGCAGGAATTTAGAAGGTGATGGCCAAATTTCCAACCAAACATTACCCTTTTTTTGGGCTGAATTATCAAAACAAAATCTAACTTTCCCAATTCCCGTTTTCTATAAACTAGGCATGGGTAGGTTCTTGAAAAAAAAAAACAAATTAGAACGTCAACCATCTTTTCTATTTATAAAAAATTCATTCAAATTACCATAATAATCCATTTAATGCACGATAAATATAGCAAAATTGCAAAGATGTAGACTCATTACCTTGTCTTCGTGATCAATATAATTCGTATAGTAGACCAATAATGCCATCTAATTTATCCAAAGCTATTATATTTGCGTATGCATAAAATTTAAGGGCACATATGACAAAATTTATGTTTTTCTATTTCTCTGTTTTTCTATTCTCTGAAATAGGTATGGAACTGAAATTGTTTGGTAACGCAATTTCATTTTTCTATTTTTTAAATAGATTTCTATTCCATAAATAGATTTGGAGAAATGATCGGAAGTTAAAATTTTTAGTTTTTCTATTTTTTATCCTAATTTTTTAGTGATTATATTTGAAAACAACCGAAGTTTCCATATCAGTAACTTGATGATGGAATTCAGATTCCACGGGCGAGTTTTTATATCAATAACTTGATGATGGAATTCAGATTCCACGGGTGATGGATGATACAATGACTCTTATTATAATGCTAACACTATTTTCACTTTTACTATACTTGTTGATAAGACTTCTATAAAATGTGGATGATGTTAACAATCGTCAAGCATGCTTTGTTTTGAATAATTTGTTCAAGGCGGCATTCGATCATGGATATCACGAAAACAGTCTGTAATTTAGAAATTATAAAATTTCATCGATTAATCGTTGAACAAGTGTCCCTTGAGACTCTTTAAAGTATAAATACGATAATGATACATTCACGCCGCGCATGTACTCGTACGTCCTAATATAATTTTTTAAACAAGATAATTAATTGCAGGAATTTAGAAGGTGATGGCCAAATTTCCAACCAAACATTACCCTTTTTTTTTGCTGAATTATCAAAACAAAATCTAACTTTCCCAATTCCGTTTTCTATAAACTAGGCATGGGTAGGTTCTTCAAAAAAAATAAAAATTAGAACGTCAACCTTCTTTTCTATTTATAAAAAATTCATTCAAATTACCATAATAATCCATTTAATGCACGATAAATATAGCAAAATTGCAAAGATGTAGACTCATTACCTTGTCTTCGTGATCAATAAAATTCGTATAGTAGACCAATAATGCCATCTAATTGAGCTATTATATTTGCGTATGCGTAAAATTTAAGGGCACATATGACAAAATTTATATTTTTCTATTTCTCTTTTTTTCCCATTACAAACAGATTAATGGGGCGAAATTGTTTGATAACACAATTTCATTTTTCTATTTTTGAACAGATTTCTATTCCATAAATAGATTTGGAGAAGTGATCGGAAGTTAAAATTTTTAGTTTTTCTATTTTTTATCCTAATTTTTTTGTGGTTATATTTGAAAACAACCAAAGTTTCCATATCAGTAACTTGATGATGGAATTCAGATTCCACGGGCGATTTTTTATATCAATAACTTGATGATGGAATTCGGATTCCATGGGTGATGGATGATACAATGATTCTTATTATAATACATAACTCACCGTGTTAAAAAAGTACTATTTTCGCTTTTACTATACTTGTTGATAAGACTTCTATAAAATATGGATGAAGTTAACAATCGTCAAGCATGCTTTGTTTAGAATAATTTTTTCAAGGAGGCATTTGATCATGCATATCACGAAAACAGTCTGTAATTTAGAAATTATAAAATTTCATTGATTAATCGTTGAACAAGTGTCCCTCGGACACTCTTTAAAGTATAAATACGATAATGATACATTCACGCCGCGCATGTACTCGTACGTCCTAATATAATTTTTTAAACAAGCTAATTAATTGTAGGAATTTAGAAGGTGATGGCCAAATTTCCAACCAAACATTACCCTTTTTTTGCTGAATTATCAAAACAAAAACTTTCCCAATTCCCGTTTTCTATAAACTAGGCATGGGTAGGTTCTGAAAAAAAAAAAACAAATTAGAACGTCAACCTTCTTTTCTATTTATAAAAAATTCATTCAAATTACCATAATAATCCATTTAATGCACGATAAATATAGCAAAATTGCAAAGATGTAGACTCATTACCTTGTCTTCGTGATCAATAAAATTTGTATAGTAGACCAATAATGCCATCTAATTTATCCATAGCTATTATATTTTCGTATGCGTAAAATTTAATGGCACATATGACAAAATTTATGTTTTTCTATTTCTCTGTTTTTCTGTTCTTTGAAATAGATATGGAACTGAAATCGTTTGATAACGCAATTTCATTTTTGAGCATTTCTATTCCATAAATAGATTTTGAGAAGTGATCGGAAGTTAAAATTTTTAGTTTTTCTATTTTTTATCCTAATTTTTTAGTGGTTATATTTGAAAACAACCGAAGTTTCCATATCAGTAACTTGATGATGGAATTCAGATTCCATGGGCGAGTTTTTATATCAATAACTTGATGATGGAATTCGGATTCCACGGGTGATGGATGATACAATGATTCTTATTATAATGCATAACTCACGGTGTTAAAAAAGTATTATTTTCATTTTTACTATACTTGTTGATAAGACTTCTATAAAATATGGATGAAGTTAACAATCGTCAAGCATGCTTTGTTTAGAATAATTTTTTCAATGAGGCATTTGATCATGCATATCACGAAAACAGTCTGTAATTTAGAAATTATAAAATTTCATCGATTAATCGTTGAACAAGTGTCCCTTGGACACTCCTTAAAGTATAAATACGATAATGATAAATTCACGCCGCGCATGTACTCGTACGTCCTAATATAACTTTTTAAACAAGATAATTAATTGTGGGAATTTAGAAGGCGATGGCCAAATTTCCAACCAAACATTACCCTTTTTTTTTTTGCTGAATTATCAAAACAAAATCTAACTTTCCCAATTCCCGTTTTCTATAAACTAGGCATGGGTATGTTCTTGAAAAAAAACAAATTAGAACGTCATCATCTTTTCTATTTATAAATAATTCATTCAAATTACCATAATAATCCATTTAATGCACAATAAATATAGCAAAATTGCAAAGATGTAGACTCATTACCTTGTCTTCGTGATCAATAAAATTCGTAGAGTAGACCAATAATGCCATCTAATTTATCCAGAGGTATTATATTTGTGTATATGTAAAATTTAAGGGCATCATTATGACAAAATTTATGACCAATAATTCTAATTTATCCTAGCTTTTTATTTTTGTATACGTAAAATTTAATGACAAAATTTATGATTTGGAACCGAAATTATTTGATAACGCAATTTCATTTTTCTATTTTTGAAACAGATTTCTATTCCATAAATAGATTTAGAGAAGTAATCGGAAGTTAAAATTTGTAGTTTTTCTATTTCTTAAATAGAAATGAGAAATCAAAATTTTTATTATCTTTCACTTTCGTCACCGCCGTTGCATGCTTGTCGCCCGTGGGATACCGGATGCCCCGCACCCGTCCCGCCACCAACCACCGGACATTGGCCACCGGCCACCGCACTCCGGCCATCCATCGCTCGCCACCAACCGTTGGATGTCGGCCCGCCACCCGCCGAACTCTAGCCATTGGCCACTTGCCACTAGCCTCCTATCGCCAAACTCCGAATGTCGAACGTCGATGTCGAACTCCGAATGTTGGACGTTGGTTGCCAGTTGCCGAACTTTGGTCACGCCACTAGCCATCGGACTTGGTGCCGGATCGAATGTCGAACTTCGGACTTTAGCCGTCGTTGTCGGTCACCGACGCAAAACGCTGATCACCGAACATTGGACTTCGGCCATCAAACGCCAGTCGTTGTTGTTCTTTGAAATATAAATTTTTTATTCTATTATCAAACGAATTTTTATTTCTGAAATAAAAATTTTGAATTGTTATCAAACACATTTATTTACTTAGAAGCTTGTCTATGGAATAGAAATTGAGAAATTAATTTATGAGCATAAATTGATTTATGTTCCATAAATTTTATTATGCGTGTCCTAAATTTTCAGCGGCAAAATCCAAAAAAAATTTTTTTGTCTTAATTTTACAGTGATTATCTTAAAAACAACCGAAGTTTCCATATCAATACCGCAACGACGGAATTCAGATTCCACCGATAATGGATGATATAATAGCTCTTATTAAAATGTATAAATCACCGACTAGTATTATCTTCACTCTTAACTAGTATCTTAAGGGTACTTATTAACAAGACTTTCGTAAAATATGGGTCATGTTAACAACCGTCGAGCATGCTTTATTTAGAATAATTTTTTCAAGGTGGCATTCGATCATGCCTATCATGAAGACATAATTGTTGAATAAGTGTCCCTCGGACACTCCTTAAAAGCACACATACGATAATGATACATTCGCGCTGCGCTTGTATAAGTAGGTCCTAATGTAAATTTTCAAAAGTAGATAATTAATTGCGGGAATTCATAAGGCCATGGCCAATTTTCCTACCAAACATGACCTTTTTTTCCCCTAAATTATCAAAACAAAATCTAAATTTCCCAATCCCCATTTTCTAGAAACTAGGCATGGGTAGGTTCTTGAAAAAAAAAATTAGAACGTCATCCGTCTTTTCTATTTATGAAAAAATTCATTCAAAACACCATAAAAATTTCATTTAATGCACAAAAATATAGCAAAATTGCAAAAATGTAGACTCATCACCTTGCCTTCGTGATAAATAAAATCTGTAAAGTAGAGAATGATGCCATCTAATTTATCCGGATCTATTATATTTGTGTATACGTAAATTTAAATTTTCAATGGTAAAGTCCAAATTTATTTTTTGTCTTAATTTTACAGGGATTATCTTAAAAATAACCAGAGTTTCCATATTAGCATCTCAACAATGGAATTCAGATTCCACTGACGATGGATAACACCGACCTTTAAGACGTCTTAAGAAAAAGTATTATCTTCACCTTAACTAGTATCTTAAGGGCACTTATTAACAAGACTTTCGTTAAATATAGATCGTGTTAACAATTGTCAAGCATGCTTTATTTAGAATAAATTTTTTCAAGACGGCGTTCAATCATGCCTATCGCGAAGACATAATAGTTGAACAGGTGTCCCTCGGACACTCCTTAAAATACTCGCACAATAATGATACATTCACACGCTGCACTTGTATAAGTAGGTCCTAGTGTAAATTTTCTAAACAAGATAATGAATAGTGGGAATTCAGAAGGCGGTGGCCAAATTTCCTACCAAACACGACGCGATTCTTTTTTTCCTGAATGACCGAAACGGAATCTAACGTACCCAATTCCCATATACTCTAGAAACCAGGCGTGGGGTAGGTTTTATTCTTAACGATGGCACGAGGGGGGAGGACTGATTAATGAATGAGAGATGGATTTTTTTTTCCGAGGTCGGGGGGGGGGTGCGATCATCGAGCAGACTAGCACCATCTTTAGAAAATCTCTTGGAAATAGGTGCTGGACTAATGGAGATTTTTTTTTTTCTGGTTTCGAGGCGGAGGGGATGGAGAGAGAGAGAGAGAGAGAGAGAGCATCACATCACATCACATCGCCACCGTCCCCGCATGCACGGGGGCGCACGCTCCGGCTCGTGCATCCACATCGCCCCACGCCCCGAATCTTCGCTCAGAGCCTGAACCGGATCAGTATGCGGAGGTGGATGAAAACGCTCTCTCTTGCTCGGTCAAACCATTGTTTATCGTAGCACGCGAGACAGGCAGAGAGAGAGAAAATCAGCCCGTGTAGCCTTTTTGTAAATAGCCGTACTCATCAGCTGCAAAAGCGAGTGCATCCGCACACCCCCCGATGCTTATCCTTTTATTCCTAATTTATACCATGAAAAATTTCGAATTAACACGTCACGACAAATTTACTTAAATCCCGAACTAATATTAGATACATTAAAATTACTCTAAACTCCACTAAAAAATCTCCAAACTAGTATGAGGGGTGAGTATGGTCCAGTTAGACGATTCCCACCCTAGAGCTGAGAACCGCTTATTAAGAAGTGATTCTGAAAAATTAAAATGGAGAATCATTTATTAGTTCCGTAGATCCATCTTCGATCCAATTGGGTGGATTGAACTAATCCCACCAAGCTCATTGCATTTAGTGCAACATTTTCTAGTAAGTCAAAGTAAAACAATAAAATAAAAAATTTTATAGTTTTTTTTTTTATCGATCTCTTCTATTTCTATTCTACACTCACATCGATTTTTTGCTCTACCTCTTGCGGTGTGGGAAAACCCACTCTTGAAACTTACGCGTCCCCAACCCATCCCTCTGAGAAGGTGGGGATTTGAACCCCACCTCCCCCTTCCATAGTTTTAATTGCAATACTAGCAAAAAGATTGAACTCATATTGAACATTGAGAGTTGAAGTCATGAATCGATAGGTGTTGAGCTTGAAAGTGAAGGCCTGAGTAAAAGATAGAGAGACGACTTAGATGAGACGAACGCTTAGTGTGTGTTGAGCTCCAAAACATGGGTTTTAGGGTTTTCGTTTTTCTTATATTTTTTTTGGTCAAAATTTGTTCTTAAAATTTAAATATATGTTCTTATATTACCTATTTGATCTAGATGAATGAGGTATTGGGAACAAGCCCAATACTCACTAGTTCTAATAAATTGGAACCAAGAACCAAATTCTTTCGAGAATCGGACCAACTCCCTTGGAAACGATTTTGACTAGTTTAGGTAGTTTTTGACTCTTTTACACACTCTTAACCGGTCCGTTTGTGATAAATTAGTATATTTAATGGATTAATATTGCAAAAAATTATAAATTGGTATATTTATGATAAATGAAGGGTAAAATCCTGAACCTGGTACATTCGTTAATGTATTCAATTTAGCAATTTGACAATAAAATTTAATAGGGTAAATTTATTACAAATGTATTGATTTTGAATTTTTTGCGATCAAAAAATTATTTTTTGATAAATTTATTATGAATATATCAGTTTTGTGTTTTTTTGGTAAAAAATATTAAGTTCGGGTAAATTTATTATAAGTATACTGATTTTAAGTTTTTATGACAAAAAAAATTAGTTTCACAGGTATATTAGTTGTGAAATTTTTTTATAATAAAAAAATTAGTTTTAAATAAATTTGTATCTCAATTTAAGATTTTTTTTATCGTATTAATCTTTATTTTTTTAATTGACCCAGTTTCTCCCGCAGGTCAATTCTCGTGCTCGCTCTTTTGTCGCCGGTGCGTGAGATCCTCTGACGGTGTCCAACTCCATCGATGGGAAACAGGATGGAGCTTTCGCTGAGTAAATTTGTTAACTAGGCGACACGACATCGCGGGCGCTTCGCGTGCGCGCGACGAGGATTTTGCAAACTGCGGTCGGAGTTGAAAACCGGTCGTTTAAAGTAACCGGTCGCGGGAGCTGTCGAGTTTTAATAAAGAGCTCGGAACGCTGGAGAACAGCTGGGGGTGGTGGTCTCTTCGACGGTCCAAAAGAGCGGCTGAAAGCGATGATCGTGCGTGATTCCGGCTGAATCGCACGTGAGGAAGCAAGCAACAGCGACCGAAACCGCCGGAATTTTCTTTTTGATGCACGGCCGGCCCGCATGGAGGCCCGTTTCGTTGGATAGATCTTCGCGTGGCGCGGGCCCCATGCGGGATTTCCACGCGGCGAGATATGATGGTCGAGACGAAATGAGCTCATACGCACCACCGTGCACGAATTTGCTTACTACTACCAAGCGATGGGGCCTAGCGGACATCATCGAGTCGAACGACGGGTGATTTGCCCTTTCGACTTTTCGTTGGAGGGACTATTGACCTTGCACGCGTAGAGTTTCAATTAAGTCGTGTTGGTCCCCGTCCCAGATCCGCTAATTTAGGTTATACGCTTTTGCATAACTGGTAAACGGATAAGATATTTATGCGTTGGTTTCGTACTGAATGACGCATGCGAGGATTCACGCCCCATTCAACACGTTGGACCAAATCAATGTTGGTTGATGAGCCCGTCACCACGACATCACGAAGCGTGAGCAACAAAACTCGAGGCTAGGGATACACATAAGGCTAGGCTCGCTCTTTGCAGATTAACCAAAATATCCTAAGACCGAGGGTTGGTCGAGAGTCGAACTTATGACCTTGGAAAAAGCACGAAACTTTTAAAACTAAAGCTGCATTCAACCCCTTCGACACCATTACGTTGTAACTTTATGTGATTTATTCATTTAAACAAAGTCGGTGACCTCTACCCTCCTTGCCAAGAACAGAAACGATCAGATAATTATTCACGCGATTGGCAGCAAACGAAATCGAAGGGCGGGCGACCCACTGTGCCAGCCCAAGCCCCAAGGGCAAAAGGCGTGGAGATTCGTTGCGTAAGTGGAATTGGAATTCGTTTGGGCCTGGCCCAGTGACCGTACGAATTGTGTCCCGGCCCAGTGCCTGGTCTCAATTTGGGCCAAGAATGAGATGATAGGCCTCGACAGGTGGTCATGGGCTGTCGCTTTAGCCCAAGAATCCAAGATGAATCTCGTCTCTTCAGCTCTGAGATCTAAGAGAGACCACTGAGCTGAAGCCCGGTGACTAAAGGATGGGCCTCGATACATGCTATTTTTTTGGTTAACTACTACGGTGATAGGTTCTAGGGCGAGACGAGCCGCCCTAGAACTGGACCCGTTGCGGAACCGGGAACCGGTTCTTGGGTAGTTCCAATAAATCTTTTTATTTTCCCTTGTATTTTCTGCGAGGTTACATGCAAGCGTGTTCTCGCCCTCAGCAAGTTGTCATTCTCGGAGGGGGTTGTCTTGCCTATGTAATCATATCACGTCTCACGCTTGTTTGGAAGTAAACCTCAGTAAAACGATTGTCGAAACATAACAAAATCCCTAGATATCCGAATGAAGGTCACTTTTGTTGGATTTTGAATCTTTTGCCCCCAATCAATCATTTTTTGGGAATTGTAAAAAAGAAAAATATCAGTCCGATTTGTACCAAACTAGGAACTGGACCGATGTCACTTGGAATTGGATCGATGTTCATCCTTAGCGATTATCGAGGCAAATAACCATCTCATATGCCTATGAGTGTAGCATGGAATTTTAAGTCACAAAAGCAATTTCCTACCTACCTGATTTGACTCTTCATACTTTTCATTTCTCGAGGTGGGGCTTTCGAATTTCTCTTTAATTGCTCACCCACATCTCGACCACTCCCGATCAAACATAGCGATCCGCCTATTTTCGTTTCATGTTTTCCAAGTCGGCAACTGAAGTGCCGAAAAATATACCTGGATTGGTTTTCTCAACGTTTCCATCACAAATGCCGATCCTTCTAGGCAGCTTTTAAATTGCAAATGCTAAACAAAACAAAAAAAGGGGTCAGATGGCGATGGAGAAGCAAAATGTTCGATCGATCGGTGGCCCCCCGCGGGCCTCAAATCGGGAACATTTTCTTTGTCGCAAAGAAAGCGCCAAAGAGAGCACACAGGACCGGCCGAGCCAAATGCCCTCTCTTTCCCTTTCTTTATCACCAGTGTTTTTTAGCCGTAAGTGTCATTCCCGTGAAGCTTTTTTGAAATGATGGTATCGAGGGTCGTGATCTGTCCTTGAGCTGGAGTCAACGTGGAAATCTGTGGAATTTGGCAAGTCCTTCCTCCGGAAGTTAAAACCAAAGAAAATTTGATTAAACTAGGGTTTTCGGGTATTAATGCCGACCCCCATGTGACGAGCACACCCGGATTCAAAAAAACGGTACCTTCTGGTCGGTCCCCCCCTTTGATGCTTGTCGCGCTGAAAAGGACACTGTAGCTCGCTTTGAACTTCGGCTCGATGGAGACCCTCTTGCCTCCCTGGTACTGCTGCTGGGGTACGCAATGATTTGATTTTTTATATATTCTTTTGGGCTCGAGTTAAGTTTCATGACGGACCATAGATAGGGCGCTTTAATTTAAATATGACAAATGATAACAACTGCCGACTTTAGTAATCGAAGTAGATGTGACAATTTAAAGTCATGATGAGAATTAGTGATGGTGTTGGGTGTAAGAGATACATCAAACAACATGCTCATTTCCATTAGATATTTGCGAAAATATGTTTTCGTGCTCATCATATCTCTCTCTATCTCGTTCAAGGTCTAAAAGTTTGCTCATCCTCTTTTTCGTGTTTTCATATGGTGATGACATTGAGGAGAGTGAACTTAAATTATAGCGTGTGTTCATCATAGATGATGATATAAGGTCGGTTGATCGGTCAATATTATACTCCGCTTTGACAACGAGTGTAATTATTTGAGGATCTTCAAGGGAAAAGGAGAGAGAATCGATAAATGGTATACATTTCTTCAACTGGCTTTACTTGACAAGTTATTAAAGAATGGTATTTATATTTGGACAATATGTATAGGAAAGGAAATTACTTATTCTAGAATTTAATGAAACGTCAAATAATATCTACCTGTATCTCTAACAATATTTGCTAATAGGAAAACATTAATCTCCATAAATATACTTCATTATTGAGACGGTACTCATCACAGGAGTATCATGAATGAAATCTTTACTTTCGAATAAAAACTGAAGATTTGCGTTATCCTTATTTAATGGAATATTTAACTTGAAATAAGTCGCACAAAACGAATATAAAAAAAAAAAAAAAAGAGCAGAAATTCTTCCCTGGAGACCACGGTGTGGAGGAAGACAGAAGGCATGAAGGGGGGCAGGAGTGGGACCCGCTCCACGCCACTCACGTCAACCACGTTAGCGACTTCGTTCGCATTTAGCGGGAGATTAGACGGGATTAGATTAACAGCAAAAAGCAGCTTTATTAGCCATTAACGAAATTAAAATAATTAAAAAGAAGAAGCAACAAAAGAAAAAGAAACCGAAAAAAAAAAGAAGAAAAGAAAAAAAAGCAAAGGGCGTGGGGGATGGAATAATAAGGACGTGCCTCCTCCGGTCCTCCCGTGGCCCCCACTTTCCCAACGTTCGACTGTTTAAGGATTTTTGTCTATTTTTATTGTTAAAAAAACCTTAAAACTTTTTTTTTCGAAAGGAAAAAAAAAACCTTAAAACTTAGCCAACAAGAAAAGACCAGCTCCTCTCTCTCTCTCTCTCTCTCTCTCTCTCTCGCTGCCACGTCGTACTTCCCGTTGCTCCCCACTCCCGTCGCTTTTTACCACGTGCCCAGCCCTTTTTGCTTCGGCGCAAATTTAAAGGAAATAATTCTTTTTATAAATTATGACTCAAATAATTCCTTAATTCTAACTTTTAATTTATTTAGTGGAATTATGTTGAACATGATTCATGTTAATTCAGGGATCACATTTCATATTTGGTCAAAATTCGAGATTATTTATATCATTTTTTGCTTATTTAATTAAAATTTGCCCTCCTAAATAATCACCCGAGACGGGGCCCACATGGATCGTTCCGACGACGTTCCCCTTTCCCCGAACGGGGCGGTACCAACCAGTAAACGACACCGTCTGACAAACTGTCTTCGAATTATTGGTCTCGCTCGGCGAAGGAAAAAAAAAAAAAAAAGAGAGAAATTTTAAAAGAAAAGGGGAATCTTTCGTTTTGGGAAAAAATTTACATAACGACGACGATAATGATATTAAAAATGAAAAAGAAAAATCACAAATTTGTTTTTTCTTTATGGTTTTTTTGATTTTCAGGGAGAGCGACAGTCCCATAATCTGCTGCCTCCTTCTGGAGAGAAGCCGTGGTGCATCGCAGAAGCTGAAGTAGGAAATCTTCCGCAGCAGAAGAGCCAAGCAAGCAAGCGCACATTCTCTCTCTTCCCTAATCTCGTGCTCTGCTCTGCAGTCTGCACTGCTCAGTAGTTTAGGCGCTTTAAGTGCGCTTCCGCGTTAGCGTTACGTCTCCGAAGCTCCTCGTGCGCGGCGTCGAGACGACGCACCCGGCTGCGCGTTCGCGTTTTCCCACCTGGAGTCGAGGATCTGAGGATTTCCGTTGGGTAGGAGGAATTTCACTTGCTGGGTGGAAAAAAGATGTTCACCGACGGCCTGGACACCAATGCCCTCAGATGGGTAAGAGAGGTCGGCCTCGTCCCCGGATCAAAGTTTCTCCTTTTTCTATTGCGATGTTAAATTTTGGGTTTTTCGTTTGTGGGTTTTTTCTTTTGTTGTTGATGGTGATCTCGGGGCACTTCGCATGTTTTGTTCTTTTGATGTTTGATGCTGTCGAAGCGACTGGAGAGATTGCGGATTTCTGTCCGTTTGATGTCTTAACATCCTGTAGAGAAGCTACATTCTCTGTTTTTGGATTTTTTTTCTGTGTTTCTGCGTGTATGAGTGCTGCTAGCTTGTTGTTCGAAAGAAATATTGGATGGAGATTTGCAATTCTTTATATGGTTTCTCGTGATTTATTATTCACTTCGACGCAATTAAAGTTGTGCAATTTCTCATTCGGTCGGTGCAAATTTTCTCGGATTCTGTCGTTTCCTGTCCACGTGAGTTGGGTGCTGTGACTTTCAAAGCTTTCAGTGAATCGATTTTTTGCAATGATTTTGATGTGTGAGTGTGGTTCTTGTTCCTTTTCAGAATAACGGTGCGCTTCCACATTCGACTCTGAGGACGAGGATGGATCCTGTCATTGGCACACGAAAAGGTGGCCATGGTTTTGTACTGCCTCCGACATCAAAGTTCCGTAGTGGCCATCTCCCTGCAAGTGCAATCCCAGTGGCAAGTACTATTCATCGCAATGTTGAGGACAGTGGGTCGGGGACAGAGAATGACGAGATCACCGATTCAGAAGAAGAAGTTTATGGTGGCCGTTACTCCCTGGATTCGTCTCCTCGAGATGAAAGAGTTGGCAATAGAAAGGCTCATGGATCGAGGAACCCTTTGCAAGGCCAGCCACGATATACCACTGATTATATGTACTCAGATGTCAGTTCTTCGGTGGAAACAATAGTGGGTCGACAGGCTAATGTAAGAGTAAAAGGGAATGGGAGGTACCCAGTTAGACAGAATGGCTACACAGAGGAGGATGAGTCATCTGATTCAGCTGCTAGCTCAGAATTCTCTAGCACACAAGTCGGTAGCATAAATGGGACTATTCCACGGAGTAGAGCATATGGATCTGAAGGATATGCCTCGAGCGTGCCTTCGGGAGTTAATACAGAATCTACTGCTGTGAAGGTTTGTCTTTTTAAAAAAAAATAAGAATCTGCCTTTAATTGAGTTAGTCTTATCTGAAATTCAGCATATCTGGTATTTTTTTGTATCCAATATGACACTGCATATGCGCTTGATGATGGAGAAATCCTACCTTTTGCATGCGGTGATCAAGGTATATTTGTTCAAATGTCTATAAGAACAATGGCCAGCAGAACAATACCTAGAGTTTAAGATAGATCAGAGACTATATTGCTAAATGATGCATGAATTCAAGAGTGTTGTTCCCAAGCAGCAATGGGGTACACTATTGATCGAAAAAGTTGCATGTTTATCTATAAGCAATTACTCTCTGCTGATGCGTATTAATATCTGCAGTAGATAAATACAAACAAGCTGGCATGCTATACTGATTGAACGTGATGACGATCCTCTATGAAATGGTTAAAATAGCATAATCCGCAGTTTTCTGCTTTATTGTGATTAGGGCTATTGTAGGTCACTAGCCTGTTACTCTTAATATTGGCATTTAACTTTGACTACATACATGTGCGTTTGGAGTTGTAAGCAGGTTTTCCAATTTGTTGGCAATTGGTGCCCATTATTGGTATTGTTACTGTTTCAAGAAACTTCTTAGTTGGATGGAAGTAGTAACCAGAGATTTGAGTTGAGAAACCTTGTAAAGTTGATCATTTTGCTTAAGTAGCCTTTTTTGCAGGGTAGTGCCAGAAAAATGCAGAATGGTAAATACTCAGATGATGATATTCCCAGTGCGCCTCCTTTTAGCAGTTCTGCCCATGAAATCAGAAAACCAGTTGAACAAACACCAGCCTCTCGAGCTCAAAGTAGAGCAGGAATTCAGGACTCTGCAGGTCTCAAAGCTGCCAATGCCCCAGAAACAGTTAAATCAACATCTGGGAATAATGGGAAAGAAAGTGCAAGTAAGAGTGCAGAGCAATTTGTCAGGTGTGTTGAAGCTTTGTAATTGTTCTCTCCATTAAAACCATATATCTGTGCACAAAGCACTAAAAAAGCTTCTTACTGATTTTCGCTGGAATTGACACTCACATTATGGCTTGCTCCCAATCCACAGGGCTACTCCTAGCGCAGAAACTGTTTTGCCCTCCAGTTCACACCCTCCTCGTCTTCCAGCGTTTCATGCAAGGTAACATTTGATGATCGTAGTTGTGGCTTCTGTTGACGGTAAACAGTTCTGTTGACCTGTAATCTGTTGTTTATTCTGTTTCCTTTACTTTAAATACTATGCAGTGCATTGGGTCCTTGGCATGGTGTGATAGCATATGACGCATGTGTACGCCTTTGCCTCAATGCTTGGGCTAGGGGCTGCATGGAGGCTCCTAGGTTTCTGGAAAATGAGTGTCTTCTGCTGAGGGATGCATTTGGGTGAGTAAGCCTTTCTTTTTCAACATGGTTTCTGACATGAATTCTTTTTGCGTCAGAATTGCTTTCCCTCGTTCTTTGTCAAGTTAATGGTCAGCTACCTGAAACCCTTGTGTTCTACAGCTTGCAGCAAGTTCTCCTGCAGTCAGAGGAGGAACTCCTGTCTAAGCGATCGGCTGAGCTTGCCAGTGAGGGAGCTGCGCCGAAACCCAAGAAAATTATTGGCAAGATGAAGGTTCAAGGTATTCTATCATCCTTTGTTTGTCACTATAACTTTTTTGTCTCAATTCTTAAGCTGCATATAATTTTGTTTGTATAGACTCCAAGCTCCTAAGATGTCCTTACTTTTTGCAGTAAGGAAAGTTAAAACAGTCCTGGATCCCCCTACGGGATGCAATATACTAGCTCTGAGGACACCTTCATCATTGAGAATGCCATCGCTAAAAATGGAAGTTCTACGACATAACTTCTCCAACATTCAGTCAACTCTGTCCTCTAAATGGCAATCTCTTGGAAATGCCCGCAGAACGCCCAGAATTCCAGCAAAGGGTTCCTTCTCACGCCAGAGCTTGGCGTATGTAAATGCCAGTTCTCGTTACTTGAAGCAAGTTTCGGGACTTCTGAAAACTGGGGTGACAAGTCTGCGTAACAGCTCAACGTCATATGAGGTTGTGCAAGGTAAATGAAGATTCACGGTGCCTTCCTAGTGGTGGGAAGTGAAAGCCCTGTGTTTTACTATATCTCTGCAATTGCTGATATGTTTAGTTAGCGAGCACCTATAAGGACTTTGAGATGTAAACTGGGGATGACAGACAATTAACTAGTCCATCTACTATGCATCTTAGAACATGAGAATCTATAGGGCAAGAAGTTCTTTTGCCAGTTTCTTAGAAATGTGAGCAAACTAGCCATATGGAATACGGAAATAGGGGCTTAGTTTGAGCAATGAATGTATATTGTTCCTCACAACAGCATGATATGTTTCAGTTTCATTTTCTATAGAAATCTATCGCTATCTAACTCATGGACTAAACATTTTATATCAAACGTCATCAGAAACATACTCTTGTCTGTTGAGACTGAAAAGTACAAGTGAAGAAGATGCCATACGCATGCAACCTGGATCTGGTGAAACTCATGTCTTGTAAGTCATCTGTGTCATTTTCAACTCTTTGTAATTCTATTGTGCAAGAAAAAATTTATTGAACAACTCTACAGCTTTCCAGATGGCGCAGGAGATGATCTAATTGTTGAAGTTCAGGATTCGAAGGGGAAGCATTATGGTCGTGTCCTGGCACAGGCGGCAAGTATTGCTGATGACCCGGTAACTTCTTGTTATGACTTTTTCAATACAAGTTCTTAGCTCCTGCAGAAGTTTTAACTTGGGCAATACTTTGTTGGGGTAACATAAGCTTGTCTTGATATTGGATTCAGGCTGACAAGTTGCGCTGGTGGTCTATTTATCGTGAGCCGGATCATGAGCTTGTAGGGAAACTGCAGTTATATATAAATTACTCAACTAGTTCTGAAGACAATAGTCATCTCAAGGTGAGTTTCTTTAGTAGCATTAGATTGATACTTGTGCTTTGTTGAGTAAGTTTAGATTATCATTACTTTCTAGTTTTCTACAGTTTAGATTATCATTACTTTCTAGTTTTTTACATGATGTATCTGAGATCTCATGTAGATGCCTATGACTATACAAACACAAATTGTGAAGTTTTTGTGTCCAAGTTGGCTCTGACTTCTGTGGTCGTTAAAGTAGAGCATGTGATATTAAGAAGCTGATAACAGAGTATCTTCAAACTGCTGAGGGCAGCTGTTTTTATAATCCTGTTTTCTAACAAAGGCCATATCAGAGAGGAGAGTAAAAGTTTTGCAATTTTCTGGTTTGAAGTCGTAAATTTGATCTTTTGGAAATTTCCCTTCTTGTCCAGAAATACGTGTCATCATGCATCCTTTTGAACATTTCAACCAAGACTAAATGAGGTTTCCTTCTAATCCACTGGAAGTTACTGGGATAGAAGATGGATATCTATAGTAAGAAGTATCTTAGAATTAAAAAATTACTAAATTAACTAGGGAAGAACATTGGAGCAGAATCTGAAAATGCTTTTAGATTAAGCTTTCCAGCCTTCTTGCTTCCTTATTGTGCGGAGCTATGTGTGGCTAGTAACAACTGTTTAGAGGTTACTGTCGATTGCAATCACCTATTTACTTCTCTGAGAGCCTGCTAAGGCCCTGGGTCACAGTTGAACTGTGGGGCAGGAACTCTGCAAATTAAGCAGCTCAAAGACTTACCATGGTTTACTCTGCCAACTGAGCATCTCAGAGATTTACCATGGTTCCTGCAATCTAAGCAGCTCAGAGACTTACCATGGTTTAATGCAGTGATTCTTTGTTTGACTGAGGAACATGCTTATCCCTTTAATGATCTGTCAATATTTCAGTTCTTTCTTGAACACTTGTGGATGATAAATTTTAATGTCTTCTCTCAGCTGTTGTTGACTTCCTGTTTCTTTGGATTCTAGTATGGGACTGTTGCAGAAACTGTTGCATATGACCTGGTCCTAGAAGTTGCTATGAAGGTGCAGCAGTTTCAACAAAGGAGCCTGTTGTTGGATGATCCTTGGAAATGGCTTTTAACAGAGTTTGCTTCATATTATGGAGTTTCTGAAGTCTACACCAAGCTGAGGTAGGGAGACGGTTGGTTTCGCTGCACTTTCTGTTGGAGTTGTTAATGATGTCATCGATCAATAAACATCATTCTATCTTTTCTGGCAATTTCCTGTTGTGGTTGAGATTTTCACATTCTCTGCAGATACCTTTCATACATAATGGATGTGGCCACTCCTACTGCCGACTGCCTTAAACTGGTGTATGACTTATTGATCCCTGTACTTATGAAGGGCCAAAGTAGAGGCACATTAAGCCATCAGGAGGTAAATTTCAGCTTTGGAGTTCTTTTCCCGTCATAAGAATTTGATTGTGTTAGCTGGTGGGACTGCCTCTGTTGCCTTTTGTACAACTTTTTTATTTTCTTCGATAGCTTCTTTTCTTCTTCAGTCCTTTCAATTCTGGGCTTTATGCTTGAGTGCATTCATCCTGAATTTTATGTACTATCTTCACTCGCTTCAATAGAACCGCATATTGGGAGAAGCCAAGGAGCAGATTGAACAGATCCTTGCTCTTGTTTTTGAGAACTACAAGTCACTGGATGAATCAACACTCTCGGGGATTATGGATGTTTTCAGGCCCGCAACTGGGGTTGCTGCACCTGCCTTGGAACCTGCTATCAAATTATATACGCTGCTTCATGATATACTGTCTCCCGAGGCACAGACTAGCCTGTGTCAGTATTTCCAGGTCCAAGATACTGGCATACTCCCAAATGCCAACTTCCTTTATTCGTGCGATTTATTTACTCTTAATTCCTTTTTACCTTATTAACCTGCATTTTGCTTGCAGACTGCCTCCAGAAAAAGATCAAGAAGACACTTGACTGAGACTGATGAATATGTTACAAGCAATACTGAGTTTATGCTGATGGATCCTGTATCTATGTCCACTGCCTACCAGAAGATGACCGCACTTTGCATGAATATAAAGAATGAAATTTCTACGGATATTGAGGTCCATAATCAGCATATACTGCCTAGGTATGCTCTCATGCTCATTGTAAGACACAAAAGGCTTGTTCTGGAATATCAGTTGCATTTGCATTCAGCATCAGCATTCAGCATTGCATTTGAGCTTGATAATGCATGTCAATTTCTTACAATTTGGTTCAGAATGCCTAAGCACGAAAAATAGTTATGTGACTACTCTCAAGCTTTTTCATTGTTAACACTGGTGTCACTAAAGTACAACAGTAATACTCCTTATCTGCTATGAAAACTAGCTGGGTTCTTTTAGTAGCCACAGCATTCTATTGCTCTCACACTACTCGCACTTGCAAGATTGCTGCCAATACTAGCCCCATTTTGTTGACCACCCTAGGTATTTTCTTGTGCTAGTGCACATGCATGAGTAGAACATCAAGGTTGCAACTTCATGGAACAAGATTGCACATGCAACTCATCCACATGCGATCTTGCAAAATGCTATTTTCTTGGGGGCATCTTGTGTGGAATGTCTGCACATTTCTGTTGCTTACTTGGTAGAACAGTTACTGAGTCCTGCAATTATTCTGATGATAATTTTTTGTTGCAGTTTCCTTGACCTGCCAAATTTATCTTCAGCAATATACAGCAATGAGTTATGCAATAGATTGCGAGCATTTCTTACTGCTTGCCCACCCTCTGGTCCTTCCCCTCCTGTGGCAGAGCTTGTCATTGCTACATCTGATTTTCAGAGGGATCTTGCTAGCTGGAAAATCAGGTAGGGAACTGTAATGAAATACGCTACTACTCTATGTGACACAGTGCCTTGGATGAAATTAACACCATTTTTTTTCTTCTCAAAATTTTCAGTACTGTGAAAGGTGGCGTCGATGCTAAAGAATTGTTCCATCTGTATATTTTGGTATGGATTCAAGATAAGCGCCTGGCCTTACTCGAGTCATGTAAATTGGACAAGGTATGAATTTGCAAGGATGTCATGCATTCAATCTCATATTCGTATCTGCTTCGCACTTTCGCAATGGAATAGAAGGCCTACCAGGTTGGTTGCTTTTGTTTCAAGAATCTTAATCTGGTCGACACTTTCATCACTTTGCAGGTGAAATGGTCAGGTGTTAGGACTCAACATTCTACGACTCCCTTCGTGGATGAAATGTATGATCGGCTGAGAGAGATGCTGAATGATTATGAAATCATTATTTGCAGGTGGCCAGAGTACATATTTGTGCTCGAAAATGTATGTCAGCATGATTATCTATTGCTCCTTATCCATTTAAATGAAGTTGCTGATATTGATTATACTTGTTCAAATATTTCTTCTTCTTTTCTTTAATTTATCTCGGCATGTGCCAGTGTGTGAGTTTATTTTCTTCTTGAAAAGATTTAAAAAAAAGGAGGTAAGCTTGTTCTTTTGGAGGATATAAAGATGGAAAGCCTTTTGTAATATAGCTGTAATTCTTTTGCTGAATAGGCTATTGCTGATATCGAAAAGGCAGTGGTGGAATCTCTGGACAAACAGTATGCAGATGTCCTCTCACCTTTAAAGGATAATCTAGCACCTAAGAAATTTGGCCTTAAGTATGTTCAGAAACTTGCAAAGCGATCAGTATGCTCCTACACTGTGCCTGATGAGGTGAGTCTTTATTTTATGAACTCCCAGTCCATTAATTGATATTTTGAAGTTCCTCTGGTGTTTGTGACATATAATTTGGTGTCCTAATGATGCTTGCGTGCAGCTTGGGTTACTTCTAAATTCCCTGAAGAGAATGCTAGATGTCTTGCGTCCTAAGATAGAACTCCAGTTCAAGTCATGGGGTTCCTGCATGCCCATCAGTGGAAACACTGCTCCTGGAGAGCGTCTCAGTGAAGTGACAGTCATGCTGAGAGCCAAATTCAGAAACTATCTGCAGGCTGTTGTGGAAAAACTCGCCGAGAATGTTAGTATCGACTCACATCATTGATAATTTCTGTGAAAGTTATTATTTTTATATGGAAATGTCAGATGTTAAACTATAATCTGATCTTGTGTCCATGCAACTTCGAAATGAGCATGTGTTTTTAAAAGTTGGCAAAAAAGTAGTCTTGGATCTTGTAGTATGGAGAGTCCCAGAGAAAGGGTGCCTGTTACACTAGAAGTCATATCTAATAGCTGATGGTTCCCTATGGTGGAAGGCATCTATTTTTTGTGAGGACTTGCAAGCTTGAGTTTCTTTATGGAGTCATCCTTCCAAAGGCTCTTGCTTTCTTATTGCCTCATTGTTGGATTATTTGATTATCATGCCAATTTTGGCGAGTTGCGCTTTTATCTTAAACTTAATTAGTAGTGCTTATCCTGTAAACTTGCATCACTCATTGTTTCAATCTCCTCGCGTCTCTGACTTCCAGTTTGTTTTTTGTCTTCTAGTCAAAGTTACAGGCCTCTACAAAACTGAAAAAGGTTCTGCAAGATTCCAAAGGGACTGTGGTGGAATCGGATGTACGGGGTAGAATGCAACCCCTGAGAGAGCAGCTGACGGAAACAATGAATCACCTCCACACGGTCGTTGAAACTCATGTCTTTGTCGCTCTTTGCCGAGGTTACTGGGACCGGATGGGACAGGTAGATTATGCTCAATGAATCGATACAGATTGTTGCAGTTTCCTGATGACTGAAATAATAGGATTTGTGTCATCGATGATGCAGGATGTTCTGAGTTTCCTGGAGAACAGGAAGGAGAACAGGTCGTGGTATAAAGGTTCACGAATTGCTGTATCTGTAAGTAGAAGAATCTTAAGATTTGTTTATCTGACAGTGATTAATAGAGTAGAAGAGCATGCATAGAGCATCACTGGCAAATATTTAGGATACCTTTCTCAGTTTAACTGCTTGTTCGATCAGCTTTTATCTACACTAATTGTTAATAGGGCACAGGCACCGTTTCAAAAGAGTCAGCTTGGTACTTTTTTATCTGACAATGATTAATAGAGTAGAGGAGCATGCATAGAGCATCACTGGCAAATATTTAGGATAGCTTTCTCAGTTTAACTGCTTGTTCACAAAATCAGCTTTTATCTACACTAATTGTTAATAGGGCACAGGCACTGTTTAACAAGAGTCAGCTTGGTACCTTTTTTTTTTTGGCTATACATTTCAATCAGTGGAAGTATATATAAATGTGTTTAGGATGAAAGGAATCCCAATTGCATGGAAAAGGAATACTTTAAAAGCATGTGCTTAGCTCGACATCGAGTTAGGAAATTCCATCTGCTTGCTTTTCTACTTTCTCCTTTTCCTTCCAGATGGTGATAACTTTAGCATTACCTGCGCAGATCTTGGATGATACTTTTGCCTCACAAATGCAACAGCTTCTTGGGAACACTCTGCAAGAAAAAGACGTTGAACCTCCTAGATCGATAATGGAAGTGCGGTCGATACTGTGCAAGGATGCTCCTAATCACAAGGACAGCACATTTTACTATTAGGCTTGTGTATATAGACTTGAGTTGAAGATCAAGTAAGCTGGACTTCAGGAGCCTGAGATATGAAGCCATCGCGTGATTAGCGATAGGGCAGGATGCCGGAGCAGAGAACACTTTTCCTGAAGTCTTCTCCTGCAATCTTTCTGTCTGCCGGAACGCACGTGGCATTGAGAGTATTACAATTTTTTTATTGACTCTTGCGGCAATTTTGTAGAGGGAGCAAGCAACTCTGCTGCTCCAAGCATAGTATTGTCAGTAGAGTTAATACCATTAGGGTCTGTTACCACATTGGTCTTCAAAGTGACAGAAAGCTATGCTCATATTTATAGTTTTTATGTCATGTGCATATGTCAAAGCAATAGTTTTGTTTTTCCCTCGTTTTATTCTAACTTTACACGAATTGTTGGCATTTTAATGACTAGGATAACTCCTCTACTGCTCCAATTAACTCGGGAGATCAGACCAGGGTTATTTCTGGACATGCAAATATTATGTTGCCTTGATACAATAAAACATTTCGAGAGCAGAGATCAGAGAACTTAAAAATTGGTTAAGATTGCTTTACCAAGTTACTGTAATATAATAGTTGACCCAAATAAGGATGCATAGCTGAATTGGGCGGTTGGCAAATTGATATCTGATTTAGACGTTTTGTGTAAAGATAAATATGCAATGAATAGAGTTTCGTGAGATGGATGGACTCTCTGACTAAATAAAAAAATTATTTATTGCTGTGGGGGTGCAATTAATGAAAAAGATTATCGATCAAATCCCCCTTGGCATGACAATACTCAAGGTGTTCAAGTTTTTCAAGAGTTAAAAAGAAAAAGATTATTGATCAAGTCCCCCTTGATATGACAATACTCGAGGTGTTCGAGATTTTCAAGAGTTAAAAAGAGTCTGAATTCAAGGTGGAAGATCTTGAGTCACATAATGACCGAGAGTACAAAGCCGAACCAAGCAAGGAGGATGGCTTGGCAGTTGTATGTTTCTGATGGGCTCTGCAACACAAATAGGAAATGAGTCGTAAAGTCCTAATGCATGCTGAGTGCATGTGTTCTAACACTGCTAAGTACTGAGAGAAGGTGTAAGACCAGTTCTGCATTCAATAGCAGATAATTTTTACGAATTTGTATCCAAACTCAAATATAGAACAGATACTCATTTACACGATTTTGGTGACACCAGAGGGTAACAAATCAAACTGGAAAGCCTAATTAATGCACCAATGTCAAACAACGTGGACAACATCAGACTGCATTGGCAGCACAGGCATGGAATGAACTAATTAAGCTCCTCTTCAGGCAGATCGAGAAGTTCAGAGAAGCTTTGATATAACATGACAAGAAGTCCAAAAGGCATTTGAGGCGGCCCTGAGAAGTACTGGGTTCTGATAGATCCTGAAAAGAACAGACATTGACCACAATTATGTTGAGAGAGAGAGAGAGAGAGAGAGTTCATTGCAAATGTCAAAAGCTAGCTAAATCTGCAGGAGTATGGAGGTCGAGAATTGTCTAAAAGGACAAACATGCTCCAGCATAGAAAATATAGGAAAAACTGATAAACCAATAATTGAAAGGAGGTTAACTAAAAGACATACCCAATGGCTGTTGCCCCCCAGGATGCTACGTTATAGATGACTTTGCTCCCATCCCATGCCTTCCGGAGCTTTCCTTTCTTCTTTTTCACAGAGAATGTCTTGCTAAGAGCTAATAGGAAAGTGAAAGTATGTCAGGACTCTTCTTATCAACCAGCGATGTATAAAATGTTATCCCCTTTCCATGCACTGACAGCGTATCAAGTACTTTTTGTGACTAGTAGGAAAATACAGTAAAACGACTGAGAGGCTCCAATGTCTGACCTGCTTGGAGTTGATTAGGAGTTAATTCCTGAAATCACACAGTGGCTCTGTTAGCAAAGTCATATGCACCTGAGGTATATTCCAATCATGCTTATATTGAAAACTTAGCATCAAATGAATATGCCTATGACATGATTTGATCATTTATTAAATATGTCAGGCCTTTTAATGCATAACTTTTCAAGAAAAATGCACATAAACTTGAAATATAACCTCAGCTCCAATATGCCTTTACAATATATGAAGCTTATGAAATTATGTATAACCAATCTGTAGGACAGATATATATAAGAAACCTCTATCAACAACTTCAAATAAAGAAATATTTGCCTTCTTTAAGATTCAAAGCGCTCTGAGGTTGGAAAACCGTGAGTTGCTGAAATGCATGTCCATCATGCCATGGGGAAGGAATAAGCATGCCTTGCTGAAGATCAGAGGCAATAGTTGATGCTTCTCAAGCAGGTGACACAATTTTTCAATCATCTAAAACGGAACAGGTTCCTCTGATCTCTATCATTCAAGATACATGCTATAAGACACCACTGCAATCAGCATCCATCATACATTGATGCAGAACAAAGTTCTAGTGGAATATATTCTGTGCTAACCTAAAAGCAGCATAAGTTGCATCATTCAGGAAATAGGGCAGTCCGGTACTCCTTTAAATTTGGTACATATAGGTAAAATGATACATTATGAATTGTTCTCATGTCAAAGCAGTACGAGCCCAGGTGTGTAGACCTTAGAAGATCCAGGTTGTATGAGCTCTTTACAATCACAACACTGTTGGGAGTCTGAAGAACTCAACAGTGCAGTCATCAATTTTGCGTTGACCAAAACATCAGGTTAACCAACATTTATCACAGTTTCAGGAGACATTACTGCCTGCATCCGGAGCCGTAGGCTAGTATATGTAAGTTGTTGGGTAAGGTGGACCCCATATGGGACCCACATGATCCACTGGATCAGATACATTAGGCCATATGCTGCTGGTGCACCTAATGATCACACCGGTGCCAGATATACCAGAGAAAGTGGCCTAAAGTAAATCCAGTGGAATAAAGTGACCTCCAATTGTACCACCACTTATTCTGCTCCAATGTAACTTTTCTCTACTAGTGTCAATAGTTGATTGTCCAACCACACCAGACAAGTTTTTATTGAATAAATCATTCTAATAGCATCAAAAGAAAAGAATATCTAATGCAAAATCCAGTGCAATCAACATAGTAATAAATATGATATATTGGCTAAGTGTTCATCATTCGTGACTATCTTTGACCCTGGTTAATCAAGTGATGCATTTCATGTCTTATAACAAGTGTCTGTCATTGAATATATGGGCTCATTACGTCAGTACATCAAAGCTCTTAATGAATGTTCTCATTACGCAATATGCAAATAAATAAGCAAAATATTTGAAATAACTGACTTCAGGGAACGAATTTGCATACCTTTGTCTGCTTGAGAGATGACAGATATGCAGCCATGAAGCATGCAATACCCTCTACAATATCTTCTTGCCTCACTAGAACATAATCATCTTCATCCAAATCGGCATTTTCAATATCCCAAAGGTCATTTTTATTGACCATATCCCAAGAGCTACCTTCCTCTGCTTGCATATGAAAAAATAACTATCAATTGATCATAAGCAAACTATTAATTAGAATAGTTATGCAGTCTAACAATTGAAAAGTGCCCAGGGTCCAAAGGGCAACAGCTCTGAATCGCATTCTACGACTAAAACAGGAAGCATACCATTTTGAGGAACTGACACCTGAGCACACTCAAGCTTTTCCAGGAATTCTGGGCGTTCAACTCTAGATTTCAGAAGCTCGCATAACTGTATTAAAACAGGAAGAAAAGCATGCATCATTTGACAACATACATATGACTGGGTGAGCTCCCCACAGAAATTTACTAATGGCTTAATGAACAGTATGGTCAACTGTTATCATAACTTTCTTCCATTATTTTTAGGGTGCTTCTGGATTTTCTACTGGAAGGACCTTTTGTCAACTAAGAACCATCGAAGAATCAACAAAAAATTGTCGGAAGCAAGATCTGACCAAAAAAGAGAGTGAAGCACAAGTCACTCTTGTAAGATTACATATGCGACAGATGACAGAAAGCCCACCATGGATAGTTATGCAAAGCCATTTGTAATTGGAAGAAATTAAAAATCCTCCCCTCAAAAGACAGCAAAGCCCATCACCAGTTGAATTGCTGTCCTCTACAACCCTAATGTGGTCATGGAAATATTGCTCTCCAATTTTTCATTTCTTTTCCACTATGAAAAATAGGTCCTAGAAATGCATGATCACAAATCTGACTACTAAAATCTTTCACTTCCAAGAACAAGTTCTCCAATCAACCAGCAAAAAAGCCAATGATATCACAATTCTGACCTACGTAAGCCCGAAACATTGATGAAGCTGGAAAACAATCCACAGCCAACGTCAGGCCTACTTTAGAAGTCAAACATTCTTCTTATATTTGACCTGAAAATAGAAAGGCGTAAAATCCCTAGACTTAATACTATAAGTCAAAGTACCAGGGACAAGAAAAGGACCAAAATATAAAAACATTGATGAAAAATTATAATGCGTTAAAGCACACCGAGGTAAATGGCTTGTCACATGATCCTCATATTTTGATAAAAATCTCATTTTGATCAGAGAAGCAGTTTTTCTTGAGGCCATGCTACTTTGAAGCAACGACCTTTGCAGTATAACAGTAACTCTCAGTTAAACTGGTCAAGAATGTAAAATCATCTATACACTAGCATGCAGCACCTCCAACACAATCGGCTCCATCAACAGGACTAATTTCCTGAATTTGGCTGTTGGACAGGGATCGATCACGCATAACCAATACAAGAAAATGAACAGCTATCTATGAGATCTAAAAGTCAGAATCTTTCAGAATTTCTAACACGATGATTGAAATCTGCATACGCAAAGCGCACAAAGCACCAACATGTAAATGACTCAAAGCAGCAAATACAACTGACATCCAGATGCTGCATTAATATCCGCTACCCAAGATGAAAGCAGAAAGAATTGTAGTTCTATCTGCTATTTACAACCCATACTCTTAAGTAACGAACAAAGATAGAAACTTTAACTGAATCTAATTCTCCCTATAACACCGCCGCAATACAAACCAATTCCAGCGAAGAGGGGGGAATTCCCGCCGGCAGATTTATCGAGTTGCATATTTCATGAATTCAAAAGTTTCTCTTAGGCTCAAATTTCCAAGCCGAACGACGCAATTGAACACGCCAAGAAAAAAGCTCCAAATCGCAACGACAAAACCCGAAAGCCTACCACCACGACCGTACCTCATCAGCTTCCCGATCTTGGCAGGGATCCACCGAGTCACGGCGGCTCGGCTCCGCGCCGTCGCCGTCGCTGCCGTCGCCGTCACCGCCGTCGCCGTCGTCGTCGTCAGCATCCGCGCCACCCTCGCCATTGCCGAGCGTCTCGAGGGCTCTCTGGCACTGCTCCAGCACGGTCTGCAGAGTCTTCCGCTTCACGCGAACCGATTCGCGAGCTGCCTTGTCGTCGACCCCCACCTCCTCCATGAAGAATTCGACCAAAACTAAAAAAAAAAAAAATTTGATTTTCCCAGGCGGAGGAACTGGCTTTTTCGGAGAATCCGAGACTCGCGTCTTCGAACTTCCTCGAGGAGATCCGAGGTCGAGGAGGAGGAGGAGGAGGAGGAATTTTACTTTGGTTGTCGGGGTTGGTTGCTGATGATGTCGGGCACGGGGATGGTATTCTTCCCGACGCCGGTACCTTATGTTGTCCCACGCCTAGTGGCCGCCCCATCATCATTCTTTTTTGGGTCTTGAATATCATAATATTTGTCGTAAGCTACCCTTACGTTTACCTCGTTGGAGTTTATGACTCGTGACTTACTTGCCGTTCTCATAATTTATTTGCAATTATAATTAGTAATTCGCCTCCATGAGCACTGATTTGTCTACGGAATTCGTAACGCAGGGACTTCTAGGGAAATGCAAAGTTATTTTCCTAAGTTTTTTTTTTTTGACTTGATGTGAATTCGCTTTTATGTGAATATCAAATCATGGTTGACCATCAAAGAACGAATTTTGAATATTTATCCATATGCTCACTTAGCGATTAAGGAAATTAGTGTAATTCGAATCAGAGTCCATCGTCAAACCAACCCAATTCCAAATAAACCTGAACGACGTGCAAACCAACAATCACCCAAGAATTCAAGAAGCAACCTAGCTTCATCTGAGCTTGAATCAATAAAACCAGCCCTCATAGACTAAGAACCAAAGAAGGATCCTTGAGAAGCTGATAAACCAGGGATCTTGATGATGGCAACAGCATGGACCGATTGAAGTTGGGGTTTTGAGAGCGATTGATTGGCAAGGATGGAATCATCGAAGAGGCTAGGTGAGGTGACGCCGAGAGTCGCACAACCTTGATGACCTAGACTCATGAACCTAGAACGTCAACAACTGTTTGTGGGCATCGGACTAGCAACCATATGTGGATCTGGAATGTTTGGTTTGGCAAAGGAGAAGACAAACCGTGATTTTGAGGGCAAAACAAGATTATCACAATTATTAGCGAGAACAAAGTTGAAAAAATAATTCATTAACCTTAAAAGCAGTATTTCAAAAATATTAAATGCGAGTGCTGAGTGAAAACTTTATGAGCTCAAAGACATTTGACAAGCACATCGACATTTTGCTCAAACTTCTCTGAGTCCATGAGAGCCTTTGGCAAAATGTTGAGGTATTAGAAACTTTCGTTAAAAAATTCGTATTGATCCGAATTTATTGTAAATATTATTTTACTACTTTCAATAACTTATCTTCACGATCGTAACATTCATTTATAATTTTTAAACCTCAGAGGCATTATCAATGAATAACTGCTCTAATATGTCGTGATTTTCATCACTAGATAGTAACGTCTGACTTGAGTATTCCGATTACCCGCCTTTGCCTTTCGAAATTAGGTATTTCCATCCCCGGCCCAACTACAATGCCGAAAGTACCCTGGAACGACCAATCGGGATGAAGTGATGGGACTAGTCTTGAAACGTCACTTGGTTAGGCCCGTTTGGCGACTACTGGGCTCATAATGGGCCCAGTAACTGTAGGCCCACCATCTTCAGGCAGTCTCGAGCAATTGACACTCGTCGAAGGACCCGGTTCAGCTTGCCCAACCTCAACTACTTGATCCTTAATAATAATAATAAATCAAGTAGGGCTAAACAGATGTATGTTTTCCTTTTTCTTTTCTTTTTTTCCGACCCAATCTGATCCTGACCTGATCCGTCTATCTGACGTTCCTTTTAAGTTAGTGTTGCATGCTGGCATAGCATTGTATGCGCCAATTGTAAACGTAAACTGTAAACGTAAAGCAATACAAAAAATACCAGATCCATCAAAACAAGAAGTCATTGGCACCGTTGCACCACCAGAAAGAACAAAAAACAATTGGGAAAGGGAGGTGCACCTGGGGGAGGGACGATTACAAGGATGGCAGGCCACCCAGCCACCAGCGGGACTACGATAGCCATAGCCGCAGCCACCAACACCTCCTCTCCTCTCTCTTAAAAGAGTTTGGATGTAGTTTATACTCCCCATCAACAAAACACGAGTCATGATTTTATGAAGCTTGAGCTCATGAATAGTTATTGAGTATATATAATCTCATTTTCTTGTAATTGAGGACTGTAACGGAGAGATGTAATACTAATTATAGTAGAATTCTCTGTGGAATATAGTCTTAGTTTAAAGATGAATAAGAATAAATTTTGTTTCTCGAATTTTGTTTCTCGCCTTTAGTCATTATTACCTTGTGTTTACGTGACGAATCCTAATATAGAGAACAGGAAAGGCGAAGCTGCGGCGCCTGCGAAATTTCTGCATCATCCTACCGGACAGCATAATTACAAATCTTCAAAAAGTGAAGTAAAAAATAAAACGAGAGATGGAATCGGAATCCTCGGACGAAGCATCAGATTTGCAGCAGGTACAATGAACGTCCGCGTTCTCGTCGTGGCGGTTCTGCGACATGTGTCGTCCTTGAACATTGATTGAAGGGGACAAGCATCAGATTTGCACGAGGTACAATGAACGTTCGCGTTCTCGTGGTGGTGGTGCTGTAAAACATGTATCGTCCTTGGACAATGATTGAAGGGGACAAGCACTAGCAAGACATCGCCACCCCACCAGACATAAAGAACCTCCCACGACTGATTGCAGAACACCCTGGTCCACACGCAACGGACGCTTTCGAGTTCGTTCATGCATTGGAGAGACGTCCTTTGGATCGGGAACGATTCGATATAAATCAGAGCTCTCCCCCACCGAAGTCGTAGACCCCGCTGATGAGACCTGCTGATTAGTTCGCTCGATCGAGCACGAGCCCTTAAATCCCCACCCCGAGTTTTTCCACGCGGATTAAATGCGTTCGCTTTCCCCTTCCTGTGCATGGCACCTGATTGTCGTTCCACATATGCCAGTTTATTGGCAAACATAAAGATTAGCATGTGTTAAACGGCATTGGTAGTCATCAATGCAGTGTGCCCTGTTATCGAAATATGATGATGGATAGTAGCAGTCGAGATAAGTATCGGCAATGAATAATTATTGAAGGGAAATTAAAATGCAATTTTGATTCTTAGGAAAAATTTCAAATAAAAACTCGAAACGCTTCTCATTTTATCAAATAAAGGGTTTGAAATGGCAAAAATCTCAAATAAGGATATGAAGTAGTCATATCAATTTCAAAAAATGGTCTATCCTGACCGAAGGGAATTTTCTTCTTTTACTTTAATTTTTTCCTTTTCTCCCCCTCCCTTCGCTGACCATGGTGGAGGTCACCAAACTTAGGTGAGGGCAACCCTCGCTTGTGTCAGGCAGCTCCCGTCGGTGTCAGGTGAGAGCATTTGGAGGGTTGCCCTCACCCAAGCAAGCGAGCGATCTCCATTGACCATCATTGTCGATGGTCGAGGAGGAAAGATGAAAAAAGGGGAAAAAAAAAGAAAAAAAGGAAAAAAATAAGTACATTTTTTTATTTATCAAAATACCCTTTTTCGATGGTTAGAAGAGTCATTGGCTGGCCAATGGCCCTTATTTGAAATGAATTAACTACTTCGGGTCTTTATTTGAGACAATTTGAGTATTTCAAGCCCATTTTTGAAATAAAATCCATTTCAAACCTTTATTTGAGAAAATGAAAACACCTTAGGTCTTTATTAGGAATTTTCCTTGAATCTTATAATCGACAAGACAGTTAAGGTTAAAGACACACATTCTTTGAGGGAACAATTATTGCTTAAAGCAAGATTGTGAGACAACCATAGATACAAGAAAGAAGATCATGGGACGGTTCGAGAACATGGGTGTGACGCTCGTGGATATAGAGGAACATAAAGGCGATCAACGGAAGTTACTTGAGGAAGTGCAATCGCTAGAAACTGTCAGAAGGTAGTTACTTCAAAACCATTATAAATATCGCTAGTCATCTATCATATAAGCTTCACAAAATCAAATGAAATATTATTTTTCAATTATCTTTAGCTTTTGTGGGCTGTACTTTTAATTTCCTTAGCTATAATTCTCCAATTCGTGTCATCGATTAAATTTCAATGTATATCTTTATCATGGGTGTTGTGTCATCGATTAAATTCTAGTGCAATATCTTTGCCTTTTTGTTTTCGGGTTATGTCGTTGATTAAATTCCAGCTGAGTTTAATTACGTTTAGTAATCCAGTCGAGTTTGTACCTTTCGAATCTTGTTGTTGATTAAATTTTGGCCTCCTTAAACAAAAATTAAAGAATTAATTTCGATGAAAGATATTTCGTTACTTGAAAAATTCCGACCAAATACCGAGGATGTTAATCCGACATTTACGGGTTGACGCTGAGAAGTCCTGGACAACCCAGCTCAAAGTCGTCTCGGATTCAGGATGACTCTCGCCTTTTTCCAATCAGATTCATTAGCAAGCGACGAAAGACCACGTTTTCCTACCTCCCTCGATTTCATTACGAGGGGCTTTCCTCGAGATGCCGGGTGCCGGAAGTTATCTGAGATAGTATCTCCTATCTTCTTCGGGCAGAAATCCTGTCCTAATCCTACTTAAGAACATAATCAAAATATATCAAAAAAAAAAGAAAAAAAGAAGAAAAAAAGGAAGGAGAGATGGAGAGATGGAGATCGAAATAATCGGATGATTATTTGATTCGTAATAGGTACCATGATTAATCGCCTCCTCACGACGGTGCCGGTTGTCGAAGCATGTTGTCCTCGCGATGATTGAAGAGAAGACAAAGAGCAGCAGCAGATCATCCACCCCTCCGCGTATAAAGAAGAGCCTTTCTACATAATTAATTGCAGAACGGTCGGTCCACGCGCGTCGAATGCTTCGAGTTGGTGGACTAGAAGGGACGTCGTTGGATCGGAAACGATTGGGTGCCAATTGGATGGAAACTCTCCCCTCCGCAGTCAATTAGGCCGTCGCACCCCATTTGATTAAACCTACCGATAAGCTTGCCAAATGGAGCGTGGTCATTGAATCCGATACTTAGTCTCATGTCGTTAGATTAGTTTATTAAGCAATCAATAATAGTACGCAACATCGCTGAATAATACGGGTTTGGTAAAACAATCTCAATATGCTTTGGCATTATTTAATATCACATATTTTAGGGTGTATTTGACTTAGCATTTACAAGGGGCTTTCAAAGTTTCTTAAAGAAATTTGGACTTTTTGACAACTATTTTGTATGAGCTTTTAAGTGAAAATCTCAACTGAATAAAACTCTACTGATCCTCAACGAAAAGGTAAAGGGTTCAAAACCTAGGAGAGGCGTAGGTGTATTAAGTGTGATTAAGGGGTGGTGGGTCCTATTGAGTGTCACATTGGGGTTTACAACATTTGGTCCTCCAAAGACAAAAAAAAAAAAAAATATTGAGTTTTCAACATTTGATCAAAGGCTGAAGTTTATTTTTTTCATTCAAAACTACCCTCACCAATTCTTCAAATTTATGATTTGGTCCCTCGTTATTTTTTTTAAATTTAAAAATTTACACATTATTTTTTCAATTTAAACAAATAAAAATTTTAAAAAATTATATTAATCACCTAAGGGTTTTTCAAATATGTTTTTTACTAAATGATATTTCTCTTAAAGTTGCTTTTTAAAGTATAGTTTATCAAACAAATTTTGCATTTATCTAAAACCCTTTAAACTAAACTGCTTTGTAATTTTCAAATGGATTTTCAAAAAAATCAAACGTTAAATTTCAAATGCACCCTTGGAAGGAAGGTGGGGGGTTCAAATCTCCACTTTCTCGGGAGGAGGATGGGGTGGGCCCGCGTAAGTTTCGGCGGTTTTTTTCACATCTCCTCAAACTGTTGGGAAAAAAAAAAAAAAAAAACTGTTGGGTCATGATTGTTGATATGTTGATGACCTTTTGCGACGAGAAAAGGTAAGAAGGTCGGGATTGCATGTATCTTCTATTGTATGACTTACTAATGCATATGACATAGGATAATGCTTGCGCGCATATATAATATGCTATGGTATCCTGTGCGCCGACGGAACTTAAGAATCGATCGCCAATCAACGTGTCATGTGAAATTTAAAGCCTCACGTAAGACGTTGCCCCGTTTCGGCGGGCCACAAGTTTCGGGCATCATTGCCGACGCCTTTGCCTTCCACCAAACGTCTGAGTGGAAAGAGTTGTGCATCCACCTCCTCCCTACCAATGATACGGACTCCAAGTGTCCCAACCCCTCGCGTCCACTAGTCTATACAGTCATAAGCACTAATACTCAATGGCTTAATTCCCAAAGACCACCTTCGATTTTACGTCCAATCCCAATCCCAATCCCATCTCAATTTTTTTCTTAAAAAAAAAAAAAAATTCATTGTAATCTCAAATCTATCCCGTGCCTAAAAAATTGCCACTAATTCCTTCAGAATTATCAACATTGAAGACAATTAGAGGTTTACACGTTTATGATTAGAATGAAAGTTGATATATATATATTTTTCGGACGAAAGGAAAAGCGGGGTAGAATTAAGAATTGGTCTGAAATTAAGAAAGATAGAGCTCCAAGAAAAGGTGACGAACCCATTTGAAACCGCTCATCTGGCTTTTTACCGAGTCGTGCCTAACGAGTCAAGTCAAACTCACCTAGAATTCCAGACGGACGGCCGACCTTCCGCAGAAACCTCGAATCGAATCAGCGTCGATGGAGCGAAGCCGTATGAACTCCAACCCAAAAGCGACACGAAGGAATTTCGCGTTTTCCTGCCGTGAGGGGCTCGGCTTTTCCCCGAGATCGAATCCTAGAAAAAACGACAGGATTGCAGTTTCGCCGAATAAACAATCGCACAAAAAAAGGGTCGCTCTCACTGACTTCGACCACGTGTTTTCGGGGGCTGGAATTTGCAGTTTCCATGAGGCGCCCCTTCTCTTGTTCTTCGCTTTCACAAACCGCAAGAAGAACGCAAAGAATCAGCTCATAAAGCAAACAGCAATTTGATTTCGTCTGGAGATCAATCGGCCGAACGGCGAGAACAAGAACAAGAACAGCGTACTAAAATCACGATAAATCTTTCTACTAGTCATATAAAATGTTTGTCGTCGTCATCGTCATCATCTGTCACGGTGGCGAATCAAAAGTCCTTGAGGATCTTCCGAACTTGCTCGAGGGTCACGAACAGCACCACGGTGAAGGGGCCCTGCCTGGAGATGGTGGGGATGAACCCCTTGTACAGGGCCATCGGCCCCTCCGCCCGGATCGTCTTCACGGCGCAGTCCAGCGCCCCGGCGTACGGCGGCGCCTGCCCCGGCTCCACCTTCATGTTCATCACCCGGGTCTTGATCACGTCGATCGGGTTCGACGCCACCGCGGCCACGAACCCGGCCGCGAAGCTGGCCGCCACGTGGGTCCCGAGCCCGTCCCGCATCGCGCCGCTCTCCAGGATCGCCTCCTTGACCTGGTCGTAGGTCGCAAGCTGGGACGCGGTCACCACCATGGCGCGGTTCACCGTGAGGCTGGACCCGCGCCACAGGCTCGCCACCCCCTCCTGCTTCGACATGCTCGCGATGGCGTCCACCACGCTCCGGTAGTTCCGGCGCTGGTGCGCCGGGAGCCGCCCGTCCGCCTGCATCCGGACCATGGCCACATCGGCCGGGTTCCCGACCATGGCGCCGATGGCCCCGGCCACGAGCCCGGCGGTGATCTTGCGGGACAGGGGCAGGGTGTTGCTCCGGGGGTCCGACCACTTCTTCTTGAGGATGTCGTACAGCCCCATGCGGGTGGTTGAGTAGAGGGTCTGGCGCAGCACGGTCGCCGAGACGCCGGAGAAGAGCGCGGCCACGCCCTCGGCCCGGACGATGCGGGCCCCGACGGAGACGAGGCCCACCCGAGGCGCCGGCGGCGGCGGCGGGGAAGAGGGGCGCCGCCGCGTGGGGGACGTGGATGTGGGCGGCGGAGATGGCCGGGGAGTGGAAGGCGAGGGCGGGGCGGAGGCCGTGGGCGGCGGCGGCCGGGGCCGGGGCGGGGAGGGACTCGCCCTGGAGCTGCATCCGGACCTTGAGGAGGTCGAGCGGGTGGGTCGAGCAACCAGCCACGATGGAGGCAATACCACCTTCGACGAATCCCTTGACACCCATAATGCCACGAGACAAAAACTACCAGGAAAAGTCTCTTACCTTCGAGAGCTAAAAGAAATCAAAGAATGGGTTTTTCGAAGGGAAGGAGGGTTTCTCAAGGGTGGATTCTGGGGGACGGGGTGAAGTGCTAGGACCAGTTGGAATTAGGGTTCATCTCACTGGAGACGAGGAGGTGGGAATGGACGCCGCAGGCGATGGAGGAGGAGTGAGGGACGGAGGGTCTCTGAGACATATAAGAACTGGGGCGAGATTTGTGCTGGAATTTGGCGTTTTTGCCGGGTGAGGTTCTTGAGGGATGGAGAGGAAGGAGGCGGAAGAGAGAATTTATACAGCGGGGTTTGGAAAGAGAGAGAGGAAAGACGGGAAAGTGGGAGGAACGAGTTGCCCTACAAATTGGGAGGCAGTGGACTTGAGGAATACGCGTGAAGAGGGAGGGCCGCAACTGGGACGGGTGGTTTCTGATTTTTGGGTGATATTGAGAAGGTTCCCTGTTTTGTTCCTTCACTTGACTTTGACGCCAACTCGCAGCTGGTTCTCTCTCTCTAGGGTTGCGGCCGTCTCCCTCCCTCTGCCAACTTCGATTCCCGTCCGTCGAAATTCTCGAGTTCAAATCGCTTTTCATTAATGATAATCGAATTTGGGGTTTTCGTTTGAGTTGGCCCCACTGGAGTGTTCCTTTATTAAAATGCTTTTCATGGTTGGACCGTATGTACGCGATCAGTGGACCGGCTTGGCCGGGAGGGTCAAGGCATGATCTGCCCACGCACAAAAAATTTAGGGCCAGTAGTACTGAGAAAAACTCCAAATGAACTCCAAATTAGTATATTTATGAAAAGTTTATCATAAATTACCTTTTTGATCATCAAAAATTTCAAATTAATATGCACATTTGATAAATTTATCATAAATTAACTTGTTTATCATAAAAAATCTCAAATGGATGAAAACTAATGGAAGTTAAAATGAAAGTGGAAAAGAAAGAAGGAGAAAAAAGAAAAAGAAAAAGAAAAATCAAGTTAAAAGATTATTAAAAATGATCAAAATTATCTTGATTGTATCGCATGGCAGATCGTCTTGGCGTTAGTATTAAGACATTCCGAGTCAAAATTTGGTGAATTGTTCGATTGATAAGAAGTAAAAATGTTTAGGATTGAATAAGCAAAGTTAAAAGGTTTAGGATTAAACAATAAGTTTAGAACTTCTTGAATAATTTTTTCCTCAAAACTTTATGTTGGGTTCAATTTGGCCGGTCCTAAACTTATGACCAAAAAACCTTGTCCAAGTACGCCCAAAAGTGTCGTTTGGGCTCGTCCTAGCTCGGTTTAGCTGTCTTTCGCGGTTTAGTGGGAACGGAGGTCAGTGAATTTTGTTTATCCAAGAAAGGGCCTCTTTAGCCTTCTTGCTGACGACGACGAATGGCACGATTTCTAGATGGGGATTAAGCTTTTTATCTCGGAGCGGGTCAACCACTCGAAGTTTCAACGAGCATCGAGAGGAGACCGGCGCTCGAACAGTTGGACTTCGTAAGCGGCGTGTTTCCATTGACTCGCAAGCCCACCGATGCTCGAGATCACATGGGTTTGAACGTGCACTAAGACGTGCAGTCCCAAAACTTGAATCCTTCCAAACGTTCACATCCTGAGGGAATTTGCATTCCAAAAAAGACTAATAATAATAGTAGACGAATATTAATCAATAGGTACGTGGATATTCGTCTCCCCCCTTCCTGCCAAATGAAGGGCCCACAAGGTCACTGGCATTGTTCAATCCTACATCGATAAGCACACAAAATCATCTTGTGTTTGGAGTTCTAGGATCCCTTTGATGACTTTTCTATTCTCAACAAGAATTTCTATTGAGATTTTTTTTTCCATTTCCGTTTTCAGAAATAAAGAAGTGGGTTTTTTTATTTCTCATTTATGTTTCGAATTTATTTCCTGGTCTATTTTCATTATGCGGAATAGAAAAATTTAGTGAGGTTACCAAATGGATTTATCTTCTTTTTCTAATCGTGGGAACAAAAGAACAAAAAAGTAGAAGAACAAGATGTTTAATAAACATGCCCTGATTTTTGTAACTAAACTCGTTCTAGTTCAACTAGTATTTGTAAGAATTCTTGGGCTGAAGTTGGGACACGATTTTTTGATGCACTAAGAGACGTGCGCTCCCAAAATTTGAATCCTTCCAAAAGTTCTTGTCCTAAGAGAAAATGCATTTCGAGAAACACTAATAAAAGTAGACAAATAACAATATTTTGGAATCGGTACACGGATATTCGTCTCCCCCCTTCCTCTTTTGCTGGTTTTGTTGTACACCTAATAAAGGGTCCATAGAGTCACCGATCATTGTTCAATCCTACATCGATAAACACACAAATTCGTATTGTGTTTGGAGTTTTGGAACGCATTTGGTAGTCTTTTTATTCTCGAAATCATTTCTGTTCAAAAATAATTTTTTTTCATTTTTATATTCAGGAACAAAGAAGTAGATATTTTTTACCTTTTATTTCTATTCCAAATCTATTTCCTGACCAAATTCTGAGGAATAAAAAAATAAGCCGACATCATCAAACAAAATAGTGTTCATTATTTATTCCGAAGAAAAATATAATAGAAAAATAGAATGATTACTTAATATTATCCTTACTCGTGTAAAAACTAAAATCCTTGCGGTCCGATTAATACTAGTAAAAAGGAGCAATGCTCTAGACCGCAAGCGAAGTGGAGAATCTGGAGATACCATTTTTTGATGCCCGATGCCCAATGCCCAATTCCGACTGAGACGTCCATTTCGATTGGCCCGACCATCGCATCACATCGGTCAGGTAGGCAATTACATTACGGGCACCGCGGTTCATGCACCGCGGAAAAGTCAGTTCCGGGGCTCTCATTACTCCGTTTTCGGAAATCAATGAAGGTCCCTGCCACTGCCAGGCGTCCGTCCCGCTTTGATTGCCGTGAAAACGACGGGCCATAAATTGGACAGCCAACTTGGCCGTTGCGATTTGCAATCCAGCTCGTTTCGGGCTGGAAATGTCCTTACTCCTTACCGTGCGGGGACAAAAAAGGAAGAAGGGAAATCGACAGGTTCGTAAAGAGAAAAAGGTGAGAAGAACGTCGCCTGAGAGATTCGAACTCTCGCGGGGAAACCCCATGTACTTAGCAGGCACACGCCTTAACCACTCGGCCAAAGCGACGCTTACTTGGCAGTTATCTCTGGTAAATTTATTTTATACAAATATAATATTCTTGATAGATAGAAACAACCCCTCCATTTATTACATGAAGCTCGCGAACAATACATGCCAAAGGAAATGTCAAGAAAGACGCAAAAAGGATAAGTACAATTGCTGGGTAACTCTTTTCTTTTTGTCTATCTCTCTCCCCCTCTCGAATTCAAATACAAAAAAGACGCAAAACGTACACCGTGCACACGTACACACAAAGCACACGAAACGACCAAACAAGAAAAAGAAATTTGAACGAACATGAACGAACGAACGAACGAACGACCGAAAGCGTTCTAAGCTTGTTAGCCCCACCACTGGTGCACGGCAACACCCTCATCCCTGAGCCTTCCATACAGAGCCAGGCACTCCCAGTATGCCCTCCTGCTCCTGTCGCTCATCCTCGTCAACCCGCCCTTCGGCTTGCACTCCAAGAACAGCTCGTCCACCAACCCTATCGCCTTGCTCTTCACCATCTCCTCCACCACCTCCGCCTCCGCCTTCATCACCACGTACTCCTCCTCCTTCACGTTCTTCTTCAGCCAGTCCGACATCCCCACGTGCGCCGCCACGGCTGCGGCGGCGGCGGTGGCCTCCTTGCTCGACGTGGCCGTGGGCTCCTCGGCCGCCACGGTCTCGATCTTGTACATCTCGAAGTGCAGGTTCCTCGTCGGGTAGTTCCTCGCGAACCACGCGGTGCTGCTGGTGCCCCCGTCCTTCTCCGGCAGCCCCACGTCGATGAACACGCGGCGCGGGTAGCTCTCCAGGGAGTCCCCCATCAAGTCGGGGAGGTACCTCGTCCTCTTGAAGTATGCCCGGGACCTCCTCGAGGCCGCTCGTGGGGGCTCGAGGAGCACGTCTTCGAGGTTCTGTAGCGCCGCTTTCTTTTGCTCCGGGGCGTATCCGCATAGCCGCCTTTGCGTGGCCGAGTTGGCCGTTTTCCTTTCGTCGGTTTTCCTGATAGCGAGGACGGTCGATTCGAATTTCCTAATGTAGGCGATCTTGTAGTTCGGGGGCACATCGAATTGCACATTAGGGTCTTTACTTAGCAGAATCGCCGCCACTCCACCAACCTTTAGGGTTCGATCAATGAATTCTGCAGAAGAAGTGAAATCGGTTGTGAAGGCGAAGTTGAATGTGTCGCTCGGGATCGAACTTTGCCGCTCTAAATCCGTGATGGAAATACGATCCATCTCATTGCTTCCCGGAATAATAGAGGTGTCAACGGACTCCTCATACCCATTGCCCAAGAGGGCAACGCTATTTCCGCTTTTCGACAAGCCTTCGTTTGCTAAATCTTGGAAAAGCAATGGCAACATTTCCAAGTTGACAGGATCCGATGCGTGCTGATAGACCTCGGAAATGGCTCGGTAAGGATCAACGGATCTCTTCAAGCCCGATCTCAACCAAGAGAAAGATGCGATGACGAATGCTAGAACCAATGCACGGGCCAGAACCATCAAGACCCTCCAGCTAGGGATCTTGATGATCAAGTACTTAGATCCATAAGCATCGAAGCCAATGCCACCGAGATCGAAACGTTTGTGCCTTTTCGGGCGCTTCGGCTGGGAACCCTTAGCCAATTCCAAGGCCATTCTCTTCGAATTCCAAAATTTAGCCAGAGGAAAAACACGGACGTGAGGACGGATTAAATTTGCTGAACTATCAAAGGTGAACGAGATCAGGCGGTATCTTGTGAGAAGATGAGCAAAGGAGCAGGAACTTGTGAACAGAAAAGGACATAAAGGAAAGCGAAAGGATCCTAAAGAAAAATTAGAGGTCTGAAAGCTAGTAAGAAAGGCAAAGAGAAAGATGGAGGAGAGGAGGCTCGATCAGCAAAAACACTTAGCGGGTGCAAAATCTGGCCGCGGTGTGATTCCCACCCACAAGAGCGACACGGTTGCTTTGCTTCGATGACAACAGCATCAACTGCCTCAGACGTTCCACCTCCATTTCCTCGACCTCGCGCATAACCCGTACCAACGGACGGCCCGCTATCACCAAGATTCCAATGGTTTTAGCGACCCATCGGAGGATATTAGGGATACAAGGAGCCTATGGAAAGGACATGGAAGACGTCTCCTTCTTTCTTCTTTCTTCTTTTTTCTTTTTTTGGGGGTTTTTTTTATATTGGTAAAAACTATAATCGGGAAGACAAGATACACGAGAGAGATAGAAATGGTGGGGTTGGAGGAACTAGGAAGTGGAGAGAGGGGGGTGATATAAGAGAGAGAGGGTTTGCGTTGGTAGGTTAAAATAAGAAGCGAAGTTGTATTGAGCTTAATTTAGGGTTGATCGCAACGAGAAACCAGTTAAGCCATTGTTGCTGTAAGGGGGGGATTTTATCTCTTCGCATGTTCGTCTGAATCATCAGCTGGAATGCCCTACAAAATCGCTGCCTGGTGCTCCCTATTCGATGCGTGTGTTCTGCGTGTTAATCACTGTTGTTTAAGCTGTTCTCGTGCATGGAAAGGATAGCTCATTACAGTAATTATCATGAAAGCATTTTCCATGAAAAGAAATTTGATTTTTTTTTTCGTTAAGATAACTATCGTTTAGGGATTATCCTGTTTAGCAGGGCGTGAACATGTATAGCTTTGCATGCATCACCATGTTCGTGCGTTTATACATGCCTTCAACATACATAGTTTGATGAGAATTTACGGACGAGAGTTCTCTTTCTTCGTTTGTTGCTCTGAAAAATTGAAAAAAATAAGACTCCGTTTGTTTCGTGGAAAATAATTTCCTGGAAAACGTTTTTTGAATTTTCTAATATTTTTTTTCGCAGGAAATGAATTCATTGGGGAAACATTTTTCATGAAAAGAAAAAAGTTTTCTAAATTAAGAGAAAATGTTTTCCATTTTTGAAAAGTGGAAAACACTTTTCTCATTTGATCTCTCTTATCTTACACCTCTACAAATCTTCACTTCCTCCTCCCCCTTCTTCTTCTTCTTTTACTTTTTATTCATTTTTTAAAATTTCTTTTTTTTTTTTTTTTTTTTAAATTTGAATTATTATTTTTTTTTTCCATCTTCTTCTTTCTTGGCTAGTCGTTGGCCACAGGTGAGCCTCGAGTTTGCCGGTGAGCACGAGGCTCGTCCACCTCTAGAAAGCTCAGGCTCGCCACTAGCTAGATCGGCCAGCGCAAGCGTTGAATTCGAGGCTTGAGGTTGGCGAGTCGCGAGCTTATGGTGAAGCTCACGCTGTCGACCTGGCAAGCGAGGCTCGTGCTTGCCGAGCTAGGGCCTCACTAGATTGGCGAGCTCTAAGCTCGCTAGCCACAAGCTCACGCTCACCGTCGACGAGCCTTTGCCGCTCGAGTGACGCTTGTACTCGCCCACGAGCTTGAGGCTCGCTTTGTGGTAGGTCGTCGGCCATCGTCGTGGCCGACAACCAACCAAGAAAGAAGAAGATGTTTACTAAGAAAGAAAATGAAAAATGAAAAAAATAATTTAATAATATATATTTTTAAAATGAAAATAATTAAAAATCGATTTAAAAAAAACGAAAAATCAATTTTAAAAAAAATAAAATAAATGATGAAGAGTATATGGTGGAAAAGAGTTTCTTACTAAATAGCGAAAAAAGACTTTCCACTTCATTTTCAATTTTTATCCGAACACCAAAAAATAATTACATTTTTTTGGAAAATATTTTCTAGAAACGCCATGTTTTCCGTGAAACAAACGAATCCTAAGATAAAAATGGCTGCATAAACTTGTCGTTGGTAGTGCCTTCACCAAACTAAAATCACCCGATAATCTATATGTATATTACAAAATGTACATTAGGGTATAATCTAATAAAATAATATGAGGGGTTGGCCAAGGTAGGCTTATTCGTGACATTCATTCAACATATCCCTTTGCCATATATATGTTTCAATGATCAAGTGCGCATTACATCTCAACAAATTACTCAACCGAAAATAACCTAAGCATCTCTCTTTCCTCATACTCTCTATATATCTGCCTCAGCTAATCACTACCAGGTATGTTGCTATTACCACCTCGAGTGAAATCACCATGAAGCGCCATTTTTGACAAACAACACCGACGCCATCTCCTCCCCGTCTTCAACCGATGATTGCCGGTGCCCTCTCCTTAGCTGCTTCTTCCTTCGACACAATCATCATACCTCTGCTCTCCTCCACCGCCCACGCATGGTCTTTTCATCCCACCCACCGTGCTTCTCTCCGTCGAGCTCTGGCTAACCTCAAGGAACATCGATTGAGAGAGGTCCGAGTTTCAACCGTGCCTCACATCAAGTCGCAAAGAGATTTGAGCCTCGTCGCTGTCGACATTCAATCGTTGCAAGGAGGAGAGAGGGAGTCTGTGTGTGTGTGTTTGTAGTGAAAGAGATACAACGAGAGACAATTAGCGCACACTACGATCCCATTATACAAGTAGGCATACGCATGAATGGCAAATTGTAGGCAAACATGAAATTAGGCACTCAGATTCGTTAACAATTAGATGCGAACCTACAAGTCGAAGCCCCCAAAAAAAAATGAAGAAGAAGTAGAAGAAGAAGACGAGCCTCAAGGCTTTCAAATATTATAAAAAGTTAACATCATAAAAAACTCTAGATCAAAAACCCTAAATTATATCGACTGTAACACCAATATCCTAATTTTCCGTAGTGTCACGAAAATCCTTAAATTATGTTCATAGTGACACAAATAGCTTAATTTTTTTTTAATGGTACTAAAACTCTTAAGATTGTGCTATAGTGACAAAAATATCATCTATCACAATTTCGTCCAAGATGGTGATTAAAAATCCAACATTGTAGCTTGCATGCACAATGGCAAACAAATGAAGTTGATGTGGATTTGGTGTGACTTTGGTCTAGTCCAAAACAACGTTGTTTCTTGAATTATGTCACTTTTTTTTTTTTGATCTGAACAAGAAATTTTATTCGAGTAACAATAGAGATACACCCCGCGCTTAAAGCATCAGAAAGTAGTAAGTTAAACAAAATGGGGGGAGGGGGAAAAACCACAGGCGAAGATAGAGACCCGCGGGAATGGGCCTTTGCAGCCCAGTCCGTTGGTTCATTTGCCTCACGTCGGCAAAACCTAATGTGGAGACGAGAGAAGTAGGGGAGTAAGGCGGCCGTTTCAGCAAGCATCGCTCTTCCTTCCTAAGGCGTCTTCTATGGGTCAGCTATCGCTTCAACCACCGTGAGGCAGTCCATAGCGATGATCAGGGGTTCATCTGACTTCCTGATCTGTAGAAGATGGCGCAGAGCGATATTCAGAGCTTGGATCTCGATCTGCAAGGCAGATGATGCTTCGGCTTCACAGGTGAAACCTTCTCTCATACTACCGGTATGATCTCGACATATGTTTACGGTTGAGCCTGAGGTACTACCAATCTTAAAGGCGCCATCAATGTTGATCTTCAGCTCATTAGGGTCGAGGGGCTGCCACAGAGAACCTGGATCGGTTAGAGATTGGATTGAGCCTGTCGTGGTGGAAGACAGATGCTTTGCTAATCTAGAGGAGGCACAGGCCGCTCTGACGACAAAGAGAGGATTTGGTTTATGTCGATGGAAGATAAAGCGGTTGCGTGCTTTCCAAACTTGCCAGAGGATAGCAGCAACAACATCCATACCTGGTGAGTTTTGTTTTTTTGCAAATCTGTTGGCAAGCCAAGATTCCATGCGATTGATTTGAGTAGGTAGGATAGGTATGCTAACCCAAGGATGAGACCATATGGTTGACGTCCACGGATAGAGGAGAAAAAGGTGCTACAGCGTTTCCGGTGTTTGGTTGGCACATACACCGCATGCTAAGTTTGCACTAATATGTCGGTGAAAGAGATTCGCCTTAGTGGGAAGAGCATTCTGACATATGGACCAAAGAAAGAACCTGATTTTGGGTGGGATTTTGAGTTTCCAGATGTTCTTCCATAGGATTTGAGGTAGTTGGAAGGATGAGGATGGTCAGCTTTCATTATGTTGTATGTCTGCTTGTTTGATGGAATGGTAGCCACTCTTCATGGTGTATTAGTTGTTCCCGTTCTCTATCAAGATTAGCTGATCTGCTATATAATTTGGTCTCACCGGGATGCCGAGTATTTCCTTTGTGATTGCTTCATCAAAGAAGCGATGAAGAAGAACTTCATTCCATTTGTTTTATGCTAGTAAAATTAGCTTAGTCACCATTTGTGGTTCCTCTCTGTCCGCTAGTCCTCCTAAAATTCCTCTGGGCAGCCAAAAGTCTTTGCGGATTCTGATCTTTGACCCGTACCCTACTAACAATTTAGCTTAGCTAAAATAGTGTCCCTCCCTATTAGTATGCTCTGCCAACCCCATGAGGGGCGGGCACCTTTAGTAGCACTGCTAAAGTCTTGTGAATGAAAATAGAGGCCTTTAAATAACTGACTCCATAAAGATAAAGGATTTTGAAGTAGTTGTCATGCTTGTTTGCTTAGCAATGCTTTATTAGATGCAATAAGGTCCCTAAATCCAAGACCTCATTTTTCCTTCCTGTCCTTTAGTAAGTCCCAACTCTTCCAATGTATGCCATGCTTTGTACTATCATTTTGCCACCAAAATCTCGCAATCTTCGGTTCCATTGACTGGCATAAAGATATATGAATCTTAAATATGGACATTGCATAATGGGGAATAGCTTAAACAACACTTTTTTTTTTTAATTAAAATCTCTTTCCCACCTTTCGACATGAGACTTTCTTTCCGGCCATCTAACTTCGAGTTCACTCTCCCTAGAATCCACACAAACATATCTCACTTGGAACGACCCCAATCAAACAGGATTCCAAGGTACTTGCCAATCTTTTGGAGCATAGGGATTCGAAATTGTTGTGCCGGGTTTTCCTTTAGACTACTAGGATAGTCTTTACTAAGAAAAAGACCGGATTTATTTCTATTGATGGCTTGACTAGTAGCAAAACACTAATGATTCATAATATTGGATAGATTTTGGCATTTTAGGACAGTCCCATCTAAGAAAAAGATAGCATCATCTGCAAAGAATAAGTGGGAAAGAGTGGGACATTACCTGTTCAACTGGATGCCCTTGAGTTGTCCCATATCAAGTGCTTGATGCATGAGAGTCGATAGTAGATTCACCAGTAGAATGAATAGATAGGGAGAAAGGGGATCACCCTGACGTAGGCCGCGAGTGGGGTGGAAATAGTTGAGCTGGTCTCCATTAAATTTGACACCGATAGTAATAATCGTGATGCACTGCATTATCCACCTTACCCAAATGGAATTAAAGCCCAGCATAAGAAGGTAGTCTTTTAGGAAATCCCACTCAACTTTGTCGTAGGCCTTTTGCATATCTATCTTTAAAATTGCTTGAAATTTCCTCTTTCTGATTTCACCTCCTGAATGATTAGGATGTCCTGTATCTGGCAGCCACCCACAAAGGCACTCTGTTATGAGGATATTAGTGAGGGAAGGAAGGGTTTGAGTCTATTAGCAAGGATCTTGGATATGATTTTGTAAGCGTAGTTGCATAAGCTAATATGTCGAAATTGATCAAGGCGTTCGGGGTTAGGGACCTTTGGGATAAGGGATAGGATTGTTCTATTGAGGTTAGTGGGCATGGTTCCTGTTTGGAAAAAAGGTCTGGACAGAAAGGAAAAGATCATTGTAAATAATATCCCAGTGAAAATGGTAGAAAAGACCATTCAACCCATCGTGGCCTCGGGCTTTTGTTTTACCCATCTGGAAAGTGGCTCGATGGACTTCCTTTGGGGTGAGTTCAACAGTTAACGAAGCATTCATCTCTAGTGTAACAAGGCTCGAACATTGATCCAAAATTGGGCCATAATTCTAGTATCATGCTGTCCTATAAAGATCAGAAAAGAAGGCTGTAGTCATTTCTTTAAGAGTGTTCATCGCTTACCCGATTATGATGATTGTCTTGTAGGATGCTGATTTTATTTCGTTGTATGCGCTGAATAGTGGTAGCATGAAAAAAAAAACGAGTGTTTTTGTCTTCCCATTTTAACAAATGTAGTCGAGACCTCATTGCCTAATATTGCTCCTCTTGCTGCCATGCTATTTATAGATTGCCTTTAACTTTGTCACTAGTTGGAAGTCATAGGTAGCTTGGTTTTGGTTTGTCAGGGCCTGTAATTGCTCTTGCAAAACTGAAGTATGTGACTATGCAATGGAAAACTGGGCTTGACTCCACCTACGCAATACGGTGCTGACTAATCTTAGTTTATGTGGTAGATTACTACTAGCACGCATAGTTGAGGCCCATGCTGTTGTGACAATGTTGCGGCATTCCGGGTGTTGTAACCAATAGGCTTCAAAGACAAAATGTTTGCTTCGTCGTGTCTTTTTAGCCTCTGTATATAGTAACAAAGGACTATGGTTAGAGCCGACAATAGGTAAAGCAAATACCTCAGCTTCTAGGAAGGTGAGTCACCAATTCAGATTACAAAGAGCCCTGTCCAATCGTTCTTTCACCAAGTCTCCACCTTAGCGATTATTCATCCAGGTAAAAACACAACCTTTACTCTCTAGATCCATTAGCGAACAGTCATGAATCATCTCTCTGAAATAGTGCATAAAATGCAAATCGGCTGATCTGGTGCCTACTTTTTCCTAGTGGTAGAGAATATCATTAAAATCGCCAGCACACAACCAAGGTAGGGAGTTGATAGTGAAGTGGAAGTTGACAGGCGCATATACACAGGTTAACTTCATCAGGATGCCCATACTAGTCTCGGAACATACTGTATCAATCATGTTCTGATTAGCATCTTCCACGTTTATAGTAATATGAGAATGCCAAAATAAGGCTAGGACCCCAGCCATTCCGAAAGGATTGATGATATAGGAATGTGAGTACTTTAGTCTTTGCTGAATTTTTGTAACCACCCCCTCTCTGTTCTTTGTTTCCATAAAAAATACCAAGTCGGGCTCTCTTTGACCACAAGGGCCTTGAGAGCTTGAACTGTCAGGGGAGAGTCCAATCCCTGACAGTTCCAACAAAGTAGCCTCATTTTTCATGTAGTGGTTTTTTGAGGTAAGCCACCTCAACCCACTTTCCGCAGTTTCAACAGGTAGGACAAGAGTGTCTAAGAGTGATGTTTCATCTGAATCATCAATTGCAGAGGTGTGGGTATCGTACGGGTTGTACATTTTAAGTTTTTTTGCAGTCCCTACTTTAGTTGATAATCTGAAATGTTTCTTATTCTTCTTCAAAGAAGCTGTCTCCTGAGTCTGATTAGAGAAGTTTGTTTGTTTGACCAGAGAGATAGTCAAAGTTATAGTGGACAGATTCTGTAGCGGAGGGACTACCGCGGCTATATTGCAGAAGCAGAACTACTTCATGAGTGTTAAGGATGATAGAGTCTTGTTGTAGCACGCCAAGAACCTTGATGGTATCAGTAGGTAGTACCACCTGTTTACCTTTCCACTTGGTTGCACCACTGTCAGCACTGATGATTATGTTATTGCCAGACATGGAGCTAACATGGTGATGCAGGAGAGGTGATGATTGTTGCGCACTAAAGTTTAAGGGCAGCAAGGCTGGTCTAGTTGCAGGGTCCGCTGTTCTGACTTCTTTTGGAGCTACAGTAGGTACATTTGGCTGATGTTGCAAGACTGATTTGGGTTGAAATCCCTCTGATGTCATGTCTGCTGGTGGTAAAGCAGGGAACTCAGCCAGCATGAATGGAGGAGTTTCAAGAACATTTTCTGCAGTTGCAACATGGTCAATCTTATCCCCATAAAAGGTTAGCCAATACGGACTGAACTCTTTAACTTCTGCTTTAAGCCATTGGCCAAATGCCATCTTTTCATTCCCTTCCATTTTCGCTTCAATAAATGGGATTTTTGGATAGTACATGGCATAATGACCCAAACGGCCACATGAATAGCAAAAATGCGAGAGTCTTTTATATCGAAAATCAAGCCATAGAGTCTTGCCGTCGATACAAATTAGTTGTCCCATCTTGAGTGGTTGCCTTAAGTCAATTTCGATCCTAACTTGGCCGGCTCTAAGTGTTGTAGCCTCCTTAGTATCAATCTTGACCTCCAACACCCTTCCTATATGTTTAACCGCTTTGCAAAGCATATTAAAAGTACACCATTCCAATGGAAGTCCCAAGACATGGACCCAAAATGCACATGTCGAGAAATCGTAACAATGTAAGGGGGTAGTGGGTATCCAAGGTTGGAATATTACTAGATGATTAGAAAACAACCACGAACCACCCTCTAATACTCGTTGCTTATCACTTTCTGAAGTGAATGTTGCCACATATATACCATTTTCACGTTGGGAAATTTCAATGTGCTCTGTGCGCCAAGCGTGCTTTAAAGTACTCTGAAAAGCTGTAAAGTTGATTAAGGGATTCGAAAGGATTGTACCAACTAACATTTTCTTGCATGCCTCGATTTGTTCCAGCGAAGGTTGTTCGTCCCAGACATCAATATCTTGCGCAGACCAAAGGCGGCCCATCCGATTGCATAGGGAAGCCAGGCGCCAGTCCTCATCTCGTTCGTGGGTATCCATGAAATTAACCCCAAAGGAAACAAAGAAATATTAAGGGGGTAGGCAATCACTAAAGGTGAGGCCACAAAAAGTGAGGCATGCAAAGTAAAATTGGTGAGGAATAAGAACAGAGGATGGTCAATTTGGATGATGGAGGAGCTGTACTAGTGTTCACAACAATTTGATTGAGGAAAACAAGGTAGGGCTTCCATTAGAAGGAGAAGTCATCGATATAACCAAAAGCGGAAATACCCAGAGCGAGCAAAGAAACAGGACCAAGTCGGACAACAACAAAGAAGAAGTAATCGAAAAGACTCGGGAGGACAATGAAGTTAAGGGAATTGGCAGAGAAGTAAAGAGGGAATGGTGAGGTGGGATACTACCATTAGGGTTTGGAATGAAAACTACCATTGATGGTAGAGGAGAGCTCTTCATGATGAGAGAATTTTGTGCGGATAAGCCAGCATCTTGTCCATGGCTCCCTTTCATTGAAAATACAATAACATTGAATTATGTCACTTTGAGGACTCCAAAAAATTGCCAAAGAGACAATTTGTTATCATGGAGGTCCAATTCTTTGAGATAATTAAACATTGACGAGTCATTACCTAGAAATATGAGTTCGTGGTGAATTCTGACACATATAAACCATATATGTGTCGAATCCGCAAATAAATAAATGATTTCTCTTTGTCTTAAGCTAAATAAACATCAGCTCCATTTGCCTACTATTGTCCATGCAAACTGCCATGTTGGATTTTTTAATGGCCCTCTTAGATGATACTGTAACAGAAGGTATTTTTGGATCACTGATACAAGTTTGAGGTTATTTGTGAAATGAAAAAAAATTAGTTTGGGGAGTTGGTTTTGTAATAGACAAAGTCTAGAATTTTTTGTGGTAAACAGAATGTATTTTGGTCATGCTAGTTCAAATTTGGCAGTTCTGATGATACAAGAACAAGTTTGAGGTATTGGTACCATAGCGGACATAGTAAAAGGTTTTTTGTGGTATTTTCCCTATCATAAGTAGGGGCTTCTCACAGGTGGCTGGCCAGGCAGCGCAATCTGAACTTTTCGGGCTAGATTTTTCCATGCCCGAAATCTAGGCCTGGCGAATCAAATGAACCACTTCTTTCCGGGCTCGTCAAGGCCTAAACACGAACGTATAAGAAATAATTATATTGAAAATAGCTTTCTACTTATCAACTTGCGTTCTTTCAAAATCTAAGCCTAACGCTTGGGGGCGAACTTGGGCCTGACAGACATGTTTCGGTATCATTTGGGATACTCGTCCGGATCTGATCCCTAACTTTTCTTGTTTCTGTTCTGATTGTTTAATCCATTATTTGGCTTACTAATGCCAGTGGCATTGTTCGTTTGTCGTTTCAATTTTTTACTAATACTATTCACGGTTCTAAATGTTTTCAAAAATCATGGGACCGAAGAGCACGCCGATCTCGAGAGCAGAATGGAACTATAGCTCGACGGACCGACCCGGTCAGTGCGTCGCACGCCAATAACAACACGGAAATCACTCATCGGTCAAAGAGTGGCGAAGGCCATAGAACGGCGTCCTACTCTCGTTCAGCAAGATGTCTAAAGGACACGCTTGTTGAGGTGTGGTCAAATTTATGGACAGTTTCGGTTGAACGGCCAAATTAAAACTCAGACAGGAATCGCTAGTTCAGTGCACTAGACAACATCGTATCCAACAACACCAAAATTTATCTACGTCTTATTGATTGCAGCACCTTTCTTTTCGATGGGCGCAACATCGTATCTCACATTTGAGCATAAAGAGGGAGAGAGAGAGAGAGAGAGAGAGAGAGAGAGAGAGAGAGAGAGCACGCAGAGAAGTAGGGAAAGACAGTACATGACACATTCAGCTCATCACGAGCAAATTAGTTGCAGAGCTCACGGGCAATCCCTATCCGAGAATTCGTCAGTCGTACATGATCCTCAGGTTCTGCTGCTGCAGATTGGCTATGACATTCAGCATCGAGTTCACGTTGCTTGGCGCTGCGGCCATCGCCAAGCACGCCAGCGAGCCTGAGCTGCTGTGTATCAAGCTGTTCTCCAACGGCAGCTTCAAGTCCAAACCCGGGAAGTGGAACGTGACCACCGGCGCCACCGCCTCGCTGGAGGCCGTGAAGCACGTGTCGAAAGCTCCTAGGCTCGAGAACGGTCCCGGCACTTGCTTGCGGAACTCGTCCCGTATTGCGTTGTACAGGGGCTCCATGAACCGGGTTATGACCGTGCCCGAGTCCATTATGGTCCCCGCCCCGGTGCTGGGGTTGAAGGCGAGGAATTTCGGGTCCACGGGCACCAACACCCTGCCCACGCTTATGCCGGTGAGGTTGACGTAGTAGAGGGATGGCCGGCGGGGGTTACGGAGGAGTGGGGTGGTCCGGATGCTCTTGGGTTGGCCGACGGATCCGAGTTTGAGAGAGCCCGAGAAGTAGTAAGATCTGAAACTGGGTAGGCAGTAAGAGAATACGCCAGAATAGAGCGATCCGGTTTGGGACAACAGTGACATTGGGCCCCGGCCCAGACCCAACAAGCCTTGGGGCGGGATCGACTTGCCGGAGACGGCGCCGATGCATCCGAACGCATAATTCGGAACGACATCAGTGCCCAAAGTGAGGGAGTCCTTGATGAGGGTAGCCGAAAAGGACGAGTCTCCGCCGTAGGATTGGTTGAAGAAGCACCCGCCGGACCCGGTGGTGGGGCACTGGAACCCGCGGACCTGAGTGCATTGGGGCATGGAGCAGTCCAACGACCCGTAAGTGGAGGATGTATTGGGCGAGAAGGTGGTGGTGGAGCAGCCGACGCAACCGCTGCACGGTACCCATGCTTCATCGTTGCTTGTGTCTAGGACCATGTACATGAGTTGACCCGGAGTGCCAATTTTGACACGGACCACGTAGTTGCCAATGTTAATGGTCTGCTGGCCGGGAGCAATGGGCACGGATGCGGTCTTTTGGGCTACTAGGGTCGACAGGTACTCGACCCGTTCCGGGTCTTTCGAGGCCATGTCGAGGACCGTATTGACCCAAGACTCGGGCTTGGGAGGGTTGAACGGCGAGCACTTGCCATAGATGTGGACGATCGACAGATCCGAGTCGTCGGATGGCGAAGCGCATGGAGAAATGGCTAAGGCACCTGAGATGAGAAGACCAAAGAAGAGCAATGAAGAAATGGTCAAGTCCATGACTAAAGGGGGCACTTTGGCCTAGAAGGCAAGTGAGAGCTATATTTATATACATGAATTTCATCCGAGACCCGCCAAGTTACCAAAAGGCCCTCCAATAATTGCTGCATAATCGATGGGTAAGTCCAGGCGAGGACAAATTTGGATGAGTTTGAGGCGATGGTGGCAAGCATCGTTAGCTGTGTTCAACACGAGAAAAGTGATGAAAGGGGATAATGGGAGAGAGGGACAAATTTGGCCCAAGTTGACGGGAGAGAGCTGCAGCAAAAAGACACTGTTTCGGCTACGACACGGGTTGGGTACAGAGAGAGCTAGAGACCCTTCATGCAAGAGTCCAAGAATAGCGAAGAAGCTGTAATGATCCAAAAGAGAATGTAGGTATCTAGTAAAGATGGAATAGACGAATCCGATAGAGACATGCGAGAAATGCCACCATGGATAAAGAGTAAAGTAGTTGAATAAGGATTTTAGAGAAAGATAATTCCCCAACCTATATCTATCTTGTCCCGGAAGGAAGAGGCATATTTGGATGACATGTTCACTAATATTGAAACTTGTATAGATTTTGCCAAAAAAATAATGAATCTCTCTCTCTAAACTGTAATCAAAAGAGGGATTATGCAGGCCAGCGTTACTTTTTGTCTATTATCGCCGGTGTTAATTCAAGAAGAGCGCCGCTTGGAAACTTTGTTTTTTTTTTTTTTATCTCCTTTGTGCATTTTTCATTATAGGAGAAGATGTCGTCTGTTCTATTTCTATGGACACTTAAAAGAGAGCTTTGACGGTTTGATCTTGAACTCGACCATAGAATTATTTGCCTTATAAAGTTCAAGTCGGTGGTGAGCGTTACTTTGTGCATTTTTAGTACAGGAGAAGATGTCGTCTGTTCTAAATCTATGGACACTTAAAAGATAGCTTTGACGGTTTGATCTTGAACTCGACCATCGAATTATTTGCCTCATACAGGTCATGTCGGTGGTGAGACATCACCTATGCTTGAGTCGCACGGACGTGTCTGAAATGGAGTGAAAAATTGAAAAATCTCGTAATGAGTCGGGAAGGTGGAACCGGGGGCAGGGGAGAAAAAGAGAAATGGAGTCACGTGAACGATATTTTTTAAAAAGCACGACGTAACAACGTTATGACGCTTGTCGCGGTGTGCGGCTGGAAGGGACGCGGTCGGTCACGGGCGGACGGAGACTTTCTGATGGGCCGGGTCCACCCGGACGCGTTTCTGCAGATTTGTCATGTTCTTCGCGCATCAGTTTTTTGGGGTGGGGACTGTCGGGAGTATTTAGAATCAAATCATGCCGGACAAATAAATCACGAATTAACAATATGATTTAAGCCCACTTGCTTGGCCATATGCTCCTGATATTTCTGCTTCAAGGACTCTGATTGGATCTTTAGTTCCAGCGAATCTGTACGAGACCATGCATCGGTCCTTGTTATAAAATCCTGATCCGTCCTTAATACTGCCCACTTGTTTAGGAGCCTTTAAGCATCCTTTGAGAACACTCAAGAGCACGGTGCCTTGTCGTAATTTTCTTCTGCCTGGATTTAAGTTCAGAAAGGCGTACGGACGAAAATATAGTGCTGCAACTTAGGAGGGGGCACACAGGGAGAGAGAGAGAGAGAGAGAGAGAGGGAGATGACCGGGACTACCATGAAAAATTTGATGGTGAGAACTTTTTAATTGGATCTTTTTGGCTATTGCAGGGATTCAAATACCAAGGAGATGAAATGGAACGGAAAGGACAAGCAAAGAATAGTGTAAGTTCGAAGCACATGTGAAAGCAGGAAATTTCGATAAGGACATAGCAGCAGTAACATTTTGAGCTTCGTAAGTTCATATCGCGACAAGCGCCACCTCAAGCAATTTGGAACTTATCCAATCCGTTTCTTTCTCTACAGAAGCGACACACAAAAAGCAACATATTTACAAAGAAAAGAATGCAATGGAACCAGGTGAAAAGACATAAGATGAAATGAGTGACACCATCAAGATAAAACTGCTCCCACTCGGGACTTTTCGAATGATTTCAGACGAGAGGCCCCACCCTTACTCACGGGAATCCCAATGCAGAAGCTCATAATTTAGATTACAAAGGCAGGTTGTCAATTACTGAAGCATGAGAAAAGTAGCTCAAGTACCTTCAAGAAAATAATTTTATCTAAGATTCTCATGGCATGCCACAGTAGTGAAATTTTGTCACTGCTCGCAGCCTACAACAACATATCTTACCTCTATATGGTTTTGCTTCAAGTGCAAGAGGTATGAGCAATGCATAATGCATGGGCATTACCGTGGATGGCGACTCTGCCACCCAATATAGCAAATGTGCAGTGACTTCCTAAATTATAAAACCATACCCTAAGCGGATGGTAATTTACCACTCATTGCAGCTCGGGAAATGATAGGCAATTGGGAAATGAGGAGAGAAAAATATAAACAAAGACCACAGCTAAAAAATGAGCAGATTTCACATCATTATTCTTAGTGAACATCCAGGCCAAGCTTCGATGCAAACAGAATAAACAAATGGGATAGATACACACGCACAAACATACACATCGGAATATAAAGTACAGAAGCAGCAAGAGGAGGCGACAAGTACCATCGGTATCATCATACATCTTCTGATGGCTAAGATTGGTGTGGTGGTATATTGGCTCCTGCTGCAAACCCAAATGATAACAGCTCCAGAGTTTCAATGAAGCACGCTACGACAACAACAACATGATCCTACATTGTGTGGTCACAAGGCATGAAAAGGGTGCATCTGCCAAAAGGGAGAAAGAAAAAAACATACAGCAATAATGAGTTATTAAAAAGTGACCAAGAAAATACAAAAACATAACAACTAAACCAGAAAGTAAAAAGAAACTAAAAAAAGGGCCTAACTGAACATTAACAAACGCAAATAGTAACTCAAACTAATATGAACTTCGAGGATAAAGAGATATATTTCTTTGAAATAATAATTATGTTTAAAGAAAACGTCTTGGAAAACACTAAAATGATATGAGGAAGCATATGACATTTTAGGAACCCTCTGTGAAATGCCTATCCACAAAATAACTGTCTGAATACTTTTCCAATTTCTATATGCTCTAGATTGAAGTTTAATCTAGTGGATTAGGTGATTTGCCCTGGTTTAAGCTGATCGAACTTTTTTGGGGCAAGTGAACTGGATACAATTTTAAAAGTACTAGAAAAATTCTAGCCCATTCTTAAAGAGATCTTTATCCAACCTTACTTCTTAGGTTTATTGCTTAATCATGTACTTCTTCCATCATTGAGGACTCCCCCAATTTAAAGAATGTCTGTATAGATAAGGAACTATTCTTTAGTCCAGTGACTTCAACAAATGGCTTCCAAGGTAGTTTATCATGCACATGAACTTCAGTTGTCTGTTTTTTTTCTTTCAAGTACATTTATCTTGCACCAAAAGACGAGTTTATGTATGCTACTTGCTGCTGCCTTTTGTCAAGCAGACTTGTGTAGCAATCCACATTCTCTGATATTTAGGAGAAGCAACCTTTTGAAAGTGAATTTAACCCATCTGATGTTCAAAAATGCATTGCATTTTGCCTGATGCATAAAGCCAGCACAGTTCAAGCTAGATGTCAGAGATGAATGAGTGGCCACAGAGTTGGGTCTCTCAGAAAGTTCAACCCAAAAGCTTAAGCAGATGTGGAATACCTTATCAACTCTCACACATACAAACAGGATTGTGCATGCAAAATATACAATAGTGGACTTTGGCTCTGATATCATGTTAGAAAGTTTAACTCCGAAACTTAAGCTAATGGATGAAGGGAGACCATGTGAATATGAGGGTCGTTGAAAAACTTCATAGACAAGTGATGTGAGATACGTCAATGTGTCAAATATGTACTTAATTCACGAAAACAATATGTGCAATGCCTAGAAATAGTGTCGGCTTTACAAAGGTGCTCCATGCATCAAGCGATGAGCATCTGACAGTGCCAAATTTAGTGCTACCAACATATAACATATAGACATATCCTCAGGGCAAAGGGACAGAGCAAGATAATATGCTCATGCACAATGGTTCGACTGATAGTGTCAAAATCAGGGGTACTGATACAGAAAAATTAGATACATCCTCAGGGCATAGGAACAAAGCAACATCATGTACCAATGCACAATGGTTCAACTGATAAGTTTCCTCTCCACAGCATTGCGTCAGCAATTTGCCATCCTACTTACTGATTACTAGGGTAACAAATTCAATAAGCACAGTCAAATAAAGCATATACTAGACCAATCAACAACTCCTTATGAATATGAACAAAAAAAGAACAAAACAAGTTCTCAGAATGGTAATTGTCCATAATCAGCTGCTCTCAATCTGAGGCTTTATTCCATTTCTGGGACCTAAGATAAGACCTCCAGAAAAAGAGCAAAGAGACAGGAGCATAGCCCATCAAACTATACGAAAATTTTTTTGGCAAGAGAGTTGAATTCCATATGACTTAATGCATTATTTAACGATACAAGATGAATACAAGTTGGAAATATTGCTTGAATTGCACAAGAACTCTGTCGTAGAAAGTAGACCCAAGAAGACGATGTGCGCAAACCAGTGACCATTAAAACCAAGTCCCTGCTTCCATGAATAACAACAAGATGATGCTATTGAGCTGCACTGTAGTAATGAGTTATGATAGAGACAGATTGAGGATTTATAACAACCCACTCCTGCTGCCATTCCCCACCAAGGGGAGAATAAGCCATCAACAATAGTACAAAGAGAAAAACAAAACAATCAAAGAGAAGCATCGAGATTGATATGCAAACCTATTTCAGCTGTCAACAATCGCCTTTTCCCTTGATTATGATAACAGGACACTGAGCGTGGTTGGTGCAGTAGTTGCTCACGCTTCCCAAAAACATCCTGTCAAAGAACAATCGGTTCAAAAAAGTACAAAGAGTTCATACAAGATTACCTGTTGATCCATTTTTAATAACTTCAGTTTTTTTTGGAAAGCAGTTTGTTTCACAAGGTATTAGTCAAGTCTCAATTCTTCATAGCTTGTTTAATATTTCATATGCTCACTTACAAGCGGTTAATGTTTGTCTTGTTCCCCTTTCATCAATTCCATGTTCTGTTCTTAGATCAATTTGCACATGAGAAGGGGTGTTGATATTTTTATCGCTTGTTATTGGCGTATGAGTTTAATACATAAAATCTCCCTCCCCCTGAAACTTTTGCTTCAGAGATTTTAACATAATTCATAGTTCTTTCATCGATGTGCTTACATCCACATCTCATCTACCATGTGCAAGGCTCTCACGAGGTGAAATGTCAAAAATTATGCCATAAGTACATTGTCGGTGACTTCACTTTCCTAGCAGCAAAGTTTTCAAATTAAAAGCAAAGTTTTCAAATTAAACGGTTAATCCAACATTTCACTTATGGCTCGACAGCCCGACCAACCATTATAAGAATGTGATATCTCATATAAGACAAAACTCAAATGGTATTACTAAAGCCATGCATTTTATCTTACTAGGAGGTCATGTCCAAAACTTGTCCTTGGATAAGATGTTATTATGGTTCAATAAGGACGATAAAACTTACTAGTTCAATCCGACAAAATGAATTGAAAGCATGTGAAGTAAAGGAAAACACAACTTAGATGCGCCAATCGTGCGAATTTCCATAAAACAGCTAATTAATCAACCATAGGATCATCTGATGTCAAGGACAAACCTTTTAATAGGGCCAAAAGCTCGGCATCCCATAACTAGCAGGTCCGCATTCAAGTTCTCCACAACTTCACAAATCTTTTCCTTCGGATCCCCAATTACAACTTCCGTCTTAATGTTCACCTGCATCGAAAGCAATATGCAGAAATTCAACAACGATTCCTCTAACGACGGATGCTAGACCTATCAAGAGAGCCAGAGGTCCACAAAGGCTACAGTAGCACTTAACCAAGCATAAATACGATGCTACACTCACAAAACATGGACGGATAAGTTTCGGACATGGTCATAGAATCACTGCAGAGTGTTTCCACCAATCGACATGGAAGACCGGAAGGCACACTGCCAGAGATGTCTCAACTTAGTCGGAACTATTTAGGGTACATTAAGGACAAAATCCCGGAAAACAGAAACTGCTGATTCAAACGCCACAAGCTACGCCGTAGATCCGTGCTATGTCGAACCATCGCATATCTCGCGCCGCATAGTTAACAGAACACAACGAATGCAATCGAGCTCCCCAACAGAGCCAATCAGAAGTCAAAACAGCAGCCGCGATCGACACAGAAACGAAGAAGCGAGAGACGGAGATGCCTACGTCCTTATCGGAGCATATCTCCCTGGCGCGATCCAGTATGGCCTGCGTGATCCGCTGCTGGTGCGCCTCGATCGCCGCCGTGAAAGCCGGCACCTCCAAATCGCCTATTCACATGTCACCGAATCAGGCGATCGAACTGAAAATAGCGACAAAACGAGCGGAGAGGATAGGAAATAGTCGAGCGCGAGGGGGGGGAGGGAGGGGAGGGGAGGGGAGGGAGAAGGGAGTACTGACTGGGGCCGCCGAAGGGGATGGCGCCGGGGTTGAGGCCGGCGACGATGGACGGCGGCGACTGGACGTGGAGGACGACGAAGGAGGAGGAGGAGGGGAGGGGGATCGGCCGGGGGCCGGAGCTTGAGGTTGTCGAGGGCCCACCGGAGGGCGTTCATGCTCTCCTCGCTGCCGTCGACGGCCACGACCACGCACCCCAGATTGCTCGCCATCGGTCGCTGCTGCTTCTCCTTCTTCCTTCTTCTTCCTTCGTCCTTTTCACTTCGAATGCGATGAACGTGAGCTGCTCAAATTGGTAGTTTTGATGTTTCTTTTTTCCGTATTTATATATGTCTTTTTTTAATATAAAAAATTGCGGCGGCTGTTGGTCTGCGCCAACAGTCTTTTGGTGGTTTTGCGTCTGGGCCCAGCTTGAAGCCCAATTGGCCCAATTCCTTCTCCAAAAGATGTGATTTTTATTTTCGGCCAGGACCAAGAGTTGCAATGACAAGGCATCATTGGCGGATAGACCAGCCGCTCGTGGCGTCCTAGTCACTGTGTCAAGGGGTCGGGTCGGGTTTTGATGTTGCCCGACCCGACCTGAATCATAAGGGTCACATACTATGACCCGACCCGAAACACATTAGGCTCACATCAAAAATTCAGGTTGGGTCGGGTTTCTGGGTTTTCCTCCTTCTTCTTCTTCTTTTTTTTTTTTTACCTCCCTTTTCTCTGATATAAATTTTTTGAAGTAAAAGACCATTTAATTTCTGAAGAACAACAAATCTAAAAGATAATGCCTTCAGTTTTAAGGCTTTAGGAACTTTTATCATAAGCAAAAATTAAAAACGAACTTACCCATAAGCAAGCAATCCACCATAAAAATGCAGTAGGAATGACAGTTGAGGCATCATCCCAAAATTAACAAATTGTAAAAAAAAAAGGTCTAACATGGAGAGTAGCATTCCCATATGGAGAGACACTATTTGGGAAGAAAGCAAATTGGCTTTCTAACTCTTGAGAAATTGTTGGATACATACCAAAGAGGTGGAAACTCTTGGCAAACTGTAGCTTGAATACGAGGAGACGGAACCCAACTGTAGGCAATAATGAAGCACACTACAACCATGATGTAGACATGTTCAAGACAATGGTTTCTTTCAAAGAAAGAGGTAAAATTCTAGACAAGAATGAAGCATACAAACATTGGATATGCTCTCAAACAAGCAAATATAATTTCCAATGCGACAAATCTGGTAAGACAAATTAGTACTCATGTCCTTAGACTACAAAGTTTATTAGTGTTCTATTTTTTGCAGCAAACGAGGTTAAGCCTATGACGGTGCCATATCCATTTGCAGTCAAGAGGCACCACCAGGGGTCCTTCAAAAATCGAAGAATCTATGTGCTTGGCGAGTAGCGAAGCCAGCAATGCTTGTATATGAATTTAGCACAAAATTGAAAAATTCTGAGAACTAGAAGATATTGTTAGGAGTGCAAAAAAAGAAATAGGACTTACACAAGTTGCATATTATAAATTACTAACCTCTAAGACGTCAATCATCGAGAGAAGTCAATATTGAGTTTGACTCTGTGGTTATATTTGGCAATTCTACAATAAATTCACAACAAAAATGAGAACTAACGTATGCATTAAAATAAAGAAATATATAAATATTCTATAATCATATTTTCTCACCCGATTCAAAGATTTCAAGTTCTTCTATGTCCTCCTCAATTGAACGTAAAAGTGGCGCAGATTGTAAACAATCTTGAGCACATATAAGAGCTTTTACCATGGTTGGGGTCAAGGAATTACGAAACACATCGAGCACATGACCTCCTGTGCTAAATGCCACCTTCGATGCTACAATCAAGATGTGCACAGCCAAGATATCTCGAGTAACGGTAGAAAGTATAAGATATAACATTCACATGCTTCCTCCAAGAACTTGTCCAGTTCAGATGTTTAATCCAAATATTGTTGTTCAGTTTGGCTAAAATACATTTCAGTTATAATATCAGCACCAACCACCAGGGACTTTGACATGATTACCATCCTTGTGCTCTTTAGCCTCAAGTTGCTTTTAGGGCATAGCCCGTGCGACATTACTTAAAAAATAATGTCAAAGATGATATTACTTTTTCTTGTAAAATTTCTACCTCCTTGCTTTCATAAACGTGAATATTCACATCATAAAGTCCCACTTATGTCGCGGGTCAAGTATGCAAGCAATGAATAAAGTGAGACTTATGTTGTTGTCGCGACCTAACCTCGGGTGCATCACCTAGGGTTTAGCTAATGAATTGCTAAACCTAAACTTAACTCAGGCTCACTCGAACCCATACCAATTCGCAACTTAAGTTCAAGTTCTTAACATGCAAATGATTTTTAAATTAGGAGTCGCCACTAATCTATTTTTTGTGTGTCGATTAGAAACTCAAGTAAAGTAACGAGAGATTTACTTTACTCATATGAACCAGAGATTGTGAGTTCGGAGACTTAATTACGGTAGATTTCTCTAACCGCCCTTTCGGTATCTTTCTCTTTTATTTTAAAAAATATTTTGCAAGCAGCTCAAATTGATTTTAATTTACTCCCCTAACATGAGGTAATCATGCAGGTGTGCAAACCACCAATTTAACACCAAAATAACGCAATAAATAAATTATGGGACTTATCTCATAGCAACAAAAGCATCTGCAATATTATATCATAATTCACATCAACGGTTCATGACTTTTAATTAACACACAATCACTTAATTTTTTATTTTCACTTTTTAAATTAAAATCATGTTTTATGCAATGCATGCTACTAATCTAACATAACATGACATGACATGTCAACATGACCTAAACTACATGACATAAGTATAGTATTTCTTTGTGTTTTCTTAATGAGTATGCAATCTATCCTAGAGAAAGAAACTAATTTATTCTAAGACAATGGGTTTTTTGGTATTTTACGTAAAATTCGAAATTAGAAAATAACAAAGAATTGTCTATCTTATATTAGGCCAAATCCTTATTTAAACTAGATTACTATCTTGACTAGGTAATCCCTAACCTAAAATGCAATCTATCTAGGAAAAATTATCTAAACGTATAATTAATTAGAAAGATTATATAGAATTAAATTAAACATGCAATCTTATCCTAATATGCAATGACTAGATGACTTGCAAAGAATGCCCTAATTCCAGATTTTTTCTTTTTCTTTTTTTATGAAATTCGAAATTAAAATTGTCCAATAATTGAACATGCAATTTAAATTAATGAAAAGAGAATCTAACATCCTATATTAATGTTTTTGGTATTTTTTATTTAAAAAAATTCGAAATAAATAAATTTCTTTATCTTAAACATGCGAACTACACTAAAATGAGCAATATTCTAACATGAACCTAATTCAACGCAAATCTATTTATTTCTTTTGGGTTTTCTTTTACGAAACAATATCGATTCAAACAACACGACAGCAAATCGGGCAAAGATATGATTGAGATCCATCTAATAAATTGATGAATTGTATCTCACGCATGAGATCGGATTGACCAATTTTTAACAAAATTGTGAATCGTATCTTGAGCGTGAGATCAAATTGGCGATTTTTCTGTGCCATTGCGAGTCATATTTTGAGCATGAAATTGGACTGTCAATCGTATGCACATTGTGAAATTAGGTAAATTTCTCAATTTAGAAGGCTACTCGAGATTACGGATATGACTATAATCGATCATGTGCATTGAGATATTTTAAATAAGGAAACGGAATATCTGGAAATCAAATTAGACAAAAAATTTTACCTAATCCGAATATTGGCTTCCAAATTTGGATTTTGTGCAATCGGGCTGGAATTGCAATCAACTCCTTGATAGTGAATGCCGAGTGGAGGCGAGCGGCAATGTGTGGCGGTGGAGAGGTTCACGTGCAGCAACACTTATTGCAATATGACTATTCTTGACAAGACTTGCAAAATAGCAGCAAATTATCTCGAGACGAGATAAAAATGGTAGCAACATCGGCAGATGGAACGGCAGTGTCAACAATCAGGGCAAGGAGAACCGTCATGGAGTGGAACCTCTGGTAAGGAATCTCGCAATGACTCAAATCACGACAGTGGATGCTTCTCTACTAAGACCAACCCGATCGATGCTCGTGGTGGTTCGTGAGGCACAGTGCAGTAATTCACAACTAGGATGGTGTGCGTCTTGTTGGTTCGCAAGACGCGTGTCGATGCACGCAAGGGCAAACGGGCAAAGGGAGTAGATGAGCAAGACTCTACTATAGTTTAGCAATATTTTTTTGCTCTGCCTCGATCTCCAAGTGTCACCAAGTGGATTATTTTTAGAACCTCCTAAGATCTGGCTATGGTGAACTTTCTTCCAAAGTAATCCAGCAAGGTCTTCTCTATGGGGGTGGATATTGCTAGAATGATGAAACAAGCACTAGGAAAAGAGCATCATAGAATTTTTTTGAAATTGGAAAAATTTATGACTTAGAGCAAGAAACCGCCAGAAGGTGATGGAGTCTACCGGTTCGCCAAAACAATAGCTACTTTTGGGCCAACAAGGGGAAGATGCTGCGGTAAATGGCAGCAAGCAAAGCAAAGTCTCGACTGTGCGTGTGGAAGCTCAACCATGACTCTCTCTCGCGAACGTGCCCTCTCTCAATGGTGGCCATGTATGGAATTGTGTGGCCTTCTCTTTTTTTGGTTCGATGGTTTTTCTCCTTTAATAAGCCAAGCAAGGTGTCTACTCGTGGAAAGAGTCGAAGTGCATATCTTTCTTTCCTTATTATCAACATACAAATATATTTGACTTGATTTCATCCATGCCCATGGACGCCTAAAGATGGTCTCGAATATATTCTTGCTTTGACCGATTCCGCTTTCCTCCTCGAAACCTGCCTATCATCTTTCTTCAATTTTCTTGGTCCACACGTTTATATCCACTAGCTCGATCGAATCCTCAACGGTGAACCTCCATGTATATATTCCTAAAATCTTTTCAAATTTAATCAAGTAATGAACGGCTTGACTAAACTCTTTTAGTTCATGGGCCCAGTCTTTCATTTGAGTCCACTTGTTGCCGATGAACTATGTAGTAAATGCTTTTGATGCAATTAATTAATATTTTTGCTAGGGGTTAGGTCGATCTCTAATTTTCTATGTGGTGAATAAACGATCGAGTCACCAAAATTTAGGTGTCAATAATTGTTCACGTTGTGAAAATACTTATAGAATTTCATTTTCATTCTTTGAGCCATTTCTCGCAAGCTTTGGTCCTCATTTCCACAATATCTCTCAATCATCATATAAATTTCGTACACATCATTCGCCATATTATTACTAATGATATCGGAATAACCCGAAACTTTTATAGTTATATCAAAGAACAACTTCAGAAAAGGAACCACCAGCCGCGGTGGCTCTGCTGGATAAGGCCCTGCTGATCCTTAGCCTAGAGGTGAAAGGTTCAAAACCTAGGGGAGGTGCTAGGTGTATTAAGTGTGACTCAGAGGTGGTGGGTCCTCCTGCTTAAGTGTCTCGAGTTCCAGCCAGTTTACATGTTGAATTCCAACGAGTTTCCACATCCAAACATACAAGACTCCTCGACTCCATATTCTCTAACTCAACAAAAATCATTTATGTCTTTTCCACATCCAAACAATCAAACTTAATACTGGGCCTCGACTCCATATTCTCTAACTCACTTCTCAATAACAAAGAATTCTAAGAGTTAAGTATCTTTTTCAAGTATTGAACTCCCAAGTTATTCAAACTAGCATTATCTATAGTGATAGAAAAAACACTTTGGATCACCCAATCAGTCAAACATTTTTCAATTGCTTTTCCTATTATCTCAGCAGAATGATCTGAGATCTAACAAAAATTTAATATCTTTTTTCTGTAATTTCCAATCGACATCAACAAAAAAAGTAGTCAGACACATATAACTTAAGTTTTGATAAGATATCCATATGTCAGTTGTTAGAAATACTCTAGGAGATGTTTCGGAAAAATATTTCTTCAATTTACTTCTTTCCTCCATGTATAAATCATAACAATCATGCCTTAATGTGTTGCGTGATGGGATTAAGAATTTTGGCTAGATTCTATTCACAAATCAACAAAATCCCTCACGCTCTACTAGCTTAAAAGGCAACTCATTAAGAATAAACATGACTGCTAATTCTTTTCTACTAGTATCACGATCAAATTTCTAAGGACCCAATGAACTACCACCCCCAACAACTTCACTCGAGGCACTTTTTTGCCTTTTTTCAACGTCCACATATGGATATTCATTACATCTAGCTTGATGATGATGCATTGAGCTAGTCCCTTGACCACTACCACAACCAATAAGGTGCTACAATATAAACACACATCATTTTCTTGATTAGGAATCTCTTTAAAATATTCCCACATTATAGATCTCCTTCTTCTATTTGTGATATTAGAACCACTCACTAAAAACATCTAGCAATCATTCTATTTATAACACTTAGAGCCTGCAAATTATTATTTCAATAATTTATAGTAAGCTAGCATTCAAAATGCGTTAAAAAATAGTGATTGGTTCATCCTCTGTTGCACGTTACAAGCATTATTATTTCTTTGCAAGATTGAAACACATTGTCAGTTTGTACCTCTAATTCAAGACAATTTTTCTCCTTTTGCCCCTAGTAATATCAGCTCAGAAAATCTTTAAAGACTAAGCAACAGAATCAACTTGAAAGAAAAACAAAAACCTAAAACAATAATGTGCAAAGAGCACAAAATTCATGAACTTAAAGATCAAACATCAACTTGAAGACATGAAAACATGAGTCCAACGGAATCGACATTATATGACTCGGATCCAATTGCCATTGTGGTATCATGATCCTAAAAAAATATTACATTCACCATGTAAATAAAAAGAAAGGTTTAATAAGAAACGTTCTCTGAATTTAAATAAACGGAAAGTAGGTCATTAAGTGAAACAAGCAGCGGGATTATGACAACGGAAGGTAAGCCAAACATCTAAAAAATGAACAAGAGAATTTAAGAATATTTACTGGAAGACATGTAAACAATGTTTGAAGATGAAATGGGGACTGCATAATATAACTAATGAAACAAGAATGCAACTATATAGGTAAGAATTTCATTAAGTTTGTAGATATTTAGAGACACACACATCTAAGATAGCAACACAAATGTAGCATTACTATTAGAAAGTAGTCTTGGCTTTTAAACAGGCTTGTCTTGACCCACTATCACTGTCAGCCTTTATAATGATCTTTCTCTTCAACAAGTTTCTTTTCCCCCAAATGGGAAGATAGGATACCTTAATGAAAAATATATTTTTCTTATGTGAAGTTTAGAATTGCTAGCACTTTGATTTAAGTTGAAAACATAATTCAATATCAAACAAGAGGTGCAGCATCCCATAACCAAAATGATAACTCAGATAAAAAAAGTCCAACCTCTAAAGCATTAACTCTACCAAAAAAGCTAGGCCCCCATCTTCTACCTAAATAGTAAACAACCTGAAGCATAGAACAACATTAGTGCATGGATAAACTGATTCTCATGTATTACACTCAGTAAGAAATAGTCAAGAGTTCAAGTCCAACGTGAAAATGCAAATGACCAAGAAAATGCCCAATAAATCAGAATTGACTATGGACTTCTCTTCCAGAAGAATTATTGCATGAAACAAATATCATAAATAATCATAATAGCTTGTGTCAATGTGCCTGAAAGATAAAAAATAAAAGGAAGGAAAAAACATCAATCCAAGTCGGATTGTAACAATGCCTTTCATGTAGCTCGTATTCACAAAGTTTCATGTGCTTCTGCTAAACAATCATTGCTACATCAACATTAATCTGACAACTCCACACAAGAAAATCTAAGCATAATCAATTTCCATGAATCCCAAAACAAACATCAAACCTAGCTTCAAACTAAGCTCCCAAATTCGCACATCACACAAAGTGGGTCTTGCTCCAGAAAAACAACTACAAGCAATTTTGGCGAAAAATGATGAATCCCAAAATGAACACATGGAACACAAGAATCTAGAAACAAGAGAAAATCACAAGTGCATAAATTCAAACACAGACCAACACGTAAAGAAGATAAAGCCTCCCACCACGAGCGAATCAAAGGAGGAGCAGCAAAGCCCCACATGCACACCCGCACATTTTGATGAACATCGAACAGAACCTAGAATGCGAGAGAGATTGAATACACACCCAACAAAGGTGCTGCAGCTTCGGATTGAGTAAGGGAGTTGTTCTTTGAATCGTCCAAGGGAGGAGGGCCTCCTCCTGCTGCTGCTACAGTTCTGCAAAACCTTAGAATGCGAGGAGCAAAGAAAAGGGCGGCAGCGGAATTGACGAGAGGGTGTAGTTGTCAATAGCGGCGGCAGTGGCAAAGTCGATGACCGAAGAAGGCGCAATCGTCGTGTCGAGAGGGTCAATAATGTGTTTGGGTGAAGAGTGTTTGGATTTGGGTGAGAGGAGAACGTGTTTGTTTCAAATACACAGAACCAATAATGTGTTCGGGGCTGAATAATGTTTTGACCCTAACCCGACTCAAAACATATTTGTTTTCTTGTTTCATGACAATTACCCAAACAATATTAAGACTCGAAACATGTACTTGTTTTGTGTTTGGGTCGGGTCAGGTCGGGTTTTTGGACACCCCTACTACTCAACACATAGGTGGGCTTATTTTCTCGTTATGGCAATTCCCTCTTTGTATTCACTTTTGAGCAAAAAATATTTTTTTTTTTGGTCTCTAAGTGTTTGGATTCTTTACAAATACTTGTCAATAGAAGATTTATGCTTAAATTCAAAGAAATAATTTTCAAAATATGAGTAGATATCAGTATTTATACAAAAGACTATTACGTTTGGACATAGAAATCCCAATACCGTCCCCGAGTTCTTGACAATGAGTTTATGTCCATTAAGGTCAAGCCTGGGTCCAAAGAGAGTGAGCCCAAGACTCCAGTGCCTGTACCCAGCTCCCCAATGCTCGAGCCTAAATCCATAAAGGTCGACTTCAAGACACTAGCACATGGGCTTAGGACACTAGTGCCTATGCCTAGGCTTGGTCCATAAAAAAAATAGGGTCAATACCTTAGCACATGTTCCCAAGACCCTGATGCCTGTGTTTGGGTCCCCATCGCCCAGGCTCGGTCCATCCATGCTGTGCTCGAGATCACAGAGTTCAGGCTTGGGTCCATAGAGACAAGGCTTGAGACCAAAGTGTGCATGCTTAGGTCTTGAGCACTTGGGTCACCAATGCCCGTGCCCAAGTCCCAACACCTTAACTCGAGTCCACAGAAGTCAAGCTCAGATGTTTGTTCTTGTATTATTCGCACTCCGGCCCAAGTTCCAATGCCCAAGCCCAAGACTCCAATGTTTGTGCTCGGATCCCCTACACTCGGACTCAAGTCTTTGGCGCTTGAGCCCAAGTCCGTCTAGGTCGGACCTGGCCTATGTCCAAGGTCCCTTGCTCTTGGCCTCAGGTTATTGAGGTTGTGCCTTTTCAAAGAATGAAAGTTCCAACACTTTCAGATAATTGACCGATCCTTTATTGTGAGCTCTACACAGTTTTATTAGGAAGCCCTCCTTACATTCCTAGGCTCAAATTCCTCATTAACGAGCAAGTTGGGTAAAATAGAAGTTGAAATTATGGGGTGCGGCTCTTAGCATGGGTTGGGTATGGAACAAAAATCTGTGGTTGTATACTAAGAGAAAGTGAGGGTAATGAAAGTTTGGGTGGAAAATTTAGAAAATTATGAAATTTCACGCTAGAAAGTAGAGGAAAATCTAAAAATTTTGACAAATTTCTCTCCATTTTCTTTCCCCTACATCCAAACATAGCTTAGCCTAAAACCACAAACACATGTTCCGTTCCATTAAGCAAATCTTGTTGGTTATGCCTATCTATGTAAAATTTTATGGAACATAGTCAATTATTATGAGAATTTAAACTATAAGAATGTATAATTATTTAATTTTTAAATATTCTGACGTCCTCCTCATGCATAGGTTGTGAACTTTTGCCCGAGACTAATCGTGAAAACAAATAATACGGGAGACATATAAGAAGTCTTAAAAAGATCCAAACTCATAACTTTTTATTTTCATATCATACAAAGGTGAATTAAATAGTTAAATATTCTAACATTATACACTATTTCGAGTTGCCTGGCCCCTGAAACTCCTTCTGGAATGCCCATGCAAAGCACTGCTCTTACGATAATTCAAAACAACACAGCGGTCAAATTCTGCGACGTATACTTTTCCTCTAGCAATGCCTTCTGTTTGGACTCATGGACACCTGACGAATCTTTCAACATCTGTGAACATATGTTGTCCCTCCAGAAGCACTACAGTCCACTGTTGCTCTAGCAGAATGTTCAAAGGTCTTCCTTTTTTAGTCAAAAATGGATGCTCTTGATTTTGGAAACTTATTGGAGAGGTTTGTTGAATCACCTCCCCCAGCTGCTATCGCATGAAATGTTTTTCTTCTTATGATTCGATATCATAAGATCCTCTCAAGCATGACCTTCTAGACTCCAATGTGGCAGGACATCGTTACATATATCTAGTATTCCTTTTCTTCTAATGTTTCATGCAACAAATTACTAGAGCCGAGAAGGGACCGGGGAGAATTTACTCCCACACGATGTGATCCTAACCAGCTAGTTGTGCTCAGACAAGTCGAGATCTCATGATTCATGCATGGAATTCACATTGCCTTACCAATAGTTGCATTGCCGAGTCTCGCCCTGAGAGAGAGAGGGGAACAAAATATGTGGTCGACATCCTGTAAACCTCTCGGCAACTGTCTCTCGGCACATTTTGGATTGTAGTCGATTGGGCATATGACGAAGGAATATTCCAAACAAGGACCCCATATTTCCATATACTAACCAACCAGAATATGCGAAACAACATCACAACGTGCACAATTTCTTTGTCCATTCGTTAGATTTTATGGTTTCCCTTCGCCCTTTTGCACCTTCCAAGAAGAAGAACGACGAAACAACAGACAAAGTCAATGGCTGGACGTCCAACTATAAACCCACGAACCCCCTTAGTCTAATCCCACTAGCAACGACGGATGGCATTTGAATATGCAGTTCGGCGTCAGCCATGAGGTGGGTTTTCTCTCGGCGCAGAGAAGAGGCAACGACAGCCTCAGTTCCATTGTCTCCTTCCTCGTTCGTGGCATCACGCTTTAGGGCCTAGAGAGCCTGTATATGCAGAATACTAAGCATGGTATGAGCGGGGTTGGCTAACAAATTGCAAGAGTTTCTGCATTATGAGACAAAACCAAATGAAATCTACTCCTTTTGGCCACTTTTGGACTTTCGGTGCGCGTTCCCCCTTGTCTTAAAAAGATGGTTTTGCTTGAGAATAAAGTTTGAGGAATAGAGAGATTAGGATCTCCCGCGGGGTCAACCAAAGTCGCAAACCCATCGACACCAACCCGAGTTGGCTGATCAGTACGAGCAGAAAATCGAAGCAAAATCCACCGTGGGGCCTTCCGAGTTTAACCATTGCGTCCTTTTGTTGCATGTAGCTAGGGTTTTCTAATGAGAAAGAGAGAGCATTCGAGCACATATCCGTACTGATGACCTCTGGCGGCTCACGGGAAGAATATATGGGATGGAGTGCGAAAGTGGAAGTGGGTAAAAAGAAGTCCTTGGCTTGCTGTAAAATTTCTAAAGTGGGTGGCCTTCGTTAGAATCCGAGCTAGTATGTTTGGGATGATCGCCTTTGACAATGGCAGCACGAATGCGGTAAAACATCTTTATCGCTCGGACACTTGTGCTTTTCCGATGATGTCATGACAGCGATGGGTTTTTTTTTTTTTTTTTGAACGAAAAATGAAAACCCAATAAGGCGAACCGTATGGAAAACCAGTTCAAAAATACACGACAAAACTAACTCCGCCTAGTAAAAGAAACCAAGTACTTTTCCACCGACATTCTTCCTCCTAGCTGAAGTTGTTAGCACAACGTAACCAAACTGTCTGGAGGGCAGCAACCTAGCGGTCCAGCCTTCGATCTCCTTGACACCAATATCAAAACGGGGACTGATGACTCCGCACTTGTTTAGCCTTCCATTGAGTTCAACCACAATTTTGCCAGACCTGTGGTCGTCGACATACTCAAAACTCTCCAATGTAACCATGCTTCTGCATCACCAGAAGAAACTTGATCACTTTCGACGAGGGTCTGATCATGACCTGTCTCTTCCCCCGCTTTTCGGCATTATACATGCTCTTAAGAGCGTCATTCAAAACGCTGACCCTCACCATCGCGAAAAAATCAATAAACTGCAGCCTGAGATCCCAGACGGCGGAGCGGAAGCGACCGAAGAGAGTGAAGGTTTTGTAAAGAGAAAATTTGGCAACGATCAACAAATCCTGTTCAATGTCAGCCAATTTCCCGCCTTCTCACATAATCGTCTGCATGTGGCCCTATGATCGTGTTTTGTTGTTTTGGAGGAAGAACGCATTTAATACTTGAAAGCTAGAAATTTTGATATGATTCGAGTTATTCTCCTTAACAAAATGAGTTGAACACAAGATGTTGATCAATATTTACTGCACGAAAGGGATAATAAACGACAAGATTACATTGATCCTAACTATCATGAGCTATCGATTTTCATATTTAACGCCGACTGACGCGACGCATGAGCAATAAAACAACAGGAGCAATAAAACAACAGGAACATATATATAAAAAGTTACCATTCACAGATGGCAGCTAAAAAAGGGCCGTGGGAAGATCCAAAGCTCACATTAGACTTTTGTGATTGCGAACACCGAGCACTCAAATAAAATTCTTTACCCCTCCTTCCAAGCAGCTTCCTATATCGCTGTCTTGACCATGACTCTTGTCCACCAACATCGTCCCGCATGGCCCATCCCCATTTTCCAACTTATATCGCACGTACAAATTGCTTCACTTTGACGCCATTTTTTCCCCTCTCTCCCGTGATTCAATTTCATCCCCTTTTTTTGCTTCTCGAAATTAATTAGTCGAAGCCGGTGAGACGACCTAACAAAGACGAATCGACAGGTACCCAACTTGCTCACGATCTGCACAACAAGACCCGTCTGTGATCAGATCGAGAGGTAACCCTTGTCCGTACGTAAGTAAACCAAATGCCATCTGGTCGGCATCTCCCTTACAGCTACAATTATTTCTAAACGGATTAATATCACCAAAATCCCAAATTGATATAATAATAACAAATTTATCCAAAATCAATACATTTATGTTAAAGTTATTCTCTATTAATTTTCATTAAATTTTAACTTAAATTACTGAACATGATGGCACGTGACAATTAAAGAATGTCATGGATATACTAATTTATGATTTTACGTGATATTAATCAAATATAACGAAAGTTAACGGAATGTAAATTTATCATAAATGTATTAAGATTTTTAGCGGTGAGGTGAATTTATGGTGGATGCATTAATTTTGAATTTTTGATGACGTTAGTTCTTTTTAAGTAAAGGAATCCATCTTTTCAGGTCGATTAAAGTAATCCAAAAGTCTCCCATTCACTGCGCATTAGTTTATACGCACACCTCCTCCTTCCTTCCCAAGGAAGGCAAATTCGAGACGGCAGGCCGTTCCGACACGCCGTGCGTCCTTCCTAAGGTGTAAAAACAAATGTAGACCCGAGAGCGAATCAGAGCCGTCGATCGCCGGGACAACGACAGGGTCCCCAGTCCAAACTTTTGACTTGGGTGGCATCCGCGGAAAGGAACCTCTCTCCGAGGCCGTCGATCTTTAGGACAAGGATTTCGATGATGACGATGTTTTAAATAATTCCTTGGCCTTATCTAGAATTACTACCGACAAGACAAGGACAAGACAATTTAATTTCCTAAATTAACTTCGCCTTGCCTAACCCCGGCTTGTCGCTGTCGAAAAGTTTGGAAGCCCCACAGTTTGACGTCGGGCCCTGCCGACCGATTGCTTGCGCCTTGGTTTATACCCCCGAATAGAAGGTAAACATGCAATATGACAATGACACATTTATATTTTTAGATGTACGTGTTAATATTACGAAAAATTTTAAATCAGTATACATATATGACAAAAATACTCCAAATTAATTTATTAATCACTATAATATATATTCGTAGCAAATTTACCTTTCATTAATTTTTGTTAAATTGAAATAGTACAACTAAAAAATTACAAACTAATACACATATTACGAATGAAAGGTAAAACTCTAAATTGCAGACACCAATCAACTGTCATATAATCTAATTCATCAATTTGATAATAAAATTCAATTGAAATTGACATATGATAAATTTATTATAAATATACAAGTTTATGATTTTTCATGATATTTATTCTATATATAATAATAATAGTGATGGTAATAGTAGTAGTAATAATAATAATAATAATAATCATTTTTTTAGGGACAAAAATCATAATTAGGATTAGCTAGTTTGGTTTAAAGGGTGTCCCTCAAAATTGGTTAATGCCATTTTTTTCCTCGAGATATGTACGTTCTAAACTTTGAAAATTCCAATTTATTTCTTCTTCTTTTTGTTTTCCGAGCTACGTCAGCATGATTTTTTCTTTGGTTTAAAGGGTGTCCCTCAAAATTGGTTAACGCCATTTTTTCCTTGAATGTGCGTTCTAAACTTTGAAAATTCGAATTTCTTTCTTCTTCTTCTCTCTCTCTCTCTCTCTTTTTCTTCCAGCTATGTCGGCGTGATTTTTTCTTTCTTTTGGGCCGAAAATATGTTGGCGTGATTAACTGAGGATGACGCATAATTCTCAATTATTATGATCAGATCAAGATCAGAAGGGGCCATCGGATTCAGATCTCGCCATAATTCTAGTGGGGAAAAGCAGGAGAATGATTTGTCGGAGTGACAGAATAATCACATGCATAGACGTACACACATCTTCAGTTTATCTATTTATTTTTTCAATTTCGTGGTCCGGAACATGTCCTTATTTGTTTTATTTATTATTTTCCCTTTGTTCGTGTCAGAATGGTGTGGATTACATCACATGCGCATGGAATTTCACACTTGATAAAGACTTCGTTGCGTGCCAAATATGGTTTAGCTAATCCCATGGTTCGTACCTTATTTTTCTAGACTCAGTCGAACGCCTTGTTAATTTCAATTGCGTGTTTGATCTACCTTAAGAGGTCGCCAAGTTCAGAACATTAAATTGACCTTACGCCAAAATCGGTATCTTAATTATCCAAATATTATATTTTAATGATTGTTCATGTGTGGATTTTTTTATCCACGTTATATCATTTTCTTCACCCGGTCACGCGCTCCTTTTACTCTATTTGGTGGTTCACTAGTAGTTGTGATGATAGATGTACCTCAAAGGAAAAAAAGATTGGATTATAATAATCTGGCTAGGTAATTATTAATTGAAAAGAAGAATATAGGTGGAATCATGTTCCTACGTGAGATAATTGACTAGATAGGTCAAGTTAAGTGCCACGAGTCAAATCTTCATCATGCAGCTCTAGTTCTATAATAATTGATATAGCCATCACTCCCGATAATCTTGATAGCTAGCCCTAGACTATTTTGATTTTTGAATGCACGTTGCATTTAGCAATCCTACATGATCAATTAGTTTCAATCATTGCATTGCATAAACATGCAAATTCATGTATTCTCGGGTTTGCCGACCATTAATTTTGTTCATGGTGCTTCTTATCACTGGGCATTGAATGAAATTTCAGGTTTACTCTAATATTATCGTGTATGTCTTTACACCATCAATTCCCCTAAAAAGAGGCCAACTGTCTTGTAGTTTCATTCCTGGTATTGGATAATTAGTAAAATGTAGGAGAGCTCTTAGTTTTCAAAAGGTAAAACTCAATTATACTTAATGAGCCGTTTAATTTAAGTATGAAGATATGGCTATTATAAGTTGTGTGACTTTTATTGTGATGCAATTTATCCACATACAAAAGAGAAACTCAAATTTCTTAAAAAGCAAACTTGAATCATCTCACTATAATTAGATCATTTTCCTTTTAGCCTGCAAATGATGATTGCAAGTGGTGATCTTCATGCTCTCCAGCCTTGACATTGTTTCATATAAAATTAGGAGACCTTGCAATTTAAAAAAAAGATTTAATATATTTTTTTTATCTATCAAAATCACTTTATATTATAATTCTAACTCATAACCATCACATAATTATACTTGTCAAAACTACCTCATAGGAACATAAAAACTCGTATTTTATAGAATGTTAACTCTGATTATCTCATTTGCTGAATCAATGAGATGATATTGTTTCGCTCGATGGTGGAAAAGGGTTGCTCTAAATCCCCAAATGCCTTTGCTTGTCAATTTATAACTACATTTAAAACAAGTAAAATGGAATAGAAAAAGGAATTAGGAATCGACTTTTTTAGGTGATTTTCCCCATTCTTAAGGCTTTGACCTAGGGTATTGGGGCGACAAGTCAATTAAAGACACTATTAAATGCACAACTCAATTTAATAAGAATCTTTGCAAGTTCCATCTCCTCACCCTAAGCTGGAGAAGTTATTATATTAGCCATACATGATAGATTCCAAAAGTTCCCAAGTGTATATTTATCTTCCCCACCTAGGAGTGAAAGTTTCACGTCCTAGAGTTCAGCTAAAGTAATTTAAGGATTTACTTAGGTCCTAGAGGAAAGGAAGAAAATCGGCCCGGGAAAGGAAAAATCGAAAAAATCGAAACGAGAAACGACAAATGACCGGTCCAAACGAACCGGAACAGACCGGGCCGAGAATATATCGATGCGAGGGAGGGAGGGGAGGGGACGGGGGGCGCTCGTTTCCCGATGGCAGGAAAATTCCTTTCCCCTCCCCCGTCAATCGCTTATTTATAACGTTCCCGTATATAAATTCAAAAGCGTACGGTAAATATACACAGCAAAAAAAGAAAAAAGAAAAATCAAATCGCGGAAAAAGGAAAAAAATAAATCAGGAAACATTTCCGATCCGTTTCCCGGAAAAATTATTCCTTCCGCCTTCACACGGACTCATCTCTCTCTCTCTCTCTCTACCCCCTTGGAAAACCAGCACCTCCGAAATCCCTAAATTCTCGACTTCCGACAACGAGGACGACGAGAATTTCTCTCTCCTCTGTCCGAATCCAGCAGCCCCGCTTGGACTTCCGACCCTCACTTCCTTCTTCAGCTGGCGAAGGAGCGCTTGCGAAGCATTGCGATCCCTGGGGAATTCCTCCCGCCCCCGATCGGAAGGCTCGATCCCGCATCGTCGATCGGCGCACGCTCGCCGGCCCCGCCGATTCGCCGGAGCGCCGCCGGAATTCCCCCTCCCGGGGAGGAGCAATCTATGTGTCTCCGCGCGATTAGGAGGTTAGGGATTCTGGGACTCGCTACGTGCGCGTTGGGTGCGGGTTGAGCGCGATAAATGGTCGTGGCGTGGGATCTAGGGCTCGCGCGGGGGCTCGTCCTCTGCGCCTGCGGGCTGGTCCCGCTGGTGTTCGGGCTCGTGATCCGGAGGAAGTGGCGGCAGTCGGTGGAGCGGAGCCACGAGATTAAGCGGCTGCTCGTGTTGGCCTCGGAGGAGGCCGCGAGGGCCGAGCGCGAGGCCTCCGTCGGGTACGGCGCGTTCTCGGCTCCCCGGGTATATCAGTGCGCCATCTGCTACTCCCCGACGACCACGCGATGTTCCCGCTGCAAGGCGGTGCGATACTGGTGCGTCAATTTTTGATCTTGCGGGTGGTTTTCTGTTCTTTTCTTTTCGGTTGCTGGGCAAAGCTTTCATTTTGGAACGCTGTGGGAATACTTTTGACCTTAATGTTAGGTTTTGAGAATGTGGCAAGGTTTTGTTGCGCTTATTTTCGTCGTAGGAGTAATCTTTTTTAGGACTGGAAACATGGCATACATGCACAGATTGCTGGCGAAGTTGAGTGAGATTTTTGCTTTTTCCCTTCCAGAATAGTTTGGAACTGTGAAGGACTTTACCAAAAAAAAAAAAAAAAGTTTGCAACTGTGAAGGTCGTGCAGATAGCGATTTTTTCTTTGATCATATTTTGGCTCAATAATTAGATCTATAAATGCAGAGAAAAAGGTTCCTCTGCAGTGAGTTTTATTTTGTTGCCATGCCCCGTTTAATGGGCAAGAAATCCATCTTATCATATGTGAAGCCTGCAGTGTGCAGAGACAATCTTGGGTAGTATAAGTTTTGCATGCATCATGTCCTATCTAACATGCTACAAGTTTTGGGATTATGGGGAATTCATGGGAATCTTCGTATTTGCAAGATGTTTATACCTTTCTGGTTCTTCTGATATCAATAGGCAGATTATAAGCTGCCTTTAGGCCTCTCATCAATGGTGGTGTTTTTGTAGCTGTAGCTACTTCGGCGCTGCTTCAAGAAATTCTATCACCAATTTCTTTGTTTTAGTTAGAATTTATCGATATTTATGTTTTGCTGGTTCGTGCTGGTTTCAGTAGGCAGATTATAAGCTGACTTTAGACAGATCTTCTTTGGATGCCCTCATGGGTGGTGGTGTTTTTTGTAGCCACAACTACTTTATTGCTGCTTATAGAAATTGTATCCCCAATTTTTGTTTTAGCTAGTCAAGATTTTGTCATTTGAAAGTGGAACTTAAATCATGTTGCCTACTAGAGATGATAATGTTATATCCATCTTTATTAAATTTAATTTGAAAATATTCTTTTTACTTCGTGTGAATGTGCTTCCAATTCTATGAATTATCTCATCTATAGAGGGTTCTTCCTCGTAGTTGTAACATGTGTTTAATTTGCCTTCTTTCAGTTCTGGTGAGTGTCAAATCCGTCACTGGCGACAAGGTCATAAGGAAGAATGCCGTGCTCCTGAGCCTGGGAATGACTATAATCCAAAGGTCACAGGATTCGAGGAAGATGTAGATTATGAAAATAAACTTGCGAGTGCATTTGGGGATGCTACAAAATCTACTGAAGGTTTTGTTGATGAACCAACATTGGCAGACAGTAAATGCTCTACAAGCACATCACCTGACAAAGATAGCAGTATCAAAGTTGAGTCGGAAAGTTATCTTTCTGATTCTTCAAGTACCAAATTTTCTGGATTCTCTGCCTCCACTGCCAGTAATGAATTATCTGATGATGTTTCAACACGTGAAAGTGTTAGTTCGGGTGATTCCGGGAGTTCAGATGAGGATAGATCATCTAATGTTGGACAGAACATGCCCGATGCTATTTGTGATGATACTAGAGATGATGCTAAGCCACCCTCTCCAAAATTTGCAAGTTTAGTTGGTGCAGTCCATAGTGCTACTTTGGGCGAGTCAAATAAGAAGCGTGGCTGCAATGATGTGCAAGAACGATGGGATATAAAAGGTGGAAGTATCAAAAGGCCTAGTGATCAGATGGTTGAGCCATCTGTGAACTCTTCTAATTTTTGGCAGGGTGCTGTGGATCCTGCTGAGAAGCAAAGTGTCATCTCAGATAGAACTCTGCCGCCCAAGTTTAATAATGCCAATTCGAGTGAAGTATCTTCTCAATCTCACATGCTCTTCTCCTCTAGTAAGTTCCAAAGTAATGAACAGGTCTTGCGTAGCAAAGTGTTTGAAGAAGAACGCTTCGTGTCTCGTGATGCTCTTCCTCAGAACAAGTTTGACAAGGAACCTACTTTGTTGGGGAAAGTGGTAAAAGGCAGTTTGAGTGCTAGCAAATCACCACCTTTGAACTGTGAGAGATCTAGTCGCATAGGGGATGATGACACCACTTCTGTTTCTGATGGAGCTCCTTACAGACAGGAATATACTTCAAGAAGAGATGCTTCTACTGTTGGTGTTAGGCATCCGATTCCAACTGTCAATAAGGCTGAAAGTGCCAAAGTTAAACAGAGTGTTGCTTTACCCTCTCAGTCGGCAGCTTGTTCTTTAAAGGCTCTGCAAAATGTAAAGTCATCTATTGATACTGCTGGAGACCAATCCAAAGGATCTGTGTTGTCCAAACGGTATCTAGCCAGAGATGGAGGTGATGGATTTGGAAAATACAATGACAAGGTTCGACAATAATTATGAATTGCTTTTACTTATTGTGGATATCTGTTATAATGCCGTGAACTGCATTTACATTTCTTTTACTTTGCAGGGGCTCTTTCCTTATGATCTTTTTGTCAAGCTTTATACATGGAAAGAGGTGGAATTGCTCCCATGCGGTTTTGTGAATTGTGGGAACAGGTTAGTTGGAAAGATTCATAACTTTAGAAAGTAAACTTATCAATCAATAACAATTTTCGAAGCAATGTGGTAGATTTGGTTCTGAATGTTGATGTAGCAACTATCCGTTACTTTGATCATGTAGCACTAAACATGTTTTTGATCGACTTTTGGAGGAGGATAATTTTTCTATACAGGTGTATATTAGATATATATCTTGCGCATTTTAATAATCTCCATTTTCTGGTGAGTTTGTGTTCACGTGTCTCAGTATTGACATTCTCATTTTGCAAAACTTAAAGCTTTATTTGTTTTTGTGTGTCTTGAGATAAGCTGAGGGAGATATTTGATTGGATATCCGGGAAATTCTGTTATGTTCTTAAACTCATGTTGTTAAGAAATTAAAAGACCTTAAAAAACATATTAATATGCATTTATGTTGCACTTGTGCTCTTCTCTTTTGCTTAAAAAAGCTCTAAATTTTTAGCATAGTTGGAACAGGTATCTTTCAGTGCACTCTTTATAATGAACATATCCAGTTATATACTTGTGACATAGGCATGTCTAGGTACCATTTGGGATTTATTTGTGCTATGGAGTCACCATCTGGCGTCTTGTGATTATTTTAATAGCATCTGCGTATGCTCATCATCTCAATAAATAATGATTCTTGCTGAGAATTACCATGTTCTGAAAGGGCTGGGTTTCATTTAGTTCCCCCCCCCCCCCCCCCCACCTTTTTTTATTTCCCCATATTAAGAATTTTAACAGATACTTTAAGTAGCCTATTTTTATTTGTGGTTTTCTGCAGTTGTTATGCTAATGCCGTGTTGCAATGCGTGGCTTTTACTCCTCCTCTCACGGCATATTTTCTCCAGGGACTTCATTCAAAATTTTGTAAGTTACTGAGACATTGTCCATTGGCATGTTTGATTAGTTGAGAATTGTGATACTAATGACTGCCTCACTGTGTTAGGTCTAAAGAAGGAGTGGTGTTTCATGTGTGAATTTGAGAGCTTGATTCAAAAAGCCAAAGAAGGGACCTCTCCAATTTCTCCAATTAGGATCGTATCCCAACTACAGAAAATTGGAAGCCAGCTTCATAATGGGAGAGAGGAAGACGCCCATGAATTTTTAAGGTATTATTGAAAACATCCACTCTAGATCTGAAAATGCTCGTCTTGTTCCTATTTTGAAGTTCTTCCTTTTTGGCATACCAACTCCAGCAATTTTAATATGTCAGGTGCGCCATTGATGCGATGCAATCCATTTGTCTTGTGAAATCTGTGGAGATGGAGTCCGGTTCTTCAGAAGAGGAAACCACTCTGATGGGATTGACATTTGGCGGCTATCTTCGGTCAAAGGTGGGCTGATACTCTTTTCACCAAGATTTTCCTTCCAGTCCTTTCTCTTTTTGAATTATAGCCTTACTTTTCTCTGCATCATGTGTGTGAAAATTCTTACATGGCCAAAACTTTTTCAACTGCAGATTAGGTGCACCAAGTGTCATGTAAAATCTGAGCGGCATGAAAGAATGATGGATCTAACTGTTGAGATGGAGGGAGATATTGGAACCTTGGAACAAGCTCTTCGTCGGTTTACCGAAAATGAGACTCTGGATGGAGAAAACAAGTATTATTGCAGCAGGTTGGCATATTAGCTCACAAGAACAGTCTTGATGACATAATTTTTTTGTCTATAGTTTGGTAGTGGATCTTATTAGGAAGACTATTCCTCTTTTACAAATTGTAGCTTTGGTTTATCCTCAAGAAGATGAAATAGGTTTTTCATTTTGGCTCTGCATCTGAATATGAAGGCGCTATTAACTTTATCAACAAGAAGGGTACAATGATTGATTGGTCGGGGATTGTATTGTTTACTAATTACGAACTCTAAGCATAATGGTCTTTGTATGATATTCTTTCATTGTGTATCAACCTTGAGCTGATATGCTTCTATGCTCTGGCCTTAGAGCACACTCGTAAGTGCGCTGCTATTTGCCTTTAATGTTGTTAATCCCTATTTAAAATGGTGACGGGCATGTAATACTGTTTTGTTGTTACAATTCTGCTCAAATTTGGTCTCATTTATTTATGCTGTACGATGCTATGGGCACTTCATCTAATTCCATTAGTACTTTTTTCGCATCTGCATAGCAGGTTTTGGGGATTGTACTCACTTTGTTAATGTTAATCAGGTGTAAATCCTATGAGAAGGCCAGAAAGAGATTGACAATATTGGAGGCTCCAAATGTGCTTACTATTGCATTAAAACGGTTTCAGGTACTGACGAAAGTTGATCAATCATACTGATGGTACTTTCAACTGGTGTATTTCCTTGGGTCTACTCTTGTGTGAAAAATTGATCCCTTTCTTCGATAACAGTCAGGAAAATTTGGAAAGCTCAACAAGTTGATTCGGTTCCCAGAGATCCTCAACTTGGCTCCTTATATCAGTGGAACTAGTGACAAATCGCCTATATACAGACTATATGGAGTAATAGTCCACTTGGATGTCATGAATGCTGCAGTTTCTGGTCATTATGTGTGCTACGTTAAGAATCCTCAAAACAAGTGGTTCAAGATTGATGACAGCACGGTACGTCCATGCATCGTTGCTCTGGAGAATTTAACATTATTTTATGTTGCCTTTTCATTTAACTAATTTCTATCGATTCATGGAATTGCATTTGGGTATGTTCTGAATGTTCTGACCTTTTTACTTAATATCTGCATTTGGAATTGTCCTTGACATAAAATCCAGTGCCTTTAACCATTCGGAAATGTACATGTGCTTGGTGCATGGCTATTTTGCCACAATTATTTAAGATTTCTTGTAGTTGCTTTCACCAATTGCCTGCCTTTTGACGAGAACGGAGCTTCTTGATGGTTTTAGTAGCTAATTGTTACTCTGTATGAAGCTTTATTGTAGTAGTTTTAATTGCTTATTCTGTTTGTTGAACTTTTCTACATGTTGCAGAATATAGATGGTACCGAATTGTTGTAGAACTTATGTTTTTGACTGTACTTTGATTATACTTGAATAGGTAACACCGATGGAACTTGAGAGTGTCCTCTCAACGGGGGCATACATGCTGCTCTATGCTAGGTAATAATTTCTACATGCATTTGAGCATTTGGGCATTTGATGAACAATTATGGTAGTGGCACATCGCTGAATTAGTTGAATTGTTGACCTTGTATAGGTGCTCGCCCCGGGCTCCCAGATCGATAAGAGACAAAATAATCTCGACGGACCCAAAACATAAAGCAGTACTTGGCAGAAACAGTGGGAAAATTGCTGCATTGAGCATTAAGCTGCCCGGAAGATTTTCCAGTGATATTTACCCCAATTCAATGTCTTCAGATGGTTCGGCTAACATTGAATCTTTCTATTCGAAGTTCCATCGGTTGCAAAGGATACTGGAAGAAGATTCTTCGAGCGACAGTTCTTCCCTATTCAGTAACACTTCAGATGAAGGATCTTGCAGTACAGAGGGGACCCGAGATTCTGCCAGCACAGACGACCTTTCAGATTATATATTCGTCGATGCAGTGCGAGGTTGTAGCAGCTCTTGGAGGAACTCCTCTGATTCTGACACTTCATCTTCTTCTTCCTCTCCCCTTTATTCGAGGCACTCACCACTAGCCAATCCAGAGAGACATGCTTCGGGTTTTGCTGAAACGAGCCCATCTCAAAGATACGGTTTGGATTCCAGTCTGGGAGGTGATGAATTTTTGAACTCAGACATTACTAAGTGGCGTAGTGAGTTAGAAATTAGTAGCAGCAGTAGTAGTAGATGTAGAGAGGCTGACTCGGAGAGATTAGCCTGGTCGAATGGCTCTTATGATTTGAAAAATGGTGTCTCTTTAAGAAGATCGGCGAGAGAAAGAACAGATTAAGCCTTTTAATTACTTAGGATAGAGGGTGGGTAAATAAAAGTTCTGGGGAAGGTTTATCTGAAAGTGTAATCCTTTTGGCTGGTCATGTCTTGGTAAATATGAGTAAAATCACCATTTTGCATATACTCGGCCTTTTGCAGCTCACTTTTATTTTTTGAAAATCCGTTTCGATTTTAAAATTGGGAAGGTCATGAGATCAAAGATAGTGCATAGAGGAGCTTTGCTCTCAGCAATGAATCTGTGGACATGATGGATAAGATATGGAGTTAATTGAGAGTAGTTTGCTGTCTGCTCATAATGAAATGTCTTGGTACTTACCTATTGATCTTAAAGATTTGGTGAATTTTAGCAAAGTTTCGTTATGGTGCAAGTAAGTATTTTTTGTATCCCCGGAATGAAATGTCTTGGTACTTACCTATTGATCTGAACCATCAGTCTCATTCTTCCGATGGGTTCCACCGTTCGGCCAAGGTTGGTCTTGGAGTATGAAAAGATTCACGCAAATACCGCGCTCGTCCAAACTGATCGTGTCGAGATGCCTGAACCAACATCGAGATTGAGGTTAACCTTAACTAGGTTGTTACTGGTGACTTAGGTCGAGATGAAAAATTATGTCACGGCATGTGATTTGCGACCATTGCCGCCTCCTATCGGGTGCCGAAGTTAAGATGCGTGTGCGAGTACCTATGCAGATCAAGAAGGGAAATCTTCCCAAGTCTATGACAACCCACAGCCGACGTTAAGATCATGAATAGCGGCCTTAGAAACCGAAAGAAGGTGGGGGAAAACTTAAGAGTCAAAAGAAGGGACAGCCGACCCAAAAAAAGAGGGACAGTAAATGAGGCGGATCGGTCCAACCACCGCCAAACCAAACCAAACCAAACCAGCTAACCTCGCACCTTCCTTCTGTCCAAACAAACACGTGTGCGGACTCCCCATGAGCACGGCATTCTTAATGATCGTCAAAATGGCATTAGCTCCGGGCTTCTCGAGTTGAACTTAAGAAGGCAACAGTGTACGAGTCGAATTCAGATCTTAATCGAGGAGGACGAACCGACAAACCGACAAAACCGTAGCGATCTCTAGGGATTGCACTAGGGGATGCTCGTGACTAGGTAGTGCACCGCCAAGAACGGGCCATGCATGCACGTGAAGAACTTCCCCGTCTGCTGCCAAATCACTGTGTGGGTCTGAAATCTGAAAAGAACCCATGGCCTGCCATGGACGATTTTGGAATTTCCTGTCTTCTTTGCCTCCGGCGAGCAATTCAAGTCCTCCACGTGCGAATGAAGATTTGTCTTTGACTCGATCTAGATGGAGAATGCACATCGAATGGCCAGTTCCTGCATGTGGCCATACTTCTAGATCGGTGTGCATTATTTGATTGGACTGGCGAATTCAATAATGGAAGGTCGAGCATATCTATGACGCCCGCATGCATAGAAAGACAAGCCCGTTTCAGGAAATTTCTGAAGCTAGGGTGACTTATGCCTATGCCAACAGAGAATAGATCCAGTGTACTTTCACTGTGTGAGCTTGGTCCGTTTCTATACCAATGTGGGTCTTCTTTTACTTTTTTGCAGAGGCAAATGACGTTAATGTTGGTAACAAAATCAAAGTTACACAGCCACTATAGGTATGTAAAAGTAAAAAGGCCGTATCTTCCTCAATCCTTTTTCTTACTCTTCTGATTGGTGGGTTATGAACATAGATACGCCCATACTTATAGTCAATTAACTTTGTCGAGCAGGTTATTCCATAATTTGTAATTTACCGATAGGAGGTATAATGCATAGGAATATATAGCCCAAAATCAAATGAAAGATAGGGCACCATGGGAATTGGTACTTGGTCAAATTATTGTCCAAAAGTGTCAAATCAACATAAAACTGTTGTAGAGAGATGATGCCATTACAAGCCGTTGAAGCTTTCAATGACGTAAACCTTGATTGAATGCTTAGGATTAGCCAGGGGGATGGCGACACGCAACGGCCGATCCTAAAAGATCACCCTTTAGTTGAATGTGTTTCATTGGATCAATTCAAGGAAAAATTAAAACGATCTAAGCTAGAATCACAACGTTGTCTTTCTCTGCTCAAGAGATTGCATAGGCATTTTAACTGGGATTTTACTAAAGTTTAGCCTTATAAAGAAAGATTCTTTGCATCATCCAGGAAAAGAATAGAAAAGTGGATTTTTAAACCTATTTTTGACACGGAGGAGAGTATCTTGGATAACGCAAACAAGGATTTGCAACCGGGTGGCCTGTTTGCCAAAAGAGGAGCAAGCCGAAAGAGGAGCAAATGAAAAGAACCCGCGCATGGCAGAAACAGTGATGACGTTACGGCGCATGTTCTGTGCATCCTCCCATCTAATGCCTCATGCTGTTCTTTGGGTGGGCGTGCCTATCCCGGCATTGTACGTTCGTGCACATGTCGACTCGGTCGTGTTTGTCCGCCATACATAGGCACGACTCATTTGCAGTTCGCGTGGGGGGACCATTGCCCAAGTCGAAACAAAGACCAACGTAGTTGGATTTGCATGAACCGTGCTTATAAGGTGTCTACCGATCGTGTAGTGACCATCATTTCCCACATGACATCCGTGGCAGTTGAAATCGATTCACGAAATGCTTGAATTTCAAGTATAACGCGCATGCCCACGTCGTAACCCTTGACTTCGAAAGTTCGTTTCTGGTGGGCTAGATTGATTCTTTCAAGCCTCCGGGATCCACAAATGCGAGAACCAATGTCCCCAATATAAAATATGAAGCGTGATCCGATGGATTTATCGGGAATTTTGATTTGTATTTACAGTTCCATTTGATACGCAAAAGATGTGACATTTTTGGAAAATGATTTGCAAGAAGTCATTCTCTGAGAAAACGACAATATTTTTATAGTATTTAGTTGAAACCTGAAAATAAAATGGAAAATATTTTCTATCATTTGGAAATAAAAATCTATTTTCCTAAATAGACTTACGTTATTCAAGCTTTAGTGACTTGTGCATAGATTATCAAGTAACCCAATATGGACATCAAAGTCCCAAGCCTGAATTCCTAGCTCCCGAACACGAGCATGGGCATCGACCTTGAGTCCATCGAAACCAAACCCAAGAATTTGATGCCCGTCCTAGCTCCTTGGCTCACTAGCCTAGGTGTGTAGAGATGAGGCTTAGGTCCGTAGTGCCTAGGCTTGAGTCCATTGAGGACAACCCCAGACTCCAGCACTCGAGAATAGGACCTTGACACCTAAGCCTAAGTCAATTGAGGTTGGGCTTGGAAATCCAGTATCAATGCTTGCACTTGGGTCCATCGAGGTCAGCCCCCCAACTTGACACCTGAGACCAGTTCCCTTGCTACCAAATAGAGACCTCGATGCCCATGCTCGAGTGCATTGAGGCCAAGTCCTCGTCCCCAATGCCCGACCCCAAGTCTAGCATCAATGCACCGGGGTGCGGACATGGGGGACCCCAAAGCCCTAGGCCTAGTCTTGATGGACCAAGCTCGAAAGTCAAGGATCCAAGCATGGGCACTAGGGTTTGAGGCCTTACCTCTACGAACTAGGGCATAGGTGCTAGGGACTCGGCCTCGCTACCAAGGACTCAAGAATGAGCATTGGGATTCTCGTACTTAAGTATAGAGTTTATGGTTCAAGCGCTAATACTTAATCATATTTTGGAAAATAATTTTCATTTTTTAAAAAAAGAAAATCATTTTCTTAAATTTAAGTTTTGGTATGAGAAAACTTTTCAATTGACTTAAAAATTATTTTTTCATTTTCTTAAGTGATCCAAACATTAAAAAATAAGAAAAATATTTCCTAAAAAAATTCTTCATGAAACAAACGGAGTCTATAATTAAATAGTTTTCGGATTATGAGTTTGGCTATTACTCTTTTTTTAATAATAATCTTTCACACTTTAACTGTAATTACGACAACTTGGTTTTTAATCAAAAGAATTTAACGGGACTGCGATGTCGGGCGAATGAAAAATAAGATCATTCTTTTCTCGTATTCCTTGCGGGAGAGTTAAGCTTCTTAAGTGAGCATTGGAAAAACTGTTCGAGCTTCGAGATTTGTTCAATCCGCGTTTCTACGAGAGTTTCACTCAATGATTAATCCGTGTTTTCACCGTGTCAATACCGTATAGCGTCCTTCCATGTGCTCCATCCTTAAAAGAATATAACAAGATGTTCGGAGCTACGAAGGCATCGCAAAAGTCGGATCGCCACAGCATCCCATGCGTTGCGGACATTTGTCTAACAAAGCAACAGCAACTAAAGTCCCGAAGGGCAGAGTGTCAACCCAATTTTTTTATTAAATTAGATCACTAGTAGCCTATCTTTGCGGCTGATACCGACAGTGATAAAATATAAGCATTTCTTATTTTACTTATTCACTAATATATATATGAGCAAATGCTACAAAAAAATCACAAATTATGTCCACTATAACCAAAATATCTTAATTTTTTTTATGTCACAAGAAACCTCAATCTTATCCACTTTAATAACCTATATCATGCATGCATGTTTCGAGATAAATTTGTCATACACGTATTATTTTGAAATCTTTTAAGATATGAACAAAAATTTGGTGTTTTTTAGTGATGCTAAAAAAGAGTTCATGGTATTTATGTCATGATAAATATAGTTTTGAATTTTTTGTATTACTCTAGACATATTTATATCTTTCTTTTTCTTTTTTTCTTTTTTTTTTGTCAACTCAAGACAAACATTCTCTTAAAGCACAACCGACCAGAATTTGAAATCATTGGGTTCAAATGTCTGAGGTTGCGTGTAGAGCCATGCCACATGAATCATTCATCTAAATTTTGCTTTAGTCAAGGGCACGTGAATCCCTTACGATCGTGTTCGGGTGGGCGTTTTAATTTGGAATGTCCATTCCGTCTCCAAATGCAATCATGATTCCTTTCCGCATTTGTCTAAACGCACATAAGGAAAACGATTTCTTAATTGCTAGATGCAGATTGATGAAGAAATCTTAAGCAGTGTAAATGTCAAAGACTTAACAAACGCTCTACAAGTCTTGGTCTTCCAATAGCTTTCGTTTTTACCCCAAAAGCATGTCGTTTTGTCCTGGAGCGATGCCGAATAATGAATGCATCGAGAGTAGTGTTCGTTGTTTTGTCTTCTTGAACAAGCTCAAAAGTAACTTTTCAATTTTCCTACCAAATTTCGATATTATTATCTAATTTATGAGAACTATGAAAGACTTACCAACTAATCCAAATACAGATTTTGAAAGTCTTGAGTTTCTTCGTATGGAACAGACAAAAAGGGAAAGCGTGCGCGGCGCAAGATTTAAAAATTAACAATCGGAAAAACCTAGACACGATCGTCACTTTTAACATCTACACGACTTTCCCATCGTCTACTTTTTATAATATACCATTTTGCATCTTGTGTTTTCGCGCGAGACACCAAATTGCGTCCCCCATTAATTTGAGACTTAGATTTACTTACAAGATCACCCACTTCTCTTCTCAAATTAGCCCTGCTCATCTTCTGAATTCCTCAACCTTCCAAAGCAAACCCTACTTAGAAAATTCGACCCTCCTAGTCTAACCGATTTACGCCGCTCCTGTACGCTACAAAGCACCTCCAGTTGCCATCTGCGTCACCAATACTAAGCCATCCTCCACCCTGCCAGTCTATATCGTCATCCCCCTGCCCCCCTCCCTTAAGTCAAGGCGGCCGGCCATGGATGACCATCACGGCCATGGACAACCTTGACCGAGGTCACGCGTGGCGGCTAGTGATCTCTAACGACCAAGGCTGTCCATGGAGTACATCACATAGCATACTGTTGACACCCAAAATTGCCCCTAATATCACGTGCTGGCCACGAAGGGATAATATGTGAAATGCCCCATTTTGTTCATAAAGTCGAGGGCAAACAGCTTTTGTGGAGGCTACTTAGGTTGAGTCTCGATGAAATTCTAGAAGCAAATTCTAGACTTGATGGCCAAGTAACTGATTGCCACGTGTTAGACTATGGGGATAGTGCACTATATTTGAAGATTAAGTGAAATTAGCAACATAGCATGAGCAAGAATCACTGCTACAAGAAATATGCATAAAAATAGAGAGCCGTTATTTACTTGATGAGCAAGTTGTGTAAGTATCATCGATAAGTCAGAAAACAATTGCTTATGGATAAGGGTGTTAAGAAGAAATGAAAAACATGGAGAATGCTAAGAGTAATGCCCAAGGAAAGGAAACCGACTAATGGTTACCAATCCATCTTATAAATACCACTAGGGGTGATCGACTCTAGGGTGGGGAGGGTCCAGACCTGGGCCTTGTACCTGACCCTGTTATAACATAATCTCTTTTTTTGGACCCTTTATTCGACACTTCTTGCATTAGACCCTGTACCCGAACCAACATGTTTTTTTTCGGTCCAATTTCAGGGTCAACCTTATTTCCACTAGAACCTATTTTGTAACTACTCGATATACTATATAATCTTGAATTGTACATTAATAAGCGAGAACATTTTTAGGGGAAGTTGAGGTTGACACCAAATTTTGGAGTGGCTGAGCGAAGGTTTACCAATTGACAAAATAATTAATGGGAACAATCCGTATAATGCGCACTAACGGCGCATTTGCACAAAAGAGCCTAACAAATTTGAGATAAAAAAATCAAAGATTCCTAACCTCAATAAAATTGGTGAACTTGGGATTTCTATTGACCACTAACCGATGAATCTAGAAATCCATCAAATCAGACACATAAGAGAAACAAAGATTATAGCCAAGCAAAACTCTAATTTGGCCCCAAGAAATGGGGAACAAGCAAAATATCGAGCAAAGGGGGGGCTACCCCGTACTTGAGCTTGTGCTTCTCGGAGTCTTCAAGGGGGACGTAGTACTTGGCAAGGCAGATCTTGCCACGTTGGTTTTGCAACAGTATGAATCAAATCATAGAAATTTGGCTACGACAGATGCTGTCCATTGAATGGTGCGAGAGGGAGCCGGCGATGGATAGTGCGATGGTGAGTCGATGAGGGAGGGAAGCGAGTGAGGAAGAGGAACGATGAAGGAGGAGTGTTGTGTACATTTGAAAGAGCTAAGAGGAAAAAAGGTCGCATGGCTACGAGAGTAAGAATAAAAATCAAGGAAAAAAAAATAGGATTTTGGAACCAATTCCAAAACCAGTCTGGGAACCAATTCCCAGGGTGATAATTACTCGGAACCGGTTCCCAACCTTGTTTTCTGGGTGAGTCGATCCGGTTCTCAAGTATACTCGGTTCGATTGCACACCCCTAAATACCACAACCTATTTAACGAAGAGCCCCCTAAATAATATAACTATCTTTACTTTATCTCATTTTAGCTATAGTTTTTAAGATTCCCGTCATTGCTTAAATTTCAGCATGCGTCTCTATCCAGTCCAATATTGTTGATTGGATTCCGGTGTTGTTTCACAAGTCCAACGTCGTTGATTAAATTCCAACTTTATGTTTTCTATCCATGAGTATTACTGTTGATTAGATTCCAACTTTACACCTAAAATAAGCTGTGTCGTAGATTAAATTCCAACGTAATCTGAGTTTGAAGCATAGACTATCCAACTACTAGTGTCTAGATTACATCATTGATAAGATTCCGGTATAATTTGTGCTCAAAAGCAATTAATTTTTGAAGTATTAATTATCAGAGTTATATATATAAGTTGAAATGAAATTTCCCATTACATTTGACATTTTATGTCCAAGCTCAACACAGAATTCAAGTCTCCTATAATAAAATAAAAGCATATCATTTGGCGAAAGATTGTTCACAAGAATCAAAATCGGTGAAACACATACAAAAAAAGAGGAGTGATGCATAGAAAAGAGAAAAAGATGAGCACCGGCGGCTAAGAGAAGGGTGATAGCTACCCACAATGGTGGAGGCCACAGTCTGAGGACGGTAGTCATTGAGGATGGAGGAGGCCGAGAACTATTGGGCATGTGGTGGGTAGAAGAGTTGAAATTGAAGGCAACGATTTGTGTTTGGTGAGTTGAGAATTGAGATAGGTGTTTTTTTTTTTTTTTCCTTTCAAATAGAGAGTAATTGGGTCATCTCAATTACGAGATACTTAGTAACCTTTTTAACAAACGATTCAAAAGTAGAATCGAGACCAATTTTCAAAGGAGCACGCGGTTTGTCCTCAAAATAATAAATAAAATATTAAAGTTAATTCAAACAATTTATATATCAAAAGTTTGAAATCGACCGATCTCCAAATGAGAACCAGGAGCGAAATGGTGACCGTTATGAATAATATTAAAAGTCAGCCAATTTTGTATTAGGATTTGCAAAATCTTATAATTTCAATTTCTTGAAAGGATCTCCTGAGTCATGTTTTATATTGATCTATTAGCTAAATCCCAAAACAATCCCAAACTCAGGTTCAGAATACTACCAAGAGAAAGGGACTTATAAGATTACAAGCCTGGTTTTTCTACTGTTCGGTTTGCGTGCCGTGAGAGGAAGAAGACAAGCGTCATGATCGCAACGAGAAGTTTTAATGCAAAGACTGGGAACAGGCTCAACCCCATCCATGCACCCATCACTTATCGCTTGGAGGAAGAAGAGATGAACTTCATGATGGCTCCATCGAGAGAAACGATCCAAAAAACAAATTGGTATGGGCGAGCGAGATAGAGGAAAAGATTGATGGGGACCTCCTGCATCGCGCAAGTTGCTTTCTGCGTGGGCACCGGGCCGTCCCCATTTTCCAATCAAGGGAAGGAAAGGAAGCAGGAAGGGACAAATCAAAGTACAGATGGATGGCTTGATTGGTCTGCAATAGTCAGCCCAATTTGGTGACAAGTGGGGTTTGGTTTGCTCGTTTTCAATCTTTCACGAAGTGTGTAGGGATAAAGCAAAAGCTAATCGCCATCCTCTTCTCTTTTCCTCTCTCTTTCTCCCTCTAACCTGCCCCGACAAAGGAGCTGGCAAGCACAGACCAGGACCAAACCCTAGCGCCCATGTTTGGCGACACCGCCTTTATCCTCCTCCCCGCGGGAAGTTGCAGATGAAGATGATCTCTTTATCTAGAGACCTCCCGGGCAGATTCTGAAAACCCTCTTGAAAAGGAAACCCAACCCCCTCAAAACATCAGCCCCTCAAAGCTTGGAAAGGCCGCTTTTGCTTGCTGATGGCATCAGAAAAGGAGCTTTGTCGTTCTTGCAAAGAATCAAGATTCGCGAACCCTAAACAATGCCGGGTCAAATTCTTGTACTCAGGGATTAACCTTAGGAAGCGTGAAAATTGGATGAAACCTCGGGCTGTTCTCTCGAGTACCGGGATCTGGCCAAGTAAAAACTTCCTCTGATATGATGATTATCAACCTTGGCTTCGCAACGACAATCCTTCTCGCCAAAGAAAAATGGAATGCTTAAAAAGATATTGTCAATGAGTATATTCGACGCAATAGTCAATAATATATCATTTTCAATACATTGGTCGTGGTTGATACGATACGGATAAATGAAAATGACCCATTTTGAGGGTCGAGGAGGTCTTCTGCGTCAATAAGGTCCATACTTTTAAATCGAGAAAAAAGCAAAGACAGAAAGGAGAGAAGGCCGAAAAAGTACATTTAAGAAATGCTGGTACCATGTGAGGATTATTTTACACTAAAATTTAGGGAGAGCTTGTTTGTAGATACTTCAAAAGAGCCAATCATCCACTTTCCCACCGAAAAAACACCGAGAATAAGCAAAAAATTCAAGGTTTCCTGATGTCCTTAACTGACGACAAGAAACATAAACAGGGAGCAAAACAGCTAACGAAATGAAAGATTCAGTGCGCAGTCTCTCTCTCTCTCTCTCGCACAATTTCACTTCCCAAAGGAACAAGAGAAGATAACAAGTACAACATTGGACAAGCCAAGAAGAAAACCATCTCTCCACTTTCTTTATTACAACTAAAGTCAATCCAATAAGAAAAGGCAATAACCAAAGAGGATTCACAGTGCTTCAAAATCAGAACCCTGAAACGGAAAAATTCGACTAAACTAACTTCAAAAGACAGTTGATGAAACCTTACCAAAATAGAAAAAAGACAGTCGAGGACAGAGACCACCCTCCGCCCCAAAAAAGGGGGAAGAAAAAAAGAATCAGTAAGGCGGTGCTTGCCTCGGAGCTGAAGCCCAAATCGCATCGGACGGCAAATGGCAACTGTACATCGACACTCCAGAATCCGCCGGCGGCGGCTGCGGATGCGGCGGCGCGCTCTCGCAGCCTCCCGAAGCCGGGGGCGAGTGCCCGTCCCCACCCCTACCGGACACCGAGCCGCTCCCGCCGCCGCCGTCCTCCTCCTCCGCGGGCAACCGGTGGAACGAAGGGTTGCTGAACGTCGCCGCCACCACGAAGACGGGCCCGGCGGCCACGAGGGGCCCGGCCACGGAGCCGCCGAGCATCTGGCCCTGGGGGCCGGCCACGGAGATCTTGAACCCGTCGGGGACGAAGAAGGTCGACGAGGCCGCCTGCGGGGCGACGAAGGTGGCGGAGATGGAGAGGATGTCGAAGCGGCCGTGGAAAGTGACGGTGGCGCCTGGTGGGGAGGCGGAGGGGTGGCGGATGGTGAAGTTGGCCACGGCGCCGGAGCCGGCGAGGACGCAGAGGCCGATGGCCTTGCGGCGGCAGAAGGTGGAGATGGAGTGGACGACGTCGGTGCCGCCGGGGACCTCGAGGATGTAGGGGGCCATGGTGGGCTCGGGATCGCGGGTGATGATGAGGGGCGGCTTGGGCTTGTTCTTGGAGCCCGGGGGCGGCCGCGGGGGCGGCGGACGACCTCGATGGAGGCGCCGTCCCCGGCGGGGTGGTCGGAGGCGGAGGCTGGGTTGGGCTTGCCGGGGGAGGGGGCGGCGGCGGCGGCGGCGGGTGAGGAGGTGGTGGTGGAGGAGGGGTCGTCGTCGAGCTGGAAGTGGTGGGAGAAGGGGCGGGGGTGGTGGAGGTTGGAGAACATGGCGGTCGGGTCGTGGGCGGGGGAGCTGGTCTTCTTGCTGTGCTGCTGTAAGTACTCGCCTTTCATCTGAATATTCTTCTCCTCCTCCTCCTCCTCCTCCTTCTTCTTCTTCTTCTTCTTCTTCCTTTCTCTTCGGTGGTGGTGGAGAAATGATAAAAGAGTTTCAGGGGGAGGAAGAGAGGAAGAGAGAGAAAGAGAGGGAGATCAGGAATGGAGGTGGATGGGCTTGCAAGTAAAGACTAATGGCGCCGCTGTTTGGGAAAGGGTCCCACGCTACACAGTACCCGAAGAGAGAGAGAGAGAGAAAGATTGAGAAGATGGTGGCATCGAGCGCGCAGAGTCCACCTTACCAAAAACAGGCTTTTTTTTTCTCTCCTTTGGCACCGCCTTCGTTCGCTTTGCCTCTCTTTCCAGAGAAAAGGTCACTTCAAATCCAATCCCTTCTCTCTCTATTTTTTGGATGCTCAGCTTTTTCGACATGGGGGGATGTTTCCATTTGCCCCTCTCTCTCTCTCTCTCTCTCTTTCTCCCCCGGTGATTCGAGAGCGAATTTGACCGTCTCGTGCCGGCCCCGTCTCGCGATGAGGAAATTTCCATATGTTAACGAATGAAAAGATGAAGAATAAAATGCCTTCTGCCGCTCATTTTTATGTTTGACCAAATTTGAGATGGGCCAGGATTTTCTTTTCTCCCTTTTTACATTTCCGGCTTTGGTCGACACAGCTAGTGGGATTCGACCTTCGCTGCGCCTGCCGCTGTTCCCATCGTTGGCGTCCATTTATGGAAACATCGAAGGCAAGGACAGGACACGTCTTAACGTGTCTTTCCTCCTTCTAATAATTAGTCACCCACCGCGGCACGATGGGGCTCGCTCCAAGTTCATATCCTACATCATTATTTATTTATTTATTATCCTGTTCGGAACGTCTCCAAATTCCCATGTCGTCGTGTGTTCTATTTGAAGCAACGTCTGTCCCTCCCTCGAAAAGGGTCTTTCTTAATTAGGTAAAAAAAAAACCCCATCTTGCAGCTCCGCCTTGGTTTCGCTAGATCGACTGGGGATTGGGGAAGCTGAAGTTTCTTTGGGGGCGAGTTCTGCTTCTTCGGAGAGAGGGAATGTTCTTGCCTCGTCCACCTGTTTAGGCTCTCTCGTTCGGTGACTTCTCGTTCGGTGACTTGGCGTACCGGGGATTGTTGCGTGTCTGATTCCTCTTCGTCTGCAAAGTCCGTTCCATTCCTTTCTCGGATCAAAGAGATTGGTCCGGGAGAGGAATTGGCGACTGTCTGAGCATGAGACTGCATAGACTTTTGTTTGTAGATATATTTAGGACTTTCCGTAGGTGTTATTGGGGTCTTGCTGATTGAATTTCATAGACTAAAGGTTTTATTGCTGAGCTTGTGAATGAAATTCTAGAGGGTCGAAAGAAGAAGTGTGGGATAGATGGAAGAAGCAGGGACATGTACGCTTTTATTGGAAGGACACGAATGGCACAGGAAAATTGCCCAATCCGTGCTAATCCTATTATACGGAATCAATTCAATCTTACACTTTTCAAATTTGTCAATTTAGTCGTAAACATGTTTAAGTTAAAGATTAAATTGACAAATTTGAAAAGTGTATAACTGAATTGATATTCATATAATAGATTTATGAATGATTAAATAATTTTCCCTGAATGGCATTTCTTCGAGTCTTTGTTAAAGCAGATGGAATTATTATGATTTGCACTTCCTTTTATGCACACGATGAAGAACTTTTGTTGTGTACATGATCCGAGTGGAGTTTCTTTAAACAAACTTGGCGTTGATGAATGACAGGTTTAAATCCGACCAATTCTAATAAATGGAAAACTCTAGAATTCCTAAGGCTGATTTATAAAATTGAATTGTTAAGTGATATGTCAAACCATCATTAGTTCTTGAATACAACCCAAAATTGAATTGCTAAGGATGGTTTGTGTAATTGTGCGTACAATATATATAGTGATGATTATATGTGTAATGTATGAGGTGCTTCATCATAAATGAGACAGAGGGGTAACATATTTATCTTTTGCCAAAATCTTTTTTCGAACCAATTTTTTTGTATTTTTCTTTTTCATGTAATATATTGCCCCGGACCATCAGGAGAACCTCCTCATCCATAACTTCATGCGAGTACGGCCATGCAATCACTATGAAGTCACCAGAAGGGTATGAGGTGAACCCGCCTGTAGTAGGCCACCTAACATTGAAATAATGTGATGTGAGGCCAATTACGTGTGAAAATGATATATACACTGATTGCTTGGGATAATTATTAGAAAATTTTTAAACTTATTACACAATTCAATCATAAACTTTGGAAAAAATCTAAATGAAGGCTCAAAGTGCTCTTATTTTCTCAAATAATGGCTTGAAATGGACTTTATTTCAAATAATAGCCCATTATTTTCTCAAATAAGAGTTTAAAGCGTGCCTTATTTCAAATAAGGGTTTGAAATACCCATATCAGTCTTCAAAAATAATCTCAACTCACTATTTATAAAGGACAATTTTGTCTTTTTATTATTTTCATAAAAAAAGGTAGGAGGGTGCTCCCTCCCACCTGCGGCCACCACCCCATCGGCGACGACCCTCACCTAGGCCGGAGCAAGGGCAGGCGGCCCTCGCCCAAATCTAAGAGAGGATCCTCGCCTCTGGTCCGCAAGGGTTGCTAACTCTTGCTCAACGCCCCCAAACCTTGGGCGAGATTCGAAGGCATTGGGCAAGGGCTAGTGACCCTCGCCCAAATCTAGGAGATGGTCGCCACCCTCTCTTGCCTCTAGCAAGGCCCTATAAGGCCTTGTCTCTAGTCGGCAAGGGTTGTCATCCTCACCTAGGTGCCACCGGCCTTCGCTCCCACCCCACCAATGATGGGGCAATGGCCACAGCTAAGAGAAAGCCCCTCTAGCCTATGTTTTTCCTTTTTAGAAGTTTTTTAAAATTTTTAATTTAATTTAAATTTAACTTGTGTTTGAACGAAAATATCATTGATTGGCTGAAATATTTTGTCGGTTGACAAGACTAGGCCATTTTTTAAAATAGCCATAACCTATTCAAGCTCTTCTTTGAGATTGATATAGGCACTTCAGACCCTTATTTGAAATAAAGTTCACGACAAACCCTTATTTGAAAAAATAAAAGCACTTCAAGCTTTTATTGGGAATTTTCCTTAAACCTTTCAATTTGATTAATTTAGTTCTAAATTTTTTGACAATTTACAATTTATCAATTAGTCAATTAGATCAATTTTCACAAAAAAAAAATGATGACTTTAATGTTAACTATTTTATGTGATATAGTCGATACACAACATGGTCAACACTAACATGGACAATTTTGTAATTTTTTTTTTTTTTTAAATTATTCTCTTTTCTTTCTTCTTTTATTTTTCCTTCTTCCTCTACCAATCGCCAGCCCCCGCGATTGCCAACAACTAGCCATAGGTGAGAGCTAGCAACGCTCACTCCCACTAGATCTAGCAAGGGCCGACCTCTCCTACCACCAGAGGTTGCCCCTCGCTTGCCTCGAGCGACCTCGCCCTTGTGAGGGCAAGCCTCAGTGAAGCTAACCCTTGCTGGCTATTGCTTGTGGCCATTCGTCAGCTATTATGGAGGCCCGACAACCAGCAAAGGAAGAAGAAAGAAAAGAAAACAAATTGGACAAATTTTTTTTATAAATTTTAAAAAAATTATCCACGTCAGTATCAATGATATTATATAGGAAAACTAATGTCCACATTAAGCAATTAAAATAGGTTAAATGGACTAAACTGACAAATTGTCAAAAAGTTTAGACTAAGATTAATCAAATTAAAAGATTTATAACTAAATTGATGCAAATTTAAGACTTTTTTTTTTAATTACTTTCTCCTAATTGCCCCTTCGCTCAGGTCTTGCCCCTTTTTTCCTGCATAATAAATGCAGCAATGTGGATGACGAAGGACGCTGAGACTCGTTTCGAGCCGCTGTTCTCGAATTGAGTGACGAGATAAGAGTTTCCTTATCAGTTACTGCTTTTGGTATGGGAAGCCCTTACTTATCTTAAGAAAAGAAGACAGCTTGCCATGAGGGAAGAATCACACTAAAAACTACATTAAAATTTTCCAATTCGCAGATACTAAGGTAAGGGTCGTAGAATCCAACTTCTTCCCTTGTAGGTTACACACCCACCCAGGCCTCTGCCGCAGAACCCCAAGTACTTAAACATGAAATGAATAAAACAATGTCGATCGATGGCTCGTGACCCCATTTCTGCCGCATCGATATTAGGATTTATTCTGAGGTGCTTTCAGAGAGCATTGTGATGACGTGCGTTCTGCCTAGTGTTATCATTTCAACAGGAAAATAAATTATAAATTGCCCGACACGAAATAATTCGACACAGGCAAACGGAAACATCCAAGCGCCTATGAAACGTTCTGGCTAAGGCAATGAGTTGGACATCACCCGACGTATGGTGTCTCGACAAATTATGCGCTCAGAACACCCATTTTACTGTTTCTTTCCTCGAGTTTTAGACCGGCAAAACTAGTGTCTCGGCAAGATTTCAAGTTAGGTTGTGAAGGGTCGAGCGAATCACTCATGCACAAATCCACACCTATGTTCAGGCACACAAAAGATGCCTCCACATTATCGTCAACATGATGGCATTCGAGAAACCCAACGAAAGGAACGAAGAGAGTGCCAAATTCTCATGTCACACTAATGTCCATTTTGACAGTGGGGGCCTCTCAGGGTCAAACTGCCTCTTCGAGTCCCAATTGAATACGATTCCCTCTTCCTTTTTCTCTTTCACTGGGGTATAGAAACAGTAACCTTGGTTAAAAATGGAATGGAATCCGCAGATTCCCCCACCTTTTTTCTTTGACAGAACACCCATGACAAGAAGAGCAGCCAACGAAACTAACCGATCGAGGATTTATGCGCGCGCAAAAGAGTGACTTTTGCTCATAACCAATCGCATGAGAAAGCATAAGACCAATGTGAAATCATGGGCTGTCGACCTGTGAGCAAGAAGCAACGTTGCCGAAGATCTTCCGCTGCTTTCACTGTGGTTCTTGTTGTGATTGCGAGTTTACTGGCCAGCATTCTCGCACAGTGCACGCTCAGTTTTCCACGATGAGGACGAGGAATTAACTTTTCAAGAGATGCTGAAGTGATATGAAAGAAGAGGGAATTACCCCATTTGTTACGCAGAGGTTTTATCCGTGCAGAAAAGCAACTAACGATGTCTCTAGGACCCTTAAGTGCCATCGAGACAGTGCGATAATGCGCATCGCATTTGTATAGGGCGACATGCGATTCGCGCTTCATGTACAATGATGGTCTAGTCGTCAACAACATAGCACGTCTAGCCAATAATCTTCCAACGTTTTAAACTTAACTTGCGTATTGCTCTGGTTGGACACGCTTCACTAAACCAGCAAGTGTCAAAGTATGGATTGAGTTGGCCTCCCATGCTCGGTGTTATTCACAAAGCAATATCATAACAAGGTCATCTAAGCAGAAGACATGGTATCTCCCAGTCCAACATTCACATACGTGATATGCCGTTCACTTCAAGAGCATGAGACAAACAAAACGACAATATCTGCTATTCATTGGAAAGACAAATTATAGGAACAACAGAATATCAAACCTCACATAAGTAAAGAAGAATAACAATAACTTCACAGACAATCAGAGAAACACGGGAAATAGCTAGTGCAGCTTAGAAAACTCAAATGGGTGGAGATAGCAGAACTACAATCCCCTCACAATAACCTCAAGCCAGACACAACCACCTGTATCCACATAATATAAGTATTACCTACTAAATAATAACAAGTCAAGTGATGTCAAACTGAGGAGATTGCTTGCTCAAGGACTGGATGAGTGGGGCGGGAAAAGAGAAGGGATGGTGGGTAAATCTTTTGGGAGCTAAGGGATGGTGGGCAAGGTGGGCTTTGGCAACTCAGGAACAACTGGTATTTCATGCAGCTTTGGGACCTCGGGCTTTGGCAGTGGAGGCAACTCGGGCTTTGGTAAGGTTGGGACTTCAGGTTTTGGCAGAGAAAGTAACTCCGGCTTAGGCAAAGTTGGGATTGCGGGAATAGGAGGTAGCTCAGGCTTGGGAAGCTCAGGAATCTTGGGCAAGCCTGCATCAAGAAGGTGACGCGAAGCAAGGACTCCATCACCAATTATTAAGGATAGAGTGAGAAGCAAGAGAGGAAACAGAATGAATTTCTTGTAACAAGCCATCTCTGTTGCTTTTGACTTGAGACCTCTTGAAGATTGGAGATGTGTTTAAGTTCAATTTGGATGTCAAGCCAATACTTCAGGCTTTTTATACTGATTAAACTGCGCAATGAGGCATCTAGGAGATAAGAGACCAGAGCAGGGTTGGTGGGAAAGACTTTATCCTGTTAGTTGGAACCGTTCCATCCATCATGAGCACACATCAGAGAGGTTTGATGCATGGGCATGCCACATGTAGCAATGATCTTTAACAAAAGTCGATACAAGTGCTGCTGCTTATCTAAACTTTGCTGACAGAGGCAGAAGTCATCCTCTCGTGCACGAAATGTCCTTTTTCTCTACTTGGTTTTTCTTTCTTTTTTTCATTTCATGTATCTCGGTGGACATGAGATTCAACATATACAACTCGCAACATAAGAAACACCTCAAAAATTCAGTTAAACACAATTCGTTAAGTCCAACATTCTTCCAAAAGGCTGATATTGATTGATACCCATAAAAGTAAGCAAAAGTTCACTCTTCTGAGAAGATTGATCATACTTTAAAATTAAAAAGAGAAAAAACACTGAGAGGATGATCAAAGAGATGGAATCACATAGTGAAAGGAAAAGCAAAAAAACAAAAATGTAAAGTTCTGGCAGAAAGAAGCTCAATAACCTCACATTCGAGCCACATAGGAATTAGCTTGAGTGACATATCTCACCCACCGATAAGGATTATAATTACCGGACTTCTTTGCAATTTGCAAGTATTTCACCTACAAGAAAGGTCCGTCCACAACACAGTGAGTCTCTTATGGCACTCCAAAAAAGAGAAAGCAATGCAATAGCTCAGGATGGTGATGCCAATCGATAGGCAGATTTAGGCAAGACCAGTAACAGGAAATGGAACTCGGCATCAACTGTAGGCTAGCCAGGCCAAGCCCAGCCACCATGCCTACTCTTTACATAAGTGATCCTCAGAATTCCATGGAGAAATTCCTAGAACCTAATTATAGCCAAGGACTTTTCAGGCCTGGCAAGGTAACACTCGGCTGAAGGCCTTCACCACAGCCAAGACCTTACCATCCTTAAAATCTGACCTAGGGAAAACCAATCCAATAGCCATGAGGCCCCCAGGCCCCATGTGCAGGTGCAGTATTCCTACACCAAAATTCAGGTAGCTATACTTGACTTGATGGGTTTCAACATACAGTAAAATAAACTGCCAAGACTGAAGCACAATGAATGCCATGTACACAGACTATGTATATAATGCTCCATATACTATTCCACAATGGAATTGTAATGGGTAGATTCTGAACTTAGAAGTTGAAAGTAAAATCACCTTAAACACTTGCCACACCCATGTTAAGATTTTATTACCTGAAGCCCTGAAGCATTATACATAGGAATGGTGAAAGTCATGCTAACTGGTCCAGATTCCTTCGTGATATTTCCTATGAAGCAACCAAACACATACAATAATTAATCATGATTATCTCCAAAGAGGATATATCTATCGCAATCTAGAATCCTCATAGATGACAGACAAATCATACCATGGGATTCTTGAGAAAAACTTAGCTTGGCACGCAGCGTGTTTTCTGATCCACCAACAATCTGCCCCACACAACAGCCGTAAGCTCATTAAAATGAATTCGGTGTGATGGAAATTCTGTGTTAAGTTAAATGAATTAGATTCCTTGAAGACACTGGCAAGAAGGCACCTTTTTCAAACTCCATTCAAGTTTCTTGCTCACTTCTCTCAAATCTGCAGTTTGCCCAACTGCTCCAGGTTCCAGCTCAAAAGTAGCTCTGTAAACACAATCAATTTTAATCAACAAACATTTGATGCTGAATGCACCTTCCATACCACCACCCCCAAAAAAAAAAAAAAGAGAAAAGAATCTCCTCTTTCCCAAAAGTGAAAAAGTCAAAACATATGCCCCAGGCCCAATGTGACCTACCAGATAAGACTCAGTATCCATTCTAGAGTATAATCTGCATAACTCTTCAAGATCATAATGATGAAACTTCCCTATTTTAACATACATCACCATCATAACACTAAGAAGTGGGATCACTTAATTGGACAACAGGACCTAAAGTGGAGAATACCTTGATGGTGATAAAGGATCTGACTAAGAGCTAATAGTGCATCCAACAGATAATTAACAGGTTTATCCAATTCCTCTTACTTCCAGCTTCTCAGTTAACTTGCATGGTGGGACTCCTTGGAATGGTCTTACTCAATATTATTCTTGTAGAATGATAAACTTTATAACACTATCAAGATACGGCAGAATATCTCGAGGATGCTAGTAACGGAATGAACTCCCATAGGCATTTCTTTCCATAAATCCAGCTATCTTCCAAAAGATGTCTATATAATAGCAAAATGCTGACGATATTGACTTATGAGGTACCAAACCAAGGAAGCAACTTTTCCTGTAACATTTAAAAAAATAAATAAATAACAGTGTTCAGAGGGAATACCTGGTAGTATATTTTGGAAGAGGCATCTGTACAACAATTGTATTTGCGGTAATACTTGAAGAGAACTCAGCACGTACTTTAATAATTACTTCAGCCTATATGATTAGTACAGCGGCACAGTTAGTAAAACTGTTGCTTTACTGAAACAAACAGATGCAGAATGGGGTCCACAGCCACACAAATAGTTTAGTAGCACCTTCATAGCTGATATTAAATGTACTCACCTTGAGATTACCTGCTTCTTCAATCAATGCAGTTACGCGAAATGGAGGCCTGAATTCCTGGGTCATACGATAGTTCATGACAGGAAATTCGCCATCTGGCGGTACCTTAAGCAGGGATGAGGACAAAACATTAAGTTGGCTAAGCTTTTTCTTATCAAAATTTTTAACTGTGATAAGATCAAATGCGATTCTACTTGTTGATATTTGTAAGTAGTGAAAACTTCAGTGTTTTCAGCTAACAAAAAGTCAGAGAATATCTATCACAACATCTAGATTAAGCCAAAAACAAAAGGTAAAAGTCTATCTAGACACACCCTAAACTTCTCTCCCCTTACGTTAAAGCAGATCAAGTAATCCCAATGCACCATACCAGAGTTAGAGTCCGATCCATATCAAAGCTGTCGAGGCGCACAGATTCATGAAAATTACAATCATCTAGTACCACCGCTCCAGAACCTGCTGAACTTCTGTAATCTGTCACAGTTACAAATAAATGACATAAGTAAGGTTGGGATTGCTTGCTTAGATCAAGTAGCTCTAACTAGATGGCCATCATTATTAGTGACAGTAGCATCCCGAATTGTGATAGCAGTTTCTCTAAGAAAATTGTCAATGTTTAGAGCCTGAAAAAGAAGAACAAGAAATGCAAACAGAAGCATTTCTATGACCAAGAAGGTTGCACTCATGTCAAATTAGTCATGTATATTACAACTAAAAAGAATCGGAGCGTAATTCGTTAAGGGAAACCCTGGGAACTACCATATAATGATCTCCCGCCTCTTCCAATATTCAACTCCTCATTCAAAGCCACTCGAATCTCCGGATTTCCAGATAGATAACTCTTCATTTGAATGGTTCCATCGATCTCAGAAGTCAGTATATATCCCTGCCAGAATTCAAGCATTGCACAGAAAGTCAAGTACATCTTATGGTTGCTAGCAGATCAGCACGTTTGAAATATTAGAAGCTTCATTTCTTTCAATTGACGTGCCACTATCCCTGCATGTTGATAGTACAGGGACTTGGATCAAAGTGCATTGACAAATAGCACAGATGTGATGGGTGATTCTGTTCAGATGATAAGACAAACAGCACAGAAAAGGACGAGTTGCCAACACAATAAATGACCATAAGTTGAATGAAGATAAATCATCTAGCCTAAGTAACTGACAAGTGGTGCAACTAGACAACACTAGTGAGGTTCATAAAGCACAGACAAGAGTGCCATGAAGGTCCACGGAGGAGAATCATCATTCATTTAAACTATTAACAGAAGTATCATAAGCGACGATCAATAAGACAAAAGGGTGTCTCACCTAGATGTGAGAAGGCAAAGTATCTAGGATTCTTTTCATTTCCTTTCCTTGACTAATATAAGAACATTTTTTAATGAATGTTAAATATTATGACTCAGAGAGGGTACAACAGTTGAGATAAGTATCTCCTTGGAGAACAAGATCAAGTGGAACATTCTGAGTGGAGAAAAGGCCAATCTGGAATATGAACTATCTTAAGTCCCATTTCAAGATGATTTTTTCTCCTTTCAAATAGTACAATATTTGTCATGAACAGAATTTTGAGGTCCCCCAAGCATTAAAAAAAAGACCACTTAAATGAAGATGCCTGACGAATTCCCAGGGGAAAAGATACGCACACTAGAGCTGAAAGTGACGCTGATCTTTTCAATAATATCCACGAAAATTTCCTCCCTCTTCCTTCCAGCAGGCTCATTTGCAATAACCGATTTTGTCACAGCCGTCCCTGGCATCCTTTTACTTCCTTGCTGCAAAATGGTTTTTAAATGCAAATTCACCAACTACATGACAGTGAAGTTTCACTTTTCTTCAGAACCATATAAAACTATTAGAAACACGATACCATGAAAATGGCAGCCGGACCAAGAGGAGGCAGACGAGCAGCATCCACAGCAATTGGCTCGTTAAATATATAGGATTTCAGTACTTCAGTTGATGTTGTTTGTACATAACCAAAATCCTAGGATAAACAGCGGTCAGAAATCATATTCAAGCAAATAGTCCTATCTTGCCATCAATGAATAATAGATATGCTTCAGTTTACCTGAATATCAAAGAAAAGCCTTAAGCTAATACGTAGTAATCTGTTGTAAATTAGAGATCAATTGGCCCAATAACTACCGAGCCCTAAAAACTGCATGTAAGATATTGTTCTCAAAATACCTTCTAGCTTGTCATCAAAAGATCACTAAGCTTTAAAAAATTGACCTACATGAATGACAGCAATGATAATATTTAAAGGTAACTGTTCCATCTAGTAGTGCACCTAAGTTATGTCCATCATGCCATCAACAGGATAGTGGCACAGGAAAAGGGTTTCTTAACATGAGATCAAGACAAAGAACCGAAAAAAAAAGAGGCAAAGAATCAGGCAAACTTACAATGACCTCATCAAGCAACTCGTAAACAAGCACAAAGTTTTTCCGCAGCGAATCCTCGCTAAGAACACCAAGGTAATCCTTGATGACACGTGCGATCCTCTGGAGGAGCTCCAAGACAAGAGAAGGAGATACATTGACTCTCGTGGTTGCGACAAACAGTAAGCCGGCCACCTTCACGTGAAAGTAGTTTACACCATCCACATTCTACACCGGAAAAAATCTAGAGGTCAAACGAGAGTATCCCGGACCGAACTCAATTGGGTTTCCCCGCAATGCCCCATGCATAAAACACGCCACCAGCTCTCCCAAACCGAATGAATGAAACCCATGTAAACGAAACACCAGTATCAGCAAGAACTTCCCAATTCAGATAATCCACGGACCTCCCAAATAACAACAAGTGCCAACACTACTCTCCCGACACATAAACTCAGTAGCAAAACGATCGCTAGAGCGGCTCGAATTCACCGGCAAAGAGACGAGAATACCTACAAAGACAGGTGGCGCTTGCGCCTCTTCTTGCCCATCCTCTTTCCAGAACTTCACCTTCCGAAAGAACGTCTCGGTGCTCCCCTTCTGCACTTCCCCGCGATCTAAAAACCCATCAAAAACAGCTCTTTCAGATCACAACAAATCCGCAAACGCAAAACGCAAAACCACAACACTAGAACACCGGAAATGCGCCTTCCCCATCTAGTTCGCTAAATTCACGCGATTCGAATCAGATTTTGCGCCGAAAGGAGAAACCCAATCGACACCAGAACAGCAATCGAGCGTCGCGATTGGCACAATTCGCGAACTCTTTCTCGACGCGCGAGATCACTGAATTCGGACACTGCGTCACTGAATCGAGAAAAGATTCGAGAAGAGAAAGAGCGAAAGGAGGAGCTCGATTCGGAGCCAGATCCGCAGGCCGAGGCGGGAGTGGTCTCTACTCACAGTCGCGGAAGACTATGTTGTCGCCCCGCTGCGAGAGCACGAAGAACTGAGAGATCATCGTCGATCCTTCTTCCTCGCGAGCGCCCCGAGCTCCGTTCGTTCCCTGCGAAATTTCTTCTTCAGCTCGTCTCTGATTTCCTGTTTGTTATCGTCGTTGCGCACCTTGGTCTTTGTCATTTTCAATTTGGCCCCTAATTTAAGCTGGAGTTGGCTTTTTCACCCCCCGGGAATGTGAAATTGCTGTTTTCTTGGAATTGCTTCTGCTTCAAGAAAAAGGTAACTGCCAATTTACCAGCAATGACGTTAGTCCGGAACTTTATCATGAATTTTACCAAAACCCAAGGTCTTTTTTTTTTTTTTTTTTTTGGTGTTTTGCCCCCAAAAACGGACCCGATTCACTGGTAATGGATCATATATCGACCGGAATGCGAGATCACCGTTGGGTATTTACCAAAATAGTGCAGTTTCGACAAACTTTTTCTCAGCAAAATTGAAAATTTTGGGCAATACAAAGTACCATCTTTTTAGATATATTAAGAGATTGTAAATAATGCATTACTCTCTGTTAAAACACTCTCTTCTAGTTATGTTGTAATCCTTTCATTGTGATCAAATATATCGCGAGATATTCAAGGATTAATCTGAACATTAAGATAGAAATTGAGATTGCAAAGATGGTGAGCTCTGAGGTCCTTAAATAACTTTCACCTTACAATTTACAGGTAAACAGATCGACTCATTGGCTTCCATCGGTCACTAAATCGTCGACTTTCGTCGCCTCCTATTGTGTCAGGACAATCTGCAGAAAGTTCAACCATCTGTGCAGCCACATTCTGATTATACTGCACAGTTCATTTACATGCAATGCGCATTGCAATTTCCAGGACACGCTGGAGGAATATATCTCAGCGCCAGAACTGGTGATCTTTCGTTGAGTATCTCTTTCCTCCGATGGCACCGCTTCCTTCAATGTCGAGACTCCATTTCTCAAACGTGCAGTCGATGAAATCATAGTACCCTCCGCTGATGGAAAGCAGTCCATCCTCGACTCTTTCTTTTATCCATGGATATGTAAGCAAGTTGTTTAGGGACTGCGTGACGGATTCCTGCAATATCGGTGGATTCATATACGAAGCATAGGTCAGAAAAGCATCAGCCTGCTGATAAAACTTCACTGTAGCCGAGAACTCGTATCTTCATAAAAGAAACCTTGCCAACATCAACTTGTTTGACATCCAGAAGTAGAAATTTTTTTAGTTCACCTTTTCACAATGTGTGCATTGCTGGTCAAAGCTAAGGTGTGGCGCAGCCGCTTCCGTTCGTAGCTTGGCAGCCTTTCCATTAACGACCCATCTCTCTACATAATTTCTGCAGAGGCGCATCATATAAGAGAATGGATTACGATGCATGAAAGCCAGGATAAAAAGCGATTCTCATGAGCCTTTACTTTAACTTCTACAAAAAAGGAAGCTAGTAGTACCCTGTATTAGAATCCTGCATGCCCATGAGGGCTTCAATTCCAGCACATCGACTATGGCCTATGACTAATATATTCTCGACCTGAAACAAAACCGACAGAACTTTGAGTGTAAATCCATTAAAATGACTGGGTGCGATAGGTATATGAGAGTAGGTGAATGATCAAGATGCGCACGGCAATCCCAATCATCTGTCAAATTGTTTGTCCTACTTATAGAGTGAAACTCTGAAATCTCATACGTAACCAAAGTCCCAGGCATTGAATGAGCATCTATCTAATTGAAGGAAGTTTGCACGTTGATGAATTCGCTTAAATGGAGACATCAGCTCAAAGACACCAGTTATGCCACCGAGAAAAGAACATGAGTACATTATTTTAGAGGTTGGCTTACTTCAAGAGATTTCACTGCAAATTCAAGAGCAGCGCCAGTTTCCGATGGTCCAAACTGTGGAAACATGAAATCACTTTCCTAAGAGGCGAAGAAGAAAAAAGCACTTTCTTAACAGCATAAAAATGCAAAAGAGATGAGAGCAAACCTCGATCGCCGGAACAAGATTTGCGACATTACGCACCATGAAGGCCTCTCCTGGTTGGAGTCCGAGAACATTAGTCGGGCACACCCGAGAGTCTACACAAGCAATCACCAGGAACTGTCCGGACCACAATTTTAGTCCCAGTGAGACCGCAAAGTCAGTTTACACCAAAATCAAGCAGTGTTTGCATTGGATTCAGAAAGAGGCATAAGAGAAAGTCCTGTTTTGTCGTGCATCAGAAATATGAACACTATTAGTTCCCTTTATTCACCTTTGGTGACTGAGCTCTAGTGAGATTCTGAAAATGCGCCGCCTCCTTCCTGTTCAAGATGATGAGTTACCTAACAAGCACAGAGTAAAAGACTCCTCAAGAGAACAAACCACAAAAAGGACATGGGCGTGAATTAACTGCCACGTACAAGAATTTGTTGCTCTTGAACTCTAGAAACCTCTGTCTGATCTCATCGAACATGTCCGAGCCACCATCAGCTTTTGCTTTTGCCACATCCTTTCCAGTAAATGTTGTGCGTTGGTGAGTAATTCTAGATGAACCAATTTCCTCCGGCAGGGGCACCTCGATTCTACTATGCAGATACAGGTCACGATTTTCAGCATTTCGTGTAAATTTGCAGTTTCCACATTTTTCATAGATCACACCGGCAGTCAATCTCAGTTTTTAGCAGAGGAGAGACATATTAACTAATCCACGTCGATATGACTTGATTGCTATGACCTAAGATATATGAGAATGTCAACCATATCGTATTGTAAAGGCTCCAACTACATACGCAACCTTCCATCTGGAAAATAAGGCTTTGAGGACAAACCCTTGGAAACAGCAAGAGAACATTATGCGGTCATCATACAAACAGGTCGTCGGTCGACAGAGTGATTAAATGGTGTATCGGCGGGTCATGACCACTCGCATTTTGTCCTAGGCTACACAATAAGCAGCACTGAGGTATGAAAGCGAGAGTCGAGAGAAGAAAAGCCGATCTACCCTATCTCCTCTGAAGACCACAATTCAGAAATAACAGATCAAATTTAATCAGACTCCAAACAGTAGTTTTTGGCTCTTACTTCAATAATTCGACTACAATTGCTCAAGAACTGCAGACACTTTCTTTTTATGGTAAGAACTACAGAACTGACACAACATAAGTTAACTCAAAATATGTGAAAAGGCAACCAGCAGAGAAGAAAAAGCCTGCACCATAGACCTGAACATTAGAACTTAAAACCGGCTCAGGCACGCGATCAGCAATAACCAACTCAAATAAGAAGACCAATTAAACATAAACAAACTCACTCTTTCGAAGGAGCCAAAGTGACCCGGGAGTCCTCAAAGCTCTCCAACACGACCTGCATAATCAGTCGCGGATCAATCACGAGTCAACCCTCAATGAGTCAAAAAGAGACCAGAAGCTCGAGATGGAAAATGCGAGGCCCCCACTTCACTGCCACCATTCCATCTCGGGGTCGAGCTGGCGAAGCAGCGGTTGAGATTGATCCAGCGGGCTCTGTAACCTGAACAAAAAGCCATCCTTGGATTAATGGGTCCAAAACATTTTCAAGATTAAGCAGAAAGATCATCATGTTCGAATTAAAGAGGGAAGGAGGAGGACTCACGAGTGCACCACGCCATCGTTTCCGGGCACGAACGGAATGGAAGTTGCTAGCTCTGTCGTTGCTCCGTCTTCGCGAGAGGAAAGAGGAGAGGAGAAGGAATGCGATTTGGTTACATGGCGAGCTTATCCGACGAGCGGACACGGATGACTATCCAAGTTTACGGGAGATGATCGTGGCCATGTCTTTTGTCCCTTCTGCGGTCTCGCGAGTGTCTTGTCCTCGTCACTATCTCAACTTTTCTTCTTCTCCTTCGCTTTTTTTTTTTTTTTTTTTTTGGGGCTTGCGTGATGGAGAGGAAATGCCTTTTTATCTGTGAATAACATTATTTTTCAGGAGAGAAAGAAGAGAAAATAAAAATAAACCGGGGGAAACCTGCAGTCCGCGGTTCCAGACCGCACGCCTAACTTATTATTTAATATTTACCCGAAAAAGAATTAGGTTAAGGGCGTGCACGGAAACCTTTCTTATAAACGTTTTGGAACACTTCTGTACGGATTTTGTTAAAACGAAAAAAAAAAAATAAACGCGTTTGGTTGCGTTTTTTTAAGGCTTTTTTTTTTTTTGTTTTAACAAAATAAGAACAAAAAAAAAAAAACAACAAATTGTTATTTTTATTTCATAAAACAAAAATGAAGAAACATTTCTTCTCTCTTCTTCTTCTTCTTCTTTTCTTCTTCTTCTTCTTCTTTTTTTTCTTCTTTTTTATTTCGTCGAGGCTCGACCTCGCTTAGATCCACGAGGCCGAGCGTCGCCTGACCAAGGTGAGGCCGAGCCTCGAGGGCGGCGCGAGCCTCGAGGCCGGGCGAGGTGTTTATTAATTTTAAATGCCGCCCGCCGGCCAAATCGGCGGACCGGGCCCGAAAAAAAAAAAAAAAAATAAAGGAAAAAATGAAAAATAAAATAAAAATGTTTAAAAAATTAAAAGAAACAAAAAAAGAATAAAATTTACCCAAACGCGTTCTTTTAAAAAAAAGAATAAAAACGTTAAACAAAAAATAGTAAACCGCACCCTAAATGAACCGGAATCCTGAGATTTATTGAAATAAATTACAATCGAATTTCTAACATTTGGGTCAACCTGAATTTTCGGGTCCGACTATGACCGAGCTATTCCACGAGTTGGATTTCTTAATTCTCATTCGGGATTGAGTGGGTCCGCATTCTTGGGTCGAAGATACTTAAAGCGGAATTACCCATTATACCTAAAATTAGATAAAAAGAATTATTTAAATTGTAAGGTTATTCATTTATGATTGATTAACCTCTGCAAAGTTATAATATAAAAAATTAACGGTCAACAAAAGTTATAAGTTGAGATGTACGAGATTCATTTCTTTCAATGAAATTTACTAATTTTAAGCAAACTTACGATAGTTATTTGATAATTGTATGTGCGGTTTTAAATCCGACTACATAGGATATTTTTTAAAATAATTTAAAAGCGAAAATTACAAGCTAAAGAGCAAAGCAGCCTGAACCAAATCGGGTAATTAAGGTCGGGACCTTTTCTTCCTTTTTTTCCAGAGTGGGCCAACGAACTAGACCAAGAAAAGTCAATCTCAGTCTGGTCTGATCAGGCCGAAAATCCCTCTAGGTTTGACCTGTTTGCACCCCCGGCAGCCACCAGCGATCGCGGCTGCCACCAACGGTCATTGGCTAGTGGTCATGCTGTGCTAGTGCCACCATTCACCGCCCAAGCGAGGTTCAATCAGGCCTTCAATGGTGTTCCCAAGGGTCGGTTGATCCTCACTTATTGATGATGAGAGGTGGCACCATTTGTTCTTCGATATTTGAGAATCACCGGTGATGTCTCGATGTAAGTCCGGGATAACCCTTTGAATGCTGGGTTAATTTTGCCTTTAAGTGATAAGAGGCCGAGGGGTGACCGATCCGATCAATCAAAAAATAGGTTAAAAAAATTGTGTCTAGTCAACTAGCGAAGGGCATCCCTGTCCTTGCTTGCTCACCGTGAGGGCTAATCACCATCGCCTGCATTTGAGCAAGGGCTGTCGACCATCGCCAGCAAAGGCGAGATAGCTTCTTCACCTCTTTAACCCACCTCCCCCTTTGCTTCTCTTCCTTGATACTCCCAATTCCTTTTTTTTTAGTTATTCCATATTTTTAGCATTTTTTTTCTCGATGTAGCATTCTTGCAAAGCACCGGCAGTTGTATATTGCCATTTTTTTTTTTTTTTTTTTTTTTTGGTCAGAAGTTGTATATTGCCATTTGAAAAGATGCTTATGTTGTATTCGACATGTAACTTCTCTTCATTATTGGGAATTTCATAGTTCCATATCAAATGGAAAATACCCTACCGAGTGATTCATAAATAATACGCTTAAGTAAAATGGTGACCATATCATGAGGCTACTCAAAGTACTGCATTTGGAATTTGGCCCACTAGAAACTAGTCAAAGTCGTTACTTATTATATTAGAGGATGATACCCTGAGTAGATATGTGCTTTTATGGATGGACCAGACGCATATTGATACATAAATAAATAAGATGTGGCTCTAGGCAGTCTTCTAAGATAATGAAAAAGATGAGAATGGATTGGACTGTATATCAAATATGAGGGGATATGTAAGGTTGTGCAAGTCAACAATAGTAAGAACGTCAATTCATTTGGGGAATTATATAACATCCCAAAATCTCACATTGAATGAAAAAAAAAAAGGTCCTATTAATTGGTTTATAAGTGAACATTATCACATAATGATCACCATCTTATGTGATTACTTCATGTTCTCTTTAAGGATTAGTTTCAATCGGAACATGTCGAATAATTAAACCACTCACACCATCTAAGGGTGTGTTTGGCAAAATGTGTTTTTGTTCCCTAGAATATAAATTTTTATTCTTTTGTTCCGAGGAACAAAAAAAGAATAGAAACATATTTGTTTACACTTTTATTTCGGTAACAAAAAATCTATTTTTCTGTTCAAGGAGAACGATTTGGAATAGAAATAAAAAGTAGAAAAAAAACTTGTTTCTTGTTTAGGAATACTTCTAAGTAAAACTTTTTTTTCTTCTTCTTCTTTTTTTCTTTTTTCTTCCTTTTGGCCGGCGACCTCGCCGGTGGCTAGGCGAGCTCGGCTGGTCGCTAGCCATGGCCGAGGCCAGCAAAAAAAAAAAAAAAGAAAAAAATATATATAATAAAAATATTAAAAAATTAAAAAAAATTAAACAAATTTACCAAACGCATTTATGTTATTGGAGTAGAAATTTTTTTTAATTACCAAGCGTGTTCTTATACTCAAAAATTGTTCCCTGGAACAGAAAAACAAAAAAAAAAATTATTCATGTTCAAAAATTATTCTCTAAAGCAGAAACATTACCAAATGCGTTTTAAGTCTACTGCGTCGAACTGAACTCTTGTGGTTGTTCGGTACAATGTTCTACTTCACAAATTTTTCAAAAATCGCAAGTGAAGAGAGTAGCCACCGACGCTGTTACTTTTCCCGTTCGTACATCAGAAAAAGCAGGCTGCCACTCAAGAAAGCAGCTACAGAAAGCAGCCACGGAAGACAGTAAAAGTTTGCGTGCCTGCCATGTCAATGACATAAACGCCAAAAAGCCTTCGCTTGGGAAGATTGTCTATACTCATCACCGAACAACGGCGAACGCAGAGAACGTGCGGAGTGCATAGGTTGTACGTAGGCTTTGTCAGCAATACATGCTCGGGGCAAGTAACAGGTGACGATTCAAATCTCTCATTTTCTCATTCAATGAGAAAGCTTCGAGATTTCGATACAGACTTGTGCCCGGAGGGTCAACCTGGACTGGCTTATGTTCTTTTCTTTCCCCTTTTATCCATGCAAGGAACAATGGGCATATCTGAACCGGTAGTCCCTGCATTTTTAGCCATCACCAAGGTTCTTCTTTCAAACCGAGCTTTGATTCTTCTCTGCCTCCAGTCTCTTAAGGCACCTCCAGCAAAACCACACTGTAAAAGCAGGCACCCGCGACTTGCTAATTCTGATGGAATTAACACCATAGCATCTGGCATTGGTTGCGGCTTGTGTTAAAAACCAGAGGAGATGCAGATGTGCAGATATACACAAGGGCAGCACTAAAAGAGAGGAAAACAGAGGATATATCACATAAAACAGAGGAAACGTCTTGTTGTACACCCACGCATATAAAAAAACTGATGCCTTAGCCTTTATATAGGCTTTACAAAAACTAGTAACCACCACAGCCCACTAACTTCACACGTACAGCAATCAATCCACATAATAGACTATTAACACATAAAAACAAACCAGAAACATTGACTCATTCAACATTCCCTCCCTTAAACTGATGTTGTAAACAATCAGTTTAAAGGACCCTCTCTCAATTTGGAATATCCAACAAACGAACACGAAGGAGCTTTCTTAGCTTCTGAAACATGGACAACTTTAGGGGCTTGGTGAATATATCAACCACTTGATTTTCACTTCTACAGAAAACTAGCTCAACTACTTCATCCTTTGTAAGATCTCTTAAGAAGTGGTACTTCACATCTATATGCTTGCTCCTCCCATGTAGAACTGGATTTTTGGACAGCTTGATAGCTGAGCTATTGTCACAATAGATTATAGTTGCTTTTTGCTGTTTGAACTGAAGCTCTTCAAGAATCTTCCGTAACCATATGGCTTGACAAGCGCATGAAGTTGCAGCAACAAATTCTGCTTCAGTTGTTGATAAAGTAACAATTGATTGCTTCTTTGAAGACCATGAAACCGCCCGAACCAAGCATGAATACATACCCGAAGTACTTCTTCTATCATCAACATCTCCAGCATAATCGCTATCTGTAAACCCAAACAAATCTGACTTTTCTCCCTTTTTATAGAACAACTCAAAATTTTTAGTTCCTTGCAAATAGCGAAAAATCCTTTTTGCAGCTTGTAAATGTAACTCAGTTGGGTGCTCCATATACTTGCTTATAAGACTCACAAAGCATGCATGATATCTGGTCTTGTCCCCGTCAAATACATCAGGCTTCCAACAATCTGCTTGTAGAGAGTGCTATCCACCTTGCTTCCATAAGGATCTTTCAAGAGCTTCAATCCAACTTCAGTTGGAGTAGTCACGGGGTTACAATTATTCATTTGAAACCTGTCCAAAACCTCTTGAACATACTTCTTTTGAGACATAAAGATTCCAGCTGCAGATTGAATAACTTCTATGCCCAGAAAATAATGCATCAATCCAAGATCAGTCATCTCAAATTCATCCATCATAGACTCCTTGAATTTGTCAAACATGGCACTATCACTCCCAGTAAAAATAAGATCATCCACATATAAGCATACAAGAAGCAACTTTCCACCATCACCAATTTTAATAAAGAGTGTATGCTCATATGTACATTTTCTAAAACCTTTCTTCAAGAAATAGGCATCAATGCGACTATACCAAGCTCGGGGAGCTTGTTTTAACCCATACAGTGCCTTTTTAATTTATAAACTTTATGTTCACTACCGAGCTTCACATAACCAGAAGGTTGATCAACAAATACCTTTTCTTGAAGATCACCATGCAAGAATGCTGACTTCACATCCAATTGGAAGATAGGCCATGAATTATGCGCTGCTAATGCAATTACCAACCGATTGTGTCAAGTCTTGCTATAGGTGCAAATACTTCTTTGTAATCCACTATAAATTCCTGCGTGTAGCCTTTAGCCACCAAGCGCGCCTTATACTTATCAACTTCACCATTCTTGTTCAATTTTGTCTTGTACACCCACTTGACTCCGATTGTTTTGTATCCTTTTGGAAGATCTGTTAACTCCCAAGTGTTATTCCTCTCAATAGCTGCAATTTCTTCATCCATTGCTATCCTCCAATTTTCTTTTGTACCGCTTCATCAAAAGTTGTTGGATCACAATCGAAAACAAAGCAAAATGGATAAGTGGATCTTCATATTGATCAACTCCTGTTACTTCATAATCATTCATCCATGCAGCCTCCGTTGAACACGATGAGGCCGATCTTCGTGTTCCTTGTTCTGCTGCTTTGTACTTTTGACACGCCGTGGCGATTTAGGTTGTTGTGGATTGCCGCACCAGCCCATTTTCATCTTCAAAATTCGTTGGAATTTGCTTACCAACACCTTGTTCACCCCACGGCCAAGTTTGTTCTTCATCAAATATCACATCACGGTGATAATGATTTTCTTGGTCATAGGATTATAAAGTTTATAGGCTTTTGATTGATCACTAATGCCAAGAAAAACACATTTGACTCCCCTGTCATCTAGCTTCTTCCTCTTTTGGTCAGGAACATGGACGTAGGCAATACACCCAAAAATCCCGAAGTGATCTACCGCAAGTCTTTGGCCGCTCCATGCTTCTTCCGGTGTCATATTTTGAACAGCTAGAGTGGGACTTCTATTTAAAATATGAATGCTCCAATTGATCGCTTCAGGCCAAAAACTTTTGGAATTCCACTTCCCCTCAAGAGACTTCGCACCATATTCGAATGGTACGATTCTTCCTCTCACATACGCCATTTTGCCGTGGTGTATAGGCTGCTATAAGTTGTCTCTTGATTCCATGCTTCATACAAAAATCTGTAAACTCAAGCGAGTTGTACTCTCCACCATGATCCGTGCGAAGGACCTTTATTTGATTTCCTCCATCCTTTTCAACAAATGCTTTGAAGTTCTTGAAAGTCGCAAAAGCTTCAGATTTTTCTTGCAAAAAATACACCCAAATCTTCCGGCTAAAATCATCGATGAAGGTAATGATATACCGTTTACCTCCATTGGAAATTGGAGATATTGGTCCACAAATATCTGAATGAACCAACGCCAACGGACTTTTTGCTCTCCATGATTTTCTTTGTGGAAATTGAGCACGATGTTGCTTGCTAACAACACAATCTTCACAAATTTCCAAAGGAGCAGAGATTTGAGGAAGACCCTCCACCATCTCTTTTTTATATAGTGTTCGCAACCCACCGAAATTAAGATGCCCATAGCGAAAATGCCATAACCGACTTCCTCCTTCAATCTTGCAGAGAAACATAAATTTGTAGTGTTGTGGAGATACAATGGAAACATCGATTGCCCGTCATTTTGACTTCAGCAATTAAACCCAACTTCTCATCTTGGATTCTACAAATCCCACCTTTAATAGAGATTTCATATCCCTTCTCTTGCGGTGACCAGCACTTACCGATTAGTCTTCAATTCGGGGACATACAATACATTTGAGATAGTTTGTCTTGAAGTCCCTTTTGGATGAATTGCCACTGTTCCTTTCCCCATCACCGACACAATGGAATTATCACCAAACTTTACGGTGTTGTTGTACGTTTCGTCTAGATCAAAAAACATTTTCTTGTCTCCACACATGCGATTGCTACAACCAGTGTCGAGATACCACATATTTGGTTGAGTTTCTTCCTTCTCATGGCACACCATCAAAAGAGATACTTCTTCTTCTTTTTCAGCAAAGTTAGTTCTTTCAACTCTTTGTTTATTCAAATTAGTTCGACATTCAGATTTGTAATGCCCATACTGTGGCATCTAAAACACTCCACTTTGGATTTGTCTGTGACCTTGGCCTAAAACCAGTTGAATGTCGTCCTCCACGACCTCTTCCTCTCCCTTGGAAATCACGATAGGAATAGCTTTCGGACTTTTGATCAAAGCTGAAGCCACTACGATCGTTGTTCTCCTTTCCTCGCCTCTTCCTTTGTTCATCCTTGCCGCTGATGAAGAATGATCTCCAGTTGAGACCTTCAAAGCTTGCTCTTCCGTCTCTTGTTGTAGGAGTTTTTGTTCATGAACTAACAAGGATCCTCGCAACTCATCAATGGAAAGTTCTTCAATGTCCTTGGCTTCTTCTATGGAACAAACAATAAAGTTGAACTTTGGTGTCAACGATCGAAGAATCTTTTCAACGATGATGACATCCTCCGTCTTGTCGCCATGAATCCGCATCTTATTAACTATTGCCTTTGTCCGAGAGAAGAAATCTGTGATTGTCTCTCCCGACTTCATTCGTAGCATTTCAAACTACGAACGAAACGTTTGAAGTGCTGCCTCTTTGCTCTTGCTTGAGCCTTGATACTTTTTCTTCATGGAATCCCATATTTCCTTGGAGGTATCCTTGCAAAGAATTGTCTCCAAAATGGATCTGTCAATTGCTTGGAAAAGATAATTTTTGGCCTTGAGATCCTTCAATTTTAACGCATCCAAAGCCATTCTTTGCGCTACCGTTAACACAACTCCTTCATCAGGTTCGGCAATTCCCGAAGAAACAACATCCCAATACTCCTTGGACTTGAGAAAATTCTCCATTAGCATGCTCCAATGATCATAATGACCATCAAAGTGTGGAATAGCAGGTTGTACAAATGTTTCTGAGGCCATTACTGCTGCTGCAAAATAGAACCACCACAAAAGCAACCTGCTGCTGCTAAAAATGAAAATAACCTGCTGCAATACTCTCCCTTGACTGCTGCAAACGAAAGTACTTGCTGCAATAAAAACTCTCTTTTGGTTCTCACCTTTTTACAGCACTCAAACACACACTTTTCTTCCTAACCTCCGCTCTGATACCAATGTTAAAAACCAGAGGAGATGCAGATGTGCAGATATACACAAGGGCAGCACTAAAACAGAGGAAAACAGAGGATATATCACATAAAACAGAGGAAACGTCTTGTTTTACACCCACGCATATAAAAAAACTGACGCCTTAGCCTTTATATAGGCTTTACAAAAACTAGTAACCACCACAGCCCACTAACTTCACACGTACAGCAATCAATCCACATAATAGACTATTAACACATAAAAACAAACCAGAAACATTGACTCATTCAACAGCTTGTGAGTGCGCCTCTGTCCGAGAGGGAGAGGGAGAGAGAGATTTGGAGAACACGGCAAGGCACGACAAATGAAGACAACTGAAACTAAGTTTCTCAAAATATGAGAAAAAGCAACCAATAGAGAAGAAAAAGCTCGCATTGCAACCAACTCAGATAAGCAAGTAAACATGAACAAACTCACTCTTCCGAAGGAGCCAAAGTGATCCGGGAGTCCTCAAAGCTCTCCAACATGACCAGACCTGCGTAATCAGTCATGGATCAATCGCAAGTCAACCCTCGATAAGTCAAAAAGAGACCAAAAGCTCGAGATGGAAAATGCAAGAAAAACGCAGAGGAGAAGCCCCCACTCCACTGCCCGTTCCATTTCGGGTCAAGCTAGCGAATCAACGGTTAGGCTACGTTTGGAACATTTCTGTTCTCAGGAATAACTTTTTTAGAAACATTTTTTTTTTTTTTAATTTATGTTCCTAATAACAGTTCCGAGTATTTTAAGGCATTTGGTAATTATATCAAATTTATATTTCTAATTTATATTTCTAGAACAAAAATATGTTTAGTACGACCGCAAATATTTTTTTGACTTAATTTTTTTTAATTTATTAATAATTTTATTACTTTTTTATTCTTTTTTTTCCTTCTCCTTCTTCTAACTGGTCACCGACCTTGGCCATGGCTCGGCGAGGCTTAGCCTCACCCGACCACTGCAAGGTCGGCCTCACCCACCCAAGCGACATCAACCTCATGATGGTTAGGCTAGGTCAACCTAGCCGTGGCTAGGCGAGGCTCGACCTTGCCTTGGTTGGGCTAGGCTCGACCACACCCAAATCTACGCAAGGTCAAGCCTTATCCAGTCTCCGTGAGGCTCAGCGACGCTAATCTCAAGGTGGCCGAGCAAGACTCAACCTCATTAGATCTAGGCAAGTGCGAGAGGCCTTGCCGATGGCCTACAATCTCGTCGGGGGCCGACGAGGCTACAGCAAGGTCACCACCCACCTGGGGAAGAAGAAAGGAAGAGAAAGGAGAAAAGAAAGGAAGAGAAAATAAAAACTTATTTCTTGAGTTGTTCCTAGGAACAAAAAATAATTTTATTTTTATTTTTGTTTTTATTCTAAATCTATTAGGAACAAAAAAATTACCAAATATATTTATGTTTTATTTCTATTTCAGGAAACAAAAGAACATAAACACTTGTTTCAGAAGAATTACCAAACGCTACGTAAGATTAACCCAATGGGCACTGTAACTTGAACAAAAACCACCTTTGATTAATGGGTCCAAAACATTTTCAAGATTAAGCAGAAAAATCATCATGTTCGAATCAGAGAAGGAAGGAGGAGGGCTCACGAGTGCACCACGCCATCGTTTCCGGGTACGACGAACTGTATGGAAGTTGCTAGTTCCGTCGTTGCTCTGTCTTCGTGAGGGGAAGAAGAGAGGAGAAGGGATGTGATTTTGCTTACATGGCGAGCTTATCCAACAGGCAGACATGGATGACTATCCAAGTCCATGGGAGATGATTGTGGCCATTGCTTTTGTCCCTTCAGCAGTCCCACGAGTGTCTTGTCTTCGTCACAATCTCAACTCTCCATTGTCTTTTTGGGGCTTGCGTGATGAAGGGGAAATGCGTTTTTGTCTGTGAATAAACATTATTTTGCAGGAAAGAAAGCCTGAAGTCCATGGTTCCAGAACGCATGCCTAACTTATTATTTAATTTTTACCCAAAAATAATTAGATTAAGCTGACCTGAAATCCTGAGATTTACTTAAAAAGATTACAATCGAGTTTCAAACATTTGGGTGAATCAGCATTTTCAGGTTCAACTAAGACCGAGCTATTCCACAAGTTGGATTTCTTAATTCTGATTCAGGATTGAGTCGGTCTGCATTCTTAAATCGAAGATACTCAAGACTAAATTGGCCAGTATAACTAAAAATTAGATCAAAAAAATTTTGTAATGAAAGGTTATTCGTTTATAATCATTAAACCTCCACAAAGTTACAAATATGAAAAATTAAAGGTCAACAAAAGTTATTAGTTGAGATGTGCGAGTTTACGTTTCTTTCAATGAAATTTATGAATTTTAAGCAAGTTAATGATAGTTATGTGATAATTGTATGTGCAGTTTTAAAATTTGACGACAAAGAATATTTTTGGAAAAAATTTAAAAGCGAAAAGTTACAATCTAAAGACCGAAGCAGCCCGGACCGAACCAAGCAATTATGGTCGGGGCCTTTTCTTCCTTTTCGCGGACTTGGCCAACGAACTAGGCCAAGAAAAGTCAAGTCCGGTCTGCTCTGATCAGGCCGGCAAATCCCTCTAGGCTTGGCCCGTTTGCACCCTTACCCGATGACCCTCCGGCGGCCACCAGTGGTCGCAGCCGGTGGTCATGCTGTGCTGGTGCCGCCATTCACTGCCCGAGCGAGGGTCGATCGGGCCTTTGATGGTGTTCAAGAGGACCAGTTGACCCTCGCTTATTAATGATGGGTGGTGGCACCACAACTAGCCAAAGGCGTGCTTGCCTTTGCTTGCTCACCGTGATGGCTAGTCGCCACCGCCTGCGTCCGAGCGAGGGTTGTCGGCCCTCGATGGCCAAGGTGAGGTAGCGGCTTCACCGCTTTCACCCACCTTCTCCTTCGCTTCTCTTCCTTAATCTCCCGATTCGGTTTTTCTGGTTATTGTCTTTTTAGCATTTTTTTTTTTTTATGTACCACTCATTTGGTGCCGCATGTCTTGAAAGTGCCAGCAATTGTGCATTGCCCAATTGAAAATATGCTTATGTGTTGTTCAACGGGCGAACTTCTCTTGATTATCGGAAATTTCATAGTTCCATATTAGATGGAGTATACCCTAACGAGTGATTCATAAAAAATGCGCTTAATTAAAATGGTGACCGCATTGTGAGATTACCGGAGTATTATATTTGGGATTTGACCCACAAGAAACTGGTCAAGTCATTACTTATTATATTAATGAAGATTCACCAGAGTAGATGTGTGCTTTATGGTGGACTAGACGCAAACCTGATCCGCCGGGATATGGAGGGACCGTGGGGACGAGAGGGCACAAACAAGGAGCTTTAAGCCCATTTGGTTCGACATTTGGAATAGGCTTTTGGACTCTAAAGGAGTTTGGCCAAATGTGAACGTGTTTGGTTTAATTTTTTGGACAACTTTGGCAAGATGCAATTCTCCAAATGGCTTTAAGGGCCTTCACCCCAAAGTAACTCCGAAAATATTTTGGGAAATTGCATTCTGTTGTAAGTACTGTTCATCTTATCCAAAGAAAGTACAGAGACCGACGACCGCCGGCCAAGGAGTTGACCGTGCGGCGACCACCGCCTGAGGGGTTGCAGCCACCCACCAACCGTCGTCTGAGGTCAACCATCGCCTGGGTTGTGCGACCTAGGCATCGCTTGAGATTCGGTGACCTCAAGCGAGGACGTCCGACAATGACCAAATCTAACCACTGGTGGCTAGATTTTAAAAAAAAATTGAAACCTTTTTTTTCTTATAAAAAATTTAGCAAAAACCCTTTGCAAAAAATGTAATTTTCACTAAACGGCATTTAAGTCAAAGTTGTTTCGCAATGTAGTTTTAAATTATAATTTACTAAACGCTATTTGCATTTTCAAAAATCCTTTTAACCCAAAGATATTTACATTTTCTCAAGAACATTCGCCCAAAGCCGAACTAAATGGCCTTTAATGGACTTGTAGAATAATGAAAATGGTAGGAATAGATTGGACCACATATCAACTGTGGGAGGATGTGTTGGGTTATGCGGGTCAAATAAATGAGAACGGCAATCCTTAAAATGGTAAAGGCTGTAGCACCACAAAATTTCACATCATAAGGAAAAGGTCATATCAATTGATTCGTAAGTAAATATTACCCTATGATAATCACCATCTTATGCGATTTACTTTTTTTTTTTGGTCGAATTATGCGATTTACTTAAAAGAGTACTTTTTGGAGATTAGTTTCAAGTGGGACAGGCGGAATAAATAAAACCATTTTTCACCACTTTTAAGGTGCAACACGATGCACCTTTTTGCACCGCATAAGTCCACGGCGTCAAATTGAAGTATCGATTTTGTTTGGCACCGTGTTCTACTTTACAAATTTTCCAATCCACTGAGATCGTAGGAGAACGGAGTGACCTCAGAGAAGCGATTAATGCGGTCACCTTTTCCGTTCGTAAGTCAGAAAAAGCAGGCTGCCACTCAAGAAAGTAGCCATACGGAAGACAGTAAAAATTTAAGTGCCCGCAGTATCGATTGCATGACGCCGGAAAGCCTTCGCTTCCGGCGTTTGTCTGGAATCATCACTGAACGATGGCGAATGCAAAGACGTGCGGAGGGCGTAGGTTGGACGTAGGCTTCGTCAGCGGTATATGTTTAGGGCAAGTAACAGGCGACAGTTCAAAAGCTTCGACATTTTGATACAGCGTACGTCTGTCCATCTAACCACACACTTGTGCCCGAGGGGTCACGCTTGGATTGGCATATGTTCTTCTTTCCCCCTTTTATCTATGCAAGGAACATGGAAGGGCATCTGAACCGGTACTCTCTGCATTCGTGGCCATCGCCAAAGTCCTTCTTTTACACCAAGCTTTGTCTCTTCCCTGCCTCCAATCTCTTCAGGCAACTCCAGCAAAGCCACGCTGCAAAAGCGCCCGCGCACTCGCGAATTGCCAATTTGATGAGAATAGCATCGTGGCATTAAGCATTCGTTTCGGCTTGTGCGTCTGCCTCTATCGGAGAGGGAGAGGGAGAGAGAGATTTGGAGAACACGGCAGACGCATGACAAATGAAGACAGTTGAAACTAAGCTTCGAATGCAGTCAGCCTGACACGAGACTGTTTTGCACGAGTGTTCGACCAAAGGTTGGAGTAGTGAGCATGGATCTTAAGCTCTCAAAAGTAACTAGACCATCAACCTAGCTAAAACAGAAAACAGTTCCGACACCAAAGTCCTCCCTTATGACCGCCAGCGACAATCGCGGCAGACTTCAAAATCCAAGATGACTCTGACTGTATTGGAGAGGATTACCCACCATGAGCAAAGAGGTCCTTACTTACTTCCTCAAGAACATCGCTCGACATCTCGAGCTACAATGTTTTACATCATCCGACTGCAGCGCAGGACAGTATACATAAACATGCCTAATAATATACAGACAAAGACCGGAAGACATGACTAACAAACAACAACAATTCAACCTTTGCTTAAAGTTTCCCTCGCGCCGCCATCACCTCAATCTCTGCTCGGAGCATCTGATCAAACCCTCCTCGGCCCTCCAACATTGCTATTATCTATTTCACCTCCCTCGAGCTCTTGCCCGTCCCCATTTCCTCACCAAGAAAAAAAAAAAAAAAAAAAAGCCCGCTTTTTGAAGCTGATGATCTCTTGCTGTACTTCGAGATTCATCCGGCGATCGGACGCATTGCAAATTCCTCTGCTTTTTTACTTCAGCGGGATGACCCACATCCGCCGCGCTCCCCGTCACAACGGGTTCTTCCGCGGCCTCCCCCTCTTCCTCTTCGGCGGCGCCGTGGCGGCTGGCTGCTGCTGCTGCTGCTGCTGCTGCGGCGGCGCCATCCCGGCATTCTTGTCTGCCGACTGCTGCGGGAACCAATTCGGCAGCCCGCCCTCGGTGGGTCCGACCTTATCTCCGCCCTCGAACTTCCCGATCGTGAACCCTAGAGGGAACACCGCCCAGCAGCAGTGGTACGCCTCCTTCCCAGGCACCACGGGCGGCGGCGCCTCGATCGCCACCGCCTGGAACGCCCTCTCGCAGCTCTGGCACCTCAGGCAGCACTCCTCGTACACCGCCGGGTACTCGTACACCATGTAGCAGTACGGGCACGCGGTCCAGAAGCTCGCCGACCTCGCCGCCGCCGCCGCCGCCGCGGCTGCTCCTCCCGCCTGCTTCTCGCTCCCCTTCCCGTGCCCGCTCCCGCTCCCGCTGCCGCCCGCCGGCTCCTGCTGCCCGAAGCCCCGGCTCAGCTGCCCGCCCCTCCGCACGGGCAGCTTCGCGCCGGCGGCCGCGGCCGCCGCCGGCGACAGATCGACCTTGGAGAAGAGGTTGAACTCCTTGTCGTAGAGGGACTTCTTGCCCGGGTCGGAGAGGACGGCCCAGGCGCCGGCGACGAACCGGAAGGCCTGGTCGGCGTAGCGGTACTTGTTCTTGTCCGGGTGGAGGAGGAGGGCGAGGCGGCGGTACTGGCGCTTGATGAGGTCGTGGTCGTCGGATCGGCGGCCGATCTGGAGGACAGCGTACCAGTCGTGGTGGTTGTTGACGCGCTTCTCGGTGGCGAGGAGGACGTCGACGATGGCCAGGATCTGGTCGGAGCCGTCGAGGAGGGGCTCGGTCTCCTGGGCCAGGACGGCGAAGTCCTTGGACCCGGTGAGGTCGCGGGCCACCAGGAGCTTCTCGGCGACGCCGAGGAGGCGCTCGGCCTCGGTCCGGCTGGGGCTCTGCATATTTTCTCGGGAAAAAAAACAAAAAGAAAATGAGGGAAAGTGGGGGAAAAAAGGAGAGATTGATGGAAAAGTGGTTGAGTTAAAAAGCGTCTGTCCGAGGAGACGACGACGACGGAATGTCCGGACGGTAAAATTGTGAGTGGCGCCGAGTGGACGGAATTGGGTCTGGTGGTTTCGCCTAATCACGCGGGCTTTGGGCGTGCGCTATTCCTTGAGGCTATGGGTAATCTCGTCTTTTCAATTCTAACTCGGTTCAACGCCAAAACCAGGGGGGCCGGGGCCCGGGGGGATGGATTTTTAACTTGTTGCGTTCCCTTCCGAAATTAATAATTTTTAAAGAAATTATATTTTAAAAAATGAGCTAATATCACAAAAAACTATAAATTTGTGTGACAAAAAACTCTAAACAAGTACACATTGATAAATTTACCCAAACTAAGTATTTTTATGATAAATTTAACATCCGTTAATTTTCATTAAATTTTACCTTTAAATTGTTAAGTTTAATTATACGTAACAGTTGATGAAAATACAAATTTAGGGTTTTACTCTCTATTTATCACAGGCGTGTCGGTTTTGGTTTTTTGTGATATTTATTCAATTTAATGTAAGCTAACGGAATATACTAATTTAAGATTTTTTTATTACAAATATACTAATTTAAGATTTTTTTATGGTTCAAAAATTAGTTTGAAGTAAATTTGAGTTTTTTATAGTCAAACGATTAGTTCTAGATAAAATTATCGTGAGTATTATCAATTTTGATTTTTTCATGTTATTAATCATTCAAAAATATAAAAGTACTATTGTTTAGATATTAAGGAAAAAACAATCAAAAACCCTAAAATATGTTTGCTGTAACACATTTATCCTAATTTTTTTGCAATGTAAATAACTACAAATTGTTGCAATAAGCTCAGTGATCGAACAATAATATAAATAGAAGAAGAAAATAAATCGAACACTAAATTTGTGTGGTTCAATCATAAAGACCTACGTCCACGGGGAGAGCAGTAACGAATTTCACTATAGATCAAACGATACAAGGAGATTACATACTCGAGTCACTCAAACACTCTCTCGGTATTTCCCAAGCCCCAATTACACCTAACAACACACGCAATATTTAGCCCCAAAATTCATCATGAAATAATCTCTCAATCTCACGAAGGAGTTACACGCAAATCTTACCACAAGATTTAATTGGCTTGAACACTAAATCTTCTTGAATGTAATTCACAAATAAGAATGACAAATAAAATCTCTCCCAAGCACTCAACGACAAGGCGGCATTTCGAGACCAATTCTTCATGATCAACATTTCTCCATCCATGGCCACAAGTCTATATATATATATGTGAGACCCTTATTCTTTTGCTAACTTCTCATAGGATTCTCTTTCTTATCTTAAACGATTTTATCCAAAACATATCTCTATATGTTTTAAACAAAATCTAAATCCAAATCAAAGTTGAACTTTCCTATTTTAGCGGCCAAATTCTCCGACACAAATTCAAATTTTAGGAAGTTGATCTTCAGATCTTCTTTGCTCAATTTCGAACGTCCACAACATATTCAATTTGAAATATTCAGAATTTCACATTTGACTCAAAGTCGAGACATATTTTAACAATCTCCACCTTAGCCTGACGTTTGAGCCAAGTCGCAATCGCTTCGCAAAAATTTAAATTCTGCCACTACTTTCTCATAGCCCCCGATGGGCTCAACCGCTATAGATATTATCCAAGTCCAAGCCTCACTTGAACTTCGCCATAACCGAGGACCTTATCAGAATATCAACTCCACATGCACTTTTAATTGCTCTGCAAGGATTTTCCGACACAACCTCCTTAACCACAGATAAAGCAAAACTATTATTGCATCCATATCTATTAGGAGACCGAATATGTATCTTGTTAATATCAGCAGTTACAGCAACCGTTGGCTCTATAGGCTTCACCTCACTACAAGCACCATCTATGTTGATTACTTTACTAGTACTCGTGCTTGTTACCTTAAGAGTTTCTGGTTACAACTCCACCTCAAACTAAACACCATCCAGATTCGTATTAACACTGCCACAAACACTCCTAGCTAGAAGTACCAGAGACTCATCAAATGTAATTTATTTGCTGTTAATAGGTGAATTTATATCTGGGCACCACAACCGATCGCCCCACTCACCTTGTGCATAGCCATGGAATATGCACATTGCCCTCCAATCGAGCTTATCATTTCTCATTCAAAAACAACACGGGCAACCAAACATTTTAATAGTAGAATAACCAGTAACTTTACCTGACCACACTCCTGTCCGCCATTCAATAGCAGTTAATGGGGATCTATTCACCAGGCGGCTTATCGTACTAAGCACATCAACTAGGATTCTCCTAACAATACCAGCACTAAAGATCATTTTTCGGGTTGTCTCTAGTAATATTCTGCTAATCAATTCTGCAAATTGTTGTGATTTACGGCACTAGTGCGGTGTTTCACTATGCCTTTTTTTATGCATAATTTATTTGTCAGCTCCAAGTAGAACTCTATGCTATTGTTGGTCCTCACATGCTTGATTGACTTACCAATTTCCGTCTCGATCAAAACTCTTAACCGCGTGATCTTGACACTAGCATCAAACTTGTGCATTGGCACAAACACTCAAGTCTTTCTCGAGCAATCAAAATACTCTCGAACATATGCATTCGACATCTCTGCAGCAAAATTTGTCACTATCTCACATTGAAGTTTATACATGCCTCCATGTTTAATTCCTTTAGTTATCATCAAGGCACCTCAAACAACCTTCAGAACTCCACCTTCTGAAAAATACCTGCAACCAACTAAATTTAAGGCACCCAAGAAAATTAAGTTCTTTTTCAATTCTGTAACGTGTCTTACTCCAGTCAATGTCCTCACAGTGCCATCATGCATTTTGATTTTAATATCACCAACACCCACAATATCGCACTCAACATTATTCCCTAACTAGACTTTACCACTACCCATGCACCAGTTTATATTTGGCGTGACATGAAAAGAACAATCAAAATCCATAATCCATCCATCAAACGATAAATAATCAGTGACAGACAAGATATAATCAGCACAATCGGAATCATTCTTAACTACAACTGCACTCAACTCTAATTCCCTTACCATTTTCATTTTTCAGCTTAAAATAGTCTCTTCTAAGATGCCCCCTCTTACCACAGCTCCAATAGACAACATTAGCAATCTTAGATTGACTACGTCTATTCATATTAGTATTATTCTTACCCACATGTGTTCTAGATCTTCCTCTATTTTCATCTACTAAAGCAGCAGATACAGATTTGTCAGATTCTCTTCTATAGATGTCATCGCTCATAATCAAATCTCGAACCCCATCAAAAATCAAACTTGTTGACCCAGAGGAATTACTAACAGCAGTAACAATAGTATTCCAACTATTAGGCAATAAGGATAACAGAATCAAAGCACGTACCTCACCTTCAAAGTCAATTTTAACTGAACTCAATTAACTAACAATCACATTGAATTCATTGATATTATCTGCAACTAATGCACCTTCGCTCATCTTCAAATTAAACAACGCATGTAGTGTTTAGCCCCGAAATTCCTCACGAAATAATCTCTCAATCTCACGAAGGAATTACACGCAAATCTTACCACAAGATTTAATTGGCTTGAACACTAAATCTTCTTGGATGTAATTCACAAATAAGAATGACAAAAAAAATCCCTCCCAAGCACTCGACAACAAGGCGGCGCTTCAAAACCAATTCTTCATGATCAACCTTCGTTCATCCATGGCCACAAGTATATATATATACACACAGTGAAACCCTTATTCTTTTGCTAACTTCTCATAGGATTTTGTTTCATATCTTAAATGATTTTATCAAAAACATATCTTTGTATATTTTAAACAAAATCCAAATCCAAGTCAAAGTTGAACTTTCCTATTTCAGCGGCTAAATTCTCCAACACATATTCAAATTTTGGGAAGTTGATATTCGGATCTTCTTTACTCAATTTCGAATGTCTGCAACATATTCAATTCGGAATATTCATAATTTCGCATTTGACTTAAACTCGAGACATATTTTAACACAAATTATACTTACTGTGATACATTTATCATAATTTTTTTCTTATGACATCAAAACCTCAAACTTGTACTTACATGACACATTTGTCATTCATTAAAGTTTAGCCATGTAGCTATCATTGCCAATGCTATTTGGCTTCTGCCATCCATGAAGGTAGATTTTTATTGGTGTTTACTGACAGAATATCGATATGGTGATCCTCAGCTCAGAGGTGAAGGGTTCAAAACCCAGGGGAGGCGCTAGGTGTATTAAGTGTAACTCAAGGGTGGTAAGTCCTCATGCTTAAGTGTCACATGGGGGTTTACCGCGCAGCTGTCGACTGCAAGCCGGTTCCTCCAGCACCAAAAAAAATATATATATCGATATGGTAAATGTGTCGCGTAGATATAAATTTTGAATTTTTTGCACCACAAAAAATTTAGAATGAACATGTCAGGATCGATATACTTTTGGGGTTTTTAGACTTTTATGATAAGTTTCAAAAGTTTCCTATTAGAAAAGGTCACAATTTAAGCTTTATGAAATTTGCAAAAATGTAAAAATTCAAAGGTTGTCAAATTTGGCAAGTCCATTTATGCAATTTTCTCCACTCACATTTCCAAGTGGTAGGTCAGAAACATGCAATATTGTTCCCAGCCCAGCATTTAATCGGCGGTTACAAATCACATGTCTTGACCACATGCAAACTTAATCAAAATTAAATGTGAATAATGTCTACACCTATAACTAAAAACCAGAGTGACACAACTTGTAACCCATCAATTAAATATATGATTTAAGAAATTTTATTTTTCGGAAAAAGAGGGTCATATTGCCCCTTAAAAGTAGGATGGTGCTATTTCTACTCCTATATGACTAAGTCCATCAATTTTTTACAAAAAAGAAAAAAGAAAAAACATAAATTACCCTCAATTGTTAAATTAAAATTCAATGTGATAACCCCAAATTTATTTGCTTTTCTTTTTTATAATTTTTTAAATTTATATATAGTACATAGTTACATAATTAAGAATTTCACACGTTTGATTTTTTGTTATTGTAGGTATCCCATATATATTAAAGGCAATATGTTTTATCATTGTTAGTATTTACTTCCATACAAATTAGTTTTATTGAAAAAGGAAATTTTTGAGAAACCTAGTTCTATTCTACGTTATCTAGAAAATTTATGGATATGAAGTCAAGTTGAATCTAAAAAAGAAAAAAAGAGAGAGATTAACATAGATAAAAATTTTCAGAGTCACTTATTTATACATTTTGACTTTTGTCATGCATAACACCATCAAATCTCTTCTTATTGGTTTTCTTTTATATACATATACCTAATGGGATGATTTGACGAAGAAGAAAAAAAAAAGCCTTAAAGATTTTCCAAAATAAAATCACAGTTTATCCTCCAACGTGAAACTTTAAAGAATAATACCAAAACATTTCATCAAATGATATTACGAGGCTTTTTTTTTTAAATGCTTCTCATTATTTTCAATTGACAAAAATATATATCATCCATTAAGTGTATATGGAAAAATATCGAAATGCCTTATTGTGCATGATGTTTAAGTGTAATCATTGATATTCCAGTAATGTCAACATGTTATGCATAAAAGTATCTCGCTAATAATATGAAAAAAGATAAATTCTTTAATGTAGTAAATAAAAAAGATTTGATATATATTTCAAAGCAATGAAATTAAAAAATTCACCAAGAAAATGAGCATTTGAGAAAACAAGAACAAATAATAGATAAGTTGTTATAAAAGCAATAATGAAGTGAGACTTTTAAGCTTTTTACTATATCACATATTTATCTTTTTTCCTAATGAAATTCGTTTATCTAGATCAAGTAAAACATTATAGGAAAATCCAAGAATACACTAAAAAAAAAACTCTATAGACTAAAAGATGCATTTGAAATGCTTATTAACAGCAACTAGATTAGAAAATTTTAAAAAATGGACTGGGGTCTCACTTTCTGTTTTTTAAAAAGTATTGGGGCATGACTTTAAATTGCAATTGAATGATTGAAGGCAATTTTATCTTTTAGCGTAAAATTGAGGTACCCATTCTACGATAAACATTATAATTATAAATATACTTTTTGGGGGAGTGCTATTTCCACTTGCACCTGTCATCACCCATCTATCATTGATCGATGTTAAACTGCTTATTATCTTGCCCAAGAAAGTTCGATTAAAATTCTTAAACAACCTATTCACCCCAGTGGAATTGATAATCACGTAGGCGCCCCATTTGGGGTCCCCATGGTAAGCAAATGACGTGTGCTCCGGCGCCCATGTCAGAATTTTGACGATCCATGTCTAACATAAATCTACCGGCAAGTACACAAGTATATTATAACGCGTCGTATGTCGTGGAAAAACATGTGGTTTGGTACCCACCGGCGCGCCTTGAGATTTTCCCTTCCAGTGCGAGAAAAGGAGGGGTTGATGGGGCCAGGCGGATCCACCAAATGAAGCAGGACTGCTTGCCATTGGGCCTTACAAGAAGCAGCACTTGTATCCTCATAAGGCCGAACGAAGAGATCTTGGATTTGATTGCGCTGGTACACCGGCCAGACCCTGAGCCCTCAAATCGAGCACAGCTCACCAGAATTCCTAAAAGGAAAAGTTCCACTCTGTGAAATTGAGCTCCAAAGTTGATTGTCAATTCGTCCTCAATTGCGGCAACTGTGAAATTGGTCTCTTAGCGAATGTCCTACAAACATTGGTCCCACTTCTCGTTCTTACCTTTTGAAAATTCGTATTTCGTTTCTAAAAAGAAACTTAAATTTGAGCATAATTAAACGCACTCTCCACTTTTAATTTTCTTTTGATTTGTCTCCCCGCCACTTTTCTTTTCTTTTTTTGCAGCCCTCCCTCTCTCTAGTACTCCTTTTTCTTTATAATCACTCATTCTAGGATTGTTCTTTTATCCTCGTGTTTTTTTTTTTTAAATTTTAAATATCAATCAAGTGCCCGAAAGTTTTTAAACACTCGACGAATCTCCTTCTGGTATTAGCCCCCCTATCCCTCATATTTTGAAAATTATTGCAGACACACAAATTTGTGCTCTCTTAGGAGTGACCTAATTAGAATTTGCAAATACGGTGATTCAAATCTAAATCATAAATGAGAAGGACGAACATGCTTATTACTTCAGTAATGCTTAGGGTTGTTCACTTGTGTGGTTTTATGTAAGAATGAGTTGGATGGTAATTTGTTTTCATGATTTAGATCAAGAATTAAACAACATTGTTACATGAGGCTAGCTAGCTCTCCTGAACTGCCAAGGGGTTAGGCTTATGTATAATGCCCTTACTTCGACTTGCTTAACTCTTCGTTCTTTTCTTTTCGTCCTTTCAAACAATGCAAACAATGAAGAAATTAATATTAGATTAATAGAGAATGAGATTAGGAAAACATCATATTAACCTTTTAAGATATGGCGCGAGTCAAAACTTGAATGAATGATCAAGTATAGAATTATATATGTATTGACAACGTAAAGATTGAGGATATGTCACTAGACTCATTTATGAATATTCACTCATCACTTAACTTAATTCACGAATTAACTCTTTTTCTCGAAATGGAGGACTAGGAGAACAAAGCTTGACCCTTTCATCTCAACAGTCAGGACAAACTTCGTTCCATGAGTCTCAACTTTCACAAAACAAGGATGATCATGGCAACAGGATTGTGGTTTTACTGTTGCACAATTGGTAGAATCCAAAAAAGAAAGAAACAAACAAAAAGAACCAAAGAGAAAAAGGAGTGAAAGAAAGTATTTAAGGATCAATCAACACACCTCATGATTCGCTTCATTAGATGCCATATCCATAATAGTGCTCCTATATGGCATGTTACGAAGAAGATCCTAATTAACACGAACTATTAAATCTTATGAATCTTACATACGGACTTAGCTCAGTCAATTAATGACTAATATATTTTTCGATCTACACATAAGAAGTGAGCATACTAATATCGCACGATCGAGAATTTCTTCAGTCTTGATTTGAAACTCACTTACGCAAATACCAAGTTCCTTAATAATTCACTAAAAACACATTTTGTGGGGGCAATACTGAGGTCTTTCTAGCAAATAACGTAGCTAAAATATGCGCATTTTGTATAACCTATTTGAACCATCCGTACGGTATCTCATGTAAAACCTGGCTAAAGTACAATGGTTTCCATATAATTGTCACTTTTCCACCCTTGTATTTCTCCATTCGAGAGAGAGAGAGAGAGAGAGAGTCTCAAAATGCTGCAAACCCCTTGTTAAAAAACATGGCACTTGTGCCTTGGAGAATGAGGACTTCTTCAATGTTCCATTTCACTTTGTTAATGACCCAATACGCTGTACTTGCGCCTCGGACAACGATCAAGTTGGCACAAAAGAGAGAACAAGAACAGGAAGTGCTGTTCAAAAGTCCCATTCTCCCAAAGGGGGGAATAAATTAATTCCAAAATGGCCTATCCGGGAACATATTCTAAGGGCTATACTAGTGCGCTTTCGCATGGACGATCACTCAGCCCTCCCCCTCTCTAAAACTAGTAAAAAAGATGACTGGGGATCTGAAGAACGTGGGTGGGGAGTCCATGGCTATATATAGCAAATTATGCTTCCCGGTTTCCCTTCTCATTTTCTTACTTTATTCTTATGGTGTTTTCCCTCTAATTTCTATGGAATTTGCTTGTCTCCCCACGTCGGATTATAAGCTTCTTCCGAGGTTCTGACTTGGTGCTTCGTGATTGACTGCCGGAGCACCTGAGGCATGCCTTGATTTGCTCGGGGTTGGTAAACCCTCCTCTTATCAAGATCGGTTTATTGCTTCGAGATACTATTAAAATAGGCTATAGTTATACCTTGTATAGAAAAGAAAAAAAAAATGGACCAACAGGACAATAGAGAAATGTCTTTAGCTTAAACCATTTAGTACGCATAAGCAAATTAATTTGATGCTGGTGATCAGTTCACGGTTCGTCGACACGCTTAACAATGTGTGAAATAAATAAATAATAAAATATTTAAAATGGCAGAAAAGAAAAAATAAAATTCCCCTCTCATAAAAAATAATAGGAGGCATATTTGTGGGGAATTTTAGTATGGCGTATGATTCTTCTTGCCGACAGCATGCTTTCAAACTGAAAATGAACCGGGAATATCGGATGCAACTATGCAGTTTTCTTGCCTTTTGGCCATTGGCTTGGCAGCCCTAGATGTTTAATTGCTACTTTTTTTTCTTTCCCATATTATCTTGATTCCAACTTTTGGAGAAATTTGAGATTCCTTCTTTGCCTTGGAAAAAAAAAAGGTGGGGTGCGTTGACCAGCACCGGGGCCGATATTCTCGAGGAGCAACTTTCTTTTTCCTTGGTTTCTTTTCTTATTTTGTATTTTTTGTGATTGACGAATGTTGACATGAACTGAGAGGTCGCTTTCTGGACAACTACGCAATTAATATGCAATTCCCAACTTTATTCGATGAAGCTTAATTCATTTACTTCATAAAAAATAAATAATTTAAAACGATATTTTTCAAAAACTAATCATTTATGATGCCTATAAAAAGAATAAATAAAAAATATTTTTCTATATTAATTATTTCAAGCGATATAAGTGATTCTTTTTTCAAATTTTTTTTACTAATCATTCATATTTCACGATATAATCTAAAGATTAATTCTTGTCCACATTTATAAAAATATCTATAGATGACCGTTTTGGGATGACACGTGTCACCGTCTTAAACCATATTCAATCATCTAACTTTCTTCGTATGCAATTCCCACATGCGATTCCTAACTTTATTCACGTCCGAAAATATTCGGACGCTGCTCTTTACAATTCCCTTAATGGAAGGTTTTGAGAGACGACACGTGTCACCCCTTAAAGGCGACCTTTCAGTGTTGTCATTATATTTTGTATTATCCAACTCATGTAACGTTTTTCTTTATACTAAATTTTTTTGTTTAATTTTGCCAGTTAATCTTATCCTTTCCATCACTATCTTTTCACTTAATAGCCAAAGAAGAAGCGGAAAAGTGCTGTTTTGCCTACAACATTTAGTTTCCCTTTCATTTGAAAAATAGCTTTTATTCTGCAAGCGAAGCGCAATTACATGCTAGTCTAGTATTTAGATGAAAGTTAGTTCGCTGCATTCAAACAGCTAGGAGGAAAAAAGACCTTCTTAATGAAAGGGTCGGAGGAATAGCAAACAGGTGAGATTTTCTTCATTATGAAAGTATCTTCTTCTTCTTCTTCTTCTTTTTTTAAATACAAATTTCCAAAGGACATCAACAAAAAATGATGTTGATGTGATTCGGTTTGGAGTAACAAGGCTATCGATGCCACTTCCTATACGCTGGATCCTTGAAGTAGCTATCAAATGACGTATGTTTTACGAGATCAACTTTGAGAAATGTTCATATGATAAGATACTGAATGTGTACCAAAAGAGGGGAATTGCACATAAGATAAGGGAGAATCTTCATGGATCAACTTCTATCGTTCAAAGTTTTGCACTTTTCATGACGGTTGTGTAAGACCACATAAAAGAATTGTGATTGGAGATGACCTCATGCTCGTTTTGATGGTCTGATTGGCTTTCGATCTACAACATGCGTGGTACTATTTTTCTTGATCAGCATAAAAAATGGTGGATGCAATTCTGTTTAGGCTCAGAATTTGGTTTGAAACAAGAGTGCAAAGGTAGCTTGGTATAGATTAATTGGGATTAAGCCAACTTGAAGCAACCTTTCTAGTTGTAGGCTTATACATGTTGAAAAGATGGTCATTCTAGTCCTAGCTCTACCTCTATTTAGAATGGAAGAACATCGCTTGACAATTTGGTCCTATCTTCGGTTCGAAAATTTGCATTCAAATCCAAGCATCAATCCATCCGTTTCCCAATTTAGAATTAATTAGTATTTCATATCAAGTACGTTAGGCATTCGTTAACGAGACTTGTATGTAAATTGAAACTTTCGAGTTATCGATTTTCATAAGTCAGGGACTTAATGATGAAAACGTCTTGATTCCCAATAATACATTTGAAAAGGAAAATATCGAAATCGTAGTTTCTATCTAATATGACGAATACCAACCGTAAGAAAACTTCAGTCGACTTCGAAGAGCGCCTTTATTTTTCCCCCTCAACTCAGAAAAGCAAAAGGGGAATCAAGGAAAGGAAAAACGAGGAAGTACTTTGAGCGAATCGATATCCAGAGTTTGGAAGAAAAACGAGGCCTTCCTTTAGGCGACATCTATGACATATCTAGAAATGCATCCAATCCATCCATATTTAAATGGGAAGCCTATGCGTGGTAGCATCTAGACCACATCTTTTCTTTCGTCCTCGTGGTGCTTTGTTTCCTTCACTTGTGTCGAACCAAGAAAAATGTGCCCAATCAACGTTTATTGAACTCAAACCAAGAAGTGAGCCGCGACAGGACCACCTTTACTTTAAGGTTTTTCCCTTCATTCGTTTCGGTTTTCTCCTTCAAACGCTGACGACACCTTTTCCGGTGCTTCGGCGCATCAAATGCCTTTTAAGATAGATTTTCTACCGTTACATATTCTAAAGTTAAAAGGTGATCTGAACTTCAGCCTAAAATACAGGAAAATAGAAGCCATAAAAAAAATTTGAATTTGGAATCTTTTGCTTTGATATCACGTGAGATTTGTGAATTTGCTAATAAATGTTTTAAAAGTTTGAACTATTGAAAGATTTGTTATTTAATAGATGGATGATGTAATATTTAAATATTATAACAAGACAAAAATAATATGCTTTTTTTCTTGACTTTAACTCTACTTTTGACCTCACGCAGATTAGACACCATCTTAGATTGGGTGAGTAGCCCAATTATGAGATTATTTGAGTCATGTCCTTCATCGCTTGACTGTTCATTCTTAAAGTTTGAACCGTCAAATAAAATGGCGTGTGAGGAACTCTAAACATTTGATTATGGTGCCATCTCGAAGTTGAGTGCACAATCATTTGTTTGTCCTTAATTACTTAACGCTTGAACAAAATCAGAATGTGATTTGCATCTTAACCTAGTAATATGGATTCAAAAACTTGTATCGTGCTTCTAACTCAGAAATTCATTTCTTATATAATTACTATAAGCCATTTTTTCAGGGTTTGATGTGGCCAAACTTTTAATTTATGAATAGGGCTATAAAGGTGGATTAATTTGAGACATGTCACACTTTACAAACAGTAGGCCCCATCGTGAGACCCATCGGCCACGTTTATTGCATCCCTATATATAATATAGTTAGGCATGTATCTTAAATGGGGCATGCTCTATCCTTTTATAAAACTCATGACTCTCCTCCTCTCTTTGATTCATGGACGCATGTGTATCGACTTTAGCTTTGGAAGGTCTTGGCAAATGCCTAGAAGACTTCCCTTTCTTTTGATGTGCAGTTTGCAAGCTGTGAAGTATTTTTTGGCAACTCGCAAGCATGCATATTTCACACATCATCAATGAAAAAAATGTCAAAAAAAAAAAGATTATTACACTTTTATCAATTCAGTTTTAAATTTTTAAATTTTATCAATTAAATCTTAAATATTTTTATGTATTATTAATTAAGTCCATTCGGCCTATTTTCGAGAAATAGGTGTTAACCATTTTACATTTGATCATCATAAAGATCATATTTAATATTTATTTTATTAATAGGGTTTGATATGATCAACAGGGCTTGATGAGCACTCGTCCAGATCTAGACAAGATTGCCTTGCCCAAACCATTGTGATCTCACTGGCTGTGGGCAAGGCAGCCTTGTCTAGATGTAGGTGAGGCTGGTCGTCTATGGCTATGATGGCCTCGCCCAAATCTAGGCAAGGTCAAGCAAGGGCTATGATGCCTTTGCCTAGTGGCTAGCGAGGGCTTAGTGACCCATAAGACATGATAAGAAAGCAATAAAGAAGGAAAAGAGAAAGAAAATCAAATCAAATCAAAATATTATTAAAAATTATATAGTCAATGCTGATTATATCACATAAGATAATTACCATCCACATTAATAATTTCCGGCTAAATTGATAAAATTGACTAAATGGTAAAATTTAAAACTTAATTGATAAAATTAAAGTATTTAAGTCTGAATTAACAAAAGTATAATATGCTTTGCACTTTCTGAATAATTTTTTCTCATCATTAATAGTGAACTACGTCTTGCGATAAACAACACTCGTATATGGAAAATTTATTGCGGTATCTGAATTGTATTTTACTGCTCTATGCGCCGATTTGTTGTTATTCAAGCACATGTGCATTTTTCGATGCAATTTTTTATTTGGATTTGCAAGTGCGGAGGGATATTCAATATAAAGGGTTTTTTTCTAGTGGTCCCACCAGGTTGCCCAAGTGATAATTGTGGTTTCCCTTCTCACTTAAGATAAAGGTTCAAATCACCATATTTGTACATATTTGTACATTCTCTTGAGCTAAACTTATATTGCTAGTAATCACTCGTCGTGTGTGGTGCGACTACAAAAGGCTCTAATTTAGCAGGTGCTTAAGGATTCTCGACTCTATATTGATATTAGAAAAAAAATCTAAATATTTTCGATTCTCTTTTTTTCTTTGCCAATAGTTAGTGAACATGATTTACTGTGACATTTATGTATAGCTCGCCTTATATGCCCAGAGCAGCTCATGCCCTTTATAGTTTCAATTTTTCTGACGAGTAGAAAATTTGAAACTTTCGGATTCTACTTCAAATCCTAGTAGAAAGAGCTTCTTCTACGTTATACCCAGAAAAAAAGCTCGGAAGTAATGCCTGGAATTCCGGATCATTTTGGTAATGATTAAAACCTTTGTGAAATGATTTTACACGCATAGATAAGACCCCCTTGAATTGAAAGGCAGCGTGGATGCTTCCTCTTTGTGCTGCATTTGCACGTGGAGAAGAGAGCTTTTCCACCAGTTCAAGTCCTGATAAAGCACTTTTCTTTCATCTTTTGGGTATTGTTAATACGCGCGCCCGGGAGAATGTTAAAGTGTACTTAATTCATGATAATTTAATTTTTTTTAAAGCACCGATTGTGCATAATACGAGATCCGTTAATCCATTGAGAAATGTAAATGCCCTTAATTGATTGCATAATCCATGCCCTTAGAAACTCATTAACGTTTTGTTAAAAAAACGTAATTTTCTCTTTTAACTAGTTAGGTTGGTGCCTGTCCTCGCACGCTAATTGTTGGTTTTATTTCCGTTGACTGTTATGGAGTAATTACATTGAATTTCTGTAAATAAGGTTTATAAGTTTTCGTACCTTCATGATGTGTGCGAAATACTATATGTTAATCAGTAATAGAGTAACATCTAAATTATGAATGCATCATGCGTAATTCGCCTTGACATATTAAGAAAATCATCATTCGTAATTTATAACCGGTATCTATGCTAAGAACCGATATCTACAATGTTAAACAAATTTAAGTTTTTTATAATTCATTGATAGGAAATTATAATGCATTTGAGTGCAAAATATAAATCCATAAAAAGGGCATTTGGTACGAGGAAGATCAACCCACATCATGTTAATGGCAGAGTGAGTTTTACGTAAATCGAAAAGTATAATATACGAAATTGATGGAGTTTATCTTGTAAATGCACGAAAAACATATATTCGAAAATGTTTAAATTTATATAAAGCTAGCATGATCGTGTCCTACTTTTCTAATTTGTCTGATTTTTGTTAGATTTTGGACTATGTATGGTCGGTTAGTTTCTTCTTAGCTAACCTTATTATGGATATGTTTTCCAAATTGATTGAAGTTATTGTTTTTTCACGGGCTCCTAGATCATTTCATGCAAGTTTGGAGATTAGTCAACAATTTTTCTTCTCAGTAGGATGCGCGTGCAAACGCCTATATGTACATTTAGCAGCACTTGTGAAATCAAGTTGATGCTCAGACTGCCGTGGCATGTGGTTATTGATGTGGAATGTCTACCTAATTTGAATAGGAACTCTCCTCTATCGTTCTTCGCACGCAACGCACCTGCCCTTTTTTTGTCTCATGTAAAGAAGGAAAGCAGATGCACGTTTTAATCGGCGTGTTTCGCTTTCGAACACACTGGCTTTTGTCAGGTCCATTTCCACTTAGATATTTTTACTCCCTTGGTTGATGGAAGACCAAGTGTCCGAAGCTCAAATTATGCAATATCGTGGATCGGACTCCTACTCAACTTATATGATAATAATTCAAATGGTCCATGAACTTTTACTCAATGTGTAATGTGGTTCGTGAACTTTTAATTTATTCAATATGGTCCTTAAACTTTTAGTACATATTCAAATTGGTAACATTAAACATTTTCATATAAATTAAGGACTAACTTAAACATGTATTAAAAATCTATCGATCATACTGAATAAATTAAAAGTTTAGAAATCACATATATATTGAGCTAAAGTTCATGGATCTCATTTAATAAATTAAAAGTTCATGGGCTATATTATATATTAAGTCAAAGTTCATGAACCATTTAAATCATTTTCCCTATTTCAATGTCCCTCTCCCAAAAGACACGTAGAAAGTAAATGTGGGATTAATTTGATCTTGCGAGGAAAGAGTGCCAAGGTGCTTGTTTTGTGCAATTTTTCATGATGAAAATTTATACTTTTCATGCTTATCATTATTAAGGAAAACAGTTAATTTTTATTCATTAAGTGGTACGTTGAAAACGCTTTTGGATATTTGAATCTCATTCGGAATAAAGAGGGTGAAGGGGTGAGTGTCTATTGAGATACGCGTTATGCCTGGGAAAATTATCTCCTTTTTTTAGATCATTTTCCTAATTTTAAGTGTAAGTATTTTATTTGACCGTAAATGGTTTTTTCATTGATTAACCATTATTAGCGAAAAAAAAAATTGGAAGTATGAAAAATTGATTTGCAGAAACTTCTACCATTGAAACAGACGCACTATTCATTTTATCTTTGCTGAATAAAAAAACACTCGTGACTCTTTTCGAATTTAAAAAACGTATTTAATTTATTAAAAATCAGATGGGACTCGCTTAAGGGTGTCCCCAGGGGGTTCATCTCTAGAGATGAACTTGTCGATGCTAAAGGGTATCCAAAGTAAAGGGTGAGTTCAACTGATTCAGAGGTATTTGGATTTAAGCCCTGCGCTTCCACCTTTTAAAGCACGCTACATGTTTGGAACTATATCACACGAATGGACCGGTAATAATGACGACAAGATTTCTTAGCAAGATGGATTCTTTCTCCCTTTAGAAAAATAGTTTATTTACCGGGCTTCACACATGCAAGGCTGCATCAACACGACTCTCGTGGTATCATTAAGCATACGAATGGCATAAATTCACCTCTTAATTACATACGCAACTTGTCTACAGTGTCATTTAATCTGACAAGGTAGTAAATGCTTGAAGATCAACTACTTCAAAGAATTCTATGCATTGATAATTTGGATAATTCGGGGCTGCATCGCAAAAGTTATAGGATCTGTCATTCAATCTTGCTAAGTTAATATCCACCAACTACGCGATTTAGAAGCTAAAAATCAACTAAACTTGTTATACTCGGCCTTTACGGCCTACTTCTGTCATACAAACCAGCGCTAAAATTGGTAATTAGACGAGCTCTATTCACAGGTACTCCGAATATTCACCTATTCCTATCATGAATGTCGTGCAGCTAACGCAGAATATACAGTTCATGCTCGTTTCTCTTTCCGCTTCTTTTCCCCTCTCTGTTTTCGCTTGTCAAATCTCACATAATCTTTCACGAGCAAGCATGGTGATCAAGCAAACTTCAGGCAAAGATGCCCTGTGAAAGTTCTTCCTTTGCTCTAACCCCCTTAAAGGAAACACCCCATAATCAGCTCCCAGTAGGCAAGATTCTCAACATACTTAAGTTTTTAAGCACCGAAAACGACCTAAAAAGCAAAGGTTTCACCTTGAAGAGACTAGATGAAAAAACTTCTTGCTGGCTACATCCCCGAACTTTATCAGGGCTCGCTTTAATCTAAATCTAGGTTTTCGGAGTTCCTGGTATTTATCTGGTCCTAGGCTCATGGCGACAGTGAAGTGTTCACGGAAGAGATTGGGAGATGAAGATTTACCGGACTGAAAAGAAAAGCTACTGGGGCTAAAATTACTATAAGAATAAAATTTAATAAATCCCAATGACGATTACCTTGATACGATACGAACCAACAAAAATCAGACAAAGTAGGCCCTGAGGTGGCATTCTTATCTACAAAAAATCTCTGTACGTATGGCCTCCAAAAATTGATGATAAACAGTACATACTATCTTAGATGAAAATCTCATGAATAATTTTAAGAGGGCTTTCAAAATGAGAAATTGTGATTTATCACGTAGAAGAAAATAAAATATCGTGCTCACCTTAGAAAGTTCAACCAAAATATTTAAACTATTATCCTCCCTCATGTAAATTGGACTTGAGTTTAAGATAATATTGAAAATATAGCCAATGATCATTTATGTGAAATTATTGTTAATCGTGTTCAAAGTTTAAATTCATAAATTAAGGAAATAATATACTATAAATCCCATATTCATACGGCATGACGTGGTGAAATGCTTACGATCAAGCACTCTCAAATGCGCAATGACATGGTAAAGTTCGGCACATGCTGACGAGGCCAGCCAAGGAGTACATTCGGGACAATTACATTAATTGCGTACCTAATCAGTGGTTAGGGCGGTGCACAGCGGATTCTAACTTTTCCCTAAGAAAATGGAGAATCCAGTGGAGATCGCTCGCTCAGGCTCGGAAAATACCGCGGTGAATTGACGAGGAGAAGGCGACTGGGGAGACGGGGTTGGCCAAGACATCACTAGCAAATTTTCACGAGCCACAGAGAGAGAGAGAGAGAGGGGATAATCATCGCCCTTCTGCGAATGTGATGGGAAGGTATGGCTCCACATGTACGGAACCCTGGACTCCTGAACCGTGTACATAAAAAGAAACGAAGCCTGAAACCCTATTGAAGTTTAATAATCTGAGATATAAACCTTAACCCCCCCTTCCCCCACTTCACTGTCAGGAACAGTATTTTCCCCTTCTTTCTTTTTTGGGGTTTGCAAGAAAAGAACATAAAAGAAAATGGAGACCAAAAAAAGAGAGGAGAGAGAGAGAGAACAGAAAGGGACTCGCCCTAGTGTAGTAGGAGTAGGGAGAGGCTTGGATGCACATTCCATATCGCCTCCTTGAAGCCCTCCAACGGCGCAGATATTTCCTTGCTTTTTTAGGCAAAATGTTGAAAAACCGGTGATAATAAAAAGAAGTCCTGTTTAGCTATAAAGGGAAGCCCCATCCTTTCTTCTCCCTTTCTCTTTCTTACCTGTCCCCCCCTCCCCTCTCCCGGCTCTAGTTCTCTCTCTCTCTCAGTTCTTTCTCGGACGGGTGTCTCTGCGTGGCTTTTGATCGGTCATCACCTGAGGCCGCGTCTGCAAGCAAGGTAAAAAATAAGCCAGACTAGGGAAAAACCCCACCTGTCTTTCCTCATCTTGCAGTCTGGTTTGTTTTCTCTTTTGAGGTTCGTCACTGTTTGGTGGGTTTTCTGGGTTGTTTTTGGAAATGGATCTGGTTTTCCTTTTCTGGTTACTTCTTTTTCTGGTCTAGGGTTTGTGTTTCTGCAAGATCTCCTCCACACAGAATCAATCCCCACTTGCCATTACTATTCTGTACAATTTTCCTATTTATGTTCAGTGTACGTCGAGACAATGTGTGGTTTTCATGGTTCGGCTCTTGATAAAGTTTCCTTCTTTTTCTCGCTCTTGGGTTTACAGTGAAGAAGGAGGACAAGGAATATGGCGAGAGAGAAGATCAAGATCAAGAAGATAGACAATGTGACGGCGAGGCAGGTGACGTTTTCTAAGAGGAGACGAGGGCTTTTCAAGAAAGCCGGAGAGCTGTCGGTCCTGTGCGATGCCGAGGTCGCTGTCGTCATTTTCTCGGCTACCGGCAAGCTCTTTGAGTACTCCAGCTCCAGGTATGTGATCTGTGTTACTGTCCTTTCCTTTCCCTTTTCTTTGTCGTTCCTTCTGGTTTCTCTCTCTATTTTGACTTCTTCACTTGACATTTTGACCATCAAAGGTTGAGTGTTTGTGTGTCTTTCCTCGTTTGTCTAAGTGTATCCTGTGCGTGTGCTTGAGAGAGAGAGAGAGAGAGAGAGAGGACGCTCATGAATCATGATGACTATGAAATAAAATCAGGAGGCAAATCATGAGAGTACTAAAAACCGAAAGAATCAAGAGCTAAGATCTCCTCTCGGGCTGAAGTGTCAGCGGCGATGCATGCGTCTCTCTCACACCTCGTATTATATACCGGCTAATAAAATATGTACCTCAAATATATGTATTTTAACTATTTCGCTTCTCCTCAAAGGAATGATGCCATACGAGGATGCGATCTTGTCTCACTTATTTGTCTTACTAATGCTGATAGATCTCTAGGGTGTAGATTCTACAGATTTTTTTTTTTTCCGAAAATTTGGCTTCTCTCTTTCTCGCTGAGTCGTCAAAGTTACCTACTTTGGTATTCTGGTTTTCTGGCCTCGTCTTCTTCTTTTTCTTCTTCTTCATCGACCCACACACGCTTAATTAGGGTTGTGATTGATTTCCGCCACTCGTTGTTAAACCAGTCTTTCAGTACATAAACCCAGGAAACCGTTGAAGAGTACTTTGTCTCTCACTCTGGAAGGATTTTTCCTTCGATCTGGTGGCGTAATAATGTAACTTAAATCCTCCCATGACGGGTGTCACTAATACATACATTTATACACACGACCATATAAGCGAGTACACACACGTATTTGTACACCGGAAAGTTCTGGAGGAGCTTTGAGTTATCATTTCATCGGACCGAATGATTTCATAGATCGCTTTTGAGATGTGAGGAGACGGGGTCCTAGGTCTTGAAAAACCACAACCACATGGTATCTTATGTGGGGGCATACAGCACACAGTAAGAATATACCCACTGAACAAGAAGGGGAAAAAGATCTAACTCCAGTCACCTAGAGGTGCGTGTGTATCTAAAAAGGAAAAAAAAGATGAAGTGTTTCCTTCATTTTCTGTCTCACTTTCAGAGATAAACTTATTTCATCCAGGAAAGCTGGACAAAGGACGGAGAGAGAAATCTTACCTTAATCATGGCCTAATTATGGTCCTGTAGAAGACAGCTCAGTATTGCTGTTGCTCTTGCTGGCCTATATAATGAGGTCATGGATGATCCTAGGGTCTGCATGAAATTAGCCAGGAGCGTGCATTAAATGTTTCTTGTTTACAAGAGCTTACCCTGAGTGGCAATCCGTGTGTATATTTTGGGTTATCATCATATGGTCTGGAGTTTACATCAAACTCAAATATATGACATGTTAAGTAATCGCGGCACAACCCTGATATCATAACATTGTTTATAATGTTTAAGACATGAACCCTCACATATAAACTTTTAAAAATGTTTTCAAACATGTATAAGCGTGTCTAAACAGATTTGAATCGATCATATCAACATTAATGACACGTTAGTCAATATAGTTGAACTTGTCTAAATATGTTGACCTGGTTAAAAATAGGTCAACCCACACGAGGCAAGTCTAATATTCGTTTATAAATGGGTTAAAAAGGTTCAATCCGTTTTTGTCAGAATGTGTTTAATCTTGATCCGAACACACTTAAGTGCGTGTTATGAAAATTGATCTTGTCGAAAATTGCCAATCCTAAGCTTAACCATGACCTCACCAATGACGCGCCACTGATGATGGGAAAGTCCCCCAGGCGCCGAGGGTAGTCCTTTCTTAAGTGATATCTTCTGGTGTGTAACCTTGAAAAGATACTTGGGAAGACCCTACAATAATGCTTTAGCTTGTCCACTTTGGGCGCATTGCTGAGTACTTGACCATCACCACCTCGTTGTCCTTTCCTTTAGCTTCTCAGTATCCAAAGCGTAGGTGTCACCAAAGCTAAATCGACTTGTGTATTAAAATAATTATTCAAATGTGCAATATTGAAAACTTAATGTTGGGGATTTCTAAGCATAGAAGGTCCACCTACTGAGGGCTTAATACATACCTAAAAAGGAGGGAAAAAAACACAGAAAACTAGTAAGGCTAATGCTGGAGGAATAGAAATCGAACTCTTTGGGTTCACAAAGGATGCGTAAAGCCACTGATTTTCATCACCCTAAAACTTTTGAAACTGCTATCAGTACTAAGAACTGCAGCCCAACTTCTTTCTAACTTCTTATGAATGATACTCAACTCTTGAGGATCCATACAAAATCCATCTACTCGAGACTCAAAATGACTGGGGGCCTATTTTCACTCAAAGTAGTGCTCGGACTACTAAAGTTTTAATAAAAGTATGGTAAAACTATTTAAGTAGCTTGTAAACTATAGCATCCAAGACAAGGTTTTTTGCTTTTTTTAATTCGCCAATCGAAGCTTGTAGCAAAAGAAATACACATATGTCGCGTGATCTAGTGCCATATATTGACACACTCGCGCACAAAGAACTCATTCTACTTACGTGGGATACATTTGTCTTATCATATGCATACAATCATATGTATACAATCATTAAGAAAAAGTGCAATGCAATGACATGGCGTCTGTTGCATGCTTAACTGATTGAGTATTCTCTCATCATATGCATACAATCATCCAAGAGGAAGTGCAATGCAAGGACATGGTCTCTGTTGCATGCTTAACTGATTGAGTATTCTCTCATCATATGCATACAATCATCCAAGAGGAAGTGCAATGCAAGGACATGGTCTCTGTTGCATGCTTAACTGATTGAGTATTCTCTCATCATATGCATACAATCATCCAAGAGGAAGTGCAATGCAAGGAAATGGTCTCTGTTGCATGCTTAACCGATTGAGTTTTCTCTTGTGCATGCCCCTTTAAATTTAATTTTACCAGTCGCTGTCCTTGGTCCTGACGTCTTCTAAACCATATTAAGACAAACATCCGAGTATGTCTGGGCAAGTTGAGTTTGTAGGTTGTCTCAAGGGTCTTTCATTTTGTCCTCAAACTCAATCTGCTGCAGCAAGCTGGTTTATGTTCAACCAATAAATAGCTTCTCAGTGGCATCTTCAAATTTTTGTCCTCCTTGTTGCGCTTATTTTCTTGTTTCCCTTGTTACCTCTTGAGAACATTGACTTTTGACAAACTCAGGGTGACTTCTTTCTCTAACACGGCTTTCTCTTTTCGTGGACAAAAGCCAAAACTTAATGATATCTCACCCAGTACTTGTTCAGCCACTTCTGGTGCTAAATCTTTGTTGACCCTTCCCTTATGATCTTATCCTAGAATGAAGCTTGCTTTTATATCTTCTGGAGCAATCCAGCTTTGATACCCTTTGTTAAAATAGTCTAGCACAATTGAAGTCTAGATATCACTTCAGGAGATCTAATAGGCAATGGCGAAATAATATATGACTTCTATAACATTCATGCGAACATAGTGATCTAGATAAGTCCCTTACTCTATAAATAGCCAATTGAATACACATTAAGATTGGACATAATCACTCGAGGTATGTATGATTGTTCACCAACTAAAATGATCTAGTGTTTGATAGAAGAGTTGGAAGGCTTTTTCATTCATGAAGAGATTAAAGCACTTTCTAGTACTCTCAAATCCTTAAGATCGTTCCTCTCAATTCTATCCCACTCACCCTGTAGAGTATTGGACTTAATCTAACTTCTTTGGAACTCCTCCTAACCTCTATTGGTTGAAGTATTTATGTATTAAATCTTGTATCCATCTAACTATTTGCCTCCCATTATATTATTAATTCGTACGCTTAAGTGATAAGTCACATGTTCGTCTATGCTCATGAGGACATATTAGAAAGATTAAATTGCAAAGGGGAAGTGTGTATTGGAATGAAAGGTGAAACTAGATAGGTATTAGGAAAATGGAGAGATTGCACAAGAAGGAGAACGGAGATGAGGAAGAAAGATGGGCTCAAATTTCTTGGTCTTTCTTCGATAGTTTCTACTCTTTACATAGCAGAATTCTCCATGGTTTGTGTAGGATGAGGTTTTGAGCATTTGTCAAGAAGGAAAAAAGATAGTGAACCTTGTAGAGAGAAAGAAAGAACGCCAATCTTGGACCTCCTGCTAAAAGTGTTCAAAAATGTCTAGATAACATGCAGTGCCACAAAGGTAATATTTGCACAGTATACGCTTTTTTATGAAGATAAAATACTCCTATAATTTAAACTCGAGGAAAGAGCATAATTTATGTTATAAGAATCTTTGGATGCATAGTTGGACTAAGAAAAGTTGACATTGTACAACCAAAGGACATCAATACAGCCACAGAGTTTGTGGTTAAATGTGTTTACATCTTTGAAGTGAAACATAAAAATGATAATCTAAATTTCGCGCATATATAGAATGGACCTTCTGCTAAGACACTATAGAATATAGCTGAAGATGTCGCTCTTTTTTTTTTTTCTTTTTTCCAGATAAATTAAAATAGCTGTGGTCTCTTGAACCATGTAATAAATTTGAGATTATGTCCTTTAAACATATAGAAGTTTCGCCCTTTTCTACTTCTGGAAAACTTGCCATTTGAATTTCGAACTTGGGTTCGAACCCATAAATATCTATAGTTAAAAAATAAATTTATCAGCTACATTGAGGTATCCGATAACTCAAATTAGTCATGGGATATAGATGTGCCACATGAATCAAAAAGTGAGAAATATATGTGGCTACATTGACTCTTATTTAATTTTTTTTTCCTTAAAAAAATGGTGTTCACAATTTTTTTAATTTTTTTAATGCTTAGAAGCACGGGGAAACTTTCACTACATTCATATATTGACTTATAAGTTTGCTTTAAAAATTTTAATGATCTTTTGAAGTGTGGCTGATGGTATTAGAAAGACTGGATATGTATTGGTCCATATTAAGCAACACCTAGTAACCCACTAAAAGAGGTACCTCTAAACAGCGATCTAAACACATATGTAAAGGCTGGTCACTTCATATTCGTCACAGCTCAGCAAGCTCTCTCCCCTAAAAAGACTAACTTAAGTATCGGAAGGCCATACCAAGAATAAAATCCAGATGCCTTAACCGGGAATCCATTGTGCAGGTCAATTTTCCGGTTAATGCTCTGGCCAACTTCGTGACTCCCAAATCGGGCTTCAACTGTAATAAACAAATTGCAAGGAGCAATGTGTCTTCTCATGCATAAATTCCCTGTATAATAAAATTTTTCCAAATAATGATACTGCCTAACTTCAATTCCTTTCAAATGTGACTTCAGGATATCATCAATATAATGTAAGCTTCAGTGAACTCCCTTGCCCATTGTAAGACTGGAGATAACCCAAGTACGGGCAACAATCTGGAGGTGCTCATTAGGGTTTGTGCGATTAAAGTTAGGACTAGCAGAAAGAAGTTGCGTGATTCCCCTTTGTTGTGAATGAACTAGCTCAAAAAATTTGATAGAAGCATAGCCCTAAGAAGATAGCTCAATATAGCTGTCTAAGCAGCAGTCTAGTTGCTATGATTCATTCGTCATTGACCTCAACGGACTGTCTGAATTAGCTAATCGGGTTGTCGGGAATAAGATTCTTTTTTGCGGAATCTTGGAGTGTTGAACTGGAGGTATAAGAAAACAAAATGTACATATCAATGCATAGGTATGGGCATGGCACAGCGAAACTCAATGCTGTTTCATTGAGGATGAATCTAATTAGTGCTATCACGTTTCAATCATCATAAAAACGAGGAGATTATAAAAACGTTCGTTGGTGGTAGAAGTTGCCTTGACCGCCAACTTTACGGTTATAGACAAGGATAAAAGGATAGGCATACACAGATAGTGAATTTGCATAAGTATACTTGTCCTGGAAACTGACGTTTGTTTTTGTCAAGCATGGGTGGAAGGAAGAAATTAAAGAATGATCACGGGCAAAAGCTTCTCATAAAAATCATAACACCTCCTCAGTGGTAGATTGAAGAATGATCTAAGCCATGATATTCCCAATACCAAATCTAGCAACCCTTATTTGTATATCGCCACTTGCAAGCTTTGTCATAGCTGTGTGATCTCTATCAAACCAATTAGATATATATATGTGTGTGTGTGCGCGCGCGCGTACGCGCTTAACATGAAGATTGGTTGCTTGTCGTGAATTTGGAGTCTATGTGAACTACACATATAGAAATGCTACTTTGAGAAGACCTTGGTGTATGCACATGATCGCAGTTATTTTGATAGGCTACCAACATTAGTCAAGAGGTGTTACACTAGTAGAGCAATTGGTCCTTGAGAATTGTTCTTTATAGCGTTTCTTAAGTAGGTTGATATGATTGATCAGAGTTTTGTTTCTCAAATATTTTGTCATCGTTAGTCCTCTACAATTGTTGCATTCATGATGTTATGCATGCGATAGATTCATGTTTGCTGATCTGTTTCAACAGCTTAAGCTATGAGTTAATGGCCTACAGCTTGGATCGCCTGTATAATAAGTAATCAGTTTAACACCAGATGGCTCCCCGCTACCATTTTTTCCAACAGCTTAACTTTGTCGAAAGGATAAATATGAGTTTTATTTCACGCTGTGATACAAATTGTGATTGCTCCACCATAATTCTGATTGTGCTAATTCTACGTACCTTTGAATATTGAATATGAATTATGCTCCTGGTCCACAAGCACGCGTGTCAGAAGTTTTAGTTGATCCTAAAACATGTTTCACCTCCAAGTATCGTGCTAGCGACGATGCCCTGAGTTTTAGTGAATAAGTTCCACTCTGAGAATTTTCACGTAGTGTGGCAGATGATTAGTTGCTCCTTTTATTTAGTTTCATTTATGCTCGGTCACAGATGAGGTCTGCACGTTAGTAAATTTACAATTGTATTCTCTGTTTGAGAAAGACCTCTACAGAGCCAATGTTGACCTAATCATGCCCATCAGCCACACTTGGTCTCCAGAAGAACCCTAAGTTAATTGATCTGACACCTTTTGCACAAAGGATTAAAATCCCACAGAGGATCGATGATACTTGTTTTTTAGCAATTTTTTTTATGGAAAAGCTTTTCCATATCATGTATATTTGTTGTTAACTTAGACCAGACGTCAGTACTATGTCCAGCCATTTGTTCTGATTTATGTCCTGAATTGAGCATGTCCATTTTGAGTGAGTGCTCCTCCAAATAGGGTAGAATAACGACTGACTGGTTTACAAAGTCCTGTATTGAGCGATGTGGCAAACTTTGCTCGAGTCTTGAATTTGACCCAATTAACTAAATACAAACTTAAAATCTACCAGATTGCATACTGTCATAGTTGTGCAGATCTGTCTCTTGCAAACTTAGCATTACTCGATAGGATAAGTGTGTTGAGGAGGCCCTTCAAAGTTCGGAATAATTGTTGGTTTAAATTACATGTAGCTTTGTGACTAACCTTGCTTGGTTTTGAATGTACGTTGTTTTCTGAAGTAGTTACTTGGAGGTTCAAAGAAACTAGATATTAATCTTCTTAGCATGTCATAACATGCTATTCTTTCTGGAAATGTTAGTTACATATGCGTAATCCTAGTGTTGATTATGACTAAAGGAGTGATGCTTATTATTCCCATTTATGTCTAAAGCATGAAGGACACTCTTGAGAGGTACACTCTCCACCACAATAATCTTGAGAATATGGACCAACCTTCTCTCGAGCTGCAGGTACTCTCTCTCAGATCTGAGGTACCAATTTCTATTTTCTGATTGACAACCCAATGGTTTCTTGTGGTTTACCTTTAAAGTCCAAGCAATTGTATTTACATTTTCTGAGTTAACCATCATAAAATGTGTGATTTTGGTTAAATTGGTGTTAATTTATAGCTGGAGCATAGCAATAACATGAGGTTAAGCAAGGAAGTGGCAGAAAAGAGCCATCGACTCAGGTACACATTTTTAATTGGCCTGCACGAAAAACTTGTCTTGATGCTTGTTTGCATTCCAATAGTGGATCTCTGACTTCTGCATTGTAACAGGCAGTTGAGGGGTGAGGATCTTCAAGGACTGAATATAGAGGAGCTGCAGCAATTGGAGAAGATGCTTGAAGCTGGACTTAACCGTGTGCTGGTGACCAAGGTTTTGCGATGTCATTGTTGCTTTTTCACTCCTTTTTAACTCCATTAAGTTGATCATGTGAGGATAGCTGGAGTTGTTTTATCTATTTTTTTTACAGGAAGAACGAATTAGGACTGAGATCACTGATCTAGAGAAAAAGGTCAGTTTGTGCATCAAGTGATTTTGAGTTGCAGCCTTATCTGATTTTTAACTCAGTATATATAGATTGAGGAAGTTATTTTGAAGAACTGATTTTGAGGCCATGCATATGAAATCAATGTGTCTGATGAAGATGCTTATGTCAAAGTATGGGGCTAATAAAATTTCAACACAAGATCAACATGCATGACATTGCTAGGCTTACCAGCATATTTGGCAAATCCTAATATTTTCAAGAAGGCAACCGTTTCAACTCTTAACACTTATTTGTATCGACTAACCAACAACTGCTGTGATAGCTCTGGTATGACAAGTTATATCCATCAATTATTCGGTATGCTTTGATTGTCAAAATAACAAACTGAATTATTTTGGTACCAGACGTGATACAAGTGCAGGAAAATATTAAAGTACTTATATGGTGCAAGCCCTTTCATGGTGCTGATATATATGCATGATCTTCCCGACAGTTTGGTCGCTTTAACTATTGTAAAGTACTCCTATCTTTTTGCTGTTTTGATGAATGCAGGGAGCAGAGTTGATTGAAGAAAACAAGATGTTAAAGCAGACAGTTAGTCATTCTTGTTCTGGGTTTATTATTTTACTTCATATATTCGACTGTAGACATTTGGAAAAAGGAATCGGCTGATCAATCTTGGTTATGTTTCAGATGACTACATTGACCAAAGGAAAGCGGCATATTGTCACGGAGCCAGATGTTGCAGTTCCGGAGGAAGGGGTGTCATCCGAGTCTGCTACCAATGTGTGCAGCTGCAATTCTGGCCCTCCTTTGGAAGATGATGGCTCTGATACATCCCTCAAACTTGGGTAGAACGCTACTCTCCTTGTACTTCATCTTGATTGACGTCACCTAATTTGATGCTTAAGATATTATTTTTATGTCTGAAATTAACTGGTTCAAATTCATGATGGGAGTATGCACGGCAGTAGGTACTACTCCAGTCATCGAGTTGGGAATTGAAAGAGAGGTGGATTAATAGATTTAGCAGATAGAGATTTGTGATTCGGTCAGGTCTTTATGCACTCTACAAAAGTGGGCGTTAGATGTTGACTTTGTGGACCGAACTGCTAAAACTAGTGCGAGCAACAGGATGGGCTCAAGCAAACCCTAGCTACGTATAATGACTCCCACATACATTGCATTCAACAGTTAAAAAAGTGAGTCGTCTTCAATTCACTGCAAGCTAGTCATTGCTTTTGCACTCTAGATTTACGTCTGTTTCACATCAATCTAATGCCATTAATCAAGTTAAAAGTTATATCAAGTAAACGTCAAAGACATAATCTCTTCTCCAGGGATGAAATGATGCACATTGTCGATACGTTGAGCAATCATTTTGCAATTATAAGCAGTTACTCTAAATGCTTATATTTGGCTTGTAATTGGCTTGTAATTTTCTTGCAGGCTTCCTTTCTGAAAGCTTAACTTGGAGAGTAACTGATGATTCAAAGGGATCTCAGTTTCTTATAATTACAAGAACCTTCAATGTGTAGTCGTTAATGGTTATCTCGACAGATGTATAATAGTGCCTGTAACTCTTTTTCCATTCCCAGAAGCTTTGATATGTTGTATGTATTGCTTTAACATGAATGATAAATGTTTAGTGAATATATATTACTATATAGTTGGTTCCACCTTTTGGAGAGATTTAAATATTATCAAGCATCGGTGTATGCCATAGCAAACTTGGCTTTTCCATGCACCTTCCGAAAACCCCAAAGGACAGACGTCATATGCGGCTGCGGTCTTGCAAAGTGCAGTTCCATGTTAAGTAATGACTGCAGTTGTTGATAATCTGCAGCTTTGATTATGGTCGAAGCCTACAATGTTTTTGGAAAAGCGCTTTCTCTCTCTCTCTCAAGCTTCCATTGCTCCATCCGTGGTCATTGCCTTGTACTCTATCCGTTCAAATAGTCAAATTCTTGTGCTGTGTTTGATTTGAATCTGACCTGAGTTGTATATGCGAGACCTGAGTTGTAGATCCCTTCGAACTTCTCTCTCTGAGTTGAAACTCCGGACAGCAAGGATGATGCCTTATACTGCATATGCCAATCTCGAGCTCTCAAGGCGAGAAATCAGAAAGGGCGGCAAATCTCCTGTTTCCCACCATTTTTTATTGTCTCGCATGCCTTATTCAAGGACGTGCCAACAAGTCAATGGTAGGTTGATATGTGAATGAGCGATTTGAAGCTCAATGTTTTTTGGCTTGGTAAGTTAAGTCATTTCATTTGGATGTATCAATTCAGTTCATCTCAAGCAGATGTTTGTCTGGTGTGATCTGTTTTCGAGTCTTTTTTTTCATTTCAATGTTGTGCTCGCACTCTCTTCTCTTTAGGAGGTGCCAATGTGAAATGTTTGGTGATGATTCCTATTTGAAGCTAATTATGTTACCTTCCCTTTTTCATTTCAGGAAGGTTTTGGAGTAAACCTGAACATTTTCTGTTGTTTTGATTCCATCGAGGTTCTTCTTTTAGGCTTATTCTAGGTGTCCGGAAAGAACTCCTGAAAACATTTTTCCTTGAAGGGCCTATTCATGTGAATGTCAGTGGTTCGATCATTATTTTCTAAATTTAATGTCTTACTATGTGGACATACCCACTGTCTGCTTGCGTACTTATGGTATGTTGTTCCTTGACAAGAGTCTGCTATACTATCACATATGTTTCGTGAGGAGGTCTAGGCTTAAATTGCCTTTGTTGTTTGATTAACTTGATTTGCTTCAGCTACACCATTTCTTCCTGCTGGCAGATTACCCTAATTTTTGTTGGAGGTAATAGGTTTGAGAGAGAAGAAGTAGTTGCTTGAAGTATTACACCAAGAGACGTCAAGTTTGGAACGCTCAAGCGGTGTTACTCCAGGCGTAGGAAACCCTAGAGTTTTTATATGCACGTTATTGGGCTTCTACGTATATGGACCAAATAACCATGCTTTTACCTATCAAAATGTATGTGAACATATTATTTTGGACTATATTAATAATATATCCAACAATCTCCTCCTATGTTCACCATACAAAGACAATCCAATAAGGTAGTCAGTGTAATGTTCATACAAACATGAATCATCCACATTCAGTCCAAGACAATCAACTCGAATCGGTCAAAGAGTATTCCAATGAGGAAAATATTAAACTAAATCATCATGTGCAAACTAAATATGTAAATCATTCTTATCATGAATACGTTTCGAGATTAAAATCTAAATCCCAAAATAAATCTCGATTTAGTTCACAACCAATATATGCATATTAATCAAGTATAAGTAGGCCAGTCAAAATAGTCTAAGGCCTTACAAATATAAGAAACAAGCATAATAATGTCCACAAAATAGAAATAGCAAAGTGCAAGTCTCAAGTAAATGGACTTCATCAAAATAGGCAATAGCAGGTAAACAATCAAGTATCCACACGCTCTAAGTGATATATTCATTCATTAAGTAGGTCATCTTGGTCAGGATCCCACTCATTAAGCTCTCCTCCATCTCTACCATCCTCTGTAGAATGTCAAATATGAATTTCATATTATCATGAATTCAATCAATTGAATAAAAACTTAGCACCATTCCATCAAAGCGGAGAAGAACATATATTGATGTCATAAAGCATCATAATATCATGTCATAAGCATCAAGCAGTTTCATAAATTATGAACAAGACCTAAACAATGTGATTTACAAAGAGCCATCAACTTAAGTTTATTTGTAGGAGAATAACTATTGTCTAGTTTTAAAGAACAAGACCAATAGTTAACTCACTTACAATAACCTAGTCATGTAATATCAAGTTTCAATTAAGAACAAGACAAATAGGCTTCTTATATAAACAATTGTTTTTATGTTTCAATTTGGAATGTCACAATTACTGATTCCTTAAAGTCAAATAATCTAGCATCAAGTTTGGAATGAGATCATTTAACCAAAAAGGATAGTCCAATCTAGTTGAATTGTATCATCAAGTTTGGAATGACACAATTTTTCCAGATAGAACATTTGAATTAGGTTAAAGTCATCTTCATCAAATTTGGAATGAGACGACTCACCCTCTTCAATTAGTCGGCAATTGTGAACATCGATGAAACATATAAAGCGTGCTTATCATTGTAGCCAATAAAGAAAGATTTGATAATTCAAAACACACAATTAGAAGGTAAGTAAATGGTAGTTAAGACTTGCCTATATAGTCTTTAACCCCAATTCCCCCACTTTGTTTTGAATAATCGATCTTTAGGCATACTTTTGGTGAGAGTATCGGCTATGTTATCCTTCGATCTCACATCGATCAAGGTGATAACTCATTGTTCTCTCGAGATAATTCAACAACGCATGTCTCGTCTCACATGTCTTCTCTTTGAATTAAAGAGAGTATTCTTGACGACTTGGACGGTTGCTCGATTATCACAAAATAGGCTTAAAGAATTAATCTTTAGCCGAGTCAAAGGAATATCCATAATCAGATTCTTTATCCACTCGCCCTTCACCGCCGATTGAGGCTAAAGCAAAAAGTTCCGATTCCATAGACGACAATGCAATACAAGTCGTCGTTTGGATTTCCAAGTAATAGCAGCTCCACCCAAAGTGAATACATACCCACTAGTGGACTTACTATTTCCAATATCTGAGCACCATGGGGCATCAGAATATCCATCCACAATTAGAGGATAACCAGAATAATAAAGAGCATAATCTTTAGTACCTTTAAGGTATCTCATTAGCCTATTAAGGGCATCCCATTGCTCTTTACTAGGATTACTAGTAAAACGACTAAGCATACCAACCGTAAAGGCTATGTCGGGTTTAGTGCAACTCATAGCATACATGAGACTACCAATCGGTTTCGAGTACCTTAACGATCCACGTCGGTCCCTTCATTAGGACTCGTCTATTATTATAATCACATGGTGTCTCACTCGGTTTACACTTATCGTATCCCCAAGTAGAAAGTAGCTGCTCAATATAATGAGTCTGGCTAAGGGAGATGACTTGCCGTTCAAAGCTTACTTTCATACCAAGAATGGTATTAGCAATACCAAGATCTTTCATGTCAAATTCTTTAGCTAAAGTAGCTTTCACGTCACTCACTACGAGAATGATCGGAACCAAGAATTAACATATCATCAACATACAAGCAAATGATGACTATCTTATTTGACATAGAACGATGGTAAAGGCATTTATCCGAATAACTAGACTCGCAAGCCATAACTCTTTACCACTTCATCAAATTTAAGATGCCACATCTTAGGTGCTTGTTTAAGACCATATAGATATTTATTTAATTTACAAACTTTGTCCTCAAGACCTTTCATAACATATCCTTCCGGTTGTTCCATGTAAATTTCTTCATTTAAATCCCCATTTAAGAAAGCTGTTTTTACATCCATTTGATGAACTACAAAGTGTTCAATAGATGCCAAAGCAAGAAGAATTCTTATAGTTGATAGATGACACACGGGTGAATAGACATCAAAATAGTCTATTCCACTCGTTGTTTATAGCCTTTAGCTACTAAGCGTGCTTTGTATCTCGGCTATTAATCCATCACTATTCAGTTTCTTCTTCAACACCCATTTACAGCCTATAGCATTAGCCCATTTTGGCAAATTTACTAGCTGCCAAGTGTGATTCTACAGCAAAGAGCTCATTTCATCATCTATGGCTTCGCCACGTAGAGATTCCCTAGATCTCTTTGCTTCCCGATAGGAGAATGGATCATCCTCAAGATGGTAAGCAACAAAGTCTTCACCAAAACTTTTGGGAATTCTCTCTCTTGTAGATACTCTTGGAATTGGTTCAATAGCCAACCGTGTGGAATTAGTGTCGAAGGGCTGCTTCGATTCTACGGGAGATTCGCAATCATATCTCGTAGATCCGAAACATTCAAGCCTTGATCTCGATAAACTTGTTTTCAAAGAACACCGCGTCTCTAGATTCTATCACTTGTGTTAGTAGATAGATCTAAAAACCTATTTGCAGCGCTATCTTCCGCACTACCTAGATATACACAAGTAATAGTTCTAGATCCCACCTTAGGTTTTTTAGGATCTGGTATACTTACATAAGCAATACAGCCCCAAGTCTTAAGAGTATCATATCTACAATGGCGTTTATGCCATATCTCATAAGGTGTCATGGACAACTTAGAGTGCGGCAACTGTTCAAGATGTGATTTAGTTAGAACTCGCTTCTCCCAAGTAGGAGGAAGGCATGCCAGCTGTAAGTAACATAGAGTTTAACATTTCAGTTAACGTTCTATTCTTACGCTCGCAACACCATTTGATTGGGGTGAATAAGGAGCAAGTGGTTTCAAGTATTATACCTTCGAAGCACAAAATTCCTTGAACCTTGACATAGAATATTCTCCTCCTCTATCACTCCTAAACCTCTTAATTTTCAAGTTGAGTTGATTTTCTACTCTAGACTTGAAAATCTTAAATTTTTTCAAAAACCTCATCTTTCGATTTCAACAAATAGACATGACAATATCTAGAAAAATCGTCTATGAATGTTATTAGATACTTCCGACCACCTTTAGTAATGTAATTTCTAAAATCACAAATGTCGAATGTATTAGCTCAAGAAGTTGTGTGCTGTTAGAAACCAATTTAAAGGGTTTTCTAGTGATTTTAGCCTGTGCACACACTTCACACTTATCAAATCGAATAGAAGTATCTAATGGAATGTTATGAGTTTTAGCTAAATGTTGCATTTTCTTGTAATTCACATGTCCAAGTCTATTGTGTAGCAACTTTGGATCAATCAAAGTAGAATTCACATGGTTTATACTATCAGCATTTAAACTCAACATATACATACCATTAACCATGAATGCACAACCAAAATAATATGAGTTAACGAGATAAAATTACTCTACCATTCGGTTGGCGTTTGTTCAACACAAGACCAACAAAGAGATTATCGGACATATCGAATTATCATCTTTTAGCTTGTTCCTCATGTTCTCAAATTCAACTAAGCGAGAGGTGATGCTTGAATTCATAGTGAATTTAAAGTCAAAAAATTTCTCCGCTAGGAGGGTTTTAGATAACCCCTCTTGTTTTTGGAACGAGCGTTCAAGTGATCCCATATCTCTTTCGCCGTCTTATACTCACTATAAGTCATAGCCAAATTAGGATTTAGAGAGTTGAACAAGTAATCTCTACAAAAATCCTCATCTTTGTTCCATTGATATTCATTCACATCTTCGGTGGTAGATGTAAAATCGCTCAATACAAGATAGAATATGTCACGTTCTTTCATGCCAAATTGAACATGTAATTTCCAGCCATGAAATTCAGTAACATCAAAAGATTGCAACTTTATAATATCATAGGAACTATGCTTTGCCATTTTAATCAAAGCAAAGTGTTAGAAAGAGTGCACCTTGAAGTCCTCAGAGCAACAAAGTTGAATAACTCCCCTAACCTTGATCAAACCGCTCTGTAGAGATGGAATTTGCCAAAACAAACCCCAAAAAACGGATTTGGAGCGCCCAAAAACCTTAAGATGGACTGCCCTTGTCTTTGAAACTTGCTGAAAAATTTCGCCCCCCGAAATTTGCTAGAAATTTCGTCCCCAAAATTCGCTAGAAATTCATATGGAAACTTCCGGGTGCCGTAACTTTTCCGTCCGACCTCCGATTGACGCGAGTGACCACTCAAAACGTTCGTATCGACAAGTAGATCAAAGCCCAAGTGGTTTCACCCTCTTAAATTGGCTATAACTTTTGGGTTTTTGAATCAAAGATTTCGGTCACCCGAATCTTCAAACTCAAATCCCGGCCAATATCACCGTCGAAATCGAAAGTAAATTACAGCCGCGAGTTCGTCTTGACGAAATCTTCAAGAACACACTTTACTCGCTCAAATCGACACACGAACCTAATACTTCAAGATTGTTGGAGGTAATAGGTTTGAGAGAGAAGAAGTAGTTGCTTGAAGTATTACACCAAGAGACGTCAAGTTTGGAACGCTCAACGGTGTTCTCCAGGCGTAGGGAAACCCTAGAGTTTTTTATATGCACGTTATCGGCTTCGCTACCATATGGACCCAAATAACCATGCTTTTACCTATTGGGCTTGTATGTGAACATATTATTTTGGACTATATTAATAATATATCCAACAATTTTTACACCAGGTGGGGGCTTCTCTAAATGCTCGTAGTGGAGTTGGTCTGACAAGATGCACATTCTTGAAGAAAATTGCAGCTTTAGTAAATACCGTCAGGGCTTTGAATATGATCTGGTCCGGTTGATGCTGTTGCTGGTGGTCGATTCATCGTGTTTGTGTTTTGCGACATGATCTCCTTTCTTATTTTCTGCATCACGGTAATCGTCTTCAAATGGGTTTTGGGATGTCACGATAATATTTGTTTGTCAAAGAACCTGTCTGAGCTCCTATCTCTCCACGGCTCTGCTTAATTCTTCAGCATTGCATAAATCGATTCCTTTGGTTTTAAGAAAATGATATTGATGACATGATGTTTGCTGGCTTAGCTTTGTATTGGCTTCAGACCGAGATGTCTCAGGACATAAAGATGGTGATGCATTGCTCTCCGAATATTTATAGTGAACCATTCCTTGCTGGCTTACAGTGCAAGGAGAGAGATAGGGCTTAAGCTTTCAGCAGAATGAGAAAGTTCAGGCTATGGCCTGGAGGGAGATCAAAGCTAGTCATTTTTCAGGCCTGCGATGCGGTTGCTAGCTTGCTTTACTTAGAGCCAAGGTTATTAATAAGCTCCCTCCTGTGGTCAGCATTCGTTTTCAGACAATGCATGTTGTTAGATATTTGTTCGCGAATCTGATTCCTACTCTCAAGATTTTGCAGGCGGTCAATTTGGAGACGAGGAACATGGGAGCTTGAGAGATTCTTTCTTGCTTGCGGAATTGGCTTTCGATTGTGCATCATCTTAAAGAAGTGAACTTAAGGTTTACCGCTGAGTATCTTGATGTACCTTTGAAGTTCAATCCTTCGAGAGCAGTGTTTGAAATAAAATAAAATAAAAAACTCCACCGCAGTTGATTTCCCATGTAAAGAAGAGAAAAAGGAGATGGAGCAGATACAATCGTTGTCGTTCGTTTATGATCGCTTTTTCAGGAGGAAAAATGACAAATGATTTTTGAACTTTGACCCAATATGCAATATTGTCCGTAAATTTTAAATATATATTTTTTTATAGTTCTTAAACTTTTGATATATATATATATATATATATATTCAATTTAGTCCCTAAATTATGAAGGATAATATTGAACGTTTTTATATAGTTTATGAATTAAAAATTGAACACAAATTAAAAGTGTAGGGACTATTGAACAAATAAAAAGTTCATGGATGATATTGCATGTTCGAATAAAGTTCAAAGATTACGTTATACATTACATCAAAGTTCTAACGGATATTTACACTATTGTCTCTTTTTAATACCATAGTAGTAGGTCATCGTTCCCTTTGTTTAATGGTAGATATGGTTAACTCCTATGTTGGCGGTGCGACCAAAACCCCACTCACACGATAAAATATCATTAACACTTTGGTCGAACGGTCTAAACTCTTCGCTAGAAGCCAAACTGATCAAATGGTCTAAACGATGATATGTTTTACTATGAGAGGATGTTGACTGTGTATGTGGATTTAGATTTTAAACTGGCGCGGATAATTTGAAACTTGTTTTGGAATATATGCACCTGAATTCGAAATCTTCCATTCGTACATTGAAATCCGTCTCCATCTTCCATGTTCCTTAAATTAGTTTCATTAGCTTCTTGTGGACGGAAAAATTTACCCTGTTTTTTTTTTTTTTTTTTGTGTCTATTATTAATTTTCTCATCCACATGGCCACAATTTAATTGCTGAAGCGCGGTAACTAGTAAACTCAAAACACCGTCAAGTGAATAGTTATGTCTTGAAAATGAATAATTTGAAACATATTTATTTAACAATAATTGCTATATTGTTTAAAATAATTGATAGAAAATTTTCATTATTGACAATATATTATATCTAAACATTTTTGTGGATGATAAAAATTATTTTTATTAATTCATTTTTGTAAGTTATACAAATGATATTTTAAAGAAAATATTTTTCTAATCATTTCTTTTCAGCGAAACAAATAGGACCTAAATCGTAATTTTTTTTTTTAAAAGAAGACTAAAAATTCTCAACATGGGGTCATCATGAAATAGATTTTCTAATTGATTTGGGTGTGAATAAAAACAATTAGGGCTAATACCACAAAAAAAGCTGCAAATTGGTACACTTGTCAAATTTACCTCAAATTAATTTATTTTTTTTGTAACCCAGGAACCTCCGTACAGCTAACACGCGAGGTAAACCGGAGCGACTAGCCGTGACCCACCACCACCACGACACCGCACTTAAGACCACTAGCGACGACGTGGGGATTTGAACACCATCCGTTGCATTAGGGGAAAGAGCCCAAAGCCAACGCCAGCACATGGGGTGGTACCTCAAATTAATTTTTTTATCATGAAAAACTTTAAATCGGTAAATCTGTGACAAATATATTTCAAATTATGACAAAAAATCTCAAATCAATATACTTGTGACAAGCCAAAAACCTTAAATTAATACATTTGTGATAAATATTCATTCCATTAAATTGGAATAAAGCCACACAAAATCACAAATTGATATAACAGTGACAAATATAGAGTAAAATTTCAAGTCGATACAACAATTAACTGTCACGTGTTATTTAACTTAACAATCTAACGGTAACATTTAACGAAAATTAATAGAAGATAAATTTATCACAAATATATCAGTTTAATGTAAATTTGTCAAATGTGTACTGATTTGAGGTTTTTTGTGATTAAAAAGTTAATTTATGGTAAATTTATTATAGGTATATCAGTTTAGAATTTTTCGTTATATTAACCCTAAATAGTTTCTAGCTAGAAATATATTTTTCTATTTCTATTCTTTAAACGAGTTTTTGAGCAGAGATGTGTATTTGATACGACACAAAATTTTTATTCTCGGAATATAAATTTATTTGATAAGCCTTCTTAAATATCTCTATCCTATGCTCTTTTCCATTCATTATGCTTCACTCTTTCGTGAGATAAAACATCCTTAGTCAATTAAATTAAAAGCATTGATGTAGAAATTGTATATCCATAGACAACGGGTGGCGAGATGCCCACAAGTAGTGAGGGGAAACAATGGAAAAAGTTTTTATTTCCGTTGTTGTTCCTGAAATAGAAAAATAAAATCTTTCTACTTCTCATTTTTGTTTTAAACTTATTTTTGGGCTAAATTTTTTTCTTTAAAATAGGAAAATAAAATTGTGTTACCAAACGGATTTCTATTTCAAATATTTTCCTATAAAATACAAAAATAAAGAAATATAATGATTATCATGCATGTCCTAAGTATTGATCTCGCTCACCCCCTCCTTATGCAATCCTCTCTGCTCGCCTTTCTCTGTCTTTTTCCCCTTTTTTTTTCCTCTCTTTTTGTTAACTTCAGTCCTTTTTCCCTTATTACAAGTGATTTTTGTTACGTGTTGCCTATCTGTCAATACCTCAATGCCACCCGTGCGAATAGTAAATTAATAACAAAAGGTGACCTAAGTTACTGTCCAAGAAAAGCACATGGAGTTAATGGAACGACTAATATGAAGGTCAGTGACAAATTTTAGGAGTCAAATGCATGAATCTAAAGTTTTAAATTCAAGTGCAATATTGCAACACGTTTTGGACTCCGATTGTAATTTATTTTATGAGACAAATGACACTAATAGTTTATGAACTTTGATTCAATGTGCAATGTGGTCCATAAATATTAAATCTATTTAATTCAATGACTGAATTTCAATTTAATGCGCAATATCATCCTTAAACTTTTAATTTGTTCAATATGGTCCATTGATTGTATAAAAATGTTCAACGTTGTCATTGAATTTGAATTAATAGAATGATGACATTGAACATTTTCAAAAAGTCTAGGGACCAAATTGAATATGTACTAAATGTTAAGAGACTACATTACGATATTGCACATTTAGTGAAAGTTTAAGAACCCATTGAAGAATTTTAAAGTTAAGGAATCACATTGCATTTTAGGCGAAAGTTCATGAATTAATTGTGCCACTGCCCCTATTTTATGCGTTCCATGAATTTCATTCAATTCCCATGAGTTTTATTGAACAATTGTGGGAAGAATTAAATATATAAAAACAGATCAAAAGGAGAATAGAAGGGTCAGCATATCAATCTATGAATAATAATTGTATTGACTTCTCTAAATATCAACTGTTTGGATAGTTAAAACAAGGCACATCTCTTATATATTAAGTCAAAATATCATATTAACTCAAAGGTCCTTTATGTAATTGTCATGCACATGGTAGTTGTGTAATTAAAAGCGAGCGATTTTAAAATACGAGCGCCACTTAAGACAACAAAGCACGTCATACGACTAATGTAATTAATTGCTCACGTCACATTGCATATAGGGGGCATTTTCCTACCTAGCTCCATTTAGGGTACGCATGGTAATGCTTATTAACTGAAGAACAGTTTCTTTTCAGAAATAATTATTTTTTATTTTTACTCCGAGAATAATTTTTGAGTAAGATAAGGTGTTTGATAACTACACAAAATTTATACTCTCGGGCTCTGTTCGTTTCGCATGAAATGTTTTTCGGGAAAATGTTTTCGGATTTTCTGGTGTTCGTTTCATGGAAAATGAATTTCCGAGAGAAAATATTTTCCATGAAATGAAAAAAGTCTTATAAATTAGGGGAAAATGTTTTCCACTTTTGAAAAGTGGAAAATATTTTCCTCACTTTATCTCTCTTATCTCACACATTTACAACTCCTCACTTCCTTCTCCCCTTTCTTCCTCTTCTTTTATTTTTTTATTCGAATTATTTTTAAATTGTAATATTTTTTTAATTTGAATTATTTTTAATTTCTTTTTTTTCTTTTATTTGTTTCCCATCTTCTTTTTTTTTTGGCTAGCCGTCGGCCATCACTAGGTGAACTTTAAGCTCGTCGATCTCAAGCTCACACTCATCGATCTGGCGAGCCTTGAGCTTGACGCTTGTGCTCGCTAATCTGGAGAGCATAAAATATTTTCCTTATTGAATATCGGAAAATAATTTTCAAAATATTTTAGGTTTTAGCCAAACATCGTAAAATATTGTCATTTTCCTATAAAATGACTTATGGGAAAATATTTTTCGGAAATTACCAATTTTTTGTGAAACAAACAGACCCTTGAAATAAAAAAATAATAAAAATGCGTTTGATACTTTTTTGTATTTATTTGTTTTTTATTCTCGCTCATGAATTCAAATGATCACATTGCCCATTATCGCTGCGGCCGGCCATCGGCCATCGACCATCACGTCGCTGCCGCCCCCTCGCTACTACCCTTTGGTGGCGGCTAGCTAGCGGGGGCGGTGGTGGCTTTGGCGGTTGGAGGTGGTCGGGGCAAGAAAGAGAAACACAAGAAAAATAAAAAAGAAAATTGGCTCATTTCTATAAATTGTTTCCGAGAACAAAAAATAACTTTTTTTTGTTTCTCGTTTCTATTCCAAATTTATTATCGGGAACAAAAAAATAGAGAAATTGTTTTCAGGAATAAAATTTTTACCAAGTAGATTTTTTTTTTTTTTTTTTTTTTTTTTTTTTTTTTTTCCGAAGAACAAAAGAACAAAAATTCTAAGAAACAAAAATGTTACCATGCAGAACTTTAGGGAGCAAATTTTGCCTAGGTTGGGTCTATGGACCCAAACAAATATGAGAGAAAGTGAGGCACAAACACAAGATCTAGAAAATCAGTGATCCCGATGAATTCGAAATTAAGAATCTGCTCATTAATTGTTTGTATGGGAGTGTGCTTGTTCTGGTGCGTGTGTGTTTGTAATTGAGTGAGGAGAAAGTATTAAGTGATTACATAGTACTATATCATCAATCAATGTCAAGCTTTTTTTTTTTGTCAAAATTGTATCACAAATCGACGTATAAAAGGATAAAATCTGTCTATGACAAATTAAATTTTATGACTTGGGAAATAGCTTAAGATAAATATGATACGAGCATATTAATTCGGGGTTTTCTGCGATATCGAAATTAATTCGAAGTAAATACAACATGGGTATAGCAGTTAATTTTTTTTTTTTGGGTGATGTTTTTAACCCTTCTTTTTACTCGTTAGCTCCGTGATGTCAACCCTTAATCTGGAAATGTAATTTGAGAACACCACCCGCCACCCCCCCCCCCCCACCACAACAACAAAAAGGTCACGTGCTCGTCACGTGACCTCCCCCCCCTCAAACATTTGAATTCGGATCTGACCGCCTCTCCATTTTCAATTCAATCCGCCCTACCCATCATTTCCCTTCTCTTCCCTTCCCTCCTCCCTCTCTCTCTCTCTCCATCGTTCAAATTCTCCCTCCTCTCTCTCTCTCTCTCTCTCTCTCATCATCTTCTTCTTCTTCGTCCGTTCAAAGAGAGACTCTCTCTCTCTCTCTCTCTCTAGCCCTACCATCTTCATTCAGTCTACTCAGCACAGTACACTCTCTCGATCTCCTTCTCCGTTTCGCCGGATCAATCGCATCGCCAGCTCGAGAGCTCCGCGCGTTGTTTTCCGGTTCCGCCTCGATTCTCGTTCTCCTCCTCCGTCGCTACTCGCTCTGCCCGAGCGTCGCCCGATTTGATTTTGGCGAGAGTAACGTTCTTCTGCAAGTTCCAAGGGGGCCTGGACCGGTCTCCTCGGCTTGCGCGGCATGGACAATTGCGAGGCTAGGCCGGCTCCCCACGGCTCGGCGGCGGCCAGCGAGAGGGACTGCGTCAAAGTCGCCGTCAACATCAGGCCTCTGATTACCTCGGAGCTCCTCATCGGCTGCACCGATTGCATCACCGTCGTTCCCGGAGAGCCTCAGGTACTGCGCTCCCCCTCGTCCGTATGATTTTCTTGGCCCGGATGTGGTTGTTTTGTAATTGCTGGGGCGGCATAGTTTTTATTGATGCGATTAGCGAGTGGAGATCGAGTTTTTTTTTTTTTGGGGGGGGGGGGGGGCGGCGGCGAGATTGCTAAAGTTTCTGTCTTGGCCGGATTATCCATTAGGTGCAAATTGGGTCGCATTCGTTCACGTATGACTATGTATATGGGAGCACGGGATCGCCTTCTTCGGCCATCTTCAATGACTGCGTTGCTCCGCTTGTCGATGCACTCTTCAGAGGCTACAATGCCACCGTCCTCGCATATGGCCAGGTTTTTCCGTCTAGATTCTTGTTGTCTCCTTGTGGATACTTATTCAATAGGAAGACTGAAATTCAACTTATGTTGTTCTGAAGACTGGTTCCGGCAAAACATACACCATGGGAACTAATTATAATGGTGAAGGGAGCATCAGTGGAATCATACCTAAAGTGATGGACACGATTTTCAGAAAAGTTGAGACCATGAGAGATTCCACTGAGTTTCTCATCAGGGTTTCCTTTATTGAGGTAAATGTGTCAGTATCCAATGCTGGGGTTTTGGTTTTGGCATCTCCTATCATCAACTAGTGACTGTGCCCCTGTAAACAATGATATCTCTTGGGGATATTCTTTGCTGGTGACAACGTGACTTTAAATTTTGCCATGGCAGATTTTCAAAGAAGAAGTTTTTGATCTTCTCGATCAAAATTCATCTACTCTCTGTAAAGGTGAAGGGGTGTCTGCAGCAAAGGCATTAGGACCTGCTAGAGTTCCTATACAAATTAGAGAAACAGTACATGGTGGGATAACACTTGCCGGAGTGACTGAAGCAGAAGTTAAGACAAAGGAAGAGATGGCATTGTATTTGTCTCGGGGTTCTTTGTCTCGTGCTACTGGGAGCACCAACATGAATAGTCAGTCTAGGTAATGTGTTTAAATTATTGATACTTTGGTTGATTTTTTTGAACTTACCATACATGAGTTTGTGAATATGAAACATATCTCTTCCATAAGTTCTGGTAGTAATATGGTTGAAGCTTGCTATATTTCGAATTAAGATGGAGGCAAATTGTTTCAGGCCCTTTCTTATAATTGTCATTTCCACTTTCGTCTAAGCTTGCAATGTGGTAAGTTTTTAAAGCTGAAAATATGTTGTTTACACATGTTTCAGCCGATCACATGCTATCTTCACAATCACGATGGAGCAAAAGAAGATGGCTCATTTTCCCAGTAATGATGACTTTGGTGATGATATTTTGTGTGCAAAACTTCATTTAGTTGACCTAGCTGGATCAGAAAGAGCAAAACGAACTGGTGCGGATGGAATGCGCTTTAAAGAAGGTAGTAATCAAATGTTTCTAACATAGAGTAGTTTGATGAATCAAAGTTTCTTTCACCTGGTAATGTATTTATCAAGATTGGTTGGTAGCTTAAGCTTGATAATTTTTGTGTATCTTCACCCGGGGCAATATTCTTCTGGTGTTCTTTTGTAGACAGATTCAATGAATACTTTCTTGATTGTTGACTTTAAGTGACTATTGTGTAGGCATTCACATCAACAAAGGTTTGTTGGCTCTTGGCAATGTAATAAGTGCCTTAGGAGATGAGAAGAAGCGGAGAGAGGGAGGCCATGTTCCATATCGTGATAGCAAGCTAACACGCTTGTTACAGGCATGTATTGCATTTTTTGTCTTTTAAGTTGTGTCAAATGCTAACTTTGCATAGCCCTTCACTTAAGTATTTTCATTGTAAGTATCGGTCCTCGATCTGCAGAGGATTACATAGCCTTTTACATTTGCAATGGTTGCTTGAAAACTGAAGTGATGTTGAAATGAGAATGAATCTTCTTGCTACCAATACCATCATTTGTGATATATATAGCTGTTGCAAAGAAAGCAATAATCCAGTTGTGTGGGGTTAACATAGAGATATAATATTAGCTAGCATGTGTAGTGACAACAAACAGCAGCATGAGTAATTAGATGAGTTACATGACTTTTGAAGAGCAAAACATCACTGAAACCTTGACGTTAGAAGCACTTAATGTTTTTCTCCCGTCCTATGAATGGAACCCTGTCGATTTATTTTTAATGGTCATAACCTTTTTTGACAATTCATTTTTGCAATTTGGCTATGTAGGATTCTCTTGGAGGAAATAGCAAAACATTGATGATAGGTATGCTACTGATTTGGTTTAGACTAGAATTTCAATCCTTTATGATTCTAACCTTTTTAATCCTCATCTTGATTGCATTTTACTGGTTATATATGTAGCTTGTGTGAGTCCTGCTGAAACAAACGCTGAGGAGACATTGAACACCCTTAAGTATGCAAATCGTGCTCGCAACATTCAAAACAAAGCTGTGGTATGTCTTCATGGCCCACCTTAACATGCTTTATGTATATCATCATGCACCTCTATTTTTGGTGATACTTATCTTCCTTATTTGGTTCTAGATCAATCGTGATCCGATGGCAGCTCAAATGCAAAGGATGCGAAGCCAAATAGAGCAGTTGCAAGGGGAGCTACTAATATATCGTGGTGACACTAGCGGACCATATGAAGAACTTCAAGTAGAGTACTATCCTTAAGTGCTCTCACAGTCCTTACAATGTGGTTTAGGTGCTGATCTGCACTTGCTTATACAGATCCTCAAGCATAAAGTCTCTTTGCTTGAAGCAAGCAATGTGGAGTTACAACGGGAGTTGCGAGAGCGTCGTATGACTTGTGAGCATTTGATGCAGCGTGCTGTCGATGCACAGGTACATCTGACTGGTTTTCCTACACCAGAACAGTTATTGCAGAGTTTTTGCACATGCTTCATGAAATCTTCTGATTTATACTCCTTGGATGTGTTAGGTTGAAAAAGACAAATTGATTATGAAAATTGAATCAGCTCGAAGCGGCAAATCATGGGATGAAATTGATTGTAACTCAGATCAGGTTTGCAAATGTATCTTCTGTTTTTTATTGTTCTGATTCTTATCCTTGTAATTGGTTCAACCAAGTTGCATATGTTATTTAGGATTGTGGTTTGGTCAAATCTTATGTGTCCAAAATCCAAGAGTTAGAAGCAGAATTGCTTCGCCTACAAAGCTCACTTCACGCAAAACGTTATGTTCTGGAATCCATTGATTCGGACGATGATGGATCTCGCTCCAACAGCACATTGGCTTCTTGCTTAAATGATTTTTCTTCTGGTTCCGAAGCTAAAAGTGTGGACCTCGCAGGTATGATTTATATGCTTTGTATGGGTTTCTGGGTTTCAAGCTAAAGATATTGCTTGTGTGAATACGCAGTGGGCTGAGCTAATACTATGCTGATCACTTTAGTTTCCGATTCCAAGTATCTGCTATTTTGTATCTGACAATATCAATAGAGACTTATGTAGTTTATTCTTGGTCATCTCCTACTGTTTTCTTTGAAGTAGGGGCTTTGTTTTGTTTAACTTATTTATTTAAGGATGCAGGTTGTTTTTCCTTAAAAGTGGGGTGTGCAACCTATATGCACTAAAAAAATTCTTTGCTTTTCTTATGTATGCAGATGAAATTGAAGTTGACGAGAAAGAGTTAGAACACTCTTCACTTCAAGAGAAACTGGGGATGGAGCTGAAAGAACTGGATAAAAAACTTGAGCAGAAGGAGGTAATATTTGTTCGCTCTGGTAAATTAGCAATATGCCTGTCTTCTGTTTTTGCTGAGAATTGAGGAAAAAAAAGGTTTATCTTACTGCATCTTTATGAATGACTGGTAATTGTTTTCTATGATCCTTTTTCACCATTGGGCCCCTTACTTTAATGGAGATGGATCAAGAATAATTTCAGCCGACAGAGTAAGGAAAAAGATAATCCTGCATCTGAACGATTCATCTGAAAAGCTTTGTCCATGGCAAATGTGACCACTGAACAATATTTCTTGCAGTGTTTTGTTGCCTTGCTAGAACACTTGGTATACTAGTTTGAAATTTCTATCTTGTCAGTTGATGATTTGCTTGGCAACGATTTGTTGGGTGTTCCACCAATCAGTAATTGGGTTCATCCTTTGCTTTGTTTTATGTTTTGAAGGCTGAAATGAAGCGGTTTGCAAATGTTGACACTTCAGTTCTAAAACAACACTATGACAGAAAAGTTTTGGACTTGGAACACGAGAAAAAGTCTTTACAGGTTTGTCTGTGCTCCTGAATACAAAAGACAACAATTAAATGTAGTATGATACATCATTATCATCACAATCCTGCAGAAAGAGATAGAAGAACTGAGATGCAATCTTGCAAACATTTCATCTACATCTGGTGACAATGCTCAGAGATTAAAGGAGGAATATCTTCAAAAACTAAATGTTCTTGAAGCACAGGTGAACTTCGAACTGCAGTTACTATTCAATTTTCATCATGTCCTGGTCTAATTTGAAAGTTCTCCAGGTGTTAGAGTTGAAGAAGAAACAAGATGCACAAGCTCAACTTTTAAGACAAAAGCAAAAAAGCGATGAGGCATCCAGACGATTGCAAGATGAGATTCAGAGAATAAAAACTCAGAAGGTGCCAATTCTTACTAGAACAAAGCGATGTATTGGAATTCGTTGTTTTGTTACTAATGTGAGAAATTGGGCTTCCTATAGGTTCAATTACAACATAAGATAAAGCAAGAATCTGAACAATTCCGACAGTGGAAGGCAACAAGGGAGAAAGAGGTCCTCCAGGTATATGCAAAATTAATGAATTCATAATGCTTTCAATTAAATTCATCAAATGTTTGCAAAATTGTTTGGATTCTTAGATTTCCAACTAGAACTAGAGAATCTTGAGATTTTAAAGGGGCAAGCCACGGAAAAAATTAATGTTTGGGACACCTCCAACTCTTTATGTGACCTCTATCACCATTTGATCCCACAACAACACTGACCCACCCTGTCTAATTGTTATGCAACCTGTGATAGCGATTTAACTCCTTTCTCCTTACCGCTTCTATATTTTAGAAAATGACATATCAATTCCCGCTAGGTCATGATATTAAGGGGGAGAAATAAATGATTTTTTTTTTTTTTTTTGAAATGGGACTTCGTTTTGTTATTTACAACATGCAAGACCCAGTGTCACAATTATTTGTATATTTGTGAAGAAAATTGAATGCATAGGATGAACATTGCATTATCATATTGCTTTGATAAGAATCTGTATGGACATTGAAAATTTTAACGTTCGGCATTGTAACCACCTGTATTAGAGTGTCACGTTCATCTTATTATTGGTTCCAAGAAATTATGTTTTTGCTACTCATATTAGGTCTCCTATAAATGCGTGTTTCTGTCTCACAGCTGAAGAAAGAGGGACGGAGGAATGAGTATGAGATGCACAAGTTATTGGCTTTGAACCAAAGGCAGAAGATGGTAATTTAGTTTCTTCTTTGGTAGATTCCTTGAATTTTTTCTTAATCAAGAGTCTATGATTCTCTTACTCTTTTTATTATTTTGTGCTCGTGATCAATATCAGGTCTTACAGCGGAAGACAGAAGAAGCTTCTATGGCTACCAAAAGGCTGAAAGAATTGCTGGAGTCTCGAAAAGCTTCCTCTAGGGAGATATCTGGTAGGGAGCTTACATAAACATAGGCATTGTGCTAATCTTTTTGTCTTTATACTTTGTCAATTAATTTTCCTTTGATTTTCAGGTGCTGTGGGTGGCAATGGTCCAGGAATTCAGGTATTCTAAGCTTTCACATGAGTATTTTAGTGTCCATTTTACATCCTGTTTAACGTGTGATGAATGAAAGTTTATCTTATCCAAGAGGCCTACAGGCTCACTACACCTGGATAAGCCCAATTGAACCTTTAATCTCATAGATATCTAATGTCTTAGGGCATAGTGGAGTTCCTTCTCTAATATGATTCTGACAAATGGTATTTTGTTGAAAAAAGGCTTTGATGCGGGCCATTGAGCATGAGCTGGAAGTCACCATACGGGTTCATGAAGTACGTTCTGAATATGAACGTCATATGAAAGAGTGAGTTCAATTCTTACTTATCACGTAGGAACCAATTGAGTGTATTTCTCATCTTCATGATCATATGAAGTTTATTGTTTGTTTTGGTTCTAGATTTTCTTTTTCTTTAACAATCATTTGTCTCAGTTGTATAGTATATTATGGTCCTTCAATTAGCTCTGTTTTTTTTTTTTTTTTTTTTTTTTTTTTTTTGGCTAATGTGGATCACTGATGCCATCGTACTATAGTAGGTTTAATTCAGTATTCTGCTATACATGACAGAGGCAGTTGCTTCTTGTTTCTTGTGAAATGTCATTCTTGAATGAGTTCTAAGCACGCTAAATTATGGGTGTGTTCATGCACAAGCATATTTGGGTCTATATGCACGTTTATATTAGTTCAGTCTCCATTATCGTTTTCGGATTTTGGTCAGTTAGTAATGATGTGGGACTTTGTCAGTTTTTGTGCTTTTAGATTGTCATTTGCATGCATGTGGCACAGTGTATTCCCTCTCCTAAATAAGTTCCATTCATTCTGTAGGAGGGCCAAAATGGCAAAGGAGATTGCTAGACTTAAGGAAGAAGCGGGATTGCAAAAGCAAGCAAACTTAAGGTTGGGGAAGTAGCAGCAAATTCTGTTTGCAATAATTCACCATTTGCTCGTTTATCATCTTCATATTGGCGTTGCTATGCTCTAAACATCTTTGGATGATGTACTTTGTAGTGATTGTCCACCTACCATGTCTCCTGGTGCACGGAACTCAAGAATTTTTGCTCTTGAGAACATGCTTGCGACTTCTTCCAGTACCTTAGTGTCCATGGCATCGCAACTATCAGAAGCAGAAGAGCGTGAAAGGGTCTTCAGTGGCAAGGGACGTTGGAATCAAATTCGTTCCCTAGCAGAGGCAAAGAACCTGATGAACTACCTTTTTAATTTGGCATCTTCTTCGAGGTACTAAGCACTAATCATACTACCCATGTCAGATTGACTTAATGTAGTACTATATTGTGATCTTCTAGTAGATTCTAAAAATTTGTAAGTCATACATGTCTGATAGGGAAGTATCATGTTCTATTACTTCTGAGATTGTTCGATGTTAATGCATTTGATGTAGCTAAACTGTTTCCCCCCTGCAATTGCTAAAAAAAATACAAGCTAAACTTGACTCTTCTTGAATTTTTAAAGGTGTTTACTGTGGGATAAAGAGGTCGATTGCAGGAGAAGGACTCACATATAAGAGATTTAAAGGAGAGAGTTGTCAAACTGAGCACTGTGATCAGACAGTCGGAAATGCAGAAGTCAGAACTTGTTCATCAGCTAAAGTCGCAGGTGAGAACACTCGAGCATTATATGCATTCGGTAGCTAGAGCCTTACATGGACAGGTGTACTCGAACCAGCTAAACCTGTGTTATAGCTGCAGTTTGACTAACTTGGTAAATATGCTGCTAGTATCTTTAATGATTAGTTCTATTAAAGGAGCTAGATATTGATACGGTAGTTATTCTGAAAGTCTACCATAAGCATCTTGGTAAAGCATTCATTTGTTATCACAAGCAGACTAGTCTCGTGGGAATGTGATTTGCTTCTATACGTAGCTATTTGTTAATTCTTCGGGTCAAACAATCCCTAATGCTCTTTTGTACTTGGATCTTTTGATAATGAGTTTTTTTTTTTGTGCGTGTGATGTAATTGTCACTAGTTGATTATCTTGTATATATTCTGGTCTTGATTATGCTTTTAAAGTGGTCTCAAACATTTGGCAGGACATCCTCTTGAAGAAGCACCACAAATCAAATGCAGCAGATTCAGGGGATTCCAGCCTAAACATGGGACCGCATAAATATGGCCTACGCAAGCAGGTTTGGGAGATGTCTGCCTTTATCTTGCTCTATTTTCCTTTGAAGTGTTAGGAATTAGTATTTTTTCTGAAGTTTACCTTGTAGTTTATGCTTTGGTGATGTGTGCTTTATGTGCCCGCATAATGTTGGGATTTTCCATATCATTAATTGGCTTGTATTGATTTTTTTTCTTTCTTTCTTTCTTTCTTTTTGGTCAAATTGGGTTCTACTGATTGAGGGGGGATTGTTTCTGCAGGAACATAGGGCATCGATGTTTCTATTTGAGGACATGGACACATCAGAATCAGATTCTTCAGATGGTGATGCAGCAGAAGATGACGATGATGAGTGGGTTGTAGATGACGATGATGAAGACTGGGTAGAGTCAGGCAAACGGCCACGAAGGAGAAGAGCCAAAAATGGACACCATTCATCTTCTGATACCCAAGAACCAGACATTAATGAAGTGAATGACGTAAATATGGAGAGTTCTGGCGAAAGAACCTCTTCAAAGGGTAGTACTGAGGTTTGCTGCTCATGCAGCAAAAGCTCATCATGCAAAACATCGAGATGTGAATGTCGGGGCGCTGGATCACTCTGCGGCCCATCTTGTGGCTGCGTATCCGTTAAGTGCACCAACAGAGAGTCTGCATCTGCAAAAGAGTTGGAGGAATCTTCAGAACAAGATAAAAGCGGTGCCTTGAACAATGGGAACAATGAAGAAACAGGTGAATCTAATCTAGCCTCCCATGGGGCAAGTTTACTTCAGAGTGCATTTGGTGAAAAGCCTGTTGACTCAACTGATGATGCTGGTGCGAGGAGGAAACCTTTATCCGACATTGGGAACACGTTGGTATGTTTCCTTTGTTATTGTTCCTTTGCCATGCAATAGTATGCAGGTGGCTATGTATCCCCAAAACAATACTAGTATCTCACTTCTGGCATTGAACTCCAAAGGTCACGCCCTATCTGTAACTTGTTTTAAAACGATGGCAAGATTATCATCTTTAATTTTACTCTAGTCTAGATAAAGGGGAAAGTCTTTGCTTCTGGTCACCTCTTAAACTGCTTTAACTCGGGACTGTAGTCACTTGAGTACCACCACACACTAACTGTTACATGTCACGTCGGTTCTGATTTCTCCTGCACATTCTTGCTCATTTCACATCCCTCACAGGCCAAAACAAATACGCCAAAGCCTAATCGGAGAAAGAAATGGGGGAAAGCTGTGGTCCAGCTTGTTCCTGTGGCCCCACCTCCTGCATTGCCTGAGACAACAATGAAGGCATCTGAGAAGCCAGATGATGGTATATCTCTCCAGGGAGACATTCCTTTGAAGTTACCTAGGGCTATGCGAACGCCGGCTCTAAGCGGCGGTAATGTGCTAAGAGAAAGGAATGCTGATCGGAGCGATGAGACAATTCTCAGCAAGGAGGCTGGTGTAGCGGCTCCAGAAGTTTTGGTGCCGCAGGCAAGAAACTCAGATGAGAAGGAGAATCATGCATCTTAAGTCAATTTTTTCCCATTGGCGATTGATAATTCGCCAATCACTCCCTCATACAATGCATCCCATGCTGTGATCCTCATCGATTTGGGAAGGAAATAGACTGCATCACCATCCAGTGATCCTTGTCGATTTGGGAAGGAAATAGACTTGTGTATTCTGTTTATGTTTTGTAAAGCCACATTGGTTGGGAACTTGAGATTTGGTTACCTAACCCTTGCTCGCCGGAGATTTTGTTGCTAACAATTGATTGGCTCGCTGGTGTACGATATGTTGGACAAGTTCGATGATTGAATTCTGGATTTCTTTCTGTTCTGATTGTTCCGTTGTGCTTGTCCTGCGATAAATGGAGACCGTCTTTTAGAGGAATGTTGCGCACAGTCCAAGTTCCGATAAGTCATCAGATTTGTCTATCTGGTTTCCATCCTTTATAGCTTGATATTGATTCTCAGTGCATGGAGCATGTGATGGAACAGTCAGAAATTGCGGTAAAATAGTGATCTTCATACATTATTAATTTTCCTGTCAGGATTAGAAATAGGGGAAAAAGATGACACATGAGGGAGAAACGCTTGTAAATGCATCTTTTAACCGTTCTTGATTTTCTTCTCATCTTCTATTGATTTTCATGTAAAAGAAATCTTTCTCATTGAATTTTTGAATTTTCTCAATTTTTGAAAGTCTACCATAAGCATCTTAGTAAAGCATTCATCTGTTATTGTTCAAACAATAATTTATAGGAGAGATCATTTTGAAAGCTAACTAATCAAGTGATGGACTCAAAAATTATATTAGAGCTACACACGATATGATGTATTACCACAATAAGACAGTCTAGTACATGAATATATTCCTTAAGATCGCTTTCTAAAGGACATGGAGAATAATATTGACTTTTTAACATAATTTTATTTGGGAAACACAAATCCACATATATTTTTATGCGCTATGATGAATTTCTTCATTTGTCCTTACTAGCAGAGTAAGTCTCTATGTCAGAAGCCGTCGCCCTGTCAATAGGGCAGGGCAAAAGTCCCCACGTTTCATTAATCTCCTTCCTGATCTGTGCCATTTGAGCGTTGGGCAGGACCATTGTCACTGTTCTCCCTAACCCACCGCCCTTCTCATTCTCATTTCCTCGTCTTGGAAGGACCAACACCACCCCTTCATCTCCAACCCCACTTATCGTGTAATTTGCAAAAATTGGCTTCCGGCCCTTCAACTCTAGCCCATATACATCTGCACTTTCTAAATTCAAAAATGTAAAATTTGCCCCATATGCAATGTAGTCCAGCTTCGCGTCATCTTTCTCCACCATTTCTTCAATCAAGCCATTCTCATTCACGGCCTCGGCAATCAGTCTCGCGAGATCGGATACTTCTGCTTCCGCTGCCGAGAAATTCACTTCGGCCCTTCTCAAACCCATGCCATTTGAGGGTAACGGTTTTAGTTCTCTACGGACATTGTTCTCACACACAGTTACAACCTTCGGCCCGTTGTCTCCCCTTATCTTCGACAAGGATTTCCAGATCAAAGCGGACAGTAGTTCGAAATGCGATGTTTTAGATTCACCAAATAATCCGTATTTGCCCATAATGTGATCAAGTTGTTGCAAGGTGACGTGAACTGAATAGGTTTCCAACTTACAGTTATTGACGACGAACCAACAGTCCCCAACTGGGTCGACCCTTTTAATGGTGGATGGCGCCGTGTCGAGCCCTGACTCAGCGGGGTAGGCGGGCCTTTCCGGCACCGGTGTGTGGAGGGGCTTGGGTGGCGCGTGAGCCGCCATCATCTGGCCCCACATGTTGATGAAGGACGAAGCTGCAAATGCATCTCCGAGGACATGAGCCCAGCTCAGACCCACACAGATTCCTCCGCATGCGAACCAAGTGAACTGCGACTCCAAGACAACATATCATCACTCACACATCTGCTACATCTACGACCCTTTTCAAAGTTTCCAAACAAGCAAAAGAAAAAGATAATTGGTTCCCACCAAACCAAACAAAACGAAGGAGGAAAAGCATTCCGATTGATAAAACAAGAACCTTCCTTTTCTCCTCCCTTCTTCCCCTTCTACTCTTCTATTTGAACAAACAAAACAGAAACAAGTAAAAAACCCTTAATCTGAATCGATACCAAAAAGAGCACGGTCGTTAAGTACGACACGAGGAAAATTTTGCCTCCTCTTCATGGGAAGTTTAGGCAACACCAAATAGGACTTATTTCTAATCGGACAACTAATAGACGGAATGAGTCGCTAATGATTGCTCGAGAGCGACCCTCGACAAGAACTGAGCACACATCCTCGGCTAGGAGGTACCACGTTGATGGCACTTGCTACTTCCTATAGAAGCACGGGACCAATGAACTGGTGGAGGAATGCAGGGGTGCCAATGACCAATTTTGGTTTAAAGCTTTTTCTTTCTTGTTTATTTCGGAAATGTTCATTTAGGGACCAGCCGTTGTTTAGGCAACACTTCGAAAGGGGTCATAAATGAGAACCCGCCATGCTGCTTTCGCAGTAACAAGTTGCAGGACAATCACTCCAGATTCATGGCCTCGATAGAAACCTACTTCCATGCCATAGCTTTGATTGGCAAGACATGGAGGTCCATGCCGTTTTAATGAAAAATAGATGCTGATTATTGATGATAGATAGAATGCAAGAACTCAACAGAAAGGAGTAATTATCATCTAATTCGTTTGTTTGATGGAAAATAACTTTCATAAACACGTTTTTCGAATTTTTTGACATTCGTTTAATGAAAAATGAATTAGTTGGGGAAAACATATTTCATTAAGGGAAAAATATATTCTAAGATCGGGGAAAATATTTTCCACTCTTGAGAAAGATGAAAATATTTTCCATACCTTCTTTCACCCTACTTTCCTTTATCAAATACTTTTTCCTTTTACTATTTTATTATTATTCTAAAATCGATTTTTAATAATTTTTATTCTTTTTTTTCCTTTTCTTTTGTTTTCCTTTTTTTCTTCATTGGCCGATTGCCGGTCACAGGCGAGTTGGAGCCTCGCTTGATTAGGCAAGGCTAAGCTCGCTTAACATCAATGAGCTCGAGATCCATCATATTCGGCCGCTTTTTGGCAAGGCCTGAGGTTGCCCACCTGAGGTCGCCAGACATTGGTGAGGCTCTAGTGACCTTTGGTGAGGCTCGAGCCTTGCCTTAGGTGGTTGATTTGGCGGGCTTGCACTTGTCGGTGTCGAATGAGCTCAGCCTTGCCTAATTGAGTGAGGTGGAGCTTTGCCATAGGTCGGCAAGGCTCCAACTCACTTGTGGCCTGTCCTCGGCCGTTGCTATGGCCGGCAATTGGCCAATGAAGAAGAAAAGGAAAAAGAAAGAAAAAGAAAAGAAAAGAATAAAATATAATAAAAAATTATTGAAAGGAGTGCATGGAGGAAAATATTTTCTTTATCGAATAACAAAAAAATTATTTTTTAATATATTTTCAGATTTCAACCAAACAACAAAAAATATTGTTATTTTCCTGGGAAATGGTTTCTTGGAAAACATATTTTAGAAACGCCATATTTTCTATAAAACGAACCGAGCCTAATTCACATTTCTTTGCCATTTCGTTTGCCAACAGTATTTTTCCTCTAACCCTTTTTGATCTGATTCGCAATTATGTTGGTTAATCAATATGTCAAAGTCGATAAGCATATGGTCATTCGTTTCACGGAAAATGAATTTGTATCGCTCACAAAAATAAATAAACGAAAAGTATTTTAATTATCCATGAAAATGTTTGTTGATAATAATTTTTTTATTGACTAATTATTCTAAGTGATATAAGTGATTATTTTTAGGAAAATATTTTTCAAATAATTTTTTTTCTATGAAATAAATGGAGCCTTAATTTCTTATCAAAATACTATGATGACCAAATCCTATGGGAAGAATTACCAAAAAAGTCATATATTTATTGTAATTGTGCCAATTCAATCATATATATATTGGTAAGGTAAGAATTATATTGACTTTTAACCACAAAATGTACAACTGACGGATATCGGCACCAAAGAAGTTACACTCATAAAGACTTACATGTCAAGACGAGTGGAAGGGTACTAAGAAAAAGAGTCACAACAGCCCAACAAAGGCAGCAAAACATCCGACCAGCAAAAAGAAGGCAGCCAAACAATGGCAAAAAGGAATGGAAAAGGGATAGTGAGGGGAAGTAGTGAGGGGAAGTAGCAACCGGCGGCATTCCATCAGTTGTACATTTTGTAACTAATTGAGTTCTAGATATTTTGTATTTGTGCTAATTCAGCCCATCTAGCTAAATTTGACCAATTGGTGTTAACGTGGCATGATGGTGTTGGCATGGCACGACTAATCTTGACATGAATAATTTTAATAATGTTTTAATTTTTTTTTAAAATTAAATTAAATTTTCCTTTTTCCTTTTCTTTTCTTTTCTTTCTCTTTATGTATTTTTCCTCTCTCTTTCTTCTTCTTGCCGGTCGTTGGATTGAGTGAAAGAAATAAACAATTATTTTTTGGCATCAGCAAAACCTACTATCTCTTGCCATCGGAGTTCTTTTGGCGAGGTATCGGCCAAAAGTCTTTATCTCTTGGTCCATCAAACTATTCAACTGTCAGAAAACTTGAAAGATGAGTGTCCGGTGCGAATGACTGGCCAGCCTAGATTAAGGTAAGCTCACGTTACAGAATGAAGTAATGATGGGTGGGCTAGATTGACATGTTCCATGGTGCGAAGTGGAGATCTTCTTGCACAAATTCAATCTACCGGATCGATCATCAACATAAGATATTTACAGTTCTAAAATAGAAGACTGACACATGGTTACTGAATTACCTGAACGTAAATCATGGGAGAGAAGCCAAGTTCAGGGCCAAGAACCTCAGAATGGACCAGCAAGTCCTGGAGCTCCCAGCCACCATCCTCCTTGGTTGCCGCCAGCCACTCGTTGAGTGACATGTCGCACTGAGCCTCAACAATGCGGATCCCGCTGTCGTTGCACTTGATGACAGGCCTCTCAGTCTCGGACTGCCTGATCCTGCCAGACGCCGTGGGGTAGAGCTCCAGCCAGTAGACCATGGGCTTCTTGAGGTCGAAGATGGTGAGCCCCTGGGCCGCGTCGCTTCTGAAGAAGTAAAGCCCCCTGAGGTAGTGGAGCTTCATCGCCAGGTCCATGCTAGTCAGCTCGTGCATCGTGTTGTTGGGTGTCACCTTAGCCGGCACTATCGACGACAACTTCACACTGTGCACGAGGCTCTTCACGTCCGATGCAACCATTTTTGTGCAGAGAGAGAGAGAGAGAGAGGTGTTTAATTTTTCTGCTTCATGGGAAGGCTGCTCTTAGGACTTCGTCTATATATAAGGGTCAAAGAGATGGGACAGAAAGGGACATTGAAGAGACGATTTTATGGTGCCCTCTGTCTGGTTTCTTGCATATGAAAGAGAAACAGCGTGTTCAGATTTTTTTTTTTTTGGTCAGTCATACTCTATTCCTACTCTACACTCACTCGCAGACTTGTGCCCTGCCTCTTGCAGGGCGTGGGAGTCGTAACCCACTCTCGAAACTTACGCGTCCCTACCCCCATCCCCCTGAGAAGGTGGGGATTTGCAACTCTTTTATAGCACTTCACGATGGAGAATATGACGATGTAATGATTAGTGTTTTCTTTTAGTTCATTTCATTCTCTGACCACTCTGATTTAATATACAATAAATCATTTTTTTTATCTAGTCATTCATAAAAATCTCCCTTTCTTCCTAATTCACATCATCTAAACATCATGTGACGAGTGAGAGTTAGTTTGTCTAGACTTTTGAAAAGTCGAAAGTATTTTTCTTATTATTTTACTTTTCCATCAAAATTCAAATTATTACCAAAATTATGAACGAACTATATTTAACTCTATGTAAGGCCATTTTAAAGGTTTCTAGTACGGATGCTAGAAAAAGTGAAAGTGTGTAATTATATCATGAATTATATGTCTTTAATAAAATTGGAAGGTTGGATTTAGTAAGCTATAGGTAAAAATTAAGTTAAGGCATCACCTAATTGCTAAAATGTATGTGAAAGTTTGGTAGGGTAAAATATTTTAATGAATTTTATTAAAGAGTGCTTCAAAGGCACTTATTAAGCAATCGATTAAATAATTTTTATAATTTTTTAGATGCTGATCACTCTCGTATTATGTATAATCGATACTTGAAAATTGAAGTATATCAAGTCAAGTATATCTAACAGATGTGTTCGAAGACACTCGATAATAAGACCTATTTAAATATCTTATACTCTCCCTCACACATTGGTAGGATTTTGGTTTAAAACTAAACCATGGAAATTTGTTGATGGATGCAACTAGATGTTAGAAAGATTTGTACCTAGGACCTCTTACTATAATACCACTTAAAATTTTATAAGACGACTATAAACTATTCTAATAGCTTAAGGCTTGTTTAGATATTATCTAAATTCAAAGAAAATGTGAAATGTTGTATGCGAATTCTTTATGTGCTAATATTAATACATTGTGAAACTTTCGAGCATTTGGGATTAAGGAAAAATCAAAGTGCATCGATTGCTACTTTGAGCAAAAAGTTAAAAGTGAAAATTTTCAAGATGCACCCTTAAGTTATTAGATAGACACCCAATTTGATACTTAAATATTCTGAAAATTGTGGGCTCCATGTCTAATACCCCTCACATTTCAAAACTTATATTTCGCATCTCCCAAACCTAAAAAGACCAATTTGTGCTTATACATGCGAAAACTCTCTCCCACTTTCTCTTCTTACCCTTACTCTCCGCTTTCACATAACGATACAGACGATTGAGGGCAGAAGTACCAAAATAGTCATAAACTTTTTGTATTGATATCAATTCAATCATAAACTTTTAAGTTGAACCAATTTAGTCCTAAACCTTTTTACATTAATACCAATTTAGTTCATCCGGCTAATTTAAGCCAGAACTTGCTGACGTGGCCGCTATTGATCTTATGTGGCGCCATGTAGACAAATTTTATAATTTTTTCCAATTTTTTAAATTATTATTTTTCTTTTTTTCTCTCTTTTTTTTTTTTCTTTTCTCCTAACACCTTGGTCAACGAGGCCGTCGGCCACAGGCTGGTCGGGGTGAGGGGCCCCGCGCCCTCGTCGGCCATAGGCAAGGGCATCGGCCCCCACCCAGATCTAGGTGAGGGCCAAAACCCTCGCTTTTTGGTTGGCGAGGGCATAGGCGAGGGCCGAAACCCTCACTTGTTGGCCAGTGAGGGCCTTAGTGCCCTCGTCAGCCATAGGCAAGGGCGTGGCAGCCCTCGCCCAAATCTAGGCGAGGGTCGTTGTGCTCTTGCTCGGCATGAGAGAGGGTTGCCATGCCCTCGCTTGTGGCTGACGAGGGTGCAGAGGCCCTCGCCGGTCAACGGGCGAGGGTTTCGGCCCTTGCCTAGATCTGGGTGGGGGCTAATGCCCTCGTTTGTCGTCGGCGAGGGCACAAAGAACCTCGCTAGCCAATAGGCGAGGGTTTCGACTCCCACAGGCCGGTGAGGGCGTGGGGCCCCTCCCCCTACTAGCCTCGTGGCCGGCAATGGTCGGCCGGTCGGCAACCTCGCCGGCCAAGGGGTTAGGAGAAAATAAAAAAAAGAGAAAAAAAAGTAAAAAAAAAAATTTAAAAAAATCTGAAAAAATTATAAAAAATTATAAAATTTGTCTACGTGGTGCCACATAAGATCACCGGTAGCCACGTCAGCAATTTCTAGCTTAAATTAGCCCGATGGACTAAAAATGTTTAAGACTAAATTAATTCAATTGAAAAATTTAGGACTGAATTGGTATCGATACAAAATGTTTAGGACTATTTTGGTATTTTTCCCAAGGATTGAGAGCCCTTGCACAATGTTAATTGATGCCACAACCCGAGCTTGATGGTGATGATGACACCCTCGCCCTAGCCGTGGCTTGCGCTCCTCTCCCTACCTCTAGCTGTGGTGATATCGGTCATGACTCATGACAGCAAGGCTAGGCGACCTCGGCTTGAGCCCGCAGCTTGTAACCATCGAGTTTCTGTGAGGTCAACCTTGATATCGCGAGGGCTGCGGCTTGAATTGAGCCTCTATAATAGGCTCGCAAGCCACGCAAGAATTGTAGCAGAGTACGTGTAATGGCCAGCTATTTTCCTTTTCCTTTTTCTTCTTTCTATTTCCCTCCACCGGTCATCAGGGTCAAGACACCTTCGCTTGTAGCTGGCAATTGGCAAATGGAATAGAGAAAAAGAAAAGAATAGAAAAAAATGGAAAAAAATAGGAAATTTTAAAAGAATTTAAAAAATTATTCATATCAATATTGATTATGTGATGTAGAATGGCCGATATTGATTAGATTTTTACATCAACGATTTCTATTCAAAATGCCGAAATGACTATATTGACAAATTGTCAAAATATATAAAAGTAAATTGGTCAAATTGTAAAATTTGGGAATGAATTGGCATTCTTACAATTGGTTTTATCTAGAAATGTAACTCACTATACATTGTAAAAAGTGAAGATAATAATGGTAGGTTTGAAATGTAGGAAAAGCATTTGCTATTGAAAAGTGGGGTTGGCAGTACATAGGCTGCGCATGATAAAATTTATGTTTCTTGATTTCTCTGTTTCTTTGTTCCCCAGAATAGGTTTGGAACAGAAATCCGTTTGGTAATACAAATTGATTTCTCTATTTTTGAAACAGATTTATATTTCAGAAATAGATTTGAAGAGGGAATAGAAGCTAAAATTTTTAGTTTCTTAGTTTCTGAAATAGAAATTGAGAAATTAATTTTTGGCCAGAAATCAATTTTTGTTTCAGAAATTTTATCATGCGCATCCATAAAGTTTGGCAGTATATGAAGTAATCCATACTTTTTTTCATTAGTGGTCACTTCATATGGAGAGGGAGAGAGAGGGAGAGTGACGATGAGCTTCCAATCAGGGAGACTATTCATCAGCCCCTTTCATAATCGTTGTGCGATATTCCGTACTGAGATCACTGCTCAGTCTCTCGTGGGAGCATGGCCGCCACCAAGGGTCGTCGCTAAGGGCGCGTTTGGTAACGTTTCGTTTAAAAATTGTTCCGGGGAACGAAATAGAAAAAAATGTTTTACATTCCGGGAACAATTTCTGAACAAAAAGCGTGTTTGGTAAACTTGTTCGGGAACAAAAAATAAACAAAAACATGTTTGGTAAATTTGGATAATTTTTTTATTTCTTTTATTTTTCTATTTTTTTTTCTTATTTTTCCTTGTTTTTTTTTTCTTTTTCATTTTTTTTCTTCTTTTGGCCGGTCGCCGGCCAAGGCCTTGGCCGGCGACCGGCCGGCGAGGGCCGAGCTCGCCCGCCGGCGGGCGAGGCGCGCGGCCTCGCCGGCCACCGCCAGCGAGGCCGAGGCTCGCCGGGCCACCGCCGCGAGGCCGAGGCTCGCCGGCCGGCCGGGCGAGCTCGGCCCGCCGGCCGGGCGAGCTCGAGGCCGGATCCGGGCGAGATCGAGCTCGCCCGTGCCGGCGCGAGGTCGGCCTCGCCTTGATCCGGCGAGGCGAGAGCTCGCCCGGCCGGCGAGCCGCGGCCTCGCCGGGCCACCGCCGAGCGAGGCCGAGGCTCGCCGGCCCGGGCGAGGTCGGCCTCGCCGGATCCGGGCGAGATCGAGCTCGCCCGGGCCGGCGCGAGGTCGGCCTCGCCATGGCGGGCGAGCTCGAGCTCGCCCGGATCCGCGAGGCCGACCTCGCCCCGGCCCGGTGAGCCTCGGCCTCGCCGAGCCACCGCCCGGTGACGCCGACACGGCGGTGGCTCGGCGAGGCCGAGGCTCGCCGGCCGGGCGAGGTCGGCCTCGCCGGATCCGGGCGAGCTCGAGCTCGCCCGGCCATGGCGAGGCCGACCCTCGCCCGGCTACGGCGAGCCTCGGCCTCGCCGGGGACGGACAGCGTCGGCCTCGCCGGGGGCCGGCGAGCCTCGCCGTGGGCGGGCGAGGCCGCCGCCCCTCGTCGGCCGGTCGCCGGCCGTGGCCGAGGCCGGCGACCGGCCTCGGCCGTGAAAGAATAACAAGAAAATAAAAGAAAAAAGAAAAAAAAAAAAGTGTTTCTGATTTGTGTTCCAGAAACAAGAAACAAGTTTTTCTTGTTTCTTGTTTCTGTTTCTTTTTTGTTCCTGGGAACAAAAGAATAAAAAAGGAACAGAAACGCACACAAACGCGTTTCTGTTCCTTTTTTGTTCCCAGGAACAAAAGAACAGAAATTTCTGTTCCTGGGAACAGAAATAAAGGCCAACCATGCAGGCCCTAAGCCAGCTGCCGCATTCATGCCAGCTCCCTCTTTTTGGTAAAGGTCAAATCAGCTCAATCCGTCCTCGCCTTTGCTTCGTGCAATGCCCAAACTCCCTCATTTATGTGCCTCCCCTAGGTGGCGAGACCAAAGCCCCTCTCGTTTTTTCCCCTTCATCTTGTAGAAAGGGACTCCTTTACTTTCACCATCTCATTTTCTTGTCTCTACCACCATAAAAAAGCGGAATGCTGACAAAGAATAATGACTGTTGTGCCTACTATAGTGCTTCCGTAAATTTCAAATGCTTTTAATGTGTAAAAATGAAAATAAATAAAGTAAAAATAACAAAGATATTGAACAACTAATCAAATCACTCACGGAAATTAATGTGTAAACTAAGAACAGAGACGCAATGAGCTTAGAATATCATAAATCAAATTCATCAAATGTTTGTAAAATTGTGCGGAGTCTTAGTTTTCCAACTAAAACTAGAGAATCTTGAGATTTTAAATGGGCAAGCCAAGGAAAAAATTAATGTTTGGGACACTTCCAACTCTTTATGTAACCTCTGTCATCACTTGATCCCACAACAACATCGTCTCATCTTGTATAACTGTTATGCAACTCGTGATCGCGATTTAATTCCTTTCTCCTTACCAATTCCATATTTTATATCCATTCCCGCTAGGTCATGATATTAAGGGGGAGAAATAAATGAACTTTTTTTTTAAATGAGATTTTATTTTGTTATTTAAAACATGCATGACCTGGCATCACGATTATTCTTATATTTATGAGAAAAGTTGAATGCATAGGATGCACATTGCAATATCATATGGCTTTGCTAAGAATTTGGTTGGACATCGAAAATTTTAATGTTCGATTTTGTAACCGCCTGTATTAGACTGTCTCGTTCCTCTTATTATTGGCTCCTAGAAATTATGTTTTTACTACTCATATTAGGTCTCCTATTAATGTGTGTTTCTTGTCGTACAGCTGAAGAAAGTGGGACGGAAGGAATAAGCATGAGATGCACAAGTTATCGGCTTTGAACCAAAGGCAGAAGACAGTAATTTAGTTTCTTTTTTGTTAGATTCCTTGAATTTTTTATTACTTAGGAGTCTACTATTCTCTTACTCTTTCTATTAATTTGTGCCCGTGGTCAATATCAAATCTTACAACGGAAGATAGAAGAAGCTTCTATGGCTACCAAGAGGCTGAAAGAACTGCTGGAGTCTCGAAAAGCTTCCTCTAGGGAGACATCTGGTAGGGAGCTTACATAAACATAGGCCTTGTGCTCATTTTTTTTCTTTATCCTTAATCATTTAATTTTCCTTTGATGTGCAGGTGTTGCGGGTGGCAATGATACTGGAATTCAGGTATTTTAAGCTTTCACATGAGTATTTTGGGGCATGAATGATAACTATTTAAGTCAGAAATTGATTTTTGGAAGAGAAATAAATTTTTCTTTTTTTATTTTTGGATGAGTTTCTAAAAAAAATACACATTTGATAATGATATAAAATTTCTTCCTTCCAAGTGGTGACGGTGGACAACCGATGGCAATGGAAGGGGACTAGTGATTGACGGATGGTGGCTGGCGATTGATGGCACTAGCAAACGACAGCCAGCACCCGATGACGACGGTGGCGGCATATGACAACCAATAGTCAACGGAAGATGATCAATGGTCGGCGTCCGTCGGCCAGCAGATGGTAGGTGATATATGGTGACTGGTGTTCGGCAAGTAGTAGCGAATGGCAAGTGGCGGCAGGCGATAGTTGATGGATTGCAATTGGGCGGATGATAAATGGTGGATGGGTGGCTGGTTAGTAGCAAGGACGGACGATAAAAAGAGTTTTTATTTTTAATTTCTATTCAAAAAATAGATAAGTAAAAAAAATTTTTTTTTTTTTGATTTTTGTTTCAAACTTATTTTTGGAGTAAAAATTCTATTTCAGAATTAGAAAAATGAAATAACTTTACTAGATGGATTTCTATTCCACAAATAAGTTTGGAACAGAAAAATAATTCTGAAATGGAGATAGATCATCACCAGGTCCATGCTCATCAGCTCGTGCATCGTGTTGTTGGGTGTCACCTTAGCCGGCACCATCGACGACAGCTTCACGCTATGCACAGGGGTCTTCACGTCCGATGCAAGCATTTTTGTGCAGAGAGAGAGAGAGAGAGAGAGAGAGAGAGAGAGGTGTTTAATTTTTCTACTTCATAGAAAGGCTGTTCTTGGGACTTCGTCTATATTTAAGGGTTAAAGAGGTGGTCACAAAGGGACAATGAAGAGACGATTTTGATCTTTGTTTGGTTAATAGCGGATGAAAGAGAAACGGCGCATTCAGGATCTTGAGCTAACTTTTTTATATAGTACTTTACTCCGGAGATATGATGACGTAATGATTAGTAGTTTCTTTTAATTTCTCTCTCTGATCACTCCGATTCGATATACAATAAATTATATTCCTTTGATCCGGTCATTAAGAGAAATTCCTTCCAAACATCATGGACGTCTAGACTTCTAAAAAGTCGAAAGCATTTTTTTTTTTAGTTACTTTTTCCATCAAAATTCAAATTATAATCCAAATTTTATTAAATATTATGAATGATTGACGTATCACTCTATGTAAGACCATTTTTAAAGGTGCCTACTATGTGACGTTAGAATAAGTGAAAGTGTGCACCATCATGAATGATATGTCTTTAATCGGGTCGGAAAGGTGGATTTAGTAAGGATAAGTAAAAATTCAGTTGAGGCATCATCAAAGTGCTAAAATATAGGTGAAAGTTTGGTGAATGGATTTTGTTAAAAAGTGCTCTAAAGGCACTCGTTAATCAACCGATTAAAGAATCTTCATAGTTTTCAATGCATTGATTACGCTCGTGTTACATATAATTCATACTTGGAAATTGATAAATACCAAGTATATTTAACAAAAATGTTTTAAGACATTCGATAATAAGAACTATTTGAATATCTAACACTCTTCCTCACACATCAACAGGATTTTGGAATAAAACTAAATCGTGGAAATTTATTGATGGATGCAATTAGGGGCTTGAAAAGGTCTGTACCTATTATGATACCACTTAAAATTTTGTAAGACTATTACCAACTATTGTAAAAGCATTTTTAAAAAGAAGTACGCAATTTTTTTTTTATTTTCTTGCTGAATTTTAAATATTATCTAAATTTAAAGAAAATGTGAAATGTTGTATGTGGATTCTTTATGTGTCAATATTAACATATTGTGAAAATTTTGAGTGTTTGGGATTAAGGAAAAATCAAAGTGCATCAATTGCTACATTAAGCAAAAAGTTAAAAGTGAAGTCTTTCTAGACTAGCCAATAAGTTATAGATGAGCGCCTATTTTTTTTGGTAACCGAGGACTCCACCACGGACCTTCTGTGCCCGAACGACTCCAGCAACCTATCGCCAGGGCCTCCTACTTAAATTGCTAGCAACTGCGGGTTTCGAACTCTCGATCTCTATAACGAGGGAGGAACTCTCAACCAATGCAGCTACCCACGGATGGGTGATGAGCACCTAATTTGTCACTTAAATATTCCAAAAACTTTGCTCTCGACATCTAATACTCTCCCCGTATTTCAAAACCTACATTTCGTATCTCCCAAACCTAAAAAAACCCATTTACCTCCAGACGTGCCCAAAACTGTCCCACTTTCTCTCCTTACCCTCCCCCTTCTCTCTTCTTACACACAGTAGTACAATGTTGAGCCACCGCTCGACGCCACGACCCAACCCGACCCGACGGGGATGACAACACCCTTGCGCTAGCTGTGGCTCGTGCCCCTCTCCCTATCTCTAGCTGTGTGAGATCGGTCATGGCTCATGACAGAAAGGCTAGGTGAGCTCGGCTTGAGCCCGCAGCTTGCAAACGTCGAGGCTCCATGACGTCAACCTTGACATTGCGAGGGCCACAGCCTGCAGTGATCCTCTGCAACAGGCTCGCGAGCTGTGCAAGGTTTGCAGCAAAGCTCGGCCATGGCTATGAGGTTGAGGTTGTTTGACATCGATCTAGTCTTTACCTAGCACGGGGATCGCCACCGAGCTTGGATCTAAGGTCAGCAACAGCCTTGGAAGCAACAATGATGGCGCCTGCAGTGGAGAGGGGGAGACCAGTGGCTCAGCCTGAGGAAGCCTTTCTGGTGGGGGGAGAGAATGTGAGGAAAATTACCAAAAAATAGTAATTTTTTTTATAGATAGCAATTCAGTTTTATATTTTTCAATTCCTTCAAGTTAGTCTTAAATCTTTTGACGATTTATTAATATAACCACTTCAAATAATTTTGGTTAGAAATTACTGACATGGAAGTCAGTTGTCTTACCTGGCTTGGTCAGCGTTGTCATAGATAATTTTACAATTTTATAAAATTTTTCTAAATTTCTTCATTTTCTTTCCTTTCCTTTTCTCTTTCTCTTTTTTCTTTCCTATTTTCCTCCCCAAGTCATTGGGATTGGGACACTTCTGCTGGCCAACTTCGAGGCCCAGTGACAAGTGAAGGGAAGAGGGAAAGAAGAAAAAAGACAAAAAAAGAATAGGAGAGAAAAATGGAAAAAAGAGGAAAAATAGGAAAATTTTAAAAGAATTGAAAAATTTACTCACATCAACGCTGGCTATGTCACGTAGAATGGTTGGCACGTATTAAATTACCATGTTAATGATTTCTAACTAAAATTGGCCGAAATGACTACATTAACAAATCACCAAAACATATAGAACTAAATTAATTAAATTGAAAAGCTTAGGAATGCATTGGCATTCGTACAATTGCTTTTATACCCTATAGAGTATGTGAGCGTTAGGTTTTTTTGGATATTAGGTAGTTTGGGAAATAAAGTTGAAATTTTGTAAATTATATATAGGTGAGAGATGCAACTTGATATCTATAGTAAAAAGTGAGGATATTAATTGTAGGTTTGAAATGTAAGAAATGCATTTGATATGGAAAAGTGAAGTTGGAAGTTCATGAAGTAATACATACGTTTTCTCTTTAGGGAACGTCAAAGCGAATTTCCTCCTTATCCAATACAAGTATAATGATAAGGGGAGTTATCTCAGGGGTCTAGCTGCGAGCTGTGGGAACAATTAATTGAAGTACTTTTGTCGTTCCAGAACACCATGAAAGCTGCTCCTTCATCATCATTCACTCGATCGAAATGCGCCGATAACTATCACAAGCGAACAGATCGTGATGGAATTTCTTGCTTGCTCACCACAGTATCGAAACAGCTCTACAGCTTTCGACAAGTACCTAATCTGACGGTGCTATCTATGCTTCTTCGTTTTCCCGGCATAAATAATTGAGATAGATGTGTCCAGCTTGTTAAGCTGGGTACTTTGCAGACATGGACCTGCAATTTCTTGGCTGCCACTTCATATGGAGAGAGAGAGAGAGAGAGAGAGAGAGAGAGAGAGAGTGGCGATGAGCTTGCAACGAGAGAGTAGCAGCCAGCCCCTTTCGCAATCGTTATACGATAATCCCTACGGAAATCACTGCTCGTCTCTCATAAAAGCATGACCTCCATTAATCGAGGGTCGTTGGGAGCTAAGCTAGCTATCACACGCCTCCGTCCCTCTTTTTGATAATTGCATCGATGTGACTTGAGAAAAGTTGGATCAGCTCGATCCGTGCTCGCCTTTGCTTCGTGCAATGCCCAAACTCCCTCATTTATGTGCCTCCCCTAGGTGGCGAGACCAAAGCCTCTCTCGTTTTTTCCCCTTCATCTTGTAGAAAGGGACTCCTTTACTTTCACCTTCTCATTTTCTTGTCTCTACCACCATAAAAAGGGAAATGCTGACAAAGAATAATGACTGTTGTGCCTATTATAGTGCTTCCGTAAATCTCAAATGCTTTTAATGTGTGAACTAAGAACAGAGACGCAATGAGCTTAGATTATCATAAATCAAATTCATCAAAGGTTTATAAAATTGTGCGAGTCTTAGGTTTCCAACTAAAACTAGAGAATCTTGAGATTTTAAATGGGAAAGCCAAGGAAAAAATTTAATGTTTGGGACACCCCCAACTCTTTATGTAATTTCTATCATCACTCAATCCCATAACAACACTATCCCACCTTGTATAACTGCTAGGCAACCCTTGATCGCGATTTATTTCCTTTCTCCTTACCACATCTATATTTTCAAATTTGACATATCAATTCCCGCTAGGTCATGCATGATATTAAGGGATGAAAAAAATGAACTGTTTTTTTTTTTTTTAACGGGATTTTATTTTGTTATTTAAAACATGCAAGACATAGGTCATGCATGATATTAAGGGGAGGAAAAAATGAACTTTTTTTAATTTGAAAAGGGATTTTATTTTGTTATTTAAAACCTGCAAGATCCAACGTGACGATTATTCGTATATTTATGAAGAAAGATTAATGCATAGGATGCACATTGCAATATCATATGGCTTTGCTATGAATCTGGCTGGGCATTGAAATTTTACTGTTCGGCTTAACCACCTGCATTAGAGTGTTACGTTCATCTTATTATTAGTTCCTAGAAATTATGTTTTCCTACTCATATTAGGTCTCCCATAAATATGTGTTTCTTGTTGCACAGCTGGAGAAAGAGGGACGGAGGAATGAGTATGAGATGCACAAGTAATTGGCTTTGAACTAAAGGCAGAAGATGGTAATTTAGTTTCTTTTTTGATAGATTCCTTGATTTTTTTCTTAATTGTTGGGAATAACGGATCCCAGAAAACGCGGATTCGACACTAAATCGAACCCCTAAATCAATGCAAAAGACGAAGCCCGGGAAAACACGTATCACCGATCGTAAAGCACACCACGGATTCGAGCGTACATTGTTAGCCACAGATTAAGCACCGACGCCGACGAGAGGAAGAGATTTGGTCCTGTTCGATCCGATGGCGCCTTGAAGGGAAGAAGAACGATGCCTTATGCTTACTGTTTCTTCTTTTTGTTTTTGAGTGAGAGAGCGCGGGAAAGGGAATGTACGTACGTTGATTATGATTTCCAACCAGTGTCTTCTCTCTCTCTCTCCTCCCTTTTATATGTCCCCCCATCCACGGGCCGTATTCCCGTGGGCCGAGCTTTTTGGGCCCAACTTGGGCGGACGGGCCTTAAGCCCTTTAATTAATAAAACTATCATCTCCCACTCGCACATGGTGGGCCGAACAAAATTCTCTTTACCTCTCTTCAACATTCATACTGGTGAATAATCCGTGCGATCAGCATACTTTGAGAGCTCGTTGCTATACATCTGTTAGGAATATATAGCAGCTCATAATGGGCGTCACACTCCGAGTAGATTTAGTATGCGTACCCTAGATCGATCGATCACATTTATATCTCCCTTGATCTCTTTTAAACAATGATATATATATATGTATTCACAATTATAATTATCACAAAGACAGTCATAATTGGTCGACCAGTGAATACAAAACCACAATGTGATTCTCCAAAATCGATCTTCCTCTTTCCTTCAAACTCTCAATTTCAGTCCAGCTTGCTTTTCTAGAAATGCCCCATTAGATCGAATCATCTCATGACCATTGGTAACACCCTAAGATAGCAAACACTAAATATAAATCTTGAGAATAAGTAAGAGTCCTGAGGAGACTAAAAATTGAGGAACTCATTTCCTCAAGAGTCTCACACGTCATAAAAGTTGAGATCAAACTTTTACCACTCTTATTGGTCGTCTCATGCATACGTAGTATGAAATACGTATTACGGTATTAACTCCTTTCCCATGAAGCGTATGTTTACACCTTTCAATACCGTACAGATGATAGTTCAGACATACCCAATGTCTAACTTGAGTTCACGTATCTACTCACTTACAGAATTCATCAGAACTCACATTTGGCATCTTAGATAGATAAAGTAAAATATGTGGGGTATTTTACTTTCGGACATAGTAAGTATCATGTCCTCATCTTAACACTCAGTTAAGGCGACATACGTGTTTTAAGCTTGAGCTCTCGATTATCACCTAGATAATAAGCTTAAAAACAGTCTCATCTCTATTTATCACACAGTAAATAGAGGCGATTACCAGTGTGAGTGGGCTAATCTTATATCTGTCCGACATACTTTCTCAACTTAAAGTAATGCACCGAGCATTAAGATGCATAAAGATCAAACAAAGATTCATAGGCATTAATGATGAAAACATAAATTCATCAAATGTGAACACTTAGGGAAATAACAATATTCAGTACATCAGTCTCTACGCAATCCTAGAGATTTCATATGGCCACAAAAACACATCTCTAGGTATTGGCTTTATCATAGGATCTGCTACCATTCTATGCGTAGTATGTATTCTAAGTTCACGTCTTTTCGTGCAACCATATCCATAACAAAATTATACTTGGTATCTATAGGTTTGGTCTTACCATGATATTTTGGATCTTTGGTGTACTCTTTTGCTGCTTGGCTACCACAATTAACCAACAATGAATTTGCAGTACTTCCTATAACACCTAAATGATCCAATAATCTCTTAAGCCAAAATCTTCTTACACTGCTGCTGATAATGCCACGAACTCAGTTTCCATCGTGGACAAGGCTATACACTTTTGTTTCTTACTGCTCCAACATATGGTGCCATTATTCGGTAAGAAAACAAACCCAGAGATAGATTTTCTTTCATCTAAATCTCCTCTCCAATCATCATCAGAATAGCCTTAGAGTCGCAGATCCTTTCAATAATAACTCAGCGTATAATCAGCAGTCCCCTTTAGATACCTCAGTATTCTTTTAACGGCTTTCCAACGTGCTTGACCTGGATTGGATTGGTAACTACTCACCATTCCAACTGCAAAACATATGTCAGGTCTTGTACACATCATAACATACATCAAGCTTCTAACAAAGCGGCATAAAGAACATGTTTCATTTGTACTTTCTCTTGTGGAGTCCTTGGACACAGTCTATGGCTCAATCCTTCACCTTTTGTAATAGGAGTGTCTATGGGTTTACAATCTTGAAATCTTAACTCCAAGAATATATGCAACATCACCCATGTCTTTCATCTCATAGTTGGAAGACAACCAACTCTTGATATTATTAACAAACTTCATATTACTTCCGGCAATTAGTATATCATCAACATATAATGATATGATCACAAATTGATCCTTGGATCTTTTGATATATGCACAATGATCCTCATCTATCATTGTAAAATCATATGCCATTATGGCATTATGAAAACGCATATACCATTTTCTTGATTTCGCTTAAGGCCATATATTGACCCCCAAAGTCGACATACCTTTCTTTCTTGGCCTTTCACTATGAAACCAGCATGTTGTTCCATATATGTTCCTTCCTCTAATTGTCCATTGAGGAAAGTAGTCTTTACATCCATTTGATGTAACTCAAGATCCATACTAACCACTATTGCCAGAATTATGCGAATCAAGGTAAATCTCACTACAGGAGAAAACGTATTTTCATAATCAATTCATTCCTGTTGATTATACCCCTTCGCCACAAGGCGAGCCTTATGCCTTTCTATCGAGCCATCAGCCTTTCGCTTTATTTTGAGAACCCACTTGTTCCCAATAACTCTGCGTCCTTTTGGAAGATCAACCAGTTCTCAGACTTGGTTTGACTTCATTAACTCTATTTCCTCTTTCATTGCATAAATCCATTTTTCCTTACTAGGGAAATTCAGAGCCTCATTATTATTTCTTGGCTCATCCTTATCTTGTGGAACAATCATAAAATTTCCCTTTCAATGTCAAAACGTCGACAGGAAATATTTTGGCGACTTGTTTGCCGTATGGGAGATTGTACACTTAGCACATCATTCCCCATTATGCTCCCACTCGGATTAGATAATGACGATATCATCTCATCATGTAGTTGTAATTGAGAATGAGTTGAATTCAATTCATCACTTCTCATATTACTCTCACTTGGACAAACTCCACTAACATCATTATCCTGATCCAAGGTCTTAAATAGGGAACAATCTTCCCCTATTTCGCCCTTCTTAGAAAATTCATCCTCTAGGAATGTGACATCTCGAGATTCAAACTCAGCTATATTCCCACTTTCCTGCTCACCTATGAACACATATCATTTCGAGTGTTCTGAGTACCTTATGAAAATACTCTTTTTTCCTCTGGGACTCAATTTCCCAAATTTGTGAAAGGACTCATGTGTATAGGCGGCACAACCCCATGGCTTAAGAAAACTTAAGTCCGATTTTCTACCTGTCTATAACTCATATGGAGTGGAAATAACTAATTTGGAAGGCACCCGGTTAAGTATATACGCAACAGTTAACAATGCATCACTCCAAAAGGTGATAGGCAAGTTAGCATGCGCCATCATGGACCTAACCATTTCGAGTAGGGTTCTGTTTCTTCTCTCCGCAACACCATTTTGTTGGGGAGTATACAGAATAGACAACTGTCTTTCTATTCCTTTTTCATCACATAATTTTCTGAACTCATCAGATAGATATTCTCGATCTCGATCGGATCTCAATGTTTTTATTTTCTTGTCTAATTGATTTTCTACTAGGTTCATAAACCTTTTGAAACAACTTATTGCTTCAGATTTATGAGAAATCAAATAGACATATCCGAATCGAGTATAATCATCAATAAATGTGATGAAATAAACAGCCCCATGCCTTCTTCTCACATTTATTGGACCACAAACATCAGAATGGATTAAATGCAGAGGAAATTTAGCTCTTTTACCTTTCCCAAATGGTTTCCTTGTCGTTTTCCCTTCTAGGCAATGCTTACATATGGACAAATAGACTTTTTCAATCTTGCCCAACAAGCCCTCTTTGGCTAGTCTATCCATACGTTGTTGGCCAATGTGACCAAGTCTAGCATGCCACACATTCACATCATTATCATAGGTATTAGGAGATGTGATAAGGGAATAACAAACATTTGCATTAACATACTCAACATCTAATATAATGAAACCATCCAGAAAATAACCATAACCATAGTAGTTTGTACCCAAATATAAATCTACACCTCTATTATGGAAGTTCATATTAAAACATAATTTAACCAACACTAACATAAACACTAAATTCCGACGAATCTCCGGAGCATACAATACATCATGTAGGAATAAAGTGCGTCCACCACGCATATTCAGTTGGCATGTGCCAATTCCTTTCACTTCAGCTCGGGAGTTGTTTCCCACATAGACCCACTTAGTTCCAGTTGGTATTCGTCGGAATTCCATGAAGGATCCTCTATCCTTCGCTACATGGTCTGTCGCTCCTGAATCTACAGTGCACAAAGGATTAGACTCAGTCAAGAATATAGAACTCGACACAAAAGTAAAGTTCTGAAAAGTACAAGGGGTGTTTACTTTCTTTGGCTCACGACCATTGCGAGCATAGTGACCCTTCTTGTCACAATTGTAACACCTCACCTTTGACATTTTCTTCACTTGAGGACATTTTCCTCTCTTGTGTTGGTTAACTTTTGATTTCTTGCAACAAGGACTTGATCCTTTGCAATCCCACATATTGAACGAATCAATACGCTTGCGCTTAGAGCTCAAAGCCATTTCTGAGCTAGAACCAGCATTGTAAAGGTCTACTTTCGACTCAAATGCCATTGGTTGGTCCTCTACTAGCTCAAGGTGGCGCATGGCATCCTCAAGATCTTCCATAATATGGTCAAGAGCTTCTAGTGCTTCTTGCTTTTCCAGCACATACTGGATTTTCATTTGCCAAATTTCATAATTGTCGCCATTGAGCTTTTCACCTTTGTTCAGCTCAGCAACTATGCTCTTTGTGGCTGAAGCCATTGATCTGAACACATCAGACATATGCACGAATTATTAATGCCTATCATTTATGCATCCCTTTTTACATAGACCCATCATATTAATGAATAATTTTAAGTAAGGCTTCAATCAAAAGGTCACTACGTTTCCAATCATCCTCCAAAAAATCCTAACTTAAAACTATCATTAATATGATATTGTCATATGCAAAAATCAATTCTATGAAGCTACAAAAACTTCTAAAACTACCCACAGCTAATTACTCACAGCAATCAGTATTAACAGAAAGCAACAGATAATTGACTTATAATAAAACAATAATGCTTTCAACTATTACCAATAACATATAAGTTGCTATATCAACAACAATCAGGTAGTAAACATTACATTAAGTTGTCCACAAAGCACACTTAATATATATCAGCCAATACAACTAACACCAAGTCAGCACTCGAATTGGGAAAGATCCTCTTTTGTTCAATTTCTTGATCTTTTCTCTTGAAACAATACAGTAATGTTTATTTACAAAATCTATCACAATTTTCTTATAGGAAGCAGCTCCGTTGATATCCCATATGCGATTCAACACATCTTGCCATTCAGGTGGAAGAGTGTTTATGAAAAATCGCACTATTTCTGACTGTGACATAGGACGACCATTCCCCATATGATCTATTGAATTTTCCCGTTGACTTCAAAGACATGATCAATTAAATCACTTCTCTCCCATCGATGATCAGTCAGCTCAGCTATCAACTTAGACAGCCTATCCTTTTGTTTATCGGTAACTGCGCGAATAGGTATGCGCAACCTTAGGGGAGGCATAGTTCCTGCAACAAATGTAGAACAAATAATGGATCACATTATAATCCACATATACTTAATTGAAAAAGAAACACATTCTTTTTCCCTTTTTTTTGGGTCAACGGTCAACGGTCGTCGGGCGTTGGACCGGTCGGACCGGTAGGGCCGGTCGGACTGCTCGCGCGGACCGACCGCACGTGCCGCGCGCGTGCGGGGATGACGTCACGCAGACGTCATCCGGCACGTGCCGGGAGCGTAACTGCGTCCGCGAGTCGGGTCGCCGGTCGGGGACCGCCCGGTGAAACGTCGTCGGCGATGACGTCATCGGTGATGTCATCTCGATCGGTTACCGACCGTTGGATGACGTGACGATGACGTCATCGCGTGACGTCAGCACGCGTCGGTCCGCGGACCGGTGCGTGCCGGTTCGCCCACCGGCGGCATGCACGCGCCGGTTCGCCGACCAGCGCGTGCGCCGTACGCGCTTGGCGATCCAGCGCTTCTGGGCGCGTCGCGCCCACGCGCAGCGCCTTCTGGCCGCGCGTATGGGCGTGTGCGGCGTCGCCCGGCGGCGCTCGACGTCTCGCTAGACTAGTCTCGACGTCGCCTTTCTTCCTATGCCATCATAATTTGATTTCGACTTACGAAAACTCGGAAAAATGGCCGAAAAGCGCTCGGGTGTCGGGATTTTTTCCCGATTCGTACGGCCGAAGTTCTTTCGTGAAAAAATCAATCAAAAACATCAAATTGATCGGGAAAAACATGAACTAGGGCTTTGATACCAATGTTGGGAATAACGGATCCCTAAAAACGCGGATTCAACACTAAATCGAACCCCTAAATCAATGCGGAAGACGAAGCCCGGGAAAACACGTATCACCGATCGTAAAGCACACCATGGATTTGAGCGTACCTTGTTAGCCACAGATTAAGCACCGACGCCGAGGAGAGGAAGAGATTTGGTCCTGTTCGATCCGATGGCGCCTTGAAGGGAAGAAGAACGATGCCTTATGCTTCTTGTTTCTTCTTTTTGTTTTTGAGTGAGAGAGCGGGAAAGGGAACGTACGTACGTTGATTATGATTTCCAACCAGTGTCTTCTCTCTCTCTCTCCTCCCTTTTATATGTCCCCGCATCCACGGGCCGTATTCCCGTTGGCCGAGCTTTTTGGGCCTAACTTGGGCGGACGGGCCTTAAGCCCTTTAATTAATAAAACCATCATTAATCAAGAGTATAAATTATTTTGTTCTCGTGGTCAATATCAGGTTGTACAGCGGAAGACAGAAGAAGCTTCTATGGCTACCAAAAGGCTAAAAGAACTGCTAGAGTCTCGAAAAGCTTCTTTGGGGAGACATTTGGTAGGGAGCTTACATAGACAAAGGCATTGTGCTCATTTTTTTGTCTTTATTTTAGTCAATTAATTTACGACGCGCAAACCCTTGGAATGCCATAACTTAGCACAAAAGGACACTTAAGTGCTATAATTTACTGAAAATGACACTTAAGTGCCAAAATCGGAGCAAAATGGATCATTTAAGTGCCAATCTAGCCAAAATGCTGATTTGGTAGTTTTCCGGTGAAGCAAGTGCAAAACGTCGTTTTGACGTGGTAAAAAAAATAATATAAAAATTAATTTAATTTAATTAAATTAAAATTATTAAAAAAATAAAAAATATAAAAATTTAATACTAAAAAATTTTAAATGACGAACTCCTTCCAGTTGGCACCATTGAGCCCGAACCGAGTGGTACAACCATGGGATTGGGCTGATTTTTGGAAGGAAAACTCCTATTACATCAATCTACATCTCCACCGAAGGAATCCTTGTGGGCTACACTAGACTCAGAGATCCATCCGACCTCAAGTTTTCATGCTGTCTGGTTCGCCTGGACTATCTTCATGTGCTGGTGTGGTTCCGTTCGGTGGACTGGGCCCCTTCTTGGAGGTCAAGGTCGTATGAACTTGCTGAGCAGACCTTTGAAGCCTTGACCCCTCAGGCGGCCTCTAAGTCCGGAGTTCGCCGGTTGAAGACCGACCTCGCTGATCCTACGTATTCCTATTTTAACTTTTGCTGGTGTGATATTCTAAACCTGAGCTGTGCGAGAGTATTTCTTATCCTACCTACATTATACCTGTGGAGTTAGACCGAATAAGTCTTCTTCATTTCCACGGTTTTTCTGTTGATGTCTTCGGGCTGCCCACCAATTGTTTGATATATGAATTCTGTTATTGTTGGGGCTAGTAACCCCTCTTAAGAGGTCCAGACACATGCTGGATCCTATTTGGGCCGTCCCTCCACTTCCCATGGGGGTGGACAATTCTCTAGTAGCTCGGCTCAGCCCTTGATCCCATGATGGGCCCTACTGGTCCTGACTGGAGTGCAGCAAGCACAGCTGAAAACCCTTGCTCGTTCACACCGATCCCGTGGCCGAAGTTGTGTGAGGTCTGCCTCCAAGAGACTGTTGGTCCCCGCACCTCGTCCAAGTGCCCCGAGACCAAATCTAGCTCGTACATGGGCAAATGTTGCTCGTTTGGCTGCAAAAGGCTCCGATTTATCTTACATTCCTCCGACTTATGTGGATGGAAAGGCAGTTGTGAAATTGGCGATGAGGTGTTGGAAGCGATAGACCTTAAGTGGTATGAATGCCTAGTAGGGTATTATGTAGGGAGAAAACTCTCGTTCGGACTCACCAAGCAATCGTTGAAGAGAGCTTGGGGTACAAAGCTTGTTGAAGTCTTGGCCAATGACCAAGGATTCTTATTCTTTTTCTTTCACATACCGGACCTAGTGTTTTGTAGAAAGCTCATAGAGGAAGGACCCATCATGGTGGCAAGGGTTCCCTTCATTCGCCGTCAATGGCAATCGCTCATGGATCTCAAGAAGGAGAACCAAATCTCGGTCTCGGTGTGGATTCGATTGAGGAATTTACCGTTCGATTGCTGGTCGATGCTGGTAATGAGTGCCATTGCGAGTGTGGTAGGCAAGCCATTTTATGTTGATGAACGAACCAACCAAATGAAGATGGTCTCGTTTGCTAAGGTGTGTGTGGAGATCAAGATAAACCAACCGAGATGTAAATCCATTGAAGTGGAATTGAAGGGGGTATCGAGATCTATCTTTATTGACTATGAGTGGTTGCCTCCAGAATGGCTACATTGTGGGACTTTCGGCCATAATTGTGCGGACCGACCTCACAGGCTTGTTGTTGCCTAGGCATGTTGGTGTTCGAAGGTTTTCCCAACTAGACTTGCCTTCTCGCGAGCCATCCACCGCCAAGCTTGTTGGAGACCGAAGGAACGCCCATCCTAATCCAGTTCCATCTTCCTCTGCTATCGCCCTTATCTCAGAACCAGCTGAGGCGGAAAGAAGCCCATAGCATTCCCTTGCTAGATCAAATTTGGCAGCCCATGGTAAAGCACCCATCCTCGATTCGGTTGCAGCTGAGTCGCTTGCAAAAGCAACCTTGGAAGCAAGTGAAAGGCAAAAAGAAGAAGCAACAGCCACTGAAGATTGGAGAGTCTTCCCGGCAAGCCAATTCGGGAGACGAAGGATAGAATAGGAGGTTGAAGACCCCTACTCCAGTGAAGACCGTGCTTCCTCTTTCTTCTTGCAAGTCGAGGGGTATGAGTGTGCCTCCATAAGTGATTCTCTCTACCTCTAGCCCGCGAGTTGAGCATCCTAAGACGATGGAAGCCCTAATTCTTGTCCACGAGCAAGGAGTGGTATCCGATGCATCATTCTCTTGTTCGGATGATGACTTACTCTCTATTGACCAATCCCCAAGGGCTGTTTCCTCAAAGCTCGAATCGATCCAGGAAAGATTGCTTTCACTTGCCCTAGATCCGCCTCCTGAGATCACACTTGCGGCACCGGCAACTTCTCGCTGGAAGACCTCCAAGAAGAGGTAGGCCTCCTACTTTCCTCTTCCTTGCTTAGTAGTTGGTATATATATATGTCGTTTGGTTTTTGGAATATAAGAGGTCTAGTTGACCCTTTGAGGCAAGATTAGGTTAGAAACCTTGTTTTTTCCAATGGACTCTGTTTGATTGGACTATTGGAGACTAAAGTGCCAGAGTTTCGGTTTTGTTCCATCTCTGCTGGGCTCCTGGCAGGGTGGAAGTGGGCTGCCAACTATGATTCTTCTCCTAGGGGTAGGATTTGGGTTGGGTGGAACCCTTCCTTGGTGAACTTTGAGGTGATTTCTTCCAACAGTCAGGCGATCCATGGGAGAGTCAGACTCATTACTTCTGGCTTGTGGTGTTGTACTTTGGTGATCTATGTGGAACATACATTTGTTTCTAGGAGGCCATTATAGGCGAATCTAGTTCAGATGAGTTCTATTTTCTAGGACATGCCTTGGATGGTGGCTGGGGATTTCAATGCCATCGGGGACTCGTCTGATCGAATTGGGAGTTCGACACTTGGATCCCTTCCTTTGATCACTTTAATCAGTGTTTATTGCAAGCGGAGTTAGAGGACTTGAGGTATGTTGGCTTTCACTTTACTTGGTCCACGTCTTTTGGGGCCAATCAAAAAGTAAGAAAGATTGACCGTGTGTTGGTTAATGCTAAATGGAGCTTAGAGTTCTCTTACTCGGAAGCATCTTTTTTGACACCGGGCATTTTTGATCATACACCGATGGTAGCTAAAGTGGTTCAACTAGATCTTCGAAGAAAGCCTTTTAAATTCTTTGATTTTTGGATGGAGCACCTATCATTCCATGACATTGTGTCGGAAGTTTGGGAAAGGACGAGTGAAGGGGTTCTTATGTATAGATTGGTAACCAAGCTAAAGGCTTTGAAAGGTTGTTTGGAGTAGCTTAATAGAGACTCTTTCTTTAACATTTCCGAGAGAGTAGTTGAGGCCAGGAATGCTTTTAGGCTTGCCCAAATTGCCCTCCAGCAGGACCCAACTAGCGAATCCCTGGCAAAGTTGGAGAAGTCTCACTAAAGGACTTTTGTGGAGTTGAGGACACGAGGAATCATTCTTCATGCAAAAGTCCAGGATTAGATGGCTCTAGGAGGGTGACAAGAATGCAAGTATTTTCACCACTCAGTCATTTCAAGACATCTCAACAACAGGATTATCTCAGTGCTTGATACCTTTGGTAATCTAGTCATCGAACCAAGCCTAGTACATAACACATTTGTCTCTCATTTTCAGAAGCTTTTTGCACTGCATACCAGATCATCCTTTCCCTCTCTTCAGGACTTACAACAGGTTATTCGTTGCCTTCTCAATGAGGATTAGATGAATCTTCTATCTCGTCCCTTCTCAGAAGAGGAGATTCATGATACCCTGTTCTCCTTTGCTAGGGGAAAGGCTCCGAGACCGGATGGATTTGGGGTTGAGTTCTTTAAAAGCAATTGGGAGCTGGTTGGGCCTTTGGTCATAGAAGTGGTGAAGGATTTCTTTGCCATGGGAAGACTTCTAAGAGAGATCAACAATACCATCCTTGTTCTGATCTCGAAGGTTCCCAATGTGACTTTGGTCTACGACTATAGGCTTATTACCTGTTGTAATATTATTTATAAATGTATTACTAAGGTTTTAACTAACTGGATAGCTACTTTCCTTAATGATATTATTAGCCATTCTTAGAATGCTTTCGTCAAAGGAAGACGTATTAGAGACAATATTTTGCTTACCCAGGAGTTATTTGCCAGCTTCCATCTTCAGCTTTATAGTCCAAAGTGTGCTATTAAAGTGGATTTCCAGAAAGCTTATGATACGGTGGACTGGGACTTTCTTGAAAGGGTTCTTCAAGTGTTTTGCTTCCCTGACCATCTTATACGGCTTATTATGGTTTGTGTGCGCACCCCAAAGTTTTCTATTTCCTTGAATGGAGAATTATATGGGTTTTCCCCCCAGCTTCCGAGGTATTCGACGGGGGGATCTCATGTCTCCCTATTTTTCACTTTGGTTATCGAGGTCTTTTCTAGGATCCTCAGTGCTCGTGCTATGCGACCGGAGTTTAATTTCTTCTAGAGATGCAAGGCCACGAAACTATCTTATATGTTCTTTGCGGATGACGTTTTTCTATTCTACCAAGCTGATATGGACTCCATCTCTCTTCTTAAGGATGGGCTAGATACCTTCTCGGCCTGGAGTGGCCTACGTCCAAACAATAACAAAATTGAGATATTTATTGCAGGAGGTTCAGATGAGCTGTGGAGTGAGATAACCCTTGCCCTTGGTTTCCATGAAGGGAAGCTACCGGTGTGCTACCTGGGTGTTCTTATTATATCCTCTCGACTTGGCAAGGTGGACTGTGCGTCACTAGTGGAGCGGATAACGGCCAGGGTCCAATCTTGGACTCAGTGCTTTCTCTCTTTTGCTGGCCGCCTTTAGTTGATAAGGTTAGTCCTACATAGGGGTGATCGGTTCTTGGTTCGGTCCGATTCCACCCAAGAACCGGGAACCGGATCGGGAGGACCGGTTCTCACTTTTCTAGACCGTGGACCGGACCGGCTGTCTTGGAACCGAGAACCTGACCGGACCAACCGGTCCGGTCCGGTTCGATTCCAATGAACCATCACTTGTTTTTATTTCATTTAACAAAAAAATAAATAGTAATTACTAGTAAAGTAATGCACGAGATTATGATCTTGTCAAGTTTTTTTATTCACTTTGTGACCAACAAAGTGACGCCCTATTAAATTAAAAACGTTGACTTTGTGGAAACAAAAATTAAAATCTTGCATCATATCCTATGTCTTTGCATTGTTATGAAAGAAAAAATAAGCTAAAGATCCACACAAATTTGAAATATCAAAGAAGTTTTTCTTTCCAAACATATTTCACACACTTACCTTCATTCTCATGAACATAAATGTTATTAGAGAGGCAAAAAATAAAAGAAAAACAGAATCCGAACTCAACAAAAATTCAACACATAGTTTGGCCATTGTTCAATACCATCCATTAGTGGTCATAACTAATCTAGAACAAACCCTCCATGGAATAAAAACAAAATCAAATTCCAAAATTAGCACAAGAGATTCAACTACCAAACTCCATACATCTCGCTGAATCACTCAATGTTGCATGGCCTGAGGGGAATAGATTCTTTGTTCAAGCAAGCAAAATATGATCAAATCCGAGAGCCCAAAACTTACTAATAGTCCTGCAATAAGTATATATGATAACTCAACATTAGTTTTAAAGTAGAATTAATTTTAATTGAACTCAAATAATTAATGAAAAATCTCACTACATATATTTCTTCCACTTGAACTTGCAAACTCTATTTACCGGTAAGTTTCGAATGAACATCATTCATATCTAACAAAACAAAATATTAAATAGAGCATTCACTGATTAGATATACAAAAGAATTACAAGATAAAAAGATACATTGATGACTTACCCCATTCAAATCTTTCCACATTCTCAATGCACTTTCAACATTAATCGGCATGGTAGCATTTCTTAACCAATCTTGAGTGCAAATCAAAGTTTCCACCATTGTAGGAGTTAAAGAACTTCGAAAGCCATCAAGCACACGACCGGATGTACTGAAAGTCGACTTCGAAGCAACGGTTGTTATAGGAATAGATAAAATATCTCGAGCCCTTAAAGAAAGGATTTCAAACTTTTGGCCAGTAGTTTTCCACCACATCAATAGGTCAAGATCATGACTTTCTTCACGTTCGGCTTTAAGATACTTATCGAGCTCAGATAGCTTACCTGTTAACACTTTTTTCTCCTCGAGAAGAAAGATATCAAATGCCTTGTCTGAATTGAAATCCTCAACCAAATCAAGATCATCCTTCTTACCCTCCTCATGGTTATCAGGATCCCAACTACTATCAATATTAATACCCAAATTTCTATCACAAGAATTAAGATGAGATTTTTCATAAAAATGAAACAATCTTTCCAAGGTAATTCTCACCTTATCATATATTTCATCAACTTTCACACTATCATCATAGATTAATCTATAACAATACCGCATATAGCTCATCTTTCTTCTTGGATCTAATATCACCACGATCAACACCATCATATTCACTTTTTCAAAACTCCCATAGTATTTGTCAAACTTCTCCTTCATCTTTGCACCCATAACTTTCAAACTAAGATAAAAAAGCCTTCTCCGCTTGTTTCAAAGTTTTATATAAAGTTGTTATCTCATTGAAATAATCATTCGTAGTGATATATAGAGTCCTGGACATCTTGTTGGTGGCATCATAAAACTTCTTTAAAAAAATTGAAAGAATTCTGGCATATTCCCAATCTTCATGTGTAGGAGTGTCATAGTCAAGCTCACTTAAGAAAGAAGGATCATCTTCTTCCATCATTTCAAAAGCTTTTCTGAATTTTAAAGCAGTATCTAACATGAGATAAGTAGAGTTCCACCTAGTTGTGACATCAAGACAAACCGAACCCTTATAAGTGATCCTCGCACTTTCAATGCAAACTTGAAATGTTTTAGCTCTCATGGGAGAACTTCTCACATACTTAACCACGTTTCGAATACGTATAATAGAATCACATACCTCGGTCAATCCATCCTTCATAAAAAAGTGATTGTTGACACTTTTTTTCTCTATTTTCCTGATATCCTTGCCCTTATGACTAGACATCACCACAAAATTGATTATTCGTTTGTGCAATTTTCAGTTGTCATCAATAAAATGTGCGATGAGACATAAATAATTCAAATTTTGGATGGAAGTCCATGTATCAGTTGTGAGTGCAATCCTAGACTTAAGCTTGCCAAAGAAAGTATTCAAACTTTTTTTCTCACAAAGATATAACTTCATGTAATATCTAGCCATTGTAAATCATGAGATGTGATGAAAGAGAGGTTGTAACTGATAAATAAAATCTTGGAATCCAACACGCTCAACCATCGAAAAAGGTAGTTAATCTGTTATGATCATTCGAACAAGTATTTGTTTACAACAATTTTGATCGAATTCCCATGTTGATAAGACAGTTGCATTACCATAAGTACTAGTATGTCCCATTGTTATCGCTTGTGCTTTACGTGGGGTGAAAATTTTTTGCTTCTTATCTATGTTGCGAGGATGCTTATTGCACTTTTTCAAGTGCTTCAACATAACGGAAATACCATTATCAATAGAGTATGTATACTTGGCCCCACAATAATTGCAAATCACCATAGTTTTCTCCTTCTCGGTTTTGCCCTTACGAAAATGAAGCCAGACTGTTGATGCTCGTTTACCAGAACTAGGAAGACAAGCATTAGATATCTTGTTTGTGTTGGATGCCACTTCGAGGTTTTTAATTTCTTCACCTTTATGTTCTAGTGAGTCTATCATAGGATTCATATCATCATTTGATTGATCCACTTCCATTGACATATAAATAGATCGCCTGAATCAAACAAAACATTATAATGAGCCATCAAACCGTCATATTCATTTACAGCAATAAGGATACTTAAGATATGATTGTAGCCTTACTTCTTAATGCCATGTCCATATTTATCATATAACTATATCTACCAAAATAGATACTAAAAAATTAAGCAAATATTAAGTCGCAACTCGAGCAAGAGTAGATTTCCAGCAGCCAAAGTGATACTTTTTCTTCCAAAAAGGGAGGAAGGAACAAGATCAAAACCAAGGTCAAGATATGTTAATCCAAGCCAACAAAATGGATATCAATATCTATTCCACATTTGAAGAGAAAGAATGGGGCACGGTCTTATGCCGGATAAAAATTAACAAAATCAAGTTTGGAATAGATAAAGTTCATGGCAAGCGGACACCAACAAGCATGCCCATTCATTCACAACTCACAAGGCAATATAGTTGCTCTTCGATCAACACTAGCTAGACGAGCATCGGCAAAACAATAGTTCTCCCCATCACCAAGCGAAAGCAAATTGGGGGACACTAGATCGAGCGCACGAACTAGAAAACGACTATGCACCGGCAATACTCACGCACAGAGCAACCCCATTCAATTCGGTAAACAAGCTTACCAATAATTCCAGCACTCAACTATGACTACCCCCACTGGAGTCTACACATCCATTCACTCTACTCATCAGCAATGACACTTCAGAGCCATCACAAACAAGACAAGCCAGACAATCACGCGCTACAAAGAATCGAAAGAAAGGCGAGATCTTCTAAAGAAAGAACATTTCGTCTTTTCACTACAACAGATGGAAAAACATAAATGAGTCATGTTTAGAGACCACAAAGAAAGAACATTTCTCCTTATTCACTACAAAAGATGAAAAACAGAAATGGGTCATGTTCAGAGACCAGCTGAACGACCACGTAACATCCAATCAAAAGCACAAACAAATGCACTCTTTATTACTTACAAAAGTTCTAGAACAAGAGACGTCATTCAATTACATCTAACAAAACCTGCTAAGTTTTGCAAAATCTTAACAATGGGATTCCAAAATTGCACATTGTCACGACCTACCCTCGGGGGGAGAGAACATGTTTAGGGGTTTTGCCTAAAGGACGGGCGTAAGGCTCGTGATTAGGCGTAGGCTCTCCCAAGACCATACCCTGCGTGACATTTGGATATTTCCTAGGAATTTTGCACAAAATGAGTCGCCACTAGCTTATTGGGGTCGGCTAGAAACCAAGTGAGGGATGAGAGTATACCTCACTTCCTACGCAACCAGAGAATCTAGGATCGGGGACTTGATTACACTAATTGACTAATTAGTGCCATTTCGGTACCTAATCTTGTTCATTTTAAAATGAATAATTTTTGTCAGGCAGTTTGAATTGATTTTATGCTTATCCACTAACATGCGAGGTGATCATGCAAGCGCGCAATCATTAAAATAATAATCATAGCTATTAAGTTCCTAATTGCAGTAAAATTAAACACGTGCAATTAAACATGCAACATAAATAATATACGAGCAAATAAAGGTCTAATTACACTAAAATGGCAATACATGGCAAGTCCTAACTAAACCCCATCATTTTTGGATTTTTGAAATTTTTTTATTTTTTAAAGAAAATATTTTTTAAAATTTTTTAAAATTAATTTTTGATTTAAAAAGGTGAACCGGGTCGGGTTCGGTTTGACCCGACTCGGTCAACGCGATCATGTCGGTCGGAGACCGGACCCGGGTTCAATCCAAAGGGGGGTTGGCCAAACCGGCTCGACCAGCCTTGGTCAGGCCTTTCTTCAGTTCGGATTGGGCCCAACTAGCGGGCCCAATTTGGTCCAATATCTTTTATTTTAAAAATGAAGCCCACAAGCTCTTAAATCCCTAAGCCTGCAAGCAAAAATAGCCCAAGCCCAAACTTAGCCAAAATCGTTCAAAAACCCTACCCGTTTTGCGACCTGCGCTCGACTCGCGCGACCTAGTTCGTGGCCGAAGCCCTAGGGCTCCTTGGTGGTGCTGACGACGGCAGCGATGGACTTGACGGTGGTGGCGGGTGGCAGCGGAGATGCGGTGGGCGATGGCGAGCTGTTGCAGGGCTCGCGGATTTTGCAGGTGGCGGCGTGGCGGAGTAGGGGCGAAGACGCGGTGGTCCTTGCGGTTGCAGGTAAAGCGTGGCGAGTCACAGGTCGACGTGGTTTGGTTGGGACGGAGGCAGTGAGCGCAGGGGTCGGCGGTGCCGGCTCGGATAACGGCGGGCTGGGGGGCGGCGGCTTAGTTCAGATGGTGTCGGGTTGAGGCTGAAGTTGCAATAACGTTGCGGCTCCTGGGCAGCAACGGCGACACGGACGGGATCGCGAGCAATAGTGGCTCGGGGTCAGCGTTCCGGCGCGGCAGAGCGGGTGGTGACGGCAAGAACGGCATGAACGGCGACGGCGAGTCTTCTTCCCCTCGACCTCGCTCTCCTCTCTCTGCTCTTTGTTTGTGCCTCTCCCTCCGGTTCTGTTCTGCTCAATTGGCATCAGGAGCTGCGGCGACAGGTACTATGGGTTGACGCTCGGAGGGCAGCGGCGGCGTTGCAGCTTCGGGCTGCAGGCGTCGCAGGGGGTAGCGGTGGTGCGGCGAGGGCTGCCACCGTGACCCCTCCTCCCCTCTATTTCTTTGTCTCATTTTTTCTTTGTCTCTCTTTGTGCTCGGTCCCCATTCTTCTCTCTGCCGAGCTCTCTCCAAGCCTCTGTTGTTGCTAGGGTTTCACCAAAGATGGAGGCGGGAGAAAGCGGCATGGCTGGGCCAAGGCGAGATCCGGCCCGGCCCCTTTCATGTCTTCTTTTTTCTATTTTTTGTTGTTTTTGTTTTCTATTTTTTTTGTTTTTTTTGTTGTTTTTTTTTTTTTTTTTTTTAAACGACTAATTCCTAATTCTATAGACAATTAAATCCTAAATGAAAAATGAGAAAATTTAGGTGTCAGCAACTGTCCCTCTTTGAATGGGAGCTCGAAGAGGTTCATTTCAAAGACAAAAGACACATAAATTATTTTGACGATAGACCTAGGTTTATAGGCATGTATTAGGTCGATGGAAAGAACTTATAACTATGGAAGCGCGTCTTGTCAATAAGAGGAAGAAAAACTCCGGGTTACAAAGCTCTCCGGGCTATAAAAGCTCTCTAGGCTACAAAGCACACCGTGTTATAGGAAGAAGGACTACGGGCTACAAAGCTCTCCGAATTACAAAAGCTCTTTGGGCTACAAAACTCACCGTGTCATAGGAAGAAGGACTTCGGGCTACAAAGCTCTCCGGGCTATAAAAGCTCTCCGGACTACAAAGAAGGACTTTGGGCTACAAAGCTCTTCGGGCTACAAAGCTCACTATGTCATAGAAAGAAGACTTTGGGCTATAAAGCTCTCCGGGCTACAAAAGCTCTTCGGGCTACAAAAGCTCTCCGGGCTACAAAGCTCACCGTGTCATAGGAAGAAGGACTCCGAGCTACAAAGCTCACCGTGTCATAGGAAGGACTCTGGGCTATAAAGCTCACCGTGTCATAGGAAGAAGGACTCCGGGCTACAAAGCTCACCGTGTCATAAGAATGGAGTTGAAGGACTCTGGGCTACGGAAAGCCCATCGGGCCATAAGAATGGGGTTGAAGGACTCCGGGCTACAGAAAGTCCACCGGGTCATAAGAAAGGGGGTTGAAGGACTTCGGGCTACGAAAAGCCAACCGGGTAGTAAGAAGGGGATTGAAGGACTCCGGGCTACGGAAAGCCAACCGGGTCATAAGAATGGGGTTGAAGGACTCCGGGTTATGGAAAGCCCACCGGGTCATAAGAAGGGGATTGAAGGATTTCGGGCTATGGAAAGCCCACCGGGTCATAAGAGGGGGGGTTGAAGGACTCCGGGCTACGGAAAGCCCATCGGGTCATAAGAAAGGGATTGAAAGACTGATGGCTCATTGTGTAAAAACGAGTTTCGACCGGGAATAATAGTCTCACCGTGTACGAACGGGTTTCGACTAGGAGGTAGGTCTCACCGTGTATGAACGAGTCTCGACCTGGGTTGAAAATGCATGATTTGAGGGAGACCAATGAACCTTTGTAGATGACATGGTTTAAGGTTGATCGTGCACCTTTTGAAAAAATCGCAGTTTAGAAATAGACTCATGAACATTTTAAAAGCGTGGTTTAAGGATAGACCCATGAACCATTGTGGTTTAAGGATATACCCACCAACCGTGTGGTTTAATGATAGACCCATGAACCGTGTGGTTTAAGGATAGACCCACGAACTGTGTGAGATGACATTGTTTAAGGCTGACCATGAACCTTGTGATTTAAGGATAGACCCATGAATCGTGTGGTTTAAGGATAGACTCACGAACCTTGTGGTTTAAGGATAAACCCACGAACCTTGTGGTTTAAGGATAGACCCACGAACCGTGTGAGATGACATGGTTTAAGGCTGACCATGAACCTTGTGGTTTAAGGATAGACCCACGAACCGTGTGAGATGACATGGTTTAAGGATGATCATGAACCTTTGGAGATAGCATGGTTTAAGGCTGACCATGAACTTTTGGTTTTTAGGGAAGCACCCACTAATCCCTTGAAAACTACATGGCTTCACTGATGAATCTTGTCAAACTCAACTTAAGCGAATGTCATTAGAGACATCATCAAGAGACATATTGGTATATTATAGCATTAATTGAACAAGCTAATCAAGCTAAGTCCGATTGCTTTGGAGAAACATATGATTTCCATCAGCATCATGTGGTGCAAAATTGTCATCTTGCTCGTGGATACATCATTAATCATCAAATTCTCTGGGAGTCAAGTTCTTATCAAAACAGCTATGACTTGTGAAAAAGGCTCATTAAGCATGCCAAACTAGAGCTCCTTAGTCAGAAAGGGCTTCTCACACACTCTCGATAAAATGACTGTTTGATCCCATCCATTCACGTGGGAAATAGCTCATTGCTGAGGGTTTCTCATATAACCCGTGTCAAAGGCTTCTGTAAACATTCGCGATGAGCACAATCTGATCAATCAAAAAGGTCTTTTGAAAAGACCGCAATATAGGCTTGGTTAGGGCTTACAAAAAGGAATTTTTGCTTTGAGGCTAATAAAGGAACATTTGTCGCTATATTCATCGGGTTTACAAGTTTTGAAAATTTGGAAGATAAGACAAGATAGAATTACCTCCACTCCTTCAAGCAGTAGCTTCTTTGTGGCATTCTCACTTTCACTCAAACCATCCCAATCAGAAGAGACTTTAGGATAGGGTTGTAATGTTGGCTCAAGAGAGGCTCGAAATGTTTAAAATTTTCAAGAGGGTTTTTAAGAGTTAGTGATCACCATGGCATCGTGACCAGGTCACTCGACCTTTTGAAACCATTTGGCTTTTGACATACAGCACATCTCGAAAGTCCTTTGGCTAATCATTTATGCATGAGAGCTTTGCTCCTTTCTCTAATGTCTTTTGCTCTTGCAATGAATTTTTTGCGTAGGCATTTGGACTTTGATAATTTTTTCTTCTACATAAGATGTATCCTTTTGGTTTTTTTTTTTTTTAACGAGCATTGGCTTTGCTTTTACCAGGCACACATTGCTTTTTCATGCCCCATAGTTTATTGAACTTTTTGCTCTTTGAATTTTTGTAGCTCTTATGACTTTCGAGATTTTTTTCACAATTTCTCGTGACTGTCAATTGTATTTGGTCAATTCTTACGCCTTGCCCTAGTAAAGGGAGATGATCACCGTTTGGGGTTCAAAAATGAATAATCAGGCCCAAATTGGTTAAAGCAATGGGTATCATTATTTGGGTAGAGAAGGAAATGCTCTTCTTCACCTTGGGATGAGTCAAACTCTAATGAGAATTCCTCTGAAGCTAACACCAGAAGATTGATGCAAGTGAAAGTAATATAATCTTTCTCAATCTTCCTCTCTACAACATGATCATAACCCCCTATGTTGCCCAAATGTAGAGTTGTTCTTGACAATGGTACTTTGAAGTATCATCTTTTGTTTTTCTTTTTTCGCCCAAAGGGATAGCAAGAGGTTAGTGCAATACTTTGGATTGATGAAGGAAATGCCTTTATCATTTCGATCTTTGCGCTCAATGCGAATGAATCCTTCGTCCTAAGAGAAGGTCGCCTTTCACTCAACTCTCAAAAGTGTTTGAAGGACGTATTTGGAAATGACTTGCCTTTTTTCACCCTAAGCTCTTTTTGTTTGGCATGATTAACGTTTCCATTTCACTCTATCGAGATCATCTGAGTAGATCAATCTCCATATGAAAGTTCGATTCAAAATGAATAACCCACAAAACGAGAAGACAATTTTGAGATAAAAATGATGTTAAAAAAGTTTGCAAAAAGCTTTTTTTTTTTTTCAATTATTCATTTTAGTGCTTGTCTCTAGGAAAGCGCCAAATGTTCTTTTTTGTAATGGAAATTCTCCATTTTTTCTCTTCTTTTTTATTTTACTTAAAAAAAAATTGAGAAGAAGGGTACTTACCTGCGGCATGGTGACCCGTAACCCTGTAAAGAATGTGAAAGAATATGTTAGTGCAAAAATCTTTAGGGATTGAAATGTTGGGAACGATACATTATTACTCTTCATTCGCTTTCATCTTTTGGGCACTAACATCTCTTGGATTCACATTCATGGATATTTGGTAAGTCAACAATACCATTCCCTTGCATTCGCCTTTAAGTGCTTGATGTCTTCCTGATTCCTTGGTGGAAGGCGTTGCTTCTATGGTTAAGGTGCAACTTTTTTTATATATCACCCTGTAAGAAGGGGAGATGAAACAAGTTATCTCCATTCTTAGTTAGGTTCAAATGAGGAACAATACATCCTTTTTGATGAATTTGGCAATGTTGTTCCAGCACACTTCATTGATGGATGAATGAGAGATTTTTCTCTAAATCAAATGTTGTTCTCCCACTCTTTATATGACAAACCTTTGTTCCGTTGGAGTCTGTCGTGTACCAAAGAAAATGATAGGTAATTTTTTTATGCTGAAGAGAAATCAAGTTTAGGAATGAGTTACATCCTTTACAAAGTCAAGCAATCAACATCTCAATGTATCTCTCATGAACGAAGGGATAATATTGTGCCTCTGTTTAATTTGAATCCTTCTTTGTTTAAGATGAACAAGACTTAATAATGCTCCATCGCATTTGTTGAAACATTACAAAACTTGGTACTCTCGATGTCTCCTTGACAATGAAAAGAAAATCAAGTTAGAAATGGTATCAGAAATGAATAATTAGAATCGATACAATTTATTCTTCCTTTGAATTCGCCCTTTTGGATATTTGACAACTCCTTTCATTTGTCTCATCATGTAAAGTGAACGAGATCGATGGGTTGTTTTGGCATCTAAGGCATTTGCGAATAACAAAACTTCTCATAATGGAATTCAACTTCGTTCCACCTTGATGGAAAATTGGCGCTGACGAAACCTCAACGCATGCTTGCTCCTCGAGTTCGATAAGCCCGAGAAAACGACTACATGAAGAGAGGGCCTTAAGCAAAGTTTTATTGAAATTCATTTTGGAAGGTAGACGTAAAGGTTCGCCTAAAACACTTCTGATTTTTTTGAATTTTTTTTGTTTTGCTTTGTTTTGCTTTGTTTTTTTTTTTTATAAAAAATAATAATGATGATTTGCATGAAATTGAATTCCATGATTAAAAATGAGTCGCATGATTTACAAAGGCATTAATTGGATTGACAATCAAAACTCAAAACGGAAAACACGACTCTTAACAAGAGTAAAGACAATAATAAAATACAAGAAACTCTTGCACAAATGAAAGTAAAATTCAACTATTGTCCTAGTTCTTGATTCACTTCTCTATGTGGTCAAACACGAGAATGTCATTGAGCATTACACATAACCTGCAAAAAGTTGACAATGTCAGTACGTGAATGAGAGAAAATGATATCTTAATGAAGTCGCTTTTTACAATAACATCGAGGCGACGATACATGCCCCACAATCCTTTATTATGGGATTTTAGTATTTCGCTAAGATTTTATCATAAGAGAAGACATCATTAAAATTATCAATACACGACCATCAATCGAATATCCACTTTTATTCCAAAAGTTTCGTATGCAAAAGTGTCATTGATTTTTGAAAGATTGATTTGTAATTTTACTCTTAGAAAGATGAAGTGATTTCTATTTTGAGGAATTTGTACACAAAATGATTTGCATTATAGTCTCAAAATGTGAGAATGAGAAAATTTGATAAAAAATGCAATTTCAATTTTTATGCCTCAATATAAAATCACAACTTGAAAGTTTTTTCTTCTTTTTTTTTTTCGAAATAATTTTGAGCCCATAACTAGAAATTTAAACAAAACCATGTGTTCAATAGGGCCAAATCAAAATGTTTAGAACTTGCATTCAAATGCTCACTTGTCAAAAGTAATTGCCAATTTTTCAATCATAAGCTTGCATCACCGAGGGCAAATTTCAAGATTAAAATGCAATACAAAATGAGCAAATAAAAATGGAAATGATACTTACAATGGGTGCTGACCTTTGTCTCATGCTTTTTTTTTTTTAATTACATAGACATGCACATGGAATGTGGTTCGATTTCTACTCTATACGGCTTAAAATGAAGCCATAGGATCACCAGACTGAACCAATAAGGTCGTGGCTGGGTCGGGCTACCCATGACTCCGGCTTCGTCAAAGGACTAACTTGTGTCGCATGCTCACAGACCGGGGTGGGTACCTTCAACGTGAAGAAAGAAATTTCGGAGTAGAGGTGGGCGACTCGTATTACGTGGTTGTAGTCGGAGTGGTATCCACCTCAACACCATCCTAAGTGATTCTATGCGGCCTGGGTCTAGCGGTAGGTTGTGTGTGCTATGGTGTAGTGCAATGCAGGAAACATATGCATGACAATTTATAAGCAATTAGCACTTCATACATAAAAAAATAAACAATACATTCCTACGCCTCACTGCAAGACAAATGTGAGCAAATACTTCCCCTTATACCTCACATTTTGCAAAAACATTTAACACCTTTAATGTTAGGGACGTATCTGGAATTCTCGCTGCCAAACAAAAATATTTTTGAACAAGATTAATTTTGGCTTAAGTCCTCTAAGGTCTAAAAACAAATCCCCAGTGGAGTCGCCAAGTTGTCGTGACCTACCTTCGGGGGGGAGGGAACGTCTTCAGGGGTATTGCCTAAAGGACGGGCGTAAGGCTCGTGATTCGACGCAGGCTCTCCTAAGACCATACCCTGCGTGACATTTGGATATTTCCAAGGAATTTTGCACAAAATGAGTCGCCACTAGCCTATTGGGGTCGACTAGAAACCAAGTGAGGCATGGGAGTATACCTCACTTCCTACGCAACCAGAGAATCTAGGATCGGGGACTTGATTACACTAATTGACTAATTAGTGCCCTTTCGGTACCTAATCTTGTTCATTTTAAAATAAATGATTTTTGTTAGGCAGTTTGAATTGATTTTATGCTTATTCACTAACATGCGAGGTGATAATGCAAGCGCGCAATCATTAAAATAATAATCATAGCTATTAAGGTCATAATTGCACGTGCAATTAAAATTAAACACGTGCAATTAAACATGCAACATAAATAATATACGAGCAAATAAAGGTCTAATTACACTAAAATGGCAATACATGGCAAGTCCTAACTAAACCCCATCATTTTTGGATTTTTGAAATTTTTTTGAAATTTTTTATTAATTTTTTTAAAAAGAAAATATTTTTTAAAAATTTTAAAAATTAATTTTTGATTTAAAAAGGTGAACCGAGTCGGGTTCGGTTCGACCTGAACTTAAAGTATTTGTTTTCACAATAGGAATTAAACATGAGACAAAGGAGGTGGATGGAATTGTTGAAAGATTTTGATTGTGAGATACGGTACCATCCAGGAAAGGCGAATAAGGTGGCGGATGCTCTTAGTCGTAAGTCAACTATGGATATGGCCAGTCTAAGAATGACATAATGGAATCTGATAAAGTCTGTAGTAGAATCAGAATTTCAATTGAAAGTAGATCACCTTACCGGTATGCTTACTGCATTAAGGATTGAACCCGAAATTATTCAGAAAGTTAAGATGCTGCAAGAGTCTGACCCGGAAATTGTGGAAATAAGGAATGCTGTGTCTTTAGGAAAAAGACCAGAATTTCAAATCTCTGAGGATGGAGTAGTAAGATGTCAGGGACGACTCAGTGTTCCCGACAATGAAGAAGTGAAAAGAGAAATCCTGTCGGAAGCACATAGGAGTAATTATAATATTCATCCGGGTAGTACAAAGATGTACAGAAATTTACGCCAACAATTTTGGTGGAATGGCATGAAGATGGATGTAGCTAAACACGTTTCCCAATGTTTAACATGCCAGCAAGTGAAAGCGGAACATCGCAAACCCGCAGGATTATTGAGACCATTGGAAGTACCTGAGTGGAAATGGGAACATGTGACGATAGACTTTGTACAAGGACTACCAAGGACATCAAGTGGTCACGACTCTATCTGGGTGATAGTAGATCGCTTGACTAAGTCTGCCCATTTTCTAGCCGTTCGCATGGACTACTTGATGGATAAACTTGCTGAGATATATGTAAATCAAGTGGTACGCTTACACGGTGTACCTGTAACGATCACATCTGATCGAGACCCAAGATTTATTTCAAATTTTTGGCGAAGTCTTCAAATCGCCTTAGGGACTAAACTCCAATTTAGTACTGCTTTTTATCCACAGACGGATGGACAAACGGAAAGAGTAATTCAGACACTAGAGGACATGTTGAGAGCTTGTGTCATTGATTTTAGAGGAAACTGGGATGAAAAGTTGCATCTAGTAGAATTTGCCTACAATAATAGTTTTCAGAAAAGTATAGACATGGCTCCCTATGAAGCATTATATGGAAGAAGATGTAGGACCCCTATCTGTTGGAGTGAAGTAGGTGAAAGGAAATTGACAGGACCTGAGCTGGTACAAATAACTACTGAGGCTGTTGAAATTATCAGGAAAAGACTTAAAACTGCCCAGATCGACAAAAGAACTATGCAGATAAGCGTAGAAGACCTCTGGAATTTAATGTGGGAGATCATGTATTTCTCAAAGTATCCCCTATGAAAGGAATATCACGGTTTGGAGTGAAAGGCAACCTGAGCCCTAGATTTGTTGGACCTTTCAAGATACTTGAAAGGATAGGAGATGTGGCCTATCGACTAGCGTTACCCCCTAAGTTGGAAAGCCTACATGATGTATTCCATGTGTCGATGTTGAGGAAGTATCAACTCGATCCAGGACATATACTTGATCATGAAGCCATCAAAGTGGATGAGAAAGTGAGGTACATTGAAGAACTGTACAAGTGCTTTGGATCGAAAGGAGCAAACTCTCGAACCAAGAAAATTCCACTGGTTAAGATACTATGGCGACATCACGATGTGGAGGAAGCCACATGGGAGAGTGAGATTGAGATAAAGGAGAAATACCCTCACCTATTTGAAAACACGTGAGTAATGCCTAATTTCGAGGACGAAATCCTCTAAGGAGGGGAGAATTGTGGCATCCAGAAATTTTGACAACCCTCAAGTATGCAATGGCCGTGAGTAATCGACGGGAGTATTGTCAGTACCACATTTGGCCTAGTCTCATAGCCACTCGACGTACCTAAATATTTACTTCTGGAGGAAAAGATACTTGTCTTTGAATGGCCATATGGACAATCACATCAATGACCATGTTTTCTTTTACCTATTGGACTCGAGCCTTCTCGCCAATTAGCTAAGTTGAAGACCTCGATGTTATACGCGACGTCACCACCACCCTCCCCTTCAATGGCCACACGAATGGCCCATGCAATTCATATACATGTAGAAACTATGGTCAGCTTTTGGGAGAAGTTGGGCCATGCACGGAGGCCGTGCGGCCACGAATTGTTGGCCCAAGCTGCCCAAGTTTCCCTTTCATTCGGTCGGCAAATGAGTCAACAAAAGGAAAATTCATTGACTCAGCAGCCACGTGAACTTACCGATTGGTGGACAATGCATGAGGAAGGATCGAGCAAGAGAGGACACATCACTTGCATGGACGTGTGAGGTGTCACCATTTCCTTCTACCACCGAATCTCATTTTTATTGACTCTCAAAGTCAACAAATGAAGAAACAAAAAGCTCGTACAGGTGAGGAAGAGAGAGAAGGAACCGAAACCAGTGAGTGAGAGAGGGAGGTACCGAGCGAAACTTGAGAGAGAAAGAGAGAGTTTGAGCGAGAGAAATTGTGAGTGAATAGCAGAGGGGTGAACGGCGAGAGGAAGAGGAGACCGCCCTCTGCCGTGCGTGTGAGCTGCCGCCGTCGACGCCGCTTGTCTTCGCCGCCGTCAGGCCGCATCGCCAAACCGAACGCCCTAGCTGTTGAACCCTAGGACTTGAGGCAAGTGAATGAAAGTCCATGAATCTATATAATGTGGTGTTGTTATTGTCTAGTATGGTGCAATACACTTGGAAACAATTGAGTTCTGAAATTAGAATGTTAAATTGTGAGTAATCAAAGTAAAGCGGGATCATGAGATTGAGGAATTACGTTGGTTTGTGTATATCTTGATCCTGTTGATTTATTGATGAAAGGCTGACTTTTAGTAGACTTGTGGAAGTAAGATAGTTACGGTAGAAATGGAAATTTATGGGATTCGCTTTATCCAGTGCAGTTTCATATGTAATCCTGTAACTTTGTGAAATTTTCTGAAGAGTTCTAATATGAATTGGATCTCGATTTCTTCACGGAAGTTGTGAGGAATTGCGTGAACTAGAGTATATAATTTTATCAGAACTTCTCGGAATCAATACAATGGCTTAAATCTTTGTTAATATGCAGTGCTTGCTGTTGAATTTTATTCTGTGATAAAAGAATCCTGAACTGAATTGTGTGAACTACTACTCATTATACATAACGAATCTGGCCTAGTGTCCTTAACGAAATATTTTCGTCTAGCTCTCAATTATAACGTGTTAAAATTTCAGAATTTTTCATGGTCATTTGCTGGTTATTTCGAAATCTCTATTGAAGGCATGCATGCTGGCCTTTACACTGTGTTACTATGAAACTGTTCATTTTGTTTAAGAGTCATTGTATCTTGAGTTGTTAATTGTTATTCACTTGATAGATGCATTGATATTCAGCATATCACATGACATTGGAAAGTTTGATAAATTCTTATAGATCTGTGGAATCCATGATGTCATTGCATCAAAATGTATTTTTGTAATGAGATGTATATTAAGATGTGAATGTTACCGTTGGAGGTGTGAGCCGACGATGCCTCGGGAGTGTCAGGATGCCCAAGGGTCGAGTGAGTCGATGCCGTTGGATGCCCGGAGGTTTGTGCCGGAAGGTCCTCAGGAGTTTCGGGATGCCCGGTTGTAGGGATTGTACGTAAATCCGGAGGGAAGGGGCAACCATTTCATGGCGAGCCCTGTATATACCTCGTGATGCCAGGTGGGGTGCGAGATGCTCAGGGGTGTTACGGAACACGCTCTGGATGCCCGGAGGTTTGTGCCAGAGGGTCTTGCGATGCCATGTTGGGTGCGAAAGCCCGGAGGGATGCAAACACTGGTCCCTGGGGAATGAAACTTTTCTTTGAATGTTAAAACCCGGTACATTAAAGGAGTGCATGTGTGTGCATGTGGAATGATGTGAGAATTTGTTTATGAAATTGAGTGGGCTTCATCCGGTATTGAAAATGCATTCGTTATGGCATTGAATTGTTTTTATGAATGTGGTGCAAGTAAATAAACCCTTGATGGCATGCATATATATATAATGACATATATGTTTTGCATGCATCTGGATGATTGGAGTTTCTACATAATATAGTGTAATGGATCTTTTATTGCTGAGTGGTTGTACTCACCCCTCTTGGGGACTAACATTTCAGACTAAAAGAAAAATGCTGCTGCTGCCTGCGACCCTTGGTATATATTATGGACTTCTGATTGACCTACAATGGGAGTGGTCAGAGAATCGTCATCCTGGGGTGCACGGGTTGGTATTTGAGCGCGTAAGGATTTTGTTGACTTTTGAGATAGGCCTCTCTGCCGGGCCTATTCACCAGGAGTACATATCATTTCTCGTCCGTATGGATGGCCGCCTTCTGAGGGTGCTACCACCACCGCCGGCCAACGGACCTGATTGGATATGATCTGGGATCGGGGGTAGCAGGAGACGCATTTTTGGGATGCCGACACATGAGTGATGGACGGATGCAGATGATATCCAAGGATAGAAGTTGGTTTTCTTTTGGGTAATCGCCAGGCACAAAAAGACCTCGGCGTTTTGTTGTACCAACTATCATGGTCCATCCCTTATATAAATAAAAGTGTTCGGCCTAAATTATGAAAGTTTTAGTATGGTGTGTATCACTTTATATTTTGATGAAGGGTAGTTGAATTATGCTTCCGCTATATTATTTGCGTAGGGACCGGTAATGAAAATAAATGAAAACCCCCAGGTATTATAAGTTATGTTAAAATTTCTTTGGTCTCAGAGTAGTATGCTACAAGAGAATGTAACTGTGGCGACCCAAACGGATCGGGGGGCGTTTCGAGGGTGCCACAGGTTTGGCCGGTTCCCGGTTCGGGCGGTTTCCGTTGCACACCCCTAGTCCTGCATGCAATCCAAGCTTATTCGGCAAGTGTATTTTCTATTCCCCTTGCCATTTTAGACTGCATCGAACAAATCCTCAAACATTTTCTTTAGAAGGGTTTGGGTCTTGGGAAGGGTGGAACCAAAGTTTCATGGGATGAAGTTTGCCTTCCAAGGGAGGAAGGTGGCCTTGGGATCCGAAAGTTGAGGGATTGTAATAAAGCGGCGATGCTCAAGCACATTTGGATTTTATTTATGGATAAGGAATCCTTATGGTGCAAATGGATTTGCTCCACCTTCCTCAAGAGTAAGAGTTTCTAGGTGATTAGGGAGCCAACTTTCTACTCTTGGGCTTGGAAGAGAATCCTCCACCTTAGAATAGAGTTCCGTTTATCTTTCTGCTGGAGGATAGGGGATTAGATATCCTATCATCCAATTTTTTTTTGGTTTGATCACTGGCACCCGAGAGGTCCATTAGATATCCTTTTTTCAAACTCAATGATTTATAGATCTGGTTTATCCAGGCAGGCTATGGTGGCTGACCTTTTCTCATCGTTTGGGCAGTCTATGAGGACAGTGTTAGATTCATGGAATCAATCGCTTCCTTTTCTTTCTTAGGTTCTAGATCATTTTATTTGGGGTGATAGCTCTTTAGGTTTTTTCTCGGTAGCCTCGGCGTGGCATACTATCAGAAGGAAAAAGGCTAAGGTCGTTCGAGCTTCCTTCATTTGGAACAAAGTTATACATCCGATATATCAATTTAATCTGTGGCTTATTACCAAGAATCGTCTTCCCACCCAAGGCTTGCTCTTATCATATGGTAGGATTGGTAATGCAGTTTGTGCATTTAGCAAGACTCGGATTCCATTGATCATCTATTTTTTGGGTGTTGTATCACTACCAGCTTTGCTTATTTCTGGGTGGCGAGATGCAATCTTCCATGGCACAACGGGACCTGGTCTGAAAACCTTCAATTGGCGATGAAATTTCTTGTTGGTAAGGACTTCTATCACTCAATTGCCCGTTTTTCGTTTGGTGCTTTATGCCCCATCATTTGGAAGTTCAAAAACGACATCCTGTTTAGAAGCCATATGTTGGCGATTCCGACCATAAAGAATCATCTCATTAAAGTTGTTAAAGACAAGGCCTTAACTTTCAAGAATGTCAAGGACAATTCAAGAAATAGAAGATTACAACGTAAATGGGAGATTGATCCTTGTATTTTCTCTTTTACTCCAACGAGCCCTTAGATATCCTTTAGGTTGAGGTTTTTGACGTGGTCGTCTGCTTCTTCTTAGTTTGCTCGCTCGGTTATCTTTGCTGCCATTCTTGAAGCTTGGATTGGTTGCGGGTCGTTGTTAGTTCTGGTTTGTTTTGGTTTCTTTCTTGTATTTGCTGTTTGCAGTGCTGCTGGTGCTTGCTTTTCTTGCCGCCTTTTTAGAGGCTTTTTGCATTCGGCACCATTCTACTCATTTTGACTTGTTGTCTTTTGAGTGTAAGTTTTGTGGTGCTGAATCTTGTGTTTATTTTGGTTATAGCTCAATATATTATTACCCTTACCAAAAAAAAAAAATTAAAAAGAAAAAAAGAAAAAAGAAAAGGGGGAGGTAGCTAAGGGCTCAACCGCCGTCGTCGGGAAGGAACGATGATGGAGGGGGGAGGGTCGGCGGGGTTGCCGAGCCCTAGCCAAGGCCGACAACCCCGGCCGACCGGTGGTGAGGGCCCGCGAACCGTCGCCGAATTTGGGCAAGGGCCCGCGAGCCCTCACCTAGATTTGGTGAGGGTTGGCAGCCCTTGCCACCGGTCGGCGGGGTCGCCGGCCCCGGCTAGGGCCTCGGTGACCCCGGCCGACCCTCCCCCTCCATCGCCGGCTAAGCCCTCGTGTCGTCTCCCCCTTTTTTAATTTTTTTAATTTTTGAATTTTTTAAATATTAATTTTTTTAATAAATTTAATTTTAAATCTAATTTAATTAATTTTTATATTAATTTTTTACCATGTTAGCATCAAAACGACGCAGTTTTTGCATTATTTGGCCACGTCAACATGCAAACGGCGTTCTTTTGTACTTACTTTGCCGAAAATTTTGCACGTCAGCATTTTGGGTGGATTTTGGTCGGAATAGCACTTAAGTGATTTATTTCTCTTCGAATGTGGAACTTAAGTGTCACTTTTGTAAGTTATGACACTTAAGTGTCCCTTTGTGCCAAGTTATGACACTTGAAGCGTTCTTTTGCCAACAATTTTCCTTTGACGGGTGTTACGAGTGTCCATTTTACATCATGTTTGACATGTGATGAATGAAAGTTTATCTTATCCAAGGGGCCAACAGCCTCATTGCATTTGCACCTGGATAAGCCCAATTGAACCTTTAATCTCATAGATATCTAATGTCTTAGCGAATGTTCAAGTTCCTTCTCTAATATGATTATGACAAATTGAATTTTGTTGAGAAAAGGCTTCGATGCAGACCATTGAGCACGAGCTAGAAGTCACCATATGGGTTCATGAAGTACGTTCTGAATATGAACATTCAGAACGTCATATGAAAGAGTGAATTCAATTCTTAATTATCACGAAGGAAATCCAAGGAAATCCAATTGAGATGTATTTCTCATCTTCATGATCATACAAAGTTTATTGTTTGTCTGGGTTGTAGATTTTCGTTTTCTTTTACAATCATTTTAGTTGTATAGTATATAATGGCCTTTCAATTAACCTCTTTTTTTTTTTCTTGTGATTAATGCCGTTCACCGATGCCATAGTACTATAGTACGTTTAATTCAATATTCTGCTATATATGACAAGAGGCAGTTGCTTCTTGTTTCTTGGTGAATGTCATTCTTGAAAAGTTCTTCTAAGCACGCTAAATTAGAGGGTTTGTTCAAGCGCAAGCGTATTTGGGTCTATATGCTTATTTATTATAGTTCAGTCTCATTATTGTTTTAGGATTTCGGCCAGTTAGTAATTATTTGCTACTTTGTCAGTTTTTGTGCTTTTAGATTGTCATTTGCATACATGTGGCATAGTCTATTCCCTCTCCTAAATAAGTTCCATTCATTCTGTAGGAGGGCCAGAATGGCGAAGGAGATTGCTAGACTTAAGTAAGAAGCGGAATTGCGTAAGCAAGCAAACTTAAGGTTGGGGAAGTAACAGCAGATTGTGTGTGCGATAATTCACCATTAGCTCGTTCATCATCTTCATATTGGCGTTGATATGCTCTAAATATCTTTGGATGATGTACTTTGTAGTGATTGTCCACCTGCAGTGTCTCCTGGTGCGAGAGATTCAAGAATTTTTGCTCTTGAGAACATGCTTGCGACTTCTTCCAGCACCTTAGTGTCCACCGCATCGCAGCTATCAGAAGCAGAAGAGCGTGAAAGGGTCCTCAGTGGCAGGCAAAGAACCTGATGAACTACCATTTTAATTTGGCATCTTCTTCGAGGTACTAAGCACTGATCTTACTACACATGTCAGATTGACTCGGTGTAGTACTATATTGTGATCTTCTAGGCGCACATGACAAAATTTTTGGAATAGAAATTAATTTCTATTTCATGGACGAATTTCTCAGCAAAGAAACATGTTTGATAACGATTTAGAATTTCTATATCTAGAATAAAAATTCGTTTGATAAGAGAATAAAATTTCTATTTCTAGGAGTAGTGACGGCCGGCATTTGGTGGTCGGAGTCTGACGTTCGGCGATCTGCATTCGGCATTTGGCGATTGATGGGGGGTGGTTAGAGTTGGTGTTCGACGTTTAGAGGCCGGCGACTGGTGGCTAGCAGTGGGTGGTCAATGGTCGAAGTCTGGTGGCCGGTGGTGGGTGGCCAAGCCGGAGTCCGGCGGCTGGAGGCTAGTAGTGGGTGGCCAATGGTCGAAGTCCGGTGGCCGGTGGTGGGTGGCCAAGCCGGAGTCTGGCGGCCGACGGCTAGTTGTGGGTGGCCAATGGTCGAAGTCCGGTGGCTAGCGGTGGGTGGCCAAGCCGGAGTCCGGTGGCCGGCGGCAAGGGGCCAATGACAGGAGTCCGGCGACTGATGGCGGGTGGCCAACGGTTGGAGTCCGATGGCCAGCAACTAGTGGTGGGCGGCGGGTGGCCAACGGCCAAAGTCGGACGGTCGACATCGACGGCTGGTGGTGACCAACGGGTGGTTGGCGGGGATGTTCAGTGGTTAGCGGTGGGCCTTCGGTGGTTGGTGATGAGCGGCCAACGATCGACAAGCGTCCAACATCCGACGGCTGGTAGTCGATGATGAGCGATTGGAGTTCGATGGCTGATGGTCGGCATTCAGTGGCTGGTGGTCGGTGCCTAGCGGCTGATGGCAAGGGCTGATGGCGGGCGACTGGCAATCGGCAACGGGCGTTTGGCATTACACGGGTGGTGGGTGGGCGATAGGTGATGACGAGAGTGAACGATGAAGAAAATTTTAATTTCTCATTCTGTTTCAAAAATAAAAAAGCTAAAATTTTTCACTTATGATTTATACTCCAAATCTATTTTTGGAATAGAAACTTCTTCCATAAATAAAAAAATAAAATTGCCTTACCAAATGGATTTCTGTTCCAAACTTGTTCTGGGAATAAAGAAAGAGAGAAATAGAGAAATAGAAATGTTGTTATGCCCGCCCCTAGTAGATTCTAAAATTTTGTAAGTCATACATGTCTTGTAGGAAAGTATCACGTTCTATTACTTCTGAGTTTTTTCGATGATAATGCATTTGATGTAACTAAACTGTTTCCACCCCGCAACTACTAAAAAAAATATGAGCTAAACTTGACTCTTCTTGTATTTTTAAAGGTGTCTATTGTGGGATAAAGAGGTTGATCGCAGAGAGGACTCACATATAAAAGATTTAAAGGAGAGAGTTGTCAAACTAAGCACTGTGATCAGACAGTTGGAAATGCAGAAGTTAGAACTTGTTCATCAGCTAAAGTCGCATCGCAGGTAAGAACACTCAAGCACTATATGCATTCGGTAGCTAGAGCCTTATGTGGACAGTTGTACGTGAACCTGCTAAACTTGTGTTATAGCTGCAGTTTGAGTAACTTGGTAAATATGCTGCTAGTATCTTTAATGATTAGTTTTAATAAAGGAGCTAGATATTGATATGGTAGTTATTCTGAGAAGTCTACCATAAGCATTTTGGCAGAGCATTCATCTGTTATTGCAAGCAAACTAGTCTCATGGGAATGTGATTTGCTTCTATACCTAGCTTTTTGTTAATTCTTCGGGTCAAACAATCTCTAATGCTCTCTTGTGCTTAGTTCTCTTGATAATATATATTTTGTCTGTGGTGTGTCTGTGATGTAATTATCACTAGTTGATTATCTTGTATCTATTATGGTCTTCATTATGCTTTTAAAGTGGTCTTCACTTGCAAACATTTGGCAGGACATCCTCTTGAAGAAGCACTACAAATCAAATGCAGCAGATTCCGGGGATTCCGGCCTAAACATCGGACCACATAAATATGGCTTACGCAAGAAGGTTTGGGAGATGTCTGCCTTTTTCTTGCTCTATTTTCCATTGAAGTGTTGGAAATTCATATTTTTTTTTTTTCTGAAGTTTACCTTTGTAGTTTATGCTTTGGTGATGTGTGCTTTATGTGCCTGCATAATGTTGAGATTTTCCATCACATTGATTGGCTTGCACTGATTTTTTATTTTTTTTTGGTCAAAGTGGCTTGTACTGATTCAGGGGCGATTTTTTCTGTAGGAACACTGGGCATCAATGTTTCTATTCGAGGACATGGACACACCAGAATCAGATTCTTCAGATGGTGATGCGGCAGATGGTGGCGATGATGAGTGGGTAGTAGATGATGATGATGAAGACTGTGTAGAGTCAGGAAAACGGCCACCTAGGAGAAGAGACAAAAATGGACGCCATTCATCTTCTGATACCCAAGAACCAGAGATTAGTGAAGTAATGGCGTGAAAGAACCTCTTCAAAGGATAGAACTGAGGGGCGCTGGATCACTCTGCGGCCCATTTTGTGGCTGCCTATCCATTAAGTGCACCAACAGAGAGTCTGCATCTACAAAAGAGTTGGAGGAATCTTCAGAACAAGATAAAAGCGGTGCCTTAAACAGGTGAATCTAATCTAGCCTCCCATGGTGCAAGTTTACTTCAGAGTGCATTTGGTGAAAAGGGTGTTGATTCAACTGATGAAGGTGGTGCGAGAAGGAAACCTTTATCGGGAACACCTTGGTATGTTTCCTTTGTCATTGTTCTTTTACCGTGCAGTAGTATGCAGGTGTCTATGTATCCCCAAACAAACACTAGTATCTCACTTCTGGCATTGAAATCCAAATTCACGCCCAATCTATAACTTGTTTTAAAACGGTTGCCAGATTATCATCTTCTAATTTTATGCTAGTCTAGATTAAGGGGATAGTCTTTTCTTCTCGTTACCTCTTAAGCTGCTTTAATTCAGGACTGTAGTCACTTTAGGACCACCACACGCTAACTGTCACATATCACTTTGGTTCTGATTTCTTCTGCACATTCTTGCTCATTTCACATCCCTCACAGGCCAAAACAAACGCACCAAAGCCTAATTGGAGAAAGAAATGGGGGAAAGCTGTAGTCCAGCTTGTTCCTGTGTCTCCGCCTCCTGCATTGCCTGAGACAATGTTGGAATTCATGTCAGCGGAAGACGACTTACCTGATTCCGATGCGCAAACGGCAAATAGCCCCGGAATGAACGTTGAATTGCCGATGAAACACAAACAACACTTCCTCACGTTAGTCTGGATGCAATCACAAGGAAAATACCTGATTTCCACAGCGTAAATGCCGATTAAACTTGCAAAACTGAAATGGAATGCCGCCTTATTCTTCGATGGAGAGGGAGAGAAAATTTGGTACGTATGTTTTCCAACCGGTCCAACGGTTGTGTTTGGGAGGTTCGTACCCCTCCATTAGTGTCTTTCCATCGTAACGCATCAAGACGAAACGGTGCGCTCCAATTGCACCTCATCATGGACGTACTAGCTAAAGTACTACATCTCCCACTCGAACATGATAGGCTTGATAGCGTTCTATCAAAAATATAAGGCATTCAACATTCATCAACTTTACAAAACAATTCATACTAGCAAATAAGCCATGCGACCAGTGAGTACACTTGCACTTGGGAGCTCAAATTATGCACCTGTTAGGAATGACATAATGGCTACAACCCTGAAAAGAAATAAACAATGGATGTCTCACAGTGCCCTAGACATATTTTGTTACATCAGTTCAAAGTATACCTATCCCTTAAAGGCTATACTTGACTATTTTCAAAAACACCATGTATTTACAATTACATCCGCAATCACATAGGGCGATATAATTGGTTGACCAGTAAATACATGCGATAGATGTAAAACAACAATAGTCTTCCTTCGCACTCATGTCTCTCTCAATTTCAGAATAACTGCTTTCCTAGACATGTCCCATAGGCCATATCTATTCATGACCGCTCGTAACATGCTAAAGTAGCAACATTGATCTTTCACTTCGAGAACATAGTCAGAAGTAACATAGGGCACAAAGTTAAGGTAAATTATAAATTATCTCAAGGGCTCACACGATGAGTAAATAGGGATAATTTTACTCATCTTCCCGTATTGGTCGTACAATGCACATGTAGTACGAATTACATGTTATAGTGGATTACCCTTTCTATAAGAGCGTATGCCATTTATCAAATATATTCACCATACAGATCTTAGCCTAAACATAGTCACGTGCTTCTCACGTACTCATGTTTAGCCTGAGTGCTATATCAGCCCGCTTTCTATAGCTTCCAATTAAGTACTCGCATCCGGCATCTTTCAGGCATACATGATTGTGGGACTATCATGTTCGGTCTTATTATAAACAAATCACAGACCTCATCTTGACTCCAATCAAGGCGACATATTTTATGTACCAAACTTACTCCTCAGCATTTGTTTGTACATAACGTCTCACCTCAATGTGCTAACTACAGCACTTGAGGTGATTGCTCGTGTGAGTGAGCCAATCATTGCTTGCTGACATACTTTTCAATAATATATGTGTGTTTGTACTAGTTTCATGGTGGATTTGTACTTATTGATAAAATATCAAATCATTAATAAACAAACAAGTACAATTCATATGTCCACAAATTCATAAACCAATGATCCTCTACAATAACATATATCACATTCTACGCAATCCTAGCGACATCCTATGAGTCAATAATATGTCTCTAGGAATAGCCTTTGTAAAAAGATCAGCAACCATTCTATTGGTTGAAATATATTGTAGGATCATTTCTTTCCGCGCTATAATATCTCTGATAAAGTTATTCTTTATGTCAATGTGCTTTATTCTTCCATGATACTTGAGATCTTTCACATAGGCAATGGCTACTTGACTATCATAATCAACTGTCACCGGTCTTGGAACTTCAGTGACAGTAGCTAAATTTTCCAAGAAACGTTTTAGCCATACTGCTTCTTGCAGTGCGGCAGAACATGCAATAAATTCTGCCTCCATCGTAGACAAGGCCGTGCATGTCTATTTCTTGCTATTCCAAGAAATCACACCTCCGTTAAGCAAGAACGCATATCCAGAAGTCGATTTACGCTCATCCAGGTCTCCACCAAAATTGGCATCTAAATAACCTAATAGGCGTAAATCGTTCTCTTGGTAAAAAAGTCGATAGTCCATAGTGCCTTTCAAGTATCTAAGAATCCTCTTCACTGCTTTCCAGTGTACTTGACCGGGATTTGATTGATATCGGCTCACCAATCCCATGGCATAACATATATCGGGTTGAGTACACATCATAGCATACATCAAACTTTCGACTGCACTAGCGTAAGGAACAGTTTCCATCACTTTAATTTCTTATGGAGTCTTAGGACACATCTCAGTACTTAGGCCTTCACCTTGCATGACAGGGGTATCAATGGGATTACAATGCTGCATATTGAAACGCTCAATAATCTTCATAATATAAGACTCTTGTGATAAAGTAAGGAGTTTTGTCGATCGATCTCTTTCGATCTTAACTCCTAATATATAAGCAGCTTCTCCCATGTCCTTCATCTCAAAATTGGAGGACAACCATTCTTTTATGGTGATAACCAAAACCTTGTCATTTCTAGCCAACAAAATATCGTCCACATAAAGTGATAAAATCACAAATTTATCTTTGAACCGCTTGACATATACACAGTGATCTTCTTCGATCATCGTGAAACCAAAAGTTATTATTGCTCGATGAAAACGAAGATACCATTGTCTAGATGATTGCTTAAGGCTATATATTGAGCGATGAAGTTTGCAAACTTTATGCTCTTGACCTTTAGCTATGAACCTATTGGTTGTTTCATATAGATTTCCTCATCTAATTCTCCATTGAGAAATGCTGTCTTTACATCCATTTGATGTAATTCAAGGTCTAAATGTGCGATGGCTAGAATAAGGCGTATTGAGGCAAACCTTACAACCGGTGAAAAAGTTTCCTCATAGTTTATACCCTTTTGTTGAATATAACCTTTTACCACAATGCGAGCCTTATACTTTTAAATGGATCCATCTGCCCTATGCTTAATCTTAAAGACCCATTTGTTTCCAATGGCCTTACGATTAGGTGGTAGATCAACCAAGTCCCAAACATGGTTTGCCCTCATTGACTCCATCTCATCTTCCAAAGCTTTTCTCCATTCTTCCTTATCAGAGGACGAGTGAGCCTCTTGAACAGTCTTAGGCTCGGCATCATCTTTTTGAGCAATCATAAATGCTTCCCCTTCAATCTCAAAACGACGACGGGGAATACTTTTACGATTACTTTTACACAATTGAATTTATCTTGAATTCAATTCATCAAGCGATGCAACACTCCCACTAGGTCTTGTGTGTTGAGGTAAATCTTCATTTCCCTCTACAACATCAGTGGGTGTGTTATTAGGATCTTCCATTTCATATAATTGGAAGTCTTTATCAATCTCACATCTATTATGAAAATCGTTTTCCCAGAACGTGACATCTTGTGACTCCATTTCGGTCACACTTCCATCAGCTTGTTCACCTATGAACACGTATCCTTTGGAGTGTTCGGAATATTTTATAAAGATACATTTCTTCCCTCTAGGACCTAATTTGCCATGTTTATGGGAAGAATCATGAACATAAACTGCACATCTCCATGGACGTAGACTACTTAAGTCTGGTTTCCTACTAGTCTATAATTCATAATGAGTGGAAGTGACCGATTTTGAGGGCACATGGTTAAATATATAGGCAGTAGTCAATAACGCATATCCTTAATAGGAGATAGGTAAATTTGTTTGCGCCATCATAGACCTAACCATTTCCAATAGGGTTTTATTCATTCTCTCAGCTACCCCATTTTGTTGTAGAGTACCAGGAATAGTCAATTATTGTACAATTCCCTTTTCATCACAAAGAGTCTTGAATTGCTCCGATAAATACTCACTTCCACGATCGGTTCTCAATGCCTTTATTGTTTTGTTCAACTGATTCTCTATCATCGCTATATATCGTCTAAAGCAGTCTAATGCTTCTAACTTATGGGAGATCAGAAAGATATAACCGAAACGTGTGAAGTCATCTATGAAAGTGATGAAATATGAGGCTCCATGCCTTGCTCTCACATTCAAAGGACCACAAATGTCAGAATGTATGAGATGCAATGGAAATTAAGCTCTAGTCTATTTACCGTATGGTTTTCTAGTTGTTTTTCCCTCCAGACAATGTTCACATACGGATAGACTAACATTAGTGAGTGACCCTAAAAGGCCTTCTCTAGCTAATCTTTGCATTCTTTGCAATCCAATGTGACATAATCTAGCATGCTAAGTACTTGCATCAATCTCAACATTGTTAGAAGACGCAATTGAAGAAAAACAACCATCAACATTAACATTGTACTGATCATAGTCAATGTATAATACCATAAAACCATTCGATACATGACCTAAACCATAATAAACTGTTCCATACAAAATGTCAACACAATCACTATGGAAATTCAATATATAACCTAAGCTAAGAAGAATAACTACAGAGACCGAGTTTCGTCGAATATCTGGAGCATAAAAAACATCATACAGGAATAGGTTTCGACCACCACGTAAGATTAATTTACATGTGCCGATACTCTTCACTTCAACTTTTGAGTTATTCCCAACATATATCCATCTTCTTCCAGGCGGTATCCAACGATACTCAACAAATGCTTCTCGGTCTCTAGTTACATGGTCTGTTGCTCCTGAGTCTACAGTCCACATTAGATGAGAATCAGTAAGCATTACAATACTAGAAACAAAAGCATTACTCAAAGTAATGGAGTAATAAGGTACATTTTTCGGTTTAGTGTATTCATGAGCAAAGTGACCCATCTTGCCACAATTGTGGCACTCCATCTTGGCCTTGTCCTTTTTCCCACCACGCTTCTTGCGTCGGAAGGTCTTAGCCATGTTGGATGCTTGATTAGTGGTCTTCCCTTTGTTGTTGAACTGAAGATTCCTCTTGCACTTGAAGCCCGAAGCTTTACGTGAACTCGATTCAGCAATATAAGCATGGGTAGAGGATCTCGCAGCCTCTAGGCGCTCATCCTCTAATTCCAAATGACGTGCAATATCATCAAAAGTGACGATATTCTCATTATGCGTCATATTGATCTTCATATGCTCCCAATTTTCAGGAAGATATCTTATAACAGCCTGAACTTGCTGTTCATCAGTAAGGGAGTGACCTGCCGACTTCAGCTCACGGATCATGTTTGACATCTCTTGAAGATGCTGCCTCATCGTTACATTTGGGCGCTTTTCGGAATGTGTCAAACTTGATGGTGAGTCTCCTCAATTTAGTGGCAGATGTACCCCCAAACTTATCTTTCAAGGCAACTCACATAGCTTGAGCTTTATCATAACTCTCAAACTCATACATGAGATCATCTTGCATACAGCTTAGCAACGTGATACGAGCAATGCTATTTTTCTTTTTCCAAACTTGATAAGTTTCCAGATCTCTCCTGTGTTGACCTGAAGTTTCATGCTCAAGTTCATTCATGGTATGGTTGAGGGTTTCCAAAACCTCTTGCTCCTCAAGGTACCTTTCGGTGCCAAATATCATAATTGTTACCGTTCAACTTTTCACCCTTATTGAGGTCAGCCATAATAGTTCTGGATGTCGAAGCCATAATCAATTGCTATAACACATTGACATAATAAACGCAGAATCAATACTAGCACACTATACAGAGTAACACACATATTTAATTTGCAGTAAAGACAAACTAAATTAATAATAATTCAAAAAAAGACACAAAAGTAAAAGTTCACTATATTCCCAATCAACATTTATGTACAATTGTTTTATTATCATTAATTAATTTAATTTGCGCAAATTTTAAGTTCTAGGTGAGAACTCATTTCAATTCTACCAACCTACGAACTCTTACTAGGAAAAATAATTACATGACTTTATAAATTTCTACATTTTTCTTTAACACAAAAAACATAGCATTATAATAACCGACGTATAAACAACAATTATGCTTCAACTATAATTAAAATTGCAATTCAACATATAATGGATTTCCTACCATTGTTCTAAATTTCCAGCAACTAGAAAATTGCAAATATATATATTATATCATTGCATCAAGCTCTACACAACATATATAACATCATTTGCATACAAGCTAATTACTGTATTTCCCTAATCATAAGAAAATACAAGCTACAAATGAATAAGTTGCATTAAACCCCAAAAAAGTATGTGTACATAGGGTTTCCAAAGCATTTTCATACATTTATAAAATTCAAAAATATAAAATAATTATACCACTGTGTAGAGGACACTCATACGAACCAAACGTCACCGACCACACTCCAATCGGAGCTTGCACGCGCCCCCACGCGCCTCCTGAGTGCGCAGTGCGTGTGGCGCACGCACTAGCGAGCCAAATGGCTCCTGGCCGGTCCGACCGATTTTGACCGCCGGACCGGTTGACCGATCAATGATCGAGTCAGGTCGGGTCAACGGGTCAGATCTCGGGTCGTGTCGCTGTGACACCTCGAACCCTTCGCAGGTCATCACCAGCGCCAATGTTACTCCTTATTACATTTCTCCTTAGAAGATGCGTCGTAATTCATAGACACATTTTTTTTTTTTATAAACAAAACGGTCCCAGCGCAACTCATTAGCGGAAGCAAAACATCACCATCTCTCCCCCTACCAACCATGATACAAATACACACCACTAATCATCATGATTTAAAAGATAAGACGTGCCACTTTTATTTACATATTATCATGATGGGTTTTTCGCGGGTCGATACAACAAAAGAAGGTCAAGATTTTCAGCCACACTCGGCCTCATCTCAAAAAGATACTACGACCCCTAAAGAAAATCACATGACATCCCCCATCCAACAGTGGCGGCTACTCCCCAAAAAGAAACATTAGCTCTCTACCCTTCACGCAACCATCACAACCATTCAGGTGTGTCGGGTGGTGGTGGCGGCAACATCCCCCTAATCACTTAGTCTCGGCGAACATGAACGGACAAAAACTCCTAGATGACTAGGCCCCCAGCCAGGCCCATGTCGTACATGACCAACACACGCACTCGCACATATGTCAGTCCAGGAATAGTGACGCAATCGATCTCCGTACAATCTACTTCTACATCCGATGGGAGACCATAGAAGGTACCTCGCGTGACGGTAGGAAGCGGCATCTTTCTAATCTGAAATGTTATTCCCCAAAAGGGGTGAGTACAACCACTCAGCAGATAGGGAAATTCAATAACAACTCAATGCATCATGCATATCATCATACGATGCAGGCATTGCTTACCTTTGATGTCATGCGCATTCATGCATCATCATATCATACATATCATCATCATGGCATCTCATATATCATTATCATCATCATGCATTTCATCATGCATATCATACCATGGATGATCATCATATCACATCACGCATCATCATCATCATCATCATCATCATCATCATCACCATGCATATCATTATGCATATCATGTCATTATCATCATCATGCATATCATCATGCATATCATATCATAAGTGATCATCATATCACATCACATATCATTATCATCACATCATCATGCATATCATCATGCATATCATATCATGGGTGATCATCATATCACATCACATCATCATCATGCATATCACCATCATGCATTAATTTCCATTTTTATCTTTAGATTTGATCACCACATCACCCATTCTCAATTATCATCCCTTCGGGTAAAGACCTCCGACAGGGTTCCCAGCATTCAGCCTCCCAGGCCACCGGGCTTCCGGCCCCCCACATTCCGGGCATCTCGCATCTCAACTAGCATCACGAGGCATTCCCTTCGGGTAGAAACCTCCGACAGGGCTTCCGGCCTTTACCCTTCTAGCCAGACATCCCGCACCCCAGTCCTAGTGTCGCGAGGAACCTCCGAGCATGTATCCAAGATACAACCGGACATCCGGCCCCCCACATTCCGAGCATCCTGAATCTCCCAGGGAATTCCGGCAATGCATCTCTGTACATTCCGGCCTCATTCTCCACCACAACCACTTACTCACATATCATTTTCCACATTCATCATCCTTTTAATCTCATTATTACATGGCATATGATTCACACATGCATCACAATTTATGATCATACATACACCAATGTCATATAACAATGCATAATAAATTCAATGGAATTCATGGCTAATAAAATAATCCCTTTTTATTTTATTATTATTTTATTATTATATTTATTTATTTTCATAAATAAATATTAAATTTAATATCTATGATTTTCCCAAAATCATAATATTCAAACAATCACTAAACAAACCAATAGGATGACAATTTCATACGAAATTCATGGCCAAATTGAATTTCACATAATTTCACAATTTCCACAAAATAGCACATGATATTCGGATAATGACCAGAATGCACAGTTTCCAAATAAATTCGATTAAAATACTCATATGGCCTCCAAAAATTACGCAATTTTACAGAGTGATAGCCAAGACATTTTCGTACAACTTTCATGAAAAAATCCAAGCCAGATTCTTTTTACATTATTTTATACAACCTCACGAAACTTCTGGAACCATTACCGCATCGTCCAGAATACACATCTCCGAAATATTAAGATTTCACCCATCTATGCTCTTTATTTTCCTCTGAAATTTTAGTATGTTATGTACCAAGGTGTCCTTTACAATTTTCGTGAAGATATCTAGGTCAAATAACCAAATTATGGTCACCATTTAAGTCCATGAAGTCTTGGGTGTCTCGGAACACATCACCAGAACCATCGTCTCCAAGATCTAGTCGATTTACTAAGCTTTACTTGTTCATTTATCTTCAAATTCGAGTATGTTGTAGTTTAAGATGTTTCCTACAACTTACATGAAGACATCGAAGTCAGATTTTCATCACAAACCAACATGCAACCAAGAATCCAACAAGAGGTCAGTGAAAACTTCACAGATCTGGGGTCTCCGTAGAATATGACTTTAACCCCCAATACCTCCATCATTTTCCACGAAATTTCAGTATGTTATACTACAAGATGTTAGCTACAACTTTCATGAAGAAATCGAAGCCAAAATCGGACTCCAAACACACATGCAAGCTCAAACAAGTTACTGACTCCTACAAACCGAGCAAGAACAGTCACACGGCTTGAAAACAACCAACCCTTACCTCGGTTTTTCTCACAAATAACACCTAAAATCGAACATGCAAACCATATACACACATGCAAGAGAAGTTAGAGGACTCCACTTGCCTCTAGGATGAACGACGACGACGTACGGCGGCATACACGGCGAACGGACGGCGGGACACGGCGGCTCCTCCTCGGCTCCGCCTCCTCTCCCTCTCGGTCTCTCCCTCTCTCTCGCGATTTCTCTCTCTCTCTCTCCCTCTCTCTCGGCCGAATCAAGCAAAACTGGCCACCTTCTCTCTCTTCTCCCCTTTTATTTCCCCTAAAGCTCATCATTAGTAATGATTACATGCCTCTTAAATGGACCAATGCATGGCTTTCCCCCTTGCCACTTGTCTTGATCCATGCAAGATGGGCTTTGGAGTTGGGCTTGGGCTTGGGCCATCCGGCCACTCCTCCTTGGGCTGGTCGACAGCCTCCTTTGGGCTCTAATGGGCCGACTAGCTTGGCCCATCAAGCTTTAGGCCAATGGGTCCAAGGCTCATTCGAATTTAATCCTTTTTCCCCCTTTTTTTTTTTTTTGAATTCCTTTCTATAAATATTTTTAAATTTCAATTTTCATCTTGGCCAAAGTCTTAGGGCATCTTGGTTATTGAAATTTAATTTATAAAGTACATGGCCAAGCATAAATTATTAATCCATCAAATTTAAATTCTCACAATCATAGGCACAAGTCATCTAATTAAAAGACTAATGGCTAAAGCATAAGCCATGAAAATTTTATCACCTAATTAAAGACTTTAACACACCTTATGGCTTGGCTCTAAATTTCTAGGATGCCACAATCGCGTCGGGTCGGGTCGCCGGTCGGTGATCAGCCGGCCAACTATCACCGACGCTGACGTCATTGATGACGTCATCCCAGCGGTTACCAACTGTAGGGTGACGTCATGGTGACGTCATCACACGCCGGTTGGCGAACCAGCGCGTGTGGCGAACACGCTGGCTGTGCCAGTGCTTTAGGCGTGTGGCGCGCGTCGCGCACCTGCTAGTTCGCCAACCGGCGCGTGTGACAGACATGTTGGTTGTGCCAGCGCTTTAGGCACATGGCGCCCATGTGCAGTGGCTTCTGGCTGCGCGTGTGGGCGCGTCCGGTATTTCTTGGTGGCGCTCGACCCATCGTCGGACTCGTCTCGATGGGCTCTTTCACCCTGTATATTCAAAAATTAATTTTGACCAAAAAATTATTTCGAAAAACGGCCAAAACCTCACAAATCACGCGACCCCGAACCCATTCTTCGCTTCGGTTCAATTTCAAGTTTTTCATATGGCAATTCCGACTATCAGAGATCCAAATAGTGTAGAATACAATCTCTTGATCTCAATATCAAATGGTAAATGAGAAAAATCGATGAAAAAACAAGGCAGAAATCACGACTAGGCTCTGATACCAATGTTGGAATTCATGTCGGCGGAAGACGACTTACCTGATTCCGATGCGCTAACAGCAAATAGCCCTGGAACGAACGTTGAATTGCCGATAAAACACGAACAACACTTCATCACGTTAGTCTGGATGCAATCACAAGGAAATCACCTGATTTCCACAGTGTAAATGCCGATTGTTCTTGCAAAACTGAAATGCAATGCCGCCTTGTTCTTCGATGGAGAGGGAGAGAAAATTTGGTGCGTATGTTTTCCAATCGGTCCAACAGTTGTGTTCGGGAGATTTTTATACGTCTCCCTTCGTACCCCTCCATTAGTGTATTTCCATTGTAACGCATCAAGACGAAACGGTGCGCTCTAATCTCACCTCATCATGGACATACTAGCTAAAGTACTACAGACAACTTAAGAAGCCAGATGATGGTATCTCTCTCTCCGGGGAGACATTCCTTTGAAGTTACATAGGGCTATGCAAATGCCGGCTCCAAGTGGCAGTAATGTGCTAAGATAAAGGAATGTTGATCGGAGTGATGAGACAATTCTCAGCAAGGACGCTGGTGTAGCAGCTCTAGAGGCTTTGGTTCTACAGGCAAGAAAGTCAGATGAGAAGGAGAATCATGCATCTTGAATCAATTTTTTTCCCATTGGTGATTGATAATTTGCCAATAGCTCCCTCATACTGTTGATCCTTGTCGATTTAAAAAGGAAATAGACTGCATCGTCACCATCCAGTGATCCTGGTCGATTTGGGTAGGTAATAGATTTGCGTATTCTGTTTATATTTTGTAAAGCAACATTGGTCGGGAACTTGAGATTTGGTTACCTAACCTTTGCTCGCCGAAGATTTTGTTGCTAACAATTGATTGGCTCGCCGGGGTACGATATGTTGGACACGTTCGATGATTGAATTCTGGATTTCTTTCTGTTCTGATTGTTCCGTTGTGCTCATCCTAGATAAATGGAGACCGTCTTTTGGAGGAATGTTGGGCACAGTCCAAGTTCCGATAAGTTAATCAGATTAGTCTATTTGGTTTCCATCCTTTATAGCTTGATCTTGATTCTCAATCCATAGAGCATGTGATGGAACAATTTGAAATCGCGATGAAATAGCAATATTCAGACACCATTACTTTTCCTGTCAAGCTCAGTGTTGACACCTAAATTTTGACGGCCTGTTTAGTCATTTATCGCATTAAAAATTAGGGTTCAATTTTATCCCAAAAAAATATATTAATTGCATAGCATATATATTTAGGTGCATTTTTATTATTTTATTATTTTAATTGGCATTTTATTTATTGGATCGGTGCGGATGGGTTCAAATTAGTTGGACTAAGCCCACAAAGCAAGCAAGTTGGCCCAAGCCCATGTTTTTTATTAATTGAAAATTATATCGTGGGAAAATAGAAATTTTGAAATTTTTTCGGGATATGAATCTTTTGGATAGGGCATATATGTAAAAAATATTGCGATTTATCTTTGCAAGATTTGGATTTCGAGAAAATATTTATTGTAATCTTGAATTCTTATAAATATGTGATCGGTTGGTGAAAAAGTATTGCGGATGTAGATTTGAAGGGGAAATCGAAAACCTATCTCCTACCCCCTATAAAAGCAACAGTGTATGAGGACCTCAGGGGGCTTCTCTTCGTCGAAAAAGAAAACACAAAAGTCAAGTGAAAAGAGAGAGACAAAGGAAGGGTGCGTTTGGGAAGACTTTTGGGAAAAGTCCTTGAGAAAATGTAAAGGTCTTTGAGTTAAGGGTGTTTTTCAAAATGCAAAGTGTGTTTGGTAAATTTATTTGTGAAAGTCCATTGTGAAATATCTTTGTGCAAAATAGTGTTTGGGTAAATTAAATTTGCAAAAGGCTTTTTAGTATTAAAAAAAAAAAAGGAACGTTGGCCGGCCAAGGCTTCGCCGGTTACCACCAGCCAAGGGCTTCACCGGTCATCGCCGGCCAAGGGTAGGTGATCCGGCGAGGGTCACGGCGACCCTCGCCGTGCCGTCGCATGACCTACCGCGCCGCGGAGGTCACCGACGACCCATCTGGTAGCGCGCGAAGGTCAAAAGCTGGCGACCACATCTGCGACCAGATGGGTCGCGACCTCTGCGGAGGTCGCCTGAAGCATGGCCAGCAACACAGATCTGGTCGCTACCATATCTACGTCACGACCTTCGTGAAGGTCGCGATCGGCGACCCATCTGGTCGCAGCGCGAAGGTTGCGACCAGATTGGGTCGCGTGAAGGTCGTGGAGGTCGCTTGAAGCATGGCTAGCGACGTAGATCTGGTCGCTACCGGATCGCGTTGCGACCTCCGCAAAGGTCGCCTAAAGGTCACGGCCGGTGACCGGATCTGCGACTGCGACCTCCGCGATGACCTCTCGAGCGGGGTCACGTGACACTCGTCGAAGGGTCGCGCGGCGGCGGCGGAGGTCGTGGCACGGCAGGTCGGCGTGGTGGGCATGACAGTCGCCGGCGACTGCGTGCCCTTCGTCGATAACCGCTCACGAAGAAGAAAGAAGAAGAAGATGAATAGTCATGGTAAAAAAGGAAAAACGAAAAATCAATGAGGGCAATTTAGGAAGAAATTTTTTTTTTTTAAGCTCAGCTCTTAGCATGCCGAGAAGGCTGAAAGCCCAAGGCAGCCCCCCACCTGCCTTGAGCTTTTAGCCTTGGGAAGGCTTAGCATTCCCCAAATGGGGCTTGAAAATTTTTACCAAACACTCATCAATTAGCCCAAAGAGCTTTGGGGGTTCAAAGTGGCTTCCAAATGCCACTCCCAAATGCACCCGAAGAGGGGTTTCGGTTCTTTGGGAAAGGAAAGGGAGAGAAGTGTGTAGAGAAGACGGGGGATAGAAAGTGACGTGAGAGAGACAGGTTAGAGAGAGAGGAAAAAGTAATAAAAAAAAAAAAAAACAACACTATTTCTCTTCTTCGGTGAACTCCTCGCCAACCAAGCACTGGAGCTCCACCTCGCAGCGCGATCACCACCGTCTACCGCACCCGCATGGCCGCCCCTGTTCCGCCTTGCAACGCCATCGGAGCCTAAAATCAGCCGTATCGCCGAGCCGATTTGCCCTTTGTTGTAGCCCACTGTGACCCGCAACCTCTTGCTTGCTCGCCATCGTGCCGAAGTGCAACCCGAGCTGCACCTTCTATAGCAACCGACGCTGCTGCGCCTCTGTACCCGTGAGTTCGCCGCAACACATCGCTCCTGCAGCCAAGCCCGAGCGCCGCCCATCACCCAGCAGCTGGACCCGAGCCGGACTGCTATTTGACCCGATGCGCTTTTGCAATGCACTTGTCCGCGAAGCTACCACCGGTTCACCTCCTCGCTGCTCGCCCGCCGCCGGTTCACCCTTGTCGGAGCTTCCTTGCTGGATTGACGACCTGTTATCCCAGAGATCAGCCGCACGAGCAAGCCTACTTTTGAGAAAAAGAAAAAAGGAAAAAAGAAAAGAAAAGGGAATTAGGTAGATTTTTATTTTATTATTACTTATCCAGTTATAGTTTTATTTATTTATTTTCCTTTATACTTGGTTTTGTTTAGTGAAGTTGCTCCTTAAATGTATGATTGATATTCGATATGAAAAAGTCCCTCAAGCTAGGGATTGACAGTCCAATTTTCGCGCTCGAAATCCGACTCGCAATCCCTTACAAAAATCGACAATCCAATCTCAAGCCCGAAATTCGATTCGCAATTTAATTTTACAATTGGTCAACCCGATCTCATGCGCGAGATATGGTTCGCCAATTTTTGGATAGCAACATTATCTTGTTTGATTTGATGTCGTGGTGTTTAAATCAATTTTATTTTTGTAAAAGAAAAAAATCCAAATATTTTTTGAATTAGGATTAGGTTTGTTTTAGAATATTCCTAATCTTAGGGTTATCTTGCATATTTAGGATTGCAATCTTTTTTCGAATTTTTAAATAAAAAATCCAAAAAAATGCATTCATTTAGGATGTTAGTTTTAAATTTGAATTGCATGTTTAATTATTTGGCACTTTTAATTTCGAATTTTATAAAAAAACACAAAAAAAGTCATCATGCATATGTCATGTAGAATTAGGGCATTCTTTGTATGTCATGGCATATTAGATAAAATTGCATGTTTCATTTTAAGTTTAGATTAATTTTCTAGATAGATTGCATCTTAGGTTAGAGATTGCTAGCTTAAGATAATATCTTAGTTTTAATTAGGATTTAGTCTGACCTATATAAGCTAGATAAAATCTTAATGTAGATAAATAATTTTTGCATTTTTCTTAATTTCGAATTTTATGAAAAATACAAAAAAATTGTCTTAGAATAAATTCATTTCATTATCTAGAATATATTGCATTTTAAAGAAAAAAAATATCATATGCATGTCATTAGATTTAGATTCATGAAATGCATGTCATTTAGAGGTTGTTATTAGGTTCATTTAATTATAAATTGCCTGTCATTAGGTTAGGTCATTTAATAAATGTCGTGTGATATATAGCTTGCATATTAAATTGCATGTTGCATGTCATTTTAGTTAAAATAATTTTGTACATCATTGCATTGCATCACACGTCATTAGAATTAAGTCATCCTGGTTAATTTAGATTGCATATTTAATTATTGCATGTTCATTAAGAAATCATTAGTTTTTTTTTACTCATTCATATAGTTTAGGACATATTGCCATGCCATATCATTTCACATTAGATTAGAAGCATTGCATTGCATATGGACTAGATTTTCGTTGAAAAAGAAAAAAGAAAAATTGAGTAATTACTTGTTAATTAGAAACCATATCTAGGGTTGTTGATGTGGATTTTAATTTAACACTGCAGATGCTTTCGTTGCTTTGAGGTAAGTTCTGCATTATTTAATTATTTTCTTGGGTGTTAAATTAGTGGTTTGCGCACCCGCATGATAACTTCACATGTTAGGGAAATAGATTTAAAATCAATTTAAGTTGCCTACAAAACCTTTTTTTTTTTTAGGTAAAAAGAAATGGTACCGAAAGGCGTTAGAGAAATCTAGTATAACCAAGTCCCCGTACCCAAATATTTGGTTCGTAGGAGTAAAGTAAATCTCTCGTTATTTTACTTGGGTTTCTAATCGACCCACCAAAAATAGATTAGTGGCGACTTCTAGTTAAAAATCAATTGCATGTTAAGAACTTGAACCTAAAGTCGCGAATTGGTATGGGCTTGGGAGAGCCCGAGTTAAGTCTAGGCTTAACAATCCATTAGCCAAACCCTAAGTGGCACACCCGAAAAATTGGTTGCGACACTCAGAAACATGAAAAAAAGATGATTTATGAAGGAGAAACGCTAATAAAAGCATTTTTTGTCCGGTTTTGATTTTGACTAGATTTTTTCATATAAAAGAAATCTTTCTTACTGGATTCATAAAATCTTCTCAATTTCTTGTCACAATTTTAATTCACTGACATAGAGAGAAATCTTTCTCATTGGATTACTTGAACCGGAAGAAACTCTTGAAATATAAATTATATGTAATACTAAAAACTAGCATTCCAAAAAAGAGAGACTAAAAATAATTATTGTCTTATAAAAACAAATCTACTTACCAGTTACTATATATAAATCAAATTGTGCAAACACTAATTCCTTGGAGGGCTCATCCTGAAAGCTAGCTAATCAAGTGATACTCAAAAATTATATTAGAGCCACACACGATTTGATGTATTACCACTATAAGACGGTCTACTACATGTTTATTTTCCTTAGGGCGCTTTTAAAGGACATCAAGGATAAATGTCAACTTTCATCATAACTTTATTTAGGAAAACACAAATCCACGTATATTTTTGCGCTATGATGAATTTCGTGACACGTTGTTGCCCGCAAAGCGAGTCTCTGTGTTGTTTCAAAAGCTGTCGCCCTATCATTAGGGCAAAACTCCCCACGTTTCATTGATCTGCTTCCTGAGCTCTGCCATTTGAGCCTGGGGTAGGACCATCGTCACTGTCCTTCCAAACCCACCACTCTTCTCATTCCCATTTCCTGGTCCTGGAAGGATCAGCACCACCCCTTCATCTCCAACCCCACTCATCGCGTAACTTGCAAAAATTGGCTTCTGGCCCTTCAACTCTAGCCCATATACATCTGCACCCTCTAGATTCACAAATGTCAAGTTTGCCCCATATGCAATGAAGTCCAGCTTCCCATCATCTCTCTCCACCATTTCCTCAATCAAGCCATTCTCATTCACCGCCTCGGTGATCAGCCTCGCGAGATCAGATACTTCCACTTCTGCCGCTGAGAAATTCACTTCGGCCCTGCTCAAATCCATGCCATTTGAGGGTAATTGATTTAGTTCTCTATGGACATTGTTCTCACACACGGTTACAACCTTCGGCCCACCGTCTCCCCTTATCTTTGACAAGGATTTCCAAATCAAAGCGGACAGTAGTTCGAAATGCGATGTTTTAGATTCACCAGGCAATCCGTATTTGCCCGTGATGTGATCGAGTTGTTGCGAGGTGACATGAATGGAGTAGGTTTCCAACTTACAGCTATTGACGACTAACCAGCAGTCCCCAACCGGGTCGACCCTTTTAATGGTCGATGGCGCCGTGTCGAGCCTCGACTCAGCAGCGAATCTGGGCCTTTCGGGAATTGGCGCATGGAGGGACTTGGGCGGCGCATGACCGGCCATGATAGTGCCGAACATGTTGATGAAGGAGGAAGCTGCGAATGCATCTCCGAGGACATGAGCCCAGCTCAGACTCATACAGATTCCTCCGCATGCGAACCAAGTGAACTGTGACTCCAAGAAAAACATAACAATCACACATCCGTTACGTCAACAAACCCTTCTCTAAACTTTTCTGAAGAAGCAAAAGGAAAGATAATTCGTTCCCAAACCACATAAAACGAAGAAGGAAATGTATGCCGATTGATAAAGCAAGAACCTTCTTTTCTTCTCCCTTCTGTCCCTTCTAATCTTCTATTTGAACAAACAAAACACAAACAAGTAAACAAAAGCGGAAAAATTTCCCTGTTCTTCATGGGAAGTTTACGTTGCAACACCGAATAGGATGAATGTCTAATCGGACAAGTAATGGGGGGAACGTGTCCTCCCTAATGAATGCTCGAGAGCGCTCCTCGACAAGAACCGAGCACACATCCTTGGCTAGGAGGTACCATGTTGATAGCACTTCCTATTTCCTATAGAAGCACTAGAGCAATGAATCGGTGGTGGAATGCTGGAGTACCCATGACCGATTTTGGGTTTAAAGCTTTTTCTTTCTTGTTTATTTCGAAAAGTTCATTTATGGGTCGACAGTTGTTTAGGTAACACTTAAAAAAAGGGGTCATAAATGAGAACTTGCTATGCTGTTTTGACAATAACAAGTTGCAGGACCATCCCTCCACATTTAAGGCCTCGATAGTAACCTACTTTTGCGATCGCTTCCCTACCATAGCTTTGATTGGCAAGACATGGAGCTCCATGCCATTTTATTGAAAAATAGTTGCTGATTATTGATGATGGATAGAAAAAACAAGAACTCAACAGAAAGTAATAATTGTCGTCTAGGTTTATGTTTCTTTGCCATTTCTCCTGGCAACTGTATTTTTCCTCTAACCCCTTTTGATCTGATTCGTGATTAGGTCGATTAATTAATACGTCAAATTAGATGAGTAGATGACCCGTTCGTTTTGTGAAAATGAACTTATATCACTTACTAAAATGATTAAATAAAAAACATTTAATTGTCCACGGAAATACTTAGATAAAAATTGTCTTCGGTAATAAAAATTATTTTTCAGTAGCTAATTATTTTAAATGATATAAGCAATTATTTTTAGGAAAATATTTTCTAAATCATTTATTTTTTGCGGAAAAATGAAGCCGTAATTTCCTATCAAAATACTATGATGACCCAATCCCATGGGGAATGTAATAAAAAAAGTCTTATACTTATTGTAATTATGCTAATTCATTCTTAACTCTTTCTTTGGGTTAATTGAGTTCTAAAATTTCATATTTATGCTAATTCAGTCCATCTAATTAAATTTGATCGGCTAGCTAGCATTGACATGGCGCAATCTATGTATGCTAAGTAATATAAACGATTATTTAAAAAAAATTTATTTTAAGTAATTACTTTTTTGCGAAACAAATGAAATCTTAATTTCTGATGGAAATACTATGATGACCGAATCCTATGGATGGTGGCATTTCATGGAAGAGGTAGGGTTCGCGTTGACAAACTGTACAACAGTACGAGGTCAGAACTGCTAAATCATCTCTGCCTTGATGAGGTATCAGCAAAAACTGTCTCTCGTCATCGGAGTTCTTTTGACGAGGTCTCAGCTAAAAGTCTCTATCTCTTGGTCCATCAAACTATTTAAACTGTGAGAAAACTTGGAAGATGGATTGTTTGGTGCAATGGCTGACCAACCTAGATTAAGGTAAGCTCACAAATAATATGTTACAGGATGAAAGTAAGGGAGAATTATCAAAAAAGTCATAAACCTATTGTAATTGTATCAATTCAGTCCTAAACTTTTTTTTTTAGTTAATTTAGTCCTAAACCTTTTACAATTGTGCCAATTCAGTCAATCCGGTTAAAATTGGCAGGCCGGCGCTGACGTGGACACCGGTTGTCCGACGAATGTCAATATGGCATTTTTTTAAAAAAAAAAAATTAATTTTTTTTCAATTTTTTTATAATTGAATTTTTTTTTCCTATCATCTTCTTTGCCTCCTAGCCAGCCGGAGGCGAGGGCCGGCGAGGTTAGCCTCGCCGGCCAATGGCAGGGCTCGCCCCTGCCGGTCGGAGGCGAGGGCCAGCGAGGTCAACCTCGTCGGCCACTGGCGAGGGCGAGGCGGAGATCTCAGATCTGGCTGGAGTGGATGAGTTCTAGGCAAGGGAGTTCCAGATCTACGAAGAGGGGCCGGAGAGAGGAAGAGAAACTAGAGAAGGGGGCCAGATCCGAGCAGGAAGGAGGTGCCGTCGACACTGCCCGAACCCCCCAACGACATCGCCGCACCAAATCTCGCGCGTCGCCATCCCCGCCAGCATCCGCTTTAGCGTAGCCCCGACGCTGTCCCGAAGAGAAATCCCTACTGTTTGTCGCCGTCGCAACAACTGACGCCATCTCGTTGACCAGCAACACCGCCGTGCCGTACCCTCGCTACGAACAGGTGACAAATTGCCGCCTGAGGCGTCGTTGTCGTTGTCTTCCCCCGAAACCCTATCAACCGCCACATCTCGGTCATGATTGGCCGAGCATACTTCGCGCTTATTGCAACCCCGCTGTGTGCCCCGTCGCCACCGCTCGGACACTTAAAATGAGAGAGAGAGAGGGATAGTCACCCGAAGATTCTCCAGTTGAGGAGGTCCCCTCGCCGCTCGCTCAGAATCGTTCTCTCTCTCCGCCTCAATTCGTGCCTTACGATTGCGCCTCCGGAGTGCGAGCGAGCTCGCGGCTTCAAATCGCCGCCGCATTGTGGACGGCAAGCGAGGTCAACCCTTGCCGTGGCTAGGCGAGGCCCTGCCGAATTTGGCGAGGGCTGAGCTCGCCGGATCTAGCGGGGCCTCGCCCTCGCCAGTGGCCGGCGAGGCTAACCTCGCCGGCCCTCGCCTCCGACTAGCGCCGGCCAGCTAGAGGCAAAGAAGATGATGGGAAAAAAAAGAATAAAAACATAATAAAAAAATCGAAAAAAAAATTAAAAAAATTCGATTTTTTTTTTTAAATGCCATGTCAGCATTCGCCGGATAGCCGTGTCCACGTCGGCGTCGGCTGGCCAATTTTGGCCGAATGGACTGAATTGGCATAATTGTAAAAGGTTTAGGACTAAATTGGCCAAAAAAATAGTTTATGACTGAATTGGCACAATTACAATAGATTTAGGACTTTTTTGGTAACTCTCCTTGAAAGTAACGATTGGTGGGCCAGATCGACGTGTTCCATGGTATGAAGTGGATTGCACGAATTCAATCTAAGGGATCAATCATCGACATGAGATAGATACGGTTTTAAAATAGAAGACGGGCACAAAGTTACCTGAACGTAAATCAGGGGAGAGAAGCCAAGATCGGGGCCAAGAACCTGAGAATGGACCAGCAAGTCCTGGAGCTCCCAGCCACCATCCTCCTCCTTGGTCGCCACTAGCCACTCGTCGAGCGACCGATCGCACTGGGCCTCAACGATGCGGACCCCGCTGTCGTTGCACTTGATGACGGGCCTCTCACTCTCGGACCGCCTGATTCTGCCGGACGCTGTGGGGTAGAGCTCCTGCGTCTGGGCCATGGCCTTCTTGAGGTCGAAGATGGTGAGCCCCTGGACGGCGTCGCTCCTGAAGAAGTAGAGCCCCCTGAGGTAGTGGAGCTTCATCGCCAGGTCCATGCTTCTCAGCTTATGCTCCGTGTTGTTACCCGTCACCTTAGCCGGCACCACCGACGACAGCTTCACGCTGTGCACGGGGCTCTTCACGTCCGATGCAACCATTTTTGTGGGCGCACATAGAGAGAGAGAGAGAGAGAGAGAGAGAGAGAGAGAGAGAGAGGTGCTCAATTTTTTTTACTTCATAGGAAGGCTGTTCTTAGGACTTCGTCTATATATAAGGGTTAAAGAGATGCGGTCAGAGAGGGACATTTTATGGTCATCTTTGTTTGCTTTCTTGCATATGAAAGAGAAACGGCGCGATCTTGCCGCTAACTTTTAGAGCACTTCGCTCCAAAGATATGACTATGTAATGACTGGCGGTTTCTTTTAATTTTTTTTTCTCTCTCTCTAACTACTCCGATTTGATATACAATAAGTCATTTTCTTCTTATCCGGTCATTTTTAAAATTCCCTCTTTCTTTTCTAATTCACATCATACAAATATCATGTGACGAATGAGAGTTAATTTGTCTAGACTTCTAAAAAGTCAAAAGCATTTTTCTTTTTGTTTTACTTTTCCATCAAAATTCAATTTATTATCCAAAATTATGAATGAATTATATTTAACCCTATGTAAGACCATTTTTAAAGGTTTTTAGTATGTAACACTAGAAAAAGTGAAAGTGTGTAATAATATCATGAATTATGTCTTTAATCCAATTGGAAGGGTGGATTTACTAAGGTATAAGTAAAGATTAAGGCATCATTGAACTGCTAAAACATATGTGAAAGTTTAGTAGGGTAAAATATTTAAATGAATTTTGTTAAAGAGTGCTCCAAAGGCATTTGTTAAGCAATTGATTAAAGAATCTTTATAATTTTTTATATACTAATTATCCTCGTGTCATGTATAATCCATACTTGAAAATTGAAATATACTAAGTAAAGTATATCTAACAAATATGTTTGAAGAAACTTGATAATAAGACCTATTTAAATATCTTACACTCTCCCTCGCACATTGGCAGGATTTTGGTTTTAAACTAAACTGTGGAAATTTGTTGATGGATGCAATTAGGGGTTTATAAAGATTTAAACCTAGGACCTCCTACTATGATACCACTAAAATTTTTGTAAGACTACTATAAACAATTCTAATAGCTTAGTGCTTGTTTAGTTAAGCTTTTTAAACAGCAATAAGCAATTTCCTTGTTTTCTTGCCAAACTTGTAGATACTATCTAAATTTAAAGAAAATGTGAAATGTTGTATGCAAATTCTTATGTGCCAATATTAATATATTGTGAAAGTTTCGAGCGTTTGGGATTAAGGAAAAATCAAAGTTCATCGATTGCTACACTGAGCAAAAAGTAAAAAGTGAAATCTTTCTAGACATACCCTTAAGTTATTAGATAGACACCCAATTTGATACTTAAATATTCTGAAAATTTTGCACTCAATGTCTAATACCCCGCACATTTCAAAACTTACATTTTGCATCTCCCAAACCTAAAAAGACCCATTTGTGCTCATACATGCGAAAACTCTCTCCCACTTTCTCTGCTTACCCTTACTCTCCTTTCCCATAACAGTACAGACGATTGAGCGCCCCTTGCACAATGTTAGGCCATCGCTCGATGCCACAACCCGACCTTGATGGTGATGATGACACCCTCGCCCTAGCCGTGGCTTGCGCTCCTCTCCTACCTCTGGCTGTGGTGAGATCGGTCATGACTCATGACAGCAAGGCTAGGCGACCTCGGCTTGAGCCCGCAGCTTGTAACCATCGAGGATCTGTGAGGTCAACCTTGAGATCGCGAGGGCCGCGGCTTGCATTGAGCCTCTATAATAGGCTCGCAAGCTACGCAAGATTTGTAGCAGAGTACGTGGCATGGCCAGCTATTTTCCTTTTCCTTTTTCTTCTTTCTATTTCCCTCCACCGGTCGTCAGGGTCAAGACACCTTCACTTGTAGCTGGCGATCAGCAAATGGAATAGAGAAAAAGAAAATAATAGAAAAAATGGAAAAACAATTAGGAAAATTTTAAAAGAATTAAAAAAAAATTATTCATATTAATACTGATAATGTGATGTAGAACGACCGATGTTAACTAAATTTTTACATTAGCGATTTCTATTCAAAATTATCGAAATGACTATATTGACAATTTGTTAAAATGTATAAAAGTAAATTGGCTAAATTATAAAGTTTGGGAATGAATTGGCATTCTTACAATTGATTTTGCACTTTTTTGGCAATTATCCTTTAGAGTGTGTGTGACTTTTGGGTTTTTTTTGGAATTAGGTAATTTGGGAAATAAAATTGAACTTCTATAAATTATATATAGTCGAGAGATGCAACTCATATATTGTAAAAATGCGAAGATAATAATTGTAGGTTCAAAATGTAGGAAATGCATTTCATATCGAAAAGCGGGGTTAGCCGTGCATGAAGTAATCCATACGTTTAAACGTCAAAGTGAAGGTCCTTATCCAACATAAGGATAATGATAAAGGGAGGAATCTCGAGAGTTTAGCCTAGGGGTGAGCATGGTCCGGGTTGGTCCGGGCCACCCCCTAACCCTAGGACCAACCCGTACAATGTCGGTCCTCAATTTTTAGGACCGAGGACCGACCCTATTAAGCCTAGGACCAAGGACCGGACCGAACCCATCAACCCGGACCGATCGATAATTTTTTTCGTCTTATTTTTTATACTCCCTAAAAAAGCAAACCTACAAATTTAAATTACACATTCATCGACAATGTGGCATTGTGCAACTAAACTATAAATACAAATACATATTTAGCAAATTTAAAATGACACAATAATAGAAATTTTGCACCTGCTAACCGCTCATCAAGATATGGGACAAGATGGAAAGTTTTTGTAATCATCTATCTTTAATATACATAACATTATATGCAAAAGCATTTTCCTGCATTTACGTGGAGTCCACTAAACCAAAAAATGAGCTTCACACTACTTGACTAACATTTGATTATGTAGAATCCACTCAACCAAAAAATGAGCTCTATACCACTTGACTAGCAAATCATCATAGCAACTGCAGTACTACTCTACTCTTCAAAAACTTCTACCATTTGACTTGAATTGAAAAGTAAAGTGCAGCTAAAATTCATTAGTAAAATACAATTAAACCATAAAAAATTTAAAATACTTAATATAAACCATGAATATATAACTTCACATCTTGTTAATTTACTTGAACTTCTATATATCTGAAAACAAAACAAACGACACGTAATTAATACTTAACAAAAGTTTTAAATTGAAATTACTATTAGTGCTATTGATAGAACATCTCAATATAATATAATATAAAGACATTTTACTTAGGTTTGAATATATAAAAGAATTATAATTAATATAATATAATATAATATACAAGGTTGGACCAACCCAAAACTCTAGAATCGAAAGACCAACCCATACAGTGTTGGTCCTTAATTTTAGGACTAAGAACCGATCCAGTCCCCTTTAACCGGGATCAAAGGCCAGCAGGGTTAAGGCGGTTCAAGGTCGGTCCAGCGGTCGACCCTAAACCACTGCTCACCCCTAGTTTAGCCGTGGGCCATCGGAACAGTTGATTGAATTACTTTTTATCGTGCCAGAACACCGTGAAAGCTGCTCCTTCGTCGTCATTCACTCGACAAAAATGCACCTGTAACGATCACAATCGGACAAATAGTGATGTGGCCAGCTTCTTAAGTTGGGTACTATTTAGACGTGGACATGTAATTCCTCGGCGGTCACTTCATATGGAGAGAGAGAGTGACGATGAGCTTCCAATCACGGAGACTATACATCAGCCCCTTTCATAATCGTTGTACGATATTTTGTACAGAGATCACTGCTCAGTCTCTCGTGGGAGCATGGCCGCCACCAATCTAAGGGTCGTCGGCAGCTAAGCTAGCTGGCGCATTCATGCCAGCTCCCTCTTTTTGGTAAAGGTCAAATCAGCTCAATCCGTCTTCGCCTTTGCTTCGTGCAGTGCCCAAACTCCCTCATTTATGCGCCTCCCCTAGGTGGCGAGACCAAAGCCTCTCTCGTTTTTTCCCCTTCATCTTGTAGAAAGGGACTCCTTTACTTTCACCATCTCATTTTCTTGTCTCTACCACCATAAAAAGGGAAATGCTGACAAAGAATAATGACTGTTGTGCCTATTACAGTGCTTCCGTAAATCTCAAATGCTTTTAATGTGTGAACTAAGAACAGAGACGCGATGAGCTTAGATGATCATAAATCAAATTCATCAAAGGTTTATAAAATTGTGCGGTGTCTTAGGTTTCCAACTAAAACTAGAGAATCTTGAGATTTTAAATGGGCAGGCCAAGGAAAAAATTAGCGTTTGGGACACCTCCAACTCTTTATGTAATTTATGTCATCACTCGTTCCCATAACAACATTATCCCACTTGTATAACTGCTAGGCAACCCATGATTGCGATTTATTTCCTTTCTCCTTACCACGTCTATATTTTCAAATTTGACATATCAATTCCTGCTAGGTCATGCATGATATTAAGGTGAGAAAAAAATGAACTTTTTTTTTAAACGGGATTTTATTTTGTTATTTAAAACATGCAAGACATAGGTCATGCATGATATTAGGGGGAGGAAAAAATGAACTTTTTTTTTATTTGAAAAGGGATTTTATTTTTATTTTTATTTAAAACATGCAAGATCTAGTGTGACGATTATTCGTATATTTGTGAAGAAAGATTAATGCATAGGATGCACACTACAATATCATATGTGTCGCGACCTACCCTCGGGGGAAGGGAACATGTTTAGGGGTATTGCCTAAAGGACGGGCTTAAGGCTCATGATTAAGCGCATGCTCTCCCAAACCCATACCCCGCGTGACATTGGGATATTCTTAATAATTTTGCATAAAAGGAGTCGCCACTAGCTTATTGGGGTCGGCTAGAAATCAAGTGAAGTATGGGAGTATACCTCCATACACAACCAGAGAAACTAAGGTCGGGGACTTAATTACATTAATCGATTAATTAGTGCCATTTCGGTACCTAATCTTGTTCATTTTATCAAAATAATTTTTTGACGGACAGTTTGGATTGATTTTATACATATCCACTAACATGTGAGGTGATAATGCAAGTGCACAACCATTAAAGTAACAACCATAGCTACCAAGATCTTAATTTCGGCAAAAATTATACACGTACAATTAAACATAATTAGATATGCAAATTAAGCATGCAATATAATCAAAATACAAGCAAATAAAAGTCTAATTACACTATAAAGGCAAAACATAGCAATTCATAACCAAACCCCATCATTTTTGGATTTTTCGAAATTTTTAATTAATTTTTTTAAAATTTTAAAATTTTTAATAATTTTTGAATTTTCAAAATTGTTTTCTTTTTTAAAAAAAAATTCGGGCCGGACCGGGTCGAGTCGAGTCTCCGACGGACCCGGTTCGATTCGCAGCCCAAGCGGGCCCGAAGCTCAAGCCCAGCCCAAGAAGTCTCCCTCCTCTTTTTTTTTTTTAAAACAAGCCAGGTCCACAAGCCCACATTACACCAGCCCAAGTCCAAAAACCCACAAGCCCAAAAGCCCAAATTCGCCCAAAACCCTACTCGATTGGAGGCTCCGGTCCGACCCGGCCATGACCCGATTTTGTGCCCTCCTCTCCCGGGGCTTCCGCGGCGTCGAAGGGGATGCTCGGGACGCCGGCGACTCGGCGACTACGGCACGGTGGGTGGCGGACGACGGCGGCGACAGCAAGGATGGCGATGGAATCGAGCCGCTGTGGCAGTGGCGACGACGAATGGAAGTGCGGTGGCTCGTCGAAGATCGGCAAAGCGGGGAGCAGAGGCGGCGTGATGGGGGCTCGGGATCCGGAGGTGGAGGCATGGCGGAGCAAAGGCGAAGGCGCGGTGGCTCGGATAGCGTCGAGTCGTCGTGGGCGAAGGCGGGCAGCGATACCTGGTGGCATTGACTCCTCCATCGCTCTCCTCCTCCAAATTTACAAAATCGCTCGTCTCCTTCTCTCCCTCGCTCGATCCGTTGCTCTAGCAGCACGACACCGAGGCATAGGGTCACGGAGAGGGCCGAAGTAGAGGCGGCGAGGAGGACAGCGACTCGAACGGCATCGGACGGCGCTGCCGCTGCCCTCCTCCCCTCCTCCCCTCTGTTCCTTCTCTCTCTTCCTCTATACTGCATTGCTTCTTGATGCCAACGCCTCTGCTCCATATCCGGGTTCCGGTGAGACGGCGGCGGTCGCAGTTGGTCGGGCGGCAACAGTGGTGGCAAGCAAAGGCGGCAAGTCTTCTCTGATTTCCTCTCCTTCTCTCTCTCTCTCTCTGTCCCCCTCTCTTGCTTTCTCTTCCTCTTTTCCTCATTCCAAACCCCCTCTCTCGAAAACCCTAGCTACCGAGAGAAGAAGACCCTAGGCGCGAGCTAGGCTCAACTAGAAAGAAAAGTGGGCCGGCCCTGCGCGAGAGAAAGAAAAGGAATAGAGGGCGGCGGGCCGATTTGAGGCTGGATCCGCCCAATCCGCCCTTTAAGTAATTTTTCTTTTTCTTTTTCTTTTGTTTTTGTTTTGCTCTTTTTTTTTTTCTCTAATAATTTTTTTTTGTACTTGAAAACAAAAATTAGGTGTCAACAATATGGCTTTGCTATGAATATGGCTGGGCATAGAAATTTGACTATTCGGCTTAACCACCTGCATTAGAGTGTTGCGTTCATCTTATTATTATTATTATTATTATTATTATTATTATTATTATTTTGGTAACTGAGGATCCGCTAAGCCCGCCTTTCGCTTACGCTAATCGACAACCCACGGTTTGTATAGTGTACGGTGCACCTCGGATCAAATGTTAATACCTCGGGGGAAGCTAGCACAGGACTACGTTCATCGTATTATTGGTTCCTAGAAATTATGTTTTTGTTGGAGAAATCTTCTTGAAATGTTTTGAAGCTGACAAAACGTTTCTAGCAGTCTAGTCTGAAAGTTTGCAGACTCTATTGTTTAAAGTTTGAAGACCTTCGGACAGCCAAACTCAAGACTTAAAGTCTATCCTCATTAACAGTTTCTAATCCGTTGAAGAAAATCTATCCAGAACTAGATGTTTTACTAAGGATATGACCTTATTGACTGGAGAAGATCTCTTGGCTAGATATGACATAATGTAATCCTTTGATTGATCGAAATTGATTCGGAGATTAAGGATCTGATGATTGGCGAAATACTCGTGGAAGGTTCTACTTATGGAAACCGAGATCCTGATTGTATGGGCGAATATGATTGATGGGCTATCGACATGTTCCTTTAGTAGCTCGAATGATCTTCCTAATTGATTCTGTCCAATGGAAAGATTGGAAGAATTCCTTTGGTAAGTGCCAACGGGTATGATGGCATAGAGGAGTATATAAGGAAGACATTCTAATTGTTCGAGAATGTACACGATAGAAGAATTCCAAAATCTGAAACTCCTTGTTCTTTTTGTCAATTCATTTTAGCGAAACCTCATACGCAAAAGAGTGTTTATATTCGTGAGAAATCTTGAGGAGTGGAATCAAGGAAGAACTGTGCTGTAACATCTCTTTTGTTCATAGTAAAATCCAGCCGATAGGCTGTCAATGCGGAAGAGTGAACGTAGGCGTGGGATAAGCTGAACCACTATAAACCTTGTGTTTAATTTTCTCTTCCCTACTCTTTACTTTACTATGATCGTAATTCATTTTGTCAATCAAAAGAGAACTTCCTTTCTATCATCTGCCTAGTATCGTTGTGGTATATCGAGAAATTGTCAATACACTTATTCACCCCCCTCTAAGTGCTTATACTAGCTATCTCAATTGGTATTAGAGCTTGTGTACTCACTTTGTTTGAAGTGTTTTACTTCAGAGTTAAAGATCAATGGCTAATATGTTAGCTTTAAGGCTGGTAGAAGGGCAAACCAATACCAAACCACCTTACTTTGATGGAAAGGATTACAACATATGTAAAAACAAGATGAAGGCGTTCATAAGGTCAAATGATCCTCTAGAATGGGACGTTGTAGAAAAAGGAATCACTCCTAAAGCTGCACCTGTCTCAGAGAGAGGGAAAGATACTGTGGAGTCTAGTCAAATGACTTAGGAAGAGATAATCAAGAGACAAGCTCTTGATGCAAAAGCAATTTATTCTTTATACTGTGCTTTATCTCCTACTGAATATAACAGAATATCTTCTTGTGTTACAATTAAAGAAGTCTGGGATAGATTACATATTACCTATGAAAGAACCGATCGAGTGAAAGAGACTAGAATCAACATTCTCCTCGGTCAATACGAAGCCTTCAGAATGAAATCGGGAGAACCTATAACTGACATGTTTAGTCATTTTACAGAAATCGTGAATGGTCTTGAAAATCAAGGTCAACCAATTTCTGATCCCATGAAGGTAAACAAGTTATTACGTGGACTCTCCAAGGATTGGAATCACATAAAGACCTCAATCAGAGAGACCTAAAGAATCATGCCACTATCTGTTGATGAGTTGGTTGGGACTCTTCAGTCTTATGAAGTGGAACGAATCAATGAAGACGAAAACCCTAAAGGTAAGAAATCCATTGCATTAAAATCCAATGATGATTCTGACGTTACAGATTCTAAAGACGATATGGATGATGAGGAGCTTGCTCTCATGATAAAAAGATTTAGAAAGTTGAACAAAAAAGGAAGAAAATTCAATCTAAAGAAACAAAGTTTTCAAAAGCAACAGACTAGGTCTGTCGAGGATGATGAATCAAACAAAGATGTAGTCTGCTTTGAATGTAAGAAAAAAGGGACACATCAGACCCAACTGTCCTCTTCTGAGGAAGAAGAAATGAAAAGCTGAAAAGTATCGAAAGGTTCTTAAAACATAAACTTTGAGTGATACAGAGTGTGAAGAAAGTAATGATGATTATGCCAATATATGTCTAATGGCACAATCAGATTCAGATTCAAACTCTGAGACGAATTTAGATTCAGACAGTGAATTTGAGGTAACTTCAAAATCCCTATTAAAGTTTCTAAATACATTGATGAGTCGTGTCTTAGTCTTAAAACTTCTCTTAAAAGGATTTCCGAACTCAAAAGAGAAAATTCTGCTCTAAAACAACAGGAAAATATTTTGAAAGAAAATGTAAAATGTTTAGAAATGAATGTTTCTTCTCTTAGAAAAAGTGAAGATAATCTTTCGAAAGAAAATGCACTATTGAAAAATGATATCTCAAAGACCTTATTTCAACAAATCTAGTTTAGGAATGACTGCTGAAACCATTCCTTTAATTGATTTTCCAAATGTGAAAGAAAGAATTAAGCAAAGACCAATAAGAGATACTTACAAAAATCATTTTAAAAAGATCTTTGTAAAACCAGTAGGTCGCAATGCTCTCGATGTTCAAAGTGCAATAGTGTAGATCATTTTGAAAAAGAATGTCCTATGGTTTAGAAACATGGTAAGAAAGTATGGGCAAAAGCTCCATTTCATACTAACTCAAATGGACCCAAGAAAATATGGGTACCAAAGAAAGTTTGAGTCTTTTTTTAAATGCAGGTCACTATCAAGAAAAATGTAAAATGATATCTGGATAGTGAATGCTCAAGACATATGACAGGACATTCAAATTGCTTCATAAAGCTCGTTCAAGTGAATGGTGGAAAAGTCTCATTTGGTGGAAATAGCAAATGAAGAATAGTGGGATTTGGAACAAGTAAAGATTGGAAATCTCACAATAAGCAATGTTTCTTTAGTTAAAGGACTCAACTATAATTTGCTCGTGTCACCAATTTTGTGTGACACCGGTTTTAAAATTTACTTTCAAGAGGGAATGTGTACAGGAACCAGTAAAGACTCTACTCAGTCTTTTATAGGTCGAAGACATGGAAATATCTACCTCTTGGATGTGAAACTAGTTGAATCGCAATGTCTAATCTCAATCCAAGACGAAGCAAGCTTATGGCACAGAAAGCTTGGGCACATTAATATGAAACAGATAGCCAAAATCTCAATAAAGAAACTTGTTCGTGGTCTACCCAATTTATAATACCAAAAGTCTGATCTATGTACACCATGCATATTGGAAAAACAAGTAAAAAATTCCTTTAAACCAATCAATCAAGTTTCCACTAACCGTGTATTGCAGCTTCTGCATTTGGATCTTTTTGGACCAACCAAAACACAGAGCATTTGAGGTAAGAAATATTGCCTAGTAATCATGGATGACTACTCACGATTTACTTGGATATATTTCCTGACAAGTAAGTCTAAAACCTTCTCTTATTTTAAAAAATTTGCTAAAAATGTTCAAAATGAAAAAAGGTACGTTAAGTATAAGAACAAACCATGGAGGTGAATTTTAAAATCAAGATTTTACAAAATTTTGTGATGAATCTGGTTTTCAGCATGTGTTCTTTTCTTCATATACTCCAGAGCAAAATGGAGTTGTGGAAAGAAAGAATAGATCGCTTCAAGAAATGGCTAGAACTCTTTTAATTGAAAGCAACATTTCTTCACGATTTTGGGCTGAAGCAGTTTCTACAGCTTGTTATATTATCAATAGATTTTTTCTAAGGCCTATTCTAGAAAAACCCCCTATGAATTGTTCAAAGAAAAGAAGCCTATTGTTTCATATTTTCATGTGTTCGGATGCAAATGTTTTATATTGAAAAATGCAAATGATCGAGTTGGCAAGTTTGAAGAAAAATCATATGAATGCATCTTCCTTGGATATTCAACCTCAAGCAAAGCCTACAGAGTCTATAACAAGAAGAGTCAATCTGTGAAGGAATTAATGAATGTCAAATTCCAAGATTTTATACAAAATGAATCTATTCAGACTCAACTTGAAGAGCCTGAACCTGCTCCAGATTCTACAAAGTCTAAATCTCAGAAAGAAGCTCAGACTTTGAAGGACCAACAACAAGTGGCAATTGAAGATTCAAGTGAAGGAAGTGACCATCAATCTGACTATCAATCTGATAAATTGACTAGCAACTGGAAGCATAAGTCTAGTCATCCCAAAGATCTTATTATTGGCGACATCAATGAAGGAATTCGCACAAGATCCAAAAGGCGCGAAGAGTCTAGTGTTGTGGCTCTTATTTCTGAAATATAACCCAAAAACATAGAAGAAGCTTTAACTAATGAAAGCTGGATTGAAGCTATGCAAGAGGAACTCAGGCAATTTAGAATTAATGATGTTTGGGAGTTAACTCCTAAACCAAAAGGTAAATCTATTAATGGTGCTAAATGGGTTTTCAGGAACAAGATGGACGAGAAAGGAAAAGTCATAAGAAACAAAGCAAGACTCGTGGCCAAAGGATATACGCAAGAAGAATGGATAGACTATAACGAGACTTACGCACCAGTAGCAAGGTTAGAAGCAATTCGTTTATTACTTGCATTTGCTTGTTATAAAAATTTCAGGTTATTTCAAATGGACGTCAAAAGTGCTTTCCTAAATGGATTCATTCATGAGGAAGTCTATGTGGAACAACCACCTGGGTTTGAAGACCCAAGGAAATCAGACTCAGTATTCAGACTCAAAAAGGCCTTATATGGTTTAAAACAAGCACCTCGAGCTTGGTACAATAGGCTGAGTAAGTTTTTAATTCAAAACGGTTTTGTTAAAGGTAAAGTAGACACTACTCTATTTATCAAAAGAGAAAGCAAAAGTTTTGTGTTAGTTCAAATATATGTCGATGATATTATATTCGGATCTCCCAATGAAAGTCTCAGGCAAGAAATTCTCTAAGACTATGCAGGATGAATTTGAAATGAGCATGATGGGTGAGTTAACCTTCTTTCTCGGGCTTCAAGTGAAACAACTGAAGGAAGGAATTTTTATTCATCAAGAAAAATATGCTAATGATCTCATCAAAAATTTTGGACTGAACAATTGCAAAAATACTGAAATACCAATGTCAAGTTCTTTGAAGATAGACAAAGATGATGGAGGAAAGAAAGTCGACCAGAAGCTATACGTGAGTATCATTGGCTAACTTCTTTATCTTACTGCTTCTAGACCTGAAATTTTGTTTAGTGTTTGCATTTGTGCCAGATTTCAAGCAGACCCTAAAGAATCTCATTTAAGTCTTTGTGAAGCGGATTATCAAATACATTGCTCCAACTTCAAGCATTGACCTTTGGTATCCTAAAAAGGGAGACTTTACTCTTCTTGGATACTCAGATGCAGATCTAGCCGAATGCAGAGTTGATAAAAAGAGCACATTAGGTACCTGTCAACTACTTGGAGGCAGAACAATGTCTTGGTTTTCAAGGAAGCAAACTACAGTAGCTCTTTTTATAGCAGAAACAAAGTATGTAGCTCTCGGAAGCTGTTGTTCACAAATTTTGTGGATAAAACAACAGCTAAGGGATTTTGAAATTGAAGATTCATGCACGGAGATTAACTGCGACAACACCAGTACAATTAATCTTACTAAAAATCCAATTCTTCACTCAAGAGCAAAGCATATAGAGATTTGACATCACTTCATTAGAGATCATGTTCAAAATGAAGAAGTTTCAATTCAGTTTGTTGACTCAAAGAACCAACTGGCGGATATATTCACAAAGCCTTTGGAGAAAAATCAATTTGAAATTATCCGTTCCAGACTCAACATTTTGAGGTTTGAAGAAGTTAAAGTCTAGAGACTCTCAAACTCAGACAAACAAGACTTTGACTGTAAGTTATTCTCTCCTCTCGAATCTTATCTTGAAAAGGTACGATCATCAACCGTGTTTGATTATTGTTATCTTTAATTGACGTGATTATTGCAACGTTTCCTTTTCAGAAAAAGAAGTTATTTTTTGAAATGACTATTTTCTAGAAAAATGTAGTTATTTTTTAAAATGCATCTTTTTATTTACTTTTATGACGATCCATATACCTTTTTATTTAACTGGTTATGAACAGTTGTTTCTTCTTCGCTTTACTCTACAAAAACCCTAAGAAAGAACCGATCTTCCATTCCTGTTTTCTTCCCTTGTTTAATCTTCGAAAAATTTGTCATCTTTCTTGAGAAGCCAAGCAAGGAATCTTTCAAAGATTAAGGAAGATGTCGTCTTCAAGAAAGTCTTTGAGAATCGCAAGCAGGGGACCACGGTGAATGAGTGAGGGGCCTACGCACTTCGATCTCACCGAGGAAAAAGAGTCTCCAAATAAGCAATAGAGCCCACAACTTTCTCAACAGCGTCATTCTCCACCATCTAGTCCACAGGGTACTGGTCATCAACAAGAGGAAGAAATCGTTGAAGACGCAAATCCTGTAAGAATTCAAAGACCCTCTTTTATTTATAAGCTTTACCGCGCTTTAAAAAGGACTGGTACTTCATTGAACTACGTCGATGAGTTTCTCAATGACAAAGGATATGGAAACAAGTACATCTTTTTGCTAAAAATGGAACGTTTGGGAATTGCTCCTAAAGGGATGGCAGAAGAAACCCTTGCAAACATTCCAAGTGATCCAAGTGTTGGGGGACTTAATCCGATAGATGGAAATGATGATAACAAATTCTACAGCCAATTTCAACCAAGAATGGGTGTTGCAGCGGAAATTCAAGGAAAAATGGGAGAGTTGTTTAAATCAAAGGAACAGAAAGCTTTAAACTCAAAATTGCTAAAGCGTGGGGTGATAAACCCTAGAAGTGTGGATTTTGATTTTCTGGATGCTGTGAATATGAACTTGAGGAAAAAGTTCAGTTTTCTTCAACTAGAAAAGTTTTGTTCTGACACCACAGAGGCCTATGCTCAATTAACTGCATATTTCTATTCAAATATTAGTTTCTTGGATGCGAATAGAATATCTTTTAGTGTCCGAGATTAGGACTTTGTGGTTGATATAGATATGCTGGCGGATGTGATTGGAGTTGAGAGAGGAAGATATCAACCGATCAATGTTTCTACTGCTCGTGCCACATTGGAACTTGTTAAGGATAGAAGAACAAAGGAAAAGATCTCCTACTTGAGGATGAGTGCGTTTAACATTCTGCTTCACAAGATTGTGATCAATTGTCTCAGACCGAAATCAACTTCCAAGATTGATGTTTCTAGTTCAGAGGCAAAGCTGATGTATGCCATCATTAATGGGAAAATGTTTTCTCTTCCTCACATTGTTATGTTCCACATGTATAGAGTAGTGGCAAAGGACAAAGGTCAACTTCCTTATCCAAGTCTTGTGACAAAGTTATTCAAACATCTGAATATTTAGCCTCCACAAATTCTCTGTGTTAGATCGTGTGATCATATGGTGGTAGAACTGAAAATGGTGACTAAAATGCGTCGAAGGAACTAAGCAATGCGTTGGAGAAATTCAAGGAGAAGACTCCTGTCAAATCTCATCAAATCTCTTCTGCAGCAAAATGAAAAGGGAAGAAGCCCATGGTTGCTCCATCCAAGAAAAGAAGAGCTCTCATTTTTGAAGATGAAGATGATGATGAAGACCTTACCATTTCTGCTATAGCATTGAAGAAGCTAAGTCGTCATGTTTCAAAATCAATGGAACGACATGAGACAGAAGCAGGTGAGAGAGAAGAACAAGAAAAAGAAGAAGAAGAAGAAAGAGAAGTTGGCGAAAAAGAAGCAGAGGAGGAAAGGCTTGAAAAAGAAGAAGAGAGAGTGAATTAAGCGGAAGGAGAGCCTGAAAAATACTCTTCTCCACCTGAAAGCATAGAAACAGGGGGAGATCATGACAAAAGAGAGATGTCAGCTGCTACCAGTGAGGGAGTTAGACGCTCTCCAGCCGATCCAAAAGACATTCATGCCTCTCATTTTCTTGAGGAAGAACATGATGCTTCATTGCCAAATCTGCGTGATTATGCTGATCTGCCATCGTCTGCAAATCGTGTCGAAGCCAGTATGTAGACCGATAACTCAGCTGATTTTCGCAGAATTATGGATATTCTCTTGGAGATGCGCGGTCAAATTTATGCTTTGGGATGCGAGGTTCAAAACTTGCATAATATAGGTCAAGCTTCTTCAGTTTCCTTAAATGATCATATCCAAGCCCTCTCTATTCAGATTCAGGCTAACGCCAAGGGTGAAGAGGTTGCACAACTGAAGGAAGACTTGAAAAGGCTGGAAGGGATCATTCAGTCCATGGGAGATTTCCAGCTTATTTGCGTTCCCAAGCAATCTTGACTATATTCCATTTTCATCTCAACCTTTTAATGCTGACAAAAAGGGGGAGAGATACAAGATTTGAATCAATCTTTGAATTTTTAATCGATTGGATTGGATTGTTTTGATGTTTGACTTTGTTTGACTTTATTTTTGTGTATGGATGAGAACTGAATTTGAATTTGGATTTGACTGCTATTGATATCTTATGGATGGCTTTATCATATACAAGACTAACCTATTTTCTGTGGTTGTGGATTTTAGTGTTATTCATTTCGCCATTTATCTTTATAAGATATGCATATTTGTTTGAGAAATGTTTTGCAGGTCAAAGTTATTCAAATCTGCAGGAAAGTTCTGTCACTATAAAAAAAATGGGAGATTGTTGGAGAAATCTTCTTGAAATGTTTTGAAGTTGACAAAACATTTCCATCAGTCTAGTATGAAGGTTTACAGACTCTGCCGTTTAAAGTCTGAAAACCTCCGGACAGCCAGACTCAAGACTCAAAATCTATCCTCATTGATAGTTTCTAATCCGTTGAAGAAAGACTATCCAGAACTAGATGTTTTACTAAGAATATGACCTTATTGACTAGAAAAGATCTCTTGGCTGAATATGAAATAATGGAATCATTTGATTGATCGAGATTGATTCAGAGATTAATGATCCGATGATTGGCGAAATATTCGTGGAATGTTCTACTTATGAAAACCGAGATCCTAATTGTATGGGCGAATAGGATTGATGGGCTATTGACATGTTCCTTTAATAACTCGAATGATCTTCCTAATTGATTCTATCCAACGAGAAGATTGGAAGAATTCCTTTGGTAAGTGCCAACGGGTATGATGGCATAAATGAGTATATAAGGAAGACGTTCTAGTTGTTCGAGAATGTACACGATAGAAGAATTCCAAAGTCTGAAACTCCTTGTTCTTTTTGTCAATTCATTTGAGCGAAATCTTGTACGCAAAAGAGTGTTTATATTCGTGAGAAATCTTGAGGAAGTGTGGTAGAATATCTACACTGTGGAATCAAGGAAGAACTGTGCTGTAACATCTCTTTTGTTCATTGTGAAATCCAGCTGATAGGCTGTCAGTGCGGAAAAGTGGACGTAGGCTTGGGATAAGCTGAATCACTATAAATCTTGTGTTTAATTTTCTCTTCCCTGCTCTTTACTTTACTGTGATCGTAATTCATTTTGTTAATCAAAAAAAACTTCATTTCTATCATCTGCCTAGTATCGCTGTGGTATATCGAGAAATTGTCAATACACCTATTCACCCCCTCTAGATGCTTATACTAGCTATCTCAGTTTTGCTAATCATATTAGGTCTCCCATAAATATGTGTTTCTTGTTGCACAGCTGGAGAAAGAGGGATGGAGGAATGAGTATGAGATGCACAATTAATTGGCTTTGAACAAAGGCAGAAGATGGTAATTTAGTTTCTTTTTTGATAGATTCCTTGAATTTTTTCTTAATCAAGACTATACTATTCTTTTACTCTTTCTATTATTTTGTGCTCTTGGTCAATATCAGGTCTTACAGCAGAAGACAGAAGAAGCTTCTATGGCCACCAAAAGGCTGAAAGAACTGCTGGAGTCTCGAAAAGCTTCTCTAGGGAGACATCTGGTAGGGAGCTTACATAAACGAAGGCATTGTGCTCATCTTTTTGTCTTTATGTTAGTCAATTAATTTTCCTTTGACAGGTGCTGCGGGTGTCCATTTTACATCCTGTTTGACGTGTGATGAATGAAAGTTTATCTTATCCAAGGGGCCAACAGGCTCATTGCATTTGCACCTGGATAAGCCCAATTGAACCTTTAATCTCATAGATATCTAATGTCTTAGTGAATGTTCGAGTTCCTTCTCTAATATGATTCTGACAAATTGTATTTTGTTGAGAAAAGGCTTTGATGCGGACCATTGAGCATGAGCTAGAAGTTCCCATATGGGTTCATGAAGTACGTTCTGAATATGAACATCATATGAAAGAGTGAATTCAATTCTTAATTATCACGAAGGAAATCCAATTGAGATATATTTCTCATCTTCATGATCATACGAAGTTTATTGTTTGTCTGGGTTGTAGATTTTCTTTTTCTTTTACAATCATTTGTCTCAGTTGTATAGTGTATAATGGCCTTTCAATTAACCTCCTTTTTTTCTTTTTTTTTGTGGTTAATGCCGTTCACTGATGCCATAGTACCATAGTACGTTTAATTCAATATTCTGCTATATATGACAAGGGGCAGTTGCTTCTTGTTTCTTGGTGAATGTCATTCTTGAAAAGTTCTTCTAAGCACGCTAAATTAGAGGGTTTGTTCATGCGCAAGCGTATTTGGGTATATATGCACATTTATATTAGTTCAGTCTCATTATTGTTTTAGGATTTCGGCCAGTTAGTAATTATGTGCTACTTTGTCAGTTTTTGTGCTTTTAGATTGTCATTTGCATACATGTGGCACAGTGTATTCCCTCTCCTAAATAAGTTCCATTCATTCTGTAGGAGGGCCAGAATGGCGGAGGAGATTGCTAGACTTAAGTAAGAAGCGGAATTGCGTAAGCAAGCAAACTTAAGGTTGGGGAAGTAACAGGAGATTCTGTTTGCGATAATTCACCATTAGCTCGTTCATCATCTTCATATTGGCGTTGATATGCTCTAAATATCTTTGGATGATGTACTTTGTAGTGATTGTCCAACTGCAGTGTCTCCTGGTGCGAGAGATTCAAGAATTTTTGCTCTTGAGAACATGCTTGCGACTTCTTCCAGAAGCAGAAGAGCATGAAAGGGTCTTCAGTGGCAGGCAAAGAACCTGATGAACTACCTTTTTAATTTGGCATCTTCTTCGAGGTACTTAGCACTAATCGTACTACACATGTCATATTGACTCAGTGTAGTACTATATTGTGATCTTCTAGTAGATTCTAAAATTTTGTAAGTCATACATGTCTTGTAGGAAAGTATCATGTTCTATTACTTCTGAGATTTTTTTATGATAATGCATTTGATGTAACTAAACTGTTTCCACCCGGCAACTACTAAAGAAAATACGAGCTAAACTTGACTCTTCTTGTATTTTTAAAGGTGTCTACTGTGGGATAAAGACGTTGATCGCAGAGAGGACTCACATATAAGAGATTTAAAGGAGAGAGTTGTCAAACTAAGCACTGTGATCAGACAGTTGGAAATGCAGAAGTTAGAACTTGTTCATCAGCTAAAGTCGCAGGTGAGAACACTCAAGCACTATATGCATTCGGTAGCTAGAGCCTTATGTGGACAGTTGTACTTGAACCTGCTAAACTTGTGTTATAGCTGCAGTTTGAGTAACTTGGTAAATATGCTGCTAGTATATTTAATGATTAGTTTTAATAAAGGAGCTAGATATTGATATGGTAGTTATTCTGAGAAGTCTACCATAAGCATCTTGGCAGAGCATTCATCTGTTATTGCAAGCAAACTAGTCTCATGGGAATGTGATTTGCTTCTATACCTAGCTTTTCGTTAATTCTTTGGGTCAAATAATCTCTAATGCTCTCTTGTGCTTAGTTCTCTTGATAATATATATATATATATCTGTGATGTAACTGTCATGAGTTGATTATCTTGTATCTATTCTGGTCTTGATTATGCTTTTAAAGTGGTCTTCACTTGCAAACATTTGGCAGGACATCCTCTTGAAGAAGCACTACAAGTCAAATGCAGCAGATTCCGGGATTCCGGCCTAAACATCGGACCACATAAATATGGCTTGCGCAAGCAGGTCTGGGAGATGTCTGCCTTTTTCTTGCTCTATTTTCCATTAAAGTATTGGAAATTAGTATTTTTTTTTTCTGAAGTTTACCACTGTAGTTTATGCTTTGGTGATGTGTGCTTTATGTGCTTGCATAATTGCATCTCATTGATTGGCTTGCACTGATTTTTTTTTTTTTTGGTCGAAGTGGCTTGTACTGATTTAGGGGCGATTTTTTCCGTAGGAACACAGGGCATCAATGTTTCTATTCGAGGACATGGACACACCAGAATCAGATTCTTCAGATGGTGATGCAGCGGATGGTGACGATGATGAGTGGGAAGTAGATGATGATAAATGAAGATGGTGTAGATTCAGGAAAACAGCCACCTAGGAGAAGAGCCAAAATGGACACCATTCATCTTCTGATACCCAAGAACCAGAGATTAATGAAGTAATCGCGTGAATATGGAGAGTTCTGGCGAAAGAACCTCTTCAAAGGATAGTACTGAGGTTTGCTGCTCATACAGCAAAAGCTCATCATGCAAAACATCGAGATGTGAATGTTTAGGCGCTGGATCACTCTGCAGCCCATTTTGTGGCTGCCTATCCATTAAGTGCACCAACAGAGAGTCTGCATCTGCAAAAGGGTTGGAGGAATCTTCAGAACAAGATAAAAGCGGTGCCTTAAACAGGTGAATCTAATCTTGCCTCCCATGGTGCAAGTTTACTTCAGAGTGCATTTGGTGAAAAGGGTGTTGATTCAACTGATGAAGCTGGTGCGAGAAGGAAACTTTTATCTGACATTGGGAAAACCTTGGTTATGTTTCCTTTGTCATTGTTCTTTTACCATGCAATAGTATGCAGGTGTCTATGTATCCCCAAAAAACACTAGTATCTCACTTCTGGCATTGAAATCCAAAGTCACGCCCAATCTATAACTTGTTTTAAAACGACTGCCAGATTATCATCTTTAAATTTTATGCTAGTCTAGATTAAGGGGAAAGTCTTTGCTTCTCGTTACCTCTTAAGCTGCTTTAATTCAGGACTGTAGTCACTTTAGGACCACCACGCACTAACTGTCACATGTCACTTTGGTTCTGATTTCTTCTGCACATTCTTGCTCATTTCACATCGCTCACAGGCCAAAACAAACGCACCAAAGCCTAATTGGAGAAAGAAATGGGGGAAAGCCGTAGTCCAGCTTGTTCCTGTGGCTCCGCCTCCTGCATTGCCTGAGACAACCTGAGAAGCCAGATGATGGTATATCTCTCCAGGGAGACATTCCTTTGAAGTTACATAGGGCTATGCAAACGCCGGCTCCAAGTGGCAGTAATGTGCTAAGAGAAAGGAATGATGATCGGAGTGATGAGACAATTCTCAGCAGGGACGCTGGTGTAGCAGCTCCAGAGGTTTTGGTTCTGCAGGCAAGAAAGTCAGATGAGAAGGAGAATCATGCATCTTGAATCAATTTTTTCCCATTGGTGATTGATAATTTGCCAATAGCTCCCTCATACTGTGATCCTTGTCGATTTGGGAAGGAAATAGACTGCATCACCATCCAGTGATCCTGGTCGATTTGGCAAGGAAATAGACTTGCGTATTCTGTTTATGTTTTGTAAAGCATCATCACCTAACCCTTGCTCGCCAAAGATTTTGTTGCTAACAATTGATTGGCTCGCCAGTGTACGATATGTTGGACACGTTCGATGATTGAATTCTGGATTTCTTTATGTTCTGATTGTTCCGTTGTGCTCGTCCTACGATAAATGGAGACCGTCTTTTGGAGGAATGTTGCACACAGTCCAAATTCCGATAAGTTATCAGATTAGTCTATCTGGTTTCCATCCTTTATAGCTTGATCTTGATTCTCAATCCATAGAGCATGTGATGGAACAGTCTGAAATCGCGATAAAATAGCGATATTCAGACACCATTAGTTTTCCTGTCAAGCTCAGAAACATGGAAAAAAGATGATTTATGAAGGAGAAACGCTAATAAAAGCATTTTTTGTCCGGTCTTGATTTCGACTAGATTTTTTCATATAAAAGAAATCTTTCTTACTGGATTCATAAAATCTTCTCAATTTCTTGTCACAAATTTAATTCACTGACATAGAGAGAAATCTTTCTCATTGGATTACTTGAACCGAAGAAACTCTTGAAATATAAATTATATGTAATACTAAAAACTAGCATTCCAAAAAAGAGAGACTAAAAATAATTATTGTCTTATAAAAACAAATCTACTTACCAGTTACTATATATAAATCAAATTGTGCAAACACTAATTCCTTGGAGGGCTCATCCTGAAAGCTAGCTAATCAAGTAATACTCAAAAATTATATTAGAGCCACACACGATTTGATGTATTACCACTATAAGACGGTCTATTACATGTTTATTTTCCTTAGGGCGCTTTTAAAGGACATCAAGGATAAATGTCAACTTTCATCATAACTTTATTTAGGAAAACACAAATCCACATATATTTTTGCGCTATGACGAATTTTGTGACACGTTGTTGCCCGCAAAGCGAGTCTCTGTGTTGTTTCAAAAGCTGTCGCCCTATCATTAGGGCAAAAGTCCCCACGTTTCATTGATCTCTTTCCTGAGCTCTGCCATTTGAGCCTGGGGTAGGACCATCGTCACCGTCCTTCCAAACCCACCACTCTTCTCATTTCCATTTCCTGGTCCTGGAAGGATCAGCACCACCCCTTCATCTCCAACCCCACTCATCGCGTAACTTGCAAAAATTGGCTTCTGGCCCTTCAACTCTAGCCCATATACATCTGCACCCTCTAGATTCACAAATGTCAAGTTTGCCCCATATGCAATGAAGTCCAGCTTCCCATCATCTCTCTCCACCATTTCTTCAATCAAGCCATTCTCACTCACCGCCTCGGTGATCAGCCTCGCGAGATCAGATACTTCCGCTTCTGCCGCTGAGAAATTCACTTCGGCCCTGCTCAAATCCATGCCATTTGAGGGTAACGGATTCAGTTCTCTATGGACATTGTTCTCACACACGGTTACAACCTTCGGCCCACCGTCTCCCCTTATCTTTGACAAGGATTTCCAAATCAAAGCGGACAGTAGTTCGAAATGCGATGTTTTAGATTCACCAAGCAATCCGTATTTGCCCGTGATGTGATCGAGTTGTTGCGAGGTGACATGAATGGAGTAGGTTTCCAACTTACAGCTATTGACGACTAACCAGCAGTCCCCAACCGGGTCGACCCTTTTAATGGTCGATGGCGCCGTGTCGAGCCTCGACTCAGCAGGGAATCTGGGCCTTTCGGGAATTGGCGCATGGAGGGACTTGGGCGGCGCATGACCGGCCATGATAGTGCCGAACATGTTGATGAAGGAGGAAGCTGCGAATGCATCTCCGAGGACATGAGCCCAGCTCAGACTCACACAGATTCCTCCGCATGCGAACCAAGTGAACTGTGACTCCAAGAAAAACATAACAATCACACATCTGTTACGTCAACAAACCCTTCTCTAAACTTTTCTGAAGAAGCAAAAGGAAAGATAATTCGTTCCCAAACCACATAAAACGAAGAAGGAAATGTATGCCGATTGATAAAGCAAGAACCTTCTTTTCTTCTCCCTTCTGTCCCTTCTAATCTTCTATTTGAACAAACAAAACACAAACAAGTAAACAAAAGCGGAAAATTTTCCCTGTTCTTCATGGGAAGTTTACGTTGCAACACCGAATAGGATGAATGTCTAATCGGACAACTAATTGGGGGAATGTGTCCTCCCTAATGAATGCTCGAGAGCGCTCCTCGACAAGGACCGAGCACACATCCTTGGCTAGGAGGTACCGTGTTGATAGCACTTCCTATTTCCTATTGAAGCACTAGAGCAATGAATCGGTGGTGGGATGCTGGGGTACCATGACCGATTTTGGGTTTAAAGCTTTTTCTTTCTTGTTTATTTCGAAAAGTTCATTTATGGGCCGACAGTTGTTTAAAAAAAGGGGTCATAAATGAGAACTTGCTATGTTGTTTTGACAATAACAAGTTGCAGGACCATCCCTCCACATTTAAGGCCTCGATAGTAACCTACTTCTGCGATCGCTTCCCTACCATAGCTTTGATTGGCAAGACATGGAGCTCCATGCCATTTTAATGAAAAATAGTTGCTGATTATTGATGATGGATAGAAAAAACAAGAACTCAACAGAAAGTAATAACTGTCGTCTAAGTTTATGTTTCTTTGCCATGTCTCCTGACAACTGTATTTTTCCTCTAACCCCTTTTGATCTGATTCGTGATTATGTCGATTAATTAATTTGTCAAATTAGATATATAGATGACCCGTTCATTTTACGAAAATGAACTTGTATCGCTTACTAAAATGATTAAACGAAAAAATTTTAATTGTCTATGAAAATATTTAGATAAAAATTGTCTTCGATAATAAAAATTATTTTTCTTAGCTAATTATTCTAAATGGTATAAGCGATTATTTTTAGAAAAATATTTTTTAAATCATTTATTTTTTGGGAAACAAATGAAGCCGTAATTTCCTATCAAAATACTATGATGACCCAATCCCATGGGGAGTGTAATAAAAAAAGTCTTATACCTATTGTAACTATGCCAATTCATTATTAACTCTTTTTTTGAGTTAATTGAGTTCTAAAATTTCATATTTATGGTAATTCAGTTCATCTAATTAAATTGGGTTGGCCTGCTAGGGTTGACATTGCATAATCTATGTATGCTAAGTAATATAAACAATTATTTTTAAAAAATATATTTTTTAAGTAATTACTTTTTCGCGAAATAAATAAAATCTTAATTTCTCGTGGAAACACTATGATGACCGAATCCTATTGATGGTGGCATTTCATGGAAGAGGTAGAGTTCGCGCTGACAACTGTACAACAGTGCGAGGTCAGAACTGCTAAAGCATCTCTGCCTTTGATGAGGTATCAGCAAAAACTGTGTCGTCATCGGAGTTCGTTTGACCAGGTATCAGCTAAAAGTCTCTATCTCTTGGTCCATCAAACTATTCAAACTGTGAGAAAACTTGGAAGATGGACTGCTTGGTGCAATGGCTGACCAACCTAGATTAAGGTAAGCTCACAAATAATATGTTACAGAATGAAAGTAACGATTGGTGGGCCAGATCGACGTGTTCCATGGTATGAAGAGGATTGCACGAATTCAATCTAAGGGATCAATCATCGACATGAGATAGATACGGTTTTAAAATAGAAGACGGGCACAAAGTTACCTGAACGTAAATCAGGGGAGAGAAGCCAAGATCGGGGCCAAGAACCTGAGAATGGACCAGCAAGTCCTGGAGCTCCCAGCCACCATCCTCCTCCTTGGTCGCCACTAGCCACTCGTCGAGCGACCGATCGCACTGGGCCTCAACGATGCGGACCCCGCTGTCGTTGCACTTGATGACGGGCCTCTCACTCTCGGACCACCTGATCCTGCCGGACGCTGCGGGGTAGAGCTCCTGCGTCTGGACCATGGCCTTCTTGAGGTCGAAGATGGTGAGCCCCTGGACGGCGTCGCTCCTGAAGAAGTAGAGCCCCCTGAGGCAGTGGAGCTTCATCGCCAGGTCCATGCTCCTCAGCTTATGCTCCGTGTTGTTACCCGTCACCTTGGCCGGCACCACCGACGACAGCTTCACGCTGTGCACGGGGCTCTTCACGTCCGATGCAACCATTTTTGTGCGCGCACGTAGAGAGAGAGAGAGAGGTGCTCGATTTTTTTACTTCATAGGACTTCGTCTACATATAAGGGTTAAAGAGATGCGGACAGAAAGGGACATTGAAGAGACGATTTTATGGTCATCTTTGTTTGCTTTCTTGCATATGAAAGAGAAACGGCGCGATCTTGCCGCTAACTTTTACAGCACTTCGCTCCAAAGATATGATTATGTAATGAATGGCGGTTTCTTTTAATTTCTCTCTCTCTAACTACTCCGATTTGATATACAATAAGTCATTTTCTTCTTATCCGATCATTTGACGAGTGAGAGTTAATTTGTCTAGACTTCTAAAAAGTCAAAAAGCATTTTTCTTTTTGTTTTACTTTTCCATCAAAATTCAATTTATTATCCAAAATTATGAATGAATTATATGTAACCCTATGTAAGACCATTTTTAAAGGTTTTTAGTATGTAACACTAGAAAAAGTGAAAGTGTGTAATAATATCATGAATTATGTCTTTAATCCGATTGGAAGGGTGGATTTACTAAGGTATAGATAAAAATTAAGGCATCATCGAATTGCTAAAACATATGTGAAAGTTTAGTAGGGTAAAATATTTAAATGAATTTTGTTAAAGAGTGCTCCAAAGGCATTTGTTAAGCAATCGATTAAAGAATCTTTATAATTTTTAATATACTGATTATCCTAGTGTCTTGTATGATCCATACTTGAAAATTGAAATATACCAAGTAAAGTATATCTAACAAATATGTTTGAAGAAACTCGATAATAAGATCTATTTAAATATCTTACACTCTCCCTCACACATTGGCAGGATTTTGGTTTTAAACTAAACCATGGAAATTTGTTGATGGATGCAATTAGGGGTTTATAAAGATTTAAACCTAGGACCTCCTACTATGATACCACTAAAAATTTTGTGAGACTACTATAAACAATTCTAATAGCTTAGTGCTTGTTTAGTTAAGCTTTTTAAATAGCAATAAGCAATTTCCTTGTTTTCTTGCCAAAATTGTAGATATTATCTAAATTTAAAGAAAATGTGAAATGTTGTATGCAAATTCTTTATGTGCCAATATTAATATATTGTGAAAGTTTCGAGTGTTTGGGATTAAGGAAAAATCAAAGTGCATCGATTGCTACACTGAGCAAAAAGTAAAAAGCAAAATCTTTTTAGACATACCCTTAAGTTACGTTTGGTCGTTCGAATTTCTAACCAGGATAGGACTGGATATGATAGAATATGAAATTTAAAATTTTTCTATATCATATCCATTGTTTGGTGAATCACAGTTTAAAGTTGGATATATTCATTTCATATCATGTACATTTTTTTTAATATAAATGTCATATCATTGTAAATGAACCTAAAAGTTCATAAATGGAGGTGGTGAAAATCTCTCATGACATTATTCCTTAATTTATTTTTCCTCTTTTTTAAATTATTTTCTTTATTATTTCTTTTTTCCCCTTTCATCATTCTTTAATAAAATTTTATCAAATAGTAAACTGTACTAACATACCTAAAATACAAAAATACCTAAAGTATATAATTAATATACATATATAATTTATAGATTGAATGTTTATTATAAGATAGAATTAAAGTTGAATATATAAATTAAAATAAGATTAAATTAAAAATAATTTTTAATTTCTTAAATTAGAATTCAAATATTATTTATATTGAAATATAATTTTAATTTTGTTAATTTAATAAGTTTGTTATTTGAGAAAAATAACTTTCTTATTATGGACAATATAAATTCTATCCACCTTTATCCCACCTCCCCATTGGATAATTTTAACCGGCCTATATCCCTCTTATATCTAACTTTATCCTATCCTGAGCAAGCATCAAACGTGAGATAGGATAAATCATATCCTATCCCAAATATTATTCTGACCGTCAAACACACCCCTAAGTTATTAGATAGACACCCAATTTGATACTTAAATATTCTGAAAATTTTGCTTTCCATATCTAATACCCTCCTCACATTTCAAAACTTACATTTCGCATCTCCTAAGCCTAGAAAGACCCATTTGCGCTCATTCACGCGAAACTCTCTCCCACTTTCTCTCCTGACCCTTTCTCTCTCCTTTCACATAGCAGTACAGACGATTGAGAGCCCCTTGCACAATGTTAGTGTTGGAATTTTGTTTGTTAAAACAAAATGAGTGCTTTTTACTTTGTCCCACATAGAAAAGGTGGGAGCAAGTGGGTCAGTTTAAATATGTGGGATTTCCTTTTGTAGTTAAAGGAGTGATTAGGTGGGGCTAGACCCCACCATACTCGCATGCGGGTGCGCGATTTTGGCGCACTTAGTACGTTTGCGCACCCGCGGTTTAATTAGCATTAATCCCTTGCTATTTATTTTTTATTTTTTTTAGTTCAAAGGTTGCCTTTTAATTTGAGAATTCCGGAAATGAAATATAAATGAAAATTCGAAATTCTATTTAAAAAAAAAAATTTAAAAAAAAATATTCCGAATTTTGTTTGTGTCTTTTCAAGATAACCTTTGGAAAATTACTTATTGGGTTTTTAACTTTCCCGAAAGGTTGCAATTGTTCGTTTTTCGACTTCTTCCGAAGAGTCGCATTTGTTTATCCGAACAATTTTCTAAAGATGTGTTTGTTCGTAATTTTCACAAAGAGTTGCAAGATTGTTTCATATATATACTTGCCATTTTTTGGAAATAAAAGTGTGGTCATTTTCAAGTTTTCTTTCTGAAAAATTGCAGCCAATTTTTCGATTGTTTCTTAGAGAGACCTTGGAGAAATACTAGAATTGCTATTTAGTATTCTCATCCGAGACTTTGTTGTATCCTGGAGGTTTTTGCCGGTGACCATTAGCAACGTTGTGGGGTAAATAAATCCTTAAAGAAAGTGATATCACGCCTCAAAGTCCAAGTTGTTTTACTCGATCCGATTTCATTGTTCAACCCATTTCGAAGCAATATTTGCACAACAATTAGGCCATCGCTCAATGTCCCAACCCGACCTTGATGGTGATGATGACACCCTTGCCCTAGTTGTGGCCCGCGCCCCTCTCCCTATCTCTAGTTATGGTGAGATCGGTCATGACTCATGATAGCAAGGCTAGGCGACCTCGACTTGAGTCCACGGCTTGCAACCGTCAAGGCTCTGTGAGGTCGACCTTGATGGCATGAGGGCCACAGCTTGCATTGAGCCTCTGCAATAGGCTCGCAAGCCAAGCAAGATTTGTAGCAAAGCTCGGCCATGGCTACTAGGTTGAGGTTGTTTGACATCAATTTAATCTTGAGTTGGCATGGTGATTGCCATCGAGCTTAGATTTAATGCCAGTAACAACCTCGGAAGTAGCAACGGCAGCACACACGATGGACAAGGGAAGACTAATGGTTTAGCTTGAACAAGCCTCTCGGAAGGGGGCGGAGAGTGCAAAGAAAATTACCAAAAAAGTTTTAAATATTTTTATAGATTACAATTCAATTCTATACTTTTCTATTTGGGCAAGTTAATGCTAAATTTTTTGACGATTTGCTAATATAGTCATTTTAGCTAATTTTGGTTGGAAATCACTAACATGAAAATTAGTTGTCCTACATGGCATGACCAACTAATTTCTTTCTTCTTATTTTTTTCTTTCTATTTCCCTCCACTGGTCATCAAGGTTGAGATATCTTCACTTGTGGCCGGCGACTAGTGAAGGGAATACGGAGAAAAGAAAAAATATGGAAAAAAAAAAAGAGAGAGAAAAAATTAGGAAAATTTTTAAAAGAATTACAAAACTTAATCACATCAATGTCGATAGCGTCACATACAACGGTAAATATTGACTAAACTTTCACATAGCAATTTTCATTTAAAATTGGCCAAAATAATTATATTGATAAATTGTCAAAATGTATGGAATTAAATTGGCTAAATTAAAAAATTAGAAATGATTGACATTCATACAATAGGTTTTGGACTTTTATGGCTATTATCCCGTAGAGTGTGTGTGCGTGTGTCAGCATTGGGTTTTTTGGGGATTGGTTAGTTTGGGAAATAAAATTGCAATTCAGTAAATTATATATAGGTGAAAGATGCAACTCGATATCTATAATAAAAAGTGAGGATATTAATTGTAGGTTTGAAATGTGGAAAATGCATTTGATAGGGAAAAGTGAAGCTGGAAGTTCACGAAGTAATACATACGTTTTCTCTTTAGTGAACGCCAAAGTGAAGGTCCCCCTTATCGAATATAAGGATAATGATAGGAGGAGCAATCTCAGGTGTCTAGCCGCAGGCCGTGGGAACCGTTGATTGAATTACTTTTTATCGTTCCAGAGCACCATGGAAGCTGCTCCTTCATCGTCATTCACTTGACCAAAATGCACTAATAACGAACACAAGCGAACAGATCATGACGGAATTTATTGCTTGCTCGCCACGGCATCGACATAGCTCAATAGCTTTCGACGTGTTCCTAATCAGATGGCGCGGATCGATGGTTCTTCGTTTTCCCCGACATAAACGATTGAGATGGATGTGGTTAGCTTCTTAAGCCGGGTACTATTCAGACGTGGATGTGCACTTTCTTGGCAGTCACTTCGTATGGAGGGAGAGAGAGAAAGAGAGTGACAATGAGCTTGCAACGTGAGAGACTACCGGCCACTCACTTTCGCAATCGGTGTAGGATAATCCCCCACAGAGATCACAGCTCGGTCTCCCGCGTAGGAGTATGACAGCCATTAATCGAGGGTGGTTGGCAGCTAAGCGCGTGCCACCTCACTCTTTTTGGTAACTGCGTCGATGCGACATGGAGAAAAGTCGGATCAGCTGGATCCGTCCTTGCCTTTGCTTGGTGCAACGCTCATGCTCTCTCATTTAGTGCGCCTCCCCCATGTGGCGAGACCAAAGCCTCTCTCGTTCTTATAGAAAGGGACTCCTTTACCTTCACCATCTCGTTTTCTCGTCTCCACCATCCTAGAATTTATGATACAGTGCCAGCGTGGCCCATTCTGCAAACCTAACTTTAATGGTCCTTGTGGCCAATTGGTTGGAAGTGTGGATCGACCGGTGAACCGTACCTTTCATTGACACTATTGGCTCGGTGCCCAGGCACAGTATACAAACTGTGCACTTCATAATTCACAAAACTTAGATCATGGTGCAAGAAATAATGAAACATTATCTTGGATTTTCAAAGGCGAGTAATTGGAAGTAGAGGGACCCTTATAACAAGTTCACCTTCATTGAGTTCGTTCACACTTTCTTATTGTAGGGCTCTTGCTAGCTGGAATTGGTTCATCCAATTCAGTGCGAATTCATCTTTCATAGATGATGTGATGGGATGCTTGATACCATGGTGATTTAATCATTAAGACTCGGGACGACTTGGGGCACAAAACATTGAAGGTGAAGGAAGAGCGCCATAACTTTTAGAGTCCCTCACGGATTTCTGGTCAAAATTGGCCTAATAAATTCAATTGGCAAAACATGAGAACATTTCAGACTTAATTGATAAAATTAGAATTGAATTGGTAAAAATACAATAAATTTAGGATTTTTTAGATAATTTTTTGGTTACGGCTAAGTAGCCTAAGCCGTTGAATCTTGGCTCAAAATGCCCAAATCACTACTCAAGCATATGAGCCTTTGTGACATTCCAAAATATAATTGTATGAGATGTGGACAGCACCTAACTCTGCATATTTTCTTTAAAAATGTTGGAGCATGATTTTGAACTTTCCTACTTAAACAAGAGAGCTCTTGTAATTGCTAGCTTCTTTGAGAAAGTCTTTGATATTAGGTTATGCATTTACTACTTGATATGTTTTGAAGAGTATTAAGTCGATAATAAAGTTACTAGCACTAAACTGTTAACCTATGTTGACAAAGTGATCATGATTAGAAACTATTCTACTATCAAGGATTGAAACGAACATAAAAGCAAAAGGGACATCATTACTAGATATGTTTTTTCTTCCCACAACTAGGCTTATATTTATGGTTTATGTTAGGATTAACACGTTTCCAATGGATCGAGAATAGAAAGTTGTCTCATCAACTGTCAAAGCCAACACAACTCCGATCAATTCAAACTACTTGGATTTGTGCTAGTAGTCCAAGAAAGAAGCGACTAGCGGCAACTTCCTTTTCCTCATAAACGACACTTTTCACTTGCGTCCTGCCCATACCCACTACTCTAGTACTTCCGTCTTGAGCCTCGGGGTATGTGATCATGTCTAGAGAAGTAGGAAGAGTTACAATCGCATCCTGTCCTCAAATTCTAGGAATTTGTTGGAAGTTAGAATGGACTTGTACGCAAATCCTATTAATATGTTCTCTCTCTTCTTCTTTCTTTTAACTTCGTTTAAAAGTGCTCCAAGAAACTTGAACATGTTAATTTATCTTTTTATTTCCAATGCACTTTTTCTTGTGTTATATATGATTAGTATATTGAAAGTGAAAATGTTTCCTTGTTAACTATAGTTAACAAGTATCCTCACGGGACTTTTTTTAATAACTGATATTTACAATATGTAATTGTTTTCTTATTCTTTGTGTAAGAGTGAAAGAAAAGATATATAATTATTTGTAAATTTACTATAGCTCCAAGGGTGCTCTTGGTGAGTCACCACAAGGATGCATTTATGTTTTGCACTACCATCGTCACATCCCTCACAGTCTACTACTTATTACCACTAAGGAAGTTCGTTTTCAATCACCAATAGATTCATAAAAATATGCCCTCCAATAGAAGAAAGTACTTTGAGAATTAAAGTCCCATAAAAATTTGCCCTGCATTAGAATGAAGTACTATGAGAATTAAAGTCTCCAATAATAATTTTGAAAGATTATGGATTCACGGACCGTGACACATGCATGAATATGCAACAACATATTGGAAACAATTATAATATAGTTTATATAGATATAGATATTGGGGGTGTTTGGTTGGGCATTCCCAAGGGGCTTTGGGCCCCCAAAGCCCCTTGGGGGAAATTTTGAGTGTTTGGCAAAATATTTGAAAGCTCATTTGCCCAAATATGAACATTCCAAAAGCTGAATCTTTGAAAGCTGAGAGGGCTACATTGAGCATTCAAAGCATTCCGAAATGCAAAAATCCTTTGTTCATCTATCTTCCTCCTTCGGCTTCCTTCTCTTCACGGCGTCTTCTTCTTCTTCCGGCGTCTTCTTCTTCCCCGCCCATCGGGCTTCTCCGCAGCCGCCACCGCCGCCCGAGGGTCGCGCTTCCCCGATGACCACCCACAGGGGTGGCGCGACCGCAACCCAGGCGGCATCGCCCGGCGCGCACGAACCAGCGACGCCGCCGAGGCCGATCGCGGCCGAACCAGCGACGGTCCTCGCGACCTCGGCCGCCAAATCGGCCTCGGCGCTGAGGTCGCGCCCCGTCGTCGCCGAGGTCGCGCCCGCCTAGGTCCGCGTGACCTCGAGCCGCCAGTCTGGCGGTGCGGAGCGGAAGGCCAGATCGGCCTCTGCGCCTCCAGTGCCTGAGGTCGCGCCCCGGGCGGCGACGGCGTCGCCCCCGAGGTTGCGACCTTAGGCGGCGACAGACGATTTACGACCAGATCTGGCGGCGGTTAGCCGGCCACCGGAGTTGATTTTCAATTTTTTTTTTTAAATAAAATAAAAGCAAAAGCCCATTTGTAATGTAAAATTTGCCAAACGGTATTTATGCTAAAGTTGCATTGGGTCTGATGGGCTTATGTGTTGGGATTTGCAATGCGTCCGAAAGCCCAAGCTCAAACAGCGGTGTGTTTCTGGCCTTCTCCCAGTTCAAATTAGCTCAGAAGGAAACTTTTCTTTCGCCTTTTGCTTGCCAGCATTCTGGAGGTGAGCCACCCACAAGATCAAATCAAAAGTTTGGGTCGGACTCTAGTCTCTGTTTTTGTTACTTAAGAGCAATAAAAGTTGGTGCATAAGACTTTGAGTCTCTGTTTTTGCTATTGAAGAGCACCCACAAATCGAATTGAAAGTTTCGGGTTTGTGTCTTGTGTTTGAAAATGAGACATGAGTCTCTGTTTTCACTATTTGATGATGTGAGTTGTGCATTTACTTAACGTCACAGATTGGTGAGCTGGTTGATTTAGTTTTCCTGGCTATGGGATTTTCTTTTAGTCAGTCTTACTCAAAATATTCACACAAGAACAATCTACAGATACTAGACACCACCTTAAACTTGTTTCCGCCCTAAGCTTGACTCTTATTGAATTTTTAAAGGTGCTTATTGTTTGATAAAGAGGTTGATTGCAGAGAGGACTCACATATAAGAAATTTAAAGAAGAGAGCTGTTAAAGATATTTGGAAATGCAAAAGGCAAAACTTGTTCATGAGCTAAAGTTACAACTGAGAACACTCGAGTTATCCGCATTCGTTAGCTAGATCCCTTATGATAACAAACTTGGGGTGGAATCAAACCGGTCAAACTAGTTGCAGTCTAGGTAACTTCGACAATTATCTTGGGAAATTTTCTAATAGGGTTTCAAATGTGCTCATTTTCTCAAATAAGAATCTAAAATGAATATTCTTTCAAAAAAGGCCAAAAATGACTTTATTTTTTTATTTTTTAAATAAGAACTTGAAATGAACCATATTTCAAATAAGAGTCCGAAGTTGCCATATTAGTTTCAAAGAATGACCTAACATCATCAGCTAGTCAAGGGCATTTTCATCATTTACTTTTTTTTCTTTTTCTTTCCTTTTTCATTTTTTTTAAAAAAAAAAGAAACTCAAAAAAGATTTTTTTTTAAAAAAAAAACAGATATAGGCAAGAAGGGCTGCCCTCCCTCGCCTGTGGCCGCCAGCAGAAGGGTGGCCCCAGCTCTCCCATCTAGGTTTTTTTATTATATTTATTATTTTATTTTTAAATTTTTAGCCTTTTTTTTTTTTTTGAGTTTGTGTTTTTTATAGAAAAAAAAAAAAGGAAAAAAAGAAAGAAAGATAGAGGAAAGAACATAAAATAAAAAATTCAAGACGAAAATGTCATTGACCAACCGACGAGGTCAAGCATTTTTTTGAGAATAATATGACCATTTTAGGTCCTTATTTAAAATAAGATTCACTTCGAACTTTTACTTCAAACAATGAGAACATTTAAATCATTATTTAAAACAAGGTTCATTAGAACCCTTATTTGAAAAAATGATGACACTTTAGATCCTTATTTATTGCGAACAAACTAATTTTGCAACTTGTTCAACTTTTTGGGGAATCGGATTTGCTTATAGTTTTGAATGAATACAAATGAGGGAGCTACCCTATTTATACAAAAAAAAAACTTCTCTAATTACAACCGTGGACCTCCAACTCAATTTGACAGTAGAGATTGATGAGAAATCTCTAGAATGCAGGTATATTTTCTGTTTTAATCCTAAAGAATACTTTAGAACACCCTTGTATACATTTCCCATATTATCATTAAGAATATTTCCAGAGTAGTCAAGAAAGATCCTTAGAAGTTTCCAAACTTGCCCAATTATCTTGGATAATTCCTTGCAACATTATGTTTTGAAACCTCGGGACGTTACACCAGCATGGTACTTGTCTTCTAACCCTTTTGGTGCTGCACTTTTAGAAAGTTGTTACGACCTTTATCATGGAAGTCTTTTAGGTACATCCAAGAACAACAAATGATTAAATATCTTTCGATTGATCATTTTAATAGGTTGAGTAAGAGAATGGAACCTCTGTGAGTGCCTTCTGTTGGTTTTAAGCTCATATTCTGAAGCATGAATCATGCAGGGAGTCTACTTTCTGCAGAATGGTTCTGTTTAGGCAACTGCAGAATCAACTTAGCTTGCCTCCCTTAGTAGAGTAGGGGCTTGGATGAAGTATTTTTCCCTTTCGCACTTGATATGTTTAGAGATAATGTGGAACTTCGGGGGATGAAATGCGGAGATGCCTCTGCGAGCATACATTTGCAGGGCAAGGAACCCTGTCGATATACTGCATCAGTTCAATCATCTCTTCATCAAGACACTGATTTGATCGGATCGATTTGAGGACCTCCTCGGAAATTGCACTTGCTTTAGCGCTTCCGGACTTTTTGCACTTGCTGCAGCTTCTCGGTACTCATTACTTGATATAAGATTTGGGAGTTCACATTCGTCCAAAAGTGTTGAAGATATGCACAAATCAAGCTGAAGATTGTAATCAATCAATCCAAGATTACTGAAGATTGTGATTATTTATTTATGTCAATCTGTGATTGGATTTGATTTGTTGAATATTCTTTTTCTTTAGTTAGACATTTAATGTATTATTAATAGGACATCATACAATGTAAATCAGATATACAGAAATACAAAAAAACCTTGATTTCTTCTCTCGTACTTGGCCTATTCCTCCATTTCTGACATGGTATCAGAGCTTTACTTTTCAACCTAGCTTCCGCCAAATTCTTCCATTACCCTTAAAAATGTGCTTTATATTCCTCAGTTTAAATTCAATCTTATCTCAGTGTCAAAAGCCTGTGAGAATAATTCATGTCGAATCCTCTTCAATTCTGATACATGTCTTTTTCAGGCCCTTTCGATTGGCAAACTGACGGACTTGGGTAGTCTCTCACAAGGGTTGTATTTTTGGACAAGTTTTCCCAAAAATATTGATTTATCATGTTTTTCTGTAAATAAAGAATCATTGTGTAACGTTGCTACCAATGATAAAGCTATCATTTCTCATCAACGTTTTGGTCATAGTGCTTTCTTTCCACATCCTAAATGTGATATATGTCCTCTCACAAAGCAATCACATGCCCCTTTTTCCACAAGCAAGTCCCAAACTACAGAAAATTTCTCTTTAATTCATGTAGACATTTGGGGACCCTATCATACACCACATCGTGATGGGTCTCGTTTTTTCTCACTATTGTTGACGATCATTCTCGTGCTACATGGGTCTTCCTTATGTAGTCAAAGAGTCAAGCTCTTTCTCATTTGAGAGATTTTTTCACTCTAACCAAAAATCAATTTAGAAAAACTGTTCAACGCATTCGAACAGATAATGGGAAAGAATTCTCTAGTCATGATTGTCAATCCTTATTTTCCTCACATGGAATTCTACATGAAAGTACGTGCACTTATACACCTCAACAAAATGGGGTTGTTGAGCGGAAACACCGCCATCTTCTAGAAGTAGCACGTGCACTTAAATTTCAAGCTTTCATTCCTGAAGCTTTCTGGGGAGATTATGTGGTCACAGCAGCCTATTTGATCAATCGCATGAAAACTAGGGTTCTCAATGGACGTACCCCGTTTGAGATTTTATTTAAAAAAATGCCTGAAGTAGATCATTTGCGAGTTTTTGGCTGCTTGTGTTATGCTGCTGCTTTGGGTCCTCGTGATAAGATGAGTCCCCGAGCTAGACGATGCATTTTTATGGGTTATCCAACCTTTCAGAAGGGATACCGTGTTTTTGAGCCATCGACAGGTGATTTCTTTGTAAGTAGAGATGTGGTTTTCCATGAGGATGTGTTCCCTTTCCAGGATGAAGTATCTTCCATTGAATCTTCAAGCTCAAATCAGCAGAACAGAAATTTTCTCTTTGAGGAAGATTTATCACTTAGTCCACACTATATATATGTTCCGACTTCTTCTCCCGTGATCGAAACAAATGCAGCATCTTTACCTATCTCAGAATACTCAGCTCCGGACTCTACAGTATCGATTGAAGAGACATCTAATTCAGAAGAATCATCTCCAACACCTGATCATATTCCTCCAAGACGGTCAGGACGAACCACTCGTCCCCCAACTTGGACAAAGGATTATGTTTGTGCGTCACTCAACTCATCAGGTACTCCATACCCTATCTCATCTTATGTCTCGTTTGATTGTCTATTTGCGGAACATATGTGCTGCATTAGTCGTATCTCTGAAGAAATAGAACCGTCATCTTATGATGTGGCCATTCGTGATCCACGCTGGCAAAAGGCGATGGAAGCTGAGTTACATGCCTTGGAAGAGAATCACACATGGGATATAGTACCCTTTTGTTGATCGTAAGCCAATTGGCTGCAAATGGGTATACAAGATTAAATATAAGGCTGATGGTTCAGTGGAACGTTATAAGGCTCGCTTAGTGGCAAAGGGCTTTACGCAACGTGAGGGTTTTGATTACCATGAAACATTCTCTCCAGTTGCCAAAGATGTCACCGTTCGTTCCTTTCTTTCTGTTATTGCTTTCCGGGACTGGAAACTACATCAAATGGATGTCCACAATGCTTCTCGTCAGTGGTATGCAAAATTCACTTCAGCCCTTACAACAATTGGTTTCAAGCAATCCAAGCATGATTATGCTCTATTCTCTTGGACTAAAGGTACGTCTTCAATCTACCTGATGATATATGTTAATGACATATTTATTATGGGAAATGATGAATTAGGCATCAAGAGACTTAAGGAACATTTGCATTCTAGCTTTCGTATTAAAGATTTGGGATCTCCCAAGTATTTCCTTGGCATTGAGATTGCTCAATCAGAGCTAGGAATTGCCCTTAGTCAATGGAAATTTGTATTAGAGATTATATCAGAAGCAAGCTTATCGGGATGTAAACCGGTGTCATCCTATCGATCGAACATCAAGCGACTCGTTGACTATGATGTTGGATCATCGTCTAAGATTGACGATCCTCCGCTTAAAGATCCATCCTGCTATCAAAGGCTTGTAGGGAAACTTATATATCTCACTATAACTAGGCCGGATATATGTTATGCAGTTCAGACACTTAGTCAATTCATGCATAGTCCGAAGGAGTCCCACGTGAACGCAGCCTTGAAGGTTATAAAGTATTTGAAGAAATGTCCAGGCCTTGGATTACTCCTTTCACGAGATTGCAATCTCGAAATGGCAGCTTATTGTGACACAGATTATGCCACATGTCCTATGAGTCGAAGATCGATCCTTTGGTTTTTGCATCAAGCTGGGAGAGTCGTTACTTGCATGGAAAATGAAGAAGCAATCCACTGTATCTCTTTCATCTGCTAAAGCCGAGTATAGAGCTATGGCTAAGACAGTTTGTGAAATAGTTTGGATACGAGGCTTGCTTTCAGATCTTGGGATACAAGTCAAAGGGCCAACAAACATATATTGCGACAATGATGCAGCACTTAAACTTGCAGCAAATCCCGTTTTTCATGAAAGAACGAAACACATTAAAGTTGACTGTCACTATACTCGATACAAAATCCAAGAAGGGGTAATCAAGACAAATGGAATTGGAAGCGGAAACCTGCGATATTTTTACCAAACCATTATGTCAAAGACAACATGCATATCTACTGAGCAAGCTTGGCGTCTTGGACATATACCAGCCGTCAGCTTGAGGGGGAGTGTTGAAGATATGCACAAATCAAGCTGAAGATTGTAATCAATCAATCCAAGATTACTGAAGATTGTGATTATTTATTTATGTCAATCTGTGATTGGATTTGATTTGTTGAATATTCTTTTTCTTTAGTTAGACATTTAATGTATTATTAATAGGACATCATACAATGTAAATCAGATATACAGAAATACAAGAAAACCTTGATTTCTTCTCTCGTACTTGGCCTATTCCTCCATTTCTGACAGAAAGAAATGGTCGGGCTAGTCCATGCCGCGCATGAGTTCCGTGACTGAACTCAAAGTGGGGTATTTCTTGAAATGGAGTTGGAAGCAGAGGTGCATCTTTGCAGACATAAAAGAAAAATTGGGAAGATTGTTGAGTCCCCTCTGCCATGATTATCTATTCGAATATGTGAATATCCAAGCAAAGAGCTACCTCCATGGGTATAGAAATAGAGTACTTTTACTTTTGGCAGGTTTAGACACTGAAATTTGGGATGAGCGGTAGGAGATTTTATTCACTCCAATAACTTATCTGTCAAAATGAATTCCTCATTTTTAGAATTTCTAATATATCTTGCATACATTGGAACATTTATCACTAACTATCCCAAAGTCTTTTTTAGGATTTACTCGGGACCTGAGCCAATTTCTTTTTTTGGTTGTTTCATTTTTAGTTACCTCTATGACAGAGATCTCCAACCTCACCCTCGGAATACCTGCAAGACGAGCTAGGCTTGTCACCCCGATAGTGATGGTGGTGGCGCCAGGAGGAGAAGAGAATGGTCGAGAGGCAACAGTAGACAAGGAGAATAGCGATGATCAAGCCCATGAGGGCGCCAAAGTAGCTTATTTCAAGCTACCAAAAAAGTTCAATGACTAAATTGAAATGGGTTTAATAGGTTATAAATGAGTTTATAAAGCATCTTTATTTCGTAAATCTATTATATAGATCCACGAAATTTAGCATAATTCATTTAAATGTTTTTGGGATTATTCAATAAATGGACCCATTTTTTACGGGTCCGGTCAGAAGACACTCGGATTCAAGTTCCAACAGCTTCCTTAATCCTTAAGCCCCCTCTCTCCGTTCAGATTTCCCGCCGCCGCCGTCGTCTCGCCGCCCGTCGGAAAAGATGCACGGCCGGCCTCGGACGGCGCCGAAGCCGGAGGATGCGGCGGCGTCCGCCGCCAAAGCTCAGAAGCTGCGGGCCCTTCAATCCCAGTTCCTCTCGTATCACCACAGCCGCATGTACTCTTCTTCTTCTCTCTCGCCCTGTCGCAGAATTCTCATTTTCCACTTGCGAGATCGAAACCGTCGCGCGATTAGGGTTTTCTTTTCTCGGAATCGATCGATTGGTGATGCGATGTTGCCGTGGCAGATACACGGAGGAGGCGCTCGACGCCAGCGCCAAGCTCCTGGAGATCAACCCCGAGTACTACACCGCTTGGAATTACAGGAAGCTCGCGGTGGAGCACCGCGTCGGGGAGTCCGGATCGTCGCCGGAATCCGTGAAATCCATCTTCGACGAAGAACTCAAAGTGGTGCGTTCTTTGCTGTTCTGAGCTTTTTTGGGATGTTTCGAGAGGATCCGAAGTTGGTCCCGCTGCTTGTCCCGCACCTGGGTTTTTCTTTGCTGCTTCGAGACTCAGGTTGATGCCTCAAAATTTCGCATTTTGAGATTAATTCGCGGCGTAATGCTTTAGCGATTAGTGGATTCCCGGTTCTCCTCCTCCTGAATGCGATGTGGGGTCGTTTGAGGTTGTGAGTTTTGCCTGCTGTTAGGAATCGGGAATGCAGAATTTGGCTCTTACTCAATCTTCAATGAGATTGTCTTCTCTTGCGAGCTCTAGGAGCGGAGTCTACGTATTCATAGCCTCTTTAGCTTTCCTCAGATTATGGTACAGTTGCAGGTATGCCTCGACAGCGCATGACTTGGATGTGTATGAATTGTTTTTTGTAGGTCGAGAATGCGCTGAGACAGAACTTTAAATCTTACGGAGCGTGGTATCATCGAAAATGGGTGTTGAGCAAAGGCCACTCGTCTTTAGATCATGAATTACGGCTTTTGGATCGGTTTCAGAAGGCAGATCCTCGGAATTTCCACGCGTGGAATTACAGGAGGTGGCAAATTTCATTCTGCAGGATATGTATATCATGATAAGCGCATTTCTCTTATTGTCTCTTCTTTCAAAATTTATTGCTAGATTTGTTGCAGCACTGCTGGGCAGATCTGTGGAGGATGAGCTGCAGTATACAGAAGATTTGATAGGAAACAATTTCAGTAATTACTCTGCTTGGCATAATCGTAGGTATGCTTGGAAGGTTGCTGCTTATGTTGATTGTTGTCAATTACACTGCTAGGAAGGTCATTTATGGACCTATTTTGGAATTTTACTGGAATTATAATATAATGAATGGTGGGATCACTTGTTTTAGCTGACCATTTCTCCAAAATCCTGAGGAATTTGTCTCTTTTGTGATAGGGACTGTGTCACTCCCTTGCACTTCATATAAGTTTGGTAATTATAAGAATGTCGACTAATTAGGGTCGTTTGTTTTTATTTTTTTTTATTTAAACATGTGATCCTCAAAATTAACCCCTCAGTTTATTCTTCTCGCTGTGCATCTACCATGTGAAAGTTTCTCTGCCTTTTATGAAAATTAGAGGGAGAAATACAATTGCAAATTGATTTTAATTGCATTTTTTCAAACTCATGACCTCATCTCTCACCTGGTAAGAGATTTTTGCAGTATGCTGTTGTCAGAGATACTGAAGAAAAAGGAACAAGAGTCATCTTCTCAAGATATCATAAGCAAGGAGTATGAGTTTGTACTCAATGCGTTATATACTGACCCTGACGATCAAAGCGGTTGGTTTTACCATCTTTGGCTTCTTGATCAAACATTCAAAGCCAAGGCTCCTTTGCTTGTATCTTCTTGGCCTGTTCCTGGATCTGATCTCGTTATGTCAGGAAATGTGTCCCTTGCTGATCATCCTTTGTCTTCATTCTCTGAGTTTACTGTTGCTTTAGAAAGATTTCCTGTTGTCCTGTATTTCAATCAGAACGTCGAAGGTGTAAACTCGTCAACAGTTACCATTCAATCTACATTTGTTCAGAATGAAGATGTTACATGGAAGCCATTGTCACTGCAGAATTCCCAGGCTTCTAAAGTTTGGGTAGGATATCTTGATTTATCTGGTGTAGATCATCATTCTTCAGCACCCTATACTGTTGAGATTAAGCTTGGACATCATCAGGGCATCATGTCATCAAATGGTCTACAGCTTAGTATTCCTTTTGATTTATCATTTACAGTAAATGTAAAGCCATTGGAAACCCAATCTTCTAAAGATGAGAGAGTGGTATGGGAGGAGGACAAGTTTTGTGCTTGTGAAACGCATTTGCAAGTAGCCATTCCATGTCTTTGTTATGATGGAATTGCAGTGGACAATAAGTATGAGCCAACAACTTCAGATTGGCAGATTGGAACTATAGCTGAAGAGATAAGTCAAATTAGGAACTTGTTGGCCATCTCAGATAGGTAAACCTGATCCCAAAGCTGGGAAATTATACCTCTGATCAGACTAACTCTGGTTAACTAATGATCTGTCTATTATGGTTGTTCCATTTTTCAGCAAAATTGGGAAAATCACACTGGCAAGATTGTTGATGGCTCATGATGCAATGTCATCTCCATATGCTACAAAAACTGCTCATGCTGAAGAAGTTCTTGGGTTATACAGTGAGCTGATGAAATTGGACCCATCTCACCATCAATACTATAAGGATGAGAGAAGCTTAGTTTTGTTGCAACAGGTAACTTACACTTTCTTTGAATTAGATCTTCCAGGAAAAGCATGTCTTTTCATTTTCAGTAATGGTAGGCTGCACATGCATTTGTATCTTTGAAATGACTGTTGTTTTGAAAGGATGACCTACTTTTGTGTCTGTCATTGCCTCATTGCTTATGTGATACTTCATTGCAAAAGTCAAAAGGCAAGAAGCTGGAGTTCGTTGGTGTTTACTATAGTCTAAGACACAAAGTTTCTCCTGTCAACTATTTGGATTCTGATGCTTTTTCAAGTGTCACCAAGCTACGTATAGCTTGTTTCTAGCATATGAATTGGTGTTTCCCAAGAATATATCATATTTATGAGATATTGTGAAGGGCTGCTGTTGTTTGCACTTTATTAGGCAATAAATTTCAATTTTTTCCACATGATATGAAATTCGCAATGGCATTTGGGAGGTGTGGGCAAGTTTCAATGAGACTGTTGTTTGACTGTAAATGAGGATTACCTCATTCTTCTGTGCTACTGTGAATGAGAATGAAATGAGCTAAGAGATTAACATTTTTATTATTCTGTACATGATACTGCAGCTGCTTTCCAGCAGGGAGACGCTGTTGAGGTACTGCTTTTGCTATGGAGGCATCACTTCATCCAGTACTTATGGATCCATATGTCTACGTCTGAATAATCAGTCAATATCTCGAATGGGATCATTTGATAAACTGTTATGGGTTCAAATGCTAGACCTTGGTGACAACGAACTTCATTCAATTGAAGGTGAGATATTATAGATTCTTTTTTGACCTTTTTTCTTTTCTATTCTTCTTTCTTTCTTTTTTTTCGCGGGGGGGGGGGGGGGGGGGGGTGTGGTTGATCCTGACTTTTGCTGGCTTAGTTGATTTAGGTGATGTATGCACTTTTCTTTGTGCAGGCCACCCAAAGTTGATTTACTTTACTAAGTAGATGAGCTTCAGCTTTTACAGTAATATGTGTAGTTTAATTAGCCTACAAGAATTTTCTCGTGGGACCTTTTCAAAGACAAAATAACACAAGTGATTTCATAATAGCACAGCCTCCCTTTTGTGTAAATATCTGCTGAAGTTCATCGTTAAGAAGTTCACATTTCCCTTGCTTGTCTTTTCCCATCTACATGAGCCAGGGTGAGTGTGTTCATTTTGTTTACAGTTCTCCGCCCATCAAATCAGTGGTTGATCACTTTACTCTGCACATGTGTGAGTTAACTACTGAGCCAATACCTGTGCTTAGGTTAAACTGGGTCAAAATGTTGTAGCTGTTCAAAAATTCAAATCGTTTGGGCTATTCAGGTTTCTTTATCTTATTAAAGTGCAAAAAGAATAAAATAAAGAGTTAGCTTTGCACTGGTTCTGTTTCAGGACTGGAGGCTTTGCAGCTTCTTCGTTGCTTGAACCTGGGAAGAAACAAACTGCGGAGTTTCACTTCGTTGGACCCTTTGAGATATCTGCAATCCTTGAAGGTGCTGAATATTTCTGACAATGAGATAGGGTTACATTCTATAGACACCACACGCTACTCGTGCTCTGCTTCTCCTCTGTCCCATAATGGAGAAATTATCTGGAGCGATGATGTTTTTCCCCCTGAAGATGCCGATGTGACAAACTATTGGGAAGCTTTTATGGTGTTCAAAAGTTTGGAGTTGACACAATTAGATGTTGTAGGAAATGCGGTCGCCAATGAAAAGTTCAAGTCATTTTTGCTGAAGATTCTGCCGAAGCTACAGTTTCTGGATGGTCAGAATTTGCATCTAATCTGAATTTACTCACAATTCCTGAGTTTCTTGCTTTTGCCTTCCTTTCTATACGGCTAGTACATCTGCGGATCTCTTTGTTCTTTACTAGAACTCATGGGGACTTTGCATTTGTTATACAAACGTACCTTCTTCGTTTCCTTTTTGGCCATTTACCTTCTTATCAGACATTCATTCCCTCGATATAACTAATTTCTACGCTTGGGTGTGTTCAGTGACAAAATTTAACAATTCAATCATCTACAAGGGGAGAAAGATTACAGCACATTGTGCGGTAGTCTCGGTGATAGATAATTGCTTGCTATCAAAGAAATGTAGATAGATGATAGCTCATGACTACAAGATTAATGAAGAGGGCCGACATCTCTCCCCTGGTGAGTGTTGGTAGTTCTGTGCCTTGAATCAGGGAATGCCACCATTGCTGGATTTAAACAATGAATAATTTCGTAACTTCACAGAACGGCTAACCAGTCAATGTGCCAGACACCACTCCAACTTGTACATACAAATCGTCACCTCGATTAAGGCAATTAAACAGGAGGGCAAAATTGGTGGCAACAAGATATTTGATAAATGAAGGCAATGGAATGCAACAACTACAAAGGGCAGGCGACCGACCCAAATTTAGGCACGTGCGTCTACTCCTTGGGAGTTAAAATTCACTATGACAAAAGAACCGAAATAAATTGACGGACGAAAGTCCAAACCATCCTTCAACAATCGAACCCTCCTCGAATAATAACAGCAAGCAATTCTACTCTTGTAATGGAAGAGCTCTTTTTCACTATTTTTCTTCTGCACCAACACATCTTCATAGAAAGCAACTCAAAATTAGCCATTGAAGCTGTCCGGGGACCCAAAACAGAAGAAAGCAATGCGAGAATGTCATTCCTCTTTCAACTACATTCCATGAAAATGCAGTTCAGAGTCGTTTGTCTACTGATTCATTATCCAACTACTCACGATGCTTGGGTGCCAGCAAGTGAAAAATGAGCAGTAACTGTCCAAGCCAATAAAATAAGCGATGGCTATGCAGAAGAATTGACCAGAACTTCCAGCTACTCTTGCAGTGTTTTCCTCAGGGCGTCGTTGTGATGCTGGGGTACAGATCGTTTCAAAACTTCTTTCCATGGCATGACAAGTGTTGGTGCCAGATATCCAGAGGTTCACAAATTCTTCAGGAAAAGAAAGAAATTTTTCCTAGTATTGAAGTTAAGATGATAGAAATGGAGTAAATTTGGAGCAAGTCATCCAGCTCTCATCATGAGAAACCTTTCGCATCTTTCAAGTTACGGAAAAGCCAAAGGAGATCAACTATTATATGTAAATTGAGCCACAAAAGGCACACAACAGTTCTCCCCTAACTTGTGCTTTAAAATGAACCAGGAGCACTCATGATTTGCAGAGAAAAATTGGCTTCCTTCCAAGCCATATTGGGATGAGGAAGAAGCAGGTAGCATAGAAAAGAAGCTGCACGATGTAGTAGGGAACTGCCAGCAACTGGAAGGAACGTATGCACGGAAGTTTTCAACTGTGCAACGTCTAAAGTCACTAAAACATATCCCAGAAAATTGTAGGTGCTCCGCCCATGATGAGAGAGAAAGCAATAATGTCATGTGTAACTATAGCCTCAAACTCATCAACCAGAAGATGAAGGTCTTGAGTTATCTGCTAATCTATTCCTGATGTTGGAGTTTCATCGGTGAACTTCCAATTCCACTTCAACTAAAACATACAAATACCTTTCTATTCCAGATATTTGAGATAACTTCAATGTCAGTCATAACACTGACCAATTCTTCAGACAATAGTTGCATATAACTAATATCTAGAAGCAAAATGCCCCATGATTCATTATTAAAGATTTGGCTGTTATCCAGTGAGGCAGTGCAGAGGTAAAGAGCTAATATGCTTTAAACCATCCCCAATAAGAACTTAGTAGTACTCAATCAAGCAAAAATACAGAGACAACAGGCAAAAAATTACACCACCCGAAAAAATTTGATTAGTATATCCTATTACCCCTATTATCCTACTGATCGATGAAAGTATTTCACAAAAGTGATCAACAGTTTCCACTCAGATGCCGTACTGCTGAGACCTCAGAGAATGGTCCATGACCTTATGCGCTGAAAAACAATTACACAACCTGCAACATCAAATGCTAAAAATGACATTTTCATGTCATATTCCAATGCAAGTTCCATTTTTCACACTTAAAAATCACATGAGTATGTGCCTTAGGCTGTGTAAAACATGTTGATCGATATTTAGCCGTCCGCAAGGGAAGAGAACTGTGAATGCGGGATGTCTTTTTATTAGTTCCACAGCACCTCTCCTTTCCGTCTCCATTAGTGGACTACCTTTATACCTTTCTTGAGGAATTGGGCAGGCTAAAATGAAGAGCTACTTGTTTTATTTTGAATAACTAATTAATCATCAAGAAGGTATATTCTTGTCATTTTGCAACTCAGGATATATGAAGGAGTGTGGAATTGAGTGAATTCAACAATCGTAACACATATGTCTTACACATGCCCAATCAACTTCTGTGGCTCTTCACATCCTCTGGTGAAGATATGACGAGATTGCCTTCAGTCTCAACCAAATGACAACGATCAATTCAATTACCTATCTCAGCACAAGTCGGCCTTATATGATTAAGTTCAAACCTTGAGATTTTTAACAGTATAAGAACAAGTAAGCATTCATATTGCACGTTTCAAGTCAAAATTAAGTGAAACGAGAAACAATGCTTCTCTAAAAGCTTCTTCTGGACATTAAGATCATCCGTGTAAATTTGAGTAAGGATTGGGGAGTTGGATTAGATCAGACAGGTCCCTGCTCTTTTACCACAGGCAGCAAGCTACTAGACAAATTTACATCAATTCACTAATTATTTAGTTTAGTCAATAAGGATGCCAAGGCGTCGAGCATATTAACTCCAAAACAAGCTCCAATTTGTCTTGCTTTTCTGAAACGGACATGATGAAAACTGATAATTGGCAGCCAAAGAGAGGTGGAGATAGAACAAAACGACCAATCCAAATCCAAAGTTCCAACTTTCCAGTTCCAAGCTCGCATGTGAGAAACTATAAATCACACCTATGAAAGAGAACAATCTCATTGAAAAGCAAAACTTTATCCATTCATTAGCGTTGCGATACAATTCAATTACACCCAAACCTAACCACTTTGCAGACTCAAAGCGTAGCCCCTCCTTCATTACAACATAGAAGAGAACCAACAGAAGAGAGAAATTATAGTCAATCAGAAAGGAACCACGCGTTGCAAAAAGACGAGCTATGAGCCTAACCGGTCAAGAGCCTCTCGAGCGGCTGCGAGCGTCGGCTCCATCTCGAGCGCCTCCTGGTAAGCCTTCAGGGCCTCCTCCTTCGATTTCTTCGCCTCGTAGCACTGCCCCAACAGCAACAGCGCCTTGGCGCCGCAGCTCAGCTTCACGGCCACAGTCAAGTCGTCGATGGCCGAGTCGACGCGGCCGCGCCGGCTCAGCGCGAACTTCAGCTCGGCCCTCCGGAACAGCGCGTCCCCGCGCTCCCGATCGCTGAGCGACCGGGAGGCCAGCGGGGAGAGGGCCACGTCGAGGGAGTCGAGGGCGGAGGTGCGGAACCCCTGCAGGTCGAGGGCGAGGGCCTTGAGGATGTGGGAGGCGGCGTCGCGGGGGTCGAGAAGGATGGCCCGGTCGGCCTCGGCGGCGGCGTCCTTGGCGAGGGAGGAGGCGGCGGCGGAGCGGGAGGGGGCGGATCGGGCCTGGCCCAGGAGCTGGGCGCCGCGGACGAAGTGCTGCTTGGCACGGAGGCCCTTGCGGCCCCGGAAGCGGAGCTTGGAGAGGAACCGCTGGGGGATGTCGTGCATCGCCAGGAACATGAAGACGGTGACCAGCATGATGCCGGCCTGCAGGAGGATGTCGTACCACATCTTCGCGCGGTCGCTCTCCGATCGGGGGGCGATTTCGCTCGTCCGGCGACTTACTGCGACGAGATGGAGGGAGTCGAGTTCGTCGCGAGAGAGAGAGAGAGTCCACGCGGTAAGCGATCAATCGCCGTCCCGTTTCGCTGCTTCTTAACTGAATGAAAACCAGCCCCGGCGGCGGTCAAAGAAGGATCTTGTCGAGACGGCACGATAGACTAGGCGGGGGACACAATGCTCGGACGAACTTTCTTTTCTTTTTCTTTTTCTTTTTTTTAATTGGGGTAATGTGGACTTGGTGGGGCCCAATTTCCTTCTATCGTCCTTCGAATATTTCTTTTTTATAATAATCGATCCATTTTAAAAGTGCGTATTTATATATTTATTTATTAATATCGACCTTTCATTCATTTAATAACTGCGGAAAGTGTGCTGTCGTTAGCTTGGCGGTCAATCCCATTGTGCGTGTGGGACTCGCCGCAGCTACTCATCCATTCAATAGGAACACCGCCCTATGACCAAAAAAGAAAAAAGAAAGAGGAACGCCACCCTAGACAAATGAACAAGGATGCTAATAAGAAAGATCCGACCGACGTGTGATGGTCAATTTGTGAACTCAAATTCCACTTTGTCTTTTCATAATTTACTGACGGAGACTTCAAATTCATATCAATCCATCAATTTCTAGTGCAGAGCCCAGCTAAAATTACGTTTTTAAACCAGCTAAAACTGGCATTAATTGAGATTAAAGTCGCCCACCTCAGGAATATTTGAGTATGGTTTAAACTGGGGCCTTTCCTTCATGTGGAAAATTCCCTAATTCCGGGGCTCTATTTGAGCAAAAAATGAATTTTATAACAATTTCGAAAGTGCACATGCTAATATGATGGCGATCGGGTGTTCAGGTGTTCTGCCGTCTCCTGTTCATCGACGGTTGCAAACCGCATCCACGACTCACTCACAGGCCACCAGAAATCACCGTGTTGCTAAACCGAGCGAAACTACAATAATCTGCTGAAGCAGCTTTTCATCAAACCAGAATACGACCGACGTACCTAAGACTCGATCGACCCGGACTCTAAAGTACAGCTTGCATTAAAAGAAGCAGTGCTCGTGGGAAGAGGCTGAACCCCAGAGAATCATATGGATTAAATAAAATGCATACGGCAGTTGTTCCCCCGAGGCAGTTTGTAGTGGATAGACTTTGAATAACAGCTAGGCCGGAGAAATATTTACAGTTACCTACCACCAAAATGTATGGAGTCCAGGAAACGCCGAGGATCGGAGTTACTGCACTAATTAGACATAACCCAGATCCAACAAGCTTCGAGATGCAAAAAATACTTAAAGCTTCTATGTGGTCTCACTTCCCATTTGGATGAACTGCACTGGAGACTTCAACAGCTTCTTCAGCGAGTTGACGATGCTGGCAAACGATGGGCGCTGAGCAGGATCGCTGTCAAGGAAATAATCAAATGTTTAGACCAACAAAAGTTAGCAGCTAGGTAATTCAGGTAGAAACCAAGAGATTATTGGATGTTTCCAAGCCAGACAATACTGGTTGTTTCCAACCAACGATGTTGAGATGAACCGCCTTGTGAGACAACAAAAGAGAAAGGGAAGGAGAAAAGGAATAAAGCTCCAGTCTGGGAAAGTTCTTCTCTTCTTGCACCAGGAAAGCATCTAGAGGCAGTGCACAGCGATAATATGTATCCGCAAGCGCGCACACTATTTTCCCCAATCAAAGCGGCATGGACATTAACCGACATGCTAATATGAAAGACGTTCATCCAGTCCCTCAACAAATTGCTCTTTTATATTTCACCCTCTTTTATCATCTGGCATTTTTTACTCCTTCCATGATCTAGACTCCATTTCCGCTCAACTCAAAAAGGTGGTATTTCTAGTTACACCTAGTCCAAAACCAAGGCTAAGTTCAGCTCACTCTGAGAATGTCCGATGACCTTGTAGAATAATTAGACGGTGAGCACATGGTGTGGCAGGCAGCCGCAGCCACAACTCTTATACTTACAATGGCAAGCTTGGGGAATGAACAAAAGAAATTCACAGATGTATAATACAGAAGTTTGAAATCAAGCAAGTTGAGTCTTAAAAACCAAACAGGGACAATTTACTTATCACATCCATCGGGACAAAAAGAAAAGCTCTAATGAGTAATTTAACCCTCCCGACAAATATATTCATTTTCATATGATGTATGAGCCAGGAAGTTTAGAATGTGCTAGTGTCTACTATTCTTAGGGGCAGGCTTCATTCTGCCTAACACTGAGCATTTTCAGACACAGAAAACCACATTGATCTCTCCCCCTCCCTCTCTCTCTGTAAGTCCAGTGAAAATCGAGCTCTTTATACAAAATGGAAAAGGAAAATCAAAAGGCTTAAAGCTCTTACTCAGCCCAGCAAGATTCCATCAAAGAAGCCAGCACAGGGGAGGTATTCTGTGGAATGGCTAGTCTTCTGTTCTGGAAAGCAACAGCCCCGACAACCTGCGGGTTTGCACCATCAAAACCAATCAAAATGAAATTAAACAAATTAAGAAAGAGAAGCTTCACAATGTCTATATTCCTATAACTGTTGAGTGGTGGCAATGAAGACTGCAATAACCAAAACAAATGGATGGAAAGAAGATATAGAGTGAACCACCTAACTGGCACTCCATGGAAAGAAATATTATGTTAATACCTGGGGAGGGCTGAGTCCACTCCAAGGCTGTTGCAATGTCACAAGTTCCCATAAAATCACTCCAAAAGAATAAACATCAGATTTCTCATTCGAACGCTCACCCCGAAGAAATTCTGGAGCCATCCACTCGGGCTGAAAATAAAAGCAAGATGGTCACACGCTAATTGATGCACTAGGAAGTACATTCGCAACCTACGAGATTTTCCATACAAAATATGATCCGAGGAAGAAACAGGAAAAAACAACAATCACAAGAGAAAGCCAGACAATGTGAATCAGTCATTAACTCCTCACTGGGAAATGGAGAAACCCTTAATGTAATTGAAGCATAAGTCAAAACTTAAACAATTTCTGGAAGATGAAGAAATGGATTTGCATCTTTTGAAATATATATTTCAATGGTTTAAAATTTTTGTTGTTCCTGCTACAGCTGAATGGAACAGCTTAATCAACTGATATAACCCACTTACTAGCACAAGCAATACTTGATGCTTTCTACTATCTTATGGCTGTTTATCTGCCTAAAAGAGAATTCTTTCCCTGATCTTCTTATGTTTATGACTAGCAGATTTAAAGGCAATAGAAAATGGACAATAGATGCAACAGAAATGGAAATCAACATGTGAATGATGCAGGCGTGGGAGCATGTGTGTGCATGTTTATGTTCATTCCTCTATGCACGTGGGTGCACCAAGCACACACGCGCGCACTGTGTGTGTGTGTGTGTGTGTGTGTGTGAGTGTGTGTGTGTGTGTGTGAGAGAGAGAGAAAGAGAGAGAGAGAGAGAGAGACTCACTGTTCCCGCAACAGATTTTGATGATATAAACGTGTTTGCTTTAAATCTCGACAGGCCAAAATCAGCTACCTGTAAATCCAAATAAGAGGTTAGAAGTAAGCCACCAGGTGGAACTTTAAAATCAGAAGTACAATGATAAATTTGGATGATTACCTTCACCGTCCAGTTTTTATCAACCAGCAGATTTGGAGATTTTAGATCCCAGTGAACAATGGGAGGACTCAAATTATGGAGATAATTTAACCCCTTGGCCTGTTATAAAACGTGATGGTGAGTTAATTTTCCCCAGAAAGCTTCATAGAAGTAGAAGCAAGAATTTTACATATAATACAGACCACATCCAATGCCATTCGTAACCGTCTTCTTTGATCCAGCATCTCCCCAGAAGCTGGTCTGTGTATAAGACGATAGACACTACCCCTGCTCCGCAACATAAGAATCATGAGATGGTAAATGACAGAGACTCCTTAAGATGGATCGTACCAAGCCAAAATAAGTAAAACCTAATAGATTACCTAGGAAGATACTCTGTCACTATCGACAGATTCGGCCTCTTTGTGACTGCTCCCATGAAAAGAACCACATTTGGATGCCTCACGCGTTTCATTATTGCAACCTTAAAAGATACAGATATACAAATCTTAGTTTAGGGATGATGAAAACATACATACTGATTTTGAACAGAAAACCTTTGCATAATGCATGTAAGATTATTCATATACAGGTATTCCTCTGAGACACGTGCATCAACCAGTAAAAATGAAGAGATAAAGCAATCCAAACAACCAAGATAAAACACAAGCAATTCTCCCTAGCTCACACTTTGAAATGGCCATTGCGACCACATGGCTTACTTTTGTAATTAGTTTAATATTTAATTTTTAAACTTCCATATAACCGAGAATTTTACGATTGCAACTTGAACTGACTTCACCTTTCGGAATTAAAATACTCGGAGATCCTTTTCTTTTCTTTTGGGTCAACATACTCAGAGATCTTTGAATGCTTAGTTTTTTTCCATGTTAGTGAAAATCTTCAATTCTGAAACTTCTATGATGTAATTTATCAAATCAAGATTGCAACTTGGAATGTCTGCATCTTTTTTAACTTTAACAACTCAGAGAGCTGTGAAACCAGTGCAAGATGAATATTTTGATTTAAACTAGGATAAAAGCTACAGAACAAAAATGAATTTGCATAAGAACACAAACATTGAATTTTCCTAAAGTCCTACAAAATGTGGACCATAAACATGTATATTTTTCTAGGTTAGTTTCAATTCAAGAATTTTAACTTCAAAAGGTAGAACCATGAGAGAAAAAATATTAACAGCCACGCGATGTAGACCCAGTTAGCGAAATATGCAGAAAGCATATACCACTCTTACTTTCCCTTGGATCTAATTGACCTCAGAAATCCAGAACCAGAGCATGTGCTCTCGAATGAATATAAAATGAATATCAAGGAAGGGAAGAAAATGAGAGCAATAGAAAGAGCGACAACAACATAAAAAGACATACTCTTGAGGATGACAGTTTGTCATGAAGACATTAATTAAACAACAAAAAAGCAAAGGTGAGACAACAGATCGGAAAGGTACTTACCTCTCGTAGAAACTCCTTCAACTGATCATCATGAAAATCCTGCAATGACAGAACCTTGACAGCAACATCCTGCATTGTATGAGTGGAATCACTATATGAAGCCAGCTAAGGGCTTGGCCTACATAAACTAGCCCGGTTTGTTATGGTTCCTCTTCCTAAAACAGTGTTGCCCATTGGCAATTTAAAAAGAAAAAAATAAAGGAAAAAGATAAGAGAGAAATCTTGTCTCAGACTACTTGTCTTCTTGTACTTGGATCTCCAAGTTTTTGGAATATTCCAAATTGCACTTAAGCATCCAAATCAGGGTCAATACCAGCAAAAACATCTCTGAACAAGGTTCTAGCACCATGCCAAATGTGTCCGAAGAAGAAGAGCAGAGCAAACGAAGCATGTCATGTGTACTATTTATCTTAAGTTCTCTATTTTAGAAAACAACATTGGTCCTGGCCTGATAGGATAGCGTCCACACATGCTCCAAGAACAGGATCATCGGTGATTAAGTGAAAAAATTCAAGTTCCTAAAACTTGCTGAAACTCTAGATTTCCCAATTGCAGTTCTAACCTAAATAATATGATAAGCACCGACTTCTTCCGCTGGAAAAGGACCAAATAGAAATCTATAGAACTTATGAGCACAACAATCACAGAATGCAATCTTCTCTTAGGCAATCAGCGTTTTAGGAATAATAACTGTGTACAGCATTGCAATAAGAATAAAAATTGAGCACAGTATTGCAACTCCTAGCAGCATCAACTATAAATAATCTTAATGAAATAAAGCTCTATATGAAGATAAGGATGCTAACCGATCCATGCCACTCTGCCCGATGCACAGTCCCAAAGGAGCCTGCAAGCCAATCAAAGTATTTATATTCATGCTACATTTATGTAACCGAAAAGTGCAGAGTGGACAAGAAGAAAGAGAGCCAATACCAGCACCAACACGTTCCTTAATATGCAACTCTTCCCATGAGATCTCGAGCCAATCCATTGCAAGCGAAGGTTCAAGATTCACATATCTTGGAACAGTAATTGCAGCAAAGTTGCCTTTACTCCCCAACTCCTCCAACTCCAACTGATTGGAGAGACTTACATCAAGTTGCTTGGTTGTGTCCTTGGAACTTTGGTTTACAGCTATACTGATCTCTTTTTTGCAAGTTTGGTGCATGATATAATTTCCCTGAACTTGCTTACAAGAATCGGTTGTTGATGCTCCAGTAGAAGCATCCAGAACTTCAGACACGTTCAACTGGAGACTGGATGGTACTGGATTATCATACATGCAACAATTTATATTATGTTTTAACTGCAAAGGCATTGCCAATCTTTCTGCTCCTGAACAAGTCATCTTCCCTTTATCACCTTCTTCCCAAATGCCTGTAAGAGATTAACAGTGCAGTTTTTACTTTCTTAAAGCAAGCATACCTTTTTATAATGCATAACGTGCAGTGGGTTGACATTAACATCAATCAAAAGATGTTGCTTAGGCAAGTTATGATTGTTACATTCAACATCCATTTTTAAAAGCAAGACTGCAACAACAGTACTAATAAAAGGGTACAACTCCACAAAGCACCTCAGGAACAAGAACCAGAGGTGAGAGAATGCAATCACAAATTTCATTATCTAAGTGTGTGTTTGTTTGAGTGAAAGAATTTGCCACAATATAAGTTTTCTAAACTTTTCACACATGATTTGCTAATCAATCAACAGAAAACCATTTACGTTCAAAGAAAATATGTGAGCTTAAAGTTAGGATATAAATTCCCTAACTAGAAAAGGGGTAACATTTCCTGGAAAAGGATTTCCCGGAAAGCATTTTCTTTTATCAGGAAGTTTTCCCCAAAACAAACACATCCTACATGGTAGAGGAAAAGAAGGGGGATGGATGCTGTCAGGGTAGATGAGGCTATTATCTGAACCAAATTGAAGACTTCATCTGCATATGAAAAGTACAGAATTTAAACTTGAATGATTTCATCATGACCAACAGCTATTTCAGCCTGCCGACAACCATTAGATAAAGAAAGAAGAATGATCGTCTGTTTTTCTATACTTACTGAAACATTTGAAATCAAACAGAAGATTGTGTAGGAAATATGCTAACCAAAGGAAATAGTTAAGAAGAAATGCGAGATGAGAACTAACCATGTTGATGAGATTAACTCTTTACAGGGCCTAGGCCTGAGGTCGAAGTCTCACCCCTCAACCTACCCACCTTTTTTTTTTTTTCGGACAACTACCTTAGTACCCTAAAAAGACACAAAGATCTGAAGTTTAACTAATCACAAAGGCAGAAATATTTAGTTGACCAACTTATTCAGTTATTCAATGAGGGAGAAAAGCCAAAATCAAATCGATGAGAAGTTAACCGGCAGGTTAAATAAATTTCACCACAGATGCTCTCAATTATTATCTACATTACAAAAAGCTAATCCACTTCCCTAATATGTTCATACATCCTCCGAGATTTCCTTCATTGAATACAGATATTGTAAGTTCAAGGTATTCAAAACTGTATACCTGAATGGGCATCATCAGGAAGACCACATCGTGCAGAGCTTAAAATTTGACATGATGAGGCTTCATCCTTATAAGGTTGTTGAAAGTCTCTCAGATGAGAAATTTCAAATGGTGATGGCATCAAAGAAAAAAAGTACCCATTGATCGAAGAATCAGGACCATGAACATTTCCTGGTTCCCCGACAAGATCCACCACATATTCCCTGTAAGAAAAATTATAAACCACAATAACCAAACTTTAATGGGGGCAAAAGTTGAAAATAAATTTTTAAACACTTGCAATGCCTCAATTGAAAGTCAACCTAACGAAAAGTTCATGACCCATGAACTACGAACTATAATGATGACATATGTAGAAGAAAGTAATCATCCAATGGACAACAGTGGAAATCACTGAAATGGTTTTAATGAGTTAAAAGTTCAAACGAAAGTCATTCTTATGATATCCATTTAACAGGAAGAAATCAAGTATCTTTCAGTCAGATAAATTACCTAGATAGTTGCCTTTCATCTTCAATTTTGACAAGACAAGATGACTGATGATCTGTCTTACAATACATGCAACCTCGAGCTATCCGACAAGGTAACCCAATGTTGTCCGCCAATTTCTGCACGTGCAATAGCCATTGTTATTTATGTGAAGTTAAACACATATCCTCACAACTAATTACCAGGCCCAATCATCTCAGCACCAAAATAAAAAAAGTAGAGTGAGAAACAGACAGAGAGAGGGAGGAGGGAGGGAGGGAGCACCTTTGTCTTAATTTAATTTCACCAAAGTGTGTAGCTAAAAGAGACCATGGTAAAGAGGCTCTAAATTATCTTCTATTTCCCACTGATACAAGCATCTACATAGTGCATCTATCATGCACTTAAATAATACAGGAAGTTAAAATTACTAATGCTTCTGATCTCTTTTCTTAGTGATGACCTCAACGAAGCATTCAAAAGGTCATGATTGAGTCTAGATGTATCTCAAAAAGTTTAAGTAATATATCTTAAAACTCCCGATGTAGAGTTAAACCACAATATTGCACTATTTCTAATTAGATTATACTTCCCTAGAATGAAAAGAGGAGTTTCTCCCTGAAATTACCCATTGTGAACTGCATGTCCTATAACGATTCATTAATTCGCTGGGCCTTGCTGCAAGTAACTCCACTAACAGCCTCTAACCATCATCCTAACTAACTGTTCTAACATCATAGCTGTCACTTAATACCTCCCTATACATCATAAGTCAATTGCATAGTGGCTTGTACTGTCCAACAATCACTGATGGCAGTAAAAATCAACAAGTAGGGTGTCTAAGCTTCAATAACCCTATTTCTGTTGTACAGTGAATAGTATTTTCCAAAAGTAGTTATATGGCTGTCATAGCATTCCTACTTTTTTCTTATGGCACAATAGTGCACTTATTACAACTAAAATGTTCTTGTTACATAGAAGCTATGGCAGTGATTTCAGAAAGCATCCTCTGAATATTTTGCTTTAGGAAAACCATGTTAATAGATCTGCCAAATGCAACCTTTTCTCATGCAATATGTCAAGCTCAAGATTAGTGCAATCTTGCAGCAATAAAGAAGAGTATCTTTAGCAAACACACTTCTACCATAGTGGTTCTATGAGGACGATGGAATTGTTCACTTTTTAAGTAGGACTTACAAATAAAGTATCCTTCTTACCTTGAAAAGGATGGCTCGATGTCTACAGAGACCCATAGACAGGCTACCAATGGGAAAAACTATACACTTATTGAAGTCCTTCAATCTCTTGCTAACCACTTTCCAGCGCTTGTGGAGATCACCTTGCTCCCCTGGGAAATTTCCCCTATATAATTTAACAGACTTTTACAGACTAAACATTAGAGAAGCTTTAAATGGCTCGATCTTGACTGTGCCATGCTCTCTTCCAAGGAAGTGTTGCCTTCTATGAACAAAATCACTTAATTAGATGGCAGCAATGGAGGAGGTTCAGACATACCCCATCGAGATGGCAACGAGCCTGCCTAGTCTCTTAACCAGGACTAAAGTATTCTCTGAATCAGAAAACAGTTCTTGTGCTTTATCTTCCAACTCCTTAAGATGTGAATCCCCTCGTTTATCAATAAGAACAACTTCCATAGAAGACTCGCCGGGTTCCACCTCTTGAAGCGACATCAATGATGGCAGCCTTCTTCCCTCCTCTAAGTCGTTGCACATTATCCATAGATATGGATTCATGCCCAGTATGTTATAGAACCCATCAGATATTTTGTCGGCATATGATAAGCACCCACTAACCTGGAACAAGCAAAAGATCATATCCATCGAGGTTCGACATTGAATTTAAGTTGTTGTTCAACTTTATCCCAAGTCTAAACAAAACCGTAGGCGATTTAACAGAATAACAGGTGAAGAGTAATCAAGCATTTAATTACTTGAATGAAAGCGGAGGACCTCAATTTCGGAAGCCTTGACCCGGATTTATTACAATGTGCATGTAAAAAGACGAAATTTATCTCCTATGAAAGACTCGGACTAGTAAGGTGATGTATACCACCCCCTCCTAAGACCAAATTGATAAGCATGTTGCGACGAAGCAAATTGTTTCAATTAAATTGTTTCTTATATTAGCTTGGAACTGAAGACATATCAAGCACATGCGTAATCTTCTAAACAAGTTCTGGGGGGTAAAAAAAAAAAAAAAGGAAACAGCAAAGGCCAAGCATACCCAGAGACGATACGAGACGGTGTCTGCATTGGTACAGTCCTCCTGCACGCTCGCTTGCAGAGGTACGGGCTCAATAGAGAGGCTCGCTTGCGAGGTCAGTCTCCTAGCCAGAGTGAGTTGCAGGTAATAGCTCTCTCTGGTTCTGTGAGCCAAGCTCTTCTTACGACGCCCCTCCTCCTCCTCCTCCTCCTCCCGCCTCGGCCGAGTTGACTCGGTTCGCAAAAGCGAGTCCTTAACATCGCTGGACGCATTCCCGTCCAAAGTCGTCCCCGAGAAAAAGCTCGCCGCATAGCTACTCCCGCTCGACAGCCGCGGCAACGACACCTGCCGGTCGAAGTTCCGGTCGGCGCTCCGGTCCCGGATAGCGTCCGGGACGGCGACGTCGATCGGAACCGGGGCCGGCTCCGCGGGCGTCGGGGGCAACAGAGGCTCGCGGTCGCAGTCGTCGCTGGAGGAGGACAGCCGCGATTTCACGTGCCAAGACGACGACGAAGATCTGATCTTCTCTCCTTTTCTCTCAACGAACCAGTCGCAAAAAGTCGCGAGCTGTTGCCTCTTGCTCTTGTGCTGCTTGCCGTTGATGCCGACCGTCTCGCCCGTGAAGAGATCGGATGCAGGTGGATATTTCGCGACCGCGCGCTTCGAGAGCGACTTGCCGTCGCTTTCGACGCTAAAGCCGTCCCTCACGGCCCCGTTGTTGACGATGCTCGCGAAGCCCGTGGACGTGGCGGTGGTGGCGGGGACGGACGAGGTGATCTTCTGCTTTTCGTGATCCGACAGCTGCTTGCCGTTGGCAGATGCATCGTCCCCTCCTCGCTGATGTTGATGCTGATGGTCCGGAAATTGCCTCGGGAAGAAGTAAGTCGTCCTGTGAGGCATTTTTCCACCCTCTCACGAGCCTCACGAAGATCAGTCAACACTCAACGCTCCTCTCTCTCTCTCTCTCTCTCTCTCTCTCTCTCCCTCGCGGCGACTCCGCGCGGTCGAACTCGAACCTAACGGACAATGGCGACGGGGAATCGGCCGGAGAAGCGAAGCACGCGAACAGCCAACACACGAACCCGATCAAGAAATCTTCTTCGACGACCGAATAAGTACGTATTCCTCAAAGCCTCGACTGACCTCGCGGAACCGGGCGGCCGCGTCGGGACCGGTCCGGACCGACGTGACGGCGGCGACGAACGGCAACGATCGCGGCGATCTCAATGCCCGAGCTGTCCGCTCACCGACTGCACCGCGCGAAGAGGCCGGAGAAGACGGAGCCGAGCCGAGCCGAGGTGGACGGGGACCTAGAGCGACGCGGCGATGAGCGGCGGCGAGGAGATGGACACGGCGCTCTCATCCGCGCGAGCGAGAAAAAAAAGGAAGACTGGCGAGGGGGAGAGGAGGGAGGCGAGGCGGTGATGGTATTGGTGGTGTCGTCGTTGCCGGGCGCGAATCCGCGAGCTTCGTCTGTGGAGTGCACACGTAACACTTACAACGCGGGCCGTTGCGACACGTAAGGGGGGGCGCAGTGCGCACACCGGAAGGCGTTTTCGGGGGATAAGCTGCTGCGAGAAGGGGAGCGATTATAATATTTGGGCCGCTTAAATACGGTTGGGGCTCCGGACTCGGGACTCGGGAGGGAAAAAGGGAGGGGGCCCCGAAATGTCGTTATTGCCCCTTTCGTGCCCCGACGAAGGGGCTTTATCGAACGGTGGAGATTCCCTAGAGGTTGCGGAGTTGGAGCATCGTGCGGCTGAGGGGGACCGTCACCCGACTTTCCATATTTGTATTAAATTGTCGGCTCCACGTAACTAACCGATCGTACTATTTTCAATGTCATGCATACGGCTTATTTTGTATTTAGAATTCCGAATGCCCCCCTCTTATAATTAGCGCCATACTCTTATCTATCAATCGTCACATGATGCGTTGCGTCGAATAAATATAAAGGAAAATTCCTATTAAAGGATTTGCGTGAACCGGATGTCATGTTTTGGAAATACACGTAAAGGCAATATATTTGTACTGCTTAAATTGAAATTTGTTCTGCATAGAATAGAGGTACCCCGATCTTCGTTAATATCATAAATCATAAATAGGTTATTTTAGCTAACCAATTGTTTAGCTATGTACAATTGCCGCCACTGCCATGGTGGTTGCAATTGACATCGGCGACCATAGTGATGGGGATTGCCACTGTCGCAGTGGTGCAGCACAATGAAATCATGGAGGATCACAGGCAATGAATGCCAAGAAGCTAAGGCATCATGGGCCGTGGTGGTGGCACCCTAGGAAAATCTAGGCATCGCAATGATGTTTCCTAGGGTGCAACCCCACTAGATGCTTGCCTAAAGACAAATTCCTCACGATGGCCATGCGCAGTCTCGTATCTTCAAATGTGAGATCGCAAGAAAGCGAGGGGAAATCGCGAGCAACCACTACATGGGGTTTCTTGAGCATTATTTTCGTGTTTTCTCGTATCTTTCTTGTAAGAATTCTCTTTATCCAACCCGAGTCTATCCTCCCAAGTCCCAAATATCTTATCAAGCTATTTATCTAGACACATTTGGACTCATCCCGTTCAAAAGACATTGTGACCGGATGGGATAACGTGATGTATTATCCGTGTTAACCCATTTTAATACTACACACAATTATTTAATAGCCTAAATTTTTAAATCAATTTCAAATGATTTCGTGTGAATTCACACAAGATCAAAGCACAGGGTCGTCATTCCAATCTTTTCGGACCCTATTGGCTTTCCCTGCCGCGCATTTTCGGTCACACGTCAACACACCGCGCTCATACGCGAGCGTTCAGTCATCTTCCGATCACGCCGGTTAACGGGGACACGGCAGAATTTCACAACATACGAGGCAAGATCCCGGTCGCCAAGCCCGCCCCCATTTTATATATGCTTTCATTTCATACGAGGCGTGCGATGCACACCGTCCACATTTCTAGACGATGATAGGCTGCGGCCCGCACCGTCGAGCTCCGCTGGTTGGCTGCCCGGGACGGCAGATGACGGTGGGCGTGTCGGAAGGGGCTCGGCTGGCGCCAGAACATGCCGTCTGTCAGAAGTCCTCCCCCTGTCCCCGTCGCCTGCCTCCCACCTCATTCTCTCCTCCACTCGCGTGGCCCCGTCGGCTTTCTATTTTAAGCTTCTTCGAGTACTTATATTTTCGCTCGAATCGAGAGCTTTGGATTGGACACGACGCGATGCACCGTGCGCCAGGTTCCAGTTTCTGCCTTTCTTTTGCTTTAGTTATTGTTTTTGCCTGGGGTGGTGGGACACTGTTGGGTCCTCGAAAGGGTACGTTTGTAGAACCGAAGCAAGCCCCCCGAAAGAGTTCGTGCTTTTTTTTTGCGGTGATCGAGGGTATTAGGCGACCAAACGGTGCCGATTCTTGCGGTTTTGCGTGCTCCGTGGCCCGTGGAGACCGTGCAAATGTTAGTATCATGCTCGTTGGGATTGAACATTAGGCCTTTCCAGCGATGGTCATGTGGAATGATTTCATTAATACGGGCTCTAGTCGCCGAGCTGTATACATTTACAGCGCGCCGGTTGGAACCGAAAAAGGTGGATTTTCTTTATGTGAATGTTCAACAAGTGTCGTAAGGTGCTTGTCGACAAAATATATGTGATATGTACGCATCTTTTTGGTTATTTTATTTTTAGGAATTGTGATACGTCTAACCCAAGGCCGACCCTTACCCAAGTGATGCCACAAAAGAAAAAAATAATAATACAACAAAATTTATTAAAAAATGTTAATATCAACACCAAGGGTGCCTGACCCCAAAAAAAAAAAAAAAAAAAAAAAAAAAAAAAAAAGAAGTTAGTCATGTCACGGAAGATAATCAGCGTCCACGTCAATAATTTTCAGTGTAAATTGACCGAATGAATTCAATTGACAAAATATAAAAATATTTAAGATCAAATGGACCAAAGTGAAAGGTTTCTTAATGTAATCTGTTTAGAATCTTTTTCTTTTTTTTGGGTACCTTTTCCCCCAAAGAAGGTGTCACTTGTCCATGCCTGCTTACCCAAAAGAAGAAAAGAAGGAAATAATGCAGGCTTTCTCTTTCTCCCCTATTAGAATGCCGGCCTATTTGTAAAATGTGCGAGTGGACCATCATCACATCACCTCCAAAAGATTAACCGTGCTCGATAAACAGACAGGAAAACCGATTTAACAAGCTATGATGACCGCTCAGATTGCGTGACAGTATTAAACTCGTAACCATCCAACATCCAAAAGGAGAAATGCACGGTTGCACACATCATGGGGACAGAAAACTGCGGGTCAAATTTGACCGTCCCGTGGCGACGACCGATTCATCAGAAACGATGACTTTTCCCACGACTGCTTTCCCTTTGCCAGCAAGCTAATCCCATCCTACTGGTCGATCAATTAACGAGCCGAATTCAATGTACTGAGCACGGACGGGCGGGAATCGCCATTAAAAGTAACAAAGATGGTGAAATGTGGTCCTCCTCCGACGCTAATCATTGTACCCCGCCCGATTATTTTAGCCTGCTAATGACGCTTAAAAAAGAACTTAAGATTCTCGATCCCTCCAATCATCTTGTAGCTTCGTGGCCCTACAGGAGCAGGAGCAGCAGCCATCTCTCGATGGGGTTCTTGATTGGTGGGATTTGGCACATGACTTCGGGTCTCTTTTGGGAACAAAAGCTTGACCGCCCAGGCGGCTTATTCCATTAAAGGGAAGGGCAAGTTCTATTTAAAGAAAGGAAGGGTAGATCTCAAGCAGGCGATTTCTGAAAAGGAAGATAGGCTCTGATCCTTTTTCCTCTTTTTTTAAGAGGGTGGATGTTAGCGATTATTCTAAAGATGCCGATTAAGCGTGCATTATAATAAGTGATGATTTGATAATGAATTTTCCAAAATGTGTGTCACGGGAAAAGTCGGTGCTTTGTGAGTTTATAAGTTTTTCATACGTGAGCACTAAGCAAGTACCCTCAGGGCCATCAATAACAAAAATCATCTACAATGATTCGAACGTTTAAGGGATTTCCACTCCTTACTGGAGGATGATAAAATAGCTTGAATGATCCATGGCGAATAATTGCGTAGCAGATTGGCCGAAGGTGGTGGTTGGTTGTGACCGGTGATAATGGCCGATCCATGCTTCGACTTAAGATAACGAAAGGGGGCAAGCAGGAGTGAGATGGGACTATGTTCGAAGAGCGATGCGCACTAATCCCACGTGCCGAGGTTTTCTCCGAGGTTAAGCATGATTGCTATTAAAAGAGATAAGATGTCTCCGAAGCAAGCAGACAGTGGCAAAGCATCAGAGGATGTATTATTACGCAAAAGCTCGTGCGTTTGCATTTGCATCATGGTGAATGCCAACCGCATGACATAAAATTTATGAACACCGGATGGACTTTTGCTTTTTATTTGTTTAGTTAACATAAATTTTGCTACACAAGGCACGTTGACACTTTAAACCCACCCCCCCCCCCCAAAAGAAGGTTGACAAATAATTGTTAACATTAAAATGGGCGTATATCCTTTTTCATGATCTTCTGAAATTCGAATAACATTTTAACTTTTTTCAAGAAAGTAAAAAGGTTAGTCTTTTGGGATTAAGTTCATACATACAAAGCAATGGCTGTGGAATTAAATAGGGAACATGTTTTCAGTCATGCTGTGAACATGATCTGTCTATATTGACTTTTAATCTTAACACTTTTCTTAATCAAAATCCTACTGCTCATGGATTTTGACTATTGTCAAATCTGAAACATCAATAACTTTGACAAGATATAAATATTAAATATTGGCATGTAAACTAATAATTAATTTTTTTTAAACTTCTTTTAAAATGTAGAAGATATTCTGAATTTCGACAAGCATCGAATTTCATAATCTATCTCGCCGAACCAATTGCATCTTGACGGTTCATGCCTTTGCATGGCCAAACCAAACTTCATTTTGTTCTTCTTCTACTTGGAGAGGGAAAATTGTCCAAAAAATTATAAATTTATTGTATAATGGCTAATTCAGTTTTATAGCTTTTTTTTATCTGGTCCTATCCTATATCTATTTCCTGTATCTATTTTACACATATTGTGTATGCTATGTGTAGGTTGTAAGACCCTCCTCCTTTACCCAAACGTCCCCACTTGATGTGGTTTTGGGATGGGCGAGAGTTGTTTTGAGTGAGTATTGAAGATGGGTGAGTGTATGGGGATGGATGTCGATGGGTAAAAGCTAAATAAGGGATAGAATACGATTGGAACCAAGGAGTACAAGATATGCCACCAGCCAAGGATCAAGAATGGGATAGATGAAGCTTACCACCAAGACCTACAGAAATCACCAGCCAATGATACAGGACTTTAGCATTGAAGAAGCTCACCACCAAGGCCTATAAGAAAACCACTAGCCAAGGATACAATGCTTTTATGGCTCATTACCAAGGAACAATTCACCTTCCAAGGTTACATAAACCGAGAGTGATCTACTCTGCAAAGATATTTGCTCACGTAGAGGAAAATCTTAAATATTCTTTTACTCAAAATTTGATGTCTTACATTTGAGAATTCGCCTCATTGTATAAAGGGAATATTACCTAGGAAATAGACTAAACATTAAAAACACGGAAACTGCCCAACATTAGTATCATGAAAACTAGAAAACACAATAAATACTTAGAAACTAGAAAATGCATTAAACAATCTAGTGACTTGAATTTTGACTCTTTGAAAGCTACAACACCTTAAGACTAACTAATGACTCTTGCCTAGATGCAAAGTAATTAAAATTACGTTGTAAATTCATTCGTCATCACAGGTAGCCCAATTGATACCTTGAAAGATCATCAACACCAAAAGAAATTGTCTAGAATAGTCTTTGGTTGCTAGATAGTCGATTATAGTCTCAGAAACGATAGCAAGCTTGTAAACTAATATCGACAACCATGAAATCTACAACTCTCTTGCATAATCGACAAAGCTGGATCCTCCTGCATCACCACTCTACCTCTCGAGGAGGTGAGGAATCAAATTCCTCACCTCCTTCTTCCCAAGTGAAAAGGGTGAGCATTAGGGCAACCCCTAATGGTTAGTTTAAAATCTTTCAATCATATTATTTAGTCATAATTCTTTTGATGATTTGCTAATGTAGTTCTCTAGGTCAATTTTGGCTAGAATTTGCTTAGGTAGATAATGGTCATTTTACATGGCATGGTCAGCGTTGATGTGGATTAATTTTTACATTTTTTTATATTAATTTTGAGTTTTTTTCTTCTTTTTTTTTATTCCTTCTCTCTCTCTCTTTCCATTTCCTTTTGTTGGTCATCGAGCCTCAGCAAGGGCCTCACCTCCCCAGCCTCTGGTGAAAGGACCCTCACCCAAGGTTGGTGAAGGCGGCCCTCGTCGGTGTCTTGCAACCCCCATCAACCATCATTGAGGTCGATGGAGGGAAAAAGAGAAAAAAAGACAAAAGTGAAAGGAAAAAAATTCAAAAAAATTCAAAAATTTTAACAAAAATTTTCAATGTTAATGATTTCTGATTTAAATTAGCCGGAATTGCTATATTGGCAAATTGGCAAAATATTTAGAACTACATTGATAAATTGTTAAAAAATTTAAGACTAAATAAGATTGACTGGTTAAAGAACATCACTTCACATTGATAACATTTATGCGCTCTTGATCCATCCTTATATAAATTAACATTATCATTTAGCCATGATTTAAGCAACACTAATGCCCACAAAAAAAAAAAAAAGATTTCAATTTTCGCTACCACATCTATACAATTTCATTCGTTCCTTTTAGTACCATTGCAAAAGATGTTCAATCAAGTATTTTGGCGGCAAGAGACTGGGATATTTTGGGTGCCTCCTTGATCTTGGAGATGTCACGTGAAAAAGTCGTGTTAGATATTATTGCAGTTTGGATAGAAAAGATTGGCTAGGGTTCATGTATTGGGCAAGGGTGGCACACCCACTAGACATTGAATACGCCACGAAATATATATTTTTAAATCAGCTTATAAACAAACACCTCGAATTACGCCATCTCTGGCCCACCGCTCTGTTCCTTTTTAAAGGTTTTGGCCAATTGGAGAAAGGGCTTTCCTATTTTCCTTTAATTTAATCCAATTTAAAATGATAATAAAAAGATAAAAGAGGAAGGAAGTCACTTACCCAATAAAGAAACATCGAGTGGATGACGACTAGATTGTACATTATTCATTAGGTGGGTGAGCCATAATGCATTATTGATATCATAAATCTAGAGTTGAGTCAAGTCCACGTGATGCATGTTCTACTTATAAGACTATTCGATTTACATGACTTTTTTTTGGGGGGGTTCTTGTTGGTTTACAGTGGATGAGGATTGAGTCAGCAAGTTTTTACAATGAATTGTACACCATCAGACTAATTGGGTGTTGGTCCGACCAAGAGCGTTGCATTTATTTCATCGAATCAGATTAAAATCTCATTGCAGAAATATCCTCAAATAGCATGAAAACTCACAAATACGATAAATATCATATCGATGCTGGTAGTATGACTGGTTCTGTTCATCGAGAGCGTTTGAAAGTGTCCGGTGCCCGGGATTTCTCAACTATTATTGGTGGAGCGAAATGATTTTTTTTAAGACGGAAGGTTTCCTGTTTGCGGCTGTTTCTAATGCGTGTTGAGCAAGTAATCTTTGGCATTGGGCCGAATTCAGCATTTAGGCGAGACTGCGGGGTGGCCCATGGGTGGGCCCGGCGGGTGCTGGGTTGGTCAATGAAAAGCGAGAGTTGACTCTCTCGGACAACTTGATAGGGCAACGTTTTCCTAGGACTCGTCGCTTTCCTCAAGACAAACGAGGCACGAGATTTGATGACCAAGCATGATGCATTATTGGATGATAGAATATTTTACTTTTTTTCTAAAATTTGTTTTCTCCCCTTCTTCCATTGGCCCGCCAAGCAAAAGAGTATCTGGACGAATAATTTTCTGCACCCTTTAACCTAGGAATAATTTTACCAATGAGTGAATAAAAGTCTACGGACGATGAAAAGTGCCTGCGGCGGCCCCTTTCCACGATATTTTTCCTGTCCTCTAGTTTAGTCCTTCACAAGCTGTTTACTTCCTTTTGACGTCGTACTTCTATCTGGTCATGCGAGATGATTTTTATTTCCACCAAACAATGCTTTGTTAGGTTTTCATTTGTTATTATAAATTTCTCGAGGAGGGAGAGGGATGGAGGGTTTATTTATCTTGACACGAGTAATGTTTAAAGCATACGGATAAATATTTATCTAAGATGAAATAGAAAAAAATGTACCAAATTTTTGCACTTCTGACATGGTACTTTAGAATGCATACGTATTGATTAACGAGTTTAGAAGGGGAAAACTCTTGTTAATTGATTCCCAAACGTTTTAACTATATTAAGGGTGCATTTGGAATTAGCATTTCCAAACCCCTTTAGACCTCCAAAGCCCTTTGGGCTAAAAAATGGGTATTTGGCAAAATATTTTGTAAAGGTATCTAGCTGAAAGCCTGCCTTGTGAAGGCTGAAAGCCCAAGGCAGGTTGGGGGCTGCCTTGGGCTTTCAGCATGTCGAAAATGCTGAGATGAGGGGGAGAAAAAAAAAATTCTTCCCAAATTATCCCTGTTAACCGCGCCAGCACCACCCACGCCGGCGACCCGTGAGCCCTCTCTGTTCACCGCCGTTCCGTCGGCCCCACCAGCTACCGTCGCTGCACCTCCACCAAATCTGAACCCGAGCGGACCGCTGCCCCTTTCGAACCGAAGCCCCTGTAGCAGATCGCGAAGCTCGCCGCACCAATCTCGCTTGACGACTGCGTGACTGTTGCTCGCCTCCGCCCGATGCCGTCGTCGCTCAGCAGCTCACGACCCAGCACATGAGGCCCTCGCCGCTCAACTGCTGCTGTCCCGATCTCGCTACTTGAGGGCCCCGACACCTGCAAATCTGAGCTCGCCTCCGCCCGACGCTGTTGCTACCCAGTAGCCCGCAACCCAGCACCTGACTCCGCCGCGCCAGCCGATGCTTCCACTCACCGTTTGCAGGACCTCCACCTCAGCAGCTCGCCTCTGTCGCGCCTCTGCCCACCGTCCTCCACTCGATCACCGACCCCCGTGCTCCGCTGTGACGCCGGTTATCCCCCTTTGCCAGAGCCCGACGCCACCGCGCCTTGGCACCACCGCCCGCGAGTGGTCGTTGGCGAGGTCCTCCCGCGACCTCGATGCCCTAGATCTAGGTCACGGTGGGGTCGCCGGAGGTCGAGGTGACGTTGCGTGACCTCGCCGCCCTAGATCCAGGGTCGCCGTAGGTCGCGGCGGCGTTGTGTGACCTCGGGCAGCCTTTGCTAATGGTCTTCAAGGGTCGGCGGAGGTCGCAACGGTGTCGTGGGACCTCGGGTGACCTTTGTCAGTGGTCTTCGGGAGTCGCTTGACCCCGGGCAACCCTCCCTAGTCGTCTACGCGGCTACCTAAGTCGGATGTCAACTACCGACGACAATTTTTGATCACCGGTGGGCATTTGCCGGTCAATTTTTTATTATTATTTTTTTTTATTACAAAAGCCTTTTGTAAATGTAATTCTCTCAAACAGCATTTTACTCAAAGGTACTTCACAAATAGCTTTCAAACTACAATTTACCAACACACAGTTTGCATTTTGAAAAATACCTTTAATTCAAAGGTCTTTGCATTTTCCTAAAGACTTTCCCTAAAAACCTTTTCAAACGCACCCTAAAAGAGTTTCAAATCTTTTCTTGTTTTACAAATTGAATCCTACACTTAAATAATGTGCCATTTCCACGGAGAAAGTGATTTGGGGTCCCAATTTTTTCCTTAGACGGTAGCAATCTGCTCATAATACCAAAAGTGCATTCTGCCCCACTTTCAGGATGTCTTTATCGTATAACCCAAGGCAAATCCACTTTCCCCGCCCCGCTCAAATGCCTTTTCTTTCACGGCTTAGGGTTTTTCATGAATATTATTTTGGGCATAATTACAATTCAAATCACTAAATTGGCTTTTATTATTTAATATGTAAAAAATCATTAATCAAAACTCAAATCATAGCGATATGATTACGACTCATACTCAACTATCACTCTCTTTCCTTACCGTAAAAGTCAATTATAAGATGTGTAACTTAAGACTATATTTAATTTTTGCTGATTTGAATCGAAATCAATCAAATGCTAGGACCAAGTTAACAATTAATATTGTGTAGATTATTTGATTTGATTTGGTCCAATTCTTTTTCTTCTTTGGTTTTTTTGGTCCCCTTTTTTTTTCACTATAAATACCCTAGATAAATATATATATATATATTTGTAGAACTATGAAGTTTACGGTTAAACTTTAAATTTAAAAGCATCTAACAACCACATGATACTACTTATTATATTACTTTCATTGCCATCATTAGTTTCCATTCTTCTTATACTGTCTATGCTATTATATAGCACAAGGGCAATCAGTTCTCAAATTTTCTTCCGTACCCTTGATATCTTATTTTAGATATCCATTGTAATTAAAAACTTAAATTTATAAGTGTATCAAATTTATATAGCTACTACTGATTTTTTTTTTCCTTCCATCTCACTTTCCGTTTTACCATTTTCAATAAAATTCGAATTCTACAAGACTTACGTGCACTAGGAATTATAATTTTTTTTTTTAAAGAGCATCATTTAAATTTTCAGTAAATACGCGCAATTTGCGGATGTGGGAGTGGTTGCGGAGAGATAGGCTAGTGATGGGACAGAAGACGTACTCCAGATGGGGCCCATTTAAGCATCCAATTTATTTTAATCCGATCGGTGGATTATCGTTTGGACCCTCCTTGTCTCGAACTCGCTATTGATTGGTCCGTTTTGATTTCCTTCCTCGTTCAAAACGCAACGAAGGCTCTTTTGTGGATGTTCCCTTTCACGTAAAGGTGGAGTTTTTTTGGCTTATATGTCGAAAGAGTTTGCTCGTCTTTCGCGATGAGCTCTAGTTTTGTAGGAAATACTCAAAAAATGAAAGCCTAAACGTACCTATATAATTATCGGGAAATCTATCAAATTAGTTCTAAATCCATTATATAGATGTCGATTCGATTCTATCAATCATTTAAGTAAATAAATTAATGAGAGTAAGCCTGAAATCTGATATAACCTTTGACTAAGAACAGGTGGAGAGAGAATGTGGAATACTTAAAAGTTGGATTGAATTGAAATATTAATACAAAATTTTAGCATCCAACTTTTAAGGATTGAATGGCACAAGTGCTGGAATTATTTGTATTTCTTGATCATTATAATTACAGTATAGTTTGCTTTAGCTTTCAACAATTTAAACTTTTAGAGTAAATAGTTAAACACTCGAATTTATATTGATAGTAGGTATTCGCAATAAGGGAGACGTAAAATTCAAAATCTATATATCACTACTCTAACTACTTAAAACACCTTTTGGAATAGAAAGTCGTGCATTCTTACTATCATATTGAAAATTACTGCATGAGTCTATTTAATTTTGTTCTCTAATTTGAATTTTTGAGCTGAACTGGCCTGTCGTAGTGGTGATTAAAGTCAGCTAACATCGATGACAACACATGAACATTTGGAGCACTTGACATTGAAATCATTCAAGTAAATATTGCTTCAGCTTCTATGAAAGGAGGCAGTGTTGAGCTGATTATGCTTCGACAAGCATGGAAAAGAACAAGCTCCTTTGAAGTTACCGGCACAAAACAAATGCATCCAATAAAACCAGTAAAGCACGTGTACAGCCATAATTTGATAGAAAGGTTGAAATCCTTATGCATGTAACCCCGAAGTCAACGACAGAGGTTACATTTCCTTGTCGTCATAATTACCACCGCCACCGTCTTGGCCGTCGCTAGGACCGTACTCGATTCCACCGCCTTCTTCGACTACCACGATAATAAATTTCTGTCTTTTCGACTAACCGACGACTATTGTTACCGCCGTTATAACCACGCCACCACCACCCCTCCCGCCTTCTACACTTTATTTATTTATTTATGGCCTTTCAGATCATGTATTCCATTATACTCGAAGAATTTCCTAGTACAATAAACTCGTCCATTCGAAAAATAGATAAGTATCTAATGTATGATTGTATGCAAACTTTTATCTTGTTATATCAGGAGGCCAAAATGAAACATTCATCTGTTTTCTAACTGATGATAACTAACAAACGTCAGTGGCCAATGATACCTTCTTCCTCGTGTCGCGGTGTCTAGGTCGGGAAATTTCCATCTCCCGGACAAATACACCTCCCCGGACGATCTCAAGGCACGCTCCCAAACAATGGCAACGTGATACTTTTAATTACGAAGAATCAAGAGCCTCGTGGTCAAAGCCCCTCTTATTATTTCTCACTAAATTAAATTAAATTACACGCATGTGAATGCTGTCGCACTAAGCTTGAAATCTAATCATAAGTAGTCAAGACAAAGAACTATACTAGACATGACATGACCAGAGCTCAGGCAATTGGCTAAGTCATTAGCCAAAGAATGATAATCTATCTAAATGCACATGATATGGCCAGAGAAATGCTGCTCGTTCGTATTACTTTTTTCAGCAACTTGCGGATAAAAATAATGGAACGAGGGGGAGCATCGGGATAGGAAGGGAGAGCATATCCTGACGAGCGATCCTGATCGGATTTGATTAGTGGCTCGCCATCGAACTTACGGGAACCACATCCTGGAACAAGTAACATTGACTTTTTTTTTAATTACTTTAATGTTCGTAGATTAGGATGTTAGGTGTTGAATTTCAGATGCTCGACCTCGGTTGTTGAGCACACGGGCGTTCATCCCTCTGGGAGCACTTTTCTATGGCTGGAAATTTGAGTGTGTGATCATCGAAACCTGTGAAAGGTGATTGGCTTGTTTCACTGGAAACTTCTCATCTTCGTGAAAATAATTTTCAAGAAAAATGGTTTGTTTTGATTTATTTTGTGGTTTTGGGAAAGTGGGTTTCCTTCTTGCCTCAACAGGGGCTATTTTCCTCCAATTTCTATCTATTGATTTTTTTTATTATTCAAGTACTGGAAAGTCGAAAAACAAATTTCTGAAAATGGTTTTCCTCTAAACAAATGGACCCAAGTGGAAATAAAGGGGCTTGATGGTTGACCACGAAAAAGAGGCATTGTATTTCTTAAACATACTTGGTATAAATTGAACGTAAATACTGAACAAATTTGAGTGGACACGTTTAGGATGAGCCGCTTGTGAATAACTCATGCGTGGCTCAATGACTATTGAGATTGACTTGCTTAACTTCTAATCAAGCTCAAGTTTGAGCTACTCGAGTGTCTTGTTGGGCCGAGCTCGAGCTTGTTAATACTTAGCTTGATAGGCTCGTAAACTTAGCCTAATAGGGCTTTCAGTAATTATAAATCTAGATAAAACACACTTAAATTTACATAATGTTCAAGCTTATAAAATCGAGACAAGTAAGGTTGAGTTCGAGCATCTCGATTTTCTACTCTAGTCGAGCTTGAGCAGAAAATCAATATTTGATCGAGCTTGAGCTTGAACTTGAGTTCGAGTTTCGAGTATCGAGTGCGTGAATTTAGCTGAGCTTGAGCTTGGCAGTGCAACAATCGGCTCCATTGCACACTTATCAGGTTTGCCAAAAGTATTAGGTCCAGTTAGCATCATGATGGGCCGGGCTTTCACTCTACTGGGCCCAAGAGAAAGGTATCTCGAAGGGATCCGAGATACGTAAATGGGCCTCGTTGGATAATTGAAATGTGCTCCCCATAAAAAGCAAAATTCTTAGTTCAAGCCTTAAGGTAAAGTATAAAGGATTCGATAACAGTTGAATATTGCACATATCGTTACTTGACTTAGGAATGACTTATGAGTAAATTATAATGTTTTTACTATACTCAGAGATAATAAAAATTATCAAAAGAAATGCTTATTAGAGAGAGTTACATTGCTAATTTGCACATAAAATCTCATTGAAGTCAGTTGTATTATTGAATTAGGGAAAAAAACTATGAATTTGGAAAAATCCTAATTGAAACTGAGAATAAGCAAGATAAACGGGAAGTGCAAAAAAAGTTCTCTTTTTCTTTGTGGCTTTAAATGCCTCAGACTTCTTTAAGGGTCGTATTTATGGATCAATTCGTTATTATCCGAGAGTTGTCTGAGTCATCTTCGAATATCAATATTTTGCAAATTTCTTAATTGCTAACGGTGTTGAGGCGGCACTAGAGAGCCAGCTTCCTAACCCGATTCTAGTATATTGGCTTCTGAACATGATAGGATTATGCGGGCTTCCGAATGCCATTTCATCCGTACCCTCTAATTTGTTCACTTCGTTAGAGCTTTCATAAGCCGGGCGTGATGGCCTGTCGGTAGAGAGGGAACTCCGCAATTGGAAATCAGAAAAAGTTTTAAGAGAATTAACGCTTTTCATTCTCGTCCGACGTCGTTGCGGCCGCGTTTAACGACCAAGCTAATTGCGCTCAGGCTCAACGAAGGGGCCATTATGGGAAATAAAGATAACTCGCGGGGCTAAATTCTAATTACTCATCATTTTCTCCCTTATTCCTTTCGTCTCCATTGTGCCCGGCATTCCCTTTCGCATCGGCGACGCCACTGAAGAGAAAAAGCTTCGACGATCTTCGGAAGCAGATCTCCGCCCCGGAAAACCAAAAACCTAATCCCCTAGAGCTCTCGTCCGAGGACTCCGCCGGCCTCAATCCGATCAGGTACCGTCCGTTCCCGTCTTCGACTATTCCCCCGCCCGCCCGATCCTTCCCGGGATCGTCGTCGGCGGAAATCGTCGGCCGGCTTGTCCGGGAGGTTTGAGTTTCCGGTTGTCGGTCGGTCGCGTGACCTTCGATTGGATGCTCTCAATCCGGAGCGACTCTTTCCGTCGAAGCTTAGTCGATCGCTCCGCATTCTGAATCCGGAGTCGCATTACTCTGTGAAGTCCTGAGAGGGATGGGAGATTGCTACGTATCTCGGCGGAGACCGTAATCCGTTCGATTCGTCTATTTAGATGTATTGGAGTGAGCTCGAACGTTCTCTCTCTCTCTTTCGTGTCGTGTCGTGTCGCTTGGAGGGGGAGGGAGCAACGGTAGTCGTTTCGAGTTGACTTGATTAGGAGGAGACGTAGTCTTGCGGTTGTTCTCTGAATGTTTTCGGCCTAACCGGTGAAGTTAAGAACTTAAGAGATATAGCTACTCCATTTTTTGTGCTAATTGGCAGTCATGCTCATGCGCGTACATTTCTTGTGTTCAGAGTTTCGGGAGTGTGATGGGTTAACTCTTTCAATGTACAGATTGATCGAGCTGTGGACTGTTGCTCGAACAGGAATGAGTATCTCCTTGCCGATTATCAGAAGGTGAAGCTTCAAGTTTGGTCGAAAGCATGAACATAGTTAAGGGTGTTGCTGATTTAATTCGAAGGACTTCGAGCGGACAAACTGGAGACTCCAGTTCTGGGTTACAAGGGGAGAGGTTTCCACCTCCAGCGCCAAAAATCCGCTTCAGGTACTATCGCCTAATCTATTAAGAGTCTGTCTTCTTTTTCTTTCTCTCCCTTTTCATTTTGAAAGTCCAAGACTTTAATGGACTCACAAGATAAATTTTATTTTGGACAAACAAGTATGATCCGTCAGGAGTAGATTGTTTCTTAAATATGAAGAGTGAGATGGGACTGAAGTGCTCGTTTCTCACCTAAAGAAAGGTGAACCAAGTGTCGGTGCTTATGATTGCAAACTAAGCTAGAGAAACATATTGAAGGTTTAGAAAAATGCACGCATCTTGCATGGGATGTATTAGCAGTATAATTGTTTATATGGCATTCTGGAAGGAGGGAATGGGGCTTAAACGGATTCGCAACTTTACTCTGGTTTTGTTGAATTTTTGATGTAATATTCGTTGAGTGGGAATGGATATGCAAAGGAATGTCAAATTCATTGCATCCTACCAAAAACAAAAGTTTAATTTCCTCTGTGTCGTACTTCTCTTTCTGTTTTGATTCTTTAAAGGGGTAGGTTTAGCATTTTGACATTTAATGAATTAATTGTTTTGATTGACATGGATTTTTCTTGTCGCAACTTGCGCCATCATGATCCTTATACCCCATCGAAAACTGCATTCAAGGGGCATTGTTCAAAAAGCACCAGTTTGACTTGGGGAGGTGGTGATTTAGTGGCAGTAGGTGGCAAGGTTGCTTTATTACCTATTCCATTAGGAACTGCAGATTTTTTTCGCTGACGACTGAAATGGTGACATAATTAACCCTATTGTGTACTCGTGCAATTAACAGATTGAACATGAAAATACTGCTACTTTCTCAGTTTGGAAAATGTATTGTACATAATTTTTAATTGATAAATGAAGTCAACATGACTTCTTATTCTTATTTCGAAAGAAAAGCTATAAAATAACTATTATTATGTATTCCTGTAAAACAGCAAATGACTAGCATGCTTCATAATGTAGTGTGACACGATGAAGCAAACTGCCTATTCATTGTGTACCAATTAAGGAGTGGCATTACCTTATTTCGTTTGATGTATCGTAGCATATCATAATCAAGGTTTTAGGTACCTATGGTCAAAACTGTACAAAGGAACAGGAACTTTGAGTCCGTTCAATATCTCATCTCATCCAGCCTTGATTTTAGTCCATCCTACTAAATGTGGTTTAAACCTTCTAGAAAGGCTGGGAATCAAGAATAAGTTGGAGAATATTATGTTAGCACAAGTTTTCATCTCTAAGCAAACTGATATTGCTTGTGAAAATTCAGTTTCTTGGTTTTGATATGATTATGACTGGCACCCGAATTCTAACTTCCTTGATATTTTTTCCAGTGAAGTTGGTGATGAAGCAATCTTGTATACATTGTGGGAGAGATATGAGAAGGAAGTTGATAAGGTAATTAGAAGTTTCTCAAATATTCTCAGATAGTCTTTCTAGGTATTGTTTTGCATCTTAGATCCTTTCTAGGTATGATTTAGCAATTTCTAGTTGTATTTGTTCTATTTACATTCATGAAACGGAGATGGTTCATACTTAATGACAAGATATCTAGGTCTCTAAATGGATGCAATACTGTGCTTTAGTGGATGAATGATCTTTGTCAGGAGATTGTTTTTGTGTGTTTTGCTATCTGCATAAATAGGACTGATGTTTCTTTGCCCCTGGACCTAAAGTCCCAGTATTGACTGGATATCCAAAGGGCTACTGCCTAGAGACTTAAAAAGATAAGGTGGTTAACCAATGATCCGTTATAAAACCTCTTGGACTTTCCTTATTTTGGAAAGCCCTTCTATCTTTTCTTTCCAAATAGCCCTAAATGAAGGAGGGATTAAAGGCAGAAGAGTTTTCAGACCTCTGGATGAAGTCAATAATGCCAAATTAAGAGTTCCTCTGTAACAGGTCCTGCCATGGCCCAAGGAATGTGTTAGGATGACAAGGCTGAATTTCAAAATTTTTGAGAAGAAGATAAATGGTTCTGCTTACGGCGGAACAGCTGCTGACCAGCAGTCAAGCTTTTCTATTTATATTTTCTGAATTTATCATAAGAAAGATAACCAATGCGGGTGATTTTGTTTACCAGCAATTATTCGATGGTTAAGTAAAAAATACCAGTTTATTTTATATCCTGGAGCTGATATAAGTTGATTTACTGAGAAGTTTCTATTTCTATTGCAAAGTCTTAACAAATTTTCCTTTCCCTGCTAGTATGCTGAGCGCAATAAGCAAGTTACCAAAATTGCGTAGGATTCTAATTATACTACCTTTGGACTAAAATTTTTCCCCAGTTTTCATGTACACAACATTCCTGGAATGTCTGCATCATTATGGTTTTGGTGTTTTCCCTTTTGAGCAGATTTTATGGGCACTTTTGGACAGCTTGATATATTCACCCTCCCCTAACCTAAGTATTCATTATGATTTTTTCTTGTCCAAATGATTGTATATAATAAATACATTCTAGGATGTCTAGTTGGCTTCAGACCTTTTTTTTTTTTCTGTATTGGTATTTATCTGGGGCAACTGTTTATTATCCCATCATTGGACCCTAGGTGGAAAAGAAGAAGTTGTTTCAAGTATTCCTGAAGCAGTTCCTGACTGTATATGAGAACTGGGAGCCGGTTAATTATGGTCAGTTTTCAGAGGCTTCTGTTTCAAGTGAGCCATTGGGGGAATATTCATCACATGTCGATGACATTGTTAGCGGATGCTCAATTGGACATCCTGCTGGAGTAATATCAATTTTCATTCAGGAGATTGCACAGTTAACTACACTAATTAATGAGCGTAAGTTGAATTTTTACTCATGTATCATTATGTGCTCTATGGAAATGCTTTTCTGATGATATATATATTTTTCCATCTCTCAGAGTATGAAAACTTTGTGTATGTATAGTAATCATTCTTGTTGATCACTAGTTAAGAAAATACTGCTTTCCAATTATTTTACTTCATCATTTTTGGCCAGCATTTAATTTTCTTCATTGAAAGACAGGGTTTTTGCTACTTTTTTGGTGTGACTATGCCTTTCTATGACCTACATGCTCTTTGGTTTCTGTGGCCTGCTCAACTTTCTTTAACTGGACAACTTTGTGCATGCTGTTTGCTGATCTTCATGTTTGCTTTATAATGAGCAGCATTCTCATATTGTGCTCATCCCTTATGGCGACTGAGATTGTTGTCACATAAATACAAAGTGGAATAGTCTTAAGATTCCAGATTGATCTCACTAGTTGCGTGCACAATGAAGTGTATCTTAGACTCAGGTGTAAATGGAACTTTATCAATGAATGCTTCTGATCTGGAAAGGTTGTTTTGCTCCCAAATTGATAAGAAATTATGCTCTGCTTGCTTCCTTTTATTTGCCTGTGGAGCATATAGCTGAAGTACTGGTGTTTAGCATCTATAGCAGTTAGCTGAATCTTCTATGGTATTCGATGTTTGTTTTTTGGTCATTTGTTTAATTACTGCTTGAGGTAATCAACCAAAGTTAGGCATATAATTATTGAGCTACAACTGTGTTATTCTCTTCCACTTCTCTGATTGGGGTGAGAATTAGATCAAGTGGAGATCAGAAATTTATCAAGTATAAGATGATATAGATGAGATTCTACTTTGTTAATTTGGTATAAGTCTAGAGTAGGGCAATTATAGGAGTTGAAATTTGAGTTTACTGAACGTTTTGGATCTCCAAGATCTATTTTGAGGGCTGAAAAAGCTGCTGGAAATTCTGTAACTGTAGTTGAGAGGATGATTGATTTGGATTTTTCTGTGGTTGTAATGTCAGAAGGGCTAAAGTTCATCTATAATGATGTGAACTTGATCAGGAACCAAATCTTGTGCTGCTAGTCCCTGGTAATTGGGGTACTTTAGAGCAGTTATCTAGGATAGCTCTCTTAAAGTCATGATTTTGTAATAGCTTCTCATTTGATGTATGGCACATCCATTAAGGCAATGCAACTGATGGATTGATCAAAGATCATTTTCTCTCATTGCATGAGCAATCACGAAGTATCCCCTTTGGCTATTTTTCTGTCCACAATTTTTGGAAGCATTATTTGGACAGTTTACCATAAAAGGTTATTGTGTTGTATGCCCTATTGTTGTTCTGGGATCTGTTCAGTATCTGTTATGTACCATGCATCTCTTTGAACAACTCTAGCTTGCTTGCCTATGTCGAGTGTGATATAAGACAAAGAGTCCCAAAGTAGAGAGGCGGCAGTTAAGTGATGATTAATATTATTTAGGGATAGCGCTTAAATCTTCTTTAGCATGACATCTATGGTTTGGTTTCTAAAGCATCACAATTATGAGAAGAATTGCATCACACAATTAAAAAGAAAAGACTTTCTAAATTCAATAATTTATCATATCTCTGTTGAATAGAAATTACCATGATATTTGTGGACTATTTTGAAAATCCTACTACTAGTTGAAATAGAAAGCTCTATACAGAAAAAGTAATTCACTTGTCTTGTTATACTCCTAATTTAATAAAGAAAATAACTCTAGTTACTATCTAAACATAGAAGAACTCAAGTTACTACCCAATCATTAATTACTAACTTAACACTCTTTCCATAGGTCTTTAAACCATGTTTGAAGCATTCTGCATCAGAATGTCAAAAGTTGAGTTGGTATTTCTTTGGGTGCACCTGCAGTGGACACTTAATAGTGGTGATATTATATCTACAAGTACTGAGCAAATTTCTACCCATGCTTCTTACTATTGGCTGGTTCTTCGACAGTTTGACAACTGCTAGGTTCCACTTCAGATGAGATAGCTTTTCGGTCTTAATCAAATTGGGTCAAGGGCATGCTATGAGGTCTGTGGCAATCACGTTTTCTTAAAGAGAAACCTATCTTGGATTGATAAGTATAAACAGAGATTAGTGCTTGCTTGCTGTTAGGTCTTTAGAAATTCACTGACAATAATCTAATTAGCAACTTTATCTGTCATACTTAAGCGATTCTGTCAGAAGATGTACTCCTTTTCATCTCAAGGCTCAGTTCGTTTGATTTATTAGGGTTTCTTCTGTTTATATTTACCATGTGCATTGCTCTTTATCCCCCAATGTACGGTGCTTTTTATCTTATATTATGCAAGCAATTTGCGGTTATAAAAAGTGAATGACTCTTTCCCAAATAAATTCAGTGAGTTCCAGCATCATGCAATCAAACATCAACTTAGTGGGGCCTTCTACAAGCTTTATTGTCACATCTGAAGGCATACCTGTCTTGGTCACTCTGTCAATTGTTACACGTTCAATGCATAACTGCAGAGTCTTTGACTACCATGGAGGGGTACAAAAGCTTACAGCATTGATGAAAGGTAGGATAATACAAACTCTTTGTCATGTAGAACTGCTGGGCATGTTTTTGTCTCGCTGTTACCGGCTATGTTGTATCTTTGTTTTTAAATACTTTCTTTAAGTTCTTTTCTTGTAAGACAATTGTCTAGTGGACCATGATTGCCGTGCGACTGCTGATCCCTAGTGAGAATGATGTGCTGCACTGTTCTTTGTCCCTCAATCTCTTTCTGTCCCATGTTTGATTATATCATTTTTCTTATTTTTGCATGGGAGTTCGGGAGAGTTAATTTTGTGCATGCATAATATGTCCCAATAATTTCTGGGCTTGAATTAGTATTCCTCAAATCTCTTCTCGAATCCCTTAGCCCTTTCCACCTTATGGTGAAAGTTGGAACTGGTTAACAGTTTGTCTTTACTTCTCAAGTATATGAAAATATTATTGTCACTTGCAATATTTAATGAAGTTGGCTTTTTAGGGTATGAACTTTGGATGGGATTCCTTATGTGAGTCTTTTGTATGTTCGCTCATCCATGGAATTTAATAATGTGGGGTCCCTTTGTTGCAGGTGCTGTTGTCCAGCTTAAGACAATAACTGGCTCACTCTCTGCAGATGAAAATTTCTCCAACTTTACATTAGAGAAGATCAAGCTTTTGCAACAGATCCTTGTACATGTTGTGTCCATAATTTATAGTTTCATTGATTGGATTCCACATTCGTATAAGAAGGCTCAGTTTGACAGCAGTATCAGTTGCTGTAATCTGCCTCGGAAATCTCCCTCTGTATTTGATTCTGATAGTGTCATGAACATTCCTATGTCCGAAACAAGGTCACTTTGGCATCAGAAGGCCGTAGTTTCTTTGATGGAGGCTGGTGGACTTAACTGGTTAGTAGGTAAGGTAGGAGATTTCGAGTTTCTTCACAAATTTAGCATGGTACGGGCATAGAAAATTTCTGATTTGTCATGTGGACGTTCAAGGTTCTCGCTGCTCATGTGACTCGCATAATTGCATCCGGCTATGTAGATTGTCGTTGTTCAATTTAGAGATATAGTTATAGTATTGCATTCTTGGTTTTTGTAGCCCATTCATTTCTTGTGATTATAGAGTTTGAATAGCTAACGAGCATTGTCATAAACAGAGTCTTTCTTCCTTAGATATATTGTTAAAAAACTTTTCCTTTCGCTACTTGTGAGACTTGCCATTCTTAATGAATGACCTTGTGCTTTGAGTTTTGCAACATTTAAGGTAAATTTGCTTCAGCTGGGGTAAAACAAATGGTGCAGATGCGTGTACTGTCAATCTTTCTGATTGCTTTCTCACATAAGATTCCTTCTTGATCATTTCCTGTAAGAACTGCTTTTCAAGTGGGATACGATAAGTTGAGGTAATGGGAGTGGGTTAGGCTTTCACTGGAAATGCAATGTCACTACCTCTTAAATGCGCAGACTTCTGGTAGAGTGCTTATCTCTGTGGTTCAGTTGTTGATTCAAAAAGATCCCTTTATGTTTCAGATCTCTTGCGTGTAATCAGAAGGTTGAGTATGAAAGAACAGTTTATGGATGTCAATCTTCAGCATTTGACCTTGAAAAGTCTTCTATCTGCTTTATCTGGGAATCTGAGGGGCCAGAACCATTTCAAAAGCATAGGAGGACTTGAAGTTTTACTGGATGGACTTGGACTTCCAACAAATAACGTGTATAATTTGAAAAATATCTTCAATGTCATTGAGAAAAGGTATATTTACTTACTAGCAGTGTTATTGCTAAGAAATGTTCTTTAGTCCACTTTAATATGATTCAGAAATGTTCCATTTACTCCTGCAAGCCTTACTTGGTGATTATAATCTTATTTTCACTCATTAGCTTATCATTTTTTTGAATCTGTGAAATAAACAGTGAGTTCATTATCAATCAGTAACGTGCTATAACAATGAATTTGTTGTGTCGGCTAATGTAAATGGTTTGATTGATAAAGATTTGTTGTGTAGATCTCTCTCCCCCTCTTCTTTCAGTTTTAGAAGAAAGACACATGATTTGAGATAGAAAGGAAAATAAGTTAATTGAAATAAGTCTACGCCTGAAGGCGACATCATTCATAGCTCAAAAAGTTTCATTAGCCCTTAAGAGTCAAGGCTGAAATTTCGGACATTAGAAATGCCAAACTAGGAACAGCGCTTGATATATTAGTGCCCTCTCTGTATAACCATCATTGGAAGATTTTATGCTGTCAAATGAATCTGTAATGCTTCTGTACCTAAAATAACACGATCATGTTATTGATATATCAAAATGCACGCATTCTTCTTACGTTGATCCAGAGGTATTACTAATACAAATGTATTCATATACACATGTATTTTATGATGTGTTTTGTCTACTTCTACTTGCCAATTGAAAGAAAAAGCTTGTCTGCTGCAGTAATTTGTTGTGCGTATTGCTTTTGTCTATAATATTTATCTCCTGACAGTGTGAAGATGATATATTTGTTATCTAGTACTAGAAAGATTATAACATCAGGGGCATGTGTTGTTAGTTTTGGTGTTTTGAATGTTGGAGAAGGATTAGTTGCAGCCATGTTATCTATATGATGCTTCTTGGCCAACTAACTTTTACGAAAGTCAGATATTCGACAAGAATGATGATTGAGCTCTGTAATAAGTGGGTAAATGATATTGCTGAGGCTGATTTAATATCAGGACGTACTTGGGCATGTTGGCTAGTGAACAGTCATTTTCAATTGTCGCTGTGTTAGTATAAGAAAGCCAAAAAGCCTTTTGTGTGTGTAAGTCTGTGCTTTGGAAATAGGAGGTGAGCATTAGTGAGTGGGCTGGCTACTTTGTTGTGACTCAAAGCTCATTGAAGTCATAGAATCATTGTCTCTCAAATTCAGGAATAAAGCTGTGTCTCGTGACTTCTTTAGTGTCAAGATGTGGGCCTCTTGCACCTGTTCGTGCTTTCAAAATTGCTTAGCTACTAGCTGAAAGGCCCATGCTATGCACAAGAAATATAGATGAATTTTGTTTTCCTTAAGAATGAAATGGAATCTATTAACGAACACAAATTTTTCAGAAATAGCTATAATATGATTTCTGAGATCATTTATACAAGAAAAAAAGTAAATAAGGAGAAATTAGGCTTCCGAGTTTTTGAGGTATGCAATATATGTGATACGAATGCTACAATCATGAAGTTTCGCAGAAATGCTTGTATGTTGTCATAATTTGTTTATTCCAAAGGTTTGCAAGAAGTTATATTATGACTAATTAATCGTGCACTCTAGTATAAATATCAATTGGTATAATTAACCATGCCAATTATTCGATAGCGGGATGAATCTCATGTTCATACATACGTTATTGTACAAGATTCTTATCATATCATAGAGTAGGAGGTGAGGCATTGGAGTATGAATTACACCACTTAAATTGATGCTTGAAATGGATTTCAAATGGCTATAGGTTTATGTTGTTTACTTGCTTTCAGTGACACTGTAACCAACCTTAAAAAATTTGATTAAGTTATCCACTTGGGTGCTGCGTGATTGTGTTGGATGGATAGACATTTACTTAATAAAATTCAGCATAAGTTGGTTGATTTAAATTCTCAAATGAAAATGATTCAGGGTTGCTTTTAGTTATTTCAAAAGGACTAAGTGCCAAAAGCTGAATAGAGGATTATATGAATATAGTTGGTCAATCAAATCGAAAGGGTTTTCTGGTTTTCTCTTCTTCCGGAGTAAATATTGCTAATGAGAGAATTGAAATCAGAAAACAAGTGAATGACACACATTGTTGACTCAATCCTTTTACTGATACACAAAAACCTGCATAATTTACAAGCGAACCTTAAACTCCATGGAGCATCAAGGGTACTTACAGTGAAGATTTTCTATAACTGAATAAGATTGACAGTAACTGAAATGCGTAGCCTCTATGATGAAGTGGCGGTTTTATCTTTATCCAATGGAGTTGCCATTTGTTTCTCTTGAAATATCTGTATAGAAATGTGCATCAATAATGGTTATTGGATGTGGTTCTGAGATGGTAATCTTCAATTACTGCATATTGATTTATGCTTCAATGTTCTAACATTTCAATTATATTGTAGAGATGAGAATCCTTTGCTGCATTTACTTCGGCTTCATATTCTTTCACTGGAAGTTCTCAGGGAAGCTGTGTATCCTTTATTTGGAATGAATGCGAGGATCTTCTTCATTTTTTTTTTGGTTGACGTGTTATAGGTGCAGAATACAAGGACCAAGAAGGGAGGGATGGGGGTTGAATTGTTTATTTTGTTAAGTTGGTGTTTATTTCGAAAGAATTCGCATGTGTGTGGTAATTCAGACAATTCAAGCAACAATAAGACAATAAATAAATGAGTTAACAAGAGTGAAGCTTAGATTGATGTTAATAAAGGTTCAGCCACCTTTAGCTACTTTATTTCTTCCAGTTCTAGCAGCCCAATTATGCTTGAATTCACTCATTACACAAATTTTCAATAATTGCCCACAGTTTGGCAGGACTTTTTCCTTCCTCTGATCTGATGCCCCTTAGCACGCTGCCAGTACCTTGGAGTGTAAGCCACTCAAACTGATACCTCATAATGGGAATGCACCTTTTTACTGCACAGTTGAATTACTAGGTTTTCCCTTACACTGGTTTGTGGATTCCATGGCAGAACTTACAGCCTCTGATATAGCTCACAGGAGAATTACACCCTCTACTTTTACATTGTGGTGAACTATCTTTCAAATATCAATCACTCTACCCCAATGTTTACAAACAAAAATGAATACTCAAGAATGAGTTAAACAAATTTGACAAACTGCCAGCATAAGAATTACAAAAGAATGGATGTATGAGGTGCAAGAGTAGAAAACTGCCAGTGTAGCAAAACTTTTCTCAACTTGGAAGTCTAATATCTGTCTTTGAACCGCTCGTCTTACTCCTTTTGAATTTCCATGAGAGTGACAGTCCATATCTCATTTAGGTGTAATAGACTCTGCTTATCTTCAGATTGTCCCAGTTGCTAGCTGTACACAATCATCTATATGTGACTGGTCATCCATATATTTTCCATTTCCAATAACTTAGATCAAATAACCTGAGATTTTCCTGCAAACCAAGGCTGTGAAGATCCCTGACAGATGTTATTTAATGCCATGAGCTATTATCATGTTTCACAAACAAGATTTGGTTGGTGAAATTTCCTTCTGCCATCTGCTTCCTTGTCACTAGCAGAACTTGGATTTTGTCAAGTTATATCTTTTTAACACTCAGTGTTTTTCCCTTTCACATTCATGTCTTTCTTTTTCTGTAATGTTTTAATGATATTTTGCAAATCTAGAACATGATGGCTTTTGTATTTTGTATTTTTTTGGGAAAGGTAGCTTTGTATAATTTATGCATTTAATGCATTTCTCTTTTCTCAGGTGCAAATTATGTGCCAGGACTTTCAACTTCTGTCTTTATGCTTCTGTCTTACCACAGTGTTTATTGCATTCCCTCAAATAACTAATGATAGCTCTTTTCTAGCCAAAAAAAAATAAAAAAAAATCATCATAGCTCTTAATGAGAACTTGTGATCATCACAATGAACAAGGGTGCTCAACATTGGTTTCGAGATATTTGTGACAACATGCCTCTCCTTATTTCATGACAAACATGTGAACCTTGTCTTTTGTTGTGTAGTCCTTGACTTGGTTACAACTAATTTACTGTTCTTCTTCAAATGATGCCGTTTGCTTTGATTGTTCCCTATGCTTCAGCTTTTGTTTACCATGAAAGGAATTATGTAATTGATACCACGCATTTGTATATCATTAATTGTTTGTCACTCGATTCATGTTTGGTTCTTCTCTTGCTAGTGCTTTCATTAAAACTGTTATGAATTTGCACCTTAACCATCGCACAGCTTTGGGAATCTGAGCAACTTGCAGTTCCTTTGTGAAAATGGAAGAACTCATAAGTTTGCAAATAGCTTTTGTTCTCCTGCTTTCTTTTTCCAAGAACACAAGCAACAGGACAAGGTGTTGCCTCACCAAGATAATTTGGAAAATGATAAGCAATCCACAACAAATCCTGCATCTCCCATTACACTTCCATCCGATGGCTTCAGTTCTCATCTATGGGTTGATTATATAGTCAAGTTGAGCATCGTGCTATGCTCTTTTCTGTATGCTCCAGAAGATGTTAGTTCTCATCATGTCCAAGGAGCACTTAATCGAGCTGCAATGCCAGGTTACCCTGCATATGGTGAACTTTCAGTCAAGTGGGTCTTAAAGGTTCTTCTTACGGTCTTCCCTTGCATCAGGGTTTTCTCAGATCAAACTGAGCTGCCAAGCCATTTAAGGTAGATGATGAGATTTATAAAGCTGCTTGTCCTCTATATGATTACTTAATTTATGGTGGTTGACATCTCTATTTGAATCTTATGCTTTCAAGTCCAATATTTGAACCTGAGACAGTGGTCTAGTAAGATTCAGATCCTGATTAAGAAATCTTGGGATTGGTTGATTCTATTTGGAACTTTGATGTCCACATGGACGAAATAGCTAACACAGACTATTACTTGTTTCAATTTTTATTAATAATTACTCAAAAGTTTGGTTGCAATTTGTGAGTTTGCATTCTTTATGTGGTATCATTCCTCTTTCTTAATTTCCTTGCCTGTCTACAATCTGCAGGATCTTCATTAATACTTTGCAGCACTTCACTCTTAATGCCTTTAGGAAAGTTCTTGTTTCATTACCTGCATCGATTGAAGTATTCAGAGATGAGGGGTTATGGGAGCTCTTCTTCTCTGAAAATTTCTTCTATTTTGGCTCCGCCTTCCATGAATCATGTACAGAGATATGCAAAAGTCAGAAGGGTTCTTCAGCAATGTGTGAAGTATCTTCCTCCAATTTCACTGTCAATCAATTAAAAGCCAGTCACACAGAAATTCTTCAGATGGAAATTATTTCATTTGTTGAATTGGCTGCAACATCCCGTGAAAATGTGCACAACTTGGTAGTTCCTTTTTCCCTGTCTTAAGAATTTTATACGATACATATTTCTATCCAGCTGATGCCATGTATATAGCATACAATAGTGGAATACATTTTCAATATCTGTTTTATGCATCTGATGCGGTTCACAGCTAGTATTACCCATTGGCATTGATTTAGACGCCATATAATTGTAAGTATATGGCGACTAAAGTCTTAATGTCAAATACAGGTATCATATAGCAATTAATATGCTTTATAATGGCCATATAATCTTGAAGATTGGACAAATGCTTGGAACTGTCAGTGTTCATGATTTATTTTTCCACATACTCTGATTATTAGTAGTACACATTTTAAAATAGGATAGAGTCCTTTATGGAAATTTCTTTAGCTTTTTCTTAAGTTTTTCATTGCGGTAAACTGTTATTGTTTTTGTAGTTATCTATGCACCAGTACTGTTGCAACTCCTTATGTTTTTCTTTCTCTATCTCATGCTGTGGCAGCCTGAATTGTCAGTTTTGTTAGATGCCCTTGAACAGTCTGCTTGCAACTCCAGACTCTCTAGTGCTCTTGCAAGGAGTCTTCTTCATATATTACAACTTTCAGCAGAGAAAACTCTTGCTTCATTTAAGGCACTTGATGCAATTCCTCGAATACTCAAGGTGGTGTGCATTCAAGCCCAAGAACTTCGACGGTCTGGAAAAACAGGGCCATCTCTTGGGAGTAAGGAAATGGTGGTTCCTGCTCATAGGGCTCAGGAATCTGATTCATCTGATACAGCACAGAATTGGCAGAAAAGTATGGAAACGGCCATGAATATATTCTCGGAGTATCTATTGTCAGATGATGAGGCAAAGTTATCTATTTTGGTTGGCAGCACATCCGTTGATTGTTTATTTGATTTATTCTGGGAGGAGGATTTGAGGCGCTGTGTGCTTAATCACATTCTGGACCTCATGAAGGTAATATTATTCTCTGTTTAGTGGACAGGCTTCAGTACTTTCTATGGCTCAGAGACTTACAAATTTTTTTTTGCCTTCCCAGATTGTTCCATCTTCTGCGGAAGATCAAAAGGCAACCTTGTACTTATGCTCTAAATATTTGGAAACTTTTACTCAAATAAAGGAACAAGGGAAAAGCTTTGTGGAGCTGTCTATTGATCTATTGATTGGAATTAGAGAAATGGTCCAGAGTAATTCGGAGGTAAATCTGCTTGTTCCTTGTTTTTTTAATGTTCCTGTCCAGTCAGTTGGCTGTATTTGGGACAACCTCAGCGCCAGGGTGAGAAGGTTTGTGGAAGTGCAGTAATTTTTTCCCTGTCAAGTAAGCAAATGGGCTGTTTGTTGTCTGACTGAGGAACTTGTTTGTCTTCAGTATTATCAGGCTTTGTTTCGAGAAGGACAGTGCTTTCTGCATGTTGTTTCATTATTAAATGGTAATCTTGACATGGTCAAAGGAGAGGAGTTGGTTCTGAATGTCCTTCAGACTCTCACTTGTCTTCTTGCTGGTAATGATGTCTCAAAGGTAATACTTTGTATATAGTTGATAATGCATTTTTACTCTTATCTCATATGGTGCTTTGAAGTTATTTTGCTAGTAATACCATTACTTTGTCCCCTAAATTTTGGTTGAAATATTCCTTCCATTAGACAAGCTGCCAGGGCATGGTGATAAGCAGAGCATTTGTAGGTTTTAGCTGGTCATATCATCTCGAGACTTAGCTCTGTATATTTCCTTTAATAATATATTTTGGATCATTCCATCTTTGATGACTTTAGCCTACGGCCTGTAACGTCAAGTCCTAACATCCTCCTTTGTTTATCCTACCTCTGTGCAGCTACATTAGATATTGATTTTCCAGCAGGTAATCTAAAGATGACAATGGTGTAGATTATCATTTCACTTTATGCACTCTTGGTTGTTCTTTCACATTGTTGGATCCAATAACATATTTGTGGCTGTGTTGTGTGGGAAGGTTATAACTTAAAGTTAATTTATGATCTTGTCAAGAAATCCCTTTTTGTTTCAAGAGCAGTCCTGGTAATTTGAGTGCATATTTTTGGATATGCCTTACTTCATGAAGTATGGAACATGGAATAACTGCAGTGATACAGTGAGATTGTGGTGCCTTTGTTTAGGCTTGCTTGAGAGATGCACTAAGTGGATCTGTGCCTTTGGAATAACTTTTACAAGTATTACAGTGCTTGTTATCTTCCATCTTTAAAATTTTCCATTTGGCTATGGTACTAAAACATTGTCCCTATCGACTTGAATTACATTAGTCCCTCCAGTCAAGTGACTCCAGGTCTGCAATGGAGAAATTGGATAAATTCAGATAGGCTTTTTGTGACATGCTCATATATTGGTTATTGCTATTAAAGAGTTCAAGGTCATTATCTTCATCAATTTCAGAGATGCTGTTCCTGGGGTTATGGCAACTGTAAAGTAGGAATATCTCAGGGATAAATTAGGAATTCTGTGCTTTAAGTAATAATGTTAATCTAATTGGGCAGTTCCTTTGGAGAATGAGGATACTTAAGAGTGTTTTCATTATCTACTGACTGATGCTTAATGTTTTGGCTGCATTTAGTAGTGATCTTACTCAAAGAAAGTTAATGATCTCATAGATAGTAGGTTGAACTGTTGGGGTTCACAAAAATTGAATTGCCTTTCTAGGCAAATTGGTACTCCTACAGAGGCTGTACAAATTGCTTAGTCATTTTAGCTTGAAGGCACAGCAATGGCGTTTCTGGTTCCTTATTGATGGAAATATTTGCAAAAACTTCCTTTGAAATTAGTAGCTTCTAATCCTTCCTTATTGGAAAGAGCCTTCAGGAAGAGCGTTGATTGTTTCTGATCCTTTCAATAAAACTGAGGTTTGATGGAATCATTTGAACATCGAGTGTGGTGAGGACAACAGTTTGACAGTTCTAGTTCATACTTTGCCCATTTATTCTCATGCGAGCACATCATTTTTGTGAAACCTGCACACAGTATGGTGTGAAATTTTCAACCGACTTTTGTTTGGATTTTCATGAAATAACTTTTTTCATTAGGACAACCTATTTGGCATATGATTAATGAGTGCTGATCACGGGTAACCTCTATTCATAGAACAAAAGAAATATTTTCACGTAGATCCAAAAAATGAGTAGGTCATTGTCAATATGTTGAAAGATTGAAAATGACCTATCTATAAGTAGGTTTTCTTATTCTGAGCATATTCATTTTGTTGATTTGACATAATCTTTCTTTGTACTATTTTTCCGACCCAGTAGAAGAAATAATCGCTGTGCAAGAACTTATAATTGCTAGGTTGTTCTGCTATTGGATTTCTCTTCATTTTGGCAGATTGCATTCAGAGCGCTTGTTGGCAGTGGTTACCAGACACTGCAAAGTTTGCTACTGGACTTCTGTCAATGGCAGCCCGGTGAAGCACTCCTAAATGCTCTCCTTGATATGCTTGTAGATGGAAGATTTGATGTAAAGTCTAACTATATAATCAAGGTGACTCAGTGATGCCTCTGTTTTTAGAAAGTCGCAAGAATTACAAAATAAGATTTAATGCTTCTGCTGCTAAGCCATGATCTTTTGCTTTTCATTTGTTTTGACTCAGAACGAAGATGTAATCATACTTTATCTCAGCGTTCTGCAGAAGGTTGGTAGTATAATCTCCTCAGACTCGGTGAATAAGGGGCTATCTACATTGTTGTTGTGAAGCCTTATAGCCTTATATTCATAGTTATTGCAAGCAATTAATGTTTTTACCATATTCTGTGGTTGGGCAGAGCAGTGCTTCTTTGCGTCATCATGGGCTTAATACTTTCCAGCTATTGCTTAGAGATTCCATATCGAACCGAGCTTCCTGCGTCAGAGTGGGAACACTCAGTTTTCTTCTCGACTGGTTTTCTCAAGAAGATGATGATCATGTCATCATGCGGACTGCCCAGTTGATTCAGGTCATGGGTGGTCACAGCATATCAGGGAAGGATATTCGCAAAATTTTTGCTCTTCTTCGCAGTGAGAAAGTTGGAGCCCGGCAGCAGTATTGTTCATTACTGTTGACTACTGTTCTATCAATGCTAAATGAGAGGGGACCAACTGCCTTTTTTGACCTCAGCGGTAGTGAATCTGTAAGTGTCCACAGCAATCATTGGAAGATATGAAGAGAATAGTCTTGCTTATGGATTAGGTTGTGAACTGTATTTGTTGCCTCATTGCTGGGGTCTGCTCATCATGGAATATCGGATCAGCATGTGATAGGAGAGAAAGATAGTCCTTGTCCAATCATCATGCCTTCCTCATACGGGGAGGGACTAAAGTGATATCGGATTTATTGGTGAAGAGAACAACATACTAGATGTGAATGATGCTGGGTCTTTATTTGGTTAATATGGACAAGCTGTTTTCCATCAAAAAGATTTGTCTCCTTGCTGTTTTTTCCTTTCAGTGCTTTTTCTCCTTTTTTGATGAAGATGGGCAGGGACCATATTTTCCTTTGTGATGTGTGTCACTTGGTGAGCATCATAGTTGGATTAGATGGTACCCTTGGTCAATCTGCATTGCTCACCTGAGGATCTGATACTTTTTGGAGCATTTAAATACTTAACCACGCTTTCATTTAAGTGCTTAAGCTTTTAGAGCAATTGGAAATCCTACAAAATTTTCAAATTATTAGAGCATGATGTCTTGCATTCAAATCTCTCAAGACTCCTTTGCATCCTCAAGATAGTTAATTTCTACCCTTAGTGTTAGGCCAAATACAAGCCTACATGTGAGGAGTATTAGAGCATATTAATATCAAATAACACCCATATCTTATTATTTAAGCTTTAAGAAAGTTGTCCTGATAGAATTTTTTTTATTTATTGGATTTCTATCCACAGAACTAGAATTCGACTTGGTTCTTTAGTTTATTGTTTGTCGGCAGAGCAAATCATTATCAAGGGATATAAATCAAATGTGGTCAAGCTCTGCTCAATTGGGACTTTTTTCACATAGGTGTCTTTCATAAGTCACTTATGAACTTATGTTTTTCCTAGGTTTGGATTAGTTCAGGCTAGTCATTTTAGTTCCATTGGTAATATTGTGTGGACCTGTAACTTTCACAGATTCCCAATCATGTGACGTGGTGGAGAGAAATAGCCCAAGAAAAGATAATAAATATATAACTTGATGGACTGTTGTGTGATTAGTATACAAATTCATCTATGCTTCATCACTTTTCTTGTGCCATTAAGCATGCTTGTTATATATTTAGATATATTAACTGATCTTTTGCTTTTTTGTTTTGAAGCAGGGTATCCAGATCAGATCACCTATCCAGTGGCCTCTTAATAAGGGCTTCTCTTTTTCATGTTGGCTTAGGGTAGAAAATTTTCCTAGAAATGGAGCAATGAGTCTTTTTAGTTTTCTCACAGAAAATGGAAGAGGTTGTGTGGCTCTCCTTTCAAAGGATAGGCTAATATATGAGGTACACGTCTCCTTTGGTCTTAGTCATTTCTTGAGATGAATTTAACTAACTTTTCTATTGAGATATCACTCTATATTGATGTGTTGAATGTGAAAATTTGTGGTTCTTTGTGCAAGCAGAGCTGACAGTGATATTTCTTATGTTCACCTTTTCTGCAGTCAGTCAACCTTAAGGAACAGTCTGTTGGCCTGCAAGTTAATTTAGTGAAGAAAAAATGGCATCATCTATGCTTAACACACAGCATCGGAAGAGCATTTTCTGGGGGGAGTCTTTTACGGTGTTACTTGGATGGTGATCTTGTATCATCTGATAGATGCAGGTTTTGTTGCATCCAATTTTTATGATATTTACTTCTTTTCCCTCGTGTAGGATTTTATTTCTATGGACATTGCTGTGAGAGAGAGCGGTGCATATGCACTTCAATCTCAAAATGCTGTCCACATTAAAACTGAACCACTTAAAAGGATGATAATAAATGCTGTTTAATGAACCATTGGATCTGATTTTACTGTTATATCTGGTGATCTTAACTATAGGGGCCCTGGTTAAAGGGTATGTGCGATGAGCATATGTTGTGTAATGCATTTCCATTCTGGTGACATTATCCTTCTTAGAACTCAGTGACTAAATTGCACATAATTCTTTCGAACACTTGCCCTGGCCATTTGATCTACTAGCTTTTTTTCTTGTTTCTTCAGCTATGAAGTTAATCTTTTGTATACCTCCTGAATGTTACTCAACACTAAGTTAGGAGAGGGTATACTTGTTTTCTTGTCAATTAAGAATATTGAGGTAAAATAGCTTTGTATTGACAAATCGATATGGTAGCAGATGAATGAAAGCATGAAAGCATTTTGAGAACACAAGATTTTGTATCAGAAACAAGGGTTAATTAAGAAAAAGAGGCTGTAGGCACAACCTTTGAATTTGGCCCAACCTTTCAGTTTTATCAAAGTATCTTATATACTTATCTTAATTGAAATTCTGGCTACTTCGAGTCTACTGTTGATGTTTTCCTTCAAGAGGATGATGTGGCAGATGGAAATGCGGACTCCATGTCAATTATATGTGCCAACATGGGCGCATCATTTTAAAAGCAAACATCTACTCCATATTGTCCAATTTAAAGGAAAAGATGAGAACAGCACTAAGCAAATGTAAAATAGAAAATATATCCTTCTTTGTTAGTATCATCGACTATTCCTTTCTTTTTTGACTGTCCTTAGAGTTGCTGAAAGCTGAGAGGATTTGCTTCAATCTAACTGTGTTTCGGTTTTGCAGTCTTTCTCTCCGTAAGTAAAAGATTCTCTTTTCACCAAGTGAACAAACAAAAAGTCAACGTCAATATATATATGATATTTAATTCTATAATTTATTTTCCCTCATTTCATTTGAAGTTGTTCATTCTTTTAGGAACCTTCAGTGTCAAGGATTGGGTAATTTGTAAAAGCAGTTGCCAGTCGGTGATTACTTTGAAATACATATATAGAAATTATATTGTAAAATGTTCTTTAGTTGCACAGAGCTTCTCCCGGGAATGTCTCAAATCGAGTTTCAGTTGCTCCTCGCAAATAAGTAGATGAAGAAACGAACTCACATTCCAAAGCCTCTCTCTCTCTCTCTCTCTCGCATGGCTTAGTCCCCTTGGTTTTCTTCTCAGTGGATTCTTCACTTCTCACTGAATTAGAAGAGCCTTTTCTGTTTTTTTGTGGGTTTACTATTTTTTCTTTGCTCTTTGTTTCTTAATTCAGACAAATTTAGTCTACCTTGGCTTTTTTGGAGTGATGTGCATTCCACATGGCACTTTTAATTGAGGTGCAGCATTTCGATAGTATTTACCACTTAAATGTTGATGGAAAACTCTAATATCAGACTAACAGGACTAGACTCGATGGACTAAAATATTTAGTGAGTTGTGAGAAAATTCAAACATCGGGCAGAATTGATGATCAGAACAAACTATATGCTTTTCCTCCCTTTAATAACCCTAAAGATGGTATGTTATATAACGCACATATGTACAGTTCTAGTTATTAAGGATGTGAGATTGTCTGACTTCCATTTTTTTCCTTTCCTTTCTGATTTCATAATTCAGGTATCCAAAAGTTAATGATCAATTGACACATTGTACCATTGGTGCAAAAGTCTCTTTATCCATTAATGAAGAAGATGGTGTTATTGAGTCCAGAAGTTCGTTTGCTTTCCATGGTCAGATTGGTCCTGTTTATTTGTTCAATGATGCTATAACTCCCGAGCTGGTTCAGGGTGTCTATTCCCTCGGACCCAGCTATATGTACTCGTTCCTTGACCATGAAATTGCACCTTTCAGTAACAACCAGTTACCAAGTGGGATTCTTGATGCTAAAGATGGTCTTGCATCCAAAGTTGTATTTGGACTTAATGCTCAGGTAATTTACTCTGCATAGAAGGAGTTCCTATTATCCTCCGTTATCTGTACTTTAACAAATTCATTGGTATTGGTTTTCTTTGTCAGGCTAGTGATGGCAAGAGATTGTTTAATGCATCAGCAGTGTTGGATCATGCGTTGGATAGGAACTTATTTGAAGCGAATGTAATGGTTGGGACACACTTATGTTCAAGACGCTTGCTTCAACAGATAATATACTGCGTTGGTGGTGTCTCAGTCTTCTTTCCTCTGATAGCACAGTCTGAGAGATATGAACATGAGGAAAGTGGAGAATTTGAAAATGCTTTGCTGGTTCCTATCACGAAAGACCGCCTAACAGCTGAAATTATTGAACTTATAGCTTGTGTGTTGGATGAGAATTTAGCAAATCAACAGCAGATGCATATTCTTTCTGGCTTTTCAATTCTTGGATTTTTGCTGCGATCAGTTCCTCCTCAGCAACTTAATTTGGAAACTCTCTCAGCCTTGAAACATCTATTCAATGTCATCGCAAATTGCAGTATGTATCATGAACTTCTTCTTGCTTCTACTTAATCGGTGATAGTTCTTCTTATTACAATGCGAGTTTTATAATATGATACTTCATTTCATATAGTGATATCTATGAAAGCTTGCCAAGAGGAAAGAAATTGTGTGATGTTCTTTTAAAAAGAAGAAGATTTTATGTGAGAAAGGTACCATGCCCACGTACAAGGTTATGGAGAGAGAGTTGACATACTCTAACAAACTGTCCAAATTTTGAAGTTATTTATCCAGTAACCTAAAACTTGAAACCAGTAACTATCTGTTCATGACTGTTAGAATGTTCAACACGAAAGATTAAGGTACCAAAAGGAAGGAGACTTTATGTATATTTGGCCCATTAAACTCCCGCATTCATGCAATGAGGGATAACACTTTAATACTCTATCTCACTTGTAAACCTGACTAAAACCATATGAAGAATGCACATGGAACTGAAGGATGGGAACCACACGCACTAATTAGACCTGGGACACGTGGTTCTAATGTTATGTGAGAATGTCTAATCCACAAGCTTAAGCTACTAGGTGGAAAGACCATGTGTATGTGAGCCCCATTGAAACCCCAAATTCAAGAGATGTGATATAATCAGTTTGAGATATTAAAAGAATTAGGCTCTAGACTCTGAAAAGTCCTCAAGTTTCTCCTTTTCCAAGTAAACCAAGTAATTGCTGGAGAAATAACAAGTATCAATCTGTTCTCATTAATTTACTGAACCCTAGTTCTTCCTTAACACTGAGCTTTGGCCAAACCAACACCTAAATGTCCCAAATGCTGCTTTTTGAAAGGAATTATATGATTATATTGGTGTTGCTTATGTCTTGTGAATTTTATGGGAAGTAATTCTCTATGGTGGCATAGAGCAACCTATTCCTTTTCGGAGAAGAAAACCATCCAAACTCCCAAATGGAGCTTTTGCCTTGTTGCTTACATTCTGAAGGTGTCTGTTGTGCGAATCATATTGCTACCTACCAAATTTTGGGTTATGTTTAGTTGTTCCAGGAAACAACATGATAAAACTGTTCGTGTTGCCAATATAGTCCCATGTTCATGTTTGCTGATGTCCACATGTAAATTAAAAAGAAAGATTCAAACGTTCTAAGTACTGAGAATCAAGAATGCCCAGTGAAATAATATATACCCACTAAATAATTTAAGACTAAAGCATATGAGTATAAGCACAAAAGTCCTGAGGAGGAGCAAGATGAGTTTAATCCGTATGGCTACTACTTTGTGTGTGATTAAAGTCCTATTGTACACTGCTGTCTGCTTCTGATAGGTTTTTCTACATATCTGCTCTTTGCCTAAGTATAGATAGGTTAGTGCTATGTCTTATGCCCCTTTCCTTGTTGCAGACCTCTGGCCCAGAAGCTGCTGACATCACGATTATCTGTTTGTATTGACTTTCTGTGATTGCTTCTCAGGTTTGGGAGAAGTTCTTGTAAAAGATGCTATTGCTGGGGTATTTCTTGATCCTCTCATATGGGTTTATACGGCTTATAGGGTGCAACGTGAATTGTACATGTTTCTCATCCAACAATTTGATAATGATCCAAGATTATTTACGAGTCTATGCCGGCTCCCACATGTGATTGATATTGTACGCCAATACTATTGGGATGTCAAATCAAGATTTTCCATGGGAAGCAAGCCCCTTTTGCATCCTGTTACTAAGGAGATCGTTGGAGAGAGACCTACTCAAGACGAAATACACAAAATTCGTCTTCTTTTGTTAAGTCTTGGTGAGATGAGTCTTAGGTATGGTCTTCACTTGCCTGTGCTGAATTGGCATCTTCTGTTTCTAAACGCCACGTATAATTCAATAAATTCCATCTTCCATCTACAATTGTTACATCTTGTTGTGCAGTTGTCATTAATGTGATGTATCTGGTGGATATGCAGGCAAAGCATTACGGCAGCAGATGTTAAAGCTCTTGTATCTTTCTTTGAGAGTAGTCAAGACATGGCGTGCATTGAGGATGTTTTGCATATGGTAATTCGTGCTATTTCGCAGAAACCACTGCTTGCTTCCTTTCTCGACCAAGTGAACATGATTGGTGGTTGTCACATTTTTGTGAATCTTCTCAATAGGTATGTCTACCTCTATATAGAATATGAACTTATAATTCTTAGTCAGTTTTCTGCTTACAAGTTGGTTATTGTAATTTTCTTTTGGGGTTGTGAGTTTTTTTGTGTCTTCAATTTTACTTGTCTTGGCATAAGAATAGTGGTAGTTCTGTAAGTTTTTATTGTTGTGCTGCTTATGAGCAAAATAACTTTATATGGGTTTAATAAAGTGACCATGATGGCGTGATATGCTTTTAACTTTCTGTAAAGGTTATTCTGAGCTTAATTATGCCGTAGTTGAATGAATGACATGGCAGATGGTGCCAACTTGAGGTGCTTTACTCTCTTGGAAATAGCTCGGTGCATCTGTTCTTTACATAAGGTTGGGGCCATTTTGCTGGAATCCCTTTAACATAAAAGGAAGACTAAGTTAACTGGTTCTTCCAGTTACTATCCTATCTCCTATTATTAATTTGTTTGTAAAATGTTTGATAGCCTCTAACAAGTATAATCAATTTAACAAATCATGTACCATGAAGGTCTACAATTATTTTGCAAACTCTGCTGACATTTTCTGAAGCTACAAGTTTCTTTTTCTTTTATCATATGCCTGAAGTTACAAATGTGTATTTGCTAGGAAAATTAGAACATTTGAAGTGTGGATAGCATGGTGGTACAAACTCACATATTATCTCTTAAGCTACTATACGTGGGATTTATGGAATAGCAGTTTCAGCATCTTTCTTGTGTAAAGGAAATAAATTTTTTATTTAAGGAAAATCAGTCCTTTGTACTTATGACAGTACATGGCAGTTACAGAAGGATGTTACTAACCCCTTATAGAAGCTGTCGTTAATTATTTTAAATACCAATTCGTAGTGCTCAATGGACCTTAAATACTTGCAAGGGCTATAGAATCTTCTAAAAGATAGTTTGAACCCAGGTAGTTACTCATATTGTAGTGTGGAATCGGCATTGCAAGTACAGAGATTGCAAATTGTTTTCAAGAGGCTTAATTACAGTAGATAAAGTGAATGATAATGGAGAGAAGGCGAGGAGATCTGGCCTTCCTTCCCAAAGCTGAAGTTAGAGATTGTTAATGAGGTGCATAAATGCAAGTTACGCTCTTTGATTGATATTCAGTTCTCTGTGTATGTACAGAAACTTATTCAGCCCTGTGTGTATGGTTTCATAATGCTTTCGTGTTGACAAATTCAGAATCCTGCTTCAAATTTAGTCATGGAGGCAATTTTGTATAAAGTATTTGCCTTGAGGAAACTGATATATATGATTTCAAGTTTTACTAAAAAGAATAAGTTTTGTGCTTTTTATTGTTTAATCATATTTGAATGATAAAATAATTAACCTGAATAAAGTACTGAGATTTTTCATGCTAAGAAGTAATATGTGACAAGTCAATAATTGATGCATATTCGTTCAATAGTCTCTTGGGAAGGCTAAGTTTGGTCGAAATGTCCTCCCTATCATTCTGTCTCTGAGTCTCAAGAAAAAAATCTTTATGATAAAACCTTGAAGGTTGCTCAAAAGTTTTTATTGTTGTATGTTTTATAAAGGATTCTGTAAATAAATAAATTTTGGTACATTAGAAATGTGCAAGGACAACAATTGAGAATAAACACGTGAAACAGAAACCAGAGCACAAGGAATCAGAATAAGAAGATCAAAGTTGAATAAAAGAGTACAACACAGGATCAACCGAAGATTCTGAATTCTGGAACAATCTTTTATTTTCTTTCCAGCACCACATGAGACAAGTGGTGCAGCGGTCCAAGACTTCTTAGAAATTGAGCCTCCTACATAGGCATTCCAACAACTAAATAGCTTAGTGGCTGTCTTGTCATGACCTACCACCTTAGACAGTCTGAAATGTGGTTCTGAAGCTGAGGGCAATCAAAAGATTCACCTGAAGTTTTTGACAGGATTACTGCCTAGAAGGTTTTGATATAAGGTCAAAAAATGTAGTCGAGCTTGTGAACTATACTATAAAGACTTTATGACCAAAGTAAGCCATATTAATGGGTCGAGGGCTTAGTTATTTTAGCTTCTTCAAGGAAAAAGTTACTTATGGACTTACTGTAAAATGAAGAAGGTTATCTAGCTTTGGGAAATTGTGAAAAGATTTTATATGATTGCAAATAACCTTTAATGTCTATATATTATTTTAAAGATCTGGGATACTCGGTGTTAAATAAATGTCAAATTTTGGGGGCTATGAAGTAAAAAAGTGTTAGTCCTCCAAATAGCTGAGTGTTTCTATTCTAGAAGTACTGAAATTTTATGAACTAGAACTAGAATTAAACACAGTAATCTGTCAGGTTTTAGGGCATTGTAAGAACTATACATAAAAAGGGAAAAGAGAAAACAGAACTTGAAGTGCACAACACCAAAATCATGTGTGCTTGCTATGCCATATGTCACTTTTGGGGTAAAGAAGCTTCTCTCAGTGGAGTTGAGAGTGAAGCCATCACCGCCGGCTGAGAAACACTCTGACCCTGGACTAAAGTGTTTGTTCCTGAAATTTCTGCTAATCACAGGGCAATCTTTTCTCTCAGCTTCTCGTTGTTTTTTGGCTGCAGTTTGAGTCACAACAGCTGAGAAGAGAGAAATTACCAAAACAACTCCAGTGACAAATTTGCAATTTAAATTGCGACATTAGCGAGTTAAATGAGTCAAGTCGCAACCATTTCCATTGAATCACATTTCCTTTCTGGAATAAGTTAGATTTGATTCCCATAGTTGAACTGATTTCTTGTTTCAGATCATGATATTGATGCCTAGTGCTACTGTGCAATTGTTGTCTTGCAACTTAATTTCTGCATTGGAAATTGGAGTAATTTGGGAATGTGCACCGTAGCTTATGTGAAAAGGTTGGCATACCTCTCATAGTACTGAGAGCTTATATAAAACCTTGGAATGATGTTGAGGGTGAAGTGTCAACATGTGACTCAGTTACATCACGGGCTTAATTAATTATTAACATCAAGGAAAGTTGTTATTTGTTTTTCGCCAAGGAATTTTGACTTCAAAAATGTGACTTGGGAGCATATTTCTGCTCATGGAATGGAGATGCATGTGATAAGCTGTTGCGTTGTTACGAAACTCTTGCTTCTTGTGTTATCCTGACTGCTGAGAGTAAACTAAGCTGCATTATGCTTAACCATGACCATCTTGTTGTCCTTCATTTCTTGTTTGTTCTACCAATTTGTTGTAGGGACTTTGAGCCTATCAGATTACTTGGCTTGCAGTTTATTGGAAGACTATTGGTTGGAATTCCATCTGAGAAGAAAGGAACAAGATTTTTTGGTCTAGGTGTCGGAAGATCTAGATCACTTTCAGAAAGTTATAGAAATATCAGCACGAGGATGCAACCAATTTTCTCAGCTATATCTGATAGACTGTTTAAATTCCCACAGACTGATAATTTATGTGCTACTTTGTTCGATGTCCTTCTTGGTGGTGCTAGCCCAAAGCAGGTCACAAACTTTTCCTTCGATTTAGCTAAGATATTTCATGTCTTATTCCCTAATGCTCTATCTGGTATAACGAGACTCTTAAAGTGCTCTGGAATATTTTTGACTTTTATTTTCTGCTTGTGACATTGACAGGTGCTACAGAAACACTACCAGATCGAGAAGCAGCGAACCAAGGGTAACAGCTCTCATTTTTTCCTTCCACAGGTATTAGTACTCATTTTCAAATTCCTGTCGGGCTGCAATGATGCTTCTGTCAGAATGAAAATCCTCAGAGATCTGACTGATCTGCTTGATTCAAATCCATCAAATATTGAAGCTCTAATGGTACTTCTAACCACGGCTATAATTTGATTTCCTTGTTTAATCTTCCGATTAATATGCCTTATTTATATGTGTATTTGTGTAGGAACATGGATGGCCTGCATGGTTAACTGCTTCTGTTAAGCTTGACTTTATGAAAAACTACGGAGTAGAGTCCCTTGGAGATGGTGAAGGAGAAAGAAGTGAACAAAGTCTTGTGAGGAACTTATTTTGTGTAGTTCTTGCTCACCATATTCATTCCGTTAAAGGGGGCTGGCAACAGTTAGAAGACACAGTGAATTTTCTGCTAATGCATTCAGAGCAAGTATGCATTACCACTGATAGTTTTGTGGATAGTTTCTGTATCTTTTTTTTTTAATCTGTTTTATTTACTTTGATTCACTGTATTCTTCCAGGATGGCATGCCGCGTCACAAATTACTACATGATATATTTCATGACTTAGTTCAAAAGCTGGTGGATTTATCATCCGAGGAGAACATGTTTGTTTTCCAACCATGTCGAGACAATACACTGTATCTGCTAAAACTGGTTGATGAGATGCTTATATCTGAACTTGACAACAAACTTCCGGTAAGCAAAGTATTGAAGTCTGCTTTTTAAGTGTCACTTCCGGTCAAAAATAAGGGCTTCATCTTTGGGGGAAAAAAAGCAAGAATAGAAATTGGGGGATCATGGATTTCCTCTGGTTGTTGCTCATGAAAGAAGGAATGTGAAATCTTTTTTCTTTGGACACCATGCTGATTGAATGACCAGAGTATTTCTACTTTACAGCACTTGTTGGTGCTTTGCAAGTACCTCATGGGATTCCTATGTTATCTCGTGTCTTGCAATTGCAATAGTACAAGGAGTGTTAAGTAGAACTCACGATAAATGAGAACGCCAGATAGAGCATGACAGACTTTTTTGTGTTGTTTTTCTTGCAGTTTCCCGCTAGTAGCTCCGACTTTACCTTGGTTTCCTTAGATTTAGACAGTCACAAAGAATTTAGTAATGCCTTGCAAGAGGTTCTACGAGGAGCCTCTGACGAATCGCCATCAAGGTGAGGTGATTTCCTGCTTTGTATTCAAGGGGAGCGGTCACCTTTTTATTTGCTTTTATAATTTATGACAGTCATGCTTTTGGTGGTATTGGGGGTTATAGCTGGGGATACCTTATCTTTACATGTCTTGAAATTAATTGTTGTAGTACTCGAGCCATGCTTTTTCTACATATATGTCTTTAAACTAATGGACCTTAGTAATGATGTGTTAAGAAGCATTAGTGAACTCTTTTGGACTGGGAAGACATGGAATGCTGGTAGTTCTTGGCATATGTTGTGGGTTACTGAGATTGCTCTCATGCCATTGGGAATGTAATTCATTAATTTTAGGCATCTAAGATTAATCCAATTAGTACTTTTAGAGCACGTTTAGTTGGTGTTATTAATTTTGCAAGAATCAATCAGCTTTTGTTTCTAGCATTAGTTTGTATTCTGCTTTTGCAATGGCTCATCAAATTTGTACAAATGAATAAGTTGGATGCATCATTGAATAGGAAAGTGACATTCATGACTTATAGGCATCTAGGATCTTTCAACAGATCCAATTAGTTCTTTTAGAGTACATTTAGTTGATGGTATTAATTTGCAAGAATCAATCAGCTTTTGTTTCTAGCATTAGTTTGTATTCTGCTTTTGCAATGGCTCATCAAATTTATACCACTGGATAAGTTAAATACATCCTTGAATAGGAAAGTGACGTATCTACCAGAAGAAAAGAAATTTAAGATGGTTCCTTAATTTTCTTTTAGGCCATAAGATGGTTACTTAAATTGATAGTTTATATTTTGCTTTCACAGTTTAATTTTATGTTCTCTTATCTCCAGAAATCCACAATTTGGCAAGCAGCCATCTGCAAAAGAAGATAACATAGAGGGGGATAGGTGGTGGAATCTGTATGACAACTTGTGGATTTTGGTCAGTGAGATAAATGGCAAGGGACCAAGTAGAATGTTGCCCAAGTCATCATCCTCAGTGGGTCCGTCTTTTGGCCAAAGAGCTCGGGGCTTGGTTGAATCATTGAACATTCCTGCTGCAGAAATGGCTGCCGTCGTTGTATCGGGAGGGATTGGAAATGCTTTGGGTGGAAAACCTTCTAAATCAGTTGACAGGGCAATGCTTTTGAGAGGGGAGAAGGGCCCCAGAATTGTCTTTCGGCTTGTGATTCTGTATCTGTGCAGCTCTTCTCTTGAAAGGGCTTCGCGTTGTGTACAATTGTTCGTTTCACTCTTGCCTTGTCTTATGGTTTCTGATGATGAACAGAGCAAGATGAGGCTGCAACTTTTCATCTGGTACTTTGCTTTATACATCTCAAAAGGATTCTAGTTTTCCAATGATATCATCTGTTATAAGCAAGTTTCCTTACAATTTGTTCAATCCCTATAATGTTTCTCCATATTCTGAGTATATTGCTTTTGTTTTATGGTTGCCAGGGCTTTGCTCTCCGTCAGGTCCCGCTATGGGATGTTGGATGATGGTGCTCGTTTTCATGTTATATCGCATGTGATTCGAGAAACTGTTAACTGTGGGAAATCCATGCTTGCTACAAGCATTGCTGGCAGAGATGATCCATCAGATTCAGGAAGCATTTCAAAAGAAAGGAGCACTATACAGAATCTAATCCAGAAGGATAGAGTGCTTGCGGCCGTGAGTGTTACTAAATTTAAAGTGCTTCACTGCATTATTAAGGATTGTTTTGGTGCTACAGTTGCTAGCATTCTTTCCCTGTCTTTCATAGGTTTATGTTATGATGTTTTCCCCTTTAAAACACAGACTAGAAAGAATTGGTATGATTTCATAGTGACTATTCAACTTAGTCTACCAACTGGTTGGACCTCCAGATCTATATATGCTGAGGTAAGAAATATCTAAAGCATTTGTCACCAGTGCTAGCATATACCTCCAAGAGAGCCAACCTCAGATTGCTAAATAACCCATTCCAATATAAATCTGTGACAAAATCCAAATATTAAATTATCAGAGGGTGACCTAAATTTAAACCTGAAAATAACCAAGTCCAACATCACCCTGAACCTGAAATAACATGTACCTGATGCAACATGACATGTCATGGTATTTGATGATGATCTGGATGAACTTGAAACCAAATATTGAAATGGAATTATTCGAAACCTGAGCAGACCAGGAATTCAGCACTATGAGAATCCGACCTGACCTGCATATGAAGAAAGTGAATCTTGAGATGATTGGAGAACTGATTACCTGAACCCAGATTGGACATGTACCTGAGATGGTAGAACCCAAAACGACCCAAAGAAGAATACTGTTAAAGTCGCGAGTTGTACTCGTGCATCTGTCACCTGTAACCCTACCCGCCTGTAGACAAGTGTTCTCCTTCAAATCCTTTGTTTGAATCTTCCACACCGTTTCCATTTAGTTTTATTTGAAACAGAGTATGAGCTGGCCAATTTGGCATACCATTCTCATGACCTAGAACCCACCTAATGCCACTGGAGTAATTCAAGACCTAATGCATTCTCTTGTGTGTTGCCGAAAGTCTACTTGAAATCACTGTCACATCTCCAAATCAGGGTATTTAGGTCTGGCGCACCGTTTTACCAGTTCAACTGGTGGTCAAACCAGTTCAAACCAGGTTTTGACCAAAATCTGTTCATGCAAACTAAACGGACTTGGACTGATACCCGTAGGACCAACTGGTCCTGCCCAGGTTTGGAATGACTGCTTATAATGTTTTAAGTCAATTTTGGTGTAATGTTTTTGTTCAATTGCTTGCTACATGGATGTCTTTTAAGGCATGAAATGCATGACATATGTAGCATGAGATTCGGTGACACAATGGCATGATATCTGCCTGCTGCATTTGGAGAAACTGTTTTGTGTGTGCACACCCCTCATGAAGTTTGCTTGACTTGTTCTTGAGAAGTTGAATATCTTGCGGAAGAGATAACAAATTACATGAACATTTTTTCATTATGAAACTTAGTGAGTTGTTGACCTTGCTAGGTTGCTGATGAAGCAAAATATATGAAAGCTCTGAAAACAGATCGTAGCCGGCAGTTGAATGAGCTCTGTAGTAGGCTCGAGGAGATATCCTCTGCAGAACTTAGCAGCAGTAGAACTTTTGAAGATGAGATTCAAAGCAGCTTTAATAACATTATTGCTTCTGATGACAACAGAAAAGCTGCTTTCCAGCTGTGTTATGAGGAGCAGCAGCAAAATGTCGCTGTATGTGGACAGTGGACATCAATTATATTTTTTTTCCTGATCCTTTATCTCTTTCCAATTCCAGATGCTAATATATATAATCATCTATCTTATGCTTCAACAGGAGAAGTCTATGCATCTGTTCCGCATTTTAATTGATGAGAGAGGTCCATGGTCTGCTAATGCTTTTCCAAATAGTGCTGTAAGGCATTGGAAACTTGACAAAACAGAAGATAGATGGCGACGGAGACAAAAACTAAGGCAGAATTATCATTTTGATGAGAAACTGTGTTATCCTCCATCTATTGCGCCTCAGGACGAAACCACTCCTCCTGTAAATGAAAGCAAATATGGATTTGCGGGACATATTCCTGAGCAAATGAAGCGTTTTTTGCTGAAAGGTGTGCGCAAAATTACTGATGAAGCAAGTGCAGAACCAAATGAAAATGAAGATGAAGTGTGTGTGCAGAAGATCTCTGCACCAGAGGATTCTCCGGAGGCTCAACATGATGTAATTGTAAAAGATGGTAACGATCACAAGGATTTTTCTCAGGATAGAGTAGATTCTTCTGCCTCCTCTCCTGAAGCTGAAATTAGTGATGAGGTATGTTTAGTTTAACTTAGCAAGCACCAAAGTTTGGTGGAAACATATATGAGCATTCCTCATTTTAGATCCTTATTTTCAGGTTCTGATTTCGGCTCCATGTGTACTTGTGACACCAAAGAGAAAAATTGCGGGGCGTTTGGCTGTAATGAAAACTGCTCTGCATTTTTTTGGGGAATATTTGGTGGAAGGTACTGGTGGCTCTTCTGCTTTTAAGGATTTTCAGCAGCCAAGTAACTCTGATTTGTCTAAGCTTGATCAAAAGCAGAGGTTTTCAAAATGGCCCCCTCATATTTATATGGAATCTGATAAAGGGATCTCTTTTAATGGCTTGGAGTTGCTTAGCGAAAATGTGCATCAGAGAGATTTGAAAAATCTTAAGCGCCATCGAAGATGGAGTATTGGGAAGGTTAGATGGTTATAGATAATTACATGTTTGCTTTTAATACTATATTATAATTGGATCTGATTGTGTTGCCCCTCTTCTCTCTTTCTAGATAAAAGCTGTGCATTGGACTCGTTATCTGCTTAGATACACTGCTACAGAGATTTTCTTCAGTGATTCAAGTGCCCCTATATTCTTAAACTTTGCCTCACAAAAAGATGCAAAAGAAATAGGAACCTTGATAGTCACAACCAGAAATGAATTTTTGTTCCCAAAAGGAAGTAGTAAGGATAAGCATGGGGTCATATCATTTGTTGATAGACGGGTAGCTTTGGAAATGGCTGAAGCTGCTCGAGAGAAGTGGAGGAAAAGGGAAATTAATAACTTTGAGTATCTAACAATACTCAATACCCTCTCTGGAAGATCTTACAATGATATAACACAGTACCCTGTCTTCCCTTGGATATTGGCTGATTATTCTTCTGAGGTTCTTGATTTTAACAAGTCATCAACTTTTCGGGATCTAACAAAGCCTGTTGGAGCTTTGGACTCAAAGCGCTTTGAGGTTAGTTTTTATTTCTGTTGGAATGTTACACTGACCAGTAGACTACTCTATTTGACCCCCTTTCAACTTCATGGTTCGTCACATACAGGTGTTCGAAGATAGATACTGTAACTTTTGCGATCCGGACATACCTAGGTACTATTCGAGCCAAACTACTTTATTAAACTGCTAAGGTTACCTCTAATCGATTTGTCACGCATTTATCAGTTTCTATTATGGGTCTCATTACTCGAGCATGGGGATTGTGCTTTATTACCTCCTGAGACTGGAGCCTTTTACGACTCTTCACCGTAATCTGCAGGTATGCTCTTGACAATTCCTTGAGTGTCTTTGCGACAGACTATTTTGTTTTGTATCAATGATGTGGTCTTGTTGCTTGTATGCTAAAACGTCGTACATGTTGCTCTTTTATATGGTGGCAGTTATTATAATTTCTTTTTCCTAGTGGTGGTGGTGCAATTATCAATAAGCAAATTTTGTCCATCTTACAGTGCTGAACTATTTTTAAGTGATAATGAAATTTAAATCCTTAAAATGTTCTTTCATGTTGCTGGAACTATTGCAGTACTTGCCACGGATTAGTGTCCTTACGGGAAAAAAAATAGTAGAGTTAAATATTGACATAATTTGAAAAAAACAAGGAGCAATCCCTCCAAAACCCTTGTTAAAGTCAGCAAAAAAAGGTGTTCAGCAAAAATATGATATATATATCTAAGAAAATGAAATATATATATAAGAAAATGAAATATACTTTGAGTTTCCTGTGCAATCGATATGATTTTTGTCCAACTGTTATGAGCTTTTGTCAGATATAAATGATACTATTCCTGTGAAATGGTCAATGCTTTTTTTTTTATTGTTTCCCCTTTTGGATATTGATGGGCTCACTTTTATTTATTTATTGAGATATGAAAGAAGAATAAAATTGTGTATTTCATTGCAAGGTAGAAGTTGTGTATCTAAAGGCCTGCGATTTGCATAATAGCAGAGTCAAGAAGTGTAAATTATGACTGGTTATGTAATTCTTTATTTTAACATAAAATAACTTCTATTTCTATTATATTTGCTTCCATCCCGAGCTCTAATGTTCATTTAGCTATCACTGCTTTTTCCTTGATATTACATGCCATAGCACAGAAACTTCTCTAATATATTTGTCTGGATCAGGGTGGGAAGTTTGACCATGCAGATCGACTTTTTCAAAGTGTTGAGGGAACGTATAGGAATTGCCTATCCAATACAAGTGATGTGAAAGAGCTAGTTCCAGAATTCTTTTACATGTCAGAATTCCTTGTTAATTCAAACTCATATCATCTCGGAGTCAAACAGGATGGTGAGCCTATTGGTGATGTCTGCCTTCCTCCTTGGGCCAAGGTATTTGAGTTTCTTCAGTTAATGTTTTCTGGGGGATAAATTACTCTTTACAGTGGCCAAACAACTTTGTTAAGTTGGAGTCAAGCAGACCTATCCATAGGAGATATTATTGATTCCTCTCCCCACTGGATCATCCCTGTGCATGCGTGCGTGCGTGTGAGGAGGGAGGGAGGGAGGGGGGGGGGAGTACTTTCTCAGTGAACAAGCTCTGAGAAGTTGAGAAGAGGGATCCAGAGAACTACTTTCTTGGTCTGTTATTCAGATTTTGGCTGTAGTATCTGCAAATTTACCCAAATTTCTAGAAAGTACTTGCTCAGCGAACAAGCTCTAAGAAGGTGGGAAGGGAGAGATCCATCCGAGGGCTTTCCTTGTCTCTTATTTAAATTTTGGCTGTAGTATCTTCAAGTTTACCCAAATTTTAAGAGAAGTAAGTTATGGCATCTGCTGATGCCGCCACACTCCTTTCCAGGAATAGAAATCTCAAAAGCTGAAAACTAGAGAAAGTGAAAACTGAAATGGCAAGAGAAAACAGAAACCTTAAACAAACGGGCCTTTATATGGTTGTCCTTCAAGTTTTGAAATAATATTTGCAGACACTGCAATTGCCATCGTAGAGTCAGTTCCTTCTTTACGGAATGAGAACTATGCAAAGGACTAAAATTTGTTTTCAAGTTAATTTCTTATTGGTAAAAGAAAAGACAATATAGGGCCCCAAGGGTGTGCAAACCATATACAGAATGGGAGAAATGATCTACAACATCAATTCAAGCATTTGCATCTACACATAACTCTCTGCCATACCTAAAGTTTAAGACATTCAACTAATTCTCAATAATTACAAAAACTGGTGTCTCCTCTCCAATAAGGGCTCTCTTTGTCTGCTCTGTCCAAATCAACCCAAAAAACAACCAGAGGGATGGGAAATCTTTATTTCTTGACATGAGGCAAAAGAAGACCTTGCCAAAGTAATAATTCTTGTTCAATTCTCCTATAACCCAAGATAGCCTAGTGCAGGCATAAGAGGCCACCAAGATCATTCTTATCCACGGATAGTGAAGGAGGAGATGTCTCAATTTCTCTGCCTCTCTTTTGCCAAAAAAGAAAAAAAAATTATTCACCAGTACAATCCCTCTTTCCAGCAAATTGTCTAAGGTGAGAATGTGTTCCCAAGATGCTTCCCAAGCAAATAGTGGAACTATAGGTGGCACTCTCACTTTCTAAGGAAAAAGCCTCCCTGCCACCAAAAATCTTCTTTTCAAGCAACCTATAAGAAGACTCCAGAAAAAAGTTTCTTCTCTACCGCTATCCAAGAAAAAGTACCACAGAAGTGAGAGAAATCTTAGAATTTTATGACAAATCAAAGAGATTGACAAAAGCTTTAAGTGCCAATCTTTGGCTTGTCTAAAAAAGTTGATCTCCTAAATGATTCTCCCTTTGGAGAATTGATAGCAATCTGGTACAAGAGCCTCCTTGTTCCCAGCGATGTCATAGAGCTAGGGAAACAATCTTTGAAAGATGTATTCCCACACAAAGTGTCAAGCAGAAAGTCTGAATGCTTACCATTTTTCACGATAGAATATGCATAAGGAATAAACTCATTGCTCTCATCTCTAATCCGCCTCCAAACAGTGCTTCCGTGAGCTATTACTCTGCTTTTATAAATTTAAACAGTTTATTCATTGCCAAATTTAGCGACAACCACTTTCTTCCACAGATGATTTGAACCACTATAACCATTTGCCTAGAATAGCCTTGTTGATCAATAAAAAAGACTTGTTGCCAAGACTTCCATTACAAGAAAGGTTGCTTGACTGCCTTTTGATTTACCAAATGAAATCCACGGGACTCATTGTAATCGCCCACAAGAATCTATCTGAAGAGCTTTCAACCTTTTGGCAACCGAGCAAGGGATAGGGTTTGAGAGACATGAGATAGATAGGAAGATTGGAGAGAGTGCTTTTGATGATAGTTGTTCTTCCTCCTTTCAAAAGTAATGATCTTTTCCAACCCTGCAACTGCTTCTCAAGTTTCTTTATAATAGGTTCCCAAATTTGCTTGTCCATGAAATTAACTGCTGCAGAAAGGATTAAATAGGTTAAGCGTAAAGAACCTATCTGACATCTCATTAAAGAAGAAAGTAAAGCACGATTCAATCCATAATCAGCAGGGTAAGCTCAGTCGTACTCAAGTTTATCTTAAGCCCGTATACCACTTCAAATTATAAAGGAATGCACCTTAGAAAAGTTAACTATTGGACGCCATCTGCAAAGAAAATGATTGTATCATCTGTAAATAGAAGATGAGAAATAGTCAACTCCTCACCATGGCTAGCCACTCTGAAGTTAGAAATCCATCCCAGCTCTGTTGCCTTGCTTGCCATTTTTTGTAGGACCTCTATCACCAGAATGACAAGCAGAGGGGAGAGTGCATCACCCTGCCTAAGTCCTTGAGACGATTGGAAAAATCCTGTTGAAGAGCCCCATTAATTAAGACTGAGAAGCTCGGAGTTGTGATACATCTCTTTATCCAATGTTAGGTTAAAGCCAGAAAACTCATGTTTTTTACTGAAAGGAGTGGCTGAAAACATTTGCCAATTTGAGCGGTTTTGTCTTTTTAATATCGGAAACAGAGTTTATGGGAAATTTTTGAAACCAAATGGGACCTTTAACTTTACTCTTTTTGTTTGTATTGTTCTTTCTTGTCTCTTGCCCTATAATTTCTGGATAATGAATGCCATCGCAAGCCAGGATTCTTGCATTAAGACAGACTATTTCATTTAGCTATCATGTAGAATGCTAGGCATGCTCCCTCTCTGGAACAGCCTTAATCACATACCAACGTGTTTCCCCTTCAAATGAATTTATCTTCATATTTATCAGAGAAAATGAACTGAATGTTAATTGTTTTGTGAACACAACCAGAAATTTTTAATACATTTATTGACCTATTGATTATGGTAGTAATATGCAGTTCTTTATTAATGTTCAGGGATCGCCTGAAGAATTTGTCAATAAAAATCGAGAGGCTCTTGAAAGTGAATATGTTAGCTCAAATCTTCATCACTGGATCGATCTGGTATTTGGTTTCAAGCAACGTGGGAAACCGGCTGTAGAGGTAAACATAGAATCATACTTGTTTTTGTACAGTGAACCAATTAACAATTATTGATATCTGGGAGTGTGATAACAAATACAGGCAGCAAATATTTTCTACTATCTAACATATGAGGGAGCTGTTGATTTGGACTCCATGGAGGATGATTTACAAAGAGCAGCGATTGAGGACCAGATTGCTAATTTTGGTCAGACACCCATCCAGATTTTCCGCAAGAAACATCCTAGACGAGGCCCACCAATTCCAATTGCTCATCCTTTATATTTTGCACCTAGTTCTATTAATTTGACTTCTGTTCTATCTAGTATTATTGATCCTCCGTCAGCTGTATTGTATGTTGGCCAACTGGACTCCACCGTTGTCTTGGTGAACCAAGGGCTCATCTTGTCAGTCAAGATGTGGTTAACGACACAACTGCAATCTGGTGGCAATTTTACCTTTTCTGGCTCGCAGGTATTGCATATATTTTTTTACTAGATTGACTGGAGTACAACCTTTAATCCTTTTATTTTGTTGGAAGAAGCTTTTAGTTAAGTATAGCTTGTGAAACTTCTGCAGGAGCCATTTTTTGGAGTTGGAGCTGATTTTCTTTCTCCACGGAAAATAGGGAGTCCTTTGTCTGAAACCTGTGAATTTGGAGCACAGTGTTTTGCGACATTGCAAACACCTACAGAGAATTTTCTTATCTCATGTGGCAATTGGGAGAATAGCTTTCAACTTATCTCCTTAACTGATGGGAGATTGGTGCAGAACATCAGACATCATAAGGATGTGGTTAGTTGTGTTGCAGGTACTTATCAGGTCAATGTTCAATTGTTGTCGTGAAGATATGGGCTGTATAATAGCGATGATTGTACTTTTCCGGAAAACATCTGATTATAATAGCTTACCGTGTGTGGGTGATGCGGTGTTGATTAATGCGTTTTTTAGTCTGTACTTTATGAGAAGGCTTTATTAGGTTAAATACAGAGTGTTGTAGGGGATTTTAATCTCCCCCGGTTGCTTGTCCTTTCTGTCAGTTAATTGCTCCTCAGAAGTCTCATTGTGAGTCCTTACTACCTTGTAGATTCCATTACTGCCTAATGTTTTCTCTCTCTCTTTTTTTTTTGGGTTTTTTCATTTTGGGAAAGTAAAGGAGAGAAAAAAAGGGGGGGGGGGGTCGCAGAAAGTTAATCACAGGCTACAATAAGTTTGAGAGAAATTAAAGCTTGAACGGCTGGTATTCTAATGGCTGTGTCATTTGTGTTCTTTTTAAACTGTTAAGTGATGTGTCACATGCACATTGTTGGCTTATTGCCTAGAAAGTTAAACTTTTGGGGAAATAATTTGTCTAATATGGTATAGGTCATAAGTTCAAATCCTAACAAGCCCTCTCTTCTTTCTCCTACTTATTATTCCTTGTTCTGCCTTTTTTTGTACCTCATGTTGTCTTTCGGATATGATTACATCCAAAAGGCTATTGGATCAAATGTTTCCTTGGAGATCTATACAAGTTTTACATTGTTATTCATGAATGTGATTAAGATACCTTTTTCTTTGTACTGTTTGTGCCGTGTGCCCTTAAACTATTTTTATTAGTAATACTACTATCACCGAGATGAGATACATGTTACTGGAATGATTTGAGAAAAGATGTTGCTATACCTGTTCTCATTAATTTGCTGGTATTATTATGACATGTAATGGTGGATGAAACTGCCATAATCACTTCATAAATTATCTCTTCCATTGCAGTGGCATCTGATGGAAGTGTCCTTGCAACTGGAAGTTATGATACCACCGTAATGGTGTGGGAAGTTTATCGTGTCAAAACTCCAGAAAGGAGACTTAGGAACTTGCAAGCTGAGATTCACCGGAAAGATTATGTTGTTGTTGAAACTCCTTTCCACATTCTTTGTGGCCATGATGATATAATTACATGCTTGTATATCAGCATGGAGCTTGATATAGTCATCAGTGGGTCCAAAGATGGAACCTGTATCTTCCATACCTTGAGGGAAGGGAGATATGTTAGATCTTTGTGCCATCCTTCAGGCAGTGCTTTGTCGAAGCTGGTTGCCTCACGGCATGGACGGATTGTGCTTTATGCTGATGATGATCTCAGTTTGCACCTCTACTCGATCAATGGTAAACACCTTGCTTCTTCTGAGTCCAACGGACGTCTCAATTCTGTTGAATTGAGCAGTTGTGGCGAGTTTTTAGTTTGCAGTGGTGACCAAGGTCAGATAGTTGTACGGTCTATGAACACACTGGAGGTTGTTCAAAGATACAATGGAGTTGGAAAGATAATTACTTCTCTAGTAGTGACTCCTGAAGAATGCTTCTTAGCTGGGACTAAAGATGGAAGCCTTCTTGTGTATTCTATCGACAATCCTCAACATCGTAAATCTAGCCATCCGCGAAATGTCAAGTCCAAATCAGCTTCAATGGGATAGATTCGTAATTTAGAGTGCAAGTCATGGACTGACTGTTGCTGGTATTCTTGTGAATGGAGGTAGGTAGCTGCTGAGGATACCTTGTTAGATTGTCATTTTTAAATCTCTTTAGTTCTTGTCATCTTTTTTCTTTTCCTTATTCTGCATATCTTGCTATTGCTCAATTCTCTTACGTTGAACAAGGGCAATTATATTTATTCATTTAGAATTTTATATGCTGAGACTCTTTTTAGATAATTTAAGCCCAGATGGTATGTGTATTCACTGGTAGCTATTATAACATGTTGAGTCCAACGCATACTACTATGGAGATGCAAATTCATGACATTGCTCCTCTTTTGAATTTTTTCCCAGTTCTCTAACAGAGCTGTTGGCTTTGAAACCTTGTGTCTCTGTTGATACTGCAGATTTGATCAACTACTAGCAATTATAAAATGTTGATTCTTATGATTGTTGGAGCTTTTAAATCATCTAATTTACTTATACTTTTGTTCATTTTGATTCTATTAGTACTTAGAGCACATGTTAAGGGCCAAAATCTCATTCAAAAGGAGGAACTTCCCATTCTAAGAAAGTTTGGCTTCTTTTGGGTCACATGGTTGATCTTGTGGTGTTCGGAAATTCCATATCCTCTATTTTACTTACAATTGTGTTTAGATTGATTCTTTTAGTACCTCTGGAAAAATTTAGAGACGTGTTGGGCCATAACTTCATTCTAAAGGAAGAACTTCCCATTCAAAGAAAATTTGGCTCATTTTGGGTCAAATGCTTGATCTTGTGGTTTTTGGAGTTTCAAAATCATCTCATGCAAACAACCAATCCTTTTCCAATTAAGTGGAGTCAGCTACATAGATTTATTCTATGCCTTTGCACTCTGTTCTGTGCCTAATCCTCTGTACTAAAAACTGGTACTCAAGAGTATCAGCCATGTCTTTTGCCTCTTCCCTTGCCCATTTGCCCTGCAATTCCATTGTAAACATCATGTCTTCTCACTGAGACTTATGCTCAATTCTATCTTCACATATCCAGATCACCTTTGATAAATCTCTCATCTTATGCTCAATTGCAGTGATGCCAAATTTTCCTTTAATGCATTGACTTCTGTCTCTTCTCGAGTATCAATGCATTCAATGGATATATTTGTTTTGTTTCTGGTTTTTTTTTTTTTTTTTTTTTTTCAAGGTGGAAACATTCAACAGATATTTGACATTGCTTTTGTCATGACAACCTATTATTTACATTTAGCAGTAAATTGAGACTAAAAATCCTCTTATATTCATTCACTCTGTCCCAGTGCTCTTTTTCCCCGAAAAAGGTGAGGGCACAAACAAAGAGAAACAGCCATCAAGCGCGTTGAATACAATGATTGAGATCTTTAAGAACTTTCCTGCAGTAGCACTGCTAAAGGATCAAACTCAACACTGAAATATGGTCTCGAGTAATAGGAATGGGACATTGAATAGCTTCTACTAGCTTTCCGGAGTAAACATTTACTTTGAATTTGTGTGTGCTTTATATGTTGAGAACATGCTGGAGCTTATTGGTGACATTTTGAAGCACTCTCTTATTTGATGATCATCATAATCTCCTTACACATATTTATTGGAAAAGACAACATTGTCTGAAATACCTGTGAAGGAAAAATGCGAATTTAATGGGTCGAATAAGTGCAGATCCTCCCCCAGTGGTTATTTTGCTCATGGACAGTGTTTATCTAAGTTTTGTTTTGATGTCTTACAGTTTCTCTTCTATTTGACAGTCTTAATTATACAAAATTATATTTTGCAGGGACTTTTAGACACATGCCACGTGAGATAGGTGAAGGTATAGGCTTGATGACCACCAAACACATACCCATGCTTGTGCAGTTTTGGACTTGCTCCATGATAGCCCTCTTCAAGAAGTCCACTATGGAACATGCGCACATTGAAATCTTCAGGAACGTGCAATGCTTTCAGTGACATTCTCTAGACATCAAATCCTTGTTACAGTGTATTTGTGTCTCATCTACTGGTACCCTTGGAAATCATTGGTGAGTAAGATGTGCGGAGTTCCACTCTCATGTATATCATCGTTCTTGATCAGGTAGAAGAGCCTTATGTAGAACACCGGAGAGGCAGTTGTATCGATAGAAACCGGGGCTCAAATTTGTTTTTGGCTGACAGCCCCTTATAGCTTGTATAGATCACCTACATTTGTAATTCAAAATAAATAAAGAAAAATGTTTTCCTTTTGAAAGATGGTATGGTTTCCTCCTTGGTGAATAGTTGACAGACATCAGACTACTTTTATTCTCAAGCTTTGCCTTTTGTCTGCTTTATTGACAGACCACCGGTTAGAAGTGATATGCTAGGTAAAAGCTTAACTGTATCTATCATATTGACATTTCTTGAGATCATTTGATTATTCTAAGTTAAAAGGTCGGCATGTGTGAAGTTGTATAGGATGAATGGTACTCTACGTATGTAAATACAAGGGAACTTTACCGCCTGCAGATCTCGCACCTGCATTTTTGGTAGAGTTACTGATGTCCATGATTGTGAACTGAACTCGTGGATAATGTTGCATATAAATAATTATTGTGAAGAGAGAGAATAATGGGTAAAGTTTTATGTATTCCATTACTCGAGATAGGTTGTGAGGTTGTTATACACAGAATTTATACGAGTTTCTGTACATCTATTCTCTGTAACTCTGATCGATATAGTGCTTCATGTGGTTTTGGAAGAACAAATATGCTGTGGAAATAATTCAGTGTACAGGTCATGTTTATGGGAAACAAGTTCTTGTTCCAGGCATGCACATGTTGAATTTTCCTTCACTGAAGCAAGTTCATCTGGTGGGAGTGTGTGCGCACGAGCATGGGTATCTACATATGTTTAGGGCTCTGCAAGAAGATTGCAGTGTGGGAAAGTGAGCCCGAATCTTCTGAGTTTGCGTCCCGGTTTAAGTATATAGACAATGAACTCACTTTCTTCCGGTGGGTTTGTCTCTACCGAACTGACAATACTTAGGAAATTGGTATTCAATTGTGTCTGTTGCTCTTAATCCTGCATTTCAGGGCACCAGAAGTAATAAGTATTTCTACCGTATGCGCAAGGATGAGATAGTCTAAATTGTAAAATGTGGCATTGAATGTTTGGAAGGTTGACTATGGAAGCTTTATCAAAGTTATCATTCTTTCGTAGAGATGACAGAAAATGCTTGCTGATGCGATTGATCTCATGTTTGCATGATGCCTCAGACTATTCTTTTTTCTTCTGCTCTACCAAGTATTGTATGAACTCGTCCATACAGCGCTGGTTGGTCTCTCTGTCGCCGAGTAATTTCTTTGCTTCCTTGGCTGAAGCTCTCAACGACGAGCCCAAGTCGTCCACCATGGCGAACCTCAGTAGTTCAGCCACCGCGTCACTTGTGAACACCCCGTCTTCTTTCCTAGTGACCTCAATCCCTAGTCCCTTACCCTGCAACAGTCTTGCGTTAGGTCCTTGGTCGGTCGTCATCGGAAACAGCATCAGAACCCGACCAAATGCTAAGCCCTCTATTAACGAGTTCCAGCCACAGTGAGTCAAGAACCCTCCAACCGAGTCGTGACTCAGTATCTGGACCTGCGGCGCCCAATCCGTGCACACCATGCCACGACCCTCCACCCCTTGTAGAAACCCATTCGGTAGCATGTCGATCGCTTTTTGAGTTGACTCGGGTGGGTCTCTCAAGACCCAGAAGAAACTCAATTTGGATTTCTCCAACCCGAGTGCTAACTCAGTCACTTCCTCTTGACTCAGAACAGCTTCAGTCCCTAGTGCAACGTAAACCACCGAATTCAACCTCTGCTCATCGAGCCACGCTTTTATGCTCACCCATTTCATGTCGTTAACATCTTCGTCGTCCTCCATGCATGGAGGTAAGAAACCAATAGGAACAAGCGGTTTCTGATACAAATCCCGCAAGAGATCAATCCACTCGGGTTCAAACTCGACGCACGTCCTCACGGCCACGACCTCGCTGTCTCTTATCGTTACTCCCAAACGCACCGTATCAGGTGTTTCCGAGATGTGCTCGCTTGAATGCTGGTTGAACCTGGTGATCTCATACGAACGGAAAACTATGTCGGATTCAAAGGGAATCCACTCGGGGACACGTAAAAAATCCTCGATCGTCGTTCGAGGGTCTGAGCCGCCTATGAGGACTGTCGGTGGGCCAATTAAGCAAAGCACTGCAGCGTTGAAGAGGCCGCAGAAGCAGCGGTGAATGCCAAGCTCCGCCGCTGTGGAAGGAAGCCAGTGAGAAGCGAAGTCATAGATGATCCAATCTAGTTGTGAAGATTCAAGGAAACATGTTATGGCCGGTTGTAACTTGTCAATGGCTATCTTGAGGAGCTGTTGCTTGGAGAAGGAAGTGTCAATGGAGGATTCTGCATGGGGTGTTAAATTTGGTATGTGAGGGAATGGGAGGGGTATGAGACTGATGAGTGGAGAGAGGTTTAGGGGTATTTTGGGGAGCCTCTGGAGGTTTCTGGGTGTTGAGATGAAGGAGATTTTGTGACCCCTCTGAGCCAAGTGTTTGGAGAGGTGGAAGAAGGGGATGAGATGGCCCATGGCAAGCCATGGGAACATTGCTATGTGCAGAGAGTCATGGCCCTGATGAGCTTCACCTATCTCCTCCATGGAAGCAAACTTTCGTGTGTGTGTGAGAGAGAGAGAGAGAGAGAGAGATAATCAGCTTTCCATGTGTTGGTTTTTCTCTTAGGTGGACTGACGTTCGGTTTTATGAGGCATAAGAGTACAAGCGTGTTGAGCCGGAGTTAGCAAGGCATATTAAAAAAAGTTACTTTGAAGATAAACTTTGAAAAGTCTGCCACGAGCTAGCACCGAATTCAAATGACAACATTTGAAACACACCGTTCTTTGTTTTGATTGATTGATTATTTCATGTTCCAATAAAAACAACCTATCGGGAGACGCATTCTTGAGCTGCCCAGACGCATGTGTGTTGACCAAATATGCAGTTCATAATTAATAAATAACAGCAATCATTTTCCAAACACCTTCCATCATATATATACAAATAATTGCCCAACATCATGTATGGCTTGATTTACTTGCACAGGTAATCCGATAAGATTTATAATTTTTGAAAAGAGAATGGCAGCCTTTTGACTTGATGTGGTTGTAGTATTTACTTTGTATATATATTTTTTGGAGAAAGGGTAAATGGAAAGGGATTGAAACCATAAGTTAAGTGCAAGTTGCGTCTGGTTATGATCGTTAAGCTTGAAAGAAGATGGAGATGAAATTATATGGCATTTTCAAAGATGAAATTATACTTTAAAAGAAAATAATAGCGCCGTTTCTCTTTGTGCCTAATTTCGTCACCCTCCACTCACTTTGATTTGACGTCAATTTCAATATAATAGCCTGTTTGCGTGTACGTGGTGATCATCTGCTTTCTAGAAGATGCCGGGAAAAGGCTAATAATACAAATTGATAAAAAAAGTACTTTTAGAAGGATAAATTATCGTCTACTGGTATCTTGGAAAGCATAGGTGAATAAAATGTGCAGAGTTCCAGTGTCATGTACATCGTCCTTCTTGAACAGGTAGAGGAGCCACAACAAATCATTGGCATTTGCATCGATAGAAATCAAGGCTCACATTTGTTTTTTTTTTTTTTTTGGCTGATATCCCCATTTAGCTTTCATAGATCCCCTACATTTGTAATTCAAGATAAATATATAAAAGGTTTTCCTCCTCAGTGAATAGTTGATAGACCTCAAGACACCTTTTTATTCTCAAATTTCCGTGTTTATCTGTTTTATTAACAAACCGCAAGTCAGAAGTAACATGTTAGGTAACACTTAATTGTATTCAGACCTGTCTAAATGAGTCATAAACTCATTTCTTAACTCATATTTGATGAGTTGAGTCATTACACGAGTTAGTTATATTCAGTAAATAGTTTAAAATGAATTTAAAATGGTAATCTCAAAAGTACATGGATGTTAAATAGATTTATGACTCTCTCTTGACTCTCTACGAAAAAATTGTAGACTCTCTAGATTGTTCCAAATTTAGAGAAGTCTTGATGGGCTCGTAAGAAGGATTTGACATCACTTATGAGAAAATAGTAGACTCTCTAGATTGTTCCAATAACGAAGTGACTACCGACGCATAACAAGTCAGATTCTCGTCGCCCTTCCAATAACGAAAATGGCAAAAGTACTAAAACTCAGACCAACGTGAGCGTTGTATAGTTTTGGCATGTCCACTTTTGCGCTGAACATTTTATTCTGCGCAATGCCAAGTGCGAAACGCGCATTTTAAGAGTTCACGTCTGCAGAATGCATGATGAATCGATGATGACCATATCTTGGTACTGGACAAAACGAGTGGCTTGGGTTCACGCACTTCTCAGACGCATTCTTCCATACACGGAAGAGGAAATAAGCGACACGTTCTTCAGTTGCTTGTCGTCAAAAATAGGATGAACAAACTCTGTTGAGAGTGGAAATCTACTTAGCAAAAAGGAGTTTTAGATGGTAAACCTAGCCGTCCTCTTGCTTATATAAGTTCCCAAGAGTACTTTTCTTTCATCCACACTTCAACAATTATCGAAGTTCATTGTCCAACCATAGAAGTTAGCATCTCTCTCGCGCAGTGGAGAAAGATGGCTTATATCAAGGGTTGGGTGATGGCAATGTTGGTGTTGGCTTTGGTTCCGTGGGCAACATCAGCTGATACGCAAGCTCAAGAACCGGATAAGATTTTGGGTTGCATGTTCAAGTGTCACCTGGCCTGTGACTTGTCCAGGTTACCGCATTGCTTGGAAGAAGATTGCCTGAAGCCCGACGCTCCAGGAGGCCCCGGCTCACCGTAATTTAAGTTGCATGCTGTCCACATGCCTCAATGTCTATCGTAGTATGTATGACAAAACCAGTGTGGTATAGTTCTTAAAAAATTGGTAGGGTTCATGACTTACATGCTGATGATCTTTCAGAGTCTATTGAACTCCATCCACGTTTATCACTTTGAAAAGTACACACTAAAGAAAAATGTACTTCGTGTGCATGTCAAACACCCAAAATGTTTTGTGAGTTCGTTTTCATGAGGATTTTGTTGAATTTAGTGACGATAGTTGTATGACGTTTCTGTGTCATTATAGATGCATACGACGGGAATTTGTTCGATTATGCTTGTGAAACAATATTCTTCTAATGACTTCTTCTTACACATATACTGCTGCTACATGAATATGCAGATGCTGGAAAATTCCAGGGTTGCGTCCATTCATGTTCGGATGCCTGCGAGTAAGTCGTGCCCACCGCACCGGGGTTTGGAAGCAATCGAAGAACAAAGTGATGGAGATGGAAGAAGGATAATAAGATGCAGAAAATAAAAAGAAGTCCATCGATATGCTGAAATTATTGGTCGATCAGCGATGTATGCTGTACATATAATGACTGAAATAAAGTCGGTTGAGAAATCCTTATTTTGGTGCCAGTGTATCCGAACCTATAGCCATTTATTAACAAGCCGCTCGTTAAGATCATTGTAATGAACTAAGAACATATGCATAAATATATGCGGAATACACCGATCCTCCAAAGTATAATCAGAATTGCCAAAGAGTCAAATTGCCACTTTTGGTTGAGTCGTATGACTTGGCCTAACCACATATAAAGCGGACTAATCTTACAGATTGTATCAAAACATGTTGCAACTTGATGTGGTAGCAAAAAATTGGTTGAGCTGTTGTCACCGAACACATAGGGCTATTTAATCGAGTGCTCCGCACATCTGGACACTAGCTGATCGACTTGGGTAGGACCGACGACGACACATAGTTAAAATGTTATGCTTGGGCATGAAACCCCTGGTTCCTGGCATTGAGAACCAAACATTTGTAAGAACAAAATAAAATGTTTCTACAAGAACAAACGTTTGTAAGAACAAAAATTAAAATAATTAAAAATTTAATTTTTTTAAAAAATATTTACAAATGTTTCATTAATGAAGGACCCAAGCTTGAGTGCCAAGGACCTATGCACGGCCTTAATAGACTTGGGCTTGAGGGTCGGGACTAGAGCTCGAGCATTGGAGAACCAACGTTGGGGTTTTCATGCCTAAGCGTAAAGTTTTCGATGCCATACCTACTCATATCTTGAAAAATGTTTTTAGACTTTTCAAAGAGGAAATCATTTTCCTGGATTTAAGTTTTGGTGGGAAAATTTTTCTGTTAACTAGGAAAATATTTTCCATTAATTCATTTTATTAACCAAAACCAAAAATAAGGAAAATATTTTCAGCAAAACAAAAGGAGCTTTAATGTTGTCTTTATTTCCCAAGATTAATTGTAATAACTAAAAAAGTCAGCACTATGCATATGTCCCACGAGATGCCCATGCCGCATAAATTAACAACCTTCTTATAGTTCGAATTTTCTCGGATAGGGTCATTCTTTTGTGTCACCTTAGCATAAAAGGTTTTAATTTTGATGTTTCGAACTGAAATCTGTTTGACTAGCCATCATCTACGAAATGATGTTTCAATTATTGGAAATCATCACCACCACATGAGAAGAGAGAGAGAGAGAGAGAGAGAGAGAGAGAGAGAGAGATGGATTTTAGGGGCAATTCCAAGAGAATGACGATGGCACTTTTTGTGGCAGTGTCACTGTTACTCCTTGAGGCACCGATCGTAGGGAAAAATTACCAAAAAAGTCATAAACCTTTTGCATTGATATCAATTTAGTTCTAAACTTTTTAATTGGACCAATTTAGTCCTAAATTTTTTGCATTTGATACCGATTTAGTTCATCCGGCCATTCTCTACCGGAAAAGGCTGATGTGGACTTCAATTCAGCGCCGGCTGGCGTTTTCGGAGCTGACATGGATGTGGGGAGTGCGAAACTACGTCGTTTTGCTTAATATATTTTTTATTTAAAAAATCGCTAAAAAAAAAACTTTTTAACACCCAAAACGCAACACAGCATTTTGTTTACCCTAAAAGTGAAGATGCTCAGCCCACAATCTTCGTCCAAAATACGCCCAAGCCCTATCTGATCTCCCCTCGAAATTCTTAGCAACTTGCTCTAGATTTAATCTCGTCATTCCGATTTCTTGAAGCCAAGTCGTTCTTCCACCAATCGCCTTCATTAATCGAGCCCCTTTCGGCTGAGGGCTTCATCCATCACCACCCCAGACTCGCCCATCTTTATGGGTGAAGACCCGATTCGCCCACAAACCCAGTTGAGACCCGACTCATTTGTCACGACCCGACTCATCAGTCACGATCCGAAGCAAACATGAGTAGGCATTGTGGTCCCGATTTGATTGTTTTGTCGGCAGCATTGAGCAACAACTTGGCGTAGCATCTTGAAGTTAATGGAAAATGTGAAAAGTATGTTGTCGTGCTCCCAAATTGAGTGCGTTGTCCTCTTTTTATTTTATATAATCAATTTTCCTTGATTTCTCCACGTGTGTCGTTGTTGGTTGGAAGAGAGAAAGTCTTCGCATTTACTGTCAAGTACCTGTGTGTAGTAGGGAATATAACACTCAAGTCTGGCCAAATCAATTTCTAATAAAGCACAATATGAAGAGAAAGCTTTTGTATGCTTGCGTCTGGCCAAATTCTTCGCGTGTACAATCATATGGTTGCTGGATTCCTGTGTTTTTATGCACAATATGAAGAGAAAGCCTTTGTTTCCGTGCACTTTTCCTATTCTTGTACAAGCTTTTTATTACTTGAGGCATGCACAATCACAATTAAGTAATTGACTTGAGTGCACATGTATTCGGTTTCTCGATTCATTGAGGATCTCTTTTGTGGAGTAGCCATAGAAATATCAGCTGGGGCACTTGCAAACCCCACCGTCAATTGTGTCCAAATGATTATTATTTTACCAAACAAGTAAAGGTTCAGGGTGGTTTTGTCAACAAAAGAAAAATAAATAAAGAGGGGTTCATAGTTTGGCTTTGAGTTCTAATGTTTGATAACAAAGAGAGAGACTGCAATTCCACATATTGTAAAAGTTATTTTTATTGATCAAGTCCACATTGTTGACCGTACTCTAATTTTTTGGAATCCATTAACACTTTTGCTTTGGAAGTTTTGGTTTTGAATCTTTGGATGTTTTTTATTTTGAATTTTTAGATGTTGATCACCTTTGAATCTGAGTAGATGATCACTAATTTTTCTTCTAGAAACATGATGTATAGAGTGCTACATGGTATGGGACTTCTATGTGTTGCCTTGCTTATAACATACGTTACTTTTTCTTTTTTTCTTTTTTCATGTAGGGTCAAGATGAGCGAAAAATTAGCATGGAACTGCTTTTTCCATGGTGGAACTTTATCTTGTCACCCAATGCTTGAATACATTGGAGGCAAGTTTGACTTGGTAAAAGTTGATATTAGTTCAACGAGCTACGAAAGTTCATTAGAGACATCGAGAATGGGGTAAATAGTACATTTGAAAAGCTTTATTTTAAGATTCCTGGGAAGTCACTAGAAGAGGGGTTGACATACATATGGAATGAAAATAAAGTAGTCGATTTAGTTTTTAGTTATTTGCATTGTGGGTTAATTGAGGTATATGGAGAAAATTTTATGACCAATGAGGCGGCTGAGGGTGATGGTCAAGGTGCTGATGTGGGTGTGGATGCGGGTATTGGTCAAAGGGTCGGTAAGGATGCTGGTCAAAGGGTTGGTGAGGGCGTTGGCACTAGTGTTGGTTTAAGTAATGAGACCATGATTGAGCACGAGAGTGATTTAGATCCTGATGATTTAGTTGATGAAGATGATTATATCGTGGATGATGACATTGACGATGAGGCAGACTTCCTTGTCGATGTAAGATTCTTGACTGATAATGATGATTATGATAATGAGGAGCTTCTAGAAGCAAGAAGGAACATGACAAAGTTCCATGGGAGGGCCATAAATGATTTCATTACAAGGGAATCATCTACGGGGTTGGTGTCATCCCAAGGATTGGATGTGAATAATGTTATTAATGTTGAAACTGGTTATGAAACAGAGTACTATGAAACTGATGGAAATGAGAGTTTGGAGTCTAATGAAGGAGAAGAAGATGATGATTTGACTAGGAGGAAAAGTAGGTTTCCAAAGCATGATCCTAATTGTGTTGTGCCTATGTTTATTGTGTCTATGGCATTTGAAAGTAGTAGGCAATTCAAAGATGCTCTAATAAGTATTCAGTGACTGAGCGTAGAGAGATAAAATTTGTAAAGAATGACAAGAAATTTGTTAGAGCAAAATGTGCACATGAAAATTGTCCTTGGAAGATTTATGGATCTGTCGATAGTCGTACTGGATCATTTCATGTAAAGACTTATCATTCAGAACACACCTGTAGCATAAGTTTCAAGAATCGGAGGGTGACAGGTTCTTGGTTGGCCAAATACTATCTTCCTACAATAAGAGCAATGCCAACTATCAAGACTATTGCTTTCAAGGAGCTTATCAAGGAGCAATTGGGCATAGATGTGAGTATAATACAACGCAAGAAGGCTAAGTTGTTGGCTTATCAAGTATTGATGGAAAACTATAAGGAGTAATATGCAAAATTGTGGGATTATGCAGAGGAGCTTAGGGAGAAAAATGCTGGGAGCACTATTATACTGAAGGTTGAAAAGTTTGATGTGCAATCTAAGGCGTTATTTGAGAAAATGTACATATGTTTTGTTGCTTGTAAGAAATGATTCATTGATAGATGTAGGAAAGTTGTGGGATTAGATGATTGCTTCTTAAAAGGAATTTGTCAAGGCCAAATCTTATGCGCTGTTGGAAGAGATGTAAATGATCAAATGTTTCCAATCGCTTGGGCGGTTGTCTGAGTTGAGAGTAGTGACACCTGGACGTGGTTCTTGACAAATTTGATGTATGATCTCAACATTTCATCCTCATATGGACAAAGTTGGGTCATAATCAGTGATAAACAAAAAGTAAGTTACTTATTTATTTTTTATTTTGTTTGTTATGCCACTATAGTCACGCTTGTACTATATGTTTCACATTATGATCATCTTTTGCAGGGCCTTGTACAAGCTGTGGCTCATTTGTTGCCTACAGTTGAGCATAGAATGTGTACGAGACACATCTATGCTAATTGGGGCAAGAAGTATAAAGGGATACAAATGCAAAGATTATTTTGGAAGTGTGCTAAAAGTAGCTCGATGATAGAGTTTGATGAACACTCTCAAGCATTGAAGAAAATTAGTCCTACCACATATCATGACTTAGTTCAAATAGAGCCAAAGCACTGGTCCAAAGCCTTTTTTACCACTGATATAAAATGTGATATCGTTGACAACAATTTATGCGAGGCATTCAATGGAAGAATTATACATGCTAGGTGTAAGTCCATTTACAGTATGTTGGAGGAAATTCGGATAATAATAATGACAAGGATGCATACACAGAGGGATGTATGTGCTAGATGGAGAAAGGACTGTGGTCCAAGAATTGTAAGAAAGTTAGAAGAAAATAGAGCTAGTGCGACTTATTACCAAGTGATCTGGAATGGTGAGACCGGATATGAGGTAATGGATAAGTGTGAGAAATATGTGGTGGATGTGTTTAAGAGAGATTGTTCTTATCGAAGATGGTAGCTTACTGGCATCCCTTGTCCCCATGCCATTTCTGCTTTAAATCATAAGCAAGATGATGCATATGATTATCTTGATGAATGTTACAGGAAGTCTAAGTTTTTAGATGCATATAAAAATATGATGATGCCAATTCGAGGGCAGAAATTTTGGAAACAAACTCATAGAGAGCTACCTGAACCACTTCCAACCAAGGTTAAACCCGGTAGACGTAAATTGAAAAGATCGAGGGAGGAAGGTGAGGTGGCAATTGGAACTAGGATGTCAAGGATCGGAATGAAAATGACATGTAAAACTTGCTTGAAGACAGGACACAACCATTTGACATGTCCAGCTAAGAAGACTGGGTCTACATCATCGCAAACACGATTTTCAAGGCAAAACATTTTGGTTAGTATCTCCATTTTCATTGTGTTATGCTTGTTTTGTCAATAAAACTTTAAGTGAATATACTTTTTGTAGGTACAGAAATGTATAGGTACAGTGACAAGTGGTAGTGGTGGTAGCCCTACTAGTGTGAATCCTACAATCAAAGGCGCAAAAGCCAAAAGTTGCTCAAAGAGGCAAAAGTGACAAGATGTGGGGGTGGATTTAGTAGTGATATGTTTTAGCTGTAACTTTTTGTGAAGATATGTGAAGTGAAGATTTTCTTTTAATGTAACTTTTTGGTCGGCACACTCTTGGTTCTTGCCTTTTGAAGACAAAAGACGCCCATGTTGCACTATCTTCTAGAATTGATTGAGTTAAACTAAGATAGTAATATTTAAAGCAGCAGCAAATATTCGCATTTTGATGCCATGAACTGTTAATGAATATCATCTCTTGTTTCAATATACTTGTTGTAAGTTCTGGGCATGAGTTTTGCATTGGTGTTTTTTTTTTCCTTTGTACTTCCTTAATAACCACATAGCAACTTGGATAATGATGTCCCACATGTAACAGGTTGTTTGAACCTTTAATAAGAAATTGTCTTCTTTTACTTTTTGGTAGCCATTTGGACATAAGATTGTGTGAATGTTGTTTGCTTGTTTGGTAGCCATTTGGACATAAGATTGTGTGAATGTTGTTTGCTTGTTTGGTAGCCATTTGGATGTAAGATTGTGTGTATGTTGTTTTCTTGTTTATTATTTTGTGGTTATTTGTTCATGAAGTAGTGAGATTCATTAATCATAATAGCAGGTCGTGACATCAAGAACAATATGTCTTTGGTGTTTAGATTGAGAAACAAATTACATATGACACAATAGGGTGCAAACAACTTTCACTTTGTTTATGTTCATATTCCAACATGTGGACAAATACAAAATATATTGCAAAAATGTACAAAAATATATTATATAACAAGATCAGTACATCATTTATCTTCGAATTTCCAAATAGCATGTTTTCTAGAATTACTATAAAGACCCACGACATAATCAACATGGCCTTCAATGCGACACTTGTTTTTCTTCAACATTGCTCCAGTGAAATTTTGTTGACACACTTCTTGTTGATGGACACATTTCTGCATCAATCCAAATAAAAAAACCGCAACTTTCTCTGATTTTATATTTCGGATAGCCGTGATATCTTCTTCCTCGATTCTCTTTCGTCTTTGCTGTTTGTAAATAACATTTGAAGCCACAGTAGCAAAACATAAATGTATTGTTGTTGATTAGAGGAATCTATGTCCTCGATTGTGACGAATTCATCGACTTCTTCATCAATTGTGATGATTGTAGAGTAATTGTTATGTATGCTTTCAGAATCAACACGAGCATTTTCAACCTGTAAAAAAGTTGAACAACTGCACCTTAGGATATGTCTACATGGCTTAACCTCAATAGCAACAACATAACTCATTCCATCTTGAAATCAGTCTCAACAGCAAGAAATCAGGTCCTAAATGCACCTCATAATATTGACCTAAAATTCCTATCCCCATTAGGATGCAACAAGCTTACCAAAAGAAAATGCAAATAAGAACTTCAAAAACTTGTTTCATGCTTCTAAGACAAATGCTGAACAGACTACATTAGAGCATATATTCATGCTTGGCCAAAGCCAACATTAGAGTAATTTTCCTCCCAAATTGTATGCATGATATGAATCTCGATTTCCCAAAAACTAAGCAAATGTCAGCATCGACTACAAAGTTTAGGCAAATGGGATTTCAACTCCAATTAAGCCAACAGTTCTTGGGAAGATCAGAATCCGCAAACACAGCATGCAAGCAACGTCACCATTTTAGCCATCCGCAAACTATGGTACCATATTTGGAACATGAAGACCCCCCCACTAAAATTAGGATTTTTCTCTCGAGTATATGTCAAAATCCTCTTCTCACAACAAAAAATCTCTATTGGTAGAAAATCTTACCTCGGCCAGCATGCGCAATTTGAGATCAAGAAGCAGAATTAGTGGAACATCTATTCTTGCTTTGTCCATGGACGAACTCAATTTGGTCGGATCCTGAAGTAAAAATCCAAATTTCGCATCAAAACCTTTCGCGAATTGAGGTTTGGCTCCAACGCATAATTGAATAGCCAGGAAATTCATTAACTTTCGAAGAAATTGCCTCAGCAATTTCAGCAAGTGGAACAAGCAAAGTTCGAAACTTTACATGGAAATGACTCAATTGACTCAAATATTGGATCCCACCAAAGCCTCTTACCTTTAAAAATCAACATAGTGTTTATGGAAGGAGCAACGGTAGGGTTTCTTGGGAGTTCTTCGAGACGCGTTGGGAACCCTTCTCGACGGTTTCGCAAAGACGATTCCAGCTTCAACGGCGATCCAAACGGAGTACTTGGCCTTGATCGAAGCTCTAAAATTTTTTTGGTCAAAGAGAGAGATGGAGGCGATTGGTGGAAGAACAACTTGGCTTCAATAAATTGAAAAGACGAGATTGAATCTAGAGCAAAACCACTGGGGGTTCGCCCCAGTGGCCACCCTTCCAACATGGAAGGAGGAGGTGAGGGGTTTTAATCCCCACCTCCTCAGGGGGGGATGGGGGTAGGGACGCGTAAGTTTCGAGAGTGGGTTGTGACTCCCACGCCCTGCAAGAGGCAGAGCACAAGTCTGCAAGTGCGTGTAGAGTAGGCATAGAGTAGGACCGAAAAAAAAAAAAATAGAGCAAGTTGTTGAGAATTTTGGGGGGAGATCAAAATAGGGCTTTGGCGTATTTTGGGTGAAGATCATGGGCAGACGTCTTCACTTTTAGGGTAAACGAAATGCTGTGCTGCGTTTTGGGTGTTAATTTTTTTTTTTTTAATTTTAGCAATTTTTTTTTTTTTTTTAAATTTAAGCGAAACGACGTAGTTTTGCACTCCGGCGTCCATGTCAGCACCGGCAATGTCGGCCGGCGCTGAGTTGGAGTCCACATCAGCCTTTTCCAGTAGAGAATGGCCGGATGAACTAAATCGGTACCGAACACAAAATGTTTAGGACTAAATTGGTCAAATTGAAAAGTTTATGACTGAATTGGTATCAATACAAAATGTTTAGGACTTTTTTGGTACTTTTCCCATCATCATAGAGGTCGTATCTCTCTAGTTTAAACTCTTGTGCAGATTGGTTTGTTCTGGGGCTCGAGATCCACCCAGTTGCTACAACGAGTGCATAGCAGAAAACTGCAAGAAGGGAAGGCTTACGGTGGTGGTTAACGACTTTGATCTCAGCCGCACCGTGTCCGCGCCTTTCCAACGCTACTCCGGTAGACTATTGAGCTTTCTTATTATAAGAAGAAAGGAATTTGGTCGAGAATTTGCTGTCGTTTATAACTTCTTGATCGCTTGCTCTTCAATGTTTGTAGGTACAAACGAAAGTGAAGCCGGTTCGGAGTCATGCTCGGACGGTTGCAAGAAGTGTCCCTCTCCATCCTAGATCTGGAAGACATTGCGTTGAGGAAAAATAAAAATGACAAAGAAAATAATCATTTGGGCAAATATTGTCATGTTTTCTTTTCCATCTTTATAGTGCAATGATGCCATTGCTCAATCTTATTTATATAGTCTAAGTTATGATAATTTAGCGAAATTATATAGTTTTGTGCCTAAAATTCTGGATTTTTTTTTTTTTGTATTAGTAAATTTCTATAAGTACTGGTAAGTGAAAAACCTATTGTTAAAAGAATGACTGGTAACTTTTTTTCCCTACCTTTTAAGTAAATTAGCAACATTTTTTTTAAGTTTGCAAATTATTGATTACCTACTAACTTGCCAATTTTTGTTTGCATAACTTACTATCAAATTACAAAATCTTATCTAATGTTATCAACTTAAATTACGTTGACTTGTCAACTTTGGTCAGATTTAATCAACTAATCTTGGTTACCAACTTTCATTTGTGTCAATTGCCAACATTTAATTGGTTTTTCTAACTTACCAGCTTCTTCATTACGTTGCAGAATTTTATTTGTCTTGGTTAGCAACTCCTTAAATTTGCTAACTATTTTAAGAGATTACTAACCTAAATTAGCACAATTCACAAAATTTTCTTTGATTATATTATTACCAATTCTCTTGATGTGCATACAAACCTTTATATGTTTCGTAATTTGCTAACTTTTCTTATCATTTACAAGCTTCTATTTATCTTTCATACAAGCACCTTATTTTACTAAATTTTTCTAGAAATCACTAAACTTAATTTGAGTGATTTAACAACTCATCCCTATAAAGTTACATAGTATTTTTGGGTTACCAACCCTCATTTAGAGTTATCTACCAAGTTTATTTTCTTGTAATAATAACTTTCCTATCCTTCACCAACTTTTATTTAACTTTCATAAATTTTTTACCCTTTTAAGCAGTTTCAAATAAATGCAGGAACTTTATTGCAGCCTTTATTTCCAACGACTAATGGTAACGGCTAGAAAAGCTGGGACTATACATTTGCGCCACGAAATAGCCATGCAGCATAAGTTAATAAACTCTCCCTGTAAAAGCGTGAGGATTTTTATTAATTTAATGTTTCAAAATGAAGTTATTTCAGTTCTATTTGACTGTCTTTCATCTATGAAAAGATATTTTTAATACGGGATCTTATATTTTATAAACTAAAGTTGAGTAAAGCGCTATAATTTTATGAATAACAATAGAATTGGATATGAAAAAGATTATTCCTCCTAAGTACAGGCTTTGTCAATTGTAGCTTACAAGGTGTCCCAAGCAAGACGTACGGATGTTAACATTTTGCGATTCAGCAGCATCTTCACCTCGACACTCAATAAAAAGTTCGGTAAATTTAAGAAAAAAATGGATAAACTTCAAGAAATAATTCAAATGAGAATTGATAAACTAAAATTAATTGGCAATCTAATCGGTAAAAAGTTGATTTGTGATACAAATATAATTTAATTAGATGTATGGATGGTTTTGTGATAATAGTAGTATAGTAGAAATGCCACAAACTCGAGCGAGAGAGACAAGCGTTACTGCAAGGGTGCTAGCATGTCGAAAAAGAAGAGAAAAGGGTTTGAAGAGTTTTTTTTTTATACCCAGGAAACCCCGTTAGCCGTTCGTAGCCTTACAGTCTTACATAGCCGCCAGGTAAACCCTAGAGTGACGCTAGCGGAAGACCCACCACCCCAATGTCACGCTTAAGACACCGATGCTTCCACTGGGGTTTGACCCCCCCGACCTTTCCCCCAAGGTTAGGGTTTCTTATCTAGCGGAGCCACGAAGGCCGGTGGTAAAAGGGTTGAAGAGTTGTTTGACCTTTGCACGATAAAAGATGTTTTAATAACATTACGGGTGGAAACAACCCCACTTTTCCTTGTGTTGTGAAGTGATTTCATTATGTAGATTATATATACACATACACATATGATCTTATAATAAGTGTATTTTTTTTTTTAATTTTATTTTTGTGCGGGAAGAACCGGCTTGCAGCCGACAGCTGCGCTGTAAACCCCCAGGTGACACTTAAGCAGGATGACTCACCATCCCTGAGTCACACTTAATACACCTAGCGCCTCCCCTGGGTTTTGAACCCTTCACCTCTGAGCTGAGGATCATGGCCTTATCCAGCGAAGCCACCGCGGCCGGTGGTTTTATTTTAACGTCACTCTTGGTCAAATCTCAGTATCTTCTCAGGAAAAGGAATCGATGCTCTTAAATGAGAAGGCCGTTAATGATTCAAACTTTTCATTTTTCATTTTCTAGATATATAGTCTTCCATTGTCGAGAACCAACAGACCCATTTCTACAATCCTCTCGCGTCTAGGGCTTCTTTGTGTCTTTCAAAACTTGGAGAGCAGTCACAAAATCCGAAAAAAAAGGCCAAGAAATATGAGTTTCAAAAGCTCGGAGAAAGCGATGCCGACGGTGATGATAATGGTGGTATTGATGCTGTGGGTTCCAAGGGTGCAATCCTCCAACTATGAGGTGTGCAAGTTGCTGTGCAGGCTTGAATGTACTTTTGTGGAGCACAGGAAAGGTTGTATTTTGACATGTATTGCGAACAATTGCCGACGCCCGATCCCGGAAGGCGTCGGCTATTGCAGGCTTGGTTGCGTGATCTCTACGTGTTCTGGCTTCGGGAGTGATGCTGGTACGTGCACATTTCTCAAACCCCAACACCCCCCGCCCCCCTTTTCTTTTCTCACTCTAAAAAACATTTCATTTTATATATCTCCATGACGTATGAAACAAAGCAAGATTATGACTTTTTAAGATATGGTTCTCTCCCAAATCCTAGCAAAATCCATCATGAATTAATTGAAGCCTTTTGACTGCAAGTGTTTTGTTGTATGCTTCAATGAAAAATATCGGCAGCTGTATGAAAAGGCATGTATCTGGGTAGAAATCTAGAAAAATTCAAGAAATCGACACCCCAATTTAAGCTACGGCAGCAATATTGGCCTGTGTAAGCGTTACTTCATGTTGTTTTTCACGAAACTTAGACCAGATATTAAACTCACTTGTTTAGGTGACGGTCAATAGTGTCTTAAAGACGTCGAATCATACCCCTTATAATTATTAGTGATGGCTAAAATCTCTTCGCAAGACGTCATCGGTTGGCATGCCATGAAAGGCCGTCCTAGCTTGCTACCGGGGATATTTAGGTTTGGTGCATAAACACAACGAAGTAGAGAGTAAATGCTATCTATGAGTCCAAATTCAAACTACCAATAAAATACAGGCCTAAACTAAAAAAGCTTTTTGGTGTTGCGGAGCGTTGCCCCCTAGGACCCTTGCCGAGCGGCCCCTCACCCCTTCTTGCTTGCAAGGAACCAGAACCCCTGTACTTCCTTATTAATATGGAATATGAACCACACCCTAACATGAAGAGACAAGCATCCTGTCGTTAGAAGTTTCTATGAGGGACGGGATGCCCATCCCTCGAGAGTCAAGAGGGAGGATTGAAGCTTTTGAGGGACGGCTGCAAACTATTTTAGGGACTACAGAAACCCTCCTTAAATCCTAGTCTCACTGTCAATATTCTTTGAATTTTGTTCAGAAGATCTCTCTTTAGTGGTCCATTTTTTGTTATACCTTCTTTGTCATGATTTTCTGATTATTCCACTTTCCATTATATTTTAGATTTGACCGCCACAGAACTATGTAATTCAGAATACCATGTGCAAGTTAAATTACTATACGTTTCATGAGAAACTTGATTTTGTATTTTGCTTTAATTTGTTGCCCTCTAAATCTTGCTTTTCTGCTTTCATGCAGATGCCGACAATGCGCCAAGATGTGCGGATGCATGTTCTGATAGTTGCACAAAATCTTACAATATTGCCTCAATTTCGACTATGAAAAACCAGAAAAAACAATTGAAGTAGATATGTTCTTTTGTGTTTAAATTAAAGATATGTGGAATAAAATTAGAGTTCAAAGGATGTTAGTTTTATCGGTCTTTTTCAAAATTTGAACGATGAAATCAAGATATGTAACGTGAACTAAAATTTTACATTTGTGAACCGCAAATTAAGAGTGAGTCAAAACATAAAATTCCACTAATTACTTAATATATATCTTAAGCCATAAGCATATATAAAATTCTGCTAATTACTTAATATATATCTTAAGGAAGGAATCTCATAAAATATAATCAAGGAAGAAGCACCATCTATGACAAAGGTATACTGATTTCGAGTATATATTATGACTTCTACGCATATGAAGATATTGCTACCTGCATTTTACTAACATATAAATATTATTGAGACAGAAATTAAACATTCTTATATGTTAATTAACTAAAATTACATCGTAGAATAAGGAACTATACAAATTGATAGACTCATTTGCAATTTAGAAAATTATAGATTAACCTAATAAATACATCATTTAGACTTCGAATCGATCAACTTGCATGAAACGAATCAAGGGTCAATCAATTTTGATGACTATGATCCATAAATAATTACTTACTCCATATATTCATCTATGGCTGCTTTGTTATTTGCTCTACGTTGCTAATAACAAAAAGAAAGGATAGACTAGAGAGATGTATTTTGATAACTTAGTTTTTGCCTGGCTGAAAACTGCCAAGCGATACAAATCAAGAATCTGTTGGAAAAATATTAGATAATAAAAAATAAGTATTGATGGAAAATTTTTGGAAAAAATGAGAAAATAACATGAATTATTTGATGTGTGCAAATACTGTCTTAAGGATAATTCTGCTTCTTGGAATATGGAATTCAATTCAATAGTTTTTAGGGGCCATTTTCCCAAAATACAATAGACCTTCTTATTTACTTTGCATGGAATAACATAATAAAAAGAGTAGCAAAAAAAAAGAAAATATACTTGAAGAATCTAGGCCAAGATTGCAACTTTTCCTTCATGCCCATTTGAAAATTGCTGTCGCGAACTGTAATGATGGTTTCAAATGTCGTAATAATTAGCGGGTTCAAGGCTTTTTGAGCATCTTATTGCTCGGTGCTTTTTATGTCACAATAAATTAGGCACCTTTCATTTCAACATCAGAGTCGCGAGACAGACGATTCTTAAAGGCGATTCCAAGAGAAAAATTACACTACTTTGTGGCCATGTTTTTATTAGCTTTACTTCCACCCTAGGGTTAAGATAGACGATTCTAACGTGCCTTTCAAAAAGTAAGGTCTTTTTTTTTTTCCCATGCGGATAGATTATTTAAAAAAAAGTTAGTAAATATGAAAAGAAAACTTCACTTGATTTTTCGGTAACTTATTGATAATATATTGACATTTTTATAAAATGACTATTTTTTACCAACACCTTCAACTACTTACCAACTCTTACTTGAACTTACTAATCTTTATTTGAGTGGTTTTATCAACCTTCTCTTGATTAAATTATCATAGTTAGTTCTAGATTTAGGGGTGAGCTTGTCCCGTCCAACCTGAGAACAAGTCCAGCGGACTCTGGCTAGTTACCAAATCACAAGAGTTGGAATTGAAGGTAACCGGTTTGATTCCTGATTCCTTGTGCGGGGTCAGATTGAATTGGTATGCCTTATTTATCTTTTCTTTTTTCAATTTTTTTTTCTCTTCTAGAACTCAAGCTGAATTCAAGGCAGAGGCAATATGCATTGTAAAATTTCTGCTTGGATCCAAAGCGAAACTCCAAAATCATGATTAAAACTTGGATTAAACTAAACCTTTGTTTTTTTTGTTGTTGTTTTTTTTTTTTTTACAACAAGATAAGGAACTCATGATAAGTTTCATATTAAAAAGGAAATTCATTTATACTTAGCAAAAAAAAAAGTCTTAGATTATCAAATTCCAATACAAGAATTTTCATTATCTACAAAAAGAATAAGCATACTTAAATTAAAAAAAAGAATTATAGCTTCCAAAAAAAGAAAAAAGAAAGAGACAGTGCCAGTTCTCAGGTGGACAAGATCGGTGTCTAGTTCCACATATTAGGAATTGATCCTACTTGGTTGAATTCAGGTTCTAGGGTGGGTTGGTTCACACCTTGAAATTGATCACTCTATATGTATTACCAATCCTAAGTTGAGTTATTGACCGATGGTCTTTTGTTTTCTTCTAATTTATCAACTTTTTAATTGTTTATTAACTTTTAATTTTCTTTCTTAATAATACCTTAAGTTTATTTACATTATATGAATTTATCGACATTTTTACTTGTGTAATTTATCAGCTTTTCATTCATTTATTTATTAATTAGTTTTGATTTATCAACACTTGTCGGTGTTGCTTACCAACAATTACAATCAACCAACTATACTGTTAACTTACAAGCTTTTATTTGCATTATATACCGACCAATTCTACAAACTCTCCGTAAAAATTAGCAACGTCACCCATAGAGATAGCTCTTTCATTTTCATTAAATGCACGAAATTATTGCTCTTTTGGCTTATAAAGATAACTCCGGTGGGTCAAAAACAGCAATATGCATGACGTGCCACTAGGTAATCATGCAAGAGAGGAAAACAGAAAGTGGGCCACCATCGTCAACGCTAGCTCAACACTGTGAAGGGATGACCTATTTAATTTGTCATTTTCATAAAGGACAATTAACAAACTATATTGTATATCAAAGTATTGTTTCAAAATTGAACTCCGCCGTGCTTGGTGGTTTCCAGAAGAACAGATATAATAAGCACCCCAGAACCTACTCACCCCTATATTCAACCATTGCTTCACTATTATGAGAATTTTTTTTATGTTTACTATTCTGTGCATAAATATGTGATTTGCAGTCATAAGATAGCAAAAAGTTAAGTAGGCTTGGACCTACATGTATGGACCTCCTATTGAAACGATGAGATGTGGCAAATGTATTGTCCTTTTATTTCCACGTAAAAAAATAAAATAAAAAATTGCCCCTAATATTTCAAGACCCTATGTAAATTGTCACATGGCAAGCATTGCAACATGACCTGATATTGGGCTAGCACATATCTACTAAACCTTTTATCTTATGAGCTCTAACCATAGTAGGAAAATTACAAAAAAGTTTTAAATTTATTGTATTTTTGTCAATTTAGTCATAAACCTTCTAATTATATCAATTATATCATAAATATTTTCGCATTTTACTAATTGAGTTCATTTGATTAATTATGGATAGAAATCGCTGACGTGGACGCTGGCCATTTTACATGGCACCACTGGCGTTGATGTGTTAATTTTAAATAATTTTTAATTTTTTTATTATTAATTTTTAATTTTTCCTTTTACTGTAGCGAGTGAGGATCGCCAAGCTGTGGCCCTCGCCAACTACTAGTGAAGGCTTCACTAACCTCATTGGGCCTTGCCAGCAATCGGGGAGGCTGGCCTTAGCCTTGCCCACAACCAATAGTTGGGATGCCCTCGCCGGGCCCTTTTTGTCCATGACCACAACCATGAGCTCCTTGACACTACTAATTGATCTCTACTAAAAACGAAGAAGGGTGAGTGAAAGTGGCTTCACGAACACCCGAAACCTAGTCACTCAGTAAATGCAAAAAGGTAAAATTAGGGGAAATGAGAAGCAAATGCTAACGATGTTGACGTCGAGGAGGAGTTGAGAGGAATCGATGGCCATGGGCAAGGTAGCCTAGCCCAAATTTGGGTAAGGCTGGCCTTGCCTAGATTTGGATGAGACCATGCAATCTCTCGCCTGCAAACAACCCTCGCCAGCCACAATAAAAAAAAAGAAAGAAAGAAAGAAAAGAAAAGAAAAAGAAAAAGAAAAAGAAAAAATAAATTAAAAGAAAAAAATCATCCATGTTGCGCCGACTATGCGATGTAGGATGGTTGGCAATCTACATCAATGATTTTCGTCCAAAATTAGTTGAATGGACTCAATGGATAAAATGTGAAAATATTTAAGATTTAATTGTTATAATTAAAATTTTTTTGACTGAATTGACAAAAATACAATAAATTTAGGATTTTTACGATAATTTTTCCAAATTATAGTCGTATCCATAATCTACTTATTCAACGCTACTTTCCATTCAAAACAGTCTTCTCATAACACCAAGGGAGGACGTCATTGTTAGTCATAAATGAAGGCCATAACTGACTCCGCCTTTCGAGAGTTGAAAATATATATAAAATATATGTATGTATGTATTCAAACTCATGTGCAAACTTATTGCGCTGGGGAACCTTTTTCGGCTTCATAAGAAGAAAACTAGAGTGTTCTCCAGGGGAGAGAGAGAGCAAAACATGAGCTCCGATAATCTCAAGGAAACGATGTCGATGGTGATGGTGATGATGATGGCGATGCTGTCGTTGGGGTGGGCATCCAAGGTGGAATCCGAACCTAACTTGAGGGTGCCATGCCCCCTCAAGTGCCACCTTAAATGTCTGTTCCGTATTCCCTTTCTCGATTGTTATATCCGATGTATTCGGGTCTGCCGTGTCAAGGGAACTCTCCGCTACTGCAATGTTGGTTGCATCGCATCGACATGTCTCGACTTCGAAGGCGGTGCTGGTTAGTGCCTCTATTTTCGCCTTTCTGGCATTTATCTTTGTATTTTTTTTTTTTTTTTTTGGTAAAGACATTTATCTATGTTCGACAATGGAGATGAGGAAAAATTACTCAAAAAATGTTAGATTCATTGCAATTGTACTAATTTAGTAATAAATTTTTTTTTTGACCAATTTAGTCATAAACCTTTTGTAATTGTGTCAATTTAGTCTATCTAGCTAAATTTGGTCGGAGATCTGGCAAATGCTAACATTGGTAGTTTTTAATAATTTTTGAATTTTTGAATTTTGAATAATATTTGTATTTTGTCCTTTTTTTCCCCTTCTTTCTTCTTCTTTTGACTAGTAAAGGTGAGGTGAGGTGAGGTCAGCCTCATTGTCAATTGATGCTGCTCGCCACTGTTGGCCACTAGTGAGGCCTTGCTAGATGGCAAGGCTTGGCCTCAATTAGCCATGGTGAGGCCGGCCTTGCTGTTGTTGGGCGAGGCTCAGCCTTAGACAACCATGGTGAGGCCGGCCTCGTTGTTGCTGGGCAAGGCTTATGCTTGCCATGGCTAAGTAAGGCATTGTTAGATCTGGCGAGGCTTGGTCTTGCCTAACCATGGCAGAGGTCGACCATGCCAATGATCGACCTTTGCCTATGGCCAGGAGTGGCCGGCCAGCCGGAGAAAGAAGGAAGATGGAGAAAAAAAAAAAAGAGAAAGAAAAAAAGGGAAAAAAAGAAGAAGAAAAGAATAAAAAATTAATAAAATTTTGAAAAAATAAAAATTATTTTAAAAAAATTTCACGTCATCATTTGCTAGTTGGATGAACTGAATTGGCATAATTCCAAAAATTTTAAGACTGAATTAACAACAAATAAAAAGTTTAGGACTATATTGACACAATTATAATAGGTATATGACTTTTTTGGTGGTTTTGCTCGAAGATAATGATTCATTTGTGACATCTCTCTAGCCCTTTCGAATCCACTAGTTACAACCATTGTCCTTGAGAGTTACCTCATGAAAAAGAAGAACAAAAAAAAAATCTCATTTAAATTCTTCTCTCTAATCAATTAGAAATTTGGCATGTACTTTTAGTTAATCAGATCCAGTGATGAAACACACAAAGGCTTTTCGAAATTTCTTGACTTGTTTGGAAGTTTCTCTTTGATGGTCTTTTTGTATCATGCTTTGAAGGGTAAGAGACCGGGTTAACCTTTCAGAGTAGGATTTTAACCATCGTTCACCTTTCATGGAATCTATGTGGAAAAATTTGAGGTCGAGACCATTTTTTGAATTTATGTTGTTGTAAAAAGAGATTGGTCTGGGTGTTTAGATTGCTATTATAATTTGAAACTGACCACTACAGAACCACTAATTAAATTTTTTTGTCGGGTATCAGATCTAGTATTTTGCGTACATATTGCCAAAAGATTGAGTAATTCTTTTCTTGATAATTGTCTGTCATTATTCCCTGAACCATGCCCCCTTCTATTCTCTTGCAGATCCTAAGAAGGCGAAAATGTGCGCAGGGGCATGTTCCAAGGATTGCGAGAAGTCGTTCAGTAGTATCTCGAAGTCAGAGAATGGGAAAAACAAATAAATCAAATGATTCCGTGTGATGTTTGAATGGCGAACATAAAATAAGAGCACTATCCTTCTTGCAACGTCTGTTGATTGAATGACTTTTGCGACACATCTAATTTCATATGCGCAATGATACTTGACAATGCCCATCACCTGGGTACTCCTTTTGATAATTTGATCTGCATGAATTTGGACGATACGATTATAATTTGCATCGTAATTATGAGATATCTGTCAGAAGTGTCGAAACTAACTATCAATTTGGGCAAAGCACTACATCGCGAAGCTGTAAAGAAGATATAAAGAGTGACTTCAGATTTGTTACAATTCCATTGACTCTTTGAAATTAAAATTGAGAAAATTAATGTCTTCTTTGGTAGCCTTTTGTAGCCCCCCCCCCCAAAAAAAACATTTAACAATACAACTATGCAAAGTAATAACTTTGATGTGAATGTATCAACGTCCAATTGGATATGCGATTCCAAATTTAACCTTATCGGCACTTTCATTAGATGTGAATGGTGATACCCACTTAAGAAATAAAAGAAAAGCCACGTCACATTCTTAACGATGGCAATGAGAATCTGTCTAGAAAAAGCAAAAACGGAAAAACAAGGAAAAATAATTAAATTAGGTCCGCAAATTTTAAATTTCGATTGGATTTTTATAGGCAATTTCATCTCTTTAGGAAAAATGGGACTTTTTAATATAGGGAGTTGTAATAGCCCCACAAGAAAAGAAAATCCCAACTTGAAAATAACAACCCATTAGACCTGAGCAAGTCTTTAAACTACTCTCTTTAGGAAAAATGGTAGTTTTTAATATAGGGAGTTGTAATAGCCCCACAAGAAAAGAAAATCCCAACTTGAAAATAACAACCCATTAGACCTGAGCAAGTCTTTAAACTACTCCACCCTGAACAGGAAATCCCTGGGTGTCTCCCCCCCCCATTAGACCGAGCAAGTCTTTAAACTACTCTCTTTAGGAAAAATGGTAGTTTTTAATATAGGGAGTTGTAATAGCCCCACAAGAAAAGAAAATCCCAACTTGAAAATAACAACCCATTAGACCGAGCAAGTCTTTAAACTACTCCACCCCGAACAGGAAATCCCCGGGTGTCTCCCCCCCCAAGCCATTTAAAGGCAAGTGAGGGGAAGAAATATGAGATAATTTTTCCATTGGGCTCTCCCGGCCAAACTCCTAAAATGGAGATGGGAACCCACTCCGGAATCCCGCGACGCCCTTATCCTAGTAGACTAGGCTGGGTACAGGATAATGGAGGCTCTCCTCTGACAAAGAGGAGAGGATGGCCGGCCGGCTAGCTGGTAGGTTTATCATGTATTATTTGGAAGGTGAGGATTTACCTTTGTCCTTTTTAGGTGATCACTTGGAAACTCCCTAGCCTCAAATAAATCTCCCTCCATCCAAAAAAACGTTGAAATTATTGACAGATAAAGTATTAACTCGACCTATGTGGTCATATTACTTGTTTGATAAAGATGGACACAACTTCCTTTCAATGAATGAGAGCAATCTATATAAAAATGAGATCAAATAACCATATAAGCAGATAGAAGATTCTCTCCCTACATCTATATAAACAGTAAAATCACATCACTCTTATACCCAAATATAGCAAATAGACTCATTTACTCATTGGTTTTTGTCATTATGTGATTTTGGATCCATTCGTGGCTAAATAAATGTATCACAATTTCCGACATAAGAAACTTGTTTAAGAAATAAATAAAAAAACATTTAAGATGATGTATACTAAACATTTGCAGAAATGACAGCAATCGCTCAAAATATGAGGAGATAACATAACAATTCTGTTCTTACAAAAGTTGCACTCGCTGGGTATCAAGACAAAAAAGGAACTTCTTCACAGAAATAAAAGGACAGAAAAAGGAATTCTCCCGTGTTTGTTTAGACTATTTTTAAATGTAAAAACAACTTCTTACTTTTTTCGCTAAAGGTTTACAATGTTAGACGCACATTGCACAAACCCCAGGATCTCCATAACTAGAACAAGCACACGCATTATTGAGTAGAAAGAATTGACGCACCTGTTTTGGGATCCATTGTTCTTGAAGCGGAAGCGGAAACACAATGTTTCACGCGCAAGTCCTTCTCCTCTATTACCCTCCGTATCACTGGCTCAATGAGGCGGCCCCCTCACGTGTAGCGTTAGGTAAACGCCCCTTAGGTGAGGATACATGTGAGAATTATGGTTAGAGGAGAGACTTGAGCACTATTTATAGAGTTTCCAGTAGGTCCCCTCTCATTACGGGCCAGCTCAACTCGCCCACACTAGCCAGTCCATATTAGACTAATTAAGAAACCTTCTATCTCACCTTAGACCAACCCTGTTTTACGGTAACCGTAAAAACAGTAAATTACAATATCAATTAATTTAGTCCACATCAAGAAAACTCTTACATTCTCCCACTTGGACTATATTAATTGAAATCGTACCGTATGTGCGCACATTTGGTCTAGAGATAATTCTTAATAGTCAATCCTATCCCATAAAGTCTTAAACACCGAATCATGGCGGTAACTGCATATATACACACAGAGCCTTCCATGGTCACGAATGTTCTCAACTTTATTGATATGAATTCAATATGGTAGTGTGTCAAATGGATAACATCTCTCATAGAGAGATCTCATTTGTCAATCACCATTCTCTTACCTTAGGTGTCACAAAAAACTTGTGCCACTAGAGAATGCTTTATGGTTCCAATGAACCCACATATGTCTTGTCCTTATGGTTAACATTTCTTTATGTATCACAAGACATATGCACAAGGCTAATAACCAGATGCCCGGATGCCCCTAGCCTTCACTCAAGGTTTATACAATCCCTTGAGACTTTATCAATATGTATTCAACATAATAATAACACATTCAAAATATTATATTGAATGCAAAAGTTGATACATATCAAACCGTTACAAAGTGTAACGAACACAGATGAAACCTTTATCGAGTAAAGCCAAAATAGCTCCCACTAAACAACAAGTATCCGAAGATACTCCTAGGCCCATGCTAATGACATGTCACTCAAATACATATGGGCGTAGGCCTTTAATTAGTGGATCTGCAATCACATCATCTGTGAAAATATATTATATTAAAACGTCACCTTTCCGTACCGTTTACTTTTGGTCAAAAATTTTAACCACCATATATTTAGACCCCTTGAGATCTTTGTAGTAAATAAATAATACTACAAATTTTTTATCTCAATACAACCGTATGGGTCTATCCATAAAGTTAACACGATCAATTCCGTCATGAGGTTTTGGAGCCTAAAAGCCCAAGTAACAGCCTAAAAGAATGTTACTAACACTGCTTACATAGTAGAAGATGACATAAAACTTTATTTACTGCACTTTCTACTAACATAAATCTGTATCTTGTTATTGATATTATATCATCCTAACAGCCAGCAAAATTTACATCTAAATACCATACTAACTGCAAGAATTGAACATGTCTGTAAATTAGCATATAATCTCTTGTTTTCTTTAAGTACCTTAAAAACTTCTTGACAGCAACCTAGTGATCATGTCCTGGATTTGACCGATATCTCGCCTAGAAGTCCCATCACAAAGACAACATTTAGTCTAGTGCAAATTCGAGCATACATTATACTTTTAAGTGCTTCGACACAAGGTACAACATTTAATTAGATTTTCTCAATATTTAAATAAGGACAATGTGATAGATTTAGTCTATCACCCTTAACAACAAGGAGCAATTCCTGGCTTGCAATAATGTATATTGAATATTTCCAATATACAATCAGCAAATGTCCTCCGAGAAAATCTAATATAATATGGCAAAAACAATCCTTACAAACCTCAGTACAAAGGATATAAGATGTCTCAAGGTCACAACTTGTAAGCAAAATATTATGTACATAAAGTATAAGGAAAAAATAAATTTCCTCCCCCGACCTTGCAAGTATATTGAATTACTTTGTTCCCAATTGAACAAAATAACAACACTAATGAAACTTTAATAATATTGTTTGAAAACTTGCTTAAGACTATAAATAAGACTTTTCAGTCTACACACAAGTTTATTTAAATCTGCTGCAAAATCATCCAATCTATTTGGCGTAACTTTATGTCAAAATAAATTATTAATGCCACGTTCACTCTGAAAGAATATTTAAAGAAATAATTATTTCTTTACTAAACAATCCACCCCTCTTTCAGAGTTAAAAACTTTAGTTACCAATTTGGCTTTAAATTCCACAATATTTCTTTGAAATTCTTTTAGTTTTGTACGCCAATTTGCAACTAATAAACTTGTGATCTTTAGACAAGTCAGTAAGTTTCCAAACATGTTTCATAGATTGTTTATCGCATTTTATGGCATCTAATCACATACTTGATTGAGGATAAGAAACAACATTTATTTATGTTACTAAATCAACCATATAGTGGATATTATAGTCATGCTCTCACATATAGACTATATAGTCTAATGGAATAACTGATCACCTTTCCCTAACAAATCTCCTTAATAAAGTTACTACCACTTCATTCTGCACTTGAGAGGTTTAAGAAATTTCATTATAAACTATATCAAGAATAGTACCTTGAACCTCAACAAGTTTAGTCTATGGTACAGGAGATTCCATAATTATCACAGTGATCTTCCATCATACTATTATCTTTAATAGTCTGAGAGCAGCTATCCTCTACAATTACGTCAATCTTTAGAAACTTTAAGGTATGTGATTCCATAATTCTTGTACCTTCTTTAGGGTCATAAAATCAATACCCCTTTTGTATATGAAAAAATTGCTTTCATAATATCAGCCCACAAAAGAAAAAAATAGATAAATTAGTCTTACTAATCATACTCATCACCATGTTCAATATGGTGTATTTATGCCTTTCGCCAAATCTCTTTGTCAGAATTTTCAGGTGTAGTAATTAAATTACCACCCCAGAATATACCAAGTATTTGACAAATAACCTTTTAAGCTATTTCGCATTGTCATACTTGCCAAAATACTTACCGTTACAATTAGGCCGACAATCTTCAAGACTAATTTGAACCAGTTTATTCTTTATTTCGGCCATTTTTCTTAAATAAAAAACTTTTGAAAACAACCTTTTAACCATATACGAGATGTATATATCATTAGAACTTAAACACAATCTTTGCAGATGTGTCTTAATTTCAATATCAGATAAGACATAATTTCAAGCAACTAAGGCTTCCATCATCTTTTAGCAGTGCAGTCCACAGGCAAACCTATTTTTAAGTGTTCCAGAATGGAACGCTTTATGGACAGTAAGCAGAATTCAATTGCTCTTTTCTCAAACAACAAATTATATGTCCATAACTTAAAATTTGAAACAGTAAAAACCTCAATAATAATGAAGTTATTAATTACAGAAAAGGTGACTGAAAACCAAGCAATATATATAATTAGCATCATGTGAGTAATGTGTAACTTGACGTACAAGTACACATCCAGAGAGTTACACGCATAATCATATAATCACCTTTGGGCAGAATACATGACATGTAGTTGTACACTCCCCCACATGATAAGGGTTATGAGAATATATTCCAATCTTCGTGAATTCATCACCTTTGGGCATATGAACCATTAGGATCGGTCACTCCTCCACCACACTATCATGTATCCCTCCATGAACCAATACACAATCACCTCCTTTGGGAGTATGACTACGCATTAGACCAGGAGACATCCCAATCATCATACGAGACCGAAATTTCTCAAACCCAATCAAGCGTGCCACTTTGGCGGTCACTACTCAATTGAATCTTTGAAATTCTCTCATACCAGGGATATAAACTTTACAACTCACATAGACCATATACATGCGATTTTAACTTTAGTGATAGGGGCATGTTATCACTAAAATCACATATCATGCTAATTACATTGCTTTATCCATTAATAAAAATTAATCATACATATATATAAATATATATATAGCGAATCTGAAAGACAGATTCCAATGAGATCATTGATCACAGTAACATAAGAAACTTCTTATAACAGAGAATAAAACATCTCTTATGCACCCCAATTACATATTACCAGAACAACATAAAAAGAATGCTGATCTAAAATATCTCTCACAAATTGACATCAATAGTAATACAGGGTACACCATATCGACAAGCTTAACAGCTGATCAATCATTGCTCATGAGTTTCATAAGGCAAAACATGACTCCAAGGCCAACAATTGATTTATTAATCAATTTTAGGTAACAAATATCATTACTTCAACTAGTGGCCTATAAATTGAGTCAAATCACAGAACTAAATATCTAAACTATAACAGTAGATACTATTGCTCTGCATAAATATTGCCATACTCCTTAATCATAAAACTATTCAATTTGATAGATATTAACAAGTGACCAGATAAGTTCGTGTACAATATGCAGTAACTTAATCGACATGCATTACCTACATACAGCAGATATGTCAATCAGTACAATTAGTTTGGTCACGAGTTCTTAAGACATCCATCATTCAAAAATTATCAGCGTGTCAAGGAGTATGCATGAGCAACAAAAGTTTCATAATCTTTACTGTTTCTTATCAACTCAATACATAGCTCAATTACTATCCCATATTGATTGTATCTCAACAAGCCAGCTTCAGTTCACAATAAAGTTTGTTTTTATTGATGAATCACACCATTATGATGTTTATGTGATAACATACCTGTAACCCAACACTAATATTTCTAATTTCACAGAAAATATAAGAAAAATACGTAAAAATACACGTATTTAGGGTTCCGTATGTATTTTCACATCAATAAAACCATCAAACATATAAAATAAATATACCACGAGATAGGAAATCACCATACGAGTCCAACGCCGCCATCCACGCGCCGATCCGATGCTCCACGCGCCCTCACGCGCCGCCGAGTGCGCAGCGCGTGGATCTCACGCGCGGCGCGCGTTCAACGCCCGGGCGGCGCGTGGCCGCGCGTGTGGGCGCGTGTGGCCTCCCCCGGCGACGCGCCGCCGACCGTCTTGCTCGTTTCGTCGAGCCCATACCGAATTTGTGATTTAATTTTATTTTTATTGAACAAAAAATCTCGAAAATCACAAATTAGGGCAAGATCCGTACGAATTAGGGTTAATCCGTATAAATTAGGGCAAAACTTTTATGCGTTCAAGTTCTAGGGTTATGGCTGCTTTGATACCACATGTTAGACGCACATTGCACAAACCCCAGGATCTCCATAACTAGAACAAGCACACGCATTATTGAGTAGAAAGAATTGACGCACCTGTTTTGGGATCCATTGTTCTTGAAGCGGAAGCGGAAACACAATGTTTCACGCGCAAGTCCTTCTCCTCTATTACCCTCCGTATCACTGGCTCAATGAGGCGGCCCCCCTCACGTGTAGCGTTAGGTAAACGCCCCTTAGGTGAGGATACATGTGAGAATTATATGCAATACTAATCAAATTCAAAAAATAGAAAAAAATTATATGCAAATCTGTACGTTAAGATTTATACGTTGTGAAAATTTGTAGTGTTTCGGTCAAAGAAAAATTAAGATGTGTCGGTAAAAACATTAAAAAAAAAAAAAAAGAAGTCTATCCGAACTTTACCTGACAAGCTTTATTTTTTAATGCGCTTATAAAACTATATAGAAAACATTTACCATAGTGACTTATGCTCTATGATTTATGAGAATCGAAGAGAATTATTGGTGGAAACTTCGCATTCTGAGGTAAGTTATAGCTGTCCCTGTTCACGTTCTTTGCATTGCTGAGTGTTAATACTTTTTGAGTGTAGATAGAGAGAGAGAGAGAGAGAGAGAGGCATGGATGCGAAGGGTGTTGCAAAGAGAATAGCCATGGCATTGTTCATGGCGGTGTTGATCCACGGGCACCGAGGGTCACGGAGGCGATGTCTTTCAGGTGAACGTAATCTGCAAAGCCACCTGCTCGATCATACATCGGGCGGTTCCATTGCCTTTACGAATGCTTCCCGCGTAGCTGCCAGAAGGGAAGGCTCGCCGAGGCCCTCAGCAGCGTGTGCTTCAAACGCTATTCGGGTATTCAATCCGCCGGCACTAGTCAATGTTGGTGGCGCTAGATTATTTCTCAGTGTAAAATGCGATTGAGTTGATCTTCGCGCACCATTCTTTTTTGCCAAATCAATGGTGATGCACGGGAAAATTGTCCAAAAAAACGATAGGTTTTTTGGACAAATTACCTGTCAATTCATTGTACATAGTTCGTGACTTTTCAAATAACTAGCCTTTTTTTTTTTTTTTATGCCTAGGATCCACCGAGCCCATCGGCCTTATGCCGGGCAGCCCACGACCCGTAGAGTGGGCGGTGCACCCCGGAGACCAAGCGTCAATATCTGGGGGAAGCTAGCATAGGACCCCATCACCATGACCCTTCCACTTAAGACGTGTTAGCAGTTGCGGAGTTTTGACTTTGGGATCTCTGTGATGAAGTGCCCAAAGCTGAACCAACTCAACTATCCACCGGTGGGTATAACTAGCCATTTTGATGTCTGCAGATGCCGAGAAAATTAAGGACTGTTTGGGTTCATGCTATGACGATTGCAAGAAGTCTCCCGGAAAATCCTAGAGTCTTCTTCGGCCGAAGATATGAAGAAAAATAAATGTGAAAGGCTCTTGAGCCCACTGAAGTATCGAAAAAAAAAATGCGCCCTTTTGAAAATTGCTGTTGTGATCTATAATAACGTTTTCAAATGTCGTAATAAATTAGCATGTTCAAGACTTTTTGAGCATCTTAATACTCGGTGCTTTTTTTTTTTGTCACAAAAAATTATGTATATTTCATTTCGACATTAGAGTGGTGAGTGGACAATCCTTAAAGGCGATTCCCAGAAAAAAAAAAAACTGCATTGCTTTATGGCCATGTTTTTATTAGCTTTGGTTCCAGCCTAGGGCTAAAATGGACGGTTCTACCGTGCCTTCCATAAAGAACAGACTTTTTTCTCGTGCTGGTAGATTATTAAAAAGAAAAGTTTGTAATTGTGAAGAGAGAACTGTTAGAATTGTTTTTTTTTTTTTTTTTTCAGTAAGGTAAGATTAGTATTGACTTTTAACCAAAAAGAACTTTACAACAAAGTAATCTCAGCACCAACAAAACTTGTACTCATGGTGACAAACAAGTCAATAAGAGTGGAATGGTGTCGAATATAAAAGAGAACGAGGGGAAACTAAAATAGTGACAACCCTCAAGTAAACTTTACATATAAATGTTGACACCTAAATTTTGACGGCCCATTTAGTCATTTATCGCATTAAAAATTAGGATCCATAAAATATATATATTAATTGCATAGCATATAGATTTAGGTGCATTTTATTTTAATTTGCATTTTATCTATTGGATTGGTGCGGATGGATTCAAATTAGTTGAAAATTATTTCGCGGATAATTGAGATTTGATGCGATATTACGGTGGTTTTTGACATTTAAAAAAAAATCATATTGCAATCTTATCTTTAGTCTTTTGGTGGTAAAATCGTCGGGATATTAAGGAGGATAAGGAATAATCTAAAATATTTTGTTGTGGATGGAGATTTCGAAAGATTTTAGAGTTGGATAATGGAGCTTTATCTTGAGTGAATCTTCACAAATTTTTTTAGATTATCTTCAATCGTTGAGTCAGTATACGAAATCTTCGTTAGTAGAACAGATTGATTTGTTCTTGCTCTATAAAAGGGGCTTTTTCTAAGGGTTTTCTCTTGGTCGAAGTAAAAGGAGAGAGACTTTCTTCCTAGTCCATCTTCAGCAAAGAAAGAGCTTTTTCTCTTTTCTTTTTCCTGACAATTGCAGGGAAAAGGAAAAGAAGGGAGATGAGAAAGTACGAGGGGGCAGAGGGGACGACTGTTCATCGTCTCCCTCGCCGCTCGCCCTCCTTTTGCAGCGTCCGCCCACGAACACCGCCTCACCGCGCACGCCGACGCCGCCTGGAAGCGGAGGCTAGCCGCGACCGCCTCGCTCGAAGCCCCGCCGGTGTCTATCTGAGCTCTCCCATTCGTGCGGCGCTTACCCATGATCTCGACGAGTTGTTGCTGCCCGACGCCTCCCCGGCCTCGCCTGAACCGAGATCCACCTGCTACTCGGAGCCGAAGACCCGTGCATCACCGTCGTCTAGCCTCCAAAAGTCCGAGCCATCCCTACCGCCAGCTGACCCACGATTCCGACTGCTCGCTGCCACCCGAGCCGCCCCCTGACGAACCCATTCCAGTCCAGCGCTCGTCTCCCTCACGACGACCCAAGCGCTGACCGTCGCGACCCAACCCCGGTGATCCACCGAAGCCGCTCAGCCGTGGGTGAAGAAAACAGGAAAAGAAAAAAAAAAAAAAGGAAATTAGGTAGTTTTATTTTCTTTTTCTATTAGCTTTATTTTATTTATTTCTTTTAAGTTTAGTTGTTATTGTGTAAATTTGAAGTGATCTTCATTTCATGAATTTTGTAGGCATTATCCGCAGAGTCTCCCCCGGAATTATTGTAATTACTAATTTGATCCATAAGATGTCGGATCATTTTTTTAATTTTATTAATTTTTGGGGTTTGTCGATAGTATTTTAAGTGTTAGATCAATATAATTATTAATTTGATCCGTAAGCATTCGGATAAGATTTTTAGTTATTTTGAACTTTTCGTTGTGATAATTAGGATTAGATAATCGTTAATTTGACATGTGAGACAACATGTTATTTTTTCGATTATTTTAATCATTTATTTGTTGAATATCTTGATTTTTTAGATTTAATGTTTAGTTGATAATTGTTTGTTTTGGAAAACCACTAAGAAAAATCAAAAAAATATTTGAATTAAGATTCAATTTGTTTTAGAATATTTCTTGTTATCTTGCATATCTAGGATAGAGATTTCAGTTCAAAAAATATAAAAAAAAAATGCATTAATTTAGGATTTTAGTTGCATGTTTAATTACATGGCAATTTTAAATTTTGAATTTTAAATAAAAAATAAAAAATATCATGCATATGTCATGTAGAATTAGGGCATGCTCCCGCACGTCATTGCATATTATATAGATTGCATGTTAGATTAAGATAATGTCTTAGTTTAAATTATGATTTAATGTGACTTAATCCTTAGTTTAAATTAGATAGAATTTTAATCTAGCTAGATCATTTTTGCATTTTTAAAAATAGAAATATCAAATGCACGTCATTTAGTTTTTATTAGGTTCATTTAATTAGAACTTCCTCGTCATTAGACTAAGTCATTTAATAAATGTCGCATGACATATAACTCGCATACTAAATTGTATGCTGCATGTCATTTTAGGTTAAATAATTTTGTATGTCATTGCATCGCATTGCATGTCATTAGAATTAGGTCATTTAGATTGCATTTAATTATTGCATTTCTTCATGTCATATAGTTTAGGTCATGTTGCCATGTCATATTAGATTATTAGCATGCATCGCATGATTCTCATTAAATAAATGAAAACAAAAAAATTAAAATTGTGTGTTAATTAAAAATCATATCTAGGATTGTTGATGTGAATTCTGACTTAACAATGCAGATACTTTCGTTGCTTATAGGTATGTTTTGCATTATTTAATTGCTTTCTTGAGTGTTAAATTGGTGGTATGCGTACATGTATGATCACCCACATGTTAGGAAGTTAAATTAAAATCAATTCAATTGCCAAACATTTTTTTGAAAATGAAATAAAAAGGTATCGAAAGGGCACTAGGATAGTCTGGTGTAATCAAGTCCCCGAACTCATAAATCTCTTGTTCGTAGGAGTAAAGTAAATCTCCCGTTACTTTACTTGGGTTTCTAATCAACCCATCAAAAATAGATTAGTGGCGACTCATGATTGAAAATCATTTACATGTTAAGAATTCAAACCTAAGTCGTGAATTGGTATGGGTTTGGGAGAGCCCGAGCTAAGTTTAAAGACTTAGTAATCCATTAATCTAGTTTTAGGTGGTGAACCCAAAAAATTGGGTCGCGACAATAAAGATATGACACCTCGGAAGAGAGAATAAAGGGATCAAGTCCCTAGCTACGTTGAATCCTCATGTTCCTTGGCGTGTCCTCCATCACATGGCTGAACGGATTAGCCTTGTACCGAATGGCTTTGACAAGATGTTTTTTCAAAGTAGGCACCAACAAGACTTGGCTTCGGAAAAATATGTTGTTCCCCGTCTTCCAAATTAAGTGACAAAGGGCCCCAAAAGCAAACCGAGCAATAAATTGAGCGAAGTCATTGCTGGAGAGGAAATTGATGGCCCAATGTAAATTTTCCATCCACGACCTATTTTGCCAAGGGAAGTTGCATCTTGTAGCTCAAAACATAGCAAGTCCAACAGTAATATGACATCCAAAAACAGATGATTAGTAGTTTGGTCTTAAATTGCAAAAAGCACAAGAACCATATGCAATCCTACCATAGGAGAGTAAAAAAACCTGGCTGGGTAACCGGTTTCTAGTGATAAGCTAGAGGTGGAAACGGTACCTGGAGGAGAGAGTTCTATTCCAGACAAAGGAGAACCGTGGGACCAAGCTTCTCTTCGGTCAAATGGCTTCCCACGCAAATGCAATCGAGAAAGACCCTAAGTAGTGCTCCAGCCAACAAAATTGATCAAGGTGCTGTGAGAGTACTAGGAGAGTATGTGTCCACGATTCTAGGATGGCCTTGGTAGCTTGGCTTTGAAAGGAAAATAGATCCGCAACCGTAGCTTGCTTAGATAGTCCCGAATGGTAGATGTAAAAGTCCGTGAAGAAACTGTTCAGGGGTCTTCGAGGGTGCCAAAGGTCAAACCAAAGAGACATAAAGAGGCCATCGCGCACCTGCGTTTAAAGAACTTTTGGAAGTCCCTCCTAAGATCAAGAATTTTCCTTTAAGCCCAAAAACAGAATGTTGGCTTATTGACAACCCAAAAATTCTTCTTTTTTTAAGTAAGTAGCATGTATCCACTTATACCAAAGGGATTCTTTATTTGTGAAAAGGATTCATATATGTTTAAGCATTGCAGCCGTATTGCAATTCCGAAGTTTGCGTATACCAAGTCCTCCTCCTTTTTTGGGGAAGCAAACATCTTCCCATGCCACTTTTGGTAACCTTGTTCGATTCGGAATAGCTCTAGGTTACATGAACATACTAGCCCAATGAATGGAGGATTGGCGAATGATAGGAAACGATGTGCCCACGATTGCGCTCTTGCTGTTATAAGGTTGACAAGTGAGTTGCAATCTAACTTGTCAAGCTGTGAAGTAATGATAAGCTGTAGAATTGTTTTTTTTTTTTTTTTTGGACCCACCACCACAAGGTACTTTAGGTAAGAATCCATAACGACGCCTCGGGATTCGAACTCCTCCCCTTCGTGAGGGGAGAGAGCCCAAGCCAGCCTGCGTCACTACGGGCGGTGGTTAAGTTGTAGAATTGTTGATCACTTGATTTTTCGATAATTTATTGATAACTTATCAACAATTTTATGAAATGATTATCCTTTTTTCTTACTGACCCTGCAGCTTACCAACTCTTATATGAACTTGCAAATCTTTATTTGAGTGATTTTATCAACCATTTCTTGCTTAAATTATCATAATTAGTTCTAGATAGTCTAGTTCATATGAATTTAAAAAAAAAATTGAAAAAAATTATTAAGCATTGTTCAAACCAGCTATGGCGGGGTTGGTTTGCCTAGATTTGGGCGAGGTTGGGCAAGGGCTGTGATCCAAGATGAAGTCTTGGGCCACTATGAGGAAAAGAGGAAAAAGAAGGAAGAAGAGAAAGAGAAAGAGAAAAAATAAACAAAAAATAAATTAAAAATTTCGAAATATAAAATATTATTAAAATTTGTCAATGTCAACATTAGCATGTAGGTTGACATCTCTGCCGGCATAGGCTAGCCAAAATTGGTCAAATGTATTGTATTGATAAAACTGTAAAAGATTTATGATTGAATTAGCAAAAAAAAAAAAAGTTTAGGAATAAATTGAAAAAGTTGCAATAGATTTAGGGCTTTTTTAGTAATTTTTGCAAGAATGTCACTTCTTAACAATGGCAATGAGAATCTACCCAGAAAAAGCAAAAACGGAAAAACAAGGAAAAACAATTAAATTAGGTCCACTATTTTAAATTTCGATTGGATTTTTATAGGCAATTTCGTCTCCTTAGGAAAAAAAATGGGGGAGTTAGTCAAAACAGGAAGTCTTAGTAGCCCCATAAGAAAAGAAAATCCCAACTTGGAAATAACAATCCATAGTCCGCAGGTTTATCAAGTCTTATTTGGGAGGTGAGCAGATATCTTTCTCCTTTGAGTTGATTACTTGGAAAATCAAATCCTCAAATAAAACTCCCTCCATCCCAAATTCGTAAAAAATATTGATAGATAAAGCATTAACTAAATTTATATGGTCAAATTACTTGTTTGATAAAGATGGACCCAATTTCCTCTTTATACAACATCAATAATATTGGACGAATAAGTGTCGAAACCAAATTATAACATAAACAAATGAGGATTCTCCCTACATCTATATAAACAGTAGAATCACATCACTCTTATACCCAAATACAGCAAATAGACGACGAATCATTTACTCATTTGAAAAAAAAAGAAGAAAAAAGACATGGATGTCAAGAGTTGTGCTAAACTCGCGGTGCTGATGCTGGTGGCCACGGTCGCATTGCAGGCATCCGCCGCCGAGGTGCAATCAGCGAAATCGATCTTTTGTAAGGCCAATTGCGTGACGTCTTGTGGCGTGCTTCCTAAACCAGACGCCTGCTATCTCGCATGCTACAAGAATTGTGTGGGTGCATCGGAGGAGGCCGAGACACCCGAAAGCCAATGCAACCTCGATTGCCTGGTGTCCAAGTGTGCTGACAGGCGTCCTGGTATGAAAACAAAACCTTCACCTTTTAAATATAAAAAGGATGCCTGTTTTTCTCCATTCATCAATTGTGACAGGCTAAAACCTACAACTTTTGTTTGATCATAAGTTAGACTGCTTGCAAAAGCTAAGAGATTTTTACTGCTGTTTTATGAAATTAAAATCTATTATTTCAATTGTTTCGTACGTTTGGGATCCATTTGCTTTGCAGACGACTTGATTTTTCCAGAAAATGCCTACGTTTTTCAAGGAATTTTGCTTTTGTTTGCCTGGATTGAAATTAGTTTCCCATGCTTGTTACCAAGAAACTCTAAATTTTTTTCTTACATTATTTCATGGAATTGGTCCTTGAGTTTCTGTGCTAAGTCTGGGCATTGAGGAGAAGTTATTACGTGGTTTGTAAATCATAAAGATCAATATCATTTGTACTATCAATCCAGTGGATTGCCATATTATTAATTATATGGGTTTCGCATGGTTAATGGTGTGGATGGGCTTAATCTACATTATTCTTTAATACATCATATTATAATTTTTTTCAAGCATCAAAACCTCTATATCTGACTTTGGAGTGTTTTTTCCAAGCTTTGAATAGCCAATGACCATGATTGAGGTCTTAATGAATTCTAGTTTTTAAAAGCTTAGACCTTATGTTACTCGACCAGGGAAAAAAAATTTATAGTCCCATTCTCCGATAGACAAAAGCGATGAAAAACTAGCAAAATGGCATGCTTAGTGTAGCTGGATATTGATTACTTGTCGACTTTGGGAAAATTATACCTAATAAAAATTCTTTTAATTATCTTTTTTTATTGTATTTCAATATTTGGAAATGTATTAAATGGGTCTTTATGTACTTTCTTTTGTTGCAGACGCCAAGAAAATCGAAGGCTGTGTGAATTCATGCTCGGAAAATTGCAAGAAATCTTAAGCCCCTCAAGAGTTTGGCGGACCGTATTCGCAAGTAAAACGGAATAATAGATAGTGTACTTTTTATAGAAATCATTTGTATTGGACAAAAGGAATACAAGATTCAAAGTGCACGTTATTTTGCTCAGAAATCATGATCTAGTTAATTAATTGTCATAGCACTTCTTATAATGACTCACCTCCGTCAAATGTATTGTCTTTCTTGCCATTTATCATTGACCTCATGCAAGAGCAGCCCTTTTCGGCCTCAAGCTAGAGACCCTATGCTGGCAAGGGTGCATTGGTTGGCTTGGCTAGGGCCACCCTCGCCAGATCAGGCAAGGGCGAGGATTGCAATTCAATATAAGCTTAACAATGAAAAATGCTCCTCATAATTATACGTGATTTACTTTTTCTTTTGTTTAGGGGTTGGGGTCGATCCCTAACTTTTCTTTGCAATATATGGGTTACCAAAACTTAGGTATCAATATTTCTATGACCACAAATCCCAAAATAATGCCATTGAAAAAGAGGGTCCAATGGCGAGTATTCAGCCTTTTGCCATAGATTCTTGCTTCCTACTTCAACACAATCCGAGTTGGAATTTGGCCTACGTTTGTAGACCTGATGATGAAGCTACTCATGCATTTGCAAATTAGGCTTTTAATCAAATGGGAACCGCGTCTTCTTCTTTGTTCCACGGTCTTCCATCTAATGTTAAAAATATTGTATAAGTAGTCTTTTTTATTGATCGTTTCAATGTAGGTACTGCAACCTGTTTGTAATTCATTGTTTGAATTGAAAAGTTCATTTCTAGCAAAAGAAAAAGGAGTATAAGATATCTTAAATTATAAGATTACAAAATAAGAATACTCAAAGAAGAAGGGTCTTTGAATATCATATTCAAAACAAAGATTTTGATGATGTTGAGTGAGATTTATATGGTATGTTAAGACTAATGAAATTTGAAAGATTATTTCACGGAAGACAAGTCATATCATGATACAAGAATGAATTTTTAATTATAACTAATAAATCGTAATAATTTGAGTTTCCTTATATAAATATGTTTTTAAACGGGTTCACTATTGATTTATTCTTTAGTATACGTCCTAGTGTATAGCGAAATCATAGTTTTGTTTCTTATTGTTTTAACTAATTAGAATCCATTGTCGTACATGTAAGAGGAGAGAAGAACCCAGACGAGCAATCATACGAGGGCTACCCCCGCCACGAAGCCAATGAAAATCTTGGTTTGCTAAATGTGATATTTGTTTTGCAGTCTGGACTCTGTGTACCCCCGACATAGAAAATGTGGCAAACATGATATTAGATTATACTAGAAGTCCTAAAAATTATTATAAAATATAATTGAATTATAAAATTTATAAAAAATACAATCAAATTCTAAAACTTGTTAGATTTGTGCAATTGAGTCTCGGTTTAACTTAGCTAATGGAAAATGTTGATGCAATTTTTTTAAATATTTCCTCTCCTACGTGACAATAACATGGCTGAAACTACAAAACATAAGGCTAAAGTGACATCGTTTTTTGTCCAAATATGATTTTTTATACAAAATTTATTTAAATTGAATTTTAAAAATTAGCTTAAGTTAATTTAAAAATAAAAAAAGAAGTAGAACAACTAGGCGACAAGGGATTTCCAGCCCTCGCCAGAGCTGCCACTATGCTGGGGAATGGTCGGAGGGGCCAGCGGCCCTCAGCAACCACAGGCCCTCGCCAGATTTGGGCGACTAAATCCTACCTAAAAAAGTAGAAACGAAAAAAAAATAAAAAATCCCAACTTAGAAATAACACCTCATAGATGGTAACTTTAAATTTCAATTGGATTATCGATGGTAACTTTGTCTCTTTGTGGAAATGGATTTATTTAGTCACATAAGAAGTCATCATAGCCCCCCCAAAAAAAAATCCCAACTTAGAAATAACACCTCATAGATGGTAGGTTTATCAAGACTGATTGCATTGATGAGGTTGAAGATTTATCTTTGTCCTTCGGGTTTGATTAATAGGAAAAAAAAGTTTTCCTCATATAAATATCCCTCCATCCATAAAAGGACGAATTGCCAACAAATAATACATTATTTGTTTAATGAAAATAAATAAGATCTTTTCTTTCCATTGGATGAAAATTATCACAGAAACAAAGGTCGAAACCAAATAACCATATAAGTAAAAAAAAAAAAAAGATTGTCCCATTGTCGTGCATCTATATAAACCACAGAATCACTTCACGCCTTCACCAAAATACAGCGAAAAGACTCTGAATCATTACTCGATTGAAAGCAAAGCAAACATGACTGTCAAAAGTTTTACTACATTAATGGTGTTGATGCTGGTGGCCATGATGGCATTGGAGGCATCGGCAGCCGAGACACAAAACGCCTGGTGTAAGACCAAGTGCGGGCTCGATTGTCTCGCAGATCCCAATGAAGAGATATGCTATCATTTGTGTATTCGGCAATGCGGGGCTACGAAGGTTGAAGACACTCGAAGGCTAATGCAACCTTGAATGCGTGGTGTCCAAATGTCTCGACTCGAATCTTGGTATGAAAGCAAAACCTTCACCTTTTAAATAGAAAACCTGTTTTGATAGATAATTTGTAATTCATTTCCTTCTATATACTCTAAAACGAAAAGAAAAGAAATGCCTCTTTTTGTTCATTCATCAATTGTGATCGACAACTACTTAGGTTTAAAAGGACGTGCTTTTGAAATTGCGAATTGTCGATTGTTCTCGTTTATATGGACCATAGAGTAAATGTCAATGAATTTTTTGACCATGGGTAGATGGTCTACCCATGCTCAAAGATATCGCATTGGAAATCACTCATGATCCGTGTTCTGATGTCTCTACATCATTCAAAGCGCATTGGAAATCACTCATGATCCGTGTTCTGACGTCTCTACATCATTCAAAGCTGTTCTCGACAGTAATTATCTACTTTCATTATAATTCAATATTCTGAAATGTATAACATGGGTTTATTTTCCTTCCTTCGGTGCAGACTCCAAAAAAGTCAAAGCTTGCGTGAATTCATGCACTGGAGGTTGCAAGAAGTTTTAAGTCGCTCAAGAGCATAGGAGATCGCATTGCAATTGAAGCAAAATAATAAATTATCTTCTCGTGGAGAGGAATGTATGGGACAAAGGGAAAATTAAATGCAAATCAGTGTTTGGCTAATTAATTGTCATCGGGCTTCTCAAAATTAAGACTAAATCGATACAATAAAAAAAAATTAGGATTAAATTGGTTGTCGTACATTTAGGACCAAATTAGCATGAAATGTTTATAATTGAAGTGGCTGCCATACAAAAAGTGTGAGATATACTGAACAGTTATTTCGAAATAAAAACTGACAATTATTCTAATTCAAAAATCATCTAACAGAATTTTGATGTGACTATATCATATACCTAAAAGTTTGGATTTTCTATATTACAAGAAAAAGTTTTATGTAAATATATCATAATAAATCTAGTTTGAAATTTCTGATGTCACGGATCAAGTCAAGTGTTACACCATTTAGATTTTTTTTGTAGCATTTTCTTTAAGTGGTATTTCAAGCACCATCAGTACTCGTGCTAGTACAAAAGTGCATATTCCACTTTTTGGAGTGACGAATCACAAAATAAAGGGAGAAATATTGAAGAGAAAAAGAAAGATAAAGCAATGTCTTTTTTTTCTTTTCTACTTTTTCCCTTCTCTCGAATTTTACTCTAAAGAGCCCTTCGAGGAAACATTGGGTCCCTCCCCTTGCACGCCCCCTTTTGCATTTTCAGGCGCCTCTCGATTTTGGACCTTTTGCCCCCAAAATTAATCAACCCAAAAAGAAAAAAATCGAACAAAAAATTAGGGTTTATCAGTTCGGTCAATGCCCACCCAATGGAATAGTCTTCGCTCCTGAGCTACTCCGATGTCCGTTCCCAGCTCAGGCTCCGTTGTCACTGCCGGCATTGTTGGTAGGGTTTTTCCCTTTCTTGCCCTCTTTCCCCCTCAGTCTTCCGTCTTTCACTTCCAATGGGATGGTGAGTGTGGACCCGGAGCATCTGCAGGGGCGCGGGCTGACGAGGGCTAAGGACTGCGGCGGTCCCATCGGTCTCCTGGGACAATTTTTGGTCATGTGACCCTGCTAGCCACACTCAAAACAAGCATCCGGCCTAGAGTGGTATGGGGTTGACCCATGTCGCCTTCCGCAGAAGCGACATGCACCATTCTACCTCCATGTTGATTTTCCTATCCCACCTTTCCTATTGAGCGGGACGAGGTATCTTTCTCCAGTCATCGGTCTTTTCCCAAACCGATTTCTATCTTGGTTCGAACCAAACTGTGATCCAGATGCGGCAGCTCATTCATTTAGATTTTTCTCGATCAGTTGAGCTCATCCATACAGCTCATTATAGTTCTTTATATCCAATGGCACCAGCGGATCTTTTAGTTCTGGTCGGAGGCCATCTATAAACCTCATTGCCTTCTCCTCGGGATCCTGGATCAACCTAGGAGTATACTATGAAAGCTCGGCAAACTTTGCCTCATACTGGTCCACAGTCATTGGACCTTGGCGGAGGCGCAGAAATTCCGCCATCTTTAATTGCTTGGCACAACTGGAGAAGTACTTGTTATCGAATGCTCTAACGAAGACGTTCCACACTGGGACTATGCCTTCTGGGAATACTTCTCTTCTTGTGGCTTTCCACCAAGTACTTGCAACTCCCTGCATCTGATACACCGCAAAGGTAACCTTCTCTTCTTCAAAGCACTTCAGTAGCTCAAATGCTTTTTCCAGTTCTTCGATCCAACAGGTCGCAGCCTCGGGATCTCCTGTCCCGGTGAACTTTGGTGGTTGCAACTTCAGGAAATGCTCAACGAGCTTATGAATCGGTCTGTCTGCAACTACATTCCCTTCTGGAACTTCAACTTGTGCGGCAGCTTGGTTCTAGGGCGGCTGTGGCAGCTTGGTTCTAGGCCTACTGCCCCCATTAGATTACCAACAGTCTGGAGCACCTGCATGATCCCTTCGAATCTGGGATCACCAGGGGTTGCTACCCCGGCATCAATTGGCGGGACTGGTGGTGGTGCCACACCACTCGCGCTAGCTTCAGCTTGCGCTCTACCTCGGCCACCTCGGGCACTGCCTTTTTTCGGCATTCTAGCCCGAGTCACTGAGGATAAGGTCCTTTGCCTAGGAGTTCTCGGCTCCTGATCACTCATACTGTAGATGTTCTACAACACCTGTTTCCAATTCCATACCGAATTAGAAACTGAGTGATTTCACAATCAATTTACCAAACAACTATCAATCACATGCATCGGCATAATATAAAAGCCATTCCTACTAACTATCTCAAGAACCCATCGCACCTTATCACTCCAAATACAAACTTTGCTATGATACCATAAAAAGGGAATGTCATGCCCCGAACCCTGAGTGCGTGCCCATCCCTATCTAGTTGATAATAATTTGCGACTTCCCAGGAGGAGTCGCCGACCATTTCCATTTTATTGCACATGCGGAAGCGAAAAGAAATCCCCTGACAGTAATCATCTCGGGATAGAAAAGTAGGACAATAAATTTACAAACAAACATGCTTTTATATATACACTAAGTCATGTACACAGGTCTATGGCCAAAAGACTACAAAAGACTAGCCTTCCAAAAAGAAGCGGTCCTAACTGAGCTACACTTCCGATCACCTCCTCTCAGCTCCAGGTCCTCCACTCGACGACCCTGAAAATGTTGTCCCACAACGGGGTGAGATGTCATCTCAACGAGTCTAAGCTCTAAACCCTAATTAAGAGGGAAATACACCCAGAAGTGTCCTAATCACACAATCACACAATCAATGAGACTTACCTCGTCTCAGATCCACCTTGCAGGTCAGTACAATTTATATCCCAGACAACATAAGAGCATGAGCAGCAATAAGCTCCAATAACTGAAATGCTACACTCAATTAATCATGCGTTCCTAGTTTTGATCTTGGTATATAGCACGGCCTACTCTCAGTTTAGCGGTCTTCTAGCATTGCCAAGCATCGTCTCACCCCATTAAGCACAGCACGTCTCTTTATCAGATTGCTTTTCCGAATGAGTATAGGGTCCAGAATCAACTGTGATGGGCTTCCCGTTGTCCAGGGGGTATCCGAAATAGGGATAACATCCAACTCAACAGTCCGGGACAATTTCTCTTAACCATCACACAATCACTCAAATATGGCCCAGGGCACCGTGCATTGCACTCAAATGCTTCAATTAAAATGGTGAGCCTGACCTTTTTCTTCGTATTATAAATTCACATCAAATTACTCGTGTGTGGGTACATGGTCAATTTGATCCAGAAAAATTGAAATTCATCCTTTTTGAAATCTTACTATTTCATATAGTACTAAAAACTAATTTTCGGTGTCAAACCGGACACCCGGGATTTTCAAAATAAACATTAAAAATTCACAATCTTTGGAATTAAATACCAAAAATCTAATCAGCACTTAATTTGCAAAATTTAACACTCAATTACAGAAATTAACCACACCATTGCAATCAGCACGAAATTCCGGTCATTTCCATGGCTATCCCGGTCTAATTTCCGGAAAAATAATTAATAATTAAATAATTACTGAAATTAATTAAATAAATCAATTTAAATTCTAAAAATACTAAACTAAGCTAGAATCATTAAATTAATAACCAATATGGACTCGGAGAAATTCCCGAACCCTTCTAGATAAATAGTACAATTTATTTAAGCCTTAGCTAAACCATGCTAATCACCTAACATGCTCAATTAAATAATTACATTTCTAATTTAATCTAACTAACCACCTAATTCCTAATAAAATAAATCTAAACACCCATTAAACATCATTAGCCTACTAAGCAGAGTTTAGGGTATAAACTCACCGGTTAATTGCGGAAACCGGTTCACCACGACGACGACGCGATGACGGCCGAAATCTGAATTTTCGGCGGTGTCGGCGGACTTAGGCTGGGCCTAAAATGAGCCCAACACAACTCAGCAAGGCTGAGTTTCGGTCTTGGGCTTCTGCAGGCTCCTGGTCGCGGGTTTGGGCCTTCTTCTCGGTCCCAAAATGGCTGAACTTCAAATGGGCTAAAACCAACTGAACTTGGGCCTGAGCTTGGACTTCAAAATCTACTGGAGATGGGCTTAAAATCACTGGGCTGGTTTCTTGTGGGCCTGACTTCGTTTGGGCTTCAAATGGAACTGTGAAACTCGCTGGCTTGCAGCAGATGTCACGCCCTGAACCTCGAGTGCGCCAACATCCCACCATGGTCAAGCAAATGCGACATTCCCAAGTAGTGTCGCCGACCCCATTCATTTATTATTGCACAAGCAAAACGTATTATAAAAAGCGGAAAACAAAATCACAACATAACACTTTCATAACTACAGCCAAAAGTCTACAAAAGACCGGCTCTTAAAAATGAACTGTCATACGACCTACAAGTCGAACACGTTCTCTGATCCTTATGACTTCACCTCTGCAACTCCTCAAGGCCAACCAAAGCTATCTAGCCGCTTCGTCCACCAAGGACCTGAAATTGAAATCCCCAAACCGGAATGAAACAATGTCTCAGTAAGTTCAACCCCCTAAACCTCTATTAGAAAGAAAATATGCCCCGGGTGGCCTAGCCACATCACACAGAGAACTTACATCGCCTCAATTCCTTCATGCAGGTTAGCACAATTTGAATCACACAATCTCAGGTAGTAATAATAATTCAAATAATTGGAATGCCATCACTTTCATATAAATCAGAATCGTACTTAGCACGCATTCCAATTATTATTCATTGCCACACAATGGCATAACCTACTCGATGTTTGGCTATCTACTGGCATATAGCCAAGAATCGCCTCCCCCCCTTGGAGCGCGGCTTCGTCACTACGTCGACGGCATTCCCGAAGGAGCATAGGTCCAGTTGGCCTAGCCTCTACTACAACCCGAGCCACGTCACTCTTTTGACGACATTTCTAGAAGAACAAAGGTCGAGTTGGCCTAGTCACTACTGTGACCCGAGCCACGTCACTCTTTTGACGGAATTTCTAGAAGAACAAAGGTCCAGTTGGCCTAGCCACTACTGCGACCCGAACCACGTCACTCTTTTGACGGCATTTCTAGAAGAACAAGGGTCCAGTTGACCTAGCTACTACTGCGACCCGAGCCTTTCAACTAGCACACAACAATTCGATACCGATCCCTAGATACTTTACATTTCACTCACATAATCCAATTACGATATTAACCATTAAAAACTCAATTTTAATGCCAAACCCGACACTTGGGATTTTCTAAATAAAATCCATACCTTTCACAATCAACACTCAATTTGCATTATCCAATCATCAAATTCATAATCTGAATACACAGCAGTGATCAGCACGAAATTCTGAGAATTTAGGGTCCTAAATTAATTTTCAGAATTTATTAAATAATTAAATTTATTCCGAAAATTAATTAAATAATAATATCCGTATTTTTCACAATCTACACTCAATTTATAATATCCAATCATCAATTTCAAAATCCGACTACACAGCAGCGATCGGCACGAAATTATGAGAATTTAGGGTCCTGACAAAATTTTCGGAATTTAATAAATAATTAAATTTATTCCGAAAATAATTAAATAATAATATTTTAATAATTTCGAATAATAATATATTATTAAATTATTTAATAATATCGAGATATTTAAATAAATCAAAAGTAAATTCCTTTATGTCATATCAATATTTATATTAATATAAACATTCACTTAATCTTAAATTAAACACATTTTAAGTTAATTAAGCACCTTAATATAATCTACACTTAAATAAATTAAACTAACCACTTAATAACACTTAACATAAACTAAGCACACCTAAAGCATAATTAACCCTCTAATCAAGGTTTAGTGAGCTGAGTGGACCAAAACGACGGGGACGCCAATGAGAACAACTTTCCTCAAAGTGGGCCCAGCATTCGGGCTCGGGAAGGCGGCTAAAACGGGCCAAGAAGGGGCTAAGAAACCTATTTTTCCAGCTTCCTCGGTTGCGGGCCGGATGGAGGCTGCTCGGCGGCGGTTCAGACGCTGGGGACGGCGGAGGAGCTGCGGCGGTGCCATGCGGCCAACAACGGGGTCTCACTGTGGCGAGGATGAGCTCCGGCAGCTCCTGGAACTCACGGATAGAGGTAGACGCAGCTGGGCGTCGGACAAGCGCGGGCAAGCGCGGGCAACGGCGGAGTGAGAGACGGTGAGTGGCAACGGGCGACGCGAGGCGAGGACGGCGTGCGGCGAGTGATGGCTCCTAGCAGGGTCGGCTGTTGCTTCTGCCCGGCGTCCTACCAGATCTAAGATCTCGAGCAATAAACAGAGGGGGAGAAAGAAGGCGAAGCAGCACACACGCGGGCGAGCGGAGCGGAGAACGGCGGATGAACGGCGACGGCGTGCGAGCAGGAGCGGACGGCCATGGCTGCAGCTTCTTCTTCTCTGCATTTTTCTGGTCTTCGCCCATGGAGATGGAGGAGAGAGGCGACGGGAGAGAGGGAGGGAGGAGAGAGAAGGAGAGAAAGAGAGAGAGAGAGAGAGAGAGAGAGAGAGAGAGATGGGACCCTTTCTTTCATTTTCTTTTCTTTTTCTTTAATCCCTCATACATGGCCCACCATGACTTCACATGAGGTCATCTTCCACTCACACCAAGCTTCCACAACAATCCTCCAATTGGTTCAATTTCATTTTCCGCCGGGGCCTAAAATCTTGTACATTTATTTCTTCCATTCCCCTCAATTCTCTTCCAATTGAGTCCAATTGAAGTCCATAAAATTAATCCAATGTCACCACACTTCAATTCACATCTTCACTTGTCCATATGATCAACTTAAGTCCCAAAAGTATGACCAAAAGCGGGCCTACTAATTTCTCGAGCCAAATTAGCCATTCTCTGATTATTTTGCTGAAAAACTTCTGATTACATGAAAAATCTTTTGAAGATGAGTTAATATTCCTAAATGATTTGTAACACACCCAGACTTCCAATTTCTGAATTCGATCTCGATTCCACGGTTAATTTCACTTTGGCACGATATTAGCGCGGCCCAACCTACCGGGTAGCCTTTAGAAATTTGCATGCATTTGACCTATGGTTGATCATCTCAAGCCACAATGTACATCTTTGAAACATTGGCGACTTTCGGTTGTCGGGGTAATCTCAAGATTTCAAATATGAACACAGGGTACCCAATCAACAGAAAGGTCGGTCTAGTGCCGATCGACAAGGATTGTGCGATCTGGTGGAATCACCCACCCCTGATCACATGCCTCTGTTGAGTCGACCTATCTCTGATCTCTAATCGATTTCTAATTGTGCCGCAATGACCCTTGCAGATTAGCTCGGTCGAAAGATTGCTTCCTGGTCAAATTCTCGAGTCTGATGCATTAGAATTTCTTAACGGCTTCACCTGATAGACTAGTTTTCACATGAGTGGCTGACTCAAGGAAAAAGAACTATATGCGTGCTAACGAAATGCCCGTTAAAATTTATTGAAAATAGAATTGGAACATCGGGATGTTACAATTCACGTGGGCTTGGACTTGAAGACACGATGGGCTACGGCTTCATGCGTTGCTTGATTCTACGTGGCCTAATGGAAACTGAAGCAACTTCGGTCTTCACTTCGGTCGTTGGTGTTGAGTCACGGATGAAGGAAAAATGAGAGATCTTTGAACGTGGCTGCTTCGAGCGGTTGGCAGATGTAGCGAGAGAGATGGGACCAGCTGGCGTTGCGGATGAACGGAGAAGCGGCTTCGTCCGAGCGGGAGAGACGCGCGGCCAAGAGTCAACAAAACAACTTGGCCGAGGAACTTTGACTCATGGAGATCGGTGTTGGACGTGTGGCACCGTAACAGGGGAATTGGTGGCTTCAGTGGACGCATGGGCTTGAGGGAAATGCATGGAGAGAGAGAGAACCCGGTGGATGGTGATATTGATGATGAAAGATGATGATGATGGCATAGGCTGAAGGATCTGCGACCAAAAGCAATTTCGGTGGGGGATTGTCGTTGCAGAGAGGGAGACCGAAATGAAGAAGCTCAAAAATGAAAATGAAAGTGAAGCGGAAGAACAGGTTGTCGCACAAAGGGAGGAGGAGGAGTCGTGCATGAAGAGATGCAGACTGGCGGAGCTTGTCCAACAAGCTGGATGAGAGAGAGAAAGGCCAAAAAGTCCAAAATCTTAGCCAATGTCTTAAATGCTTGGTCCCCTTATCTCCTCATACTTATCCCCTTATCCAATAATACTTTCCAACAAATATAAGTCCAAAATAAATCCATTTTGATGCAATTAATGCACCCCTCATCCTAAGTTCCGAATTTTGCTCAGATTAAACTTCAATTTCCCCTCCGATTACCCAAATTGAGGTCCGATTTCGCGGTAGAAAAATCTCGAATAATTTTCTGTAAGTCCTCGACACTCAAAGGCTCGGCTTGAAAGTCTCAATTTCCATCGATTTAGCCCATATGAATTTCCGTTACTTTTTCGCAACATCCGAACCGATTTTCCGTAAAAATCTCGAAATCTCTAAAATTTCTCGGAGGACGAGTTGACGTTCTTAAAATAGCTTGTGATACCTCATAACTTTCAATTTCTGAAATTGGGTTCAAATTCGCTGTTATTTTCAATCCGGCGCGCTTTTAGCGTGACCTAGTCTATCGGATAACTTTTAGGAATTTTTTGGTGCAATTGACCCGTGATCGATTTATCTTGAGTCATAATGTACATCTCCAACACATTGGCGACCCTTGATTGTCGTGAAAATCTCGATATTTCAATTACGGGCATCGGGTACTAAAACGACAGAAAATCAATTTAGTGCTGATCGATGAAAAATTTTCAATCAAGTGGAATCACCCACAATTTGATCACATATCTCAGTCGAATCGACCTATCTCTGATTTCTTATCGATCTCTAACGGTGCCATAATGACCCTTGCAAATCAACATGGTCAAGCAGTCGATTCTTGGTTGAATTCTCAAGTCCAATTGCATTTAGATTCCCTAATTGCTTGCCCAGATAGTCCAGTTATCTCGTGAATAATCAACTCAGAGAATATCACTATTAGCGTTTCGATGAAAGGCCCGATTTATTTAATCGAAAATAAATTATGAAAATTCAAGCTGTCACAAATAACGTGGTACATCTCTATGCACATTTAATTCATGGTCATATATTATAAAAAGTAATTGCATATTATCGCTTTTTAGTCTCAAATATACACATTAAATCATTCAAATGGTGATCGGTCACTTAAAAGCATTAAGCGCAATAATATATAACTCATATGAATGAAATCACTTGCAAAACATAAAAATCATAAAATTCACAACATGGTTATGCTACATTGTAGACTAACAAAAGACAATAAGAACATAGTAGAAGAAAAACAAAAATATAAACCAAACCTAATATCTTGAATCAAAAAATAAAAATCCTATCACTACTTTTATTTTCTCTCCAAAATGCTTAACAAACTCTCAAAACAATGAACCAAACTAAAAATTAAAAACCTAGCTGTATCAAGCAATCAATGTTCTCCTACTTATATAATACATCTAAGACCCGGCTAATTGCTTATTTTTTTGCATAAAATCAAAGAGTAAATCAGAGAATTTTTTATTTGATATCCATTTTCTATCGCTTACAGATAAAATTAGGAAAAAAAATCAAGGAATCTTTTATTTTTGCCATTCTTTTCCTTATTTTCTCCATATCTTATTATGCTGCATAAACGAGAAAAATTCGAATAATAAAAAAGAAATCCAAATATTTTCTTATATATTGCATTATTTGTTGCCTAAACTAAATAAAATAACCTTATTTTTAAAGAGTCACATAAAAATGAGAAACCAAACTGTTGGGATATAATACGCGGAAACGATAGGATCTTGCAAATTACGTCAACGCGAAATCACCGGAGAAATAAACGAGAAAATCAAGGACACCAGAAATTTACGTGGTTCGGTCCGAGTATCGGTACCTATGTCCACGGAAAGAGCTAGCAGCAAATAATCCACTAAAATCGGAGAATCAGAGTTTACAATCGCTCAATCGCTCAAGTGTTTCCCGCACCTAGATTTAACCCCAAACCCTAAGTGTATAAATAACAACTCAATTGGGAATAAACTCACGGCACAAAATTACCGCGCTTTCAAAGCTCTCTACGAAACGCTCTACGTACGTCAAACAAGAACAGCGTCTTCACGTACGTATCCTCTTCGTCAGGCTTCAGCAAACAGTGCGGACGTGTGGCTCCTTGCTTCGTAGGGTTTTCAGCGTGCGACTCTCGGAGGAGAAGAGAAACCTGCAGAATTCTGTTTATATATGTTTACGTGTGTGCCCAAGGTCAAAACTTTGACCTTGGGCCCACCACTAAATTTCCTATTTTGGCTTCACAGAAGTGTTGCACAGTCTTCTTTCTTCGGATGGTGAGTTTGTTGACTTTTGGGCCCCACCTGGATAAGAAGAATTCGGCCATGCGAAAAAACAGATTCTCTCGGAGACTTCGGCGTAGACGTCCAAAGAGGAAATACTTCTTCAATTCGGATTCCGCAACGGCAAATATTTAATTTTTATATTTCTTTTTTTCCAGCGAAAAACTCAAGACATAATTTTAACAATTCTCCACCTTGGCTCGATGTTTTAAGCCAAGTTATAGTGCTCATATTCCATGCTGCTCTCCTAACGCCCCGACGGGCGCTCACTCTCCACAGACGCCAATAGAACTCAAGCAGAGCTTGAGCTTCATCACAGGAACAGACTTAGTCATCATGTCTGCCGGGTTATCTGCTGTAGCAATCTTTTTAACAATAACAATACCCTTAGCTAAGACATCTCGGATGAAGTGGTACCTAATGTTGATATGTTTCGTTCGCTCGTGATAAACTGGATTATACGCCAAATATATCGCACCTTGGTTATCACAGTGTATATCCACACTTTTCTGTTCTAACCCAAAGTCCAAGAGCAAACTTTGTAACCATATCGCCTCCTTCGCTACAAAGGTCAGTGCCATGTACTCTGCCTCAGTCGAAGACAAGGCAATGTGATCCTGTAAGGATGCCTTCCAACTAACTGCACCACCCGCTAGCATAAACACGTACCCTGCTAAAGATCTGCAATCATCCAAGTCACCGGCGTGATTCGAATCCACATAACCAGTGGTCTCACTGCCGTTGCTGTCCCTCCGGTATACTATACCCACGTCTGTTGTCCCTTTCAAATATTTGAGGATCCACTTCACAGCTTCCCAATGAGCTTTACCAGGACGCTTCATATAGCGACTAACCACGCTCATTGCTTGTGAAATATCAGGCATAGTGCACACCATAGCATACATAATACTACCAACGGCACTAGAATAAGGAACACGAGACATATGCTCCTCCTCCTCCTTAGTCTGCGGTGATAATTTTTCTGAAAATTTAAAGTGCTTCGCTAAAGATGTACTTACAGATTTCGCCGACAGCATGTTAAAACGTACCACAATTTTCTCAATGTATTTCTTTTGAGATGACGTAAAACTCCCGCAATCTGTCACGCAAAATCTCCATACCCAAAATTTTCTTTGCTTTGCACCTAAATCTTTCATCTCAAATTTAGCATTTAACCGCCTTTTCAAAGACATCAATATCGACATATCCTTAGCTGCTATCAGCATATCATCAACATATAAGAGTAGATAAATCAAAGAACCATTCTCCAATCTCCTAAAGTAAACGCAGCTGTCCATCTGACTTTTTGAATAGTCTTGACTAGCCATAAAAGTATCAAAACGTTTATACCATTGCCTAGGAGATTGTTTCAGACCATACAAAGATTTCTTTAACAAGCAAACATGATCTTCCTTACCCGGAATAGCAAATCCCTCCGGTTGCCTCATGTAAATCTGCTCCTCCAACTCACCGTGAAGAAACACAGTTTTTACATCTAATTGCTCTAACTCGAGATCCTGCGAAGCAACTAAGGCAAGTAAAACATGAATAGAAGTATGTCTTACCACAGGAGAGAACACCTCATTATAGTCAATGCCCTCACGCTATGTATACCCTTTCGCCACAAGTCTCGCCTTATACCTCGCTGCCTCGACACCAGGAATGCATTCTTTCCGTTTGAAGACCCATTTACTTTCAACAATCTTTTGGCTCTTTGGTACTTTGACCAGCTCCCATGTCTGATTTCGATGGAGAGATTCCATCTCTTCACTCATAGCCCCTAGCCACTGCGACGACTCCGAACTAGCCATCGCCTCAGAGTAAGACGAAGGCTCATCTGTCTCCACCTCATCACCTACAGTTAATGCATAAGCAATATCTGTATAACCATAACGTACCGGTGGTTTAATTTGCCTTCTCTCTCTATCTGCGGCTATAGTTTGCTGCGGCTTTGCTGGTTGTTTACTATCACCGACTTCAGGAATTGCAGCTTCATCTCATAGTCTCAACCTCTCGTTACCTTCGAGGTCTCCGGAGTCTCCACGAGGCTCCACCTCACTTATGACACCATGATCTGTCTTCTCTCGCTGGTTGTGTCTCGTAACTCTTTTGTTGAAGCATTGCGGTCTCGTCGAAGATTACATCTCTGCGATTAGAAAACCGGGTGATTCGGGATTGGTGCACCACACCGGTAGCCTTTCACCCCTTGTGCATAACCCAGAAATATGCACTTCTTTGCCCTCGGCTCAAGCTTACCATCACTCGCATGAGCATACGCAGGACATCCGAATATTCGTAATCCGGAATAATCAACAGGTTTCCCTGACCATACTTCCTCAGGAGTCTTCCACTCGATAGCAGACGATGGAGATCGATTTACCAAGTAACATGACATGTTCACTGCTTCAGCCCAAAATTCCTTGCCAAGTCCTGCATGTGAAAGCATGCATCGAGCTCGCTCAAGCAAGATTTTGTTCTTCTGTTTTGCAACGCCATTCTGCTGTGGTGTCACAGGTATTGTGCGGTGTCTTACAATACATTCTTTCTCGCAGAACTCGGTAAAATCTTTACCACAGAACTCCATGCCATTAACGGTTCTCAGGCACTTGATTTGCTTATCTGACTGCTTCTCAATCAATGCCTCAAATTTCTTGAACCGATCAAACACTTCAAATTTGTGCTTTAGAAAGTATACCCATACCTTCCTTGAATAATCGTCGATAAAAGTCAGCATATATCGGGCACCTCCTTTCGAAGGAACTGAAGACGGGCCCCAGACATCTGAATGAATATATTCAACAGGTCGTTTAGTCGAATGAATAGTTGTAGTAAACTTAACTCTGTGCTGCTTCCCATAGATGCAGTGCTCACATAAGTCCGGCTTTCCGTTTTTCGACCACTCAACAACCCCCTTTCACTCAAAGCATCGTCATACCCGCCTCACTCATGTGCCCCAAACGCATATGCCATAATTGAGTCAAGTTAGAGTCGACTCACCCGATGAAAAACAGAAGCACTTCCCGTCACGGTCTCTCCCAGTAGATGATAAAGAGTGTTCACTTTCTTCCCTTTCATCACGTCATAGCACTCGAGAGACCTTCGCACTCCACCTTCAAGCGGTGTACCTGCACCCGATGTCATCGAGTGTCCCCAGAGAAATAAGGTTCTTCTTGAGCTCTGGTACATGCCTCACATCTGTCAATGTGTGAACCACCCCATCGTGCATCCGGATCCGGGTTGTCCCTATCCCCACAGCCTTACAAATTGCATTATTCCCCAAAAGAACCCTACCACCATCTGCAGCTTGGTAAGTAGTAAACAAGTTCTTATGAGGCGTCATGTGATAAGAACACCCCGAATCTAGCACTCATTCGTCTCCTGACGAAGTAGCAGTCACACATAAGATAGCTTCTGCATCCCTATTGCTCCCCTCAGCAACGTTTGCCACATTACTTGTAGCATTCCGCTTATCAACTTTATTTCTCCGCTTTGGACAATCTCTCCTGATGTGCCCCTCCTCATGACACTCAAAGCACTTCACGCGTCCCTTGGATTTTCTATTGTGTGATTTTGATCTGCTTTTACCTCTGCTGCTACTAGGCTCTCGATGTTGTTCTCTACCCCTAATCGTCGGTGCTTGCGCTCGCTCCTTTCACCGACCGTCATCTCGCAACTTTTCTCGCCACTCCTTAGAGAATAAGGCGGACTTTACCTCCTCTGAGGTAATAGTAGTACGCCCCTGCAACAGCGAATCAGTAAAGTGCTCCCATGACTCTGGTAAAGAGGCTAACAACATCATGCCCTGTTCTTCATCATCAAGTATCTTACCGACGTTCTTCAGATCCAACATGAGTTTATTAAATTCATCTAGGTGGGTTCTGATAGACGTACCTTCAGTATATCTAAATTGAAATATCTTCTTTAGCATATACAAGCGATTGTTCAAACCTGTCTTCACATAGAGTGTTTGAAGTTTTGCCCATAATGTCGGGGCATCCTTCTCCTCAATAACCTTTAGTAAGACCTCATCCGACAAATTTAATAGGATTATGCTATTTGCTTTTTGCATAAGCTCTACCCTCTCTGAGGCTTTCATTATAATCGGCAACTCATCCTCACCATCCAGTGCCTTGGCCAAACCTTGTGTTGTCAATAAAGCCCGCATCTTGATGCTCCATAACACAAAGTTATTTCTCCCATCAAACTTCTCAATCTCAGATTTCCTCTCAGACATAATTGCAATAACAAAATTTCCAGATAATAATCAGACAAGCAAAAGCCCCAAATTAGAATCTAGAAATCCAACCCCAAGCTCTGATACCAATTGTTGGGATATAATATGCGGAAACGATAGGATCTTGCAAATAACGTCAACACGAAATAACCAGAGAAATAAACGAGAAAATCAAGGACACCAGAAATTTACGTGGTTCGGTCCGAGTATCGGTACCTACGTCCACGGGAAGAGCCAGCAGCAAATAATCCACTAAAATCGGAGAATCAGAGTTTACAATCGCTCAATCGCTCAAGTGTTTCCCGCACCTAAATTTAACCCCAAACCCTAAGTGTATAAATAACAACTCAATTGGGAATAAACTCACGGCACAAAATTACCGCGCTTTCAAAGCTCTCTACGAAACGCTCTACTTACGTCAAACAAGAACAGCGTCTTCACGTACGTATCCTATTCGTCAGGCTTCAGCAAACAGTGCGGACGTGTGGCTCCTTGCTTCGTAGGGTTTTCAGCATGCGACTCTCGGAGGAGAAGAGAAACCTGCAGAATTCTGTTTATATATGTTTACGTGTGTGCCCAAGGTCAAAACTTTGACCTTGGGCCCACCACTAAATTTCCTATTTTGGCTTCACAGAAGTGTTGCACAGTCTTCTTTCTTCGGATGGTGAGTTTGTTGACTTTTGGGCCCCACCTGGATAAGAAGAATTCGGCCATGCGAAAAAACAGATTCTCTCGGAGACTTCGGCGTAGACGTCCAAAGAGGAAATACTTCTTCAATTCGGATTCCGCAATGGCAAATATTTAATTTTTATATTTCTTCTTTTCCAGCGAAAAACTCGAGACATAATTTTAACACAAACAAACAAATAATACGAATTAATTGGAGGCCCCCCACTTTAAATTTCAAGTGGATTATCAAGGGTAACTTTGTCTCTCAGTGGAAATGGATTTAATTAGCCATATAAGAAGTCACCATCGCCCAAAAAAAAAAAAAAATTCCCAAGTTAGGAAATAACACCCCATAGATGGTAGATTTATCAAGGCTGATTGTATTGAATATTATGACAGTTGAGGATTTATCTTTATCCTTTGGTTTGATTACTAAGAAAAAACACTTTTCCTCATATAAATATCCCTCCATCCAAAAAGGGACAAATTGCCAACAAATAATACATTGTTTGTTTAATGAAAATGGATAAGATCTTATCTTTCCATTGAATGAAAATTATTCCATAAATGAAGATTGTAACCAAATAATCAAATAAGCAAAATAAGATTATCCCAGTGTCATGCACCTATATAAACCGCAGAATCACTTCATGCCTTTACCAAAATACAGCAAAAAGATTATGAATCATCACTCAATTGAAAACAAATCAAACATGATTGTCAAGAGTTTTCCTACATTAATGGTGCTGATGCTGGTGGCCGCGATGGCATTGGAGGCATCAGCAGCCGAGACGCAAGTTTCCACTTCTTGTAAGGTCAAGTGTGGGCTCAGTTGTCTTGGGGCACCTGATCCAGAGGTATGCTATGAAGCGTGCCTCATAAACTGCGAGGCGTCCAAGGTCGAGACACTCGAAGGCCAGTGCAACCTTGAATGTGTGCTGTCCAAATGTTTCGACTCGCATCTTGGTGGTATGAAAGCAAAATCTTCACCTTTTAAATAGAAAATATGTTTTAAGAGATAATTTGTATTTTATTTCCTCTTGCATACCAAAATCAAACTAGAAAAGACGTCCGTTTTTGTTCATTTATCAATTGTGATCGGCAACTACTTAGGTTTAAAAATACGTGCTTTTGAAATTGCGAACTGTCGATTGTTCTCATTTATATGAACCATAGAGTAAATGTCAATGAATTATTTGACCAAGGTAAATGTCAATAAATTATTTGACCATGGGTAGATGGTGAAAAAAAACGCAACGGAAATCACTCATGTTCCGTGTTCTGACATCTTTACATCATTCGAAGTTGTTCCCGACAGTAATTATCTGCTTTCATTATAATTCAATATTCTGAAATGTATAACATGGGTTTTATGTACCTTACTTCGTTGCAGACTCCAAAAAAGTCAAAGCTTGCGTGAATTCATGCACTGGAGGTTGCAAGAAGTTTTAAGTAGCTCAAGAGCGCAGGAGATCGCATTTGCAATTGAAGCAAAATAATAAATTATCTTCTCCCAATGAGGAATGTATGGGACAAAAGGAAAATAAAATGCAAATCGGTGTTTGTCTAATTAATTGTCATCGGGCTTCCCAAAATCAATTTCATTATACTATATAAAGCACTGACGCTCTCAAAGAGCCTTCGTGTCATATCGGACACTTTGACATGTGTCCGACACTCTCGGACACTCGACCAACACGTGTTGGAAAAATTCGACACTCGAGTCGGAATTCTGACATATGAATTTTCTACACGTGATTCCGATATCAAGATCAAATTTAAAAATTCAATAAATGAGATGTCAATATATATATATATGTGTGTGTGTGTGTGTGTGAAAAAATAAAACACAATTAAAAAAAATAGTAAGTGGAGAAAGAATTCAAACATAATCTTCTCTTCTCTTCTGACTCTCACTTCCCATGATACACAATTCAACCCTTCAAATTTTTTTTTCTCCTCTTCAACATATCTAATATGTGAGTCCAGAATATGGATCGCTTATTTTTCCTTCAAGTTTTATGAATTATTGAAATAGAGTTGAATTTGTCAAATTAAACAATGAATGATATTAATAAATGGCGAATTAGGGCGCGTTTGTTTGTGTTTTTGTTTAAAAATTGTTACAGGGAACATAAATAGAAAAAAGTGTTTATGTTCCGAGGAAAAAATTTTGAACAAAAAAACGTGTTTGGTAAACTTGTTCCGGGAATAAAAAATAAACAGAAACATGTTTGGTAAATTTGGGTAATTTTTTTATTTATTTTATTTTTCTATTTTTTTCTATTTTTTCCTTTTTTCTTTTTCATTTTTTTTTTTCTTCTTTTTGGACCGGCGGCGGCCGGCCGGGCGAGGCCGAGCTCGCCCGGGCCGGCGCGAGGTCGGCCTCGCTTGATCCGGCGAGGCCGAGCTCGCCCGGCGGCGGCGAGGCGCGGCCTCGCCGGCCACCACCGAGCAAGGCCGAGGCTCGCCGGCCGGGCGAGCTCGGCCTCGCCGGATCCGGGCGAGATCGAGCTCGCCCAAGCCAATGCGAGGTCGGCCTCGCCATGGCCGGGCGAGCCGAGCTCGCCCAACGGATCGGCGAGGCCAACCTCGCCCAACGGCCGGCGAGCCTCGGCCTCGCCGAAGTCCGGGCGAGCTCGACCCTCGCCCAGCCATGGCGAGGCCGGCCTCGCCCGGGGACGGCGAGCGTCGGCCTCGCCGGGGACGGCGAGCGTCGGCCTCGCCGGGGGGCCGAGCGTCGCCGTGGCCGGGCAAGGCCACCGCCCTCGTCGGCCGGTCGCCGGCCATGGCATGGCTAAGGCCGGCGACCAGCCAAAAGAAAAAGAACAAGAAAATAAGAGAAAAAAAAAAAAAAAAAGTGTTTCTCAAAAGTGTTTCGTAAACAAGAAACACAAAATTTGTGTTTTAAACGCACCCAAACGCGTTTAAATTCTTTTTTGTTCGGGAACAAAAAAATAGAAAAAATGTTTAAAAAAAAAAAAAAGAATACAAACAAACGTAGCCTTAATGTTTTTAGTGCATATTCATTCTAGGTTTATTTATTTATTTATTTATGAATTTGATTCAAATTAATTTAAGTGAAATAATCATAAAAATGAATATTTATTTAATATACAACGTATCCCAATGTGTTGGAATTCTATATTTTTTTAGAAACGACGTGTCGGCGTGTCGTGTCACGTCGCATGTCAGTATCGGTGCTACTTAGTTTGTACTGAGCTATTGATGATACAGAGGTTTGCCGAAATTGTTTTATTGGTTTGCTTTAAATTCCTCACTTTTGATTATTTCCTTTATCGTTTCATTTCAATTTGGTAATCGTCTTTCTCGCCATTATATCATTGAAAAATTTCTAGATAATTTTATCTTCATGGCACATATAGTATGCTGATGATTGAACTATTGAGAGAAATTGTACATAAATGCTCCAGACATTGCCGCTTTATTATTATTATTTTAAAATAGAATTCTGTTCATTAAGGTTATTATCATTCTTGAATCTTGGGGCGTGTTTGTTTGGTGACGATTCTGTTCCGAGAATAATTTTTTATCGAAATGGTTTCTTTTATTCCATTCCGAGAACAATTTCTAAGCAAAAAAATGCGCTTGGTAACTATCCAAAATTTCTATTCCTAGGATAAAAATGTGTTTGGTAGGATTTATAAATTCTTTTATTTCTTTTAATTGTTTAATACTTTTATTATATTTTTTTCTTTTTTCTTTTTCTTTTTTCTTCTTCCTCTTGTAGTTGGTCGCTAGCCACCGTTGTGCAACCGGCTAGGCAAGATTTGACGAGTTTGCTGGAGGCTCGCTTGGCCAAGGCTAGCCTCGGCCTCGCTTAGCCATGGCGAGGCTCAAGCCGACGACCTTGCTATGGCTCAAAGTCGTCGGGGGCTGGCAACGTTCTGGTGAGGTCGCTAGCCAAAAGGAAGAAGAAAGGGGAAGATGAGAAGAGAGAAGAGAATAAAAGAGGAGACAAGAAAAAAAAACAGGAACTAATTCTAAAAATTGTTCCGGAAACAAAAACTACTTTTTTCTACTTTTTGATTCTATTCCAAATCTATTCTCGGGAACAAAAATATCCGGGTATAAATATTTTACCAAACAAATTCTTGATCTTTTTTCGTTCCGAAAAATAAAAGAATAGAAATAGTTGTTTCGGGGATGGTTACAAACAGGACCTAAAAGATTCTTGTAAAAAAATATTGATATTTTCTTTTGCCGCGAGGCACATGTAAACATTGTTAAATTATATCTCGAGATCTTGTGTATAAGACTCGATCGGATTGAAGGATGTAGATTGGTTTGCTAAATCGAATGTATTTGAAATGGATAGTAATCTTGGGTTAGAATTTTCTTTTCTTGAATGCCACACCAAATCACGTGAATTTTCTTTTCTGTTGGAGAAAATTATTCAAGATTTCCATACATGAGATTTACCCCATAGATTGTAAAGTATCTAACATCTACCACACAAGGGTTCTTTCGTTCTTCAGGCCGCTCTCAAAGGGCAACTGCCGGAGGGAAAAACATACAAAGATGACTTTGGTTGAAATACTTGAGTGTATGAGTTATTGTAACGTGGATTCTTCGACTATTATGGATTATTTGTTACCAGTTTTCTCTATGTAGTAAATATCGACAATCAGACCAAACTACCTAAATCTTTTGTGGCCTTAACTGTTCCTCATTTATTTTTCGGTGATTTCACATTGACTTAATTTGCAAGAACCAATATTTTTCACAATAATTTTACAATGGTTGTAGTGCATATTGAAATGATATATATTTTTCTTTCTTTTTAATTAACACGTGTTGTCATAGCACCACCACCACAAAGTTGATCAAAATGTTAGTTTGCTAAACTACCTATGTTAAAATGATGTAGCACATTTTCTCCATTCATATCGCAAACTCTAAAATTTAAATGGTAAATGTGATATGGGTGTGTAAAAATAGAGTTTTTGGTGGTAAAAAAATAAGTTTAGACTAAATTTGTTACGAGTGTATTGGTTTGAAGTTTTCTTGTGGTAAGCCATTAAAAAATACAATTCAAAATAATACGTAATAATCTTTTCTTATTCATTCGGTGGCATCGGATCTCACCTATATGGCTCCATAAACTATTCACATTCTCGATTAATTGTAGAACGAAATGAATTATGCCCCACTAGTCGTCCGTCCACTCTTTATTCTGAGGCACTTCGATAACAAAGGTGGCGACAGGCTTGCCGTCATGGTTTATTAGCTCATTTCCCAACATTCGTAACAGGTATGTCATTTTTATAGGAACGCCAATCAAAGAGAATTTTTTAAGCTCGAAACCCTTATATATCAGCCTTCTATCAAGAACAAATAGACACTGGGCAAGAGCCACCAAAAACACAAAACTATGCCTACTATAACACATTTGTCTTGAATTTTTGGTATAGCATCAAAAACTCCAAACTCATATATATATGATATATTTTTCCTCCATCAAAATTTCCTCAATGAGATCTATCAAAAATTTGCCTACATTAACGTCGGAAAGCAAATGTTGTTGACATGATGCTCACATGGCTTAAATGAAAAGAAGAAGAAGAAGAAGAGAAAGTTGTCCAAAATGTCCTCAAAAGTGTTGCATAGTTAGCCTATTCAATCTCAAACCTTGTAATTGTACCAATTCAGTTTCGAACTTTTCATTTGTGCCAATTTAATCATAAACCTTTTAATAATTTGTTAATCTAGTCACTCTAGATATTTAGGACTAAATTGACAATTTATCAAAAGATTTAAACTTAATCGTTACAATCAAAAGATTTAAAACTAACTTGGTTATCGTACAATACATTTAGGACCAAATTAGCGTGAAATGTTTATAATTGAATTGGCCGTCATATGAGATATGTGAGATATATTGGACAGTTATTTCGAAATAAAAATTGACATTTATTCTAATTGAAAAATCATATAACAGAATTTTGATGTGAATGTATTGTATACTTACATGTTTACTTTTTTTATGTGAACGTATCGTATACTTACAAGTTCACTTTTTTTATGTTACAAGAAAAAATATTACATAAATATATTGTAGTGAGCCTAATTTGAAATTTGGATCAAGTTAAATGTGTTACACCGCTTAAAAAAAGAAAAATTCGTAGCATTTTCTTTAGGTACCGTCTCGGGCACCACCAGTACTCGTGCACATTCCACTTTTTGGAGTGACAAATCACAAAATAAAAGGGAAAAATAATGGGAAAACGAAAAAGATAAAAAGGAATGTCTCTTTTTCTTTTTTTTTTCCCCCCTTCTCTCGAATTTTTACTCCAAAAAGGCCCTTCGAGGAAACATCGGGTCGCTCCCCTCGCCACGCCCCATTTCCACTTTCAGGCGCCTCTCGATTTCGGACCCTTTCACCCCCAAAATTAATCGACCCCCCCACACCCCGAAAGAAAAAAAAATCGAACAAAAAAACTTAGGGTTTATCAAGTCCGGTCGATGCCCGCTCAATGGAACAGTCTTCGCTCCTGAGCTGCTCCGACGTCCGCTCCCGGCTCGGGCTCCGCCGTCGCCGCCGCCGTTGTCGGTAGGGCTTTTCCCTCTCCTGCTCTCTTTCTTCCCCGGTCTTCCGTCTTTCGCTTCCGGCGGGTCCGTCCCCATGGCTAGCGTGGAGCCGGAGCATCTGCAGGCGCGCGGGCCGACGAGGGCCGAGGACGACGACGACGACGACGAGCTCGAGAACGGCGGTGGCGGCACCGACGACTTTGCCGACGAAGTGGAGGAGGCCGGTCGGGGTTATGTGGATTCCGTGGGGGACTACGAGCACCGGCGTCGTCGCGGTAGTAGCGCTGGTGGTGGTGCGGGAGGAGGTGGGGTGGCGCCTTCGAGGACGAGCGAGCTCACGCTCTCTTTCGAAGGGGAAGTGTACGTGTTCCCTGATGTTTCGCATGAAAAGGTACGTGCTTTGTGGGGAAGTGAGTAGTTGCGAGTGAGCTGATGGTGTGGTTTGGTGCTGTGTGTTTTATCTTGTTCATTCTCGTTGAATGTTAGGATCGGGACGTTTGCGGTTGGGTAAAATGATTATTCAGTTGGGTTTTGAGACTTCTTTAGTACTTCTGGTCAAGTAATGGGTCAATGCTGAAGTTAGTTGAAATTCTAAGCGTTCTGCTTTTCTTTTTTCAAAATGGGAAAAATTATGTTTTATGAGTTTGATAATTCTCAATTTACACGAAGCAGTTAAAGGTTCTGCTTACATCTGATATGCAGGTAGATTGAAGGTATTTAATTTTTCCTTTTTTGAGGGGCATGTATGCTTGTTTTGCTGGAAGGACCATAAATGTGCAGTGTTCCGAAATGGGATTGTTTTGGCCCTCTGTTTAGCAGATTTTTTGACATTTGAAGGTTCTAAGTTTTGTGCTTAGGAAAGACATGAGAAAGCATGCATTTGTAGTGAGTATGCATTATATGGTATTGTATGTCACTAGCTTTTTTTTATAGTTATTGATGTGGATCGTCAAAAGCACCTAGAGAACTTGTGTTCATCTTTTTCCAGCATTTCGACATTGTTAATTGTGAGTCAGATGAGATACAACTCTTGGCAAACAATATAGTTTGAACGATATTTTCTGAATGTTGTTTGAGAGGCTTTGCCTTTGTAATTTGTCAGCTTATTCTTTTACAACATCACTCTTGTCACTGCATTTAGAAACCTATTCCGTGCATGTTACCCATCCTGCAATGGATATCCATGAATTTTTTGCAATTTGTTTGCCAGGTGCAGGCAGTGCTTTTGCTTCTAGGAGGACGTGATATACCAACCGCTGTGCCTACATTTGAAGTTCCTTATGCTCAAAGTACTATGGTATGCAGATGGTTATTTTCCCAGCACTTACAGTTTCGTATGTGTAAATTTATAATGAGTTATCTCCATGCATTAGGATGTGGTTGACACGTCAAAGCGGTCTAATCTTTCCAGAAGAATAGCCTCTCTGGTTAGGTTTCGGGAGAAGCGCAAGGAGAGATGTTTTGACAAGAAGATTAGGTATACTGTGCGAAAAGAGGTTGCCCAGAGGTTAGATCAATTTTTCCCTTGTTGAAAGTTATTCCGTCTTTGTCAAAGATGCTAAGTTGGTGATTTTCGTTCAAAAATATTTTTGAACCAAAAAATGGAGCGTAGGAGTGATTCCAGAATGTTAGCCTTCATCAATTGTTTTGCATGATGCAAAATATAACGGGGTTATAAAATGATAGCGTGTTAATGTAGCACTTCTCATGCTCGTCATTATTGGGCTTTGCTCCACCGTAAACTTGGTGTTGATTTGATTCATTCTCCTCTCATCATCATGCAACCAGGATGCATCGGAAAAATGGGCAGTTTGCTTCGATAAAAGAAGGTTCAGGTGCTGGTAGTTTGGATTTAGCTCAAAGTTGTCACCAGGATGGTACTCCCCCTCCTGAAACTGTGTGAGTCCCTCATTCGCTTTGGCATTGTCAATGTGAGCATTGGAAAATATATGTCTGAGATTCTATTTTGTCCGCTATTTATTGTCTATGGCACATACACCCATCTCTCTCTCTCTCAGGCTGAGACTTGACATTCATTTTATGTGATTGTTTCTTTTGTTGATGTTTCAGTGCCCGAAGATGTCAACATTGTGGTGTTAGTGAAAATGCAACTCCTGCTATGCGTCGTGGACCAGCTGGACCAAGGACTTTATGTAATGCCTGTGGTTTAATGTGGGCGAATAAGGTTCCTGACATCGGAATTTAGGTTTCAAAGCTATGAATGTGCCTGCATTTCTTGTGATAGCTCCTAGAGATTGTATTGGGTAGCCTTTCTTGTTAAGTGAAACATGCTACCATTGTGCTTTCACTTTACCTTCTTGTGGACTCCATCCGTTCTTGAGATACGTGCTTTAAACATGAAGCTGCTAATAAAGAGGGCTACTGTTGGAAGGATTAAGATTAGCTTTTGCTTTTAATGTGATGGTATTCAATGTGCCAAATAGAATACAACATGCTTACCAATCATGAATTTGACATAGGTGTACTTATCTCTATTTACTGTTGCGTGTAGTGTAGGTGCATAAATTCCTGAAGAAAGTTACTTGTGTGATAGGTGCATCAACATTTTCTATATTCACATTGTAGAACAATGTCATTGGTCAAGTGGGTGCTTGTTATTTAAGTCTAAGTTTTGGTTCATGTAAGATGACATATTATAAGGAATGAAAAGTGTGTTGTGTAAAAATTATTTTATAGTCTACTCTGTCGTTTCACTATACGATGATAATTTTTCTCATAGTGTTCTATAGTCTACTAGTTTTGTAGCAAACTTGTTGAGTGCATATATTGTTTTTGAAGCAATGTATAACATTGATTTTCATTGAGCTCACTGATTTTATGAGAATATAGATTCAATTCCCTTTTGTGAACCTACAGGGAACATTGAGGGATCTCAGCAAGGGAGGAAGAAATCTTTCTCTAGACCAAAGTGAATTGGTACGTACCATTAGATTTTGCTTAGCCAGGTTATGATGCATCAGTTTGTTGGCACTTTGTCAAACATTGTTAAATATGATTTCGTATGCATACTCAGTTCGCTGCACCCTAATTACAATAGTTTAATTCTATGGAAAATAGATGAAAACGTCATTTTTACCTATCCACAGGGAACCCCAGATGTCAAGCCTTTGATTATCGATGGTCAACATTTCTCTAGCAATAAGGATGATCTTGTGAGTTTCATTCAAACTACTCAAAAGTCAATTTGAAGCTTTTTAGCTTTTTTGACTCTTTCAATAATAGTCCATGCAGGGAATTTCTGGAGAGACTTCTACGTCTGACATAAAGAGATTATCTGATCCTTCAATCAACCCCAGTGGTGAAGTAGACAATCAAATGGTGCTCACTTTTTTCCATTTTAATTGGTCACATACTGCTCTTACTTGTTGATCTGCTGAACTGGAGGATTCAAATCACCAGTTCTTTGGTGATTAGAATGATGGAAACCAATTGATGCATGTCCATAACTTAGCGGAGTGTTTCTTTGATTTTAAGGATGTGTTTTCTCTTATAGTTGTTTCCCCTTTCAGTTGCTGCTATGTGCGGTTATATTGATTTGTTGAGAGTCCATAGAAGCTCTCTTATTCAATTAGAATTAGATCCAAGAGCATTATCTTAATGTAGGGTACATGAGGAGAGTTAACAAAAAAGCAAGTAGTAAGACAAGGCTCTTTTCCAGTTGAACGCTGCATTTGGACACCAGGATAGGGTTAAAGATTGGAGAGGATAAGATGAAATGAGAAATGCCTCCCTGGCACGCGGGGGGGGGCGGGGGTTGGGGGTGGGGTGGGATAAGGAGTGGAACGTTGGATATCTCAGCGGATATTGTAATAAAACTAACAATAAAAAATTCAATAAATTACTGTATATGGGATTGGGGGCCTTGGGAATCTGGACGGCTGATAGAGAGAGAGAGAGAGAACCATCTGTTGCGGTGGTCAGGGACCACCATGACAAAGAGAGACATGAGCTCGGAGTCAGATCTGGATTTGGTTCTTGGTTGCAAGGGTGACCACGTAAGATTGGTCTCAAGAGCTGGCACAATAGTCGACCCCCACGAATGCACAGAGAGGGAGGGAGGGAGAGGATCCGGAGGGTGGGGGTCAAGAGGCTCAAATCCCAGGTGATTACTACAATGAAAGAAGGGGGGAGGGAACGAGAGAGGGAGATAGAGAGGGTCCAGAAGGTGGGGGTTGAGAGACTCAAATCTCAGATGATTACTACAATGATGGTTGCCTGAGTTGTGTGATCACCGTGACGGGGTCACCCGAGGGGTGTGACCAACGTGCGGTGATCACCAATGACACCAACAACGGTGGTGCAGTTGGTGTCATGTACTGCAGATGGAAATCTGTTTCCTTGTTTTTTTTTTTCAGAGCTTACTCTCATGCGGGTGGGATAGAATTATCCCACTTCTAGCCCCCAGAGAAGTTATCAGGGATTTTATTCGGACTTATCTGGGGTTTCCAAATGCCAGATAGGATAACTTTTATCCTATCCTGTGTTTCTATTGCAAATCCATGTGCTGTCAAAAGTTAGGTTGAAGAATTATAGGTGGAACAAGCAGTAATCTTTTATAATATGAAGTAATGGCCTTTCTACATTTTCTTGGGCATCTTGTTACTGAAAATGGGGAACAGAGTTAGAAAAAGAAATTTGGAGTTACATATGATAAATTCTCTATCTTTTGGGAAAAAAGTCGGATGCTACACTACATGGTGTTAGAACTTTTTAGCCATTCTTTATGACAGGAAACTGCTTCATCTATATTATTCATAATGTAACAGCTATCCCTCTGCCTGATTCATTTGTGATGGATTGATTTGAGGCTTGGGCTGTGTCACAGAACTGATTAGAGAACCCGCAGCAAGTAGAGAGAAAGAAGGAAGAGAGAAGGAGAAAGAGAACGTAAAAGAAAGAAAGAGAGGGCTGTAGTTTTCTGTAATCACAGAAACCCTACACCCATTGTATTTATATTGAATATAAATTGTATATAACAATAATATCCTTATGTAAGTAAAAAAGGAAATAAAACTCTGATAATAAAGGAAACTTAATAAAGTAACTTAACACTCCCCCTCAAGCTGGAGCATATAGGTCGCCTATGCCCAGCTTGGAACAACCAGCAAAAAAGCAAGACGAAATAATGCTTTGGTAAACATATCAGTAAACTGATCTCTAGAGGCAACGTAAGAAAGTAGCAACCAGCTTCTGCTTCACATCATATGTTTAGTTTGCTCTTGAAAAACATGATTCCTAGCAATATAAATAGCTGCTTGATTATCACATATAATATCAATAGGTTAATTAATCGAAAATTCAAGCTCCTAGAGAAGAGATTTCAACCACAACAATTCGGCCACAGTATGTGCCATAGCACGATATTCAGCCTCTTAGTTTGTTTCTTCCTATAGATAGTAGAGCCCAATCAGCAATCATAGTAGTAGTCATAGTAGTCGCAGTAATAGTAGCAGCAACGATAGTAGTAGTTGCAGCAGCAACAGCAGTAGTAGCGGTAACGGTAGTAATAGCAGCAGTAGTAGCAGCAACGGTAGTAGTAGCAGCAGCAACGGTAGGCAGTAGCAGTAGTAGCAATAATAGCAGCAACGGTAGCAGCAACGGTAGTAGTGGTAGTAGCAGCAGTAACAGCAGTAGCAACAACAACAACGGTAGTAGGAGCAACGGTAGTAGTAGGAGCAGCAATGGTAGCAGCAACGGTAGTAGTGGTAGTAGCAGCAGCAACAACGGTAGTAGTAGCAGCAGTAGCCGCAATAGCAGCAGTAGTAGGAGCAACGGTAGTAGTAGGAGCAGCAGAAGTAATAGCAGCAGCAATAGCCGCAATAGCAGCAATAGCAACAACAGTAGCAAGAGCAGCAATAGCAGCAGTAGGAGTCGTAGTAGTATCACTCATGATGATAATCTCAATATAATTATATGCTTGATGGAAACCAGCAAGACCAGTCAACCATAATCAATAAAGTACTCCGATTCTTGAATCCGCTGATTAGTAAGAGTTGTAATCCATGTTCACAAACCAAACCTGATGAATTTGATATCTTCCGATCTCATATGTATCAAAACTTGAAGAGAAAACCGATAAAAATTACAGCTTTAGGTGGCTGTGCACCAACCCTAGGGGACTCTCAAACCAGCAATAGGATCAAGTAATCAGGTAATTAGACCTGCTCTGATACCATGTCACAGAACTGATTAGAGAACCCGCAGCAAGTAGAGAGAAAGAAGGAAGAGAGAAGGAGAAAGAGAACGTAAAAGAAAGAAAGAGAGGGCTGTAGTTTTCTGTAATCACAGAAACCCTACACCCATTGTATTTATATTGAATATAAATTGTATATAACAATAATATCCTTATGTAAGTAAAAAAGGAAATAAAACTCTGATAATAAAGGAAACTTAATAAAGTAACTTAACAGGCTGCATTTTTGAATTCATAATCAGTGTTTGATGATAATTTTTAGCATGGTGCTTGGTTTTTATCCATTAATTGATATAGTAAATTAGATACCAAAAACAAAAACTTGACATGCAATTGGATGAAAAATGGCGAGTTTGATAGAAGAAATTTGTTATCTTCTTAGCTTTAATGATCATACACTGATGTTGAGATACAGATTTTACGTTCAACGGCATGGGCTTGATGGTAATCCTTTTAACTTGAATAACTAACTTTGTCTGCTCATGTGTGCTGTATCTGCTCTGGTCTTCTCCAAAAAGAGTTACAAGTCAAAAGGATTTCTTTGCAATTTAAATTCCTTTGGTCTAATAAAAAGGTGTTGCCTTTCTAGGGAACACTAACAGATTGTTCTATTCTCAATTCTCGTCTGTCTCTTTCTCTCTGTCCATACCTCAACAGCGCCTTTTCTGCTCAGGACTTTCATGGAACTGCTGCTGATCTGACAAGCACATTGCCCATGAATATCATGCATTCTTCAGCTGATGATGATGAGCAGGTACTCAACCATAATAATATTCGAGATGTCCATCTGTCCTTTACTGTCCTTTAACTTTTAGTGTTTCTATAATCCCAGAAGCTCCTCTCTCCTATATAGTATAAAAGGGGAATAGATATGATTAAGGAAGTCCTAATACACGCATCTCTTGGAGCCTTCATCTTCAAGAGCTTCTCAGGCAAACTGCAAGTTTCATTCAATTCCATCATTATCTATACAGATATTCATATATCCATACAGCTAGGTTGTGGATTTGGCTTTCCTTTGCTTTGATAGAGAGACATATATATTCATTAAGAAGCTTGTCTTTGTAAGTTATGTATAGTTAGTAAACCTTGTAAAGCCTGTAGTGATGGATGATTGAAAAAAGCTCAAACTTAGAGTTAATTAAGGATTGATAGGGAGACTTACTGTTACCGGTACGTTTCTTCTTCTTAAATTTGCATCTATTCAGGCTTTTAATTCACTAATTGAGACACTTTGATCTGTAAAGCTGGGCAAAGAAGCAGTAGAACCTCATAGCTATCAGTCTCTGGGAGTCTGGGTGTTCCTTTTAATCTACATTCCTAAGATGAATTTGGTTTGACTCACTGACGCAGAGCTTATCATGGTCTTCACTGAAAGGTTAGAGAAAGAAGTTCCGAGTGTTCATCTTCAGAGGGCCGCACCAAAACCTTCAACATAACCGAGAAAAAGTTACCACTTAGTTGTCATCAGTGGAATCTGATAAACAATCAATTCACACTCGCACCTCATGCACCCTATAGCTTCGTTTCATTTATACCCAGTCATGATTCAGATCATTGATAACCTTCAATAGAACTATCTCCAACTTATTGCCTTCCACATGCTCCATTGATAACAAAGAGAAACTTATGATGAACTTGGTTGCAGAGACCTTCTTACCTTTCTACTTTCTTTCTCAATTGACAGATATTGGTTGGAAATAGCTTCTAGTGTATTTGGTCCTTTTTCTGAAACTAGGGAATAATTGTTTAAAAGCTAGTCGGTAGCATGTATTATGTGATGATCTAGATAATTTAAATATAGGAAGATCCTCCTTGCTATTTCGTAGACAACATTGCTTTCCCCATGCATGTCCATGAGGATATCGACAAGCATTGGTTTTCAAGAGAAAGCTAGCTTTGGATATCAAGGATACTATTGAGCATCATTTAAGGTATATAGGCATGCCCTGTGGCAATATGATGCCCTGGTGATAACATCAGACTCAGGAAACGTTGAGGAGTTATGGATAGAAATTCTTTTGAAAAACCTTCAAAATATGGATGTCAAGGAAGGTGGGAATGATGGTACAAGACTGGAAGAAAATACGTTACTCAGGGCATAAATGTAGTTCATGCTGCGTTGCTTCCATGAGGTTACATAGTGATATGTTTTGCACGTAGTATATTGTTTTTTTTTTCTCCTTTTTGGATCTATTAACACTGTTTAATGATTAAGAAGAATCGAAACAAGCTCCCGACCTTGCTAGGTCTCTGTTGGATTTTTGAATTCCCCTTTATCTTGTTCTCTGTTTCATTTGGAAAATGCGAGGAACTGAAACATCTAGATGAAAGAAGAGAAAAGGCCAAGCCATTTTGTAAAAAGAAGGTCATTGAACTTTGAGCAGTTTTCCCTGTACGGAATAAAATCAGTCGAGCACTTCAATCTTCAGTTCAATGACTGCAGTTAATGGCTGTCAATTGTTTCACAGTCTTAGCCTTTCGCCTTTGGTTGCAGCAAATTGACAGTGATTGTTTTTCTTATTTTGTAAGGTGTTTGAATTGCAGGGAACACTGGTTGAGCTCGCTAATCCATCAGATACAGACATCGATATTCCTGCTAACTTTGATTAGAAGGTAATGTGCTACCATGAGATTGTCAAAGAAATTGGTATTAACAGAGCTTAATAGCTTGCTTTGGATTAATTTTCCTGGTGGTTGCAGGTTAAAGTTACCTTGTCTTTGTAAAAGAATGGTGAATCCTGGAAGCTGTGCGTGTGACCACCATGCCATCAAATCTTGTGAGCTGAGGGTGATACTCTTGTTAACTCTAGCCATGATTAATGTTAAACCTATTGTATGTATGAAAACTAAGATAGTGTGAGTGCATCCTACCAGCCTATTCTCTGTAATTTGCCTTTCAGGGCTGTTGTTAAGGCATGTGTTAGCATTTGTGATTAACATAGCTTGACATTGACACGTGCTGCATGGGTAGCTCTCTTTGAGGGATCCCCCAATGTAAATCTAAAGAAGAAGCAGCACTTCGGTAATCAATATCAAGGTTCATTCATCTTGAGATCATTTTGTTATTGCTTCTGATTCAGCCATGTGAATAAGTGCCAGAGATGTCTCTTAATTTCAGCTTCTGGCTTAGTTCTTTTGCTGCTATTTTGGACAACCATACAATTATTGTTGCCCTTCAGTCATGCTAAAGCAGTTCTACAAGGGGATCTAATAATTATGGGGAGTAACGTTCTGTTGAAATTTAGATTTCGCAGAAGTAGGGTTTTGATGTTAATGATAGTTTGTGTTTTGATGTGTGCAAGTGGATGTGTGTATGATCTTGTTGATGTTGAGGAGTGAACAAGGGTAGGATAGAATATAGGCAATATGGGACAAGGATAGTTTAATTAATTGATAAAGATGGTATTACATAGCTGGAGTTGGTGGTGGAGGAGCTACATGATATGGAGTTTATTTTCATGCTCCTCACACACGTAACATGATTTTTAGCTTTATTTATAGAGCAACTCCATTGATTCTCTCCCACAATTATCGACTAATTTTACAAGATTTTTCTAGTCTTAGTTGCTGACATCTTGAAGCCTCAATCTCTCGACGACTTATCAATCTGGATTCTTCTAGAATGCTGCCCACATAGTCTTCAACTTGCAGCCACCACCATTTTCAGTAATTCTTGACAATCTTCAATATATTTTATTTTGACTTCAATTTGCTTATTCTTCACGTGAGTCTTCAAGCTCTGCTTGGACTCTTCAACTTGACGTTTGCTTCACACTTTGCTGCGCACGTTCAAGACTTCAAATATTTAATTGGTAGTTTCTAAATTTAGTTTAGAGGAAATGGATGACAATTTTTAACACTAGGTGCGTTTGGTTTGGCTTTGGGCAATTGTAATTGAGAAAATGCAAATACCTTTGAGCTAAAGGGGTTTGTGAAAATGTAAATAATGTTTGGTAAATTGTAGTTTTAAAGTGCATTGTGAAAAAACTTTAGCTTAAACACCATTTGGTAATTACATCTTGTAAAGGACTTTTGCTAAGTTTTATATATAAAAAAGTTTCTAATTTTCTTTTTAATATAGTCACCAACGGCCACATCTAGCCGCCGGACAGCCTCGCTTGAGGTCATTGGACCTCAGGTGACACTTGGGGTTGCGACTCAAGCGGCCGTTTGGGTCGGCAACCTCAAGCAGGGTCGCTTGTTGCCGCCAGACCTCAGGCGACACCTACCCAGGCAACAGTCGCCTGGGTCCCCAACCCCAAGCACCATCGCCTAGGTCATGCGGCCGTCACTTGGGTCGCACGACCCAGGTGTTGCCTAAGGCCCGGCGACCTGGGTTGTGCGAACCAAGGCAACCACCACCTAAGGTCGCCGAACCTCAGGCATCGCCTGGGTCGCTCGACCCAGACGCCTAAGGTCGCGCGACCTCAAGCAGCGGTCACTGAGTGGTTGCGACCCTTAGGTGGCAGTCGCTAGGGTTGGGCGACGCCTCAAGCGATGGTCATCGGCATGGACAACTCTTTGGCCGGTGGTCATCGGCCTCTATTCTTCTCTAAAGAAGATGAATAGTACTGTGGGACTTGCATTCTGAAGATGCAATTTCTCAAAATACCTTGAGCCCTTAGAGATATTTGGAGATGCAATTGCATTTTGCTAAGATTGCCCAGAAAATTGTACCAAACACATTTATATTTGGGCAATGGACTTTAGAGTCCCAAAGCCCTTTCCAAATGCCAATCAAACGAGGCCTCCCCCTTATCATTTTTCATGATATTCCAAAAATGTCTCATGATGTCTCAAACTAAGCTTGAAATTTTTCATGTTGTTTGTTCCATGTCTTTATGGTCATCTTCGTTACATGACGTTGGATGACCAGGGCTAACCTCGGGTGCCTTTTAGTCCCTTGGGAACGATAAGCTATTTCCAATGTGAATATGCCGTACATGAAGTCCCAGTTTTGATGCTGGGTTCTGAAACTGCCACAAACTCAATAGACTGCAAAAATTAGTTAGTCTCAATCACGTGTAGAGTTGCCAGCTTGAACCTGGTTTGAATAGCTATATAGGGCTCGTGGTACTAACGTAAATGAATTGGTGCAGCCAAGGTTCACTGGATGGAAAATGACATTTTAACCTCAATGACACTGAGAACACTGAAAGCCTCAGTAAAATACATTGTACCAGGCCACGAGGAAGGTTTATCTTTTTGTTGAAAAAGTACCTCATGGAAATATTACATGGTTCGCCCTACATTAATGCGATTTGGTTTGGAGTATCCTATACAATTTTATCTGTGTTATGTTGTCCTTTGAAATCTTGTAATTAACCCACTTGATCCTGGTTTGTCATCCCGCCAAGGATGTATTTGGGCAGGAAAAGAAAATGTTGGAAATGCTCTGTTTACTTTGGGGATGCCCTGTTCGAAGTGGCCCCTGAAAGATATTTTGTTACGTCGATTTGCTCTCATGCTCTTTCTAAGATGTATACTATCAATACTATACTGAAGATCATCAGTATTCAACCGGTAATGAGAGGGACTTATAGAGAATTATTATGGACCAACTAATGGCGATCAGGGATCTACCCGTGCTGATATTGGCGCCACTCGAAGTAAGTTGGGTCCTGAGACTACCAAGATATGTGCAAGTCCTTCGGCCAAATGAAGAATCACATGGTGGTCACCATCAATAGTCGGGGAGCCATTCAACGTTGGCAAGGCTTTCTCCTAATAATCTTGATAAAAGTTTGTTGGACGATGGCCTTCTAGGCAAAGTTGGAAAGAAACGACGAAGCTCTTCAGGGTAAAAAATTCGAAGAGGAGAAAGCTTGAACTTGTCTTATTTAAGAGTATTGTGGTCTTAAAGCTCATTGAGAATTTCATAACTGAATATTGATTTGGCAAAGCAAATGCAAAAGGGGAGGAACAAGTCAAGGTTCTACTTTAGACTTCGCCTTACGAAGTTTCGAAGTATAATGTGTAAGAGTTTTCCTAATGTGAACTACATTAATTGATATTGAATTTACTGTTTTTACAGTTACCGTAAAACAGGGTTGGTCTAAAGTGAGATAAAATGTTTCTTAATTAGTCTAATATAGCACTAGCTAGTGTGGGCCGAGTTGAGCCTGACCCGTAATGAGGGAGCCTAGTTGGAAACTCTATAAATAGTGCTCAAGTCTCTCCTCTAACCCAAATTCTCACATGTATCATCACCTAAGGGGCGTTTACTTAACGTTACACGTGAGGGGGCCGCCTCATTGAGCTAGTGATATGGAGGGCAATAGAGAAGAATGACTTGATGCGTGGATCCCCTTGATGAATGGATAATCCATTTTCTGTTTCCACTTTATGTTCAATGGATCCCAAAACAAGTGTGTTAATTTTTTTATTCAATTATGCATGTTCTTGTTCTAGTTATGGAGATCTTGGGGTTACGCAATTTGCATCCAACATGTGGTATCAGAGCCTCTATAACCCTAGAACTCGAACGCATAAGATTTTGCCATAATTTGTGATTTTCGTGATTTTTTGTTCAATAAAAATAAAATTAAATCACAAATTCGGACTAGATTCGACGAGACAAGCAATACGGTAGGCGGTGCATCGCCGAGGGAGGCCTTACGCGCCCCCATGCGCGGCCACGCGCCGCCGAGCGTCGGAGACGCGCCCACGCGCGGTCACACACCCTCACGCGCTCCCATGCGCGGGGCGCGGCTCGCATGTGCGCTCCACGCGCCATGCACTCAGGCGGTGCATGGAGCCTCCGTTCGGTGCGTGGCTAGCGGCGTTGGATTCGTATGGCCGTCCTCTATCTTGTGGTGAATTTATTTTACATGTTTGATGATTTTATGGATGTGAAAATACATATAAAATCCTAAATACACGTATTTTTTAGTGTATTTTTACGTGTTTTTCTTGTACTTTCTGTGATTTTGGAAATATAGGTGATATGTTATTAGTATGTTATCACATAAACATTATGAATGTGTGATTCAATAATAAAATTAAACTTTATTATAAATTGAAACTGGCTTAATGAGATACAATCAGTATGGGATAGTATTTGAACTATGTATTGAGCTTATGAGAAACAGTAAAAGTTATGAAACTTTTGTTGCTCAATCATACTCCTTAACATGCTTGTAATCTTTGAATGATGGATGTCTTAAAAACTCATGACCAAACTGATTGTACTGATTAAGACATCTACTGAATGTGGGTAATGCATGTCAGTTAAGTTATTGCATATTGTATCTAAACTCATCTGGTCGTTGGTTAATATCTATTAAGTTGAATATTTTTATGATTAAGAAGTATAACAGCATTTACACAGAGCAATTGTATCTACTGTTATAGTTTAGATATTTAGTTATGTGTTTTGACTCAATTTATAGGCCACTAGTTGATGCAATGATAATTTGTTGCTTAAAATTAGCTAATAAATTAGCTAATGGTCTTGGAATCATGTTTTGCCTTATGAAACTCATGAACAATAATTGATCAGCTATCAAGCTTGTCAATTTGGAGCACCATGTATTGCTATTTATGTTAACTTGTGAGGGATCCTTTAGATCGGCATTCTTTTAATGTTGTTCAAGTAATCAGTAATCGGGGTGCACAAGAGATGCTTGCTGTGATTAGTGATCTCATTGGAATCTGTTTTTCAGGTTCGCTATATATGTATGATTAATTTTTATTAATGGATAAAGTAATATAATTAGCATGATATGTGATTTTAGTGATAATCTGCCCATATCACTAAAGTTAAAATTACATGTATATAATGTATGTGAGTAATAAAGTTTATATCCGTAGTATGAGAGAGTTTCAATGATTCAATTGAGTAGTGACCGCCAAAGTGGCATGCTAATTGGGTTTGAGAAATTTCAGCCTTATATGCTGATTGGGATGTCTCCTAGTCTAATGCGTGGTCATACTCCCAAATAAGGTGATTGTATATTAGTTTATGAAGGAATACATGATGATGTGATAGAGAATTGACTAATCCCAGTGGTTCATCTACCCAAAGGTGATGAATTCACGAAGATTAGAATATATTCTCATAATCGCTATCATGTGGGGAGTGTACAACTGCATGTCATGTTTTCTGCCTAAAGGTGATTATATGATTATGCATGTAACTCTCTGGATGTATATTTGTATGTCAAGTTACACGGTGCTCACATGATGCTAATTATATATATTGCTTGGTTTTTTCAATCACATTTTCTGTAATTAATAACTTCATTATTATTGAGGCTTTTACTGCTTCAAATTTTAAGTAGTGGACATATGATTTGCTGCTTGAGAAAATAGCAATAGAATTTGCTTACTGTTCATGAAGCATTCCATTCAAGAACACTTGAAAAGTGGCTTGTCTATTAACTGCACTACTATAAGATGATGAAAGCCTTAGTTGCTTGAAACTATGTCTTGTCTGATATCGAAATTAGGACACATCTGCAAAGATTGTGTTTAAGTTCTAATAACATATACATCTCGTATATGATTAAAGATGTTGTTTCCAAAAAATTTATATTTAAGGAATAATCTCACACATGTCTAAAGGAATAGTAGAAAAGTTAACGATTATCTAAAGACTTGTAAAATTACCAAGATAAAGAATGAAACAGTTACAATTAGTCTTAAAGATTGTTAGGCCTAATAGTGGCTGTGAGTATTTTGTCAAGTATGATAATGCGAAATAGCTTAAATGATCATTTGTCAAATATTTGATATATTCTTGGGTGATAACTTAATTACTATACCTGAAAATCCTGACAAAAGATTTAGCCGAAAGGCATAAATGTACCATATTGAACATGATGATGAGTATGATTAGTAAGACAAATTTATCCGGTCTTCTGTGGACTGATATTTTGAAAGCAACATTTTCACATACAAAAGTTGTTTCATAAACTTCTTTTGAGTTATAAACTAGACATAAATTACTTAAATCATATTAAATTCAGAGGTATCATGCAAAAGTGAGGTTATCTAATTCAATATTAAGTGTATTAGAATTTAGATCCACTCGGAATTATTTTGTATCTTACTCAGATTGTTCAAATGGGTATTAATTTTATGACCCTAAAAAAGTATAAGAATTATGGAATCACATAGTATAAAGTTTTTACAGTTGACATAATTGTAGATGATAGCTACTCTCAGACTATTAAGGATAATAGTGTGATGGAAGATCATTGTGCCTTTTTTTTTTTTTTTTTTTTTTTGGTAAGAGTAAGAATATATTAAGCTTAGGACAAAAGTACAAAAGAAAGGCGCCAAAACTCACACTCTAAAAGCTAAGAGCAAGAAGAGTGAGAGGGAGCCGAAAAAGGTACAAGCAACACAGCGATCAAACTACAACACCAAACACCGAAGAAAACCCACAACTACAAAACCCGGCAGACCACGGAGAGCCGAAGTAGTTGGGCAGCAACTGAAGAAAGCGGGCACGAGTAGACCTAGGAGGGAGGGTGACAATCAATGAAAACCGAGGGGTCTAGGCCCCATCCCCGTTGAATCCTTCTCGTTCCTTGGAGAGACCGGAACATTAGAAAAAGTTAAGGCTTTGTCCTTAACTAGCTTGATCAAGTGATTCTTCATCGCCGAGACAATGAAAGCTTCCCCTACGAAGATGATATTATTCCTCTTTTTCCAAATAAGGTAACACAAGGCACCAAATGAGAACCGAGCGATCGAATGGTAGAAGTCTTTACCTTTCAAGAATTTCAAGGCCCAAGAGAGGTTATCTTTCCATGGTCCATTGCGCCAAGGAAGATTACACCTGGCCGCCCAAAAAAAAGCTAGAGTTGCAGAAATAGGGCAATCAAAGAACAAATGATCAATTGAGTCTGGCAAGACCCCACAGAAAGCGCAAACTTCATAATCAATCCTATGATAGGATAGGAGAAGCATTTGAGTAGGAAGATGATTCCTAGAGATTAACCACAGATTGAATTGGAATCTAGGTGCAATAGTGTTGTCCCAAATGAAGGTCGCCCAAGGAACGCAGTGCTTCTTCGTTCTGATAATATTCCAAGCTGAAGCGACGGAGAAGGAGCCGGAGGAATCACCCCGCCAGGAGAACCTGTCACGGGATTGGGATAGGGTCGGGAGGATGAGTCCCCAATCTTCCAAAAGGGATCTAAGAACACTACCCCTCGGGGTAAAAAGATCGGCGACCACTGCAGAGCTCGGAAGCTCCATACTGTCCATAAGAGAAGCTGGTACGAAAGAGTCCAAGGGGCCACGGAGAAGCCAATGATCATGCCATAAGGAAACTGAGAGACCATTTCCGATTTCCCAGAAGAAAGAAAGACGGAAATCCCTTCTTAAAAGCAAAATTTTCTTCCATGCCCAAGAGCATATAGTAGGACAGGAAGAACACCAAAAGTTATCATTTTTTAAAAAGTTTGAATGGATCCAACGGCACCATAAGGATTCTTTATCTGTGAAGAGAATCCAAATATATTCAAGCATGGCCATTCTATTAGAATCTTTCAATTTACGAAGGCCTAGACCACCTTCAGCTTTTGGGAAACAAACGTCATCCCACGAGACCTTAGCCCCACCACGGCCAAGAGAAGAACCTTTCCAAAGAAATTGTCTTAAAATGCGCTCAATGTCTATCAAGACCGAGGCAGGCAATGTAAAAACACTAGCCCAAAAGGCTTGAATAGAATGAAGGACTGACCTTATGAGTTGGAGTCTTCCAGCAAAAGAAAGAAACCGGTGAGCCCAAGACTGGACCCTAGCTGTGATACGATGTATCAGAGCAATACAATCCGCTTTGCCAAGTCTGGAAGATATAATGGGAACACCCAAATACCGAACCGGAAGCTTGCCTTCATTAAAGCCAAAAGCCAGTAAAATGTTGTTGCGAAGAGACGGAGACCCACCAGAAAGAAATATCTCACTCTTGTTTTTGTTAGGCAACAATCCACTCCAAGAAGAAAAAATATCCAGTCCTCTCTTAAGTAAAGCCACCGAGGCCCAATCAGCTTGACAAAAGAGAAAAACATCATCAGCAAAGAAAAGGTGAGAGAGCTTAACCGATTTGCACCTCCAATAGTATTTGAAGCTCTTTGCCGAAGTCCGATCAGTTAGAATTCCCGAGAACACTTCCATCACCAGAGTGAAAAGGTAGGGAGACATTGGGTCCCCTTGCCGCAAGCCCCGACCTCTCGAGAAGAAGCCATGGAGCTCACCATTAATGGAAATGGAGTATTTCGGTGTTCGAACGCAAATCATAATAAGATGAATAAACGAAGGCGGAAAGCCAAAAGCTGAAAGGGTAAACTCAAGGAAGTCCTAGTCTACAGTGTCATAGGCCTTCTGAAAGTTCACCTTAATAGCACATTTGGGAAGGTAAGGGTCAAGGTGGAATCGAGTAAATAGTTTTTGGGCCAAAAGGATATTATCTCGAATTCTTCTACCCTTGATAAAAACGTTTTGAGAAGGATCTATCAGGTCTTTCAAAACTCCAGCCAAACTTTTACCCATAATCTTTGTGATGACCTTATAAATAGTGTTGCAGCACGCTATGGGCCTGAAGTCCGAAACGGCAGAAGCGTTAGGGATTTTTGGCACCAAGGTGAGGATTGTATTATTGACTTCCCTAAGAAGGCGACCCGAAGAGAAAAAATCTCTAACTGCTTCCAATACCAACGAACCCACAATGTTCCAGTTAGTCTTAAAAAACTCAGCAGAGAATCCATCAGGACCTGGGGCTTTGCCACTTGCAAGAGAAAAGAGAGTATTCTTTATCTCAAAGTCAGAGACCGGGGAAGAGAGGAAACAAACCTGGTCGTCCTTGAGAGGATACCGAATGAATTTTTTAAGTTCCTGCAAAGAAGGCTTGGAGAGTGCCGTATGAGGAGAGAGGAGATCCGAGAAGAAGGAAACAAAGACTTGCGGCACCAAGTCAGAATCCGTGATCAAAGAGCCTGAATGATCCTTAACCGAGAGGATCCTATTAGTGAGTTGTCTCCTCTTCACTGCATGGTGAAAGAATTTAGAGTTCCGATCCCCTTCCTTAAGCCATCTAATTCTAGATTTTTGTCTAAGGAATGATTCCTCTTGACCACGAAGGTCTACAAAAGCATGTCTCTGCTCCTTCTCAAGCTCAGCAAGATAGACATTATGAGGGTCAAGTTGAATACCAAGCTAGGTGGACCGCAAAGCTTCCCTAGCTGCTGCCGTTCTCTGAGAGATATTAGAGAAAGCTTCACGGTTAAGGAGCTTGAGACGACACTTCATAGCCTTGAGCTTTGAAACCAGTCTGAACATAGGAGTCCCTCTCACAGGGTTATCCCAAGTATGTTGAACTATGGAGGGAAAGTCCGGATGATCAGCCCAAAAGTCAAAGTACTTGAAAGGCTTTCTTTTAAAAACCGGGCTTAGAACTCTCACTATCATAGGAGTATGATCAGACATACCAGGATTTAGGAACGAGGCTTCCGAGAAGGAGAAATCCAAGTTCCACCTCAAATTCACCAAAACACGATCAATTTTCCTCATCTTCCTATTAATACCACCTGAAGTGGACCAAGTATAACGAAGGCCAACATATCTGAGATCTTCCAGGTCAGTATGAGCTAAGCACTGGTTGAATTCATCAAAACAAGGTATCCAATTATTCGAACCCCCAAAACGGTCCGAGGGATCCTTAATTGCATTGAAGTCCCCTGCTACAATCCAAGCTGAATTCTGAAGGAGAGCATTCAAACGGAGGAGGTCTTCCCACAAAGGCCGACGCCGGATATAGGTATGTTCCCCATAGATAACAGAGACATAACACTCCAAGCCAGACTGGATGAATTTGATGTGACCATGCACAGCTTGGTCATTTATAGACAGAATATCGAAACTCAAAAACTCGGGGTTCCAACCCACCCAAATTCTACCCCGAGAGGAAAAGTCATAGTTCGCTACCCAATTCCAGTCTTTAAGCAAAAGATAGGAGATAGTACTAAAAAGATTCTTCGGAACCTTAGTCTCAACAAGGCCAATGAAGGCCAAATTATTAGAAGTAACAAAACGCCTGACTTCAGCCCTTCTGACAGAGTTAAGCATACCCCGATATTCCAAAATCCAAAAACATAATTACAAAAGAGGGAGCGAAGTTACCTCCTCTTTGAAGACCTGCGTCGGTAGGAAGCCGAAGCAGGCACTATCGAAGTAGGAGGGTCAGGGAGAAGCTTCTCCAACTTATCTTGTAGTGATTCAGTTCCAGTAGTGGCCGGCAAGACTCTTGGGGAAGAGTGGCAAGAAGATAAAAGATCATCCTCTTCCGAACCAGCATAGACACTAGATTGAACAATCTCATCTTCCGCACTAGCATGGGGCACGGCAGGATCAAGCAAAGCCACCGCTTGGGAAGAACAAGAGTCATCCTTCTTAGAAGTCCTAGAACTTCCTTGAGGCTTGCGAACTGGTGGAGCAGAGGCGGAGTCTTTCAAATTTAAGGACTGCCCGCCACCAAGAGGGGCCTTCTTATTTTTTTCTTTGACCTGCTTCCATCCTGAATCGGATGCTGGAATGGAAGAAGCAATAGCCGGATCGGCATTTAAGGTAGGCTGGTGATATTGAGATCCACCAAGACCAGAGCATTCCGCAACACGAGTCTGAGAAGGATCACCAGCAGGAACTGCTAGATGAGGCTTGGCAACAGTTTGATTATCAGAGTCTACCAGACCAGTATCTGACCTGTTATCCAAAAGAGGGGGGTCAGCCGTTGGAGCCACCATTTGTTTTGGTTGGCCATCCACCACAACAGGGGGTACTGACGGGGCAAGAAGAATAGGGGAAGGCATGTTCTGAGGAGCAGGTGCGGAGTCCTTCGCAAAGAGCGCCGCCGACCGGAAGTGGAGCGGTGGGCATTTGTTACCGAAAATGCCACAACCTGAGCATGCCACAGGCCTCCATTCGTATTCAACTTCTACCAGAGAGGACATGCCATTGTCAGACACTTCAATGACATCACAAGTGGGAAGTTTGGCTGTGATTTCCACGCAAACTCTTGCAAAAGAGAACATCTTCATCTGCTCTGTTCTTTGATCGACGTATAAAGGCCTTCCCACAGCACTAGCAACCTTGCTTATTCCTTGAGCAGACCAGAAGGAAGGCGGGAGGAATTTAAGTTTAATCCAAATAGGAACCGTTAGGTGAGAGTCTTTCTTAAGCTCCGGACTGGTCTCCATGTTGAAAGCACCGGCCGGGATCCTAGAGACCGAAATAGGACCCTCATCTAGCAAGTTCCTCCGAAAGTCTCGCATCGGGGATGTGAAAGAAGAAGAACCCTTGTCCATTGGACATAACATCAACGAGATTAGATCCCCAGGCTTTCTTGAGAGCCGCTTCAGTAACCTTGAAGGGAACTCACCTTCCAATGAAATAACCCACGAGACAATCATACAATTTAGGATCAACCGCCTCAATAATGTCCTCAGTTAGCTCAACAACTGGCCTATTGTTAACATAGGTAGGTGGAAAATATTGCAAAGCATAGCCTTTGGTAGCTACCTTAGCTACGCTAGCCCAAGTTCGGACAGCTTGCTTCTTCGGGTCCTCCCTTCTTGGCTGAGGGGGTTTTGATCGAGAACGTCCTCGGCTTCTATCCCTGGAACCCACAGGAGCACGAGGAGGTTGCAGCAGTTGGGTATCGTCGCGCAAGGCGTCAGCAGATGAGGAAGGCCGACCCAAGTTCTCATCCGTAACAACACGAGTTGAATGAACAACACCAGGGGAAGGAGGGGTGTCAACGATCTGCCCTTTCCCCGAAATTTGGGCCGAAACCAAGTTCGAAGTCATCGCAAACAGAAGATGCGAACAGCACACCAGAAAAGCAGAAAACCCTAACCCATTTTGAGATAACGGCCCAAGTAAACAGGCGTACCAGGAAGAGCGGTAAGGGGTTTTGAAAGAGGACGGAGGGGCGTCTCTGACCACCAAAAATTGGCCACAACAACTGGTCAGAGCTTCCGGAACCAGCCATTGTGCCTTTATCTTTGCCTATACAAACAATTGTGGTACAGACAATTGAAGAATCTCATATACCATAAACTAAACTTGTTGAGGTTCAAGGTATTATTCTTAATATAGTTATGATGAAATTTTTCAAACCTCTTAAGTATAGAATGAAATGTTGGTAACTTTACTCTGGAGATTTGTTAGGGAAAGACGATCAGTTATTCCATTAAATTATATAGTCTATTTGTGATAGCATAACTGCAATATCCACTATATGATTAATCTAGTGGCATATTTATAAATTTTGTTTCTTGTTCTTAATCAAGTATGTGATTAGATACCATAAAATGTGATATACAATTTATGAAATATCATAGTGTTTGAAAACTAACTTATTTGCCTAAAGATCACAAGTTCATTAGTTGCATATTGGCGTACAAAATAAAAAAATTTCAAAGGAAAATTATGAAGTTTAAAACTAAACTTGTAGCTAAAGTTTTCATTCTGAAATAGAGGTGGATAGTTTATAGTGAAGAAATAATTATTTCTTTCTACTATTTTAAAGATTCTTTCAGAGTGAACGTGGCATTAATAATTTATTTTGATACGAAACTACATCAAATAGATACAAAATCTATATAGTGCAATTAGATGATTTTACAGTAGATTCAAGTAAACTTGTGTATAGATTGAAAAGTTCTAATTCATAGCCTTAAGCAAGTTTCCAGACAATATTATTAAAGTTTCATAGTGTTGTTATCTTGTTCAATTAGAAACAAAGTAATTCAATATACTGCAAGGTCAATGGGAGGAAATTTATTTTTTCTCATACTCTATGTACATGATATTTTATTTACAAGTCGTGACATTGAGGCATCTTTTGTCTTGTAAGGATTGCTTTCGCCATATAAATATTGGATTTTATTAGATTTATCTTAGAAGACATTTGTTGATTATATATTGTAAATATTCAATATACATCATTGCAAGCCAGGAATTGCTCATGTTGTTAAGGGTAATGAACTAAATCTATCACATTGTCCTTATTTAGATATTGAGAAAATATAATTAAAATGTGTATCTTGTGTCAGTGCACTTAAAAGTTTAATGTATGCTCAAATTTGTACTATACTAAATATTGTCTTTGTGACGGGACTTTTAGGCAAATATCAATCAAATCCAGGACGTGATCACTAGGTTGCTGTCAAGAAGGTTTTAAGGTACTTAAAGAGAACATGAGATTATATGTTAATTTACAGACATGTTTAATTATTGCAGTTAGTAGGGTATTTAGATGTAAACTTTGCTGACTATTCTGATGACATGCAATCAATAACGGAATACATATTTATGTTAGTAGGAAGTACTGTAAATAAAGTTCTATGTCATCTTCTACTATGTAATATTCTTTTAGGCTATTACTTTGGCTTTTAGGCTCCAGAATCTTGTGAAGGAGTTAATCGTTTTAACTTTATGGATAGATACATACGGTTGTATTGAGACAATAAGTTTGTAGTATTATTTATTTACTATAAAAATCTCAAGGAGTCTAAATATATAGAGGTCAAAATTTTTTACCATAAAAATACAGTACAAAAATGTGACATAATAATATAACATATTTTCACAAATGATATGATTGTAGATCCACTGATTAAAGGTCTACGCCCATGTGTATTTGAGCGACATATCATTAGCATGGGCCTAGGAGCATCATGAGATGTTGTTTAATGGGAGTTATTTTGATTTTATTTTAATAAATGTTTCATCTGTGTTCGTTACACTTTGTAACGGCTTAATATATATCAACTTTTGCATTCAATAAAATATTTTGAATGTGTTGTTATTATGTTGAATACATATTGATAAAGTCTCAATGTACTATATAAACCTTGAGTGAAGGCTAGGGGCATCCGGTTATTAGCATTATCCATATGTCTTGTTATACATAAAAAATGTTAACCGTAAGGAAAAGACATATGTGGGTTCATTGGAACCATAAAGACATTCTTTAATGGCACAAGTTTTTTTTATGTCACCTAAGATAAGAGAATAGTGAATGACAAATGGAATATCTCTATGAAAGACGTTATTCATTTGCCACACTACTATATTGAATATAGATTAATAAACTTGAGAGCACTCGTGACCATGGAAGGTTCTGTGTGTATACATGCAGTTACCGCCATGATTCGGTGTTTAAAACTTTATGAGATAGGATTGACTATTAAGAATTATTTTTGGACCAAATGTGCGCACATACGATACGATTTCAATTAATATAGTTCAAGTGGGAGAATGTAAGATTTTTCCTAATGCAAACTACATTAATTGATATTGTAATTTATTGTTTTTACGATTACCGTAAAACAGGGTTGGTCTAAAGTGAGATAGAAGGTTTATTAATTAGTCTAATATGGGATTGGCTAGTGTGGGCCGAGTTGAGCATGGCCTATAATGAGGGGGCCTGGTTGGAAACTCTATAAATAGTGTTCAAGTCTCTCCTCTAACCCAAATTCTCACATGTATCTTCACCTAAATGGCGTTTATCTAACGCTACACGTGAGGGGGCCGCCTCATTGAACCAGTGATACGGAGGGTAATAGATGAGAAGAACTTGATGAGTGGATAATCCATTTTCTGCTTCCACTTTATATTCGATGGATCTCAAAATAAGTGCGTTAATTTTTCTATTCAATTATGCATGTTCTTGTTTTAGTTATGGAGATATTTGGGTTACGTAATTTGCGTCTAATATAATGTAGATGGATCTTCTTTTGGTACTCCAGAACCGTGAGCTGACCAATACTAATGAGGCCGAAGTCTTAAGTTAAATCCCTAATTGTCTCAATGTTTTCTGAACTTTTTGATTAGTTTGCGTAAACAAGAAGCATTGCTCATTTATTTTAGTTCCTTTAATGGGTTCGCTGTCCATCTTTCTTTGAGAGTAACTTATCACGTCATTGCTCTGCTTAAATCTCATATGAAAATGATGGAAAATGCAGATTGCCATTAAACTTAGTGATGTTGATTCAATGTTCGGGGTTTACAGATTGGCTTTAGTTTCTAAAGTTGTATTCCCATTTTTCATTGAAAAAAATATTCTCAAAAGGAAAGTATAGGCGTAGATTTAAGAAGAATCACCGAGTACTAATTGATGATGCTTGATAGTTGAATGGTTTAGATAGAGAACAACACTGGTGATCTCACAGAACGAGCGGCAGCTACAAGATCAATTGACCATAGTTCTGGACCAAATACCGTTCAGTGGTAATCGAGGACTAACTAGCAACTACCAGGGAACGACCAACACCACCAATTTGCTGTAACCAAAGGCTAGATCGATGCTGACTTTAGGTTCGCAAGAAAGAGAGTCCAATCGAGGCTGGTTACGATAAACAATTAGCATTTGGAATCAAACATAAGGCAACTTAAGATCGAACCAACAGCCAGAGACTGAACAACCAGGAATTGCAGCTGACACCGACTTTGTGGATTGGTGACGGGTTACAGAGGTGCAATTCTGAACTGGAGCTCGAGATGGGCCATTAGGGTCTGTTCATTTGTGTTTCTTTTTTTCTATCTATGAACACAAATCTTTTTTTTTTTCTTTCCGGGAACAAATTTGAAACAGAAATAAGAAACAATAATTTTCTAGAATTCTTTGAAAAAACAAATTTTCTCTCTCTTATTTCTTTTCCTCTTTCTTTTCTTTTTCTTTTCTTCTTATTTTTTCTTTGGCCAGTCGCTAGCCTTGGCCATGATTGGTGACCAGCCGTTGGAGGCCTGCGACCTCACCGGAGCGTCATTGGCCCCCAACGAGGCCGAGCGTCGCCGGTCCCTGGCGAGGCCGACCTCGTGCCGGCCAGCGACGCTTGGCCTCGCCATGGCTAGGCGAGGCCGCCGGCCCTCGCAACCAGCCAAAAGGAAGAAAAAAGAAAGAAAAATAAGAAATATACAATTAAAATATTTAAAAATTAAAAGAACACAAATTTATTAAACGTGTTTATATTCTTTTTCTATTCTAGGAACAAATTTACCAATATTACCAAATACACCCTAGGCCATCTTGAATAAATTAGTTCTCGACTCATAGCGATGAGAAGAGTTTGAAGACCAACTGTCGGCTCTGTTAGTGTTTTTGCTTAGCCTGGGGAGAAAATGTAGCTGAAGATCAAAATCCTGATGGAGACTAAGTAAAACCATTAGGATTCTGCATCAGGATTTTAAGGAAATGGCAAAGTCAGTAGTGCCTCAGAGCATGTCATTGTAGGCCATCTCTGAGTGATTCTGCGAAGGCATAAACCTGTCAAATTATCGGGCATCCTTCTATCTATGAGAGAGGGAGAGAGAGATGGCAAAGTCAGCAGTGCCTCAGAGCATGTCATGGTAGGCCATCTCTTGTCAAGTTGAGTGATTCTACTGAGGCATTAAACCTGTCAAATTATCAGGCATCCTTCTATCGAGAGAGATCGAGAGATCGAGAGAGAGAGAGAGGGGGGGGGGGGGGGGTGACGTTGGTGGTGGTGGTGGTGGTGGTGGTGTTGTAAGAAGAGGAGATGGCAAAGTCACCAGTGCCTCAGAGCGTGTCATCGTAGGCCATCTCTTGTCGAGTGATTCTGCTAAGGCATTAAACCTGTCAAAGTATCGGGCATCCTTCAATCTATCAGAGAGAGAGAGAGAGAGAGAGAGAGAGACTTCTCATTTATTTCCAATGATGTGAATTCCTTTTACATACAAAATTTTACAACTTTGCTCATCAATGAGCTTGTATATTTTCCTAAGGAGAAGCTACAACAATATACAAACAAATAAGTGGACCTGTTGCAGGTAAATGAGCAGTCTGTGGGAAACTCGCTCAACCTAGACAATTAATTTACCACAGATACAACTAATTCAAAATTTCTCAACCTGCCGCAATTCAAAATTTTGTACTTGCTCTTCTTAGTCATGCACAGACATGTATCTATCCACTGATGAAAGCAAGATTCAAGGGAGGGCTTCATGTATAAATAATGCATTTCTATTCATGGAAATCTTCATAAGGAGAGGATCCGCTGGAAGAGTCACTCTCATACGCTGTAGTCTCCCTTGGGGAAGACGGAAGGGATTCTCTTGCTTGTGATGATGAACCTGACAAAATGCAGCAATATAAGAGTCCCAAGATCAACTTTGAAGCATTCATATCAAGGCAAGCGAGTTGACTAATGATCTTTAAACTAGTTAAAATGTAGTGTGGGGGGGGAGGAGGGAGGGAGGGAGAGAGAGAGTTCCAAAATCAGCATCCTAAGCAGTGTCTTAGGCCTTTCTGAAAGGGAAACCACAAACCTTTCTGCCCTCTGGTGCGGAACTTCTTCGTGTGTCGCCTAATGAGCCTCTTTGCTTTAGTTATGGTGAGCTGCCTAGCGAATGGAGAGAACTCCAGATCACTTTCACTCCATTCACCGTCATTTTCTGCTTCACCCCGCATTGTCCGTAGAACAAACTTCTTCGCCTTGCGACGTTGGGTGTTGAAAAGACCTCTTATGGAAGTAACAAAACCATCACCTGCTCCATCACTGGTACGCTTAGGCCAGGATATAGGATACTGTTCATTCTTCTCAGCCAGACTGCCTTCGTTGTCGCTAAAATTTAGATCACTGTCAGGAACACCAGTCCCATTGTGCTCTCTCTGGCTATGTGCTTTGTCTTTGAATTTTTTACCCTGCACAATATGTGCCGGAAGAAATATAAAGACAAAAATAATGGAAAAGGCTTAGAATCTGATACTTGAGAAGTACTCATATAGTGAAATTCCCAACACTTTCTACCTTGAATTCTTCTCAGCTTATCAAAGTTAAATCACTACAAGCAAATCCTACATTGCTCGATGGGGAAAAGCAGAGTCAACTATGTTGAAGTTTAAAAGCTTTAGCATGAGTCCCAACCGAAGGAAAATATCACAATTTAGGGGTGTAGGTTGCAAGTAAAGGCCACTCGGTTTGGATCTTTGTTTATCACAATTCTTCATTACCTGCATTCCGGTCACAGACTTCAAGACTCCCCAGATAATGTGCTTCTTCACTCGCGAGAAGAGTCTTCTCCATGTGCCAGTAAACTCCACACGGTGAAATGTATCCATGAGCAGCTTAAGATCATTCACAACAAATCTGGATCCTTCGTAAGTTACCAACAGCTCCACCTATGCCAAAGAAAAAGAAGACTTCAGATGAGCTGCAGTTGCTCCAGTTCTATCGCAATAACATTATTATGCATGGATAAGAGCAACCTGACTGATCTTGATATTGTGAAACTCCATTAGCTTTCGTGGCCTAGATCTCTTCTCATGGTGTGATTTTCCTAATTTCTTCTCTTCATGAGATGACCGACCAGATTTGGTGGGTTTTGAATCCTTGAGTTTGTTTCGAGAAGATTCATCTTGTTGCTCAGCAAAACCAAGTGGCTCACTCTTCGAGGAAGAAATGGCTGAAGAGTGAAGCTGTAAAACAAGTTCATTGGCAACAGATTCTGCAACATTTTCTTCCCATGATCTGTCAAAAGAGGATGTCCTTCTCAATTCTGGGGTAGTACCACAGACAAGGTTTGCTTTCAAGTTCTGCACCTTAGACAGCTTCAACCAGTTCAAGAGTCATTAAAAAATAAAGAGTCAGTACTGATTCCGATGCTAGTGCTACATAATGCAAAAAGTCCATCAATACGATAAATGCAGCAAAATTGGTCTGCATCACATTGGTAATTGATAGGAAGGACTAACAATCATCCAGTGCCAAAAAAATTACCAGTTACTAGAATTAATTTACTGATTACCCAAGCTGTACTTCTGCAGATTTCCCACTAATGCCATGATAAGGTAAATATAGGAAACCAGAAAAGAGCAACAATCAAGTACTAATTGGCTGGATAAAAGTCAGTAGAAGCAATCATGTACTAGTTGCGCGAATAATAATGATTAATAGGCTCCCCACAAAAATAATTGAGGAACTCACTTGCAGTGGATCTGCTGGAGAGGACTGACTATTCGAGGGTACAGTAGGGACAGTAGATTTGTAAGGAACTTCAGATTCTCTTGTCAAGGAAACATTTGATGTTGATGCATCGTTAGAGGAGCCTTTCTTCACCCGTTTGGAGCTGACAGTAGTTGAAACCTTCCAGACTTCCTGCATCGTTGTAAACTATCAATTGCCAGCCTTGAAAGGTTTACTGAAAACTATCAAAAGGACTGCTCTAAGGAGAATTGTCACAAATGTAGAAGAGCAACAAGTCTAATCTAACCTGCCGTCGTTGAGAATCCTGCTCCTCTTCAGGGAAAAAATATTCCCACATCATTCTGTACATTGTCTCAGTCAAATGGATCCTGAGGGGGTAAATCTCTACCTACAATGTCAGAAAACGGGTTGAACAAAACAAACTGTCATGATGAAATTTCAAGTTTCTATAGTATGTGCAAGTTTCTATTTTCTGAATTTCTCTGCAATTCAAGCCCAACTTCTCCAAACGATTTAAAAGCATATGCTCCTGCAGCCACTATTTTATAAACGGATGTCACTATTAGAAATAAACTGCATTACCTGGAAAAGTTCAAGAGGAGAATTCCCGTCCTTGGGAGATCCTTGTTTTGCATCGACCCTAAGCATGACCTTTCTGAAGATGGAAAAAAATGAAATATTCAACAATTCTTCAAGTTTAGTAAAAGAAATTTCACAAGGCACTTGTCTGATCTACCAGAAGAAAGATTACACAGCACTTAACAATTCAAAAGAATGATTTATGGAAAATATAAAAGCAGAGATAAAGCACAGAGATTTGAAAAGCAGTCAAATACCAAGCACGTAACAATGCCAAGATGACAAGTGATTAAAATTAGAACTTAATACACATAGAAATACTAACCACTGCATGATGAAGAAAATATCTTGAGACAAAATTCACTGAAAATATGTCAAACACTCCCTTCAGTCTAATCTTACTAGAAACATTATCATTAGAAGCTAGTTCGTTTTGATGCCCAAGTTGCACAGGATAGAGTAGGAGAAAGCCTATTGGCAAAATGATGCTAAAAATAGACCACTGCCCCAAAAGATGCATTTCATAACATGGAAATCTAAAATCACAAAGAAAACTCCCTCCTTCTCCCTCTCCCTCTCCCTCATTCCCAAGGATGTATCTGATGAGAGGAGCCAAGACTGCAATGAATTATTACGCCCTCGGACATGATGTGCCATCTCAAAAATGATGAGTCCACCAAGCCTTAAAAAGGAAGAGCCATTCCATATGAAACATATAAACAGCAGCATTATCAACATGCTAATTCATCAAGACCAATAAGAAAGCACATGGTTGTTTTTGCAGGCAAGACTCACCCATACATACAGTCAACTATATTCCTACCAGTACTTTCAGGAGTGGAATAGAAGATGACCGACAATTATTATTATGTGATAGCTAAAAGACAGGAGGGCAAAATAATTATTTGCCGAAAGATCAAGCAAGATGGAATAAGTTAATTCGAAGGAGATTCTCAGAATCATGAAGTAGGATCACATTTAGAAAGCCAGAAAGACAAACCAAAGAAGTAACCCAATAACAATAAATGTCATCGTTGGACAAAATATCACATTTAAGCTTTGCAACTATAGAAATGCAGAGACCAACATATCAAAAAGCAATACTAAAAACATAACATAACTAAGCATCAGCAGTAAAAGTACTTACTTTCCCCATTCAGTTGGAGGATTCCACGCAGATAAAAGCATATCAGACTTAACATCAGGCAGGCAGTTCCTAACAACAACGTACTTTGTTGTAAAACGCGCAACACCAACATCCTTGTAGTCCCGGTCAAAATCATAAATCTGCCAGAATAATTATATTGAGATGCATATGAATAATTATCATATGAATAAGCCAGATAGCAAACAAGTAGCTTCAGTCTGCCAAAAAGTAAATTTTAGACAGGTGGTAACCTCTAACCTAAAGATGTGAAAGTATCGGAACAAGCTCATCAACATCTTTTCATGTGGTATTCTTTGACTACTAGTTCAACAAATCCAGAAAGAAAAGGAAACAAAACCAAGAAAAATGAGTATCAAATGGAATATTTCATCTCTAAAACCCTGACCAATTTTAGACATCAACAAGTGCAATAGCTGACCACGAACCAGATCATTTTTATGTGATTAAATTCCACCATGGGTGAAAGCTAGATCTTTTATTCTTCTCCTTCTCCACTATCCTTTGACGTACTCACCATGTCATTTATCTCAGCCTCGGCAAAAGATTTGCCATCTACAAGCATGCTCCAAACCACTTTGTTGATTTGTAAAGATATACGCATAGCATATGACGGACTTTTATTCTTCTCCTTCTCCATTAGTCGTGACTGGGCGGCTTTTTGTAGAGCCGCCCTAAGCGCTAAGGATGCTGCCTTCCTTGATTTTTGTGCATTTAAAAGCTCTCTATGAAGTTTCTGAACCTGCAGAAATGAAGTTTGTGTGCTTTGTGATGCAATACCACAAAAGAAAAAAAATGCCAATGGATAGCAATTCAAAGGCAAAAGCAAAAGCATGTGGAATGCACATCCAAAAAATGCATCGTTCATATTGCAAAGACTACCCATGGAAAAGCTGCAAATAACATCAAAACTATTCATAAAACGAAAGGAACAGAAAACAAACAGAAGCCATTTTTATAAAAGACCAATCAAATGATTGGGAAAAATCAACAGTCAACTAACATAACTGCCAGAAAGCCTTTATCTAATGTCCAGATTCAGGAAAAAGACAATTGTTACAGTCACAGAAAGAAATCTTCTGGACAGATGCCACCTAATACTATTAGAAATAATGCAACAATAGCAGGGACATGCTATGTTACTGAATTCAACCTTCCATATCAAAGCTGCATGTCACATTTTGACTTGCTATGACCTGACTGGCACCTCACATAGGAATGCAAACATATGAGACAACAGATCAGAAAACTATGCATGTGACCACAAAAGAAAATAAAAGAATGATTTGCACAAGAGAACTAAAACATAACGATAAATTAACAAATGCACAAAGGTCCAATAAAAGTGTGTGTTGTGTGACTAACTATAGAGAACTCCATATACAAGGAAATTGCTCTTATAGCTAACCCTCCCTAATATAACTATACCACAAATCCAATTACCTTAGGCCCAATTGGGATGGTGTCACAAATTAGCAACAATATCTTCACAAGACATTTCTGATGTTTAGATTCTCTTTTGATAATTAGATTCTCTTTTGATAAAATTCACCTTTTAATTTCACATTAAGCCCATCTAAGAACCATGAGTGTGCAGAAGTGTTTTCAAATGATTTCAGAAGTGCTGACAACCTAATTAATCCTCGGTATATTTACCAAAAAAGCAGTTAATCCAATGGTTACCATTCAGTCAGAAAAATATAAAAGCATTTCATTGATTTTATAAGTCTGGATTCTCACCAAAACAGTCTTTCCACCATTTACCATCCATAAGTCACCTTCTTTCTCCCGATGTAGGTCACCTGAAGTTTCACAATTATGAGACAATTTTCTAATGTCATCAATAAGCAACTTCTGCTCCCACTCTCTCTGTTCCAGGTTGATTTTTGCAAGTTCTACTTCTTCCTCCCCATCAGGAACCACTTCATCTGCCTCCTCTTCAACATCTTCATCGCCATCATCAATGGGGTATGTCAAACTACTTTTCCGAGGCCTGACACGTAACGTGATTCCCACTCAAAATCAACACAAGTAAGCAACCTAAAAAATAACACAAATATTCCACATTTCTGTCTATCCCAGTATTACATATCAGTCCACAAAAGCTAAAATGCGGATTATGATGACCAGGAACATAAAGATATCCTTATGTTCAACCTTCAGGAAAACTCAACTTAGGCCTCACAAATAACATAAAAAAATATAACCAAGCTCATGCCAGGGACATATTAGCAACAATAGAAATTCATACACCGGTTAACAAGAACATGATCAGAATTCATATCCTACCCCTGCTAGAAAATTTAAAAAACATTATCAAGTTCAAAAATAGAAACTAATCCTCACTTGGGGAGACGCGCAAACAGAAGATTCGTCAACACATCCAGCATAACCTGAAATTGGCGAGAAGTCATTGTTGCTGTTATGTCACGAGAATTAAATGCAAGCTCTTTCAATGGCTTCATCTGCAGCAGAGGATAAAACAAAGCAAGTGAGATATTACAGTTAATTTCAGCTGACTAGATAAAAGCCTCTGCTAAAGTCTGAACATCAAAAAATCACATGCATTCCTTAAAATATACAAACACCAGATCATGTGCATTCCGGGACAAGTAAAGTGCTATATCACCTTCAAATCTGGAGTTCCACCTTTGTGCCTGGTATAGCGGAAATACATATCACATGGCATAAAAACTCTTTCAAGTAGAGCACCAGTACGCTTCACTTTAGCTGAGCTTTTTAGAATTTTTGGGAGCCACTGCAGTCCAGCCCCAGGATCAACATCAGTAGGTGCAACATGAGCTTGGACTTTCTCCAACATGACAGAGAGCTCCATGCGTTTCCATGTCATTTCAGGTTGAGATTCTGGAACATTTATCTTTCCAGATCCAAGTGCTTGTTCAATAATTTCATGCCCAAGATGGAGTACAGAATGAAAGGATCGTGCCAAAACACGGCCACTAACAGCAGCAAGCAGAAACCTACCCTGATTAGGTAAAAATCATAGCATCACATCATGAGAACCATTCCAAGGAAAGTTGCTCCTATTCTGTTTTCTAGGATTACTCGACAAGTTCATTAAACTTCATTCACAAATCATTAGACACACCTACACACACAAACACGCACCCATGCAAGCATGCACGCACACGAGTATATTTAAGGAAGCAGGAACATTAAACTGTTTCAGGGATGCCTCCTACATTTAAAATGATAGTTTCATGCTGTAACAGACTCTCCTTCACATGTATCTCTAACTCTGCCTTCAAATGCTCTCATTGGTTCATATAGTTCTTTGATTATTCCCCCGGAAAGATGTGATTCAAGCGACTTTGACTCTTTCATGACATTCTCTATGGTGTCTACCAGATCATTAATCACGACAGTCCTAGCAAAAAGAAATTTGAATTGCAGGCATGACATACATAGAGAGATGCCCAAACAGAATCAAAAACAAATGGTACGTCCAATGGAAAGTTCCTTGTGAAGAAAAGGATAAGGCAAAGAAAAAAAAAGATTCAGCAGAAATATCTATCGACAGGATTATAATGCCTACTCAAGTGATGTTTCTGATGGGAGAAATTCTATTCAGAACTTACATTGGCTTCTTCCGAGTGTAGATTAAACTGAGGCTCAATAACATTCACCATAAAATGCCGCTTGCCGTCCTCCTCAGAATCATTTGTATTTCCATTAATCACTGGCACAATTACCCCCACCAATCAGTTTTTCATAGAGGCTTTCAAGTATGTGAAATAAAGCAAACATAGTATTTAGACTAAAGATAAAGCCCAAAAACAAGTAAAGTATGACTTCAGAAGAACTTCATGTGGCCCGGTAGTAACATGCCATTTAAAATTACAATCCATGTCAAAGGACACTACAAAGCCACTAAGGAGGGTCACTTGATCACAAAGCTTCTTGTTTTGCATTTTTATGTAAGGACTTATTCAAAGCATTTGTTTAGTAAAAGCGAATCTATAATTTAGTAGGGTTAACATTTAGATTTTGAGAGTACAAGTTCAGCTTTTGGGTTAGCTTAGACTATTGGAGATGTACTATTATCAAAGGCTAGACATTTTGGTGAAATCCCCAGCTGCTTCTGCATACGCCAATCTCCGACCCTTCTTACCTCAAAAGGAGAAAACAACTAATAATCCTGAAAGTTCTCACTAAAAGCAAAACTAATGGTTTCAACGCTTCTTACCTCGAAAGGAGAAAACAACTGATAATCCTCAAAGTTCTCACTAAAAGCAAAACTACTGGTTTACTGTCCATTCAGAAACAGTGCTGGAGAAAACAACTAATAATCCTCAAAGTTCTCACTAAAAGCAAAACTAATGGTTGAACTGTCTATTCAGAAACAGTGCTGACTCTCTCTCTCTCTCTCTCTCTCTCTCGCATGTCTCCTCTCTCTCTCTCCACTTCTTCAGCTGGAGTCATCTTGTAGGTATTATCGCATGTCTCCACTTTTCAGCCAATGGTCATCTTTTAGGTGTTATTGCATGGACCGGTTTGCACCATCTCAGGCCCATCAGCCCGTCAAAATTAGTGGGCCCCACCAGGTTTAACGTAGGGCCACCAGACTCAAATGCAACTAATTGGCAGTCCTACCAGACTTAACGTGGGGCCACCAGACTCAGCAATTCAAATTAATATAAGGTTGCAGGCACCGAGTCAATTTAAATGGCTTATGTCTAGATGAGTTCTAAGCTACTTTGCCACAGGTGGTCTAGGGCCAAGTCATGTCTCAGCAGCATAGGTAAGCTTTGCCCCAAGGGCGAAGTCCAAGCATCAACCCATGAAGTGGCATAATTGGCTTCAACCCATTATGCTCTAAAAAAGCCTGTATTGCGGCTTGGCTCATTCTAATTGAAATGACTATTCTTCAACTTTTCTAAAATTTGCATTATCTAACAGGAATGCAATCTCCATATCTCCTAGTAGTGATAACATAATTGTGTATTAGCTTCCAGAGTAACCTAAGAGTCCTTCTAAAAGTTTCAATGCCCTATTAAATTTCAGAATAGAGGGTAAGTCAGATGAGACCAAATTTTGGGACTAAGATTTACATTTCATGATGAAATCAACTTCAGTTCACACAAAATGTCCAATTTATCATGACGGAAAAAAAAAAAAAAAAAAAAACAAAAAAAAACAAAAAACAAAACAAAACAAAAAATTTGATCAGCCCATCTAAATTTAGAATAAACAAAGATATCAAATGACACTTTCAACAAAAAATTAAAACCATCAACTTAACAAATTAGTTACTTTCAATCAATCTCATGAGTAAACAGGCATACCAGTGGCAGCAGATATTGAATTCTCCATCTTGACTGAAGATGATGGAGATGAAACCATCGCTGAAGTCTCTGCAAGTTGTGTGGAAGGAGAACTCCCATTATGGCCAGAAGAAGAAGCCTTTCCCTGATCATTCTGATGCATATCAGCTCCATCATCCGCCTGGTTTTCCTGATGTAGCCTCCTTTGCGCATAAAGCCGTGAAGGAGAAGGTTTGGGAGCCTCAAATGCTTTAGATATTCCACCAACCCAAGACCAAACAGCATCTCTGTTCTCAATTGTCCACAATAGCTTCAAGCTATAAACAAACACGCGTTGACAATTGTCAGCTATTACCACATTGTATCCATCATCATCGCTCTGATCAGACCGTGCATGCTCATCACTCTCACTTCCATTTTCAAATTCAGATCTAACATAGGTCATCTCAAGATTTCTCCTGCCACCCTCTTGCCATGCTAATAACCTGGCAGGATCAGCTTTTGGGGCCTGTCTTCGTATCGTAAAATAATCAGATGACAGCAAAAAACCATCATCACAATGCTTCTCCGTGCAATTGATCGCACGGTTTCCCTTCTCACTAGGAACTCTATCCATGGATATGGATTGCGAACTTTTCCTTGCCCCTTGACCTGCTTTTGCAAAAATGGGACCATTATCAGTGCCTTTATACAAAAATGCCTTGGGCATGTGAAGGTCAAGACCCTGGTAAACAAGATCAAGAGGTTCACGCTTGCATTCAAATGTGTATTTCTGCTTCCCCCGACTATAATACATTTCATACTTCAGCTTTGTCATATTAAATGTTAGGCCTTTGGCAGGGTCATCTTCAGCTAAGGGGACATGCTTTAAGCAGGTAGGAGTAGCATCTATTCGCAGCATAAATTCTGTCATCACCTTGTCTAGGGAAAGGTTGCCTGATCTGACAGCTCTAGGAACTCCAAAACGAGGCCATCGAGAGAAACTGCGCAGCTTGTGAGGAGGATTATAATTCATACTCCAGAACTTTAATATCCAAGCCAAGTCATGGGCCCCAAGGTTGAAAGTTGGTGAAACATTTGGAGTACTTTCAGAAGGACGGGGACCACAGATGGTTTCATCAACAGCAACATCAGCTCCCTGAGCAGACTGGTATCGTTTCTCAGATTGTGGAAGAGGAGGTCTCAAAGAGAAATTCCACCTGAGAGAGAGAGAGGTGGATCTGAAGGGATCAAACACTTTTTCACGAGGTTTTCCTTCATTGGGAAGTGCAAACAAATAATGATTCAGTGGATCGCCAGATTCGCACTCCCAGTCCATCGTCACTTCAAGTGCAAAGGCCGGTGTGTCCAGGAAAGCATCAGAAAAACCTGTAGGAAGTTTTAAACTGCGGTTCTTCCCTAAACTTTCCAAGCTGCTCAATAGAATCTTAAAATCCTTAGCAGAAACATAAACTCGACCATCTGATTGCTGGATCTCCATATGTGCCGAAACAAGTTGAAGTTTGTCAAGCTTTTCATAAGGATCAGTTGTCGCAAGAACGAACCATCTTGTTTCTGAAAAGAATAAAGTGATGTTTCCATGGATGTAATTTCTTACTTCATCCCACCATGGCAAGCTCCGCTCTTTTTTGGGTGGCTGAATTTGTGGTGTAGTATTCCTAAGGCTCAAATTCGCCCGGCGAAGAGCAACAGTGAAAGCATAGCTCACATCAGCGAAAGATGGTTCATATCCCACTCCAAATGACATTTCTGCTTTTTGAAAATATATGGGCAAATCAAAGTATGTTTTCATTGGAGGAGTTGTGCCACTAACGGATCGAAGCAGGCAGACCTTTCTCCATCTACCAATAAAGACATCTTGGTGCATCTGGGGTTGAAAACACGTTGCCTAATTCAAGAAAAGAAACAAAGAAACATATCAGCTGACTAGGAAGATACGGCATAACTTAGATAAGGCAAGTGAATGAAGCTAGCAAAGGAACAGAAAAATTCATCATTTCAAATTCAATTACCCTTGAAAGGAAACAAAGCTAGAAACTAGTCATAATGCAAAAATTGCACGGAGGGGTTGAAGGATATTACTGCCTCCAATCAATGCTATACTTGTTCTGTTAGAAAACTAGCACATACAAGTTCTGCCTTAGTGGAACAAAATAAGACCTGAATAGCAATACCATCATAAACACAATGCTATTGTGGATAAATTAAAGTCTCATCTCATATTTCCATAGAATTCACTTGAAAGCAGCTTCTATAGATTGCAGAATCTCCATTTTGGCAATGTTAATACATGAAAAGAATGCCAAACGATGAACACTGACAGGTATTATCTTTATCTTCTTTTAAAAGAGTTACTGTCAGTTACTATCTTCTTAGAAGTGTTATCCATTCATAGTCTCCTCACTCCAGAAAAGGCAATCCTGAAATACCCCACTTTCTAAACGTACTACTTAAAGTTGCATAAATCAACTCCAGTAGCCTTGTCTTTGAAATCTCATCTAAAACAATAGGAGATATAATTAAAATAAGAAGACCCATATAAATATACATAAAAAGTAGGCAATAAAATATCCTTCTTTAACTTAAAAATAAATAAATAAAAATAAAGACCATCTTAACTAAATAATAGTATCTTTATGACAGATCCTCCCACTTAACCACAAAAAGGCATTTCATATGAACAAGAGTAACAGAGTGGACTTAAAAAGGTAGAGCAGAAAAAAAGGAAAATAAACCAAAACATAACAAATTTCACCTGCTGCGCCAGAATTACACGGCCCTCACATTTACCAGAAGTTGCTGAGAACATAGGATGTGTGTAATTCCTTAACTGAACAACCAGAGTACCAGTGTACAAGAGAATATTTCTTCCATAAAGACGAGAAAATGGTATGTCATTGTCACTGCATACAGGATCCAGTTTCCTGAGTATATCTATCATCCCAGCATCTCCACCATCAATGCTAGTCAAGGTTAATTCTAAGTCGGTGGCAGATATTGAAAGAAGTGAAGTCCTGCTAGCACTAGGCTTAAATCCAGCCTGAAACCCTTTACTGCATGCCCCCGAACCTTCAGAAGGCCTTAACTTTTGACAAGCCTGATAATAAGATTGAAATGACCTTTTGTATATTTCGTCTTTGTGTTCGCACAAAGAAGATGGATCTTGTCCATTTATTTCAATTCCACCAATATTAAATTTTCTTTCTTGAGCACTATCACTTGTCTCTGCACTTTTAGTACATAAGTGGCCTTTCATTGCTTCATCAAGATGCTCCAATCTGACAGCTAACTCACAAGCCTCATTCTTCATAAGCTGATAATGTTCATCAAGCCAGCCTTGAATAGGTTCTTCCTCGATATCAGCAGTCAGCTTACGAATGCCAAACTTTATACACCCCAATTTCGAAGAACTAGACTTTTTGGATTTTGAGCTTTCTTTCTTGAATGGAAATATAAGCGTGGTTTTAGCAGCAGCTATAAGCTTCAAGGCCCGTAACATATCCTCGATGGAGTCATCAATGGCACGCAACGGTAGCCTGAATGGCATACATATATGAAAATGAAGACCTTGCACTATCCAATCCCATTTAAAAACTGAAGGTCCTTTCACATCAGATGAAGAAATACTGGTGCTAGGAACACGGGAGACTTGCATCCGGGTGCTTTTGATTACTCTAGCCCCATTAAAACTTAGAGTAAGTCCTTCAAAGAGTACTCCTATCCGGGCATTTTCAGAAAAAATAGACTGAATTTGAACCAATGCATCAACCCCATCTCCAACCTCAGCTGATATAGTCAACATCTCCACATCTATCGCAAAAATAGACTCCTTCTTGTGTTTGGCACTTCTTCCCAGTTCCTCAGCCATTTCTTTACCCTGATGAACCTTTCCCTGAGAGAAGACATCATCATTACTGATGCTACCCAGTTGCTGAAGCTTCTGATGATGCATCATAGATTTCAAATTCAGAACAAGTTCGAATAACGATAGATGTACATCAGGCTCCCACCGCACTGTAATATCAGTTGCACTGAAAAGAGAGCAAACAGAAATCTCTTTGTGACCACCAGACCGTCGTACATATTTAGCATTTTGCATGTCAAATACAGTCAAATCTGGAGAAGAATGATGCTCCTTCAGATTTTCTCGATAAATTGATCTGGCTCTTTCAAGCTCCACCTGGGTTGTCTGTTTCTCTTTGTTTACACACACTGAGAGGTGAAAAATGTCAAGTGTGACAGAATAGTTCAATGTCTTGCACTCTTCATGGACTGTGGACATTATGGTTGCACTACGTGGAGTACCATCAGCAGAAACACTAACTATGACCCGACCACCCTGTGACCCATAATTCACACGCTTGGGATCTGCAATAGTCATATTTTCCAAGCCTGCCTCACCACTAATGTTTATAGAACATCGCTCAAGATTAAATTGTATGAGTCGAGTCCCTTTTCCTGATTGCTTAGATGCCCGGCCCCCCTGGCTCTGTCCTGATCTCTTTCTAGAAGCAGAAAGACTTTTGAAAAGAGCTTGAAAAGCTAGAGCAGTTGATATGAGGGATTCAACCCGCTTTAAGGTAAAATAAACACCCATACCAGTAACATCAACTGAAAGAGCCAATTTAGATCTAGTAATGTCTTCTTCCGATGACTCCATGTCCTTTTTGCCCCAGTCTAGACTCACCTTAGCTATGTGCATCAAGGAACCAGAATTTGATTCAACACCAAAAAGGTTTTCTCTCAAACATTCTTGATACTCATCTTCCATATGCAGATTTATTTCACCAAGCTCCATGTGAACAGAAGGGCCTGTCATAGATATATTATTTGCAAAGACATGCGAGGATTGTGAGCAACCCTGCAAAAAGAAAATTATAAAGGATACCCAAAAAACTAGAGTGAAACTTATGCTTTATAGGGTCAATAACAAGAAGATAAAGACGAATGGCTGAGAGCATTTTACATAAACACTTGAGCAAGAACAATTAAAAGGAAAAACTATACGTAAATTATAACACAAGATAAAGGCAAACCTACTGAGCAAGAAACCTAGGAGCTCTATGCAAGTATTTAGGACTACATGAAGAGCCATCCTCAAAAAGCGGATTGGAAACAACTGGAAAAAATTAAAAGACTTTGTGAGAGAGAGAGAGAGAGAGAGTACTCATAAAGTCAAAGGAAAAATTTTCATCCATAAGGACTTGTATTCATTCTCATAAATATGTAAGAAGTAAAAGAATCAAAATGGAGCAGAAAAGACCTCCAGTGACAAAACCTTACCCATTTCCTAGAAAGCATAATACTGCAAGGTGAAGGCCAACTAAGAAGTTGACCTGGACGAAATGTTTTGGATTGATTATGATGGTTCAATGAAAGATTCATCCATTCTATGAGGTCTTCCCATGTTCAACTCATTCATCTTCCTATGAACAACAGTAAGAAGAGTGACTCTGGAATTTTCTAAGTTGAGCAATATCACTTAACTTTGCACCGGTTTAAAAGCAAAAGTGTCCCCATGTCATAAGGTAGAGACCAGCTGATAGTACTTGCTTGATAACCATAGCAATAATTGTGATGTGGCGAACTTTCCAGGGAGAAATTAGCCTGGGAGCTAGAAGAAGTAGAAACCCCTCAATGTTGTAGTTGAGACAAACTCATACATCCTCGAATATAGTAGTATAGATGCCTTCTGCATATAGTAGGTCTGCCATCCTAAGTTTTTTTTTTTTTTTGGTCGGTCTGCCATCCTAAGTTCAGTTAAGTCATTTCTGAAGAATTGAGTGTTTAAGCCATAGTGGCATACAAATGAAGCAGCGCAATTCAGGTTAACAGCAAATTATCTACATAAAATTTCTAGCTACAAACAAGTCCAAGTACCCAAAAGCTCATAGCAAACTCACATGATACAGAGGCAAACCACTGAAGCTGTATAGCACAATAGTCATCTCGGGAGCTGAGAGAGTACAAGTCCACATTATAGCTTTAGAATCTGATGATAGTGACCTCTTTGATGTCACAGTCGGCTCCTGTAGCACCATTTTCTTCTTCTTTGAGGACTGGAGATGCAACCATGGCTTTAATCTACTTATGAATACGTTGCACTGAGTACCTCCCAATTTGACATCAACTTCAGCTCTCACTGGCAATGTTGGCTGAAAATGAATAATTTATTACATAAGATAATATAATTACAAAAAGAAGAGCGAACTCATGCAATCAGGCTTATTAAAGCCAAGAAATGACAAATAATAATTGACAAAGGTATCCACACATAAGGATACGGTTGCAGACATAAATGTGAAGTGTGTCAACAATCTATATGCCTCTTTTTATGCCATGTTGCAGCCCCGTTAATGATTCTAAAGAATTCGATTAGTTGGAGAACTTGATCGTAAATTGTTAGTTTTCGTCATCATACTAAAATCAGAAGGTTTATAAGACAGCTCTGCCAGCATACTTTGGAGTCACAAAGTAACTCGGATGTGTTAATATGCTTTAGCACAATTACAGGATGGGGAAAAATATTGAAGTAATGAGAACACACAGTTCAACTTGGCAATTATGCACAACTAAAAGAACAGGCCTGTGGAATTATACATGTAGAAGTAGATAGTAATTATGGTCGTAATAAAAAAAATAAGCTGTTTATTTGATTAAAACGTAATACCATGCAAGGTTTTAGAGAGATGTAATCCTTGTTTAAATCTAACCTAAAATCACATTTCATACAGCTTCCATAGCTCACACGAATAATTCGTAGTTCCACACAAGAAAAAGGAGCTAATAAGACCTTATAAGCATCTTTTTACTTCAAGAATGACAAAAACTAATAAGCATGGTTAAAGCAGCAGCTGCAGGATGGTTTTGGAGGCAAAGCACAAATGGTGATGCAATGGTTATTCATGGTTTTATCAGCCCCAGCAGATAAAATGTCCTTTATTCTGTTTTGTTCCAGAACCTAGTAATGATTTACCAAGCTGATTAGTTCATATTGGTGCTATTTTTTTGAGTCCATGAGGGATTAGAACAATTGTTAAAGTATCCAGCACCACTTACAGACGAGATTTATGGTGGCATATATGCATGTATCTCACTCTTGCTTTTGTGTGGACATTCTAAGGTGTACTAAGAGCAAAGTTTGAATTGTTCCTCACCCATTTAATAATTCATCTCACATGTGGATTCTTGTTCATTTCATTCCCATTCTTCAACTTCATGTGCATTCTTCATATCATTTCGTTCTAGCTTTGCATATGAGAGAGTGCTCGAGTATCCCACAAAACTTATCAACAGGATTTAGGGGAGCCTTATATACATATAATTCTTCTCACCTAATTAGTTTACACAATCTGGTTTGACTCCTTTCAACACCAAGGTATTCTAGGCTCTCGACTTTTGGAAACCTAAGGCAAGTGCTATCCGTACCCCTTCTTCAGTTTTTCCATAGATAAGAAACATTATTTCCAACATGCATTGAAGTTTACACTTTCGCCAACTTCTTCTCCCATTATCAATGAATCTATCAGACTATGCATTAGACAGGATATGATGAATCATGTGACACTCTACAGCCATTTCAGAAAAACTTCTTTGCCGAATCAAATAGAACACAACTTACCTCTAGAGGAATGTACACCAGAGACATGACATCGACCTTCAGTATCTCCATAAGAGAAGTGCCAGCTTCTCTTAGCAGCTGAAATATCACAGATAACTGTTTAGAAAGGACAAAATGGAATGAAGGATATGAAACTGACCAGCCAATAACAGATTTGCAAGAGTACATGAATCTCGCTGAATTCCACTTGAACGTCAAGACGTGTACTCTCCCCCACATCCTCCATGGATCGAGTTTTCAAGCATCTAAATTGAATGCCCGTGATGTTATTCTCCACACGCAGGTCATGCTCTTGGTGACTAAACTTAATATCCACTTTTGGCAAACTGAAGGAAACCTGTCAAAAAAGGAATTGTTTTTGTTCAATAAAAGATTACAACCAGTCAACAAGCTTCAGATTGCAATATGATTGAAACTTAATGCATCAAGACTCAAGAACTTAAAGTAGATGATTTATGGTTAGATCCAGAATTGAAGAGATGATGAAAATGCTGAACCTTCATCAGAGAAAAACTACTGCTGTAATTAAGTTTTAAATTTAAAAGGCTATCATAAACTTTGCCTGGTATGAAGCAGGGGACCATCAGAGGAACCTTCGTGCTTGTTGGGATGCCACGGGTATACCAAGTTAGAAGGGTGTGTGACTATTACAACTTGTTTCTTACGAACATACCTGCTGTTCAGAAGTGGTGCTGTAGTCTGTTCAAAATATTTTCTGCTTTCCAGGAGATGAACAGAAGTTATAGTCGGTGACATGGACGGCATGATTACTGGGGTGTTTGTTTCCCCGGTAAGCCACAAGTAACTGATCACCCCCAGTTATAGATTATTTTTCTTTTCTGAACATCAACAATAAAGTTGGAAAGTATTCTTAAATTCAATTAACTTTTGGAAAATTTATAAGCACCAACCACTTTGTTTCTCATTCCTAATCTCTTTCATTCTTCATGGAGGTTCCAATGATGTCCACCATTCATTTCTTATCTTGTCATTTGTTTAACTAGTCATGATGACCTGCTATGTGGCTTTCTATTGCAGGGGAGACTTAGCAAAAGATAAATAGCAAGCATTAAAAAAAAAAAAAAACTCCTACTTATATTGCCAAGTGTGCACATGCATATATAGTCTCTGTCACACACATGAACCATGCTGCTATGGCAAAATCATCTAAAATCTTCTGTTGCATTTGCTTTTGTCTTCTCTGCCTTTATTTCAAATTATTCTGTCTCCACAAGCTGCAGTGCTGCAAATAATTTGATCTTAAAGTAACCAGCAGCTTGCTGGTACTTCTACATTCTCTAGTAATTTCTTAGAATTGGAAACCGAAATTCATTGCATTCTTCTTTTTTTCCTTCTTTTTAGCCAACACTAAAAAATTTTACAGCACCAAATTTGCCAATATACTTTTTTGAAAAATTGGTCCTACAAAATAGTATAGTCAATCAAAGCCCCCCTAAAACCCCATAAGATTTATCATGCCAATGAAGAATACTGTTAGTAGGTCAAGATTATGCTACTTTCTTGAGCCAAACATGTCCCCCCCCCCGGTAGTAGTTGCGATATAAACTCACAATCTTCCACCAAAGAAAGAAACAGAGATAGTTTATAATGCGTGTTTTGTCGCACATCTCATATGACGCAACAATCAGCCTGACATTGTATAGACTGCATTTGTCAAGATCATCAAGAATTGAATAGTTTAGTAAGTTAACCATTCCAAGAAGCTTGGTTAGTACAGATTCTGAAGGCAAATAAATTGTCAATGTGATATCATTCTACAATAGAAATTACCATAATACATCGTTTTCCATTTGGAGCTGAATGAAGTTTTTTTATAGTGTGATCCAAGAGATAGTGATGTGAGTGTGTGAAAACAGCTCAATCATTTATGGAGCCCAAAACATCTCTACATTAACATTGCACAAAGCTTTATCCTTGTCAAGAGGTGTCAACCAAATTAGAAGGTGGTCTTGCCTTATTTTTAAGGCATAACCTTCTTGCAATTCGCACCCTTTAAGGAAAAGAGAGTTTCAAAAATGTGCTGCTTAGTTAAGGGACATCAAGTTTGGGGCAGGGCAATAAAATTCCTCATTTTCCTTGTCTAATGAGAAGTGTTCGATTTGCTGGACATAAATTCTAATTTTCCCATCAAATCCCTACAGCTCCCTGCCTATCAAAACATAAAACAGTTAGGCAAAAAGATGCCACAGTGGAGAGAAAGTCTATGTAATATAGTCAAAAACAAAACTACAGAGGCAAGGTAGTAGAAGACACCAGCTTGTAACGAAATAAATTCACCAACCTTCTCGGGAAATATTGAACTGTACTTTGAAAGTGCTAATTGTTTTTTGGGTGGATTTTTGCCAGCCGCAGAATCAATAGTTTGCTCCATCTCTGTAGGAAAGGTATCAGATGACCTTTTATTCTTCGAAAGTAGTGACTCATTCAGGTTCATATTGACTTCTCCACTATGGATGTCTAGATTGTTGATAATTACACCAACTTCCCTACGTTCAAAAGAGCAAAGCAGAATAATCAAAAAGTAGACCAAGACTGTTGTATCCAAAGCCATAAATAAAAAAAAAAGTCGTCTGTATGTTGAGAGAACGCCATAACAATAAAGTAATCATACACTGCAAGTAGCTTTGAGAGAAATAAACGAGTGGGGAAAAAAATCACCTATTATGACCAAATTCGCAAGAAAGAAGCAACTCCTCACAGCTAAAAGGAGCAGAAGACCTCTCCATACAAGCATGTCCCATCTGGTTGGAAAAGTCCCCATCGAGATTACATGACTGGTCACAACTCATTCGTGATTCACCAAGGTAAACAAGAATAGGTGATATCTGCAGCTTAACCAATAGATTAGGTTTGGAGCCACCATCTTTAGATATTTCCACTTTCAAATCCTTAACCTCGATAGTAGCCTTGGGTGTCTGCCATTTACAAACACTCCATTAAGAAAAAAATATGAAATCAACCAGGTAGTGCTCTCTATGCTCATGAAAAAAACAAAACAAAAGCACCAAAGAATTCATTAGACTGAACATTAGAAAAGCACGTTGTAGAAAGCCAGAATTCCATCCATATTATCTCAGCAGCCAAGCATCGAATAATAAACATGGCAAGACCAGGCAGCCTAGCAAAGTATATTTTAACTGACACACCTGGCTATTATACAGCTTCAAGTTTGCACCAACTAAAAAAGTGCTTTCAGACACACCACATGCAAATCTAGCGATTGGAATATCAATTTTAACAAGAATCGTAGCATCTCAGGGAAAAAACCTACTAGGATCCTAGCAACTTAACAATAGGAGGTAGGGTTGGATGGCTGGCAAAGGGGAACATTACACAGTAACAAGAACATGAAGAGAGGATGGCTACCCAGAGTATGGAATTTGAGAAAATGAGCAACTAATTCCACTTCCCTGTCCTCTCCCCTTCAAGTGCCTATCTTGGTCAAACCAGTGCCATTGGATATCTCCGCTGTGAGTCTATGTGCGCATGCACGAGTGTAAACAGAATATGGAGTTGTTGAATAATCATGCACAAAGAATTACCAAATCATTCACCTTCCCTATACTTCCTAACCAACCAATTATTGCCAATTAACTATTTTCTTCCATCTTTATCACATCTAAGCATACTTAGCATTTTGCTAACAAGTAATGCACGCAAAATCTCTCAAGGACAGAATTACCTCAGTGATCCTCTTGAAAAATAAACAAACTCAAAGTGACTAAGTCAAAACACTTCCAAAAACAAATCACCAGTACATAAACTAACAGTTGAGAATTGCAAGTTACCTTCAATGCTAAATCTGTGACACTAATAGACAAGAACCTTGCAACATTGGCTACAAGCATCCACTTTCCCCTGCCTGAAGTGCGGGCTCTCCGACTTTTGACTTTCTGCTTGCTTTTATTAGGAGGCCTGATCACAACCTCTAAATCAGCTATCAGGACTTGTAGCTTGGGATCCCTCGAAAAAAAACCGGCCCCAAGCTTGAAAAGAGACTGTCTCACGCTGACTCTAATTTCTCCAACAGACACAGATTCGATTGGACCCTGCATATTGGCAAGTCAAATTCATCAACCACAGTTTACATTTCCTAAAATCCAGTTTGCAAATGAGTTCTATCAGTCCTTTGAGTCCAGATCCCCAAAAATCCGAAAAGTGTCCGCATCGCATTGCGTGATGTGTACTTGACTTCCTGACTATTGTTGTTTTCACCTTGCCTATGGTACATAGCCCCACTCCACTGAGGCCGGAAGGCAAGTGAAAAGAGCATGATCAGAGACATTTTTTCATAAAGAAACTCTACATTGGCAGGCGACTAGAAGCAAGAAATTTTAATGTGAGAACCCAGACTGACCAGACTAGACGCCTAAGATTTCCGAAAGGTTGAGTTCCTCTATGAAGGAAACATTAGCAGACCAATCAAAGAAGTGAGGAGAGAACCTTTTTAAACTTCACCACGATGTCTCGTAAGCATTTCCACCCACCAACTTTAAAGGCAACAGAAGCTCCCAAAACCCGGCTTAGAGCCCAAGCTACCAATCGAGAAGCAAAGCTGAAAGGACAAGGAAAACAAAGACATGGATTAAAAGAAAAAAAAAAAAAAGCCAAAACAGTAGTGCAAGGGCAATCCACTTATTATGATGCCCAAAAAAGAGATACTTTGGCATTAAAGCTTGCGAAAAGTCGAACATCAATAGATGAAAGAGCATTATAAACCCCATGCGACAGCAAGAGCAACCTTATATCCCCAACATTGTCAACTTTGTCTGTGCAAGTACAACTCTATTTTATCTTCGGTACATGAAGTAGCAAATTGGAAGTAAAGCTCGGCCAATGCTAAACCACAGACGAAATGCAAGACACAGCATCCATCAGAAGAACCATAAAACATGTCCCGCCGGAATTGTACCCCTGCATGGGACATGTTCGATCAAAACGACCGTGCAATTTCCCGACCAGCCACTTCGATCGTCGCCAAAAACCGTTGCGCAAAAACTAAACCCATCACACATCGCGCCCGCATTATTCTCCGACCGCCCGCAAAAATCCTTTTTTTTTTCCATTTTTCCTTCCACGATCCATCACGACGGCTCGAAACGCGATCGGCACAGCACCGGGCGCATCCATCGCGCGCCGAACCGATCGGCGAGCAGAATTTCGCGAGAGAGAGAGGGGAAAAGCACCAAAAAAAAAAAAAAAAGACGACGACGAGGGCGGAGGGAGCGAATTCCCGGCGGGAAGGGGGGACGTACATGAAGAGCAACCAGAGCACAATGGAGACCAGAAGGAACCCGAAGAGGAACTTGGCGGGCGAGGCGGACCCCATCCCTCCGGCGGGCGGCGGCGGAGGGCGATCAAGACGGGGCGGGGCGGGCGGCGGGGGCGGGGGCGGCAGCGGGGGGGAGGGGGAGGAGGGGGAGCTGCGGCGGCTGCGGAATTGGCGGGGAGGGGAGATCATGTCCTCCGGAATGGCCTGAAGGGGGGAGAGTTTTATGGCGAGGATTCGGAGGGATCCGATCCGCGATGCTCTCTCGGTCGTCACTGGGAGAGAGAAGAAAAGGGAGGGGAGGGGGGGGAGCAGACAGGGAGGCGGGGTGGGGGGTTGCCGATCGGGTGCGGGAGGGCGCAGGGGAGGAGGAGGGGGTGCTCACTGCTCTGCTCTCGACGTGCCGCGGAGAACCGGGGGGGGGGGGTGGGACGTGCCGGGCGTTAGATGTGTCTCGGTCTCGTCCCGGCTGATCCGCCTCCCCCTGGCGGCGACTTTCGAGAATTTTCGTACGTTTTTTTTTTTTTTTTTTATGATGAATTTAACGATGGTGTCCCAAAAAAGAAAAAAAAAAAAAAAACTATATCTATATCATATTTAACTTACACTAGTTTGTGTTAAATTTTACTGTTAAATTACTAAGTTAGATGACAGATAATAATTGACGAGTGTTCTAATTTGGAGCTTTATCATTTTTTTTTATTTTTTTTATGACTTAAGAATCCCATACAACATCGATCGCCGTGAGTAAAGCGCGGAGGGGCGTATAGTTTGGAGGACTCACCACCCCAGCGTCTCACTTAAGATCCCAAACGAGAGGGGATTCGAACACCTCCACTTCGTGAGGGAAAGAGAGCCCAACCCATCACGGCCACCAAGGCGGCGGTTGGAGCTTTATCATTTATTTATTTTTGGTGATCTAGGAAATCCCGAAAGCTGACAGCCGGCGGATAGAATCTAGGGGCAACATGAGGAAACCACCACCCCATGCCACCGGTAAGTCACCAAGTGGCCCACCAGCCTCCCTGCAATGTAGGGGTTTCGAACTCGAGACCTCCCGTTTGGAAGTCTGAAACCTACCCAGCAGAACCACCACAATCGATGGTGGGTTAGAGCTTATTAATTCGTTTGTCACAAGTATATTAATTTATGAATTTTTTTCATAACATAAATCCAATTTAATGGAAATTAACTAATGGTGGATATAGCAATTTTGGGGTTTTCTATTGATTCAACTCCAAAAAAAAATGGGGCCTAGACCCCTCGGTTTTCATTGATTGTCACCCTCCCTCCTAGGTCTACTCGTGCCTGCTTTCTTCAGCTGCTGCCCAACTACTTCGGCTCTCTGTGGTCTGCGGGTTTTGTAGTTGTGGGTTTTCTTCGGTGTTTGGCTGTTGTAGTTTGATCGCTGTGTTGCTTGTACCTTTTTCGGCTCCCTCTCACTCTTCTTGCTCTTAGCTTTTAGAGTGTGAGTTTTGGCGCCTTTCTTTTGTACTTTTGTCCTAAGCTTAATATATTCTTACTCTTACCAAAAAAAAAAAAAAAAAAAACTCCAAAAAAAAAAAAAAATCACCACTCTTAATAGCGCAGTTGGCTTGGGCTCTCTCTCCCTGAAGTTTGAATCTGTCATTAAGGATTCTTACCTGAAGTACTTGTGATGGTGAGTCTTACCGTCACTTCCCTAAAGTTTATTCTCCGGTTGTCGGTTTACGGTTCCCTAGCTTACCAAAAAAAAAAAACTCCAAAAAATTTTCTACCAAAAAGTTAATATATGAAAGATCGAGTCAAATCATTTTGTGACGGAAATATACGAATCGATCAAATAATAGAAGGAAATCATTTATGAAAAGAATACACAAACAAAAAGATTATGCCGACATTGAAAATGGAAGAACATTTCGACGTTAGGGCTCTACTCATTTTGCGGCAAATGAATGATTTGAAAAATATTTTTTCCATAAAAATGATTGTTTAAAATAATTAATCAGTGAAAGACATTTTCATTATCGATAACAAATTATATGTATATATTTTTGTAGATGATAAAAATATATTTTGTCTGTTCAATTTGTACTTGATACGAACAATTAATTTTAGGAAAACGGTCTTTCGAAGTATTCAATTTTCGCAAAAATTCGGATAACCGAAATATTTGGGAGATAAAACATAATTATGAAATCTTAAAAGAAGGTTATTTCATGGCAAAAAAATCTTTAAATTTGGATACCGAAATATTTGGGGGATAAAACATAATTATGAGTTCACGCATTTGTCCATGTATTAATATTTGCAAAACAGTCATTAAGAATATTCTAAGTAGAGGTGTGCAAAAGAATTGGGATCCACCTGGACCACCCGAACCGCCCGGAATCAAACCAAAATCACTCGAAACCGATGGTTCTTGAGGGAACCGATTGGTTCCCAGTTTTCCATGGGTGGATTTGTCCACCCACCCACCCGATTTGGCGATTAATTTTTAATATTTAAAAAAAAATTAAAATTACTAATTAACAAACCCTCGATATAGTTGTTGACTCTCTCTCTCTCTCTCTCTCTTCCCTTGATCGCCATTCCATCGACGAAGCTACAGCAATCTCTGCGGGTCTCTCTCTCTCTTCCCGATTGCCATTCCGATTTCATCAACGGAGCTACAACGATCTTTGCGGGGATTGGCTTCACCGCATTGCGCTCCTGCCTGACGAATCTCACTTGCCGTTCGGCAATTCGCACCGGCTCTATAAGTGTCCTCCCAATCTCGCGACTTTCCTTCTTCTTTTTTTTCCTTTCGTCTCCTTGTTTGAGGTTCATTGCGCGAGGAATTCAATCTCTCACCGCCATTAGAATTCACCGACAACTTGTAGAATTTCGGTAGAATTCTGTGCTCGGTTCTTAAGTTGCTGCCCCTCCACCAATTCCATGGACCACACCGGTGGTCCGGTTCCTTGGTGGATCCATGCAATAAACAGATGGATCCCGGTTCCAATTTTTCGGAATCGGTTCTTAGCGGGCGGTTCTCAATCCTTAGTGAGGGGTTCTCGGTTCTAGGTTGGGAACCGCCCACTAGGACCATGCACATCCCTAATTCTAAGGAAGAAAAATTAATTTTTTTTAAGAGAAGGAAGAAAAATTAATTGAGATCCCTTGAAATAGGAGGTTCTCATTTCTTTATATAATAATTTGTAAATTCACGCTATTTTCATCCTCAAATAGCTTTACACGCACCATAAATTTTGAACCGTCTAAATTTGCCCTCATTGGAGCTAATTTATGGTGAGATTGATCAAAGAGGAAAATTACATCTTTAATGTAGATCTATGAATTGCTGATAATGTAGATCTATGAATTAATGATCTTTATCAACCTTTGGCAAACAATTGTGTCTTCTTCTTAAAGTTTACATGTTCATTCGTTTTTAACGAGACTAATCTAAGACTCAAGTATTTTAATAAATATGTAACTAGCAAATCGTATTTCGACTTTCTGGTATTTGGATAACAGAAAACCAATTGATTTACACAAAATGGTTTCCATAAATTGAAAACAATAAGTTTAGATTAGTGTGAAACGATTTACCTTTTTATTAAGAAGAAAAACAATTTTCCAAAACCACCAAACAATTATTTTTCTTAAAAATAATCTTCATTTTTAATAATTTTTTTGGAGAGCAAGAACCCTATAAGTGCTGATACTTTCATATGGCGCTTACTTGAGTGCGCCATTTTCGATTTGCCTTGTCAAAAAAGTTGAGGTGGTCACTAGTCTGTCTAATGTGCCAATTATTCTTATGTTAATTCTTCGGTGAAATAAATGTAATCCAAAACACCAACTACCTCCAACTCCAATCAAATGGTTCGCCCAACGCTCACCACATCTTGAAGACGTGCTTGAGGAAGCGCAAGTTACGATGAAGTTCTTAGTTGCAGATACTCCAGTGATAGCTACTGCTTGGAAGGTTTAATCTTAAATGTCGCGATGTCTTAATTTAGTTGTCTGAAAAGTTCTGTCGCATCTTCTTGATATTCGGGGGGGCATTTTCCAAGAATAGATGCTGAGAATCAAATCAATTTATGTATTTTATAGGAGATTTAAGGAGGGACGTAACCCAAAAAAAAAAAAAAAAAAATCTCCAATGAAGCATCAAATATGAAACTAGTAATGAGCGTTACTTAGGGGTTATTGCCCTCGACGAATTTATGTGTAATTTCGATGATAAGAATACTTAAGGGCTTCAAATATGTCACACGGCAAAAATTCTGATTTTGTAATTTTGAGTGATTATTTAAGTTGGCATTTAGATCAAATCAAATTAACATCTATTACAATTTAGCTCGCTGGATAACTCGAATAATAAGCTTATATCCATACGCTTGTCAAGGAAATCATGCCCAAAAATCGGTTCACGATTCTTGTCACTTCACCTTAAACTACTCTTAGCAAAGATAAAGGTTTTGGATTCGTTCAAGAGAGAGGAAATTGTTGACATCGAAGATCAAGGGATCGACAGGCATCTTGCCATGGGAAGGCAAAGGCATCGAGCTCAGGCTCCTAGCCGGTCCAAATATAAATAAGGCGATTCTTGAAATTTCAGAAACTTTTCAATTGTAAATTTTCCAAGTCGTATCGCACTGAAACGGATTGAATTTTCAAATATTCGCTTAATTCTCTAAAGAAACTTTTTATTTTCACTGTATTTTTACATGCAGCATTTGCTAGTGACTATATTATATCACATCTTCTCATTTTCGTTTCTCTCCGTCTTTCTTTGCCAGGACACGCCTCAGCTCCAAGTTCACGCGGAAGGGGTAAGATCTCCAATTCATTATTGTCGAAAAATGCAGTCATTTCATTTCGATCTGTCCAACCACATGTCGTGCTTTCGCTAGTTCCTATGATGGCGGTTTCGGTTCTGTGTCGAGTGTGCCGTAATCGCTGTCAGCTCTGCTTGCCTAAGGCTCGTGATGCTGTTGATCAATGTACGTACTGCGATGGCTTGTCTAGACGTTTCAGATCTCTTGCTTTCGCTCATTTGTGAATGTTCTGATGGTGGGTGCCTCGCGAGAGCCATCAAAATCCAAACTTTTCCGGTTGGTAGAAGCTCTTTCTGTTATTTTCTTAACGCCCGGTTCTGTGGAGGCGTCTTGCTGATATTCGATGATCAGTTTCAGCCTCATTGAAGAACACAAAAAACGAAAGAAAGACAAACCCGGTTTTTGTGTGAGTTTTCTTCTTAGTGTATTGAAGTGTTAAGGTCGTATAATCTTGTGTCTCTTCAATGTCTTCTCTTGGCGTGTTAAGCACTGCATAATTTGCATTTCCTTGCTGGTCGATGTTTAGCTCACCTGAAACTAGTGCAGAGAGATATAAATAACACCGTTGCCTATAGAGAGCCAAAGCGAAAAATGGGAAGGTCTAATTGTTGGATTCCTAAAGCATAAATTTATTTAGTACTGACGAGCTGTTACGTTAAATATGCTCCTCGGCGTTTTTGTTCAGCCACCGCTGTCGATCATCACCCTCCTAAGGGAGGAGAAAGATCCATGAAGATAACATTCCAGCGAGGTGAGTCGACGCTGTTTTCTCTTGAGCCTATTACATTGTCTCGCCGTTTCGTCTGTTGTTTTTCTTCTTTATTGACTGTTGTATTTGTTTGCAGGAATGGCCTTTGGTGCCGGTCTTGCAATTGCTCTCAGATTCGTCAATGGTGTGTATGAGGCAGCTAAAGATAGTCAAAACCTTTAATTGAAGAGTTAGTGACATGTACCGTCTCCCGCAACTTCGATGTGTGTCGCTGAAGATGTCTCTTTGATCTTTTTAAGAACAAACCCTAATCGGATGATCAATGGCCTATGCAGGGGGCCAACGCACGTAGTTGAGTGCTGCCAATAAGGAAAACTTCGAACCTAGGTATGTCATTGTCATCCGCAATTACCGTGTCAAAGCAATGCGCAACTGTTTTAGTCGCATTGCTTTCTTGTTTGCATCAGCACAGCGCGGTGAGATGCTTGAATCTATCCACTCCCAACCGGCTCTTCCCATTGTAATTGGCTTTGCACTGACACGGATCGACGGTTCTCGTATGTGGATTTCCTGCTGATGTCAACGTGGTCCGCTCCGATTTTTGCGGTGCTTGGGAAACTCATGAGAGCGGCATCAGGGAACGCCAGCCTCATACGGACACGCCGCAGAAATGTCACGTGACATTGGGCACTGTGTCAAGTGTAGGGCGACAATTGATGAGGTTGGAAGTTCTCATCTTTTGCTAGAGCTAGTTATCATCAATAAGATTGCATGCAACCGAATAAGTTGTAAGATTGCATGCAACCAAATAAGTTGTTTATGATAGTAGCGTAGGTCCTAAGCAGGACCTTAAAATGCTCGACCACTAGGAAAGTCTTGGTAGAGGCCAGGTTGGGCCTCGAAAAATATTCCAACCCCATTGCTCCTCCCGTCCACAATCCCTTTCGGGAGGTAAGGGGGCAGCTTGGATTCCCGCGACGCCTTCCCCCTGAAGAGATGGTGAGATTCTCTTTGCTCAGGTTAGTGTTAGTTGTTACAGATAGTTACTGAGTAACTTGACCGGCAATGACATGTGCATTGCACGTGATGGCCCCTCCGTTCCCCTAATTTATGTGAAGTTTTGTACTTCTTCTCTTCTAAAGAAAAACAAGAAAAAAAATATATGAATTAGCCAAATATCAAAAAAGAAAAGAAAAAAGAAGCAATAAGAAGACATGTCAAGTCAGTTTAGACGCCAGCTCTTTGACCCAAGCAGTGACCTAACCAACCTCATCAAGCACAACACACTTCCCTCCTCTCTCTCTCCTTCCTCTCCATCTTCTTTTCTCTCAGTCCCTCTGCAACAACAAACTTAGAAAAACGCATCCCCCGAAGTCCATGCAAAACGTGGAGCGATCTCGAATTCTGTCACCCACCACAATTTCGTAGTCGGGAATGCAGTTCTTTTTGCTCGGTTCGAGCACCTTTTCTCATGGTGGTTCCAGCTCGTTAGGTTAAACAATGCAGTATGAATCTTATTTGACCTCAAGCGCAGAACTGATAGTCAAAAGGTCAGGAAAGTACAATAAACATACCCTCATCCATTTAGTAACCCATATTACAACTCTCAACAGTCATCAAGATTTACATGCATGGACATAAGGGATCGAGACAGTAAAGAGGCGAAAAACACCTCGTCTCCAGCCAGTATAAAGTCTCTGGAATCAAACCATGCAACTGGTACTCGAAAATCACTGAGTGAGCAGCTTTGAGTCGCATGCGACGATCTTAACCCGACTGACATTTTCCTGAGACTCCTCATTCTTAAAGACAGCATCCTGTAGAATGAATGTCCACACGTTGTCGCAGAACCGGTATGTGTGCAGATGTCCCTGAACCAAAACATGAGAGAAGTTCGAAAAAGATGTCAATTTTCTTCTCACAGTGCTCACAGTCTGAAACTAAATAGATGGTTTGAATGCATAGGTTCAGAACACACATATCAGCTAACAAGATACAATTCTCCTTCCTAGAAGACTAGAAGCTCTGTGCAGATCTCAACAATCTCACAGCACTCTCAGATATTGCTCAACTTAAGTGATGAAACGATGACAAATCTCCTATGAGTCTTATATTCATTGGGAGGCAATATTTGATGCATTAGGGCAAGCACTGGTGTCCTTGGCTGCAGTCATCCCATAAGTCACCCGACCAAGATCATTCAAAGTTCAAAAATTCCGTCTAGATCAATCCAGTTGTGCTATAACGAAATGAGCCAAACCTAGGGGCAAATACTTTCACCGAACCAGAGGAGTCCATACATAGAAAATAACACATAACTTGCAAATTACATGCAATCTGCAATTCATGCATAAGCCTTGTAGATGTCGAAATGTCACAAACGGTATGGGTTTTTAGCCCCAAAGAAACACAAGAGGTCTAATTTTCAATAAGTTACATTCCTTTTTAAGTTACCTAAACAGGACCGGCTGTTGATCGTTAATGCATATTTAATAAGATTCAGTATGCGATTAACATATCGGCTCGTTATGGCATCTTAAGATGAAATAAACAGATCTCTGTACAATCAGCAAATCCCTGAATACCTAGTACAACCTATGCCTATGCATATCTCTGCGCACGCGCGTGGAGAAAATACCATGACAATGACAATACCATTATAGTAAATGCCATACGAGCAACTAATTGAGCACATACCATTCAGCTATTGATAAAAGAAAAAAAAAACTATGACGACACAAGCCATGCACTCCTCCTGCAAAGCATCACCTACCAGGATGTACGAAGCCAACCAACACGTATCATCAAGGCAAAAAATTGAAAGAAACCCGCACGAGAAACAATCATCTAACAATCTGCCAGAATTACTCGAGGACAGTTCCACCATAAGAAACCTACTCCCGCCAGTCCGCCTTTTCAGATGACAATCAAGGCGATCAACGAACAGCACAGCTCGAAATCACCACTGAACACGACAGAGGCACGACGAGAAGAGGACTTTTTACCTTGATAGTGACCTTGCTCTTGACCTGGGTCTCCAGCGCCTCGGTCATTGACTGAAACGCACGGTCGTCAGCTCTCAACACGAAACAGACAAACGCAAATTCGAATTCAAAACACGAAAAAAACACCGGCAAGAAACGGAGATTCGAATCCAGATCCGGACCTTATCGAACTGGACGAGGACTTGGATGGCGAGCTCGGGGCTGAGGGTGCCGTTGGAGACCATCTCGTCCAAGGTCTCCGTCAGGCACATCCCGATCGTCGACCTCCGGTAAAGCTCGAACGTCGCCATTTCCACCCCCTTCGATCCGCCCGATCTGCGCCCCAAATTGAAAAACCCCCCCAACCGAAATCGATTCGATTCAAGAATTCCACCACCCAAGATGAAAAAAACGAACCGTTCGATACGGAGAAGAAGAGAGAGAGATAGAGAGAGTACGAACCGCGCGCAGAGAGAGAAGACAGTGAGCGGACGCTTCTGCTGGAGAGCTCCTCCTCTGCTCGTCAATGGGGGTTAGAGAGAGAAAGAGAGTAGGGAGGGTAGAGAGGGAGAGAGAATTGGGGCTTTTTATACCTAGATTCAAAGCGGAGCGGCATATATAGCAGGTGGACGGGATGAGGAGCGAATTGACCGGGATGCCCTCCGCGGGCTCGAGCCCCGATCTTAAATGGGCCTACGGCCTGATCCCAAGGCCCATTGGACTTCACCCCGGGAAATGCTCATCTGGATCCGGCCCGGTTCTGGCCCACGGATGCTCGACGAGGAGGAGCGACGTGGCGACCGACGACCGCCACGTGCACGGACGCCGCGCTGACGTGGAAGGCCCTAAGGAAAACCCCACGCAAGAGCAAGAGCAAGAGCAAGAGCAAGAGAGGCTCGAGACGCGTGAAGCATAACTTTCTGGCTCTTCTCTACCTGATCTCGCTTCGCTGCGTTGCACCCATGGACGAGATCGTCAGCTCATCGCCGCCGCAGTCGCCGCCGCCGCCGCCTCCTCGCAACGCCGCCCCCACTGCCGGCGCCGGCGGCCGCGCTACCTCCACCGGAAGCGGGAGCGGCCACCGGGGGACGACGCCGCCGCCGTCGGAGTCGGCGATGTCGCGCGCGAAGAAGGAGTGCCTGTCATTCGCCGTGTCGGTGCAGGAAGGCCTTCGCTACGTCAAGGCTCTGCTTCTCGGCCAGGTAATGAGATCATCTCCGAAACCCGGAAATTCAAGAACCGAAATTCGATCGTGAAGTATATATATATACATGACATGCGGAAGTTGCCGTCGCGTCTCGTGGTGGCAGGCGAAGAAGATGAGGGCGAGGAACGAGAGGGAAGCGACGGAGGCCGACTTGCGGACGGCGAAGATGCAGGTGGACGCGGCGGACGCCGCCGAGGACGCCAAGAAGCGGATTCACGACAAAGCCGCTTGATTCCTTTGATAAAAAATGAAGGGATTAGTGAGTTGATTGAGTTTTTTTTTTTTTTTTTTTCTTCTTGGGTTTTTAATTTCTAATGATAGCCGCTAGGCATTTTCGGTTTTATAAGGTAGATGCCATTAGGCAAAGTTTATGCTAATAATCAATGTGTTTCCTTTGGTGGTAAAGAACGCTGATGTCTCCTGGGGCATCGTTGGTTTAAGAAAAATGGAAAATTTCCATACTTCGACCAAAGGGAAGCAAATTTGCACAAATCAACCCATTATTCGATATGCATAGACCCATCAAACGAATGAGTGGGGTGGAAAATGCTCCGGTCCAAATTCATTCTTTTACTCTGTTTTAACCTATTTTTACGTAAAATAAATTTAATAATTCATATTCGACTGATTACATATTCAACATTATCTATATTATTAAAATATTTTCATATTTAAATACATAAAATCATAGAGGTGAATTAAATCAAAATAAGTTGTGAAGTTATATAATACTCATATCCACTTATTTATTGAATATAAATTATTCATATAACAGTTCAGTTCGTCAAATATAAGTTAAACATGAGTTTATAACTCATTTGACGTATCTAAATATGCACATTATTGTCAAGCACATAGGAATTTCAGAAGCAGGTCCAAGATTTAGCATCCTTCTTGTCATTAGGAGATGGCGGGCCTTCGAAACGGATGTAGTCGTACATGACTCCTTGGAGAGGACTCGTGCACATGGTTTGGGAGAGGAACACGGTGTTGTCCCCAGACAACGAGCTGAGCTCCGGGCACGTCGACGACGTACGAGCGATAGAGCCCGTGGATTCCGTGCCGGGCAATAGTGTTGTCGTGCCCAATCACACCGCTCGAAAACAGAGGAGGATTTGCTTGTGGGCTATTGACTCGAACCTAGAAACATTGGAAAAAGAACGAGGCACGGATTCAATGACACACCAGAAACGAACTGAAATCACAAGAGCGGGTGAAATTCTAAGAAGTTGGACGTATGCCAGTACTTCCAGTTGTGCCACATTGGCCGTGGCCAGTGCCAAACGCAGCTTGTAAGTCTCGGACGGACGAACACCGTCGAGTTTGAACTTGATTTGCCATGTCGTTCCTTTGTACGTGCTATCGTTGATCTTCCTGTAACTCGAATTCGATTATATACGAACAGCCAAGGTTAAGGTGACATAATAAAAGAGATGCGTACCTGGGAACCTGTGCAAAGAACCAATCTTTTCTATAATCACTCGCACCGACCGTATAGATCAAGTCATTATCAGGATACAGTTCGGTGTACCTTTCCCATAATCCATATTGCCTAAACCTGCAGACCAAAAGCGAAATTAGCTTCCTCTATGTTAAGCGACATGATCAGCCGAGTGGTCGAATGTCGAATTGGACACGACCTCGATCTTCCATCGACACTACAATGTCTTCCCCCCTTGAAGTGATCATGAAGGTTACCCGCAGGTTTTGGGGATGGAATTTCATTCGATGTACATGAACAAGATAGTTCAAATTATAGAAACAAAAGATTATACAGTCAAGTCTTGAGAGCTTTACTTGTCAGGATGATTAAGATAGAGCCTGTTGATGTACTTCGGATTCGGGTCGGGCACATAGAATTCCGCTGCGGAGCGATCCGGGACTCCAATCTCCCACAATGTCGGCCCGTTTCTAGGAGGCTCAAACACAAGATCCCCCACATCAACTTGACAACCTGTTGCACATTCCTCAAGGGGGATTAATATATATATATATGGATTTTGGTTCATGCACAATATTCATCTCTCCATGTAAAGTTTGGTAAATTGATTTGCAGTTAGTAAAAATCAATCCTCACCTAATGTTATAGTAATCACTTCGTTATTTCGATAATCTCCGACGTAGCAAGGCACCCACGCATAAATGTTATAGTCACCGGTGCGCACGTTATTGATCGAGAAGTAACCATCCGAGTCGGCTTTCGTCCAAAATTGATAACCCTGAGTATTGGTTTAACAAGAATGTGTAAAAATGGTAATTCTAGCTCCAAAAAGATTGACCAAAAGTAATGGGAAGGATTGATTATATTTTCTTGTTCTCTAATCATTCACCTTGACTTCTGTTTGCCACGACCCGATTTCTCCCGGAGGTGCTAGTCCCACGTACGCCCCGGTGGCAGGGATTAAGGTATTGCTGATGTACGTAAGGAATAATTCACAATTCATTGAAAAGATAGATGCAACTTAACTAATGTCTACCCATTTATTTCGTGAAGAGTTAATGGTTTCGAAAACATTTTCCTAAAATTGAACACTCATATTGTTTACAAGAATGATCGAACAGAAAGTTTTTTCATTATCCATGAAATTATTTAAATATAAATTATTTCAATAATGAAAACATTTTTCATTGAGTAATTAATTCAAGCGATGCAAGCAGACTGTTTTAGGAAAACATATTTCACAAAACCAACAGAGCTTAATTACTTGTCTCGAATCATTAGCCTCCCATTGACGTAACCCCGCTGATCCAAAATCTGGTATTCCGCCGACGCCGGAAAGGCGTAAGGCCAGCCCTGGACTTCGCTCAACATCTGCAACAGGAGTCCCCGGTTTTCTCAGGCGACATTCTGTCCGTCTGTACTCTTGATTTTAAAAGAGCTCTAACACAGTTCACTGAGCTAGTCAATTGATTATCACCTGTTCCTTAGCGTCGTCCCAGAGCTTAAGCGGATTTTCCGACGTGCAGTTGAGGTAGAAAAACACGGGTCCGAAGATCTTCTTCCATGGCTCTCCCGGTGCGAGCTTCAGCACCAGGTCGTCTCCTCCGTAGTGAGCACTCAGGAACATCTGAAACATGGCACGCTCTTGCATGTATGAATTAGGAGAATGCAATGACCCACGGAACAAATGAGAAGTAGGAATTCGCGACGGGAAGTCGTCCACGAGAATCAGAGAGAGAAAAAGAGAGAGATTGACGAACGTACGGCGAGGGTAATGGGGCCGACATGGGAGGTGAGATTCTGTTTGAGAAGTCCGCCGGAGCGGAACTCGTTGCTCGGCGTTATTTGCCAGAACCCCACCGGAGGGTCGGAGCATATCCACCCGTGAACCTGGAGATCTTTGTTCTCGCATGAGTACTGGTACTTGTCATCCACCTGCATTGCAGCCCAAATCACAAACTGAGGAACATCTTCTAATTGGATTTTGATTGTGCTACAACTAAGTAGGGGCGAAGTTGACTATAGTGTCGAGCTCTAATTGGTGAATTAGACGACCAAATCAACCCGCACAATTGGTGATATCTCCGTACATTTAAAGCATTGACATACAAAAGAGAAGGGGGGAGAGAGAAGGGCTAGAACTCGACATGAACGTGTGAATTGTGTTAGAAAAGTCACATATAAAAAAAACTTGTATAATGTGGAGTGATCATCTTAATTTACTTATAACTTATTGACGTAAACTTTTGAGTGAAAATAAATCCAACTAAATATCGTAATATGTCCATAACTTAGGACTCCTAATACGTATTGGTGTTTGATGAAAATATCAACTTGGGCTGCTTAAACTGTCATATGGTATAGTGGCAAGCTCTTGCATACCTACGGCACCACCAGATAGCTGCAACACCTCCTTACAACTGAGAGAGAGAGAGAGAGAGAGAGAGAGAGAGAGAGAGTACCTCGCCTTTGAACTCTGGTTCGACGGGATTGACAAGAAGAACGGCTTCAGGAGTGGCCAAGGGCTGTCCTCTCTGAGGCGACCGATCGTCGGGAAGGGGCATACGTCTCTGCCTATTATCTGCCACCGCCATGTACGTAAACCTATCCATGTAATCACCAATACCACAACAACCCATCATATTAATTAACAATTGAGAACAAAAATGGGGAGAGAGGGGAAAAAAGTTCTCATTCTCATCAACTAAGATAGATGTCACGCAGCAGTTGGCATAGCCATAACGTGTGCACTAACTTATCCTTTCTGAGCTTGAAGACAATCCTGGTTTGGGGAAGGTTGAAAGCAGGCCAATCCCCGGAGTGCTCGTAGATTCCATAGGAGTAGAATCCTGAGCAATTCCGAAGCATGACGAACCTGAAAAATACCTGAAGGAAAGTCAAATCTTTTTTCCCTCAATCATTGCTTGTCTTTTTATACGCTTTACGACATGAAACTTGAAATAAAATCACACCTTTTGTCGATGTTGAGGGGAACCATCTGGCCCGCCATGGAGGAATCCCACATCCTCGTGAACGAGATCTCCACTTGCTCCTCGTTCTCCACTATCACGTTGAACTTCGTTGCATTCATTCTGCACCACCAAAGCCACAGAAGCATTAGATGGATAATATGTAGAAAACATATATCTTTGAATTGAATGTATTACTTTCACCGATCGAAAAATAAAGATGCATGACCAATCTAATACATCCCATAATGAGATCAAGATATGGGCTAAAATCATTTCCGAACGGGGTTGGAATTCATTACATTATGTGACGGCGGAAAAAAGTATTAACTATAAATACTACTCCCTCCTTCAATGACGAGAAAAACTCATTTTAAGCAAGTTCTAAACTCATGAAATGCCCAACCATCTGTCGGCTATGTTGGCTGAATATGAAATTGTTGTCACCGGCGGCATGAGATGTGGAATTTTTACCGTGCTCGTAATTTACATAGAAGTCTACTGTTTAACCACTCATCTAACTCCATCAGGTTCGGTGTATTACTTTTTTAAGAAAATATAAAAAAATCGAAATGATTAGGATATACTCAAAACTTAGGCCAATGCTCGAGTATTTCATTGATCAATTTGATCACGAAAGCTTGTTGATGCTAATGAAAATGAGTCATAATCTCGCAATAATAAAACACAAAATTCCATCTCTCCTAAATAGATCCAACCTTCGTAACCTACAACTTCTGTCATAGATTTTGAAATTTTTTTGTTCTTTGTGTTTGATAGAACGATCGGAATGATGATGAGGCTTACCTATCATCGTTACCGGTCGTGCCGGCACTACCTGCTTTGCTCCACACGAGGTCCCAATACCTGCGACGAACCATAAGTTTGAAAATCAAGCATAATTTCAAGACCAGATTGATTCAACTAATCTGTCGACGCACCCTCTGTCCCATTCCTCGTTAAGAACTTCGAGCAAATTGCTGATGCCGTTGTATTTGATCCCGGTGACGAATCCCTCCGGTTTCGCTATTGTCACCTGGACCATGCCATTATCCATCACCACCTGCGCCACGTCCATGCACGTCCGCACGACATCAGCTAGATATAAACTCCACGATTCAATGTCCCAACCTTAAAGTCGAGATCGTATGTAAAATGCTTTTCTAGGTAAGGTCTAAAATTGAATGCAAGAATCGAGTGGTCCGAGGTAAATCTCGTTTCTATGGTGGGGATCGGTAAAAACTCGGTCATCTTTCTATGTAAGGTTTGAAATTTGCAAAGTCGCGAGTAGAGCCGGGACGAGGAGCTTTAAGGCTCCGTGTCTAACCGGCCCGTTGATCAAGTTTAACGTACTATATGAACACGGCTATTTTCTCCCGGACAAGATGGAATCTCCGACGTGAACTCCGACTAAAGGTGCCAAGAAGATAACATGTCTAGATTTGCATGCACCTAGAAAGAAGTGTGTATAACGATCAAGAAAACCAAGGACTCACTTGCTTATCCTGAACATTCAATTGCACCCTCAGAGACGGCGCAGTATAACCATCACTTCCCATTTTGCCACCTTCTTGAGCAACAGAAGCATTCTGGTTCTCCGTCATTGCTCTAATCATGTGGAACGAGGAAATGTATATGAAAATTATCTTGCGCTTGCGCGCCGGTTTCCGCAGATGATCTCTAGTAGCATGATGTAAGAGATACCACAAGCTCGCGAGGGCCTTCCCGGGGTTATAAGAGTGACGTCTTTTAGCTTTGCTTTCTTGAACTAAAAAGCAAGCAATGCTTTTTCGCAGACTCAACTTTTATTTACTTCACTCGGTCGCCACCGCCGTTTGGTGGGTTTGCGAAATTGAGGCGTGCAAGGATAGACATCTGTATAGATGCAAAATCCGGAGAATATCGTGGCTTATTCCACGTTTATATCATTAGATTGCTCGTATTGGAGGACTTAAGTTCTTGCAAAAGAACTGTATAATTGCACGGAAAGGAAACCTCGACATGGGTTAGATACACGTCGCAACTTTGATGCCGTCTTTGTAATGAGTTTTGACGGTTTCCTCTACCTTGATCTTTTTATTTCGTTACTGAAATCTCCTGGTTATCGGAACCATCTTAAGCTTTTAAGCACTCGTCCAACACAATGCCGACACAAGAATTGTAGAGTTGACAAGATGTACTTCGCAATGGAGGCCCTGGCCCTCTATCATCACGGCTGCAATTTCCACATCAACAAGAAAATACGGTGTGAATTTATGACAGCAAGTCTTGCAGATGGGGCATCACCTGACTGCTCGTATGCATTTGGCATGGTCTAAACCCTTAACTACTCCAAATTTGGTCTTTGAAACTCAAAAGTATCGGATTATAGTGCCCAAACAGCATGGACGACTTATGTTCTCGACATCAACAAGGATACATAAAGCCATAATTGCTTCAATCTCGAGCTTAATACAGATATAGTAATAGTAGACTAAAGGATAACTTGCAGGTTTTAAGGACGCAATCCTTAAGAAAACTTAGCTGCTAAGAGTTGATTTTGATGTGATTGGAGGAAAAGATATGGTCTCTCTCTCTCTCTCTCTCTCTGTGATCTTGACATGCTGCATTATCGTTGGCCATGGAGTGCTTGGAGAAGCCTCAGCGAGCTCTATAACTCCAGTGATTAACTTTGAAGTTAATTAAAGTGAAATAACCATGAATCACATGCATTAATTCATGCAGGAACTAATAGTTGGCTACTGAATGTGGCCAATATCTGTATAGCTATTAAAAATTTCGCCCCAGTAACGAACTTCACATGAATTTTCAACCTTTGTTGTACAATGAGTCCGTTCGAGGGGACCGGGATGGCTTTGTTTCGTTCATCATAGACTGAATCTCAAACTGTGATCAAGACAATCCATTGAATTAGATGCTGTCCATGTAGTAATTTCTCACCGACAATGGAGGTACATATGGATGAATTGTTGCAAGGTCATCATTGAATGATTAGCAAAAAAATCATGACCATCTTATTTATGCTATCTAGAAAGAAAGACTGTGTTGACGGATCTAAATGTAAGGAAAAGAACTAAAATCTGTTCGTAGAATTGGAAGGTGGAGGTCCCTCGAGGCGAATGTAGTCATACATCATCCCCTGAAAAGGGCTTATGCTTCCTCTTTGTGTGAGGAAGACGGTGTTCTCGCCCTTGATCAGTTCGGTGCCTGGCACGTCGATGGAGAACAACCAATAGAGCCCATGAATGCCATGTCTCGCAATAGTGTTGTCCCTCCCGATCACACCACTTGAGAATAAAGGAGAGCTTGCATTTGCATCATTGAACCGTACCTTTAAGAAGAGAACATTATGAATAGAAGTACTAGTGGACTACAATGGAGCATCTCTTTAAATTGAGGCTGATTAAAATTCAGTAGGGCTAAGCAGCATACCTGCAGCTCGGAAATGTGAGCAGTCGCAAGAGCCAATTGCAATTTATAGGTTCCAGCATGATCGATGCTGTAAATTGTGAACTTGATTTGCCAAGTAGTTCCGTTATACGTTTTATTGCCAGTTTCTCTGTGACACAGGATAATGTTCAGCTGATGAGTTACGTTAGGCACAGAAAGCTTTTACTTCATAATCAGATGAACCACATGGGATTTTTTGGAAAAGAAAGTCTTAACAGCAGTTGTTTTTGTCTGTTTCTTTCACTTTGAATTAGGTTCACCAAATGATTTTGCATTCCAAGAAAAAGCATGCCACGTTCCAGGGCTGCTATTATAAGATGTTCACTGCGTTATCGTTCATGCATCTTGAAATTCCCATGAATGCAAAAATAAAGAATGAAGACTGATTATGAAACTAAAACCTGGTAACTTGAGCAAAGAACCAATCCTTCCTGTAGTCGCTTGTCCCAACTGTGTAAATCAAATCTTCATCTGGATATAACTCTGTATACTTTTCCCACAGTCCGTACTGTCTAAACCTGGGCGATGGTAAATCAAATGTTGGCTCTCCTAGGCCAAGAAAGGGCAGAGAGAGAGAGAGATCATATGGTTGAAACATGACTCACCTATCAGGATGATTGATATAGAGTGGGTTAATGTATTGAGGGTCAGGATCTGGAATGTAATACTCTGAAGCAGTACGGTCAGGAGTGCCTATTTCCCACAGCGTTGGGCCACTTCTTGGAGGCTCATACACAAGTTCACCCACGTTGATATGAGAAGCTGTCATCGACATGTGTTAATCCATGTTAGTTGTTCAAGAACAGAGGAAACTGCCAGTCTATCCAAACAAGAAAGCATATACCTGCAGATATCGTAATGTTGTTCTCATATTTGTAGTCTCCAATGAAACCTGAAACCCAAGCATAGAGATTGTACTGGCCGGGAATAATACCGCTGATGGAGAAATTTCCCTCTTCATCTGCTCTGGTCCAAAATTGATAGCCCTAGTAAGGAGAGATTTGTTATGTAGCGAGAATTCTCTGTATTTTCATTCTTCATTAGTCACTAAGAAGGACTTGCATTAACAAAAACAGATCCAGCGCTCGCAAAAACTCCAGAACAGCTTGACATAGCCCTGGTAGGCGCCTGCATATACTGAAATTAAAAATTACCTTGGTTTCTCTTTGCCATGATCCAGCGTCTCCAGGCGGTGCCAAGCCCACATAAGCACCATATGCCGTTACGCGTTCCTCGCTCATATATCTGGACATCATCGATTCATTAGTTGACCAGATGCGCATAGAGAAAATGGGCACCATCTAAGCATTCTGAGTGCATTTGGCATGAAGGTAAGAGAAGTACCCACCTGTCTAGCACAAGTAGTCGACCAGTCACATTGCCCCTTTGACTGGGCTGGACATAATCCTCTGAAGCCGGGAACTTGTACGGCCAGCTTTCGGCTTCAACGATTGACTAACGAAAAAATCAAGTTAAACCATGCGCACAGGAAGATTGGACAATGTTTGATAAGTTAGTGCATCAAGGTATTCATGCAAAACCTGCTCTTTTGCATCCATCCAAAGAGAGCGCGGGTCTTCTCCATCCAACATAGAGTTAAGGTAGACAAAAACCGGGCCGAAGACTTTCTTCCACGGCTCGTTCGGTCCAAACTTCATTGTCAGGTCGACCCCAGAGTAATGAGCAGTCACAAAAACCTTAGGGATTCCAATTTGAGAAAGCAATGAGTGATTGGTAGATTCGTTCATTGTACTTTGTCACCAAGCAAAGAGAATTAAGAATGTAACTTTGGAGTGATCAATTGAAGCTCCAACTAAGAGCATTAGTGCCATCTAGGTGAGAGAAACCGATATTACTTCTTCTAATATCTTAGATTAAGAGGAGAGTTATTTACATTGAGGGATGTCGGGCCGACATGAGATGTTAGAAACTGCTTCACGGGTCCGCCACTGCGGAACTCATAGCTCGGTGTGATTTGCCAGACCCCGATGGGCGGATCTGTGCTGATCCAACCATGGACCTGGATGTCTTTGCCTTCACATGAGTACTCATATTTATCATCCACCTGCAACGACCAACAATAAGCTCTCAAATAATCATCATTCCCGGTGATCTTCATTTCTGATTCCAGAATTTGATCCTTTAATAAGTAAAACGAATGTCAGATCAGAAGAAACTACCTCTCCTGTAAACTCTGGTTCCACTGGATTAATGAGCCGAACCGCCTCAGGATAGGCCAGGACTTGCCCTCTGTCTGGCAATCTATCATCTGGAAGGGGCATATGTCTTTGCCTGTTAGCTGCTATCGCCATATAACGAAACCTAGGCACATCACAAAACACATTAAAAAATTTGTTCAATCTGTTGAACTCCTCCACCACCAGGTCCAGATTCTTCATTTCGAGTACTTTCGATTTTTCAAAAAATGTTTGGGAAATGAACCTTTTTGATATAATTTAGAGGCAGCAGAAACATACTTGTCCTCTCTCAGCTTGAGCACAGTCCTTGTGTTACTAATGGTGAAAGTAGGCCATTCTGCTAAGTGTTCGTAAATTGCATACGTGTAGAAGCCTGAAGATCCACGGAGCATCACATACCTAAAAGATTGCCATTAATATTATCACCACCAGACGTGTAGCTTTCCCCACAAACGCAACATGCTAACATTAGAAGGAGACGGCATACCTCTTGTCTATATTTAATGGAACTACCTTCCCCTCAAGTGACAAGTTCCACATTCTAGTGAATGAAAGCTCCACTTGCTCATCGTTCTCCACTATAACCTCAAACTTTGTGCCACCAAGCCTGCATAAGTTCAGTTTTACTTGTTACAGAGCAGCAGCAGCAAACATTTATAACTGGAACTTAACATCATGTTTCGACATACATCTTTAGATATGTACTCAAGGGTCACGTGAAATTTACTGACAAAAATTACTTCAGAAGGTCTGAGGTTGAAAATAAAATGTTTTCCTTTTGGTGCATGGACAACTTCAAGAAAGACGTTAAAATGGTAGTGCCAAAAGAATGAGTCATCTGTTGTACCATTAAGAAATGCAGAACTTCGATTTGTCCTGATAAGAATTTATCCTCAGATAAAGGCTTCAAATGATTTATAAACGCTCTAAGGGATCAAGCTGTTGAGTTGCTTATTACATTCACATAGCCTTCATACAATTCAACTGAGTCTTCATTGCAGGCTACAAAGTGACACTGTGGTGCCAGTGTTCATGTCTGATAAAATTAAATGCCACCTGGAACTACGACGGAAGTGAAAGCTTGAGTGCAGAGAAGATGGTAACATAACATACCTATCAAGTTTACCCTTTGTTTTGTTACTTTTCTGAGCACTCCAAACCACATCCCAGTACCTGCACATTCCAGTAGAATAATTCAGATATCTAACCATTGAACAAAAAACAATAGGATTGAGCAAGAAGCAGCAATTCAACTATTTTTGCAAACGCTAACAATGCTCAGGAAAAAGAAAGAGTGGCCTTTCTGAGGTTCTGGTTTGTTGCAGATCGTAGCTGATAACATGACGAGATAGACAAGTATCACTTGGTAAGATTTTCTCTAGAGGATGGTCCATTCACTTTGGCCGTTATCGAGTGTAAGATGACTTGCTTCGATGATCCATGAATTTATTCCTTTACTAATTCTCGCTAAAAAACCTAAGAATTTATCTTAGTGCAGAGAATTTCATTAAGAATAAAATGAACGAGGAATGGCAAGTAAAAACGAAAGAACTCAAGACATCAACAATCGTATACCCTCTGTTAGATTCGCCATTTAGTTCGTTGAGCAAATTGTCGACGCCATTGTACTGTATTCCAGTAACACTTCCCCCGGGATTTGACAAATGGACTTGGAGGATACCATTATCCATAACCACCTGCAGAGCGCCTGATCAGCGTATTGGAGAAGAAAGACCCAGTGGATGGAAAGCAATTTACTTATGCAACGACATGCTTGTGATTCAATCAATCCCAATATTGCTCTATCTTTTGCTGAACAAAAGAATGAATCTCTCTCTCTCTCTCCAGTCGACCCCCTAAGAGGTACTGAACTTCATGACTATTGCTCCAAAGCAGCTTTTTCTATCTACTAATGCCAACTCTAAAAGAACAACATCATCAAAATCTACTTTGGACTAAGACGTCCGTCTGCATGACTTCCATATTCGACCGGGAGAAACACGAAAAGATTCACCACTTCAAAAGTTTACATATTAGCAGAATGCACCCGAATAAAAACGAAAGCGAAATAAAACAGAGATAAAGAACTGAGAGCAAAAGGAAATCCCATACATGTTTATCTCGGACTTGGACTTGGACCCCCCCGGAGGGCGGCGTGGATGGTCCAGGCGCATTAGCCTCATCATCTCCACCACTAGCCTCTCCAACATGTCGCACAACATCAATCTCGGTTCTCCTGACACAGAGACCGTGGAACAGGAATGCAGAGAAAAACATCAAGAAAAGGGCAGTCCTCACGAGACCCATCGTCATTCCCAAAACGTGAGGACAGAATGGAAGTTTTTCCAAAGGTAGGCATACCTGCTCTGGGGGGGTGGGGGGTGAGGAATGTTTTAAGTGGTGCGTGTGATCCGGTTGTAACGAAATCCTCTCGAAAAGGTCACAAACGAGATGACTGCTGTGAGTTTCCTTAAAAAGTAGACAAGGGATTAACTTCCTTTCTTTGCTTCCCTACATCTGCCTTTTCATCTTCCTCTTCTTCCTCTTCTGGTGCTGCTTAATCTCTCTCGTGACTTCGGGTGACCGCGAGATCACGTCCGTATTATTTCTTTCTTGTTTTCGAGGGTCTTTCCTTTTGTTGTCACTTTTTGTTTGGTTCCGGGGTGCGGACAATATTCCGAGGTTGCCCGCCCGTGAAAGGAGTCAAACACGTGACGTGGGGAAAGGTCGATACCGATTAAATTGAAGAATGGGGGAGAAAAAGAGATTAGAAAAAGGGGAATAAGCATGGAGTTGCAAAGGAATCATGTTCGAGTTGAAAAAAAGACTGCACGTTGGTTGCACCTAAAGTCACCAAACGAAATGCACTTTGTCAATTGCGGTTCCCACTCCAACAACCGAACATGGGCAACAGCGAAAGACCGAGAAATTCTTTTTACGCTACGTCTGATAGTCGAGATAAAAATCAGGAAGAAATAAAACTTATCATTAAACATGTTTACCTCATGTCAAAGATAGGATAAAGTTACATATGAGGAAGACGGGATAAAAATGGATATGATTTTTTTTTTATATATATAATATAAAGCTATTTTTCTTAAATAACAAGCTTATTAAATTGAAAAAATTAAAATAATATTTGGATTGATATAAAATAAAAAACTCAAAATAACAAAAAAGAGTAATTGACAATTTTTTATTTACTCCTATTTTTTATATAAATATATTTGAAATTCTTTCTATCCTATAATATATGTTTTGTTTATGTGTGTGTATATGTATGTGTGCGCGTGTGTGTATATATCTATATTTGTTACATATTTTAGATATATTAGTATTATTTAATAAAAATTTATTAAGGTATGATAGAAGGGAATGAAAAAAAGAAAAAAAGAGGAAAATTAATTATAAAATAAGTAAATAAAAATGTAGTAAAAGAACCACAATGTTAAATGAACAAATTTAAACTTGAAACAAATCTTTTTCACTTTGTCTCCTCTTATCCATATCTTTGGTTCTTGTTGAAGTTTCATGACTCGTCGGTAGTTCTTTGTTCATGTCAAACTCTACAAAAATGATGAGAGAGTCGAAATTCCTTCACCTCGGTAGCTCTCCAGTTCATGTTAAAAGTGCACAAAAATTAGTAAAAAATTAGAAATCCATCTTTTCTCTAAATTTGTAATTCATATTAAAGTTTCATGAAAGTGGCAAAAGAGTCAAAGCACTATATATTTTGGAATCACGATGGTTAATAATCATGTTCTCTTTTACTAGATTTGGAGATTGCTTGCTGATCTACCTCATCCTTTATATTTCTCATCATTGTTGAACCTATAGTTTTGTTATTTTCGTTTGTGCATTTGTAATTTCATCAGTAGTAAATCACAAGGGATTTTGACCATATCTATTTGTACATTTTCAAGTTCATTCACATCGATAGGTTGTTCATATCAAACAATGGACAAGATTAGATAAGAAAAATCCAATTTTATTATTGCGATTTACCAAATAATGGATAAGATATATCAAATTTACTGAATTTCTTATCATATCTTATCTAGTCCTACCCTCACTAAAAATCCAGATGACCAAACACAATCTTAAGGAATATGCCATATTCTTCTTCGTTCTCATGAAAATAATATCAAATTTCTTAATCATGTCATGTCTGCATTGTTTTGGTTGTTATTTTCTAACCTTGTGAGGTGATAGTATTGCCTATCTTACGAAATGTTTGGATACATCATTTATTTGCCTACCTTGCGATACGGATAATTGCATAATCAGAATGTATCCACCAATTAAAGAAATAGAGATCTAGACATTAAAAGTTAGGAAATAAAGATGAGGATGATGATTCTTCTTGCTATTTTTGTATTTATACTTACCATGTTCGTGGATGCACTTTCCTCCTATTTCACACGCAATGAAATTATTGGCCTTCATGACCTTTCGTCTTTATGGTGCTTAAGGTTGAGTTTCTTTACTTGACCCATTCCCATAAATTGCAAAAGTGCAAAAATCGATACATTTTCCCCATGTTTGAAAGTATATAGAACCAGGCGGGGTTCGTCCAATACGCCACCCTTCCAACACATGGAAGGGGAGGTGATGGGTTCAAATCCCCCTCCTCGGGAGGGATGAGGTAGGGACGCGTAAGTTTCGAGAGTGGGTTGCGGCTCCCACGCCTGCAAGCAGGGGCAAGCAAGTTTGTAAGTGAGTTATATTCCGAAACCATTTTGGGGGTTCATCCCGTATTACCCTTCCAACATGGAAGGGGGAGGTGAGGGGTTCAAATTCCCACCTCCTCAGGAGGGGATGAGGTAGGAACGCGTAAGTTTCGAGAGTGGGTTGCGACTCCCACGCCCTGCAAGAGCCAGGGCACAAGTTTGTAAGTGAGTGTAGAGTAGGAATAGAGTAGGACTGACAAAAAAAAAGAGTATATTTCTAGAATTCGAAACAAAAAAAGCAAGTATATTTCTAGAATTCCGCAAGTGAAAAATGCAAATCACTATTGATCCTTGTCAGTAAATTTCATGATCCACTACTAATTGAATTTTCATCGGCAACTGCCCGAGTTATCGTCACTTCCCTTAAAGTACTTGATTGTATTAACTCAATTTTATAGACCACTAATATTTGTTTGTGTAATTTACCAATGTATCAAAGTAACTAACATCCATAGGCAATTACCACCCATTATTTTGATCCATTTAACAACTGTCATATGATTGGTTTAAAATTACTAATTATTCCAAACACTTACGAAATACTTATTTGCAAAAGTTCCCATCGAATTTAATGTTCCTCCTACCTTGTACCAAAAATTACCAATATTAATGCGAGCGAACTACCAACTCATCGAATTTAATGTTCCTACCTTGTACCAAAAAAAATACCAATATTAATGCGAGCGAACTACCAACTCTTCGTACTGACCAAAAAAAAAACTACCAACTCTTCGTGAATTGACCTACCAGCTAATTTTGACTTTACTTGCTCTTATTTAATTTGAGTTAGCCACGGTCTATGAAATTGTTAAAAAGTCACTACATAGTTCAACAATTTGTCAATGATGATGTCCGCCCGTTGAAGTAATCAGCTCTTACAACAAACGGATTCTTATGAAAATGCAGAAAATAATTTATTCGGATGCTCTATTTGTAATCACCAGCCCTACCATACCGTCACCGTCAATTTAAACCGTACCGTCAGAGAAATGAAATTTGTCGTAGATCATTCAACTCATCAAGGGAGCTCCAGCTAAAGATTTAAGCAATTCTCACAATTGTTCCTTGGCATAGCCCAAAAAGGAAAAGAGGTCAGCACACAAATATTGCTGAGACCTCCATTAATATCTGATTCTTGGGGCTATGCTAACATCAGGAACATCCAAGTAACTAATGCACATGCACATTGTCCAATATCATTTCTAGATCATGGAGATACCAAAGCATCCACCAAACAAACAACTACCTAAATTTTCTTTTTCCTGATCAACATGTCTGGTGAAGTCGAAATGCACAAACATCCTATCCACAGGGAGAAAATCAACGGGTCAAGATGTAACAGTGGCACCTGGAGGAGCCGGGGTGTACGACATTATTAGATAAACGGTGCTATAGACATGGCAAACACGATGCTCGGGGGTTTCTTCTTTGCTATCTTGCATGCTCAAGCTGGGGGAGCAACGGCCAATTTCCCCACCACAAAAGATTCCTGCCACTGGAACTCCAGGAAAGTTCTCCACAAATGGTGAGCTATCGACATTGAAATCATTGAAAAAAGATTCTCCACGGCCAAAGGAAGAGAAAATGAAACCTCCGAAAACCCAGGGTTTGCCAGCACTCACAACGACATTCCCCATTTTATCAGAGCAATCAGAATCACTCCCCAGATTCAGACTTCTCAGGCACGCTGAGACTTTATGGCATGAGACAAGGGCAGCTGCAGGATCAGAATAGTAAAACTGGAAACTATCTCCACTTTCAATGCCAGACCCCTCAACACGAAGGTATTCAACACCCCTGTCAAAAATTCAAGAATAGTCCTGAATAAAGAGGATAAAATGTAGTTTCACTTGAAAAAGCCCAAGGTGAAGCTTGGGAAGGGTTGTCCAACCAAACAGGCAATAAATTCACAAGTTGCAAAACTTTAACGGCTGGTCATTCACATTCACATGATTGTTGCACGCCTGAAGCAGGCAAAAATTGATGCCATGTTTAAACTTAATTCCAACTGAATAAGTAAAACAATGATAGGTGAAGTCAACATATATCCTAAGCTCACCGGACTTTGAAAACTTCTGACATTTATTTTATGCCATTAAACTGAAAGATGAGATAATAGTCATAATCCCATCAAAAATCTTGAACTTTTCTGTGCGGCACACCAATGGCCAAAACTTTTTTCATCTCAGCAAAATCATCAAACTTGAAATAGTGACCCAGAGTACCTTCCATTAAACTTTCATCCATAATGGCCCTTAAAAATATGATGTGGCGTTGTCCCCGCATGCTGCCACATCCGATTCTCAATTATCATTATGGACATAACTGTGACAGAAAGTATCTTTGGGTCACTAGTACAAGTTTGGGGGTATTGGTGAGACAAACAAAAGTTTAGGGTGTTCGAATAATTAAGAATCAAACCACGTTTCATCTAATAGCTTAAGCTTGTAGAACAGTTAATAGTAGTCCTACAAAATCTCACATTGAATTTTTGCCTCCCCAATTAAATATGTCTACACTTAGTACTAGGCAAAAAAACTAGACTAAGCATGAGGGGCACTGTTGGAATAATGAATTAAACTACATATTCGTCTAACAGCTTAAGCTTTTAGAATAGTTGGTAGTGGCCTCACAAAATCTCACATAGGGTATTGATGTCCTCTACAGAAAACTTCAGGAATATTGGTGAGATTTTCCTTGATATATAATAGGTTAAATATATTTCATCCTAACCCCCCACCACAATGTTATTCTAGCAGCCAAATCCAAATTATAGGAACTGAAATCACTAGAACAGACTCAACTCAGATTCATTTAATTATAAATTACCAAATCACAAATAGAATCTTTATTTGTTATAGTGAAGATCTACTAGAGCCAATATCACTAAGTCAATATTGAGGTATAGACAATGCAAGAAAAGCTCCAAAGATTTAGTTTCAAGTGGAAAGTAGAAAAAGTATGACAAAAAATCAACAAATGATTGCCCTCTGTGTCCAACCTCACACCAAAAAAACCAACCATGGAAATATATAATTCAACATAGAGGCAAGGGTAAAGAACCTTCATAACTCACCCCATCACACCGTGAAATGACAAGAATGACATCAACTTTGCCTTCTCTGCCCCAACTTCATATATCCTTCTTTTAGTTACTCCAATGTACACGTCGGGGTACTCAACACGGTTTTCGAGCTGCCCCATAGTAAAACAGAGGCAATAATAAGATTATTATAAGTTGGTAATAGTGAGTTTTAATCCAGATTATTTAGTAGCTCAAACTTATGCACATGACATGATGTGAAACTTCATAACTAAAAATATGGAGGATAGAAAGATCAAACAACATCAGATCTTTATTTAACTGCCACACATGATAAGTCCATCAAGGTCATTGGTTGTTTGATAAGGGAATTTCAATAAGTAAGCCTTCATATTGCTATTGAAACTCATGACCAGAAACTTCTAAAGGAGCGAATGATGCACAGTTCTGAATTAACACTCACCAGATTAGCCGATACAAGTTTCCCTATTTCCATGATATTCCAATTAAACTACAATTTGTGAAACAGATCTTCCTGGCAAAACATGACCACTGGATTTGATCTCGACCATAAAATGAAGAGGGTCGAATGGATTGCAGAAGGCCTTGAATTTAAGATTCGTCTTCTCATGTAAATGACCACAAAAAATCTCTAACGTGCAGATCAAACTTTTGAACAAATCAAGGAGCTACTCATTCGTGACAACTGTGCAGAAAGTTCTACAGTTCCTTACAGAGTGTTTTAGTCCACTAAGGAAATACATGAGCTTATCATAACCATTTATTCCCAAGACAAACAATCTTTCATGGTCACAACCCTCGAGTGATCTCAGATTCATTAAACTCTTGTGAAATATAATGCTGCGGTTTAAAGCATATTAACACCCTTTTCATATGGAGGATCCATTTAAGTGGAGCAACTCTCAAGTGACTCTCAGAGAATACTTGGCAAAACATGATTCCCTATAGAAATTGGACTAACTCATCCCTCAGATGGACGACTGTGCAGAAGGTTCTTCAGTCCCTCACAAGTGGTTTCAGTCCACTAAGGAAATACAGGAGCTTATCATAACCATTTACCCAAGACAAATGATCTTTCACGGTCACAACCCTCAAGTGACTCTCAGATTCACTAAACTCTTGTGAAATAAAATGCCATGCTTTAAAGCACTTTGACAACCTTTTGATTTGGAGGATCCACATAAGTGGAGCAACTCTCAAATGACTCTCAGAGAATAATTGGTTTAACAAGATTCTCTGTCTAAATTGGACTAAGTCATCCCTCATCATGGAAGGAACACCAGAAAAGGAACTCAAGTTCATGGCTCTGTTACCAAGGATCCGACTTTTAAGTGGACAAACAGGATCTAAGGACAGTACAGCAGTGAGAAGATTAACAAAGGAAACAGGTAGCATTATCAACTGGATGAAACATGAGTGACAAGAAATCATCAATCATTACTCGAAAACTCTGTTAAAAGAGAAGGTGCAAATTTGGGAAGCTCCAAAACTGGGTCAAGCGTTTGAGACTAACATTGACATTATCGGATCTGCAAGTTTTAATGGTAAACTTTGGTCTCATACCTCATCTCTAATGTCATTCAGAATTCCTTCACCATCAAGAATTTCCTCCTGACCTTCTCGCCTAGCAGTGAGCAAAGTACAGCAATCACCAACTTTAACAGAAGCTGCCCTGTGCCTTGGACCTATAGCTGACAATCCATCCGATACTGCCACGTGAAACTTAATATCACCTAACCCTGCTCATGCAACCAAGCCATGCAGGAAATCAAACGTTAGCTGGAACAAATCCAAAGGAGATCATTATAAGGGTGGACTAAATGACTTAAGGTAAGTGCAAGAAACAGCAAGAGTGAAGAAGATTTTTTATTTTTATTATTTTGTTTGGGTGGCCGGGGGTGTTTGGGGTTGAAGCATTTAAAATAGGGCAGATATCTAAAACAAGCAAATAAGAAAGGGTAAAACAATAGAAGTCTCCATTTTATTGACACAAAAAGACAAAGGTAAAGCAAAAAAGTTTTAAAATATTGGGAGCATTTTAAAGCAAGAAAAGCTGTATAACTTGATTCCCAGTGCACATGCAGGATCCTGTCTGAATGGGTCATACAAGAAAGACACGAAGGACTAAAAGCAATCGGAACACAATACAATAAAACCAGAAGACGAGTGCAAGAAACAGCAAGACTGACTGAACATTGAGAGAGAGAGAGAGAGAGAGAGAGAGAGAGCATGAAAGATTAGAGAAGGAATTCTTGCCAGAGATACAATCAGGAAAACAACCTGAAGAATAATGGAAGGGAAAAACAAAAGCATTGTGAATAATCAAGAAATTTCAGACAAGCATGTAGAATTTAGAGTCTTATGAAGTGTACTTCCTTTCCTCCATGAGTTCCTGTTTTGAGAGTGTAGAGCATGCTTCTATTTTTTGAAATAAATATGGAAATACATCAACCGAAGGAGCGAAACCAAATTCAAATTATCACCAATTGCAGTAGACAATTACTCTTGGATTCATTTGCAACAAAATAAAGGAATTTAAGAATGAATCACAAGCACAGACCAAGGTGGCTGTGTATTGCTGAAACTGAAACAATACGTATATAAATAACAATTACCAGGGCATTTGTGTCTATCTTTGGCAAACACAAGTGCAACGGCACTAATGGTATATTGCTGTTGCCCCATCACAGAGATGTATCTGGAATTGTCCGCACTTCTGTACTGAAAAGTGCCTTTCTCGTCACCAACTATCGCAGCTTCCAAAGGCATTGCATAATCTGCAATGCACAATTATGTAAGATGTGCTTGTTCATGAGGCCACAAGAGCCAATGCCAACTGCAGAAATTTGATCACGGTTGTAAGAAGATGAACAAAATGAGCTACAATGATGATAATGCCTTACTGATGTACTTGTTCTTTTAGACTGTAAACCCAACCATATTAACCAAACAAAAGCACATGCACTGAGTATGGTGAATCAAGAGAAGCAACTGCTCTTTCCAACAGAGGTTTGTAACTAAGAAATCATATTTTCTCTAACTTTGAGCTTCAAAATGGTGGCCAAAATCAATTTTTTTTACCATATGAGATTCTGTTAATTATGAGCCAAATTTGCTTGAAGACCAGTCTTTCATTCTTAGCTGAGAAACGTCATGATTTTGACAGGAGGAATCAATTTTAAGTCTGGTCTTTTTCCAATAACAATTTCACAGTCCAGATCTCCTCTGTAGATAGTTATAAAGCCCATATGCTTAGTAAGACTCAACTTCAAAAGCATTAAATAAAAGCCAATTATGCAAGATAAAGTGCACTTTTACCAACAGTATTTTGATAACTTAAACAGCAAAATTTTCATCTGTTCAGGTCCTAGTCTTGGACTTTTGATGTCTTGATCAAGGTCTTCATCTACTCGCTTTGCTTATGGATATGGCTTCTCCATGAGTAGCGTTCAGCCACATAAGTAAGCTACAACCCTCTCTCCTCTCTCTCCCTCCCTCTCTCTCCCTCTCTCCCCCTCTCTCCCCCTCCCTCCCTCCCTCCCTCCTCCCTCCCCCTCCCCCCCCTCCTCTCTCTCTCTCTCTCTCTCTCTCTCTCTCTCTCTCTCTCTCTCCCCCTCCCCTCCCCCAAAAAAAGAAAACAAACACCTCATATTCACTGATGAGCACTCTTGGGTTCAGGTATAACTTGGTTAGTATCATGAGACTTCGAGTTGCAATTTTGTATGGCTAAAGACTCAACCTAACTGAATCAAATCTATCCTACACTTAAAATTAGTGCTGTTGGAACCCAGGAGCCTGAGAATACTTCTATAAGATGTCAATAGCACATTTTAAGGGGCCATCTATGCTGTTTATAAGATGTGTATCTGTACATACAGCATAAACTATTCTCTTATGGCATATTTTCATGCGTTAAAACATCTGACTTTTTTTTCCCCCAATGAAATGTTATTGTTCAATTTCACCAACCCCAAGTGATTCAGGAGATGGTTTTATTTTTGACAGCCTAGCTGCTAACTCCTGTGAGAAGCATTGGGCAAAAAATGGATCAAATCAACAGCCTTTTTTTACTAAGCTGTAATTTACCCCTTACCTTGTTATCTATCATCCTAAAATATAGATCCATTCTTCCGAATGATGGAAGAAAATCAAGGATAAAAAGGACTATTTCCACTTCCATCTACCTATCTAAGAGAATGGGAAGAATTAACCAACCTAGTTTCTCAGCAGCAGATTTGATCTCAGCAGCTCCATCCTGCAAGATCATTGTAACATGTCAACTAAGGCATCCAAGAGAAACGAATTTTCACTTATATAAAAAGGAAAAGAATGTAAAACAGGTGACCAGGGGACATACTCCAAACATAATAACTCCAACTGGTGTTGAGCACCCTGACACAGCAACTGAGTATTCCATCATATCCGTTATGAACTTGTCAACCATTAACCTGTCCTGGTATCAGCAAGAAATTTCTACCTTAAACCTTATCTACGATATTTTGTATACCAAGCTTTGAACTAAAGAAAATTTGAAGTTCCACTGACGACAAGTGGCATAAATTAGACCAGATCTCACCATTTTATCCAGTGGCACCTGCAATAGATACTAATCCAGCACAATGACAAAAAAGGATTCATATAACCAACCCATTTAGTGGGGTAAGGCTTAATCTGGGTTGTCGCAGCATCAATTGGTCATGGCCCAAAGACTTGAGGGTCAACATTCAATGACAATTGCTATATATAGAGAAAATTTGTATGCAAATATAAGTCCAGGATCTCTTTACCTCATTTGCTTCCTCCAGATGCAGCAGTGGGACAACATCAACCTTCAATCCTGGTACAAAACCCACGGTCAGGATAATACCCCGTTCAGCATTGTCAGAATCTTCATTGTTGTAGGAGGAACCAACATCATCAATACCTCCTTCAACCTGCAATATTTTGGTTCCACAAAAGGGCCCAAATAGAAAAACAGAAAAAGCAATATTCTTGAAAACCTCTTCAGAAAGATTCCTCGCCCATCAATTTTTGTGTTTGTCTTAATTTACGTTTTTTAAGAATATCTCTTGCAGGAAATAATACATAAGGCAGGATCTAACCTCTTTGACTTGATTGGTAAGAGCATCTACTCCAATAATTCCACTGTCAGCAGATATTACTAGAGGTGTTCTAGCTCCCAATTTTTGACCAATCTGGACCATGAATACTTTGATAAATCAACTGGCAACAGGTCAAATGGACTGGAACAAATTGAAAGACGAAATTGAATAAATATTACTGAAAGGCCTTTCATCAATATTCATACGTATTGAAGAGCGTCCTTCATATCAACATTATTTCCGACATTGACAATGGCAAAATGTGGGCAAATTGGCTCAGACAAAACCTTATCGACAACCTCCTGCAAAGCAATCTGCAAAATAAAAGAAGAAATCCATAGCTCAGTAGAACTACAAACTAGCTATCAGGTGGAATAATTGCACCAAGACTTTGCAAAAAGGAGGAATAAAAGCTAGAGAAGGCAATGCGAGCTCAACACAACAGTAATGAATGAAGAAAAGCGGCCCACTTATTTGGATAATTTCCCTTACTAATAAATGATCACGTTCTAGACCAAAACACAGAATCTGTCACCATCAATGAGTATCTTTAGAATTTTGTTCTCAAAAATCAGAACCGTAATACTGGTTCTCCGGAATTGCAAATTAGCTGTGACGACGAAAGCTGAACCCATCAGGTCCTGGTAATGAAAAGGAAAATGAGTTTCAGTTCAGCTCCTAGTCCAGCACAACATAAAACCCTAGCTCAGCATTGCGCTCTCAGAAGCTTCGAGGTCGCAAATCTGCAGCTAGCCCGTGGAGCATTAATAAATTCAGTTGGCCATTAGCAAATGGTTCAGTTCACCAGTGAAAAATCTGTATACCCTTCACGAGGGCTATAAAGTTGCCATCTGCACGAGAAGGAATGACATGTAACAGTGATAGGACACTAAATAGCATCCAAGGCTGGCATTTCCAGTGGCATCATCTCTACAATTCCTTCATCTGCGAACTCACACATACACCGGCAATCTCCCACTGCTGAAAGCGCGCGAACGCACACTCCCTCTGTGAACCACTCGGTGTCAGACGCAGCACAGCGATTCATAGTCTATATTCGTCCTACCTGAGCTTATATAATCTGATTGGCAAAGATTTCGCGAGAATTTCTGCCTGGGGACCAGACCAACCCGAGAACGCATTATGCCGAAAACCTAACAGTGAAATCGAAGAGAAAGACCACCCCATTCCCCCCCCCAAAGAAAAAAACGCTGACACCCCACCGACTCGAGAGAGGCGAACGAAAGGAAAGAGAGCTCGCCGGTTCGGCCGATCTACCTGAGCGCAAGGGTTGAGCGAGAGAGCAGACGCGAGCTTGGGCCGCGAGAGGATCCGCTTGCAGACCCCGTGCCACGACCTGCTGACGCACGCCGCCGACGCAAAGGTAACCGCCGGCAGCCGCCGCAGGACGCTCTCGAGGACGTCCTCGCCGACGGAGCCGAACCCGCCGAAGGAGGAGGAGGAGGACCGGCCGCCGCCGCCGCCGCCGCGGAGGAGCTTGCCCTTCGGGGAATCCGCCATTGCGCGCCGAGATCGCGAGCAGCACTCCAGGGCACTGGAGCTCCGCTCGTCTTATACGAGCGAGACGTGACGTGCTTCAGTTACGGTTAAAAATCCCAGATTTTTTTTTTAAAAATTATTTTTGATTAAATAAAGATATCGCTTTCGTGACGGCACACGTGTCGGGCCGCGAGGTGCGGCTTGCGTTTTCGAGCGGTCGACCACCTACCCGATTCTGTCCGTATCTGACATTTTCTCCCCCGATTACTTTTCACATTCAAATCTCACTTAGCGGCGAAATTGAGCAATTAATCTACAGAACCTTTGACCGCTGCTCCGATATTCCGTTGAAACCGCCCCCATAGTCGTGAATCAGGTCGAGTCGAATCCATTTCTATGCAATATGAATTTCGTTACAGTGTAGATTTATGTTGCTAAAACACCATCATGTTTAATCAAATCTAAGAAAATTTTATATTAAAGTTGAGGTGATAGAGTGAGAAAGCAAAGACAGAGTTATAGAGGTGGATTTAATCTAAATAAGTTATAAATTTATGCAATACCTGTATTATTTTGAGTTTTATCATTATAAATCAATTTATGATCAATTTACTAAACATAATTAATTCATATAATAATTCATATGATCAAATATGAGTTAAGAAATTAATGTATGACTCATTTTGACAAATTATGCTTAGTATTCGTTAGCTTCAATCACCAACGGAAAATCGGCTACCATTTCTCATGCCTTGCTAGTCTAGCAGCCAAGTTCAAGGCCTTTTGCCTCTACTTGCAAGGGAGATGAAAGCATAAAATTTCCTTTGTTGTTGCCATGAGAAACCGAACATTGGAGTCCCTTGCAAGGAAGATTTGCAATACCTAAACTCGAAACGAGAGTGGGGATGCAGGAGTTCAAATTGGACACGATCCTGAAAAAAAAAGGAGCATGGATTGTCAAGCCTCCGTCTGAAAATGTGGAAAACATGTTCAACAATTATGACTACATGAACTGAACCACAAGTGGCTTAATCTTTTGCCGACACGGACGACTCATTAATGGTGGTTAGCAAAGATAATCAGACACGTTCTGTACTTTTCGCAATTATCGATGGAAATTATTATTTTTTTGCCACACGTGGCTATTTTTATGCTTATTAATTAATGCAAAAAATTGATGGAAAGTGCACATGAAATGCCTGCTTCCACTGAGCCAGCTTTTTTTTTTTTTGTTTTTAATATTGTCTCTTGAAATTCTAATTCTTTTTTGTTTTTGCAACTCGATTTACATAATTATCGAAAAAGATATATACATTAAAAAGAAAAAGTGAGGCACCTGTCCGGCAGGTTGAACGTCGTTGTCTCAAAAGCGCTGGCGAGCCACCTTGAAGACTCCGAAAGAAGGAAGGACAAGTTGGGAATCCTCAGCGAATCTGATTCGGAAATTTTAATGTTGACTCTCCTGAGCAATTCCCTTTGACCAGCTAGTCATTATGGGCCTGCATGGAATTGTTCTTTATTTATGTTCTTGAACACTTTTTTTGTTTTTTTTAAGAACAAAAAAAAAGAACAAAACGCGTTTGGTTGCGTTTACGTGCTTTTTTGTTTTTTGTTTCGGACAAAAAATAGGACAAAAAAAAAACAACAAATTTTTACTTTGTTAGAAACGATTTTGGAGAAGCGTTTCCATTCTCTCTCTTCTCTTCTTCTTTTTTTCTTTTTTTTTTTTCTTTTTTCTTTGGCGGTCGTCGGCCTCGGCCATGGCCGGCGACCGGCCGTCGAGGGCCGACGACACCCTTGAGGGTCGGTGATCTCGCCAGAGCGTCGCCAGTAAGAGGAAATTTTTGCCAAACCCCCGTCGGCCGGTCGCCGGAGGCCCGTGATCGGCCGAAAAAAAAAAAAAAAAAATGAAAGGAAAAAATGAAAAATAAAATAAAAATGTTTAAAAAATTAAAAGAAACAAAGAAAGAATAAAATTTACCAAACGTGTTTTATTCATTTTTTATTAAGAACAAACGTTACCAAACGCGTTCTTTTGTTCAAAAATTGTTCATCGGAATAGAAACACTTTTTTTTTGTTTCTATTCCCTATAACAAAAAAAAGAACAAAAATGTTATCATTCGCACCATCCGGCTGTACTTTAGTACCATTGATGTTGCCTAGTCGCCATTAGTTATAGTTTTGATCAAGAGCCGATCCTTTTATTTATCCCGCTGTTGTTGAAATAACTTTTTTCTCATTTCTTATGCAAAATGTATGATTTCCTAATCTCGGGTGTATTTATTTCGTGAAAATAAATAATTTAGAAAATACTTTACTAAATATAACCATTTGTATTATTTACAAAAATGATGATATGAAATATATTTTATCCAATCACGAAAATATATAAACATAAATTATTATCAATTTTTCATTAATTAATTACTTCATGTAATATAATTTATCATTTTTTCGAAAATATTTCTTTAACGCCTCTAACTCACTTTAACATCACATCAATCTCTTGGCATAGCGTTAATCGCCACGTCAGCTTCACTTTGTCGCAATCTGGAGGTAGATTAGATGGACCTCGCTGAAAAATAATTAAAGTTCATGACTCGATATCGGGCAAATCCCAAGTTCAAGGACCAGATCGATAAAAGTACATAGCTTCAAGGACCCAACGCGCAACTTTTTTCACCCCATCGCTTTGCTTCTAATCTGAAATCTATCAGTACGGACCAACGTGGATATCGAGTCGCTAAAACGACCCTAAACTTTGACTTATTTTTTCCATGCACAGGACATGGCCGAACATCAACTGCACTAATGTCCCGAAGATGATGATGCTGCTGTTGAAGTCGAAGGTGACGACGGAGGAGATTCGAGACGGATGTAGTCGTACATGATCCCCTGGAACGGGCCGCTGCTCCGCGGTTGCGTGAGGAAGACGATGTTGTCGCCTTCGCTAAGCAAAGTCCCCTTGATGTCCACGCTGTACAACCAGTAGAGCCCGTGGATCCCGTGCCTCGCTATCGAGTTGTCCCTCCCGATCAATCCGGTCGAGAACACCGGGTTCGACTTCGGGTTATTTACCCGTACCTGCCGAGACAGTGCGGTCGCATTAGTTATTTCTTCTCGAATTAGCATTTGTAATGGAAAGATTCATCCTCTTTTCCTGTTCTTTCTTATTGATGATGGTGAGCTTGTGCAGATGTACCTGTAACTCGGAAAGTGTGGCAGACGCGAGCGCTATCCGGAGCTTGTAAACGCCATTTTTGTCCACGTTCCCAAGGGCGAACTTGATCTGCCATGTGGTGCCCAGATAGGTTTTTTCATCCTTCTTCCTGGAAAAAGGAAAAACAGAATCTTGAAAAATTGATTGAGAATGTGCAAGCTGCAGAATTGTTTTGAAAGTGTAATTCCTTCTTTTATACTACATGACATGATGTTCTTAATAAGCTCTAGGAGTCTGGTAAATGCACCAATTTTATTGGAAGAGGATGTGTTACCTAGTAACCTGAGCAAAGAACCAATCCTTGGAGTAGTCGCTAGTGCCGACAGTGTAAACCAAATCTCCGTCGGGATACAACTCGGCATATCTTTCCCAGAGTCCATATTGCCTGAACCTGTGAGCAAAATTACTTTAAATCGCGTCATAATTTAATAGAAACCTCTGTCGTCTTATCAGGCATTCGCCTGATTTATCGAGAAAGCCATGCACAAATCATGCAGAAACCGGAGAAAAAACTCGCCATGTGAAGCAAATGATTTGTGCATAGATCCAATCTCATTGGGTTAATTAGCATTCACAGTTCATTTACAAAGCTCAAGTGTAATGTCTAACAGAAGTGATATCCTAGTTCATATTTGCTGATGGATGTAATCTGACCTGTCAGGATGGTTGACGTAGAGCTTGTTGATGTAGTTAGGGTTGGGATCAGGCACGTAGAATTCCGCTGCAGAGCGGTCAGGGATGCCGATTTCCCATATCGTTGGCCCGTCTCTTGGGGGCTTGTATATGAGATCGCCCACATTGATGTTGCTGCCTGCACATACATGGATGGCAAATCACATCTGACAAACCAAAGTTTGGTTACAAAAGTTCAAGAGGAATTGGAAAGTGAAGGAAGCACCTGGCATTATGGAGATTGGAACGCCATACTTGTAATCGCCGATGCATCGAGGGACCCATGCGTAGAGATTGTAGTCACCAGGCCGTGCATTGTTGATGGAGAAATACCCGTCCTTGTCTGCTGTAGTCCAGAATTGGTAGTCCTAGATTCAAGACCACAGATTGACTCCTGTTAAAACTGTGCTTTTGAAGCCAACAGAAACAATCTACCAGAGCTGAGATAAAAGCATACAGCTAGAGAAACAATCTCTCCTTTTGAGGGTTGGTCTTAATGTAAATGTTATAGTCATCAATCATAGGTAATGTCTTTAGTTCAGAAGAGCAATCTGAATAATTAGTGAAAGAAGCGAAGCCTAAGACGGACCTTGCATTCGCGTTGCCACGACCCAACATCGCCCGGTGGAGCTAACCCGACGTAGGCACTGTTTGCGGATATATAGTCGTCGCTCATGTACCTATGGAGGCATCCATTTTCCCCTCATGAACAGATAGTAAATATCATGCGATAATGCTGGAGCAATCCCAAATGATGCTTGAACCTGATTCTCTTTCTGCCTTTTTCTTTCGGTAGTCTGACCCTCAAATGAAATGGAAGTCACAAAGTTCTATGCTCTCTCTCACTTATGAATCCGAAAATTGTTTCAGCACAAGCAATGATTCTATCAGGCGAATTTGCAATGGTTCGACAGAGAAAGCTAGCAGTTTTTCTTTGATCAGGAAGATAATTAAGAGGAGAAATATTACATGATATGGTTCAGCATACGTACCGGTCAGAGACTAATAATCGGCCACGGACATTGCCTCGTTGGTCTGAGGTGGGAAAATCTTCTGAAGCCAAAAAACTGTAAGGCCAACTCTCTACTTCCACCATCATCTGAGAAACAAAAGAACAAGAACAAAATTCCAACGTGCATGTTGCAAACATCAGTATGTAGTTAGATATCCAGGAGTTCAAGGGAAAAGGAAGGAGAGAAACCTGTGATTTAGCACCCTCCAAGAGAAAAAGAGGATCAACAGGATCGGAGACAGAGTTGAAGTAGAGAAACACAGGGCCGAACACTTTCTTCCACTCCTCTCCGGCCTGGAACTTCGGCACTAGATCATCTCCCGTGTAATGGGCGCTCAGAAACACCTATAGTTCACATAAATCTCTCCATCATACTGTCAATACCTAAGATATGGTTCTCAGGATATCAGATGAAAAAAGTTTGAAAAATCACCAGCAAGGGATGCCAGATGAATGAGTAAGAGTTACTGAGTAAATACCATCAAGCAAAAGACTCGCTGCTCTATCATTAAGAGAAAGGAAAGACGATCATTAAGAAAGAAGATGGATTGGCACTAGGTACGCCACCAAATACGACGTATTCTCTCGCATTTTTGTGCATTGGTGTCAATTTGGTCCGTCGAACCATTCATAAAACAAGTATGCACGATAATGTTAATTAGGTCATGGGCTGATGCAGCATACCGCTAGGGTGGTGGGGCCGACGTGAGAGGTGAGGTTCTGCTTGACGGGCCCGCCGGTTCGGAACTCATTGCTGGGAGTAATTAGCCAGAATCCCACCGGCGGATCGCTGCAGATCCAACCGTGCACCTTGCTGTCTTTGTTGTCGCATGAATATTGGTATTTGTCGTCCACCTATTCCGTTAGTTGTGCACAAGGATGATCCATTATTTTTTTGGCCAAAGAGAAAAAGGAAGTATTTTAATCCAGCCACATGAGCTGATGTGATAGACAAAATCAATTATAGTAAAAAAAATTAAAAAATACAGGAATTTGCGTCTTCTTATAATGAAATATGATTCACTTGATGTTTTTGAATATATTATAGAACTAGCTGTAGCCTATCTTTCAGACGGAGATTGTACTACCAGAAAAGGCATATCGGTTTAAACACAACATGTTCTCCTTATTTCAACGTGTAGTTTTTGTTGATCAATAGGGCAAAAGGGTAAGAACTCGACAAGAACCTAATAGATTATCAATATAAGAGCTAGTTAACATGCCTCCCCTTTGAGCTCAGGTTCAATCGGATCGACGAGCAAGACGGCTTCAGGGTAAGCGAGAGGTTGGCCTCGTGGTGGCGTACGGTCGTCCGGAAGAGGCAGGTTCCTTTGCCTATTGTCAGCCATTGCCATGTAATGGAACCTACAATTCCCCTCCCATGCAAAAAAAACAACATGGTCGATATCGACAGACATTTTCTTAGATTGTGGAAGAAATGTTGCAAGTCAGAAAATTGTAATGCATATGTGCCTTGTTTGCTTGATTACTTTTCTTTCCTAAGCTTGAAAGCGATCCTTGTTTCGCCGAGGCTGAAGCCTGGCCAGTCCTTCGAGTGCTCGTAGATGCCATAAGAGTAGAAGCCCGAGCTACCACGCAGCATTATAAACCTAAAATGTGTCGCCATAGAACTCTTTCAAATCACGTTTAGAAAATGTGAATATCAATCAACATGAACACAGATGAACGATAACGTATAGGGTTGCGATTCATGTGTGTGACCTTTTATCAATGTTGAGGGGAACCAGCTTGCCTTCAAGGGAGGGATCATAAGTTCTTGTGAACGAGAGCTCCACCTGGTCGTCACTTTGTACTACCACACTAAAACTTGTTCCTTTAATCCTGCATTTGAAATCTCAGTTCTTGAATATATGGCTGAAAAATTTCAAACCTATTATTATCTATGACAGTTTGCAATCAAAGAATGTATGTGCTGGACAAGCGAGAAGTGACTAATGTGATCGATGAAAAATACAAATCTCGAATTGCTGAAGCTTCATATATCGGGAATTGAGAGTCGTTGGAGAATGGGTCACGATCACTTACACGTCAAATATCCCTGTGGAACTTCCTGGTGCATTCCATACAAGATCCCAATATCTGCAAAATCAAGGAGAGCTTCAAAAGATTCAGTCAATCAAGCTATTACAGAAAAGGTATTTATATACATCGATGATCATTTTATTGAATGATATATATGCAGAAAAGATTGCTGGAGGTACTAGATACATGTGCATAACATTATTATTTTGGAAATCTGTAAATATACATCTACAGATATAAAGCTTTACCCTCTGTTGGACTCATCGTTGAGAACTTCAAGTAGATTGTCAATGCCATTATATCGAATGCCAGTCACAATGCCCTCGGGCTTTGACAGAGTCACCTGGACGATGCCGTTGTCCATCACCACCTGCCACATTCAAGTTTCAGCAAACGGACATCAGAGTTTCTGTTTTCTAAACCAAAGGAAATGGAGGAAAATGAAACAAACGACAACGATAGAATACTACATGGCGATCTTGAATATGCAATTGCACTGCCAAAGCTGTCATCTTGAATTCGTCTTCCAAACACATGCAATTGCAGGGTGCAATTGCTATCTCTATATATATATATATATATATATATATATATATGGCCAGCTCTAGAATAAGCTAAGTGGACCGCCACAATGGTGGGGATTGCTGGGGACTTGACTTTACTTAGACTGCAGATTAAGCATTCATGTGCACTTTCTGAATGTCACTTAGTGGGTTGATCCAATCTCTCTTTACTTGGTCGCCACCATCAGCTTTGGTACAGGAGGTACACAAGCGTGCAAGAGTCGCCAAGAAATAATAATGAATAAAAAAAGCAAATTACTTAAAGATGCATCGACCTGAACAGTAAATAAACAGAGATGCACAAATGACCGACGATAAGTAAATTAAGGTATGCCATGTTGCTCGATCTCGTGCGGGCTATGTCACTTTCGCTGATCTTATTGAGTTGGGATAAATTTGTGATTGAGTGACAAGCACCTTTAAAATGTCTCCACCCAACTAGATGCAAGCACCTTTCCGAGGCAGACTTGGCTGCAATATCCAAATCGCAGGAGATGACAGAGGAAAAATAAGGGTTCTTTGACCCGGAGCGAATTAGAGAAAGGAGGTCATACGTTGAATCGTGTCCCCAACCATGGTATATGAACAGCATTACGAATGCCGATAACATTCACTGGTTAATCAAGCATATAATAGACATTCCCTTCAGAAAGGCCCCGTGATGGCCCTCAAGTTCAAGAGATACATAATAGCCTTTTCTTTGCCAAATCGACTGAGCACATGAATATTGCTCGAGAAAGCGCAAAATGCACCAGTCGTACACAAAGAGGGCGCAGATTTTCCTGTATATACAGATACATTCGATTCTAAGTCAAGTGGACGACTCTTTCTTCCCAAATATCATCTTTTGCCAAAGAAACTACTGTAAACAAAGCCGAGTCCAACTCTACTTCAACCCAGAGGGTGAGATTAGGGTCCTTCGAGACGCAAGTAGTCATACATGAGCCCTTGGAAAGGGCTGTCACATCTAGGTTGAGTCAGGAATATGGTATTTTCCCCCTCGTTTAGCAGAGTCCCAGGTACATTCACATTGAAGAGCCAGTAGAGCCCTTGAATCCCGTGCCTGGCAATTGAGTTGTCCCTTCCTATAAGTCCGCTTGTAAAAAGAGGGCGTCTTGCCTTCGGATCATTAACTCGAACCTTCAAAAAGATTCACATTTGTTTCTCAGTGAATTTTCTAGTAATAGTGAAAGCAGATATACCTGTCCATACCTGCAATTCTGCTAGCGTAGCCGATGCAATTGCAATTCGCAGCTTGTGTGATTTGCTCCGCTCAACGTAGCTTAGATTGAACTTGATCTGCCATGTAGTTCCTTCATGAGAACCATCCTGTTTCCTCCTGATGAAGAGGCATGCCAATCTTTAACAAAATGATCTGGATGGACACCCTTAATTGGATTACCATGAGTCCAGGTTTAAGATGAAGAGACGCTTGTTGGAAAATGACAGAATCAATGAAATATGCAAGCACAAAGCAAGGACCTAGAGGGTTGTGTTGTTCTCAGCAGTTTTAGCTTCTTAAATTAAAATCATTTCTAATGAAGACTGATGAGTCAGTCTTCATCGATCTTGCTTTTCCATCGTCTCACAACAATCTTAAAAACCAGGACACTAGGCACCAATTAAGCATGTTTCTTCATTTTTGAGCCTCTTTTGGCCAATTAGCTTGACCACACTATCTTTTTCTTCACTCAAGATGGATATAAGAGATGCAAAGACTGCTAAAAAGGATTGAAGGTTGGTGGAATAGCACCTGGGGACTTGAGCAAAAAACCAATCTTTAGTATGGTCACTAACACCAATTGTATAGACCAAATCCTTCTCAGGATACAATTCTCCATATCTGCTCCATAATCCATACTGCCTAAACCTGGCAACATTGTGAAATTGCTTAGGCCTATGGGCCACTGCGAATTCCCACAGTTTTATAAACCATAAAACCCATCTTTTGCGAGAATCAAAATCATAAGAGATCCGAGAGCTGACCTATCAGGATGGTGTAGATAAAGTCTGTTGATGTATGATGCATCGGGATCAGGAACATAAAATTCTGCAGCTGAGTGATCAGGAATACCTATTTCCCACAAAGTGGCCCCATCTCTAGGAGGCTCATATACCAGATCACCCATATCATGGTCCAAGCCTGAATTAATAGCTTTCTATCATATAATTCTCATACTGAACACCCTAGCAAATAAATAACTGAACGCTGGTTCAAAACCTGATGAAATAGTGATGATATTGTCATGCCGATAATCTCCAATGAAACCGGGGACCCATGCATACAGGTTATAGTCACCACTTCTTATGTTATTGATGGAGAAGTACCCATCGTTATCAGCTTGCGTCCAAAATTGATAGCCCTAACAAGCATGGTAAGGTTATAATTCCATAAGACTGCATCCATGCACGACCTTATGTCAAATAACTTTTAGTAGTCATCCAAGGACCTTTGGAAATATGCTGAAGTCATTTGGGAAATTATTATACTTGACAAACATTCAGGGTGAAAAATATGAGGCAAACAATGATTGGAAATAGAACATTTGCTGCTATAGCCTTTAAAACACTGCACTTCCACTTTTCTCCATAGCCTTACTTATTCTGCCACAAGTAAAGTTCATTTCATCACTATAACTTAGACCTGTACATGCTTCAGTCTCCAAAATTATATAGCATGCTGAGATAATAAAAACCCACATCATGAAGTTCATATAGCATGTCTAATATGAACTTCAAATAAAAATTCACTTGTCTGATCTTTGACGAAGTAATCAAAGCACAAGAGCTAATACATCATGAGGGAAATGCTGTACAAAGATCATGAGACTGTTGACATTTCCAGCACACTGTCTCTTCAGAATAGCACTATGTGAATTATCATGTAATCGTAGGGAAGATAGAATTTTATTAGTGTATGATTTGATATTTCCCCCTTCTATGATATGACTAGAATGAATAGATCCACAACAATTTCCATGACTGTAACATGTGTCCCTCATGTACATGTTGCTTGCTTTTCTATATATGTACTTTTCAGGGGAAAGTTAAGTAGTCTCATCATTTGATTCCTCTAGATTATACAAAGACTAAAGGATTCTATAAAACTCAATGATAACATTGAAAGAATAATAAAGTTCTAAGGATGATTTTGATCACGCAAACTAACAAGAACTCTGACTCATGCTGAGGCTTTTGTCTGGACATGAGCAGGCTATCGTACAGGAGATTTTAAAAGGCAATGCTGGATGCAGGTTCATTGCGAGCACAGAAGGTGATCTAGTATAAAGAGTAAAGAAACTAGAAGCAAAAAGATAAACATCAACATGTCTGCCATTGACCAAAAAAGTTCATTGAGGTTACCTTGCATTCTCTTTGCCAGAATCCAGCATCTCCTGGTGGAGCCAACCCAACAGAAGCTCTTTTTGCCGAAATGTAGTCATTGCTAACATACCTAAGTGTCAATGTTACAAATATCTCACTATAATGCTCATACTAGAGTTCGTGCACTCAAGATATACAGATAATCCATGTTCCACTATTTCAAATTAGTCTAAATCCATCATTGCATTGTAATAAGTTAAATTAGAGGATCCACCATAGCATCCCTAGATTAACAATTTCATCAAAAGAAGAACTTCCAAATTCATTACATAGATTAATTAGATATTATGACGAAACAGCAATATGTGCCTTAGATCTGTACCTGTCCCGGACTAGCAGCCTGCCCCTGACATTACCCCTTTGGTGTGATTTGGGGAAATCTTCAGAAGCCGGGAAATTGTAGGGCCACCTTTCAACTTCATTCATCATCTGATAACATTGAGGATGCATTCGTGTCACTTTATCTGATGAGAATTAACCACCCCGCTGAGTTTGAGAGTTTAAGGTATTTTGCTCATTTCCATACAAACCTGAATCTTAGCATCTTCCCACAGAAAGCGTGGATCATCTCTAGCTGATGCAGAATTAAGATAGATGAAAACAGGACCGAAAGCTTTTTTCCATGGTTCACCAGGTCCAAACTTTGGCACCAGATCCTTTCCCGCGTAATGGGCACTGAGAAAAATCTGGTGACACCATTCAATTGAGAGAGAGAGAGAGAGAGAATTGTCAAGGTGTATTTTCAGTCACATCTTGAAAAACTTTAGAACTACATCCTTTCTCTAAGGTATCACTTACAGCAAGAGTCGTTGGGCCAACGTGGGAAGTTAGGCTTTGTTTAAGCGGTCCACCAGATCGGAACTCATCACTGGGAGTAATTTGCCAGAAACCGATAGCTGGATCACTGCTAATCCAACCATGGACTTGGATATCCTTGTTATTGCATGAGTACTGGTATTTGTCATCCACCTTCCACAGAAAAGTTCATAACTTGAATCCACTGACCGAATACAAAACTTCAGTATAGCATGGGAGTAACTCAATGCCACATCTGGGTCTACATGGCTTGGATAAGTACCTCTCCTCTAAGCTCTGGATCCACAGGATTAACAAGTAGGACAGCTTCAGGATATGCAAGAGTTTGGCATCTTCCCGGTAATCGGTCATCGGGTAGTGGCATTTTCCTTTGCCTATCATCTGCTATGGCCATGTAATGAAATCTGTTTAATTGGGGGTAAAAAACAGTTGCAGTTAAGTTTTTCCTGAATTCAAGAGTGCTAAAATTTAGAGCTCTGCTTCTGCTTCAGCATTTTCATCCAGAATGGTACATAAAGATCATTGTTCAGCAGAGCTAATTACGAATCTGATAGATCCATTTACTTGTCTTTTCTGAGCTTGAAAGTGATCCTTGTTTCGCCAATTTCAAAGGGAGGCCAATCTGCCAAATGGTCGTAAATGGCGTAAGAGTAAAATCCTGAGGATCCACGAAGCATTACGAACCTATGAATGAAAAGCATCAAGCTGTTAATCTGCTTAACAATTGGATCAAGATAAGGTGAGTCTGGCTTGAGCACAAACCTTTTATCTATGTTTAAGGGAACATACTTTCCCTCAAGAGAGAAATCCCAGGTTCTCACAAATGAAAGTTCAACCTGCTCCTCGTTCTCCACTATTACATTGAAACATGTCCCTTTAATCCTGCCAGGTAAATAATTTGTGTTTCAAGCATAGGCATAGATTGATTAATTATTACCTTTTGAGAGACTTCTTCTAACATAACAGTTTCCAACCAAATGTCAATTTCTCAAATGAGAGTTTTGGTATTCACAACGCAACTTTGTTGGAAAAACATATTAATGGACTTATGCTGTCAAGGGTCAATAATATACCATAAAACACCAAAAACAGAAAATCTGTCATATCTAGAAGTAGATTTTCAGATATTTCGTTCATGCAGAAATATCCATACACAATAAAAGGACGTGGATTAATGTCTGAACAGTGTTATTCACACGAAAAGTATCATATGCATAACCATGCTGCTTAGCCAAGAAAATGACATTCTGCTTAGCTCTGAGAAAGGAGAAACGAAGGGATCAGAGAAAGAGAGCAGCAGGCATACACATCAAATATTCCCTTGCTCCCCGGCGCATTCCAAACCAGGTCCCAGTACCTGAAATGCCCAGTGGAAATACAAGAAAAGAAATAACCTAAATAAGAAAGAGAAAAGATGGACAAGCTTGTGACAGTTGCTGCATCAAACAGTAAAACAGAAAAGCATGGATTATCTCAGTATCGATGAAACTCAGAGAAACAAAGCAGGACAAGGCATCCTAATTCAGAAGCCAGATATCTGCATTGTATAACCTTTTTCCCCAAGCACTGTAAAACATGCCATGTCTCAAAATGCTAGGTCACGTGGACAATTTATTGTGTTGCCTGCAATTCTGCATGTTAACTAAAAAAACCATTCCTTTTCCAAATGAATACGAATGAAGTAAGAAAGAAATGGAAATGGTCAAATCACACTTACCCTCTGTTAGATTCTTGGTTACAGATTTCCAGTAAATTGTCAACACCATTATACCGTACTCCAATGACTATTCCATCTGGTTTCGATAACGTGACCTGCACTATGCCATTGTCCATGATCACCTGCGAAGTGAGTGAAGTAAATGTAAGAATGTGAAAAGAAATCTTACACAACATATACCAGGTCATTGTTATCAAGCAGGATACCTTGTTTGATTTCCTAAATGATTTCTCCAACCACCCCCCTCCCCAGCACAAAAAAAAGCAACAAAAAAGAAGAAAAAAGGAGGAAAGCTGACACTCTCTTGAAAATTCATACTTGATTATGTCGGATGTGCAGATGAACTCCCGGAGTTGACATGGCTTCTTGTCCTGCAAAATTTCCCTGAATATGTTGACTGGCATGAGATTCTCGATTATGTCCCGGAACTCCTGAAAATGCAACAACACTATGCACTAAATTTCCTGTCTTACCGATTAGAACAATATGCTGTGCAAGCCTAGTCAGTCCATGAAATCCTTACGCTAATTCTCAAGTCCTTTTATATCCCCTCTTAAGTCCAAGTACAGGGTCTATATAGGCATCATCAGCCAACTCAAAGATTAAAAAAGAATCTGAAAAACGTGCATATCATCGCGAACTTCCGTAGATTGTCAGTAATAAAGATCGAATTTTTAAACGTATGTAAGCACGAGACTGATCTTTTTCAATGTAGACAAACGGAATCATTGAGAAAGCATGACTATTGCTGTAATTTGCACGTAACTGGTACCCGTTACACTAGAAACCGAGCCTGTGACCCGTTTAGAGACGTAGCAATCTCTCTTGTGAAAGTGCAAAGCATGCAAAAACTGCCCATGTCCTCGCTCGTCATCAACATCTTCAAACGCAGGACGAAATTAACAAACGACCCAGTTCAATATCCGACCATAAGATTCCCACGAACTTCAACAGAACAGCCAGATCATTTCCTCAGGCTCCCAGATCACGGTAATTTGCAAAGAGGAGGAGGAGGACAACGTCCCACGTGGGTGGCAGTTAAGAGAGAGGAATTTCACCTTGCAGCCTTTGAGGATCAGAGACTTGATCCTTCAACCTCGTGGAACTGCACAGACCCATCAGTCTCGATCGGGGTAGAAGAACGAATCAAGCGGCCAGTCAGACTTTGTATTGAGTTCCCATCACTGATCATCACATGATAAATTGTCCAGCAAGTCGCTGTTGGCGAATTCATTCTATGGGTGGGGTTGGTGGTGATGGTGTTAAAACGAGATGCGAACCAAAATTTGTCGGTTTGGTTTTCGTTCTTATTCGGTGGGGCTTAAAGTTCATGGCTCCATGTCTCTCTACGTTGCAATTATATTTTAACAAAGAACATGTTAATTGGGAGCCACTCTTCCCACGTGGGAAGAGGGAGATGAGGAGGTTCGAATTCCACGTTCTTAGGAGAATTAAAATAAGGATGATTAGTTTTAGGTGTAAGTTTCGACTTTCACGTCTTACAAAATAATAAAAGTAAAACTTTAAAAGAGAGTTAAGAATTAAAATAAAATTGGCTAAAAAAAATTAAGGAAGTAATTAAGTATAATTAATGTCAAAATATCCAATTCTCAAAGTATTACACCGTGTTGAAATTTGTACTCATTTAATGCTCTCATAAAGTCTATTTAAGAAATTTAATTTAGGAATATTTGTAATACTCAAATTTCTCCTAAAACTTAAAACTAATATGTATTTCCATAATTTATTCTTTTTATATCAATCGATTATTTAAGTCCAAAGTACTGTTTATCCCACTTTGCTTTTTCATCTTTTGAAGAATAAGTGCGAGGTGAATAAATTGTTTTATGTACCACATAGTGTAACTGTTTTTCTTTTACTTGTGTACTTTTTAAAAGTAATGTATTCTTTCTTTTCTTTTGATTTCTGAGTATCAAAATGGGTGGAAGTTTCAGAAATCTTTTATTTATTTCTCTCGACCTCACACTTTGCTCAGTTTCTAATATTAGTTTTGCTAGCCCTTTTAACTTCATTTTTATACCAATGCAAAATTACAAATAGCCATGAAAAGAATAAAATAGCTCATCATACTTGAAGAATATGATTAAGATAGTAAATAAGGTAAAGCGGTAACGTGTGTAATGTCGTGTCCAAGGTTTCATTTCTTTCGATTCAATATAACTAGAGCATTATACAGATTCTTTTTCTTTTTCCTTCTTATGTTAAGAAAATTTTACCATAAACAATTCACAAAGCCTTTAACGTGCCAAGGATATTACGTTATACTCAAGTCCACTTATAAAAATGAATATTACAGTATAGGACAACTGCAAACTGATAGTTTTTATTATCATGCTTAATGCAAAAGAAGATTTACTGTTGTGAAAAGAAAATTTGTTGATAAAACCACAACAGAATTGTCAAGAAATCAGGTTTACTACTGATGTCATAGCGATTTGTTGCTTTTCTCTTGACTGATAAAATATATAACCTTCTTTTATCAAAAGTTTTGATAATAGATGGAGTAAAAATCCACCTTGTCATCCAAAATTAAGGTAGAGCTGTAATCCATGAACATGAATTAGAGTTTCTGAATGAAGCTCGGCATATATTTAATGTAAGTCTGGCTAAACCACTGCTAAGAATACAACATAAGTACAGGGCAAAAAGTTCACAGCCACGTTGATCAAGGTAAGTTTGTGAGAAAACTAAGAAAAAGCCGCATCTATCGAGCGTCTCGTCACAGGCAATATGTACCTAATTATCGTTACAATAGTATGGTTTTCAGACGATCCCCAGCCTCTATAAATGAAGAACTTGATAGCCGTTTTACATCGATCGAATGCGTGTCAGGCACGGTCCAACTCAATGCACCTGATTGTTCTCCATCTTTTTCTGGTAGAATAGTGAACCCAATAGGACAGCAATACCCGTGATTGCGATGGTGAATAAGATGCGCCTTGGAGAGAACTCATTGGATCGCCCTCGTGGAGGACGCTCTCCTTGAGGTGGTCTGATGTTACTGAAAAAGATACACAAAATTTGTCATATTTCTCAGACATGAAATTTTTGATTGCATTTATCCTAAGGTCTGGAAAGTTGCATGAATTTAAGGCACAAAATGACACAGAGACCATTTATACACACACCAAGCGCTGGGGTCAATCACCATCACTGTAGTGGAGAATTTTATCAAAGTAGAAGAATCTTAAAAATCATAACAAATGATCAAGTGTAGTTCCACCCGCTGTTATTCCACATCAACTGCAGCTGATTCATGGTTTCTGAACTTTATTTTCCAGCTCAAATACATAGGCATCCTTTTGGTTCACTTTGGTATTTTATCACCCAAGGCATGTGATTTGTGAATCCTATTACTAAAACTGTCCGGTGTGGATGCTTTATCTACAAAATGAATCTTGAAAACATGAAAAATATGGATAATAGGATTTACATTCCTTGAATAATCCAATGCCAAAGAGAACCAAATGAGGCCTTGAATTTCATTTCTTTGCAACTAATGCATCTTAACCAGAATCACATCAATTTTCCCGCAAAATGCTAGAGCAGTAGACTTGTAGCCAATATTCTGGACGCCATTTTATTGCCATGTAGCCGCCACATCAGTGTCTCGCCAAAAGATTAATTGGTACTAATTAAAGTGCATCAATCACCCAAAATGGATGAAACTAGATTGATATAATAATCAGTGACCTGATAGCAAAATCCACTAAAATACAGTGACAAATAGTGAAATTCTACCAATGATAAAATATGTAATCAGTGCATCAGAGAAAACTAGCAGGAATACAACCATGCCAGCCAAAAGGAGAACAGAAGGTCTACTTAAGTCTTTACTAATAATGTCAAGAAAGTAAACTATCTGAAAGCAAATCTATATGAACTTCTTCCATGCCCTTGCTTGATGAGTCAAGAGCAAAGGCGCAAGGAGAAACTAATGGGGCTGGGTCCGGGGAAACATTGAAAGCAAGTGTAATTACAAAACCCTGACATCTAAAAACAGACAACAAGGAGAAGAAGGTACAGCTAATCAGCCTATTAAATTGAATTCAAGCTGTGTTTGGTTCAGTATTTGCAAGGGGCTTTGGCTGCGTTTTTCAGCAAGGGGCTTTGAGTCCTGAAAGCCCCTTGGAAAATGCTGGACTGTTTGCAACTTTGAAGCCTAAAAGCCTTAAAAATGCTGAAAGCCCTAGCTGATTGGGAAAATGCTTTCAATTGTGTTAAAATTATTTATCAAACACAATTGCATTTCCCAAAGTAGCTTTGGCAGAATTGCATTGGACTCAAAGCCCCTTGCAAATGCTGAACCAAAGCCTTTGAGTCCAATACAAATGCTGAAAGCTCAAAGCTACTTTGGGAAATGCAATTGTGTTTGGTAAATAATTTCAGCATTTTGAAGGCAAGTTGAAAGCTAAAAGCCGGCTTCAAAATTGAACCAAACAGTCCAGCATTTCCCCAAGGGGCTTTCAGGCCTGAAAGCCCTTTAGAAATGCTGAACCAAACGCAGCCTCACAAACCTTTCCAAGAGCCATAAAGAAGTGAAACAAAATAAGCAACAGAGATTACTATAATTGTGGACAAATTTGAAATTCAAAGCTTTAGCAGAGAAGAGGGGACTGAGATTCTGCTTGCTAAGTATCCAGAGATAAGATAAAGTTTTTCACCTGGAAGGTCCTGCACTATGATCTGGAACACCCTCACAGCGACGGTCGTGGTTGTATCTTTCTCGCAATCTAATGTATCTGTTGCAAAGATGACAAAGTTCTGTTCTGCTTCCACATACTTCCTACAATAATGAAGTAACATGGACATGACATACAGGATTGTTTGATAGCAGCCCTCAGTATAATTTCTTCAGAAACACAGAAAAACTACCTGATGCTCAGCCAAATCAATTGCGGGCAATGGAAACTCGCAGAATTCACAAGTGACGATCCTTTGAGGGCAGTTTTCTCCTGTATGAACAGCTAAAATATCGCGTTCCATCATCTCACTGCACAGCGAACAAGAAACCTGCTCCAGCACATGACCATGAAAAAGTTCAGGAAACATCAAAGCTAAGCTCAGAAACCTCAAGCATAAAAATTGGTCTGCTTTTTCAATCTATTTGTAAAGAATATTTTCTGTTTTACTGAGGATTAATAGTACACCAAACTGCCAAATGTAACCTTAAAAAGATATTGATGCAGTAAGTTATTCTACCATCTAAACCCATAGAATCAATTTAGATCATCAAATTAGTTGAAGGTACGGAAGAAGAAGTGTTAAAATGGCATCTACAAAGTTGCTGGCAAAATCCTGGTTCACTTTTATTGACAAACAATACAATCAAACAAGGAATTATCAAGCAATGAACCCAGTAAATAATTATTTTTGGTCTAGAAAGTTAAAGCCCCTTCAAGGATTAAAATAGATATCATTCGTAGTAACAGGGGTCTGTTACTGTTAGGATATAAAAGGTTTGAGCAATCAGGTCAGGAGTGCAACATATACATAACAACTTAACAATTACCAGAGCGGTCCCTCCCCTTTCTTCTTCTCAGAGTAGCAGAAAAATTAGACTTGTCCCAAAAAGAAGAAAAGGCAAGAGGACATCCATATCAAGGAATGCTTAGCACGACCACAAAAAAGTTGACTTGATTGAAAACATGTCATGCACATCTGACACATATCGTTCAGGAAAAATAAAGTCATGGCTAACATCATGGCCCAGTCTGACCATTGTAAGCAAGGTACATCAGCTGGTAGTCACGGCTCAAGTCAAGCTATTATTAATTATCCAAGTTACAAAGGCCATTTCCCTCAAGTCAGTTTATAAGCATATCACAATAGCATCATGCTCTGTCAGCAAACATCAGAATAACAGGTAGAAGTCAGCAATGCTCAAACTACATCCTGACACTGCATCCCTAAAAACTTGAAAATTCCAATTCAGCAACATCCCCCACACAAAAAAGCACGAATAAAAAAAAGAAATAGTCTAATCATGGATTAATATCCAGCACAATAGAGACCAACCATGCTCTGAAGGTGCACAAAGATGGAACTTCGAACTTATCCATTTACAGTATAGATGAAAGAAAAAGGGCATGCCGAATGGAACTGTTCCAATAACTTACATACCGGAGCATGGGTGTTCAAGAAATGTTCCTCAGCGTGTCTCTTAGGGACCATGTCCCCACAAACTTTACATTTTTCAAGATTCCGAGAGCAATGGGCATAGTGTAAATCGATGTTCGAGGATGGGATAGATCTTTCGCTGCATGGAAAGTGGCGCACAGGTCAGCTAACCTCAAGTGTTAAACCAGAAAAATAGAGCATGTCATGCTGGGTCAAGCCATAAGAATCACAGAGCATGAGTGAATTCTATGGGAAATGAACCATTAGCCATTGTAGACAGGTAGGCATAAAAAATGGTAAGGCCTCAAGCCCTGTAAAACTGAAGCAAGCCTCCACCATAAAACATATAGAAAACGGCCCCAGTTCAAGAAGATTTAACAACATTTGCAGCATACATGTTCAGTAAAACACTAGATGTTCCATAGTGCTCATTTAGTTTCAATTATAAAAATGGTGACGAAAACTATATCATCACTTCATCAATTGGTAGCTGATCCACTAACATAATTGAAAGATACTTAATATCTCAGTTGGCTTTCCAACTGGGCCTAGCCCTAATGTGCTAGGCATTTGATAACATAACCTGCACATATTCTGACAATGCAAAACCACGTGACTCAAATAACACACCTTAAACTAGGTAACTACTACAGTTCTGAAAATTTTGACATAGATGATCAGGGCGAAGCAGGGCAGTGCTAGAGGGAATGACCCTAGAGTAATTTCCAGAATTTATTCTATGTGTTCAAATTAGACTTTACCCTCCCCTAAGCATCAAATTCTGAAACACACATGCTGTTTAGCAACAAGGCCTTATACTTGGAATCAGCTTAGCACTGGACACCATGGAACGATAATTCATATAAATACACGACATGCATTTTCACCTATCCTACCACCACCATTTTTTAAAGTCGACGTGTCAACCATGAACACACCGGAGCACAGAAAATTAAACACCACTGCACCGTCTAGGATTAATTTGCGGCTACTCAACTGAGACATGATCACAATACGAGAACTAGTTCAGCAATTCAGAGCTAATACCATCATCCCATACATCACCGACAGCAAGATCAAACACCAAAACCCTCCGCAAATTTCTAATTGTCACCACAAACATCTAAATTTAGCTCACCCAGACAAATTACACCATCGCAAAGCTGGTGAAAGATCATAGAACCACTCAAAAACGCTGATCAAAACCAAAATCGACCCAAATAACGCCATCAACCCGGACCCATGAATCGAAATCCACCGGTCAACATTCCAGATTAAACAGACAACTGAGCCGTAGACAGAGAAAACGATACCAGTGGCTGCATATCCTGGTGGTGTCATCAGCTACGACTGCCATGGCGACACGGGAGAATCCGACCAATCCGCCCGCTGATGCACATAGAAAAAGGGACTCGTAAAAAACGAAACTTTAATCGAGAAATCACGAAATGCGGCCGAAAAACAGAAAATTCGGGGCGATCGAACGATCGCCCGATCAATCCAGCCCGACCCAACAAGGAATTCGACCCGAAACGACAAGGGGTACAACAGGCAACCTTCGATCTTCAGAGAATACGTTTGGCTCCGGGAGATGCCGTATCTTAATTTCTGCGAAGAGAGAAAAAGAGAGAGGGAGGGAGAGAGAAATCGGTGATGATTTCTCTCCCTTTTGTTCACCAAACGAGAGTTCGATGCCGGCCCCACGCGCCTTCCTGGGAGACGCGCCACGCTCTCCTCCCTCCGTCAAAACTCAACTACTGCTGAGCAGTGAACGTAGGGATGTGTATAGCTTTCGTCTCGTTTACTTTTCGAGTTTTGACCTGCTACTCCTAAACTTTTAAGTTAGTGATCTTCTTCACTTCTTCTCCGATCAATATATATATATATATGACTTTCGCATAGGGATATCCTAATCTAAAAAATGCTAGGCATGTCAATGTTGTTTTTCAATAGATTTTTTTTTTTTTTTACAAATTAAAAGGTAATTTTATCTAGTCAAGAAGTTAAAATTTTGATTTCATTTATATAATACATGAAAAATCGACTTCATTAGAATATAGAGCCTGCCCGACATGCTTAAGAAACTAATTTGATCTAATGGAAAAACATGGCCTGCTTGAGATGCTTGGAAAACTAATTTGATATTGCTGACTTGACCTAAAATGTTAGAAATTTGTAATAGACTTGACCAGTATATAGTAAAAACCAAATCCAAGGTAATTGAATTATTTATGAATTTGATTCGTTCGACTTGTATGTTCGTTCCAAATTGATATTGACATGATTCCAGGAGAAGGTGAACACATATTGATTTTTCTTTTTTCTTAGTTCGTTATATTTCTTTAAGAAACAACCTTGAAATGTTGTAAAAACTCCGAATTGTTCAATGCAGCTCGTTTTTTTTATTTGTAATCATGAATAGATTATTATTTTTCAGTGGTGACTAAAGTAAGGATGCGCATTTTAAAGCTAAAATCTTTTATTGTCAAAATGTATGAAATGTTTCTAAATTACTCGGGCTCTTCAAAAGTAGTAGGAAACAAGTTATTTATTTATTAATTAATTTCATTGCTTAATTTATCATGAATGGCGTTTGCCAGTGAAAAAATAGTATTGTCAAAAAAGACTAGAGTACTCATTCAAGCGTGTTTAGGTGAAACTTCAAACCCTATTATGTTTTCAATATCTAATTTCAACTCATTTAATGTTTTATACTCTAAGCATGTCAAATTTAGAAGGGATAATTAATAATCATTGATAGCCCAGCCCGACTTCACATTTAAAAAAAAAGAGATTAAATTATGTTTACTATGATATATTTATCATAAAAAAAATTGACATCATAAACCTCCAAATTTATACCCATATGACATATTTTTACCTTAATTTTTTTATTTGTAATACCAAAAATACAAAATTTGTACTTGTATGACCCATTAACTCAAACTTATACTTATGTTATACATTTACTTTCTCCCAAAATAAATTCTATTAATGAACACTGCTAGAAATCTTATCTGTTGCCTACATGGACGATGAAAAACAAATGGTACTAACGTGGCACTCTCATAATAAAAGTATGTCAACTAATAGTACGTTTTTCTTTTATTGTTCTCCTATTTTTAACTTCCTCATTCATTTTCTACCTCTGTTTGGCAACAGTGAGGATAGTAGTTATGGCAACAGTAAGGGAGGCAGGGCGGTGGCAAAGATGAAGGCGGAAGAAGGAATAAAATAGGTAAAAAAAGATTAAAAAAAATTAATGAAAAGTAAATTTGTAGCTTGGGTTTAAGTTTGAGATTTTTAGTGTCATAAAAAATAAGTTTGAGGTTTTTTGTGTGTCTCGACCTACTCGGGTGAATCATTGGCCAATGAATTACTAATATTACGCCTAAATCGGGCTATTTCCAAACCCATAGCAATTCACAATTTGATGTAAGTTTTTTAACATACAAATCATTGCTATTTAGAGGTTGCCACTATTTTTTTTTTTTTTTTGTTAATTAGAAACTCAAATAAAAAATTTTGAGGTAAAAATGTCATAAGAGTAATAGTTTGAGGTTTTTTGCGTGTCTTAACCTACTCGGGTGAATCATTGGCCAATGAATTACTAATATTACACCTAAATTGGGCTATTTCCAAACCCATGGCAATTCGCAATTTGATGTAAGTTTTTTAACATACAAATCATTGCTATTTAGAAGTCGTCATTATTTTTTTTTTGTTAATTAGAAACTCAAATAAATACGGGAGAATACTTTTTTTTTTTTAAAATAAGGAAAGCAAATAAAAGATAAGCATTCAAATAAAACAAGATACGATCACCAAGAGAAGACAACATTCATAAATTTACTTGATATTTGCCGCCAATAAAAAAAAAAAATTCTAATCTTAGAGCTTAAAGATCAAGTTATTAATTTTCATGGCGCGCAATCAGTAATTCTATCTAAAGGAAAGGCTTATAAATTTAAACTAAAGATCATGTGCGCGGATTTGGAAATTTATCTCGATTAGGATTGTATCTATCACTCAAGAGATTTGAATTAAATATCAATAATTCAAATTAGGCAATAATCCGAAAATCAAATTTTAGATAAGATTTTATCTATTTCACTAATAATGTTTCCAAATTTGAACTTGACTGATAACAGATCACGCGGTGGGCGGTGGAGTGGATCACACGGCGAAGGGTGACCGGCGGTGCGGCGTTTACGGTGGTACTCGGCCAAAGTGGTGTGCTGCGGATGAAGGGCTCAGCTGAGGGCACTCGTAATCAGGCTAGTTGCGGTAGTAGTTTGACTTGACGAAGAACAACTCGCAAAACAGCGAAATTACAAATGTCACAAAAAAAAAAAAAAAAAGATTTGGAGTAAACGTATGACAATGCATATAATTTATGTTTTTTTTTTGTGTGTGATTTTTACTCAATAATCAATTGTGAATAATTATCGATCTTTAAATTATTAATTACCCTTATGGTATGCATAACTAATGCTTTAAAAATTGAATTATATATGATAAAAAAAATGCTTAGAAACATATTTGAGGGCACTTGTTAACGTGACTTGGGTAAAAGACCAAGCCACCGGATTGAATTGGATCTTGTGATAATAGACTTGAATAAACCTCTAAAAGCGAAAGGGAAATGCAAAGCTAGCAGCGATCCGACCTGATCTCAACGTTGATCCGAACATAGACAATTTGACAGTTTGAAGTGATCCTGGTCCCCCCACATTTGTAAATCAAAGTGACTTGTGCCGTGGTACATTACCCGAAAATCAAAATCGACTTCACTCGCTCATTTATTTATCACACGACAGATTGAGCTGCAGGCCCAATTTAGTTGGGCCTGTGCACTACGATGAAACCCCAATCTTCCTCCCTTTGCCCCACAGCCACAGAATGTATGTACTTTCCTCCTCCTCCTTTTTTACCTTTTCTTTGCTGATATGTATGTACTTTCAATGTTCTTATTATGGGTTGATATACAAAAAAACTGGTAGGATTTCTCTATTTATTGTGTCATTTGTTTGATGTGCAAGTTGAACTAGTAGTGATCGGTTTCAAGGGAGTCGGTTCCCAATCTAAATTAGGATCATACTTTGTGACTCCCATTCTTTTGGAATTAGGATCCGCGTCATTCGGTTCCGGCTACTTGGTCATCCATCCATAATTTTATTATAGAACAAAGAAGTTATATCTTTTTTCCTACATAAATTGTTTTAATCAAGTGGTGATTTTGTTGTTTGTCCATATTGAAGAACATGATTCAAATCTTAATGAGTGCATTTCAAAACCAGTTCCTTGTAGAGCCAGTGGTTATAGTCTAGGACAAGTTCGAGGTTCCTAGATTCGAATGGACCGAGCTAGTTCCAGCCGGTTCACGAGTTGAAACAATGGCAAATGGACCGACAATGTGCCTTTAGAAGGATCAAGCTGTCCTTGATCGAAATTAGTTACAAACAACAAAATCACCACCTTTTCAGGGAGGATTGGGTGGGGACGATTTAACTATAGGTGCGGGTTTTGACTCCGATGTTCTGCAAGAAGATAAGACAAAAATTTGAGAGTGAGAGTTAAAATAAGATTAAAGTAGAATCGACCAAAAAAAAAAAAAAAACTACACATCCTAGAGTCATATTTAGCACGTACATACTATGCTCACGGGTTAAATACCGAACACTTCAGTTATTTCGAATGAAGTTTCAAAGCGACCTATCCTAATTATAGAAGGGTCTATCTTATTCGATTATCCTAAACCTAAATGTCCCTCAATTATATGAATTCTACACGTGTTTTTTTTCTCATATTTTCACCAATTATAGTCCCCACAGCAACCAATAGCTGTTGACCAGGCCGTAGCCAATAATTTTCATTCCCTTTTCTTCATCACGCGTTGCAATCTTAGGGACGTTTCAAACCCTAGTATGGCAAAAACCCTTCCTTTACACCAGATTCTCCGCATAAATCATACATCTTTATGTCAACTTGTGCATGCATGCTCTAACATGCTATCATGTCCATCACCGCAAGCGCCTTCGACATGCACACGCGTGGCCTAGTTCGTTCTTGTCCACTCCTTTGTCTGCATACAATCATGAGAATCAAACTAAGCGAGCCATTCCTGGGAAGATTTGCACTAATTTAATCCCCACGCCTCGGCAAAGTTGACGAGTTTCCCTTTTTAAGTTCGCCTCCCCACCAATTTTTTTCTTTTTTATCGATTGGCAGCACGTTGATGCTTAAATTATACATTGTGGCCTCGACCCTCTTGCTAATGGTTGGTGAGGTATCGTACTTTACTCTTAATGTGTGCAAAGATGGTGACCTGTGCCTACTCTTTTAAGCATATTCCCATATGCGTTCTATTGACTTTATGTACACTTAGGGTCTGTCTAATTGAAGAAAAACTGAATCTATAATTTTTTTTTCCAACTTTTCAGTATTTGGATGACAAAAAACTAACTGATGTGTGGAATACATTTTCCATATATCAATTAATTTTCCCTCATTCAAATATCGGAAAGTCTAAAAATAATTTCTTAGAAACAGTTTTCCTTTAAATAATTGGACTCTCAGATTTATTCCACATTCACACACTCAAGGGAGAAGAGCAGGGGGAGAGAACAAGGTTTGTTTTTCAATTAAATGTACTAAACATCGAGGACCATACGTTAAAACACAAGAGGACGTAAAGCGTCAAAAGCAAACTGTACGACTTGGATCCCTACCATTCATTTCTTTCGAATAATGTGTTATGATTTCAAAAGATATACAAAATGGGTTATGATTTCAAAAGATATACAAATTGGGAAAATTTATCACTCTCCTAAGGTGGGACTATCCCTCCATGCCTGTATGAGATAGGCGAAAAGAAAAATAGTTTCATTTCCCCTGTACCTTCCTTCGTGGTCGAGACATGACTTTCCCATTCATGATTCAACATTTAGCCTTAAGGACAACTTTTGTAAGCCTCCAGTAAACACCACGATCACATATAGGTCTATATGAAGAATTACTATAAACTTGATAAGTGGTTAGGTTAAGTTGGGTATCTAGCCTCAAAGCTTTCTCCGACCGAATTATGATTTGAAAGATAGAGTTTCTTATAAATATGATTGGTCTTCAGCATGGGCCAACTACAGGATTTCTATACTAAGAAAGAAATATATTGCTCATGCTCGCCCATCGACGCTCGCCCATCGGCACTCTAGGCCCGAGCTTGCATGAGTTCGAGCCCATGATTAGCTCTAGGTTTAATTACAACATGTAGAACGATCTGTATATATTAAGTTTGAGATTCGAGTAATACATAAAGTTAAAATTACATGAAAAGCATGTCTAGCTATACTTATCTTGTTCATATTTTTTTGTGTGATGTGTAAAAATGCTCAAAAATCATCCAATGACTTTTTGTTTTGAATAGTATATTTAAATGTATTTATATTTCCTTCATCTCACAGAAATTTTGAAATTTTTATATCTGATGTGGTTTTGACTGTGAATGATGTTAAGATCACTAGATTTGTCAAAAGTGTGGAGGGTTTCAAATCACTTACTTTACTAACATTAACCACTCATTAAAAATTCTATTCTCAATTTCGTTTCAATACAGTTGATGCCACATCAAAACAGTATAGAAAATCGGCTAAGATCCAAGTTGTGCTTAGTGGACAAGACACTGAAAAAAAAACAAAAACCTAGATGCAGTATCGACAAGCGGTTTAGATTTTCTGGCCAACCGTACAATCAACCCCCGTGGAGTTGCGCGACTTCGATTCAGGTGCCGTCTGCCAAAACCCGATACAGAACTTAGGGTTTTTGGAGACACTTCTTGATCTCCTAGGCTCCTGATTGGCTGTGCCCACGTGAAGACACCTGGGTGGACCAGTAAGATGCGATTTACATGGAAAGCAATGCCTTTTCTGGGTTCTTGACATCGACAGTCTGAAAGCATGGCTCGGTCTTTCTTTATTCGCGACATGAAACGATCGCGTTCCTCGAACTTAAGCAATGGACAAGTGTCAATCATCAGCCAAATGATATAGGCTCGTGCACCTAAAAGGAGGACCCGATTATCCACCACTAACCACCGCTTCCCTCGCTTTTAGGCTTTAAAATAAGTAAGTTTCTCTGTGATCCTCAAGTCACGCCCTCTTTTGAGAGCATCGACCCATTTTGTGGTGTTTGATGCAGACATTATTGGTTCTTTTACATATATTGAAAAAGGCAAATCAAAGATCTTCTTTTACAAGAGATTTTGCACTGTTCTTTCTTCTCTCTGGGCAAAACAAAATCGAGAGCGATATGTCATCAAATCTCCACCAATAAATCGTATCGGTTGGTTGTAGTCGACCTACTATAAACTTACTTTATCTTGTCATTGATTCAAAGTGGTACTAAGTGTGCATTTTATTATATTATGTAGAAAGTTTTCCAGGATAGCAAAGGCTTTTAATCAACAGGGTATTCCAAAATGTAAATAGTGTTTGATGAAATGTAATTTAAAAACACTTTAAGAAACAACTTAACTTAAATTCTATTTGGAAAAGATTACACTTTGTAAACCTTTTGCCAGTCTTTTTTTATATTGAAAACAAATTCCAAACCTTTCCGATGAAACTCATCCACTGGCAAACCGTCGGTAGCTACCCTTTCATCAGCAACATTAGGGTTTTTGAGGATTTTTTGTAATTATGAAAGTATAATGAGGATAAAATTGAAAGGAAAAAAGTTTATTTGCAATTCGAAAATGTTGCACCTTGCATTTCCCAAAAAACTCTCTAAAAAGTTTTACCACATACCATTTGCGTTTGCCTAAGAGACTAGGGGCTTTGACAATGCTGAACTAAACACACATTAAGTGTCGTCGTGTCCATGTCAATAATTCACACTTCATCACGTCATTGTTGAAGTTTGAGTTTCCGTTGGTGACTCTTTCTTATTTTGAGTGGTCATTTCACTTCTATAAAATAAGTGTATATATATATAGATAATCTCGTTGATCTTGTCAGTATAGCTGTCAAATTTAAGTTTTTTATTTTATTTTATTTTATTTTTTTATGACTCTTTCTTACTTTGAACGGTCATTTCACTACTAAATAATAACTAGATAATCTTGTTAATCATGCTTGTACAACTGTCAAATTTAAGTTTTTCTCGGTGACTCTAAATAATAACCAGATAATCCTGTTGATCATGCTTGTATAGCTGTCAAATTTTAGTTTTTCTTGGTGACTCTAAATAATGACCACAGTTATCAATAATCCCATTGATCGTGCTTGTACACCTATCGATTTGAGTTTTTGTCGGCGACTCTTCATTCTTTCGTACTATTATTCCACTTCTCAATGATAATCATGTTTACAAAAAGCCCCATAGATGAAATTTCTTTCTCGCGATTCATAACCGGTCAAAGGAGGACCCCTGTATCGAAGAATCAAAGTAAAATACAAGCTCTATAGATCACTGAGTTTGGTGAGATTTCGTTGCATAGTAATCTTAGCCAAGCTGATCCCTTCTCTTTTAACCTAATCATCGGTAGAGCTCAACTTAGCCGATGTCCTACATATATTCTAGATCTTCTTCAAAGATTCAGTACTCAAGATTGAAGAACTTCATCTTTGCTGAGAGAACGATTGGAACTGATTTAAAATTGCTTGTAGCCTAATCATATGTAGAAATCAAGGAACCATTGAAGGTAATGGAAGAGATAATATGCATTACCGGTTTCATTAGACATACTTTATTGAGAGCCTACCCTATTGTCCTCGGATGTTGGCCCAGGTTGTTCTCAATTTGAAAGAGAAACTTCAACAAGAGAAGAAAGAAAGAGCCATCAATGATGCCTAACGTGATTTGATAAATTATTCTCGTTTCTTTCATTGGAGTTTAAAACGACGTGTGAGTGGGTAGTCCTAGTACAGATTTAGTATTTTATGTTTTTGCTTCAGATTTGACAAATATAATTTTGTTTAAAAGTCTAAAATAATAGGGTAGCTGTAACAGGTTATCGGCATTTCGCCTTTATATGTGTGGCCCAACTAAACACGGCACGGCTCGCTGGTAGCTCATTAAATAATAATATCATTTCGTACCAATTAGAGCCATGTTATTTGCTAAAAAAGCGTGACTTGACTAGGATGGAAAAAGCCACAAAAAAAGGATAAACAACTTGCCATTTCGAGATTCACGACGCACAGCTTACTAAGAACACTGCCTCGATGACCCCTTTTGCCAGGAAGCTATAGTTTCCTTATCACGGGCCAATTCGACAATCTTATCAGAGTATGATGTACAATATTATCTCATGAAGCATAGATATACGAGAAACCCAAAACAGCATATACAAAAACCTATGGAAGAAAAAAAGGAAAATATTCCTAACAACATAGCAAGAAACTTCAGGGTTGGAGAAGAATAATTCTTGGGTTGCGTCACCACCAAAGAGCTTGAATAGCTTGTCTTGTGAGGGCGGAGACAGGAGAACAAAGCGCCCTCTTTCCAAATTGCATTTTTATTGCCTTTTTTGGAAACCTTAAAAGGTCAAAAGGGGGCAATCTTTCTGTTCTCGACAGGTAACGTCGACACGTGGATATTCACCTCTTCTTGTCCTCAGCGATATTGAGGGAGATTCGTCGTCTCCTGGGCACGGCACGGCCCATGATTCCTTGTATCAGCGGAAGTACCAGATTAAGTTCCTCGGAATCTTACCCTAAATGACCACTTGCCCTTCGAGTCTTTCGAGGAGGTTAATTTCCCTTCTTTTATTTCTCTGCTTTTCTTCTTTTCTTTTCAATGTAACACATAAATCGATAACTCACCCTTGGAAAAATAAGAAAAATAAGGAAAAAATTTGGGTCATTCTTTTTGTGGTATTCTTATAATCACGATAATAAGGTGATAATGTATCAGATAGATGAGTCGATTTCTATGATCGCTAATTAGATTTTTAGTCGTTTAAGTTACCTTTAATCCGATTTTTTAGATCGGGTTAGTCATAATTAGGGGATATGGGGCTTCTGTATAAAATATAGCGAGTTATTATTTCCATGATTGAACAATTTGCGTAAGGATCACGCGTCCGTACTCCAACCTAACTTTCGTAGGGTGAACACTAAAGACAGTTTAAAGCAGATTAGATTTAGAAATCGTCATCGCAATAAATGGATTATACAAGTTGCATTGGTTCATTGCCTTGTTGCAGGGGAAAGAAGCAGTTGCACATAATTACCTTGGAAAATGTGGTCGAGGTGCTTTAGTAGATGAGCAATAAGTCTTCCAATTTTTAGGCAGTTTTATTTTCATCAATCAGGTACCATTTATTAACAAGCCAAAAAGCATGTGCATAACGAAAAAAGAAAAAGAAAATTAATGTGTGGATAGAGAAAAATATTCAAGTAATTTGTGCTGGTTTAGGAAATTGATAGTGTAAGATGAGAGAAATTGGAATTTTTATGGGGTTATTATTTGACGATAATCTTAATTATTTTGATGAGAATTTCGTATTATGTATTGCAATTTATCTTAATAAAAATATGTGGACTATTGTGGAATTTAAAAAAAATGATTTTGACAATAATTGTTTTATTTGGTTTTTCTATATAGTAGACATAAAAATTTTCTATCTATTAAGTATAATGCCACATCGTTTGGACACTTAATTATTAATATGCCTTATATAAACGTAGTCTCGTTTCAATTAATGATTTTAGTTGTTGGGTTTCGCTTTTCTACAATGATATCGTTCATAAAAGCTGAGCTGAGTCAAGCGCATGTACATGTGCGATTTACACGTGAGAGCAAGAGTCAAGTGTGACTCCACGCTGCTTGAATACATATGTGTGTGGTTTTCCCCTATTTAACAATTTAAGTTTTTGGATTGACGTTTCTAATACTATTGTTGTATAATTTAGATTTACACATTAGATATGCTTGCAACATATTCTTCATCTTATCTAGTGAACATGTAAATTTTTACTCTTACCATAATAAAGCAAATTTCTCTTTGTCTATATGCAAATTGAGTGATTGCTCTGACAGTTGAACTTATCTATTCATTACACAAACAAGTTCAAATGCTAATATGTATACTTCATTCCGTTAGTGGATGTGAGTGCCTATTTCATGACTGGATTTGTAATATTATTTTGCATTGCCAGTGTACATTATAATAATGCATCCATTAACTCAAAAAGTGCAAATTCTATTAAGAAAGCCTACAATATTAGAATGCATATTCTTTTTCCAGCCCTCGGTGCATGAGTAATAATAGTGTTGTGAGTAAAATAAAGGAAAGGCTGAGTGGAAGTTGGGTGCACCAATAAAAGAAGGCATGAAGCATGCCATGCAAACTATGTTTCCACACAATATCCTTTCTTGGTATGTGCTTGGAAGCGCATATAATACATAGTCATGTAGACTTATTGTACAGCATCTTTTTGTTCTTTTTTCCTCTGGCCCAAAGTAGAGGACCTAACACTACACTTTACAACCCAATTTTGCAGACTGAGACGCATACCGAGACCCAAACTTTACAGGTTATTATATCGAATACCACTTAGGACCTGGGCAAGATGAAGAGGAATGCGTTCATCATCTCCTTTTTCCCTCCACTTACTCTCCATCTCCTTTTTAAGGAAAATTTTTGCAGAACATTTATCTTTTATCTTTTTTTATTATTATTTTTTGCTTTCAGTTTGATGAAACATAGCATGCCCCACTTTTAACATATTTTCATTATAGATTCGATCATGGCTTACACCAGAATAAAGAAGTATGCCAACTTGCTTTCCCGGATATGCCAAAGGATCATTAATCATGATGATTGCTGTAAAAGATGGGTGCAAGTTGCCTCTTCAAAGGGCGTGACGAGAATGTGTAATTCGTCAGTGGCTTCCACTACTTAAATATTTAATTAAGTTTTAACCAACAGCACGCTCTCTTTTTCTGTAATGGGAGCATTATTAGGGGTACTTCAAGTTTGTCAATATCTGAATTTGCCTAATTGAGGGCGTTTATAATTGATTTTATCAGGCAATTGAACCTTCATCACGTGCAATGTGGTCCTAAAGACCTCACATTGGGAAGAAAAAAGTATTTTCATTGCCAGTGCCATATGCAACATGCAACTTACTGTATATGGTGGTAATGATTCCATAATTGTGACATGTCACATGATCAATCAATTAATGTGCAACTCTTATAATGGAGATAATGACACTAATGACTTCTCGATTTGTGCTCAACCTCGAGATTATCTCTTGAACTTTCAATTCATGTAGGTAGGTACCTAAACTTTTATCAAAGGTGCAATATCATCCCTTATCGTGTACTTGGTTCAATAAGGTTTCTAAACTATTTTGAATGTTTAGTCTCGTCCTCCCATCAATTAGCGTGAATAAAATATGCTGGTTTGAGCACCAATCTGATAAATCTAATGTAGATGGAGAAATTGTCACATATAAGTTTCATAAATGTGGATATTCACTAGAAGCTACATACAATAACAAAGAGTTTTTTTCAACGTGTATTTTATGTAGTTCACATATATATATATTTTCCATTTTGTGTGCGTTTGTTTATCAAAATGACTCGGAGAATATATTTTTTTTAAGAAAAATGTCTGCTTGAATTACTTTAAAAAATTAATGAATGAAATTTTTTTGATTGTCCACAAAAATATTTAAATATGAATTGTTATCGATAATGAAAACATCTTTTATTGATTAATTATCTCAAGCGATATAACACAATCATTTTTATGAAAATACTTTTCAAATTATTCATATGTCTGCAAAATAACGGAGCCTTAGTTATTTTAGATGTTCTCATCCTTTTAAACCTCTTCAACAGCAATTTTACAATTTACCTTATCCCACCGAAGTTCGTTAAAGACTAGGAGAATAAGAAAAGCAACACTGAAATCTCTGCTAATAATTGCAACAGTTTTAGGGGATTTTGTTTTATCCCTTTATTCTTTCTTTGCGTCATATTGATCGAAACTTAATTAGAGGAAGAAGATGGCATTGTTCTTATCGCTTGAGCCAGTTTTTTGTGATTTGAAAACTTCTGTTTAATGCAAGAACAGTGTTGAACATTTAGAAAAATTTTAGGGACCTAATCAAAGTAATTGAAATTAAATTCAGGAACACCATTCCGTATTGGATTTGAGGACTGATAGTATCTCTATCCATTTTCGGCACCACGACGAAGATAGTGGAGCAGGTGATCCCAATGTATCTATGACATTGCATATTGTATTTAGCAATTATCTTGCTTCGCGTGGCACGTGCCAAATTAATTTTACATCTGTCCAAGATTTTGTCCGTCCCATTGGGTTGCTAGTTCACATGTTGTTATATCTTGACGATATATAGTAATCTGCATCATCTTTTATTATTTTTTTTATTTTGGTCAAATAAATTTCCATTATTATCATAATAATTCATGAAAGAATTTATAAGAAATCTCAAAAACCGTCACAACAAAGCAAGCCCATTGAGCTGCAAAACAAACCAAAATCCAAGAATCAATATATGTCATCAAAGCATGGTTGATAGAGATAAGTACACACTCATATTTGAACAACAAATCTATGATTGCATTGATTAGAGGCCGATGTATCATCATTAGTGATGAGCACACATCGGGATTTCCATCTGTAGCTATGGCTTTGCCTTTCAACGATGTAAGCTTTGGGTTGGCATCCCCAACGCCATCATCATATGATGACAAAAAAAAAAAATAATAACATGTTGAACAAGCTCAAATCTAACATGTGCAAGAGCAAGCCCTTTAGCAAGTGGGAGACAACATTTGGTAAACCTAGCATATGTCCAACCACGGGGATATTACTATCAAAATATCTTTAAAAGGTGAAATGTAAACTTACTCTTTTCAAGGGCAATTGATTATTTCTTGAAAATATTTCTCGCAAGAGAAATATGAGAAAACGATGTCATATCATGGAATTACTCATTGACTGAGGAATAGCACTAGCATACATAACATCACATTTTCTAGATCAAGCTCCCCTAGTCAAACAAACCAAGCTTCAGTGATTAGTTGCTACAAATATGTTGGCTTCCCATTTTATAAAATGGCAAGCATCACAAAAAACTTCAAATTATGTCTACTATGATGCAAATACCTTAATTTTTTTTTTAATATCATGAAAAATCTTGAACTTGCCTATTGTGATGTAATTGTCCTAAATTTTTTGTCACTAAAAAGCCCGACGTACCATATATTTCAATTATATCCTATATTTGTCATATTGATATAAGTTTGGGATTTTTTATAACATAAGCTTTCTTAGGATAATTATGAATTTATATTATAATAGATATAGGTTGAAGGTTTTTTTTTTGGCGGTATAAATACTTGGTAAAATTTGCCCATTTTCTCAGCATGGCAAAAGGAAAAGGCATGACCTAACCCCACAAGAGTCATGAACACGGAACGTTACCGCATGATTTGACTGATGATTGACACTTTTCCATGGTCGCAAAATCTTTTTAATTTTGTCAAATCTATCAAGATCTATATCTCAGACCTTGATTTCTGGCCAGGTTGATGCGAAAATGGACCCATCAGGTGATCACAATCGAATCTGATTGTTCAGATCGTAAATCGCCATCACGTGGCCTCGGCCAATCAGGAGCAGAAATCGGTCGCCAGACTGCGAGCTGGAAAAACTCTTTGGAAATTGATAGTGCGGTTCGTACGAGAATGCACAGCCCCAAAAATCTACACCAGCGAGGTGGATAAGATTCTTAGCGAGTCTCGTTACTCCGGAATTGGAAAAGAATAATCAATGCGTTTGGTTATTAAATGGTAAGCTTTTCGAAAGTAGCAAGTGGAAATTATAATGCCAGTCAGGAGGAAAATCCCGTCCTTTGCCCCAAATTCAAGAAAAGGACTGAAATGAGTTTGGAGGTTCCTATGAATAGGTTTGAACTTGTCTTCATATATTTTTTTCTTCTTCTTTTGCATCTGTTGAGAACTGACTTGCAATGGCAAAAACTAATGTGCAATAACAAAGAACAAATTTTACAATTTGAGTTTGAGTGCTCTTGTAGTATAATATCAGGAAATGCACAATAAGTTGGCTATTGCCAAAAAAAAAAAAAATGTATAAGTTTAAAACTTTATTGCAATATCAATAAGCTAAATGATTATGCTCTAATATTTTCTTCAATATGTAATCAAAGAATTTTGTTCAATCCCTTAGCGCATATAGCTAAGGGGGTATTCATTGTTCATTAAATTAGCTTCATGCCAACACATGCCAATACCCATTATACCTGTGATAATAAGGGGATACTCCAATTTTCGCAGCATGTTAGAATAACATTCATGCACATTGCTTTTAAAGTTGCAAAACCTCTTGACCATCTTTAGAAAGCTTTAATTTTAAGGTCGATGCAATTTCAAAAAATTTTGTCTTGCCGAACACTTTTTGCTACAGTATAACATGGCTTTACATCAAAGATATTTCCAATGTAATGCGATTATTTCAGTCTCCTGTCATGGCATGGGAAGAAGGCAAATCCAAAGCTAATTGCATCTTTCTTTATCAAGCAAATAAAATTTATTATCACTGAGTTGCAATTAATCCAATGCTGAATTTCACTCTCTTTAATATATTGGGTATCGGGTCGTGGGGCAATATGATGTACGGACCTCTCTGCTTGGATACTCACTATTTCATTTTTTTTTCCTTCTTTTTTATTTTTTTTGTTATTTTGTTTTGTTTTTTGGTACTTATAAGCCCGAGGTGTATTGGATGAAACCACATAAGAGCTCGACCTAGAACTCATCAAAAGTGGTTCAATCTCTAGAGATATTACGAAGTTAGTTGAGCCAACTAAAGCAATTTGAAAAGCAAAGCACGAAATAGGAGAGACCACTTAGACAAAAAGCATATTTGGAAACCAAAGTCGTACCATCTTATCGAGCCGCTGTTTTTTTTATTCATGAAAAAATGATTCGTTCTAACCGAGGTTGGGATACCCACCACGAAATATGCGTAATGGGAGAGTTCTCTTGACTGGTTAGGTTTTATTATTCATTTGGCTAGTTCCGTTCTCGAATGCCATTGGCATAGTGGTAAGAAACATAATTTGAAAATTTATAGACTCGCGGGTTCAACTAAAATAGGAAAGATTGAGGTAATAACATTTCTCCGAGTATAGAAAGCATTACGTATTGTGATTTATGAACTGGATGAATCAGTGAAATTAGTATTAAATATGCATTACATCATAACATCTATCTTAATCACAAAGAAGATGCGAGAAGAAAGGCAAGTGTAATCGTTTCCCCCTCTTTACCTTTGTTTTTTGTTCCTTTTTTTTAGTTAAACTCTTCCTCATCCAAAAGGGTATTTTGATACTTGACATGTAATGTGTCTTGAATCCACAAAGTAGACGGGACTAAGGGCGAAAACCAAGCGCCGCGCTAAGTTAGTCTATCTTTGACAGAACAAAGTCTGAAAATCAATTGTCAAAAAACACATCAAGCAAAGGACATGTAATCTTTTTTATTTCAGACGTATTTGTTAGCACCCTAAACTTAACCAGTTGAGTAGTCTTAGTCTATCTAAGATATAACAGGATGTCTCTGAGCGTTTGATCGAACATAAAAATGAAGCGAGGCGAGATGATGACTGAAGCTTACATCGTTTTCAGCCCAAGGGGGGAATGCACCAAGTTCTTGTATCTTTCTAAGCGTAGTGGTCAGCCAATCAATACGAGGCCTACGGCGTACGTCAGGGATTGTTGATTGGATTAGTTTGTTCCTGGTAGTCGTTTTCTAATCTTATGTAAGCATGTTTCCTCCTACTCTACCGAAGCCATTTTTAGTTTGTTTCACCGAAAATGAATGCGTCCTTAGTCGACAATTCAAAGAAGGCGAAATTTTTAAGTCAACGGTATGCTTGAACAAAAAAAGAGGGTAACAAATGCTAAATAAAAATGACCAGCCTCTATTATAATTTCCATTCGGGTTGGATTAGAAACTCCGCACATCCATTCATGCACCTTGAAGACGTTTAAGTTGGTGTAGAACTAAGATTTCCTTATTTCTACGAGAGTTACAGATAAAACTTGTGAGAGTCAAGATTGTGAATTCACTATTATTCGATATTATAGTAGAAGCTAGTTTCGGGCATTTGTACACTAAATAGTTATGAGGATATGAAGAGATTCTGGGTACGTCTATTTGCAAATCGGCTACATTCGAACCTTTTAAAAACCGAGTAGTGATGTCAAAATCCAAAACTTAGCAAACGGCTTCTCCGACTCATCTGCGCAGTACATGAAATTCCACCAACCTTTCCATTTCGATTAGGAAAACGTACACACGAAGCGATCTAGGGTTTCGCTTTGTTTGAGCGTGCTTGGCACACCTCCATGATCAATCTCTTGAGGATAAATCAAACACCAACTTGACATTATCATATTCATGGTCGTTTGGACTTATTATAGAATAAATCGTTGACAGCGCCAAACCTGGGAACTTGCTTTGTACGGGGGAGAGACAAAGGAACAATCAATGACAAGTCCTCCTTCGTTCTTACCCGAAATAGAGAACGTAGTACTCCCTTTTGACATGACCTCAGGTTTTGGATTTTCTTTTTTCTTTTTTCCCCTCCCTTTTTTTAGGCACGCCCTCCATTTTTTTTTTTACCCCATTAATATAACCTTAAAATACCAGAGGGAAAAAAAGAAAAAACTAAAAGAGGAAACCTCTGTTTCCGTCCCACTTTCCATTTATTGCATCTTGTGCTGACACGTGGGGGAACACTCCACATAGACCTTGACGAAGCACTGGGATTGGCGGTTCCCGGTCTCGGGGAAACCTACGACCCACGTCAGCTTGTCTCCGAGGAAATGACAGGTATACCCCTCTTAGCTATTTATGGTATGTTTGTACACCGAATTTAAATTTTTTATAGCGGCTCTTATTTAGAAATTTTCAATGGGGAAAAAGCACTAATACTAGTACGATTAGTTAGCGGGAAAAACAATGATGTGCTACGAGGGGGAGAGAGAGAGAGAGAAAGAGAAAGATAACTTTTATTAAGTGAAAGGTCGCAATTAGCTCGGCGATAAATCGGGATAGATTTCGTGTCGATCGATGAATGACAAGTGTCCAGCTTTTGGTGAGCAGATTTTTGAATGGGGGCATATTTTATTATTTTTTTCCTTTTATGTATGTCAGGAAAGAAAACCTATTGATAAGGTAATTCGTTTCTTAAATATAGTTGGGCGGCGACCATTCAACTATCTCTCTTCGTACATCTGGCTTTGTCGACAGAACACGCCAAACCATTATCAAGAAAAATATTTTTATCTGTTTAAATATTGTTTAGACTTAATCTATGCTTTAGAAATGATTAGGTAGGCGACCATTCAAAAGAAAATTAGTTATCCATTTTTTTTTCATATTAAAAATTGTTAAGTCATATTCCAATAGGGAACAATATGCAATATAATTCATATTTGTTCGGCGCATGAAACGCTAACAATTTTTTTTCCTTTTTTTTTTTACATGGAAACTTAGGTCCTCTCAAAATGATTCGAAAATGTCATTAATGATCTCAAAATGGATAAATTAAGAGGATTATAAACCTTTGGGATTACATCTTCTTGTAAAGCATAAAGGGTCACCACAAAAACTATATGACTATCCAGCCAATAGTTGTTACAATATGATAAAATCAAATTTACCAATTTAAGACGGGCTTCTTCGTAGGATTCGTGGTTACACGGTCACGTGACCGTGTAGTAATTTCAACAAAGATTTCATCTCGTCATTTCAATGTTGGGAGCAAAAATTAGAAATTAACGAGGTGCTCCGTGACTACACGATCACATAATGATCACGTCTGAGCTCCAACGTATGAAGCAAGTTGTTCACACAAGCCTGTAAGGATATGACAACCTTTTTTCTTGCCATAATAAAAGGGATCGCACTTGTCTAAAAGATTAAATATTGAAAAAGCATTAAAAAGAAGTCTTCCAAAAGACTGATTCACGAATCGCATAACCCTCTTTTTTTCCAGTCGGATGGAGAAAATGCTGCGTAGGCTCATTTTAGGAATGAGTGGACCGGCAAATTAGTCGAAAATACAGAGAATCATTAACATACGACGACCTTTTCAGTATTGATCGAGCGTGAATGCCTCCGTCTCGTGACAGTGATTCGACTGAGCAGAGCGAATTCAGATCAATCGATCGCCCATATTCTCGGGTCGGTCCATGCTCCAATCACACGGCTATCGTTTCGCAGAAGGTGAAGTCCTCTCGCTCCCCGATTCGATCTCCTCCGTCGGCCTCACGGCGACCCGCCCGTTGACGCTGTTATCTAACCCCCATCCCCACCGCCACTTCTGGCCAAACGAGGAATGCTAAGGGCAACCATGCTCCCCCGCCTGCCTGCCTGTCCCGCTTCTTAAAAAAGGAAAATTCCCAAAATAGAAAACTTGCCCATACGGATTCGTATGCCACGCGTCGGCGATCTATAAGCGGGAGCACCCATTACCGGAAACCCCTCGAATAAAGAACTCGTGGGGAGGCCCCCGATTGGTCCACGTAACCTCGAGGAAAGCGAAAACCGCTAATGGTGTTGTCCGAAGCGGAATCAACTCCCCCCAAATGGAGCTTTCCTCATATAGCATCTAAAGCCAAGGAAACCTTTTTTTTGCGCTTGCTAGCTTGCTGGATCCTTTCGCTCGCTGCTTCCCTCCCCTCCTGTACGGTCCAAAGCCGAGGCTGGTGATCTTGCGAAACCTCGTTTGTCTCCATTAACCCAAAGTGAGTCTCCTATAAACTTGCCTTCTTTTTCCCTTCTTGTCTTCTCTCTTTTCTCTTTTTTTTCGTTTCTTGGCTATCGCGAAGTTTGGAGCTTTTTGGTTCTTCGTGTTTTTTTTCTCTGCTAATTCTTTCTCTCTCGACATCTTGATCTCTCGGGAATGCGAGCTGACGGTGACGGGGTTTGTTGCTGGGAATTTTTCTGAGTCGGCTTTTCTGATATTGGGTACGGGCGGGGTCGGTCTTTTTCGTTTCGCCTTTTAACTTAATTCTGAGGCTTGGGGGCGGTTCTTTTTTCTTTTTCTTTTTTCGAATGCGTCGATGCGGGCGGTGAAGTTGATGGATTTGTCGAATGGGTTTTTGATTTGGGCTCCTGTGTTGTGGTGATTTATGTAGAGGCATGGGGAGAGGGAAGATTGTGATAAGGAGGATCGACAACTCGACGAGCAGGCAGGTGACCTTCTCGAAGCGGAGGAACGGGCTGCTGAAGAAGGCGAAGGAGCTCGCGATCCTGTGTGATGCCGAGGTTGGGGTCATCATCTTCTCCAGCACCGGCAAGCTCTATGAATTTTCCAGTACCAGGTCCTATTCAAGATCTCTCCTCCAATTCTTTTGTTTGTTCTCCTTTGGATTATCGTTTTATTGCTGTGATAATAATGCTATTAAACCTGACGATAAATCCTTTCTTATGCCCATATATTGCAATGGCATTGCTTCCTTGCTTTTTCAAACATGTGCCATCTGAATTTTGGCGTCTCATGGAGTGAATATCGTTTCTTCTCTCCTTGATTTGTGTTTCAAATGCATTCAATTCGGCTTTACTCACTTAAGATTAAGAAAACTGTCCACTTAAAATCCAAAATTACTCTAGATTTCAGTGCGGCAGCTGGAAATATGATTGTATGGAGGTCTCTAAGTCTGCAGTGTAGAGCTTTCATAAACTAGGCTTGCACCTCAATGTGTTTCATGCATTACTCAATTCTTTATTATCTAACTAAAAGATGACAGTCAAATATACACCAACCGTTATGTTCCTCCAAATTCAAGTAGCTTGAGTTTCTACGGTTGTAGTGCCACTGAATGTTGTAGAGTAAGGGCGCTGTTCAAGCACATGTGCGGAGACAGTGTATATGAATTCATCGCAGGTTTTTATTAGGAGTAGATGTGGTCGAAGAACTTCAATTTGTGGTTGATGCATAGGTGTAAGATCACAGAACACGGATTTGTGTAATTAAGGGAGAGAAAGAGTAAATACTTTATCTGAATTGGTTAATCTCTGTGGAAGTTATCTAAGAAGAAGCTTGGGTGCTTTGGAACAAAGTAGCCGATATTTGGGGACATTAACGGTGCATCACTAGTTTGTTGGATGTTTGGACTTGTGCTAGCTTCAGGAATTTCATCTTCTGGAGTCGAATGCTAGACTTAGATGTCATCCAATGAGGTGATACCGAGTTACTCGAATTCTGAATATATGCTTACACAAAGCATGATGGAGTCCAGTCCTATCGGATTTTGGCTCCATCAAACACTGTCTAGCTAGTATCTTGACTTGGGACCTCTTGAGTTGGAAACAAATTACTCTAAGAGGCCATTTGTTCATCTTTGTAAATCTAGTCATTGAGTCCTAATAAGGAAAAAAGTACCGAGTCAACTGAGAAAAAGTAAGTAGGCTCTCGAAATAAAAAGTTACTGCCGTTGACCAGTAAAAGATCATTCACAAAATTCCATCAACTTTAAGACAAATCCAGATCCCAGTTCAGGTGAAAGTAGCAATGACGAATTATCCAATGCTAGTACCTCGTCCCCTCTCTCCTCTAGACCTAGTAAAAACCAGTAAAAACAAGTTGAAATTCTCACCAACAATGAATTTTCTTTCTTTAGCGTTTGCCAGTTCAGCCTTATGTAAATAGATATTACTAATTTCTAGTTCTACTTAGACGATGCACCAAATATGCTAAGCTTAGATTCTAATTTAAGGCAATCTATGTAGGTATTGAAAGTTACAGTATGCACTTGAACTGCACGGCACCTTTGGTACGACCAACATTATTTGTCGTGGCAAGGCAAGCCTTTTATGGAGTAGTTCATAGCTATACGAGCTAAAAGCCAAGTTATTAGCGTAATGGATTCATGATCAGTCCTGAAAAGGAAGAGTCCTTCGGTATCGATTAATTGTGTAGGTTTGCAGGATTAGGATGGAGAGAAATGCTCCTTGCGTAGTCATAATGAAAGAAAATCTCGTACCTTTACTCTCATGATTCGCAAAAAATTAAGAAAAACTTTCTGGTCACTGGCCTATCGACATTCACATCCTCGTAAATAGCCAGGAACAGGGACTTGGCCTAGTGGTGGTCCATTCTTAACGATCCCAAACCCGCACCTATCAAAGATTTGCCAATTAAAGAAAAATATCGCTAGGGGAAACAAAAATAAACCTTGTTACTGTAGTTATATATGGTTTTAGGTGATGAGTGATTTGTTTCTAGTATCGTCAAGTGCACGAAAAGGTTAGAATATGTCGAAAGATCTAATTGTAAATTGTAGCTGTATCTAGGGAAAGATGTGACCCATGGTGTTCCCTAATAACAGCTTAAAACTTTTGAGGAAGACTATAATGGAACTTTCAATTTTAGCAGTGTGTTCTTACCAGAGACGTGCTGCGTTTGATCCGTGTATAATGTGAATAAGTACTCAACCGTGATTTAAACTAATCACAAGTCGAGGGTGATTAGATGTGTGTTGGTCGGGTGGATATAGTTGCTAAGTCAATGCTGGTAATGTCCTCTAGTGGATATGCCAAGACCAAGGACTATCGAAGTCAGAAATATAAAGGACGGAATTTGTATACTTTGCACCAGTCCGGCCACCAGAATGCGATGGCCAAAAACCAAAAAAAAAAAAAAAAAAAAAAAAAAAAAAAAAATGCACTATAATGATAATAACAAGCAGAAAACATCGAAGTCATACACGGATGTCCAAATGGGTGAAAATGTTAAAGTTGAAGTCATCACAAATCATAGTTTGACCAACGTTAACAATGACGATAGAATCTCTAACTTGAAGTCCTCGAAATATCCTAAGCATTGCAAAGGGTGTGGAGGAACGAATGTGAGGTGAAACAAGGGGAAGGAAAAGGACAAGGGCTTAACTTCTCGTCGAAAAGTCCCAACGAAAACTCTCTTTAGAAAGAAAGAACACGGTTAGTATCGCATCAAAAGATTCGAAGCTATTAAAGTTTGCTTCCTTTTTCTCTGATTATGTTTTTCCTTCTGTCCTTTTTGTCCCCTTCGTTTCAAATATTGAAAATATAAACATCATTGAAGGTGTCCAATGATGCATTATAATTCTCGCCAACGGCTAGTTATGAACATTGCCTTTAATATTGTTAGGTGGGCGCATGTGTATTGTACGTGACTTTTCCCCCAATTGATCATCTTCTAATTTTCCTTTTATTAGAAGATATTAGGCAGGAAAAAAATTGAAATGCATTCCGGATGTGGCCGCCTACTTCAATCTTTTCTTTCCCCCAATTTTTTCCTTCCTTATCCTGGGTGGTTTTATTGGTTTTCCGGAAAAATCAAACACATTCTCTAATCTAGAGCCACTGAAAAGATTAAAACGTAAAAATACAAGCATGAGCTTGATCAATAGCTCGGTCCACTCATTCGAAAGTCCTTCTATGATCAACCATGAAGATAGTTACCTCTATTTTTTTTATGTAATCACCTCTGCGTCCTCATGAGTTCATTCATTATGGTCGAAACCAATTTCATAAGATTAAAACTACAACGCATCACTGATCTTTGCTCTTGAATGGCTAGACGTGTTAGCATGAGTTAGAGATGCTAGACTCAGACTCTCCGTAATCTTGAATCACATGGAACAACAGTAATTTAGATGTATGCAGTATGATTGGAGATCTATTATAAATGGACAATTTAGTGTATTTTTCCAATTACTTTCACAATTTGTGAATATAGTTTTTCTTTTAAAGTAAGTTTTGATAGGATAGTAGTGAAGAGGATACTTAGTGCTTGGTCATTCTTATCACCCAGAGAAAGTATTTAAGTTTTCAACACCCTAGACAGTGGCTTTTCCTTGCTTCCTCAAATTCCTAAGACCTCAAACTCCTCAACCTAATTGTGTAGGTTCTAGAATTGACGTTTCAAGGAGTCTATGTTCATGCATATCATTTGTTTATTAAGATTTTCATAATTTACGCCAGGAATGGGTTTACCATCCAATCAAGGTTGGTGTCAGCCGACCAATTACCTCAAATAATGTTTAAGAAGTAAAAATGTCTGTATTATGACTGAGAGGATCACTGGTGTGTGTCATGGGAGGGGATGGGTTGGGAACTTGGGAGTACATAGGGTTCATAGCTTTCGCCAAATTCTGTACATAGAAAATTTCCTCCGAAAATCTGTCCTCATGCCATCCCTAGTTTTCTTTTTGAGACACCTTACAAGGATTTAACTGCTGTTTTCATGATATTCTTTTCTTGAGTATCTAATCATACGTATGTGTTGCATAAATCAGTTATATACTCTACACTTAAAAGGGCACTCGTTGAAGGGCAATCACTAAAAAATCAATTAAGAAGATTTTACAGTTCTGAGTGCAGCGATTGTCCTTATGTATTTCATAACTTATGTCTTGAAAATTGAAATAGATTGAAAAAGTATGCAAAATAAATGTCATGGGGCATCTTCAACAAAACCCTAATTATATTAGTACATTTTAATGTTGCTATGCTGGTGACTCGGCACTTTTAGCATGGACTATGTGTCACTTGCCAATACCTGAGATCGCAATTGTACGCTAGCAAGGCTTCCTTTGACTCGATCACCCATTACTAGAGCCGCCTTATCTTCCCCTCGAACGATCGATCCTTCACTCGCTCACTTCACCTACCCTGGATCGTTGATAGTAATTTTAGAGAGAGAAATGTCTTGAAAGAGAATGCTCTCTTGCTTCTAATTGTGTTAGATGTGGGATGATGCAATTAAGGGGGAAGTAACTCCTATTTCTACAGAGGCCCTTATAATTACAAACATTGATTTCCCATTAATCTAATGGTAGAAATCCAATCCCCCCATCTCCCATTTGCCCGCATTAATTACAAGAAATCTCCAGTTATCAAGTATACAAAACTGACATTACTCTCAAGAACACTCTAAAATACTCATGAAACCCTAGACCCTGAGAAATTTTAAGACTTGCTCGGTCATCTTGACCACTTCATCAGTCTGTTGTGCCTTGAAAACCTCCGATCCATGACATTCACTCCTACCCAATTGAGCAATGCCCTCGATGCTGTCGACTCAAAGTCCTTTTGCTTGCCTGGTCAAAGCTTTTCCTTGGATTATTTGCTCCCTCAGAGGTTGGTGGTTCTTTCATTTCCTGCATCATTTAGTCTTTCTTTTCTCGACTTCATAATTGCACGATTCTTGAACCCCAATTTGGCCAACTTGATGTTGCCCGCCAAGTCCCTCACTTTAGGAAAAGAGCACATGAATAGGCATCCCTTCTTGAGTTGGCTTGGACCAATCCAACTCCATCTTTGGCCTCTTCAAAGTTTGTGGTCTTGTCCTCGACTTGGCCACGAGCTTCTCAACTCTCGATTTTGTCTCCACGAGTCATATCATGGAGATGGTCTTGGTTGACGTCAACCTTGGAACCGTCAGCATTACGGATAGCAACTCTTTGTAATCGATCTTCATGTCGATTATGGCATCCACCTTGTCAAAAATTCCACTCCCAATCATCGATGCTCATATCCATGTTTTAAGCAAAGCCAACGGCCGGTACATTGTATAAGTGGACCGCCTTGAAATGATGTTGGCTTGGCTCCACAAACGGCAAACTCGATCTTAAAAGCTTCTTAAGTAGTGCTTGAGTCTTTAAGGAGTTATGTAGCTTCAACACCACAATCCGCACTTCCCGCTTCTCTTGCCTCAACACCTCTTCTTCCATGGAGCACACTGCCGAAAGTCTATTCTTATTCGCAATCTTGATTGTGGCGTGAGCTATCGTAAAGAACGCACTCGATCAGCTTGCTCTCCCGATCCTTGGACACTTTTTCTTGTGGAGTCTTCCACTAGCCACTTCGAGGTTTTCCCCATTTGTCCCTGTCATCATGAATATATTCATCTTCCTCTCCTTCATCGTGGTGGTGATCTACTCCCCCACCTTTTCCCTTAGAACTAGAACAGTCGATCCAATGGAGATCAATCAAGGACTTGGCCACAGACTTGACCACAGCTAGAGCTATCAAAACCTCTTGCTCTCCCTGTTTTTCCAATTCCAACCTCGCTCAAACCTTGAGCGCATCCGTTACTATTAGAGCCTCAGATTTGGTCATGTTCGGAATCTCCAACAAGAGCTAGGTAAACTCCCGCACATACTCACGAATATCAACCATTCTAGGGAGATGTCGTAGCTTACTTTGCAACTTCATCCAGGCAAACTCAAGGAGAAACTGTACCCTATAGACATTGACGAAGGCAGCCCAACACTTGATTGACTTGGCAACCCACCTTTGATTGCCACATCAACGTCGCCACAAAAGCATAGCAATGTTAGTTAATACATGGTAGCAGATCTAATCGTAGTCTCCTTATCCTTGACATCCATGACATTGAAATATTGTTTCATACCCCATAAGAAGTTGTCCACCTCCTTAGCAAACTAGTCTCCCTTGAGCTCCTTCGGCTTCAAAACATCCACCTTTGGACTTGGGATATTAGTGATTACCCCACTCACTCTGGCCATCTTGCAAGCCTTGAGTTCCTCTTTGGCCATCCCCAGCTCCTCTTGAAGGTCTTCCACCATAAACTCGAAATCATTCTATTGGGATTATCTCATATCGATTGTGGAAAAAGTTGCTCACTTATAAATGTAAGGGAAAGTCTTGCCCTTTGAGTTAACTTTTGGGGCGAGAGAGGCCAAAAATCATCCAACAATGGTACTAGATAGGTTACCAACAAGTCTAGACCCAACGGTGACACGGGAAATACAAGTTGTTGCTGCTTTGACCCAAGGCTTGATGTGTGAAGAAAAGATTGTGAATTATCCCACATTGGTTGTGGAGGAGATTAGTGGTCAATTTATAAGGGTGAGAGAAAGTGTCACCCTTTAACCTAGTTTTCGAGATAAGAGAGGTCCAAGACCATCTAACACATTCCTCTCATGCAATGATCTCCGAGAACTCATCATGAAGCATAGGCAACCGATAACTCATCACAAAGCATTGGCTCAACCCTACTGATGGTGGTATTATCTAATTCCAACATTTTTTTTATCACTTGGTATTGTATCACCAACTCGCTCATCCAGTCTCTCCACTATTAGCTCTGGTACCAAGGGTCATGGACCAATCCTTAAGATCATGACTTGCACACAAAGGCTTCTTTTGACTTGTTTACCCTCTTACCATAGTCTCCTAAGCTCAGCCTCCCTTGATTGATCTCTCACTCCCTCGCTTGGCACACCATGGACTATAGAGAGAAGCTTTAGAGAGAGGAGTGTCTTAGGATATTATGCTCTATGTCTTCTCATTGTGATGAATGTGAAATAATATATGGGGGATGAAGACCCCTCTCTATACATAAGCTACCTTTTTCGCAACCGCATATTTTTCATTTATCTAACAATGAAGATCCAATCTTCCCATTAACCATCTACTCCTATCAATTATAAGATTTAATTATACATTGCCCGTAATATTCTTAAGAACATTTTAGATTACTCATGAAATCCTAAAACCCTAGAAGTTTCCAAGCTTGTTCAGTCACCTTGACCATCTTGTCGACTTATTATGCCTTGAAAACTTCCGGTGTGTCATCATGCAAGTACTTATGTGATGGATGGCAAATATCTCAAATCTTAAGGAATTACAGTCGATCCACCAAGAAGAGGAAAACCTAGGTTTTAATTATTCTTGTGCCATTCAATTTGAGATAACTTACTACAACACAACTTACATTTCAAGAAGATGGCTTAAAGCCATTACACTTTGTACAAAAATTGTTTGTGACAATTTTATGATTAGTTGAATGCAAAATATTCAAAATGTGTCAAATGTGACCCTTTTCATTTCAATGAGGACAAGATACCGATTGTTGATAAAGGTGAGAAAGGGAGAGAGAAAATTTTAATTCAGCATAAGATCCCTTGAATCCTAGTGAGAGTGGTGGCATAGCAGATAAATTCATGAAATACAATTCCTGCATGAATAGAGCTTGCATTCGCATACATGAGATGCAACAGTCATAGAGGAACCCTCAAAATCAATTGGATTGATTCTCAAACTATCAATTATAGTCATAAAACCCTAATTGATTAAGTCTAACCCAAATAACCAAATTAACTTGAAATAAAAGTGTAATTACCCAAAAAAATATGATTAAATCTAAATCATAGAGATGAGGAAATTATAATTGCAGTCCTAAGTAAAATCTAATTTCGAATATTCATACAATTATCATTAAATTCAATCTCAAGTTTGAAATATTGAATCACCCTACTTAGCAAACTCCTTAGAAACATCTTGAATTTTGATGACACAACTTCAAGATGATTTAAGAAAATTTTTCTTTGTTATTCACAATTGACTTCCCAAGCCTATTAGGGATAATCAAACCAACCGTATAGACCTCTTTCTCAGCAAATAACAAAACTTTGGAGGAAGATATGACTTAGCTTTTGGCAATTATCTACTCAAAATAAATTATTTTCTAACTCGGGATCAACTCTAGAAGATTGTTTTGAAAATGATCTCTTCTATTAGGAGCACACAACAAAAGCCCGATACCTTTTTTCCGAGGAAATTACCAAAAGGAAGCCCAAATATGAGTCTGTCAATATATCCAATTAAACCCACATTTATTCAAAAACTTATGTCAATGAGTTATGAGCCAATTATGATATATTAACTACTCTATACTACATTAATTCTTTGATGTGGGATTTCTCTAACACAACTCACTCATACATACATCCTAATAATCTCCCCATCACGTGAGCTTAGTGTTAGATTCGCTATCCCTTAATTTAGGCATCATTCTACATCAACTTTCTACAAGCCCGTGTTGCTACACCACAACACTCATATGTCTGAAAACTGTAACCATAGGCTCTAAAATCATTTGCTAGCAATGCGCATCAAAAGTCCGATATCTTTTTCCGAAGATATCGCCAAAAGAGAGCCCAAATATGAGTCAATCAATATATTCTATTGAACTCATATATACTCAAAAGTTTAAGATAATAAGTTATGAGCCAACTAGAATATATATTGCTTTACACCACATCAATTCTCCGATGTGAAATTTCTCTAATACAACTCACTCACATGTACATCTTAACATCTTGCCCATCATGAAAGTTGTCTTTATTGAAAGATTCTTCTTTTGAATCAAAACCCTCTTCTTCAATTTCCTTTTCGCTGTAGTGATCAAATTTACTTGTGACAATGAAAACATGGTCCTAGGGTTTCCTTGCCCTCAAATGATGCTTCTTCTCATAGTTAAGACTTTCCATACCAGAAAAATGAATGATGATCATGATTAATTCACAAAAATCTCGCGTTCAATAATTTTTGTCATTGATTCCGTGATAGTCTCTTTCAAGCTATCCCATTGAAAGCATATTCAGTCGAAAAATAACTAATTTTCCTTGAGGATTTTCAGGTGTACACATGCCATAGAAAATTTAATTGACATACATAGTAAATTCTTCAATAATTAAATAGCCAAAAGATACTGAACTATTGCAAAAGGTCCGGACATAAAGCCTGCCTATTGTAAAATTTGACAAAACATATTGTACTAATGATCGCAAGCACATTCCCTTCTCATTGCCGATTTTTGTTTCTATTTGACATAGAAGTGTCGAGCCAAGTAGTCAGTCATTGCATCTAGCCCTCACTCTATAGTTTGTTGAGAAGCTTGAAAATTATCGTTAAAGAGCCTAGACCTTTATGATCTTCACCAATGCCATCTCTACTCAAAGATGTCCAAGAAGTTGAATAAATATGTGCAACTCAATTCACCAATGACTTAAACTAGCGTGTGCAGAAAGCACAAAACTTAGAGAGAAAGCCTTTGGAGTTAGGATGAAAAAAGGGTTTTTGACAAAATATCCTCCACCCAATCTTCCCTGGCTTCCATTATCTAATCCGAGGAAAAATTATTATGGACATGAAATTCTTTTGCCAAAATTTAGGTTTTTGGAATTGGCTAATTATAAGTTTCATACTGACAAAAATTGACTCCATAAGCTGTGATGATAGCCCCCATCAATTGAGTTATGGGGTTCTAATGTTTGATCAATTCGAGAGGAGTCATTTCCAAACTGCATCTTCTACATGATGAAAAGTACTTTCGTTGAAATGTCATCTTTTCAATTGAGAATTTTTACCCGTTTCTTTACCCTTTTAATTAGCTTGATGATACACTACTTCTTCCGCTATTGTTTCAAAAAAATTACTTTCGGCAGATGCTTCTTGCCTTTTTAAGAACATTGGATAAAGCAAAAAAGTCATTAATCACATGTAACTCATGAAAATCACTGCTTCAACAGCATCCGCATCATTCTATCATCTTGTCTTTGATTGAAGTCCAACAGCACTTTCTCTTTTGTGCTCATTTATTTTGATATCCCTTCAAAAACATCTGCAAATTTTATCAGCAATCTCAACTCAACCACGTACTTTTCTATAGATTTTATTAGTATAACATTTCAACATTACATATAAAGATTTATCTTGTCATGAATGTACTTTAGTCATTGTAACATTAATCGTATAAGCATATATTTTTCTCAAGAACTCAACAATTAAAAGTTCTTCAGTAATTCAGCCACTGCTTTCTCCTCCTCACCAACAGATAGGACACATCGAAACCTTTGGTCTTTGCTTAGTTCTCAATGCATATGTCATTCATCATACATGCAAGCTATCGGCTCTTTGAATGTTGATTGACAATATACATCATAAACACGTTTACCATCTAAGTATTGATCAATTTAAATAATCCTTGCCTAACAAGGAGGGAAGGGATGGATCACAGAACGCTTATGTGCAGACTTCACCGAAAATTGTAGAGCCGTCACTCAAATTGGAGTGACCGAGAAGGATGTAATAGATCACATATAATTCCAAGGGTTGGGAAAAAAAAAGATGAAGGTTGCAAGTATGCGGCTTGTCCTTGTATCTCTTCTTTGCCTTTTCTTTTTCTGAGTTGACACAAATATAACATGTTTTAATATATGTATCAGTGTCTAATATGATTATTTAAGGGAAATAACAAGATTTAGATCAATCGTACAGGAGGATTAAAAAAAAAATGGATTTTTGAATTGGAAATGCCTCATTTATTCCTCGTAAGTTACATCAATAGATATTGTGTATCTCCTCGGAGAAATTTCAATGGTGGCCACTCAACTTCAGTGGTATACTTTTCGCTTTTTCCTGCAATTCACGCACTTCCCCCAAAATCTAGCCATTTTTCGATTTTATATATGCTTTTTTTTTTCCATTCAGGAAGAGGTAATGTTTGAGTACCTCATCACCTTTACAATGCATAGGCAAGGCATATGCTTGAAAATAAGTCCATATCCAATGTGGCACTATACGTATCTATTTGACTTGGCTAACTAGATAAAAGAGCACATTTATAGAAAGGAAGAGAGAAAGGACCTATCAGACAACCCAATAGATCAATGTCAATAATATCACTAACCCAATATTAATTCATTTATCTTCATCAGAAAATCAATTTAAAGATGAGAATAATGAAAAAGAACAACCCCACAGGGTTGGCGCAGTTAATTGGAGTGCCAGGGGATTTTCGGTTCAGGAATTAGATATAACCCATTTCAATCCTACTAACTGTATACAATCTGTTTTGGATAAGGGCCTTCATGCCCATGCTCTTAATTATTAGGGAAAAATAATAATGACGGACCAAAACGCAGGATGGAAGCTTAATAATTCTCTATCTGCCTCTTTCCCATAGTAACTAGCTCTTCTTGTTTCTTTCTTTTCCATGATCACTCGGAATAAAAAGCTAGCGCAAAATGGCCACATTTTCCTCCAGTCAATCTTTTGGTTGGAAAATTATGAGATAGGACATCACACACATTTCTATTTAGTAAAGTTTGCATACGAGTAATTTCCATGATTTATAACCCACTAATCAGAGACGTGTTGGAGGAGGATAAATAAATTAGGCATAAACAACTACCGCGGGGGTTAAATTGGTTAGATGAGGAAATTCAAAACTTTTTCGCCAGTAAGTGTTGGACTGTGTATAGATCGTGTACTGGTGCTCTAAAAACAATCGCGTGTGCAAATATATTATAAAGGTAATAGTAGACATGCGTATCAAATTAATAGGGTCCAGCCTATTCACTTGACCAACTCCATTCTCCTAGTTCTAAACAGCAAATGGAGGCTGGAATTCACTATATCCTTGAGATGTCACAACATTTGAAGATACTTCCTTCTACTTATAGATCTTCTACATACACAAGCAATCCTACACTTAATACTTATCTTATTCTATTACAGACGCTCAGACTTCTCCAAAGGAATACAATCATATTTACACTACTTCTACACACAGGGACAACAAGAGAATGAGCGCTCGAGTATAAACTAGATTTGTTCATTCCCCCAATTGTGTCTACTTCTCTTGGGTTGAATTTATAGCCATGAAATCTCAACTGACCGCTTGAAATATAAATCCCATGAGTAACCATTAATTCTACTATCTGCAGTCACAAAATGTCACTCTATATAGTCCGTAGCAACAGTTTCTCAAAATAGTCGGTTCTGCTTTGCCAACATTCTATCCTTCTAGGTTTGCCTGCCCAGATATGGTCAATTGTTCTAATCTTTGAAAATTCACTTTTTGGGAATCCAAAGGCTAGCTGTAAAACACCATTTAAATATAAATCAAATTAATTTAAAGTCCGGATCTTCCCTCCAGGAAAATAGAGGCTTATGGTAGAACCATAACTCCGTCTATAGCAAGAGCTCCGTCTGCACTGAGATCCATCCAAGCTTTTATTTCCCAATCTTGTTCTCCTCCATTTAAACTCTTAAATGATGACATGCCCTCTAGTTTGTTGACCATTGGCAAGGTCCATCTATTAGCAAAGTTTATCTAAGTTTTACTTATGTCTTCTTGTCCTCTAGTTCATTCGCCTTCTGTTGGTCAATCCAAACTCTTTTTGGCGATCACACCTCTATTTGTTCACCATTCACAAAGATCCTTCCGAACACCAACATATTCCTCGCCTACAAACTAATTCACAATTTGCAAGGTCCATCCAGTCTTCAACATAGCTCACGTCCGCTAGCTTGTTCACATTTAGTAGAGCAATATCTTCTACAAACGCTAGTTTACTTAGAATGTTCTGTCCTTCTTAAAGAACCATAGGGATTTTGCCTAATAAAGGAAAATTCATCCAAGTAGCAATGGAAGAAAATATAGCCCGATACAAAAATTTCACTTCGCCTTTCTAAACTCTTACATCTGTTTAGTAGGGGAAATCAATTGAGAGAAGAGAATTAGAATCTCCACTTCAAGATAAGGTAAATACATATCATTTACATATCATACAACTGCCCTTCAAACTCGAACCAAATATATGTCGATGACCTGTTGTTTGTTCCCATGATCTCATTACCACAATTTTCTCACCCTTTCTTGAGGTGAAGAGAATTCTCATTTTGATCAATGTCTTGCAAATAACTTGGCAAGACATCAATCAAATCCAAGGTGCTTGAATTTTCACCACAAACTTCTCTGGATAGATTTTTACTTATTTCGCCAGACTCTTTAGTAGCCATTTTTACAAAGCAACCACTGCTGGTGTTCATGCGTTAAGTGTTTAATGAGAACTTCTCATCAGAGTTGGTGAATTTTTTTGTTTAAACTCTATACTTAATGTAATCATGGCAGCAGCTAGCTCTACGGCTATTAAACGCAATCTGTTCAATTCCTATGTAGAATTGACTGTTTCATGGCCAGAACTAGAATACAGCCGATCCTCAACCCTCAGTGGAATGACGTGCCACTAGAACATGTCTTGCTCGACAAACCACATTTCATAGATCCATATTTTTGACACAATCATAATACCTGCAAATGAATGAGTAATTCAACTTCTAAATCATACAAATTGAGTTGCTGTCACCTCAGAACTATTGCTGCCAAAATTAGTTCTCTAACTTTTCATGTTGTTTAAATAGACAGCCTACTAAAAACAGAGCATCCCTTCTCCCAGACTAATAATTACACTAAGCGAAGAAGGTGGCCTAAAAGCCTCTTTCTAAGGTGTAAATTGCTTCTACATCTTTGTTATCAAATGCTTGACACTGTATTATGTGTGATGGATACTTTTGTGCTATTGTACTGGTCTTCTTTGTGCCCCTAATTGGAGTTTAGGTCCTACATTTTATTGTCTTGGATTTTCCCCTATATCGAGTATAACAGAGAATCAAATGCATTAGTAGAATGATCAAAGAGAGCAAAATAGAGACAACCATAAGTTGAGGCATCTAGATTGGATTGGGATCGATAGCTTCAATGGGATGAAATGGCCAGTTAGAAGTTCTTTTGTATGGATTGACAGAACAACTTACTAATTCAACTTGCCTTTCAAGCAAGAGATACCAATGAAGGAAAAGGAACAGAGTAAATGACTGAAGAGATTGTATGAACTGTGAGGATCCTATTTGCATTGTTTTACTAAATGCACCCTACATAGGTGGAACCTAGGCATGTCCCAACTCTAATGAGGATACTTATGGTCTTACACTTCTTGAACCTCGAATGGTAAGTGTGGTGTCCAACGTCAACATGACACTAGTGGGCATTCAAAAGTCAAATTTATTCCTTCCTGTTCCTACCCTTCTTCCCTTCTTGTTCAACTGGCGAAGAGCTGGTAAGGCTCAAGCACAACTACAGCTAGACTGGTCTTTATCAACTATGCCTTTATCATGTCTAACTTTGACACAGTCAACAAATAGCATCACAAAAGCATTCGTATTTAGGGTCTGAGGAGCTTAGGGAGAGTTTGGAAAGACTTCAGATAATAACTTACTCTCAAAGCCCTTTGACAAAAAGTTCGAATTTCGTATAAGTTATTTTGACCTCCTCCAGCCCTTAGCCTATCTTTTCGACGCCCAAACCAAAAACTAATTGCAGTTACTCATCTGCTTCACTCAAAATTCGCAAATGCAAACCACTTTGCAAAGTTTTCCCTAACTTACCAATCTCATAGTTGCTTCCCAACAAATTCAAATTTTCCCCATAATTTACACCCCATTTCATTTTCCACCCTCCCCTCCTTCCTTGAACAAGCCAAAAAGCTTCTTCTGGTTAAAAGGCCACTCAAACGTTATCTGCATTGAAGTGCACAAGCCCATTTGTCAGTGCTCATGTTTCCAGACTTGTTGCTTCTTCACATTATATCACTACATTTAGTAGCAAGATAGATGCAGTGTCGTAATGCATTTTAAACAACCAACTATCAAGTTCCCATATAGATGGAAGTCCTTGTGAGCATAATAACTACTCATCCACATAGTAACATTTATATACCAACACTAAACCCACGTAACTAAAACACCAAGATGTCTTGTAAGACTAATTCCCCAAAATAGTACCCTACTCCATAAAATCATTAACATCAGGACAGACCTACTCCAATGACATCAAAATCACCGGTCAATTGGACTTGTAGAACATGTCAAGCCCACCTTGGACTTAGTAATGAGAAAGAAATTGGAAAATATTACCCCGAACATAAAGGTTGAACCAATTACTACCACAGAGAAGAAACTGAAAAGAGGAGTAGATGTCAGAAAAATTTACTCTAACTAGAAGGTAGCTGTGCCTTGATATTTCTTTCTAGTGCGTGATTCAAACAACTTCCCATTGCTTTTGTAAAGGTGAAATTTTAATGGATGGATAGAACACCATCAAAGAGCGATCTCTTCTTAAAAGCAAGCAAAAGACACCTCCACCATGAACACCTGTGTTTTCAAACAAAATGACCAAAATTGTTACCATCAGCACTGTAAAAGAATTTAATGATGCGTTCTCTCTCTCTCTCTCTCTCTCTCTTTTTTTTTTTGGTATAGAACTTGCAATATGCCATAATGGCACAAAACCCAAGAAAGATGCACCTGTCTCCCAATAGAAGGAGAACGTAAAACAGCCGCCAGAGTCTGGACATTTCAACTATCATGACCAGATGCAACACCATAATAACTCAACACCTGCACATTGGTTGCCTTACGAATGTAACACAAATAAACAACCGGAGTTTGTTTTGACTTTATCCAAAAACAAGTTGGCTGCGTTGCCCTCTGAACATAGCTTAGTACAGAATCTGCTGCTACCATTGGATAACACTAAAATAGCCCTTGTCCCAAGCCATGACCAGACCATAATAAACTAACCAAAGTGAATATGAATTGCCTTCATCCCCCTTGCTTTCCATACATCGATCTAAGCTTTAAAGATATTTAAAGTCGCATATCTTGCTCTGCATGATGGTTACAAGTAAAGAGTTCTCATTCAAGAAATTGGCAGTTGCCCACAGGCTGTGGAAAGAGGACTTCCATCAACTTGGTATTCCACCTCTTTCCATTGCCTACAGCTTGTAGAATCTTAGTAAAAAAATAAAAAAAAGTTATGATTTCTACCTAAACGTGGTCAGAACGATAAGGTTTGGCATCGACTCTACTTTGAGCTGTTATATTTCCACTAGAAACCTTTTACAGACTTTGAGAAAACTGGTATCCAAATCCTTGGCTCTTTGGACTTCCCACCCAAGATATTAGATTTCCAAAGATGCTTAAGTCATCGATGTTAATGATCTAATGACTAGGTCCATCATGTAGTCTATTGAAAGATATAGCATGGGAAGAACATTTAAACACATAATCATCAATTGCGGCTCAGGTTAGCCCTCATATTTCAGTTAAGGATAGCATAGATGAAGGCATACATTACATTGCAGAAAAGAAAATGAAAAAGAGATAATCATTATTGGCAGTTCAAGATAAGATGTTTGTCACATTGCAACAGTGATCTCATTTCAGGTTGGTTAAATTTATGTGGTTTTCTTGAAAAGTTGTTTGTTGACGAGCGAAAGTAGGCATGAACTAAACATGTGTAAGGTGAAGATTACTCAGAAAAAAAGGGAAGGAAAAGTAGATTTAGCCAGCCATGACTCCATTGTCAGCATTAGGCAAACAAGATGTTAGGAGACTGACTCCCATCTACAGATTGCATCCCCAAAGTGCAATAATGGAGCTGCTAAAGGCTTGACAGAAGTTGCTATGTGGAACCATATTCCCTTCAATACAGTCCAAAGAGGTTAATACATCCTAGTAAAATGTGCCCAATGCACATGTTGCCTGTTATGCATACTCTTCCTTCGTTCTTACTTTTGTCGGTGGTGACTGGGAGTGCTGGAATTTGCACTGGACATTGGCACACCTAATTAAGTTTTGCTCTAATGCTGCACCATAAATATAAGCTCTCTTTCATAGTGACTATTCCTAATACTGTTGAACTCTTCCCATAGATCAATTGTTGCCATTATCAACTTGATGACAGACAAGTATTTGCTGTCTATCTCCAAGGCACAGATGTGAAACCATCTGGAAGATAACCTCTTAACTCTTTACAAAGGAAAGAAAAGAATGAATTCATCCTCTCTTAATCCCTGCTGCACATATGCTCTCCCTCATAATTGCACCAACCAAGGTTATACACTAAAAGTACCCAAAGCCTGGTGGATCTTTTCATAAGATGAGAAGTGAGGAGAAAGCTAGCCTTACCTACCTCTCATGAAGGTGCATGAATTCAGAAATTCATTCAGCATTTGATAATTGATTTGTTTGTTATATTACCAGACAGATTAACTTTTTCATAATTTGGGAAGTAAAGGGATGATTGCTTGGATTGGAAGAGTCCAGAAATGCAAAAAGTGCCACCAACTTATGTCATTCCAAGGACATTCACTCCACTCTGTATAGAGGTCATTACGGTGTTGTGTTATCTCTCTTGAGAGCATTTACTCTTCAAAGCACCAAAACATTGCAATCCACTGATTCTGGTTTCTATATGCAATCTGTAAACCAAATATCTTGACATCAGGCACCAGCTGACACCCAGAGTTCGATGATCATCCAGTCCTTTAATACTCATCCAAGTCCACAACAAGACCAAAAATTTTATTCCCAAAGATTCTCTATGGTTTCAATTAGCAAGTACAGCACAAATTTAGGCACAGTTTCAATTAGCTATCCATTCTACAAATGGCAAATGGTTCCTGCCATCCTCACTACAGCACAATTTTAGGCATAGGTTCTCCCTATTTCAAATGACATAACTGATTATTCCTTACATTAATCATTAACCCTCACCCATTAGCAAATGCAAACATGCATCTAAACTCTTTCCAGCAGTGTTTTAAAACCAGGCCGGTCTGGCCTGTTCAACTGGTTAGAGCAGGGAGGAACTGTTTCATTGTCTCTTATGGTTCAAGCTAGAAAAACAGCTAATGGTCCAGTAACAGACTGGACTGGACTAAACCAATGTCAACCCACGTCAATTGAACTGGGTGAGGACTGGGTCAGAACTGGTTTTTTGTTAAAAAAGCAAAAGGCAGCATGCTTCAGGTTTGAAACAGTAACCTCAAGCACATATGCTAGTCATTGCCAGTAGGGCACAGATCACTCTTACTTTCTTAAGGTTAGACAAGAATACTTATGGATTACTGATAACCCAAAGCATTAAAAGAGATAGCAGTGTCCCAAGAAAGGACCAAACATACTAATTTGAAGTGCCTTTAACCACAGAGATAATCTTCCACATATGACATGTTGGCAACTTTTTTAATATATAGAAAGGTTTAACTAGCAGTTCCACCAGTTGAACCGAGCACATGGGCAATATAGGTCCAGTTCCGAAAACACTGGTATTTAGTCCTCTTCACAGCTGATTTGCAATAGTAAGAAATCAACTACACCTATTAAACTACGAATGCATGTCTTTGAATGCAGTGTTCTGAGGAATTATGAGCAAAAATTCAAAGGGAACGAACTCAGAAACTTTATTTTGAATCTTTTTCTTTTATGTCACATTCTCTGAGAATAGGCAAGAATACAAGAGCATACGGAAAATCCACAAGACTGAGTTCAGATACCATATATAAAGACAAAAGGATGTACTTATCTTCAACTTCTCCCATACATCATTATCAAGCTATAATTAATGGACGTTAACAACCTCCTGTGTCAAATTGACCCCGACGACCCATTGATTGGATGTACCTAAGCACCAAAAAGCAATTGGAAAATAGAACCTGTTATCGAGCACTTAATGTGCATTTAACCAAATTGAGCAACAGTTCCTCATTAGCACATCACATTCAGCATCTCCACTTAATTTTTGCTATGCTGTTTCCAGCAAAATTGCATTTCTGACATGATTGTATCTGCTGCTCCAGCATGAAATCAATGATTGAGAGATACAACAAATCAAAAGGGGATCACCATCAGCTGGGAAATCCACACTCTGAAGTTAAGGTATCTTTCCACCCCATTAATTGTAGTTTTAAACAATACAGTATCACAGCACGACACATTTTTTTCTTTTCTGTAGCACGGTCAGGTATTGTGTAGCACAACTCTGCTGCATTTGAAGAGCTGGATCTTTACACGATTAGCGACAGCTGAGTTAGGAAGGGCCAACAGAGTATAAAATAAGGAAACTGTAGTTACAACTATCAATCCCCGTATATAGTCGGATGGATGAAAAAAAGAATCATTAAAGCTGTATGAAACCAAGTAGTAACTCAGAGAATATCTAAGGAAAAGAGTCAAGCACGGCAAAGAGTGGAAGGAAGACGAACAGGAGGCACTAAGTAGACCGAATCTGTAGACAAGCCTCACAGGGTTATAACATTGAGAGATATAAACATAGAAGTCACACTATATTCAGTTATTGATCTCCATATAGAATAACTTAACCAATAATTACCTTTATTATCTGAATTGAGTCGTATATGGAAAAATGTAACTGCATTACCTTTGTAATCTTACTAATACTTGAGAGGATCTTGTGTAGCATGATCTATCCAGAACAATTATGTCAAAGGACAACTGATTGTAGATAAGCATAGAATTTTCATCGACAGCATCCTCTTCCTGTCTGCTATTTAGGATCTCACCCATATCAGCTAGAAAAAAGATCTTCACCATAAATTACCAGCTGTTAGAGCCTTAAAAAATCAGTAAATATACCTAAACCACGCAGGCTGTTGACTTACTTAAAGGTATCCCTACGTAAGACCCCTATTGCTGCCCCCTGCCTTTATCCAGTTTTAGGACCTGTTCATGTACTAATGATCATGCAGTTGCTTGGATGCATTTATAGAATGCATACAAGATTTACAGATGTTCCAAATATATTTTATAGGAATCTATTGCTAGAAAGTTATCTAAAACTGTCAACTAGACATCTAGGATAAATGTATTCTCAGCATGAAAATTCGACAGTTGAAAGTGATTATAACATCAACCACATTTATTGTGTACCAGCAGAAACAGTGCACATAACAAAGGTATTGTCAAGTCTGAAGCGACAAATCATAATTGAGCCATAACACAAATCCTTTACGAGTTAATTGAGCTTAATGAATTATACTTTACAGAATGAATTCCCCAAATCATGCAATAAAAATCTCTTCGATATTACCCCTTAATTTAATTAACAAATGGACTGGGGTATCATCATGAAAATCCATTTTCTGTCAACTATCTTAGTCCAATCCACTTCAAGCCCACAACTCCTCTGTAACTTCAAAAGTAGAGCCCAGTACATGAATAGTGGAGCAGAGGGGATGATTACACATTGAGGAATAAAATTTTGAAAAGCTAGGGAAACTTCAATTGCCAAAGTTCACAATGGTCCATGGCAACTTATAAAGGTTCATCACATTGATATATAATGCTATTTAGTTGTAACTTAAGATTGGTGCGGATGCCAATATCTATTTCAAACATGACCTGAAGTACATAAAAACTCCTGGCATTGATAGTTATTATCAAATTTTGATAGTAGTCCCTTAGTGTCATCTTTAACGTGTTCCTACTCTGTATTTGTCATTTCCTAAGCAACTAAATGAACAAGCACGATGACAAGGGTTTCTTGCATTTGTAGTGTCATGTAGCACTTTCTGCTCGTCTTTTACTTATAGTTTGCCACAGTCAGCTTAGGGGTTTATTGCCGACAGTAACTTTGGGGAGTTGCATTATATACTTGTAGCATCATCATCCATCAAAAACCCAAGGAATTTTATGCATTTCTATACCAACTAGATGAACAAAAAGCTACACGAGACAACTCGTGCCATTACAGAAGGGTTGCACTATGTATATACCAGTCAGAATCAATGGCATTTGTGTTAGTACGTTCCATAAAATTTCAACTTCAAATTATCGAAAATCTTGCAAAAAATTAACAAACTTGACGCATCAAAGTATTCATATCCTACGCAACACATATATGCTGCCATAATGAAAGATATCTTCATCAAGTATTTCCTTCATATTTGACCAGCTCATTCTTTGAAACATCACCAACATTATCCTGTAATGCCATTGTGATTTTATGAAGCCACTGCCATTTTAATTTTACAGCTATGAACGCAGTAATGTGAACTATATAAGCTTAGGCATGTTTGTCACGCATATTTTGCTATGTAACTAACATGTATAATGCATCCATTCTCAAGTATTGGCAAAAGGAAGCAGCAGCATTGAGGCAACAACTGCAAAGCTTGCAAGAAAATCATAGGTACAATTCTTACCTACTAAGTTAATTACCAAGGAAATTTTCAATTAGAATTAGACAATTAAAGCAATAGAAATAAGATAAAAAAAACAACCAACCCATGTCTAGGCTTGCCTTCATCATAATCTTAACAGTAACCAAAAGCTAGGAACTTCATTCCTACTTGAAATAGGACATGATAGGTCAGTCACCTTTGAAAAAAGGGGATTGCATCCTGTTGGAGTAGTGTTAGCCTATCAAGCAAGTCAGCTAATACCCAACCATTTGTCTTGTTCAAGGCCTCTTTGTATTCTCTACATACTGATGTTTAAACCAGACTTGTGGCTAATTAAACCAGCGAGACTGAGCACTGGTCGAAAGTCTGGTTCATGCCATTGTAATGTGAGAAATTAGAACTGGTAAAAAAACTGGGTTTGACCAGGATCAAGAAATGTCAAACTAGTGACTCAGTTTCACTTTAAAACAGATTTGACCATGAAAAAATCCAACTCGGTTAATTGCAGGTAGGGATTCGAATCCTTGCCCTGTTAGAGCGTCAACCATACGCTTAACAATCTGTGCTGTGGCTTTTCCTCGTAACATAACTGACTAACAAATTATCCAACATAACAGTTAATAAAGGAGTGTTTTTTAATGGTTCTCTGCACTGTAGAAAAGGTAGATTTTTTTAGCAAAAAGAAAGGCAACCTAGAAGGAAAATTCTCTCTTGCATTTGTGTTTTTCTAGCAGATTTCTTGAACCTTGTACACAAATTTTAAAACAACCAACACAAAACAGGCAGATGATGGGAGAAGAGCTCTCGGGATTAACTGTCAAAGATCTACAGAATTTGGAGAACCAACTGGAAATGAGTCTTCGTGGTGTCCGCATGAAAAAGGTTTAAATTCCTATCCCCAATTAAATGCTTGTTCTTGGATTTTCCAGTGCAAAAGATGATAAATTTGAGGTCTGCCGATTGCAGGATCAGATACTAATGGATGAAATACAAGAACTTAACAGAAAGGTTAACGCTGAATCATTTCTATTTGTGGTCACTTCCATATTTGTTCAATTATCTAAATATCACTCTGTTCAGGGAAGCCTCATTCATCAGGAAAATGTGGACTTGTATAAGAAGGTAAACCTCATTCGTCAAGAAAACATGGAGCTGTATAAGAAGGTATTGATTTGAATACTCAGAATCTAGAACCAATCAATAGTATCACGTTGTCAGAGCCCTATATTTAGCCTTAGAAAAATTTTCATTCCAGGTTTATGGAACGAGAGATGTGAACGGAACAAACAGAAATCTTCTGACAAATGGATTAGGAATTGGAGAGGACTCTCATGTACCTGTCAATCTCCAACTTAGCCAACCACAACAACAAAACTATGAAACTACAGCACGAGCCACAAACTTGGGGTACGTAATCCTCCTAAAATGCATCAATTTTGGCAAAGAAGACTTCTTATTTTGCCCATGTCTTACTATAAGAAAATCTCTCTTCATATATGCAGCAGACTACAGCTGCACTAGCAAGGAAGCATCAACTGCACTGGATGTCACTCAGTTATATTCAACACCAGGCGGGCTTACCAAAGTTAAGCTTCCATAACTGAGATGTGGTATATCACATGTTATTAAGCAAACAGGCTCTAGTTTGAAATGATCAATGGAATAAAATGTAGCATTGTGGATCATGACCAGGGACTTATGTAAAGGTAAAATCAACTGCAATAAGAAAAAAGGTGGACTCTCTCTTGTGAATCTAGTTTTGAAGATCTCCAATTGCAATGAAACATTATGTCAATGAAAAGCTAACATTTTGAATGTTCATATGCAACTAATATATGACCAAAAGATTAGCATATATAAGCATTTCAAATAACAACTTCAGGAAGACAACAATGCACGGGCTTCAATGTAAGTCAAACTTTCATAGCAATGCACGGGCTTCAGTGTAAGTCAAACTTTCATAGCATACTGAAGGGAATCCATAAAGTCCGTTCCCTGTTAATTTCCTGATTATCTAATAGAGTAAGAGTATGCCTAAATTAAGTAAAAAATTGCCAGTCAGGTAGACAATAGGATAAAATCCATAGATATAAACCATCATCAGAAAGCCATTCTATCAAATAAACAGAGAGAGGAAACCCTAGCAAAGAGTGGCGCAAATGGGCAAAAAATGTCAAGAAGAAGACATGATGCAAAAAATCAAGGAAGCCAGAAGAGATCTCCATAGGCTCAGTGATGAATGGTAATTTGAATGTTCTCACATCCCAAAGAGATTAACTTGCAAGGTATCTCCATATCATCAACAAACAAAAGCTTAACAGCGTGGAGCTGTCAATTTAGAGAGGGCAAAGCCCCTCACATCATTCAACAAAAGCTCAACAACTCAGCTGTCCATCGTAGATACCTAAGCAGTACTTCAGCAAAGAGATATTTCCGTACAATATAACATCTCTACAAACTACAAACACAAAGCATGATGCCAGTAACAACTCCACAGACATGGAAAAACAAAAAATAAATTGATTTGCAATTACATATGCGACAATGCTTTCACTCGTATGACCACATTGGTCTTATGATAATTGAGTTTGCATCATAATGAAAGAAACAAGAAATATGAGCAATTACTTCTTACCAGGGCTGGAAGCCACAAGACCTCCATTCCAACTTAAAGAATATGTGCCCAGTTTTAGAAGTCAAAATGGGTAACCACGAGATGGAGTGTAAGTCAAAGCTCCTGAGTGAGGCAAGACCAAACACTTGAATCAATTTCTGAGTACACTAGTTATAAAGATATCATTATCTCGAAGATTTCAGATCAACAATGAAGGCATCTAGAGAGAGCAAAGCCCTTCACACCATCGAACAAAAGCTCAAAAACTTAGCTGTCCACCAATGATACCTAGGCAGTACTAAAGCAAGGAAATCTCTCCGTACAATGTATCATCTCTACAAACTAAAAAAGCAAAGCATGATGCCAGTAACAAATTGACAGAGACATGAAAAACCCAAAATGAATCGATTTGCAATTACCAATGCAACAATGCTTTCATTTGTATGAACACATTGGTCTTATGACCATTCAGTTTCGCTTTATAATGTAAGAAACAGAAAAATATGAGCAATCATAACTTGCCGGTGAGTTTCCAGGCCGGAAGCCACAAGTGCTCAGTTCCACCTTAAAAAATAAGAACCCAGTTTTGAAAGTCAAAATGAGTAACCATGAGATGGGGTGGAAGTCAAAGTTCCTGAATGAGGTAAGACAAGTGACTTAAATCAATTTCTCAGTACATTAATTGTCAAGATATCATCATCTCAAAAATTTCACGTCAACAAGGTATCTAGAGGCAGGGATTGCCCATTTACAAGTTGAAGTCAACAAACTGACAAGCCCAGATGTTTCCCCTCTAATCTCAGAGCTTATTGGCCCAGTGGCTACACTCTTTCTGACACACAAATCCTCTGGAAGGCAAGCAACCATATTTGAGGAGAGCATACGCACACTTGCAACACTCGTCATTTAATGGATGATGCCTAGGTAAGCACTCTAAGTAACTCCATTATAGGTAACATGTTTGGTAATTTCCACTGAGGGTACAATGCAAATTGCAGTAATCCCGTTCTTACATCTCTAAATACAAACTATAGTTGGAGAGAGGAAGGTGTTTATTTCATGAGTTTTCACACTTAATCAGGACCAATTTTAAAAACTTAAGCTGGTAGACAAAGGCATGATATCATGACTCCCTTTAACATGAGACGATATTTTGAGAGAGCAAAAAGAGTATGAAAGCTAATTATAAATGAGGTAGAAGGTAAAGGGCATAAAAACACACGATCTCAAACGCAATCTTTGTTGAACAAAGAAAAAGAGGATAGAAATCTGAACGCTTGGCCACAGGTGCTCTCTCTTAGTATAAATAGGATATAAGATGCAATGAAAAAACAACAATATTTTTCAATTAGCAATAAAATCACGTAGAACATTTCCTAGAAAATCACAGGCGAGAAAAGCATTACTTATCAGAAAGGGGAAAAATGAGATCAAAAAGTCGATAAACTACAATATGCATTAAAATTCGGTCCCACATAAAAAGAAGCTAAGCAACATTAACTCTGGGATTACTTGGATGGATGGGCAGATAAAGATAGAAAAAGAGGAAATGATGGTGGTATCAAACTCTAGTGGAAGAGGATTGCTTTTATTTCTAACACATGCTATGTGAGAGTCAAGATGAGTAACAATGACATGGAGTGGAAGTCAAAGCTCCTGAATGAGGCAAGACCAGTTTCTTAAATCAATTTCTGAGTACACTAATTATAAAGGCATCCTTATCTCAAAGATTTCAGATCAACAATTAAGGCATTTATTAGGACTGCCCATTTACAAGTTGAAGGTCAACAAACCAACAGGCCCAGATGTTTTCCCTCTAATCTCTGAGGGTATTGGCCCAGTGGCTACACTCTTTCTAGTAAACAGATCCTCTGGAAGGCAAGCAACCATATTTAAGGAGAGAGTACATATACTTGCGAAACTCGCCATTTAATGAGCAATGCCTAGGAAAGCAATCTAGATAACTCCATTACTGGTAACACATTGAGTAATTTCCAATAAGTGGACAATGCAAACTGCAGTAATCCTGTTGTTTACTCATTAGAAACCATAGATGGAGAAGGGAGGGGGCTTAATTCATGAATTTTCACACTTAAATAGGGGTAGTATAATTTTGTGGGACTCACAAACAAATTTTAAAAGCTTAAGCTGGGAGACAAGACATGATATGATATTTAAATGATCAAACCTCTTAGATGAAATGACATTTTGAGAGAGCAGAAAAGTATGTAAGTTGATTATAATGAGGTAGAAATTAACGGATGCTGGGTACACAGAATCTCAAACGCTATGTTTTGTTGAAAAGAGAAAAGGAGGAGAGAAATCTCAAGGTTTGAAAAAAAAAGGCTGTCTCTTACTATGAATAGGATATAAGATGTGATGCACAAGCAACAATAGTTTTCAACTAGCCATATAATCACAGTGGCAAAAGACATTTTTTTTAAAGAAAATCGTAAGTGAAGAAAGCATTACTTATCAGAAGGGAAAGAATGTGATAAAAAATTTGATAAACTACAACATGCAAACAACACACAATACAATTCAGTCCTGCATAAAAAGAAGCTTTGCAAAATTAACTCTGGGATTATTTGGGTTGATGGGCAACTATAGATAAGAGGAAGAGAGGAAAAGATGGTAGTGTCGAACTCTAATGAGAGTTTTGTTTCTCAAACTTGCTATTTATTCCTTTGAACAGCATCCAATACGATACCCCTATTTATAGAATGCAATCATCTATGTCTATTTATTAGAGCTCTAACTTATATAATCATGTAGTTAGATATACTAAATAATAATTTTAACTTCTCAAACTTTAATGGGAAGTTTCATTTATATATGACAATCATTAAAATCTAGTTTAATAATTTTTTCAACTCTCCCCCATAAACTAAATTTTTTTCCACATTTTTCAGATACAATGTTTCATCTCTTTCAATTGCAACAATCTCCATGCCAAATTCATTTAATACAGAAATATCATGGAATGGCTTCTCAGCAAAATGCCGGATAATGTTCTGCATTGCATGAATGAGATAGGTTCTAAATTATTCAACCTTGAGCATGCTTCGCCTCTATTCTTTCTATTTCTGTAACAAAGCAGGAGAGAGTCAGTACATTGATGAACTTCAATGAAGATTTGCTACCTAATTGGTTTAAAACTTATAAATGCTAATAGGATATCGAAAGTGAGTAGGATTTGAATATAGCGTTGCCATTCCAACTTTTATATTCCAGTTATGGGTACCCACAAGGGCTCACCCAAAATTCAATGTGCTACCTCAACTTTATTGTTTTTTTAGAAATTCAATGTGTTACCTCAACTTTATTATTTATTTAATCAAGTACTCGAACTTTCTAAAATTGGCCAATTTCATGATTCAGTCCTCCTAACAGCTTTAACTGACGTGGAATTTAACGTCATTAAGTTGGATAGTTGGCATCCATGTGTCATTGAGGTCTCTCTCTCTCTCTCACTCACAGACACACATGTTCCAGTAACATAAACAACACCAGTGCTACTTCCCCCACCACCACCACCACAAGCACCACTACAGTATTTAGACAAAGTCATAGCCACGAGGGCGGATACCACTTGAACAAACAGCTGCATAGAACTCTACTACCACTGCTACCACCGGCAACAGCACATACATCACCACCAAAACTCAGCTATGACCACCATCATTGGCTTTCACAGGTTTGAGGAGGCCACGACCTCAGATCTGGGGTAGCTACCACAACTTAAGGTTAGTCTGAGATAGATATACGCACAAAGATAGAGGGTGCCTTGGCATTATGTAGAGAGAGAGAGAGAGAGAGAGAGAGAGAGAGAGATGACGTCAGTGGTAGTGGCGATAAGGTGCAGTGGTTTGGCATAGCAATGACAATGGTGGTGGTCACTAGTCATAAGCGAAGCAAGTAAGAAGAAGAATAGACACAAGCAAAAAACTGCTTTTCTCAGCTAAGTTAGGCAAACATAATGACATAGTCATCCATGATCCATGTCATATGACGCCTAACTTAATAAAGTTTCACATGCTGATTTTGGAAAGTCTAGATACTCAATTCCACAAAAAAAGGGAGGACCATATTGAATATTGAGAAAAAGCTCCGCCCCCTTGGGGTGCACTACCCTTTTTACTTTGAAAGACCTCTTTATCATTGGTGTCATGGAGCTCAACAACTTCCTCCTTGTCCAATTTCTCACCCACCTCATCTCTTAGTATGCCATTTGGACATCAACAACAGTCTCTAAAGAAACTTATCTTTCAGATTACCCATCCAATATACTATGACCAAAGATAACAAATTTATAATTTCAAGAGATAGACTCAAGTATCACTCAGACTTGTGAAGAGATTACCAATACTTGTTCATTCTATATCTCAAGGTGGAAGCCCCTTTGCATATTCTCTAGAACCTTTGCTCAACCATTTTTCTTCCTCTAGTTGGGTATAGTAATTGGTTCCTTAGTACCAATACTCGATAATGTAGGTCTCAACACTCCAACTCTTGTAGTTGGAAAGGATTACTGCTCACTTCTCAGACATTGGGGCAATCAACCAAAAGATGTTTGTAGCAAGGCCCTAGTGCTGTTCTTCTTTCTGCTAGCTTTTTGGCAAATCTGTTTTCTTACTCTTTTTGATACTCCTAGCTACTCGCGACAGATTTACCGAGGTTTTGACACCAATTTGTTGAAAATATTTGGCATGTTGGAAAACTAATGTTAGAGGCAGAGAATGACAATGGTTTTATATGGCTATGGAAGAGGGATGCTTTTTTTTTGTCCCTTCTCTTCTTCTAACAATTGCTCTTTTTATCCCAGTAGTCTTATGCATGACCATCCTCCTATTTATAATCTTCAATCATCTTTATTTATTAACTATGACCCTCCACTAGTTATTATTATTTTTTTCATTTAAGTAATTTTTTTTATCTTTGTTTTCACTCTTTTGGCCTGAAAAGGAGGGAAATTTCATATTGTCTCGACAATCATTGAAATCAGGTGAGATCATTTTCTTCAGGTTAACAGTCTTAAGATGCAAAAACTAATCTCATCTCATTATTTCCTTTCATTGTAAACCATAACAACCAACGAGGTACATAAAATATTACACATATACACATTTATATTAACACTTACATATGTACAGATAAAAGAGATGTCAAGCTGCAAGCATTCACCATAATTTCAAGTACCTTATACATTAACACACCAGAACAATGAATTATCAGTTGATATTCACGTTATTATTTCATGTATCCCTTTTATATCTTCGTGACGGAATGAACTGTAACTTGATCATGTAGAGACCTTCAGTCCACACACTGTGTTTTTCAGGCATGAAACTCATTTGTGTTAGATATATGATGCAACGCTACTTGAGAAATCTCAAACAAGGAGGTTACAAGCTAGAGGAGAATCTAAACAAGGAGTTTCCAATATCTCATACATACAAAGGTTCAAAAGACATGTAAAACCATCATTCCACAGACAGAAGTCCCAAATTAACATCAAGAATATAGGAAAAAATGAGTAGTCTAGCCAAAAATTTCCATTAACAAAACAAAAGGAAGAAAACTTACCAGATAAATTTGGTTTACGAAGACTATAAAAAGGTAGCGGAAATAAGAAAAGAGAAAACGAAAACCAAAGAAATCCAGTGCTCACCAGAGATCCAAACCAAGCCGATGGCTCCAAGTAGCAAGCTCTCCTCGAACAGTTATTTCATCTGCATCGCAAGTTAAAAAAAAAGAAAAGAAAAGGGAACTCGTGGTGAGACAAACACTCTATTGGTCAGAATCCGCATTGATTCTGTATTTATAATGCTAAGACCAAGCACGCGTAAATAAAAGATGCCTGACAATCACCATGCGAATGATCTAAATTCTCGTTCTCTTCTTATATCTCTCCAACGAATCGCGAATCGCCGGCCGATCCACTTCGTCGCTCCTCGTGAAGATTGATTTCCGACGGCACGTGTCGATTGCCGTCGCTCGGCGGCGAGAAATCGAGCTCATGCATAGAAGGAAGCGGAACCGTACCGCACCGTACCGTCGCTCGCTCGATCGTCAATACGAGCTCGAAACGGCGGCGGAGGGGCGTAAGTTTCGCGGGAACAGAGGGTTGGGCCTCGAGGCGAGATCGCAGGGGGAGGGGAGGACGATCGGAAGGATGCGAGGCGAGAGAAGACGGAGGGCGAAGGTGAAACGATGCTTCTTCATGCGAGGAGAAATGGGAAAAAGCTCGTAAGACGAGAAAATCTCGTGAAGGAGAACGAGGGAGCTGGGAGGGAGGGAGGGAGGGAAGGAGCGGGGGAGGGAGGATTAGGGCTTTTATAGATGGCCAAAAGTATTACATAATGTACGGTTTAAATATGATTATTTCTTATAAAAAAAAGTTAAATAAGTTTGGACCCCAAAAAAAAAATTGAATTAAAATAAGTAATATGAAGAATAGCAAATTTTTTCTTGATTAATCAATTAAGGAGTCTCTCTAGAACATTCCTTAAAAAATTCAAGTTGAAATCATATATAAAAATGTGTATGACTCTACGATTAATCAATTAACAAGTCCCTCTAAAACACTACTTAAAAAATTCAAGTTGAAATCATATATAAAAATATGTATATGACTCTTCCCTATATTTGCATAGACAATATGTTCACATCTTAATATATATTCTACATAACATTACTTTGAAAAAGAAAATTTATCAGGTCAATGATCAAAAATAATAATAATTTACATCCTCATCGATTATTGGCAAGTAAAAGAATTTACTTATGAAATCAACTCAAATATACATGTTATTCATCCGATCATAAATGTGTAAATTTTGTCATAGTGATGGTGATTTAGTAATAATCTGGAAAAAAAGAAAGAAAAGGAATCTTACAAGCCAACGTCCCTAACTCTTGTTTGTTGACCGAACAAATAAACAATTAAATGATTTCTTCACCCGTTATCTTTCCTGAGTACACAACACTTTGAGACTTGAAACGCTTGAAGAATATCATCGAATGTGCTTAGTTAATAATTTAAAAGAATTAGAAAGAGAAGATTATTAATGAAGTATTGGTTGGCCTGAAGTTTTGCATCCTTTCTTTTCTTTCTCTAATTATTTTTCAAGGGTTTCCAATTCTACAATAATCATCATCGAAGTTGAGATAATGACATATCATGTGACTTTTATACGGTGGTCACTTGAACATCATAACTTTCTTTCAATCATGTAGTATCATAATCTCTGGAAAAAAAAAATTCTTTACTTGAGTATCATAACTTTGAGTTGATTACTTAAGTGCTGTAAATTTTAAAAAACGTCCACCCAAGTATCAGAAATCTCACATGACATGACACTTGTAGCAATCGTTTTTTTAAAATGTCATGGCATTCAAATGATCGATGACTCAAATTATCAGGAAAAAAAATTATGGCACTCAGATGAGAGAACCTAGTAAAAGTTATGACATTTAAGTGATTTAAAAAAAAAAAGTTATGGCATATGAGCGCCGTATTAAAGTTATGCCATTTGTAATTTACTTCTCCCCAACAAAGTGATTGAATTTGGGGACAAAACTTGGGCGCACGCATTATTTACCCCATCCCTTATATAGCTTCTTTGCCTTGGCTTCCTTTGCTCTAGGAGTGAACATAACGAGTTACTGTACAAACGACCCTTGTTGCCTGCTAATTAAATAACCGATTACTACTTATAAATTATGGCCATTAGGTTCAAATTTGCATCTTCTTACTTTTTTAAGAAAAAAATAATTAAAAGTTGATTCCACAATTACCACATGAAGTTTTCCCACTATTCTGATTCGATCTTCCTATCTCAATACGTCTCATCTCCCTTTGTCTCTTTTCCTTTTTCACTTTGCAGATGGTTTTTTTAATGTGCATTACATGCTAGTGTTACAGGTTGTCAAGGTCCAACAAGCCAAGAGATGGCTAAGATGACCAAGCCTTGAAGTTTCTAGGGATCTAGAGTTTTCATGGATATTTCTAAATACTGATAGGGTAAATAAAGGAATGAATTCTGGATCTTGTTATAATAGGGTATATGATGGTCAGGAAGATTGGATCTCCATGGTTAGGTAAAGGAGGGATCTATTGTTATAATTAAAGTGGCTTAAGTATATATAAAATCCATTTCTCCTCATTTATGGCATCCAACCAGCAATAGAGCATTTCTCACAAACATTCTACTATCCAGGATGAGCAAGTGAGGGAGCGATACATCGAAGGAAAGGCTGATTTAGGTGACTTTACTAAGGGAAAGTCAAGCTTAGGCAACTCTATTAAAGAGTGAATGAGTCATCTAGAGCCTAAGTGCCGCATGAACGTGATCTGAATTGTCAGCCCGTGATAAGTAGTATCAAAGTAAGTTGTAAAAGAGTGTGGTGAGAGTTGGAAGTGCACAACAAGTGATCCAGGGAATGTGGAACCCGATGTTACCACTCTACCTACCGTTAGAGATAAGGCTCAAGAAGGAAAATCGTGGGAAAGCTAATAGAACTACTTCAAAGGGTTTCATGTGCACCTTTGAAGAAAGGCTCACCAAAGTACTGATGACCGTGGGCAACTTAAAGAATGGGTTCGATGACTTAAAAGAGCGGCAACAAGGTCAAAGAGACGCTTCGGGGCGAGTTCTCAAGAGCCTCGAATCAACTCGTCAACCTATCGCACGAGAGGAATGATTCTCCCAAGTCCATTGTGGAAGACCATCGAGAGGTTAGAGATGGTAAGAAAATAAATAAATAAATAAATAAATAACTGAAAACTTGCAAGACGGCTGTGGCGAGCAGAGTGTAGTCACCATGATGCTGACTTTGAGGATGGACGAAGTGTGAGAAGTTCAAGGGAGACCAATCTGCCAGTAGGTGGACAGCTCCATATAGGGCAAGGAACTTTGCCGAGGAGCTTGACAACACAATATGGGGCAAGGAACTCAATGGAACGATTCTTCAAAACCGTGGGAATCGTGGACAATGTAACTAACCTATGAACTGCTACCATCTATCTAACTGATGTTGGTACGGGAGTTTTAAGGATGGATGGTCACAAAAAAGCCATGATAAAAATTCAAACGATGGGAAAAAGAAATATAGCATAGATATGTTCAGATTAAGAGAATGGAAGACAACTAATTAGTGCTAGTGATGACGGCACCAAGGAACATGACGGCAAGGTAGAAGATGGGAAAGGAGATGGAGTTGGGGGAGAGGAGGAAGACAGCATTGCCCTTGCAAATGCCCATAGTGGAGAGGCGAGAGGCGAGGGAGTCAATAAAACGCCAGAGCACGCGGAGAGGGACGTAGAGGCCGGAGGTGTCCATGAAGGCAGTGGAGCCACTGTGGGAAACAAGAGGAGACGGAAGTCATGATGTCGAGGAAGGGATTTGGGGAGGAGGGGAATGGATCGCACTTGCTGCAAAAGGAGGAGCTGGAACTGTAGAAACTGCTTTTGGAGAAGTTATGGAGTGGGTTGGTCACTATTGAAGCTGAATCACGACTTCCTTGAAAGCTTGAGGGTCAAGCCAAGTAATCTATGTTATGGGACTATAGAGAGAAGAAAGAAAAGAAAGAGAATGACTTTTAAGGCTAGGTCATCGTCCACAATAGACTTCCTTTTTTATTAGAAAGCCACATAGACGTTAAAATTTCATATAAAAATAAAAAAGTCACATGGGATGAACTGCCGAAATTGTTGCCAAAAACATTTCAGTGGTCATTTCTTCTCCAATTTGGCACTTAAGTGATCTAATGAAAAAATTTGGCACCAAAGTGAGCGTTGTTCAATAATTATGACACTTATAGGAGCATTTTCCCATTACTTATGATTGAATGGGAGAAACCTCCAAGTGGCAAACAAGGATTAAGAGAGGAAGCCAATCAAATGTTTCTTTTGCAATGGCCCACATCTTTGTTGAGATTGCTCAAAGAAGAATAGGCTTTTTACAATATTCTTCAGGAGCCAAGACAAGAGAATCGGGAAGTGCGGATTGGGGCGTTGAAGCTATTCAACTTATTGAGGTTTCAAGTATAAGCCTTTATGATCGAGTTTGTCATTTTTAGAAGACAAGTTGGCAATACAAAACTCCATGCCTTAATTGACACAGACGCAACGAACTAGTAATGTCTAATTAAGCAGCAAAGAGTTTCCATCTTCAAGTGGAGCCAACCAAATATTGAATGGAGGCCGTCAATTCAAAAGATGTACTAGTGATTAGCCTTGTTTGATGCGGATATAAGCGTCAGAGAATGGAAGGGGAAGTTCACTACTAAGGTAGTTCCTCTTAGTCAATCACTACTAAGGTAGTTCCACTTGATGACTAAGATCTTGTTTTTTGTTATAGATTCTTCGCTAGGATGTCCTCATTAACATAAGGACCGAGTAGCTTATTCTCGTGATGCGACATTCCAATCTATGTTGCCAATAGTTCACAGATTGACGACAACAGAGGCATCTTTGATATGACGCGTGAAGGGAGGACCGAGAGTTAAGGAGCCGTGGCCAAGTTGAGGGCAAAGAGAGGGCGAGGCCACAACTTTGGAGAGGTTAAGGTGGAGTTTGAGTGGTTCAAGCCAACCTTAGGAGAAATCTATCCATATGATTTTTCCGGAAGTGGGGAACTTGCTAGGCAAATTAGAGTTGCCAAGCTGAGGGAGAATCCCTTGTGGAGCAAGTTAGGGTTCAAAAGCCATGGGGACCTTGAAGTCAAGAAGCGAAAGACTAAATGGCATGGATGGAAGAATTGCCAACCATCGAAGGAGCTAATGATCTAAGGGAAGGAGGCAATCGAGCAAGCAAGAACTCTGAGTCAAGAGCAACGAGTGAGGCACTCGATTAGGTGGGAGAAATTGTCACACCAAAGGTTTTCAAGGATTGACAAGTCGGGGCGACAACCAAGATGATTGGGCAAGACTTGAAACTTTTAATCATTAATATTGTAGAATATTCCTTTAAGTTTGTGTGTACTTCAAAGGAATCTTGTATTCTATGGGCTAGATTGTGATCATGAGATTAGATTTCCACCATTAAATTAAGGAGGTGCCTATGATTGTAACTAGAAGAGCTTGAGAATATATAAGTTTCCCCAATATCATCCAACAATCCAATAAGCAATAAAGCATTCTCTCTCAAATACTCCTCTCTCTACAATCCAAGGTGGACAATGTGTGTGAGCGAGCAATATTTCAAGGAGAAGGCTGAGCTTAGATTACTCTACTAAGAGGTGAATGAGTCATTCAAAGACTGAGTGAAACACGTTAGTTATCTCAAGTACTAACCCATGAACCAAGTGTATTTGAAATTAATAATGTTCAATAAATTCATTCAAATTTGAGTTAATCTCTAACTTCAACCTGACTCATTTCATAAACACGAATTGGTTTTGCAACTTGCAAATTCACAATCCCTCTCTATCTACTTCCTTTTCTAACTAAATTCATTTTCCATAAAAGTAATGACTAACCAAATACCTTTCCCTTGAAATTTTCTTTAACTACATTCATTTTCCATAAATAATATCAATACATGTCACAAACACTTCAACATCTTGATATTCATGAACACGTGACGGATTATCGGTATAGCCTGGGATCTTTACAAGATATAAGGGCATTGTTATATTACTTGAAAATAGCCTTCTTGGCATATGTCAGAGCTTATGTCATGGCCTATCAAGCATCAAGTTTAAGCCGAAATGATACCGCAAAACCAACTGTAATACTATTATTATTATGTAAAAATCATTAAGAAATGCCGTTGATCCGGCGACAGAATCTTAGTGTTACACATGGTATAATAGCTGCACATGATGCTTTCTCTGATCAACGAATCCTATTCATTCTCCCACTTATCCTCTATAGGGTTTTCTTTCTGTAAGAAAAATAATATTTTCCTTCTTATCAGCCAATAGGGAGAGAAAGAGCTCACACACTACCTTTTTCTAATTTTTGTAGGCATAAAATCCGCTTATAATAGACATATGCTGCTAAACTACTCGACTGGAAATCTCAAACAAAGGAGGTTCTGAACTAAAGGAGCAAATCAATTGCCTATCTCTCATACGTAGAAAAGTTCCAAAAGCAAACAAAATCCATCATTCCGTAGACGAAAGTAAATTAAGCTTCAGGACATTAAAAAGATAGCGAAAAGCGGAAAAGTGAGGACTCACCGGAGATCGAAATCGAGCCGATAGCTTCAAAACCAAGCTCCCGCCGAACACCAATGGCGTCTGCATCATAAGTTCGAAAAACAAAGAAACTCGCGGTGAGACAAATACTCCACCGTTCACGATTCGTACCGATTCTGTACGTACGACGCCAGAATCAAGCACGCATCGGAAAACATGCCCGATCATCGCAATGCGAAATGATCAAAATTCTCGGTTTCATCCTCATGTTTCTCCGACGAATCGGGAATTGCAGGTTCGATCTACTTCCATCGCTCCTCGTGAAGATTGATTGATTCACGACGGCGCGTGATCGGTTTCCATCGCTCGGCGTCGAGAAATCGAGCTCATGCACAGAAGGGAGAGGAACCGTACCTTCGTCCGGTCGTCATTGCGTGGTCGGAGCGGCAAGCGGAGGCCGCTAGGTTTCGCAGGCGCGAGGCTCGAGGCTCGAGGCTCCAGGCGATATTGCAGATGCGACTGGGGGGAAGGGACGATCGGGAGGATGCGGGGCGAGAGAGGATGAACGGAGGAGGCGAAATGGAGCTTCGCTGCGGCGAGGAGCGACGGGAAAAGCTGCTGCGAGAAGAAAGTTCGTGAAGGAGGAGAACGAACGCGAAAAGAGAGAGAGAAAGAGAGAGAGAAACGGAGGAAGAGGGGATTTATAGATGGCGATGATGTTGTTGGGGAAGGTGGCCCCACTTCATCGAGCCAAAATTATTATTGAATTAATTAATTATGACATGATTAATTGTCGTTGAAAAGAAACAAAAGTTAAAAAATTAGTTCGAACCCCAAAAAAAAGTGTTGAAGTAATTTGAACCCAGAGAAGGGTGAGAACTAGCACGAGTTCTCTGGAGATCGATGATGGGCCACTATTTTAAGTTCAATTTGCATCTGCCCCCTTTTTAAAAAGGAAAAATGAAAATTGATTGGACATTGATTCAATAATTGACGCTTTTAGTTTTTTTTTTTCACTATTTTGATCTAATCTACCCCTCTCAATAACTATTTCATCGCATTTCACCATTATGTCCTCTTTTTATAGGCAAAGCATATAATTATAGATGTGAATCGCAATAATACTAACGAGTTGATTTATTAGCCAAAGGCCTCAACCCGATTCATTTGATTTCCATAAATCAGTTCAAAACTTGTGCAATCAACATCTCTTTATGTCTATTTATTATTCTATCCAATTCATTTTTCTAATCAATGACCAATCAAATGCATATACCCATCCCGAATTTTTCTTCAACTACATTCATTTTTCGCAAAAGAAATAACAAATCACATCAACACGTATCACAAACATTGTAATATCTTCTTCTTCTTTTCGCAAAAGTCTAATCACTTATCAATATGACCCTGTGTTTTCACTCGAGTTAAGAGTATTTTCATATAAAAACGATTTGAAAAAAAGACTTATCGGTATATGTCAACTCTGTGAAATAATGATACAAAATAGCAAGATGGCCAAACATTTGTCCCTTCAAAATCCAAAATACGAAAGTCAAATTGCTATTAACACGAAAAGTTTTGAAGAGGGGTGATTAATTTCGATGCACGATATTATAGTCGCATAAAATGCCTTCTCAAGTGGATAAAATATATTAATTTTTTTTTATCGGCAGAAAAAGAAAAGGAGAAACGGCACTCTCCGCGGAGTCTCCGCGTACTAGAAAGTGGCGTCGGTGGAATCCGCCGAGCCGCTCAGCTCGGGCGCCCGATGTTTCGTGCGCCGTTAATTGAACAGCGTGGGGGACCAATAGCGCGGCTGGCTTTGCAGCTCGAACAAAATCTTCTTCACTCTCGCCCCAAAAAAACGTGGTTTTAGGGAGAAGAAAGTCGTGGCCAAAACTACTCCTCACACGTGTCGCCCCCACTGTCGGCCACGCGAATCCGGCTACGACCATCCCATAAGTAGGTCTCCCCATCGTGGGCCCTGGTGGCGAATGGGAATCGAACACGTAGTCTCGGTCCCCGCCTTGCATTTAGCCATTAGAAAAATCCCCGTCGAGGCTCGCAAATCTATTCGCTTTTGGAGGCATCCCCACCTAAGTAGACCCCGATGCCGACGTATTAAATAAAACGCGAGGGGAAAGAGAAGGAAAAAGAAAAAGAAAAAAAGACGATCTCACCTGTCGGAGCCACGTGTTCTCATGCCAGACTGTGGGTCAGGGAGTTTCAATGATTCGCAGGTTAGAAAAGTCGTACCAAGTACGAAGATATTTTCGGGGGATGATTGTACAAGCTGAGCCAAGATATTTTCTGGTTGAGGTGGACAGGGAAATATTAAAATATTAGCGAGAGGGTTTCGCCTGGATTCCTATAATATAGTTGGAATAATTGCGTTTTGTACCTGCATCACGGGAAAAAAAATTCCAGCCAAAGTGGGGGGTTGAGAGCCTCACCAATCAAGTAAAAGGGCGTAAAGCCATCTGTCGATGAACAGTGAAAAGATTAGGAAGGTTTAAAGGGAGAAAAATCCGATCACGAAACTACAATTGTACAGGATTTTGCTTTTATGATTTTTCAATTCACTAATGAATTTATTGGAGCACATGTCATATATTGTCTCGTTCTTTTGAGGTGACATTACAATGAGATGCTTTTTAACTAAAGTTTTATCATTTCACTTTAGTTTTGCAATAACAACATAATGCAGGGGAAGAGCTCATTGAGGCATTTATAGAGTACATTGCATTCTAGTGTAAACCTTGATCTCGCTTGATAAATGATCTATTGAAATAGTGACACGTACTTAATAGAACAAAAGAAAGATGTAGTGACACATTCGCTTTAATTGGTTTTATAAATCTATTTTATATTATTCGCAACAAAGTGGATTCGGTCGGTAAAGTAAATCGCTAAATATCATCCCCTTCACATCTCAAATTCAATGGACAAACATGTCCAATCATTTCGACCAATGCTTTGTCATCATAAAACAAAGTTCTCCATCCTTGAGTTCATGAGCACATTGCACACTCGACCTTCATATTTTCGATGGGTTTGAAGATTAAAAGGGCATAACAATAAGGACTTCGGGCACGCATTTTTATGTGGAAAGTTATATTTTTACATAGAGCCTCAAAATCATAACACGCATGTATTGCTTCAAACGTAACTAATCAACTAGAGCATGGACTGAGGGAGGCAAGCAAGGCTACTTGACCTCCTATCAAAAGAACATTTTGATATACCTTGTAAATATGGGGGAACAAAAATATTGATGACTAATATGCACTTCTTTAAATATATAGAGAAGATCAAGCACATAATTTATGTAAAAGTGCATAAATTTGTCGAAAATTTTCATGCAAAAAATTAAAAATTGACAACATAGTAAGCAGATAAGTTTCGCCTCAAAAGAATTTTAAATGATAAACGGACAAATTCAAATATATTCAAGAAGTTTTCGTACCCAAAATTTATAAATTAAAAAAAAAAAAAAACTTCTAGAAGAACTGAGTCTTTTGCCACTTGTACAAGGAGCGATCCGCACTTTTTCTGAACGCAGCATGGGAATAATATCTTAATATGGGCCGGATTGTTTTTGTGTGTACTGAGGGTATGATGTGTCTCCTCTCCACTTCTCGCTCGGTCCAATGAGAAATCCTCAGCAATCTCGATGAAAATCTCGACAAAATCCAACCAAAAACTGGCTAGAAAAGACGAGAATGCTCGTGACAGTGCCACGTAAACGTAATTAGATAACCTAGACTTGGTGCTCTGCCAAGATTCGACGCCTTCGTGGAGGCCGGTGATTGGGTGGAGGGACAACGAAGGTTCGACATCATCGATCGCTCCTCCTCCGACGCATACGTGTCCCGGCTTCTACCTCCATCCAGCCAATCGACGGGCGACGCACGTAGTAAAAACCGCTTTAGATTTTAGAGGTCCTGACGGATGTAAAGGAGACATCTCGGGCAGCTGTCGGAAGGGACGCAAACATTCTACGACTCTCCCGGTCGCAAATATGATATTCGAAAGAAGGCCGATGCTCTGTACACATCTGCCCCCACTCTGTTTTTCGTGCCGAGAGCGACGGGTTCGAGCAGGTTCGAGCTGGTACCTTTCGATTTCATCTGCTGTTGTCGTCTTTACCGCCTCCCAATTCCACGTGCCTCGGATTAGAGAACCTCATTTTTGCTTTGGTGACTTCGTTTGACTGGGGTCGTCTGAATGAGATTGTCCACGCTTGTTGAGAGCTGACATTTGAACTTACTTCACCACCTATTTTGTCCATCATTAATGATGTAACAAGTCGATTAATAATTATAAACCCAAAATAGGATTTTTTTTATCAATCATGGCATCTGATTTCCTCCGGGCCGGTCTTTGTGGATTGAAGGCGTTTGAGCAAGATGGGCTAGTGCACCACGAAGAGAACAAGCTCCTCTGAATTTTCTTTGGGACGATCCATCGATGATTAAATTAGATAAGTGCGTGTAATGAGAGGAAAAGCAAAATTAGCTAAAGTGATGCAAGAATATCCGACTTAACTTTATTCACCAACTTAGCCTAATCGATGTTCATTCAAGTCAAGATAGATTTCAATCATAACTTGCTTTAGTGGATCAAGAATGAAGTTGTCGGGGAGAAAACTTATCATTAAAAAGTTGTCAATTCTTCCCTTGCTTTTCAAAGTTACCGATTCACCACTAATCGACAACATATTGATGGGAGGCTATTTTGAGCTATTTTCTTGGTTATTTGTTGAAGCTCAGAGATAATAATTTTCTAGTCAAGATTGATGGATGAATTTTGGAAGATAAACTGTAAGGCTGAAGAGTAAGGATTTTGAGTCTCTATATCTTTATTACATTTCATAGTTCTTATGTGTTTTAAATACATTTTCTAGTTATTAGGTCTTTGAATGCTTCATGGTTTCCATGTCTTTATAATATTCGTCTATTTTCTATGTCGTAGCACCCTTATAAATGGAGGAGAGTTCTCCATTGTAATGCAGATTTGGTGATTATATAAGGATTCCTCCACGTGAATGAATATTTATCTGATTCGTTATCCAATGTCATTAGTGGTGAAGCAAATAGTTCTTTATCCTTCACCGATGGAGCAATTTTTTATGCATTGGTGGTAAGTTGCCATCTATCTAGATTCTTTATTCTTAGATGGTGACTTGTGCATTTTTGTTTCAGTGGTGAACTGTCCACATCCTTTTGTCCTTTATACACCATTCTATTATCACTTAACACACCCATTCACATACTTCACCGAAAATTCCCCATTCCGAAATCTCTTGTTCACACACTCAGAGCTAAGGCTTGTTACCTTGTACTCTTAGTGAGAGTGAGTGCCAGAGGCTAGCTCTCTAAATATGGGCCACTAATTTTTGGGCCCTGCATTTGTAGCCCAATAATGTTCACAAGATATAAAGCCATGGGAATTGGACTTACTCTTGATACTGTCCTCGAGTAGAACCTAAGCTCGACGCCCAATCTTTGTTCACATCATGTTACATCACAGTCGCACGAGTAAATATATACTATTCTTTCAATTTCTCATTAGATTGTGCTGAGTGGCAACAAAATGTAATAATTAGATAACATTCTTTTAAAAATCTTCCGATGCAGTGATTCTATTGTTATATGCAAGTTTTTCAAATTCACATTATGATAAATTTGCGACGACGACTTTTTTAGATTTTAAAATAATATAGTCAAATTTTTTGGCTTTACTTAAACAAAAACACGAGATATATTCATCCATTTCCCGTGCCATATAATTTTTATTTTGTATATTACTAGGAGATTATAAGTCTTTTCTAATTTTTTTTTCGATTTTGCACGTGCCCGACAATCTAGAGGTTGATCCGTGGAAGCCAAACTCGACCCTCTCTATCTGCTCATAGTACGATAGAATCAGAACAGGAGATGATGGCAGATTCTAAACAGTACTACTGCTTAGAGGTATTAAATGGGTTGTGCAACCCATTTATGGACCCATTTAAGCATAAATGGGTCGTTAATGGGTCAGGTCTTGAGAAATAAGGTACCCTGATGGGTTTTAAAAATAAAAAAACTAAAATAAATGGGTATCCATTTAAGACCCATTTACAAACCCATTAAAGTCTAAAGATGGGTTGTGCAACCCATTTATTTTTCTTTCTTCTTTTTTTCTTTCCTTTTCTCCGGCCGTCGCACAGCGATGGCCGGCGACCGGCCGGAGTGACCTTGAGGCTCGCCAGACGTCGGCGAGGCCTCCGCCTCCCCAGATCCGGCGAGCCTCGAGCTCCTTGGATCTGGCGAGGCGGAGGCCTCGCCCAACGCCGGCGAGCCTCGAGCTCCTTGGATCTGGCGAGGCGGAGGCCTCGCCGACGCCGGCGAGCCTCGAGCTCGCCGAATTTGGGGAGGCGGAGGCCTCACCGACATCTGGCGAGGCTTGAGCTTGCCAGCGTCGGGCGAGCTCGAGGCTTGCCGGCGTCGGCGAGCCGGGCGAGCTCGAGGCTCGCCTGTGGCCGGCTGCCGGCCGTCGTCGTGCCGGCGGCCGGCCAAAGAAAAAGAAGAAGAAGAAGAAGAAAGAAAAAGAAAAAGAAAAAAGAAAAGTTATATTTAAAAAAATTAAAAAAATTAAAATTTTATTTTTAAAAAATAATTAAAATTCCATTTTTTAAAATAATTATTTTAAAAATTATAAAAATTGTCCATTAAATTTGTGTTGTATAAAATTATTTTAGCAATACCATTTTTTAAATAAATATATATATATCTATATATATAATAAATTAAGTTTAATTAAATGGGTCGGGTATGTGTTGGGTATGGGTCGGGTCGGTATGTATCAAAATTTTTGCATTGCAATAAACGGGTCATAAACAGGTTAAATGGGTCGATTTGGGTCGGACCATTTATGACCCGACCCAAACCCGACCCGACCCACCCGTTTAACGGGTCTACTACTGCTCTACGGTACAGGTGAGTTGTATAGGTCTTGCAATGATTGGTTTCTCTTCAAAGCGGCACATTCTGTCGCTGTACATTCCGAACAGATGAAATCGTCGAATTTGTTGTCTGCGTAAATTATGATACTTGAATTAAGAGCGCAGTCTTTCGAGAAAAGATTATCTCGGTTATGAAGAATAACGATTTCATCTGCTAGGCTTCATGAGTTTATCAGAAAGAAAAAAACTGCGGTTTGCTGCCATGCCATTTGACGAAAATCATCAAACGCATACTCGGAGAGATTGCGGGGAACAGCTCGGAATTGCAATGTACACGGTACGTTCTGTCAATTATATTCATCTTACAAGCAACCGAATTAAGATTAAGATTGTAACAAGTCTTGTCAACAATTTGCACAGATATGGCACTAATAATTCTCCTATATTTTGATAATTCTATTGATTATCCACCTCTTTCAATATTGCACATATATCGCATGAATATGACACGGATATGGCACATATATCTCTTTTGGCGATAATTTTAGGATAATTATCCTATATTTTGATAATTCTATTGATTATCCATCTCTCTCAATATTGCACGGATATGACATGGATATGGCACATATATCTCTTTTGGTGATTGGATGTCCAGGCAATATCACTCCCATTATGTACTTCGTGATGATACCTAGAGTTTGCAAAAGCAATAGAATCAGCATTAGGGACTCTTTGAACAGAGAGCAACCCAATATGGTAAATCGATTAAATCATAGAAAACTAGAATAAGGCTTTTCACTTGATTCGTGGTGGCTATTATAATGCTGATTGAAAGAGTGAAAATGAAGGCAAGAGTGCTGCAAAGAATAGACCCCACCATGGCATTTGGACATCCTTTTTAAGGACGGTACGAAGTATCAAAGAGACGATGATTGTCATTGCGAGTAGTATGTAGAACCATTATTGTGGAATGTCTTTGTAGTTTCTCATCAATTTTGTGTGAATATCCTCTTTTCATTCCGAAAATGCTCGATATCGATATTATATCTCTCTAAACGAAAAATTCTTACTAGTCATTATATCATGTTATAAATAAGATTTGCAATGCAAGCAATTCATATCACACGTGAAAAGGGAAAACATCCACACCAAGCTGAGAACAATGCATTATCTATGAAAGAGGAAGATGATTTTTACCTCCCATAGAACAAGGCCACACCATGTCCAAAAAAAAAAAGAACAAGGCCACATGAGTGAGGGTCGAAGCAATAGTGGCAAATCCGAAGCCAAAAAAAATAAAAATAAAAATAACTGCTCATATGAATCTTTCCTAGCTGCGCATACTCTGTCTAGTGTAACTCAAAGTTCTTATTAACGATTAACGTAATATTATACTCTTGGCCTTCATGGTCGAAGCAATAGTGGCAAATCCGAAGCCATATGTGAGCGCAAATAACTGCTCATATGAATCTTCCCTAGCTACGCATACTCTGTCTAGTGTAACTCAAAGTTCTTATTAACGATCAGCGTAATATTATACTCTTGGCCTTGCATGGTGAATAAATCTAAAGAGAATATCGGGAATGTCTTGGCGTTGTACTCGTTCAACCCCCAGTAGGCGATAGGTATGACAACATACATGATTAGCACAAAGCCAACAGAGATGTTCACTATGGCAAAGAAGGGGCATATCAGTGGACTCAACAAGAAGGAAGACACCGTTGACCAGTCCAAAGTGTGGGCAGCGAAGCTGAGCCCGTTAAGGCCTGACCCAATCTGTTGGGCCATGAAAAAGTTAAGGAAGGCCCAGCAAACCCACGAGATGCTCGATAGGGACTGGAGCAGGAACCCTAGGACCAAGTACCACAATAAGCTACACACCATTGCGATCACAGAGAACTTGACCCTTGAGAATCTGTATCTTACCTTGTCTTCCTCCGTCTCCTTCTCGTGTAGTGTCCTGCAAATTTTGGCACATCATGAAAAGAGCTCTTTGATCAACTAAATTGCATGCATTTTGGCAAGAACGAGAGACACAATTCCTCCAAAATATATGATGTGACACTCATCGTTCACTCCCTTTACTTGAAAGAGGGAGATTTGAACGAGGGTACTAAATCACCACACTTGGAATTAAGAACCGGATCAGTACTTACCTATTCCGGTAAATTGGAATCAGGAATAGCCAGTATTGGGTCCAATTCCATGTGGGTTTTGATTCTTTTGCACACCCCAAATCATAGGTAAATAAGAAAATCGCTAATTTTACTTCAAACATAACCAAACATATGAATTGCGTTAGAATTTTATCTATAACTAAGTTAAAAAACATAAGCACTTCAAACGGAAGCAAATATATGTAAATTATATTGAAATAATTTTTACCTTTTGGAACGAGTCTTGTCAACAATGGGCGCCAATCAAACATGGACCGGATGGATCATGCTTCGGGTTAGCTCAATTTCTTAGGAGCTCTCGATTAATGAAAAGAGAGCACGCAGCTTAATCCTACAATCCTAGTAGAGTAATTAGGCAAGGGAGATCTTCTTTCTCCTTAACTTTTTCATTTTCAGTACCGGTCGTTCGTACGTTGAGTAATACAGTAGAATCAGGGTCCTTAAAGGCATAAAGCCTAAGAGAAATTATCACCGCTTTCACATTTATTATTTGCCAACGATTCCTTGTTTTCTCTCATGGCCAACCAAAAAATAAAATAAAAAATAAATGAAGGACTTTAAAGCAAATTTATGTACGTAGCCAGGCCACAGGCCAACTAGTGAAGATCTGCAGTAGTCAAAATCAGAAAAACAAGCTTTGTTGAGAGAATGAATGCTTATATGCTGCCTGGTTCACATGGAAAGCTAGAGGCGCAGCTATATCCACAAGGAAAAGACCCTAATCCTGTACTGGTGATAAAAGTAAGTGCAGAAAACTGTGAAGGAGTCCACGTTGAGCAAAAAGAAGGGCGGTCTTGCTGGTTGGCATCCTGTTCAGCTAGCTAGGGAGAAAAAATTCTTGCATTAAGATGGACGTCGCAGCTATTCGAATGGCCATTCATAGTTCTATTTGAGAGAATTAAGTCGTCAAAGGACAGGGCAAGCATCTATGGAAATACCCTGCCCCGTCAGGCAAGTCGCGAGCCCGCGGTCCTCAGGATCAACATCCGGGTTGGAGCCCCACCAGTGTAGGTTCCGGTCCTCTAATTTTAGGATAATGCTCCTATATTTTGATAATTCTATTAATTATCCATCTCTCTAAATATTGCACGGATATGACACAAATATGACACGGATATGACACATATATCTCTTTTGGCGATCGGATGTCTAGGCAATATCACTCCCATTATGTACTCCGTGATGATACCCGGAGTTTGCAAAAGCAATAGAATCAGTATTAGGGACTCTTTGAACAGAGAGCAACCCGATATACTAAATCGATAAAATCATAGAAAACTAGAATAAGGCTTTTCACTTGATTCGTGGTGGCCGTTATAATGATGATTGAAAGAGTGAAAATGAAGACAAGAGCTGCTGCAAAGAGCAGACCCCACCATGGCATTTGGACATCTTTTTAAGGACGGTACAGAGTATCAGAAAGAAGATGATTGTCATTGCGAGTAGTATGTAGAATCACCATTGTGGAATGTCTTTGTAGTTTCTCATCAATTTTGTGTGAATATCCTCTTTTCCTTCCAAAGATGCTCGATATCGATCATATATCAAAACGAAAAATTCTTACTAGTCATTATATCATGTTATAAATAAGATTTGCGATGCAAGCAATTCATATCACACATGAAAAGGGAAAACATCCACGCCAAGCTGAGTACAATGCATTATCTATGAAAGAGGAAGAGGATTTTTACCTCCCATAAAACAGGGCCACATGAGTGAGGGTCGAAGCAATAGTGGTGAATCCGAAGCCATACGTGAGCGCAAAGAACTGCTCATATGAATCTTCCCTAGCTGCGCATACTCCGCCTTGTCTAACTCGCATACTCTGCCTTGTCTAACTCAAAGTTCTTATTAACGATCAACGTAATATTATACTCTTGGCCTTGCGCAGTGAATAAATCTAAAGAGAATATCGGGAATGTGTTGGCGTTGTTATTCTAAAGCCAGCATCCTTATACTTCTCATAAATTGTTGTACTAAGACTTTAAATATCTACATAGAAAAAGCTGTTTCTAAAATGTGTTCCTAAAATGTGTTATGTAATTGAAGTCAGATGAAAGCATATATCTTTCGGTTTGCATCCAAGAAGGCCGGAAATAAAGAGGAGCTGATGCAAAACCATAGAAACTTACATGGTCTGTTGAGAATTGCATCCGTATTTCAGTTGAAGTATCGAATTTTCTTGTACGACATTTTTCTCTGCATTGTGCTCTATTGTCGTGTGAAAGAATTGAGAAGAATATGTCTATGTCAATTTCATATTTGCTTATTATTTGTCATTTTAGGATAATTTTCCTATATTTTGATAATTCTATTGATTATCCATCTCTCTCAATATTACACGGATATGGCACGGATATTGCACATATATCTCTTCTTGTGCATATCTCATTCGAGATATTATCTTAAAATTATTATCTAGTAAACTTTATAAATAGGTAGATATGTTATTCATTAATATATACTGAAATATACAAAAAAAAAATCGTATTTCTTTTTTCCGCTTTATTATTCTCAACTTCTCATGGCCGATACAACAAAGAAAATTGAAGGACTTTTAAAGCAAATTTATTTTCATTGCCATGCTTCAGGTCTACTAGTGAAGATAACAAGTTGTGCACTAAGATGGATACTGCAGCTGTTTGTGAGGACGTTCATAGTTCTATTCCAGAGAATAAGTCGTCAAAAGACGGGGCAACCGTCTATAGAAATTCCCTTCGCTGTCGGACAGGTTGCGAGCCCGCAGTGCTCAGGATCAACATCTGGGTTGGAGCCCCACCAGTGCAGGTTCCGATCCTCTATCCCAAAGGCAAAATAAATGACAACAGCCATGAACGCAACACCAGCATCTAGGGCAGCCGAGAGGATGTAATTGTACCTCTGCCACCACCTCTTCCGGTACCTGAAAATGAAGAAGTTGAAGATTGTCCCCACGACAATCCACGAGTTGTAGTTCAGAGCCGTTGCGGGAGGCATAGCAGCGGTGGCACCAAGAAGGACAGGGAGATTGATGAGGGGAATCCACGACTGCTTGCGGAACGACTTGTGCAATAACCACACTGCAACCGGACCTAGCAAGCCACCGAGGAAGAACCAATTAAGGGCCTTATAGACTCCTTCGGAGCCAAAGATCCTCTTCGGGCCTACTAAGCCCCAGATCACAGATGCGTCGAAGAAGACACGGTCATTGGGGCATGTCCAAGGGCTGTTGGGTGGGAGGACATTCTTGTGGCAAATGTTGGGGATGGAGTCCAAGAGCCACCACGCCACGCCAAGGTTGACCGTTCCAGCAACAATCGTTCCAATGAACTAAAACATGCGAAAAGAAAACTACGTGATTATTTGGATCGCTCAACTAATTTACTGGAAAGGTTGTATTCAACTAATTTACTGGAAAGGTTGTCTCCATGGAAGCTGACTACTCATGCTCAGTTGGTACAAGATGGACGACATACCTGAACCAAAAACATTGACCTTGGAGGGATTTTCATGTAGTGGCCCAACTTGAAGTCACTGAGGAAGGATATTGCCTGCGTCATGCTCATGTATCCATAGGTCTTGAAGCAGACATTGGCGATCGGATGTCCGGGCAATATCACTCCCATTATGTACTCCGTGATGATATTGAGCCCCGGAGTCTGCAAAAGCAATAGAATCAGCATTAGGGACTCTTTGAACAGAAAGCAAGCCAATTTGCTAAATCAATTAAATCATGGAAAACTAGAATAATAAGGCTTTTCACCTGATTTGTGGTAGCTGTTATAATGCTGATTGGAAGAGTGAAAATGAAGGCAAGAGCTGCTGCAAAGAGCAGACCCCACCACGGCATTTGGACATCCTTTTTAAGGACGGTACAGAGTATCAGAGAGACGATGATTGTCATCACGAGTAATACGTAGAACCACCATTGTGGAATGTCTTTGTAGTTTCTCATCAGTTTTGTGTGAATATCCTCTTTTCCTTTCGAAGATGCTCGATATCGATCATATATCTCTCTAAACAAAAAATTCTTACTAGTCATCATATCATGTTATAAATAAGATTTGCGATACAAGCAATTCATATCACACAAGAAAACATCTACACCAAGCTGAGTACCACACATCATCTATGAAAGAGGAAGATGATTTTTACCTCCCATAGAAGAGGGCCACATGAGTGAGGGTCGAAGCAATAGTGGCGAATCCAAAGCCATATGTGAGCGCAAAGAACATGCTCATATGAATCTTCCCTAGCTGAGCATACTCCGCCTTGTCTAACTCAAAGTTCTTATTAACGATCAGCGTAATATTGTACTCTTGGCCTTGCGTGGTGAATAAATCTGAAGAGAATATCGGGAATGTCTTGGCGTTGTACGCGTTCAGCCCCCAGTAGGCGATAGGTATGACAACATACATGATTACGGCAAAGCCAACAAAGACGTTCACTATGGCAAAGAAGGGGCATATTAGTGGACTGAACAAGAACGAAGCCACCGTTGACCAGTCCAAAGTGAGGGCTCCGACGCCGAGCCCGTTAAGGCCCGACCCAATCTGTTGGGCCGTGACAGAGTTAGGGAAGGCCCAGCAAACCCACGAGATGCTCGACAGGGATTGGAACAGGAACCCCGGGACCAAGTACCACAGGAAGCTAAACATCATTGCGATCACAAAGAACTTGACCCTTGAGACACTGTATTGTGCCTTGTCTTCCTCTGTTTCCTTTTCATGTAATGTCCTGCAAATTTTGATTAACTAAATTGCGTGCATTTTGACAAGAACGAGATACAAAATTCCTCCAAAGCATACGATGTGACACCCATTAGTGACAATCTTTACCTGAAAAGGGAGATTTGAACGAGGGTGCTTGGCCACCACATTTGCCCCGGCTCCACCACGTACTTCCTCAAGAGTCCAGCCCAGCCGTACCCCAAAACCTTCCACAATGGGACAAATTATTTAATATGTCAGTTTTGTAAAGATGTCTGCCTACGTCTTGAAAATTATAGAAACACAGAGAAAATACTTTGTCCACATTTTACTTCCACTTGAAGAATCCAAAATTAAAAGATGCGTCATTTTCTGTAAAATTACTAATGAATCTATACGTTATGAATTGTATGCTTTGGAATCTTTCGGACCTTTGATATCCATAAAAAACAAATTGCGGTAGCCGAAAGATTCAGAAAGATTTCAAATTCACTATAAATAGATAGACTTGATTTATAATTTGACAAAAATAATGAGTTTTCAAATCATCTATTGGGTATCTAAGAAATCTGTTGTGTATCCAAATTACTGAGATAACAACAATCAACGAATGAGATTCACAATTAAATTTCCAAATTTTGATGAGACTCGCAATTATGTATCATAAAAAGTATTTATCTATATTTTAATTGATTTTCACATTAACCATAACAGGTTTTGTTCAGCATTGTTTTTAACAAAGAGAGAATTAAGGAACAAAAACCTGAGTAGTTATGATGAGAATCCACGAGGCGCCGAAGGAGATGCTCCGGTCATAGAACGCCTTGATGATGTTGACGATCCCGACCGCGTAGGCTGAGCCATTGCCAAAGGCACTGCCGGCATTGGCAAAGATCGAGATCAGCACGTGTTCCTTCATGTTGAACGGCCCCGGGTTGAGTGAGAACTCGCTGCCGCTGAGCCCTGGGAGGCGGAACTTAGCGGTTGGGAGGATGGAGGCCATGAGCCGCCCGAGCGGGAGGGTCGCCACCTGGACGGTGATCTGGGTTATGATGAGGGGCTCCCTCCGGTAGGAGAAGAACTGATTGAGAAAGGAGAGGAGGGCACAGGAGATGAGGCCGAGCGTCCACATCCGGAACGTCCATACCGGCAGGTTTGGGTCGTCGGTGTTGGGCACTGTCAGCCGGACCTCCTCCACCGGAGAGAGCTCTGACTCGTCGACGGGTGGATCCTCCGGTGGTAGCTTGGGCGGCCCTTGGACTTCCATCGCAGTCGCCATATTTTGATGCAGGGTGTTGAAGAGAGGGTCGTTGGTGGAGTAGTGAGAAAGTAGGGCGATTGAATCGGCTTTATAAAGTCTTGAAACGAAAATAGAAGAAAAAGATTCCCTTAAAAAACCATTTTTTTCATAGTTAAAAAACCTAATACTAAATTCCATGTGGAGTCCACAAATATATGTACTTATTTTTTTCCGAATAAGTTAGGTTAGCAGCGATTTGGGTTCAAAATGACAAATTTTGAGAGAAAATTATTCAAAAAGTCTTAAATTTATTACACGTTTATCAATTTATTACACTTTTATCAATTTAATTCTAAATCTTTTAATAGTATCAATTAAACTCAAATTTTTTTTTTACGTTAATCCAATTAAGTCTATCCGGCCAATTTTAACCGAAAATCATTGACGTGGATACTAATTATCTTACGTGACATAGTCGGTACTAACTTGAACAATTTTTAATAATAATTTAATATTTTATTAATTGTTTATTTTATTTTTCCTTTGTTCATTTATTTTATTTTCTTTGTTCCTTTTTTCCAACTCTAGCCAACGAGGTAGTTGGCTGACCACCGCCGACCATGGCTGATGGTTTGTCTCGTATGTTGGGTGACGCAGTAGGATCAGGGACTATAGAGGCATTAAGCTCAACAGAGATTATCATGTGCTTTTGCATTTATTCTTTTGCATTTATTCTTTGCTGATGATTCCTCGATTTCTCTTATGGCTAACAAGGAAAATTGAAGGACGTTAAAGCGAAAATTTACATTGCCAGGCTTCAGGCCTATTATATATGATATCGTCCAAATCAGAAAAACAAGCTCTGTTGAAAATGAACGAGTACTTACATTGCCTGGTTCACATGGAAAGCTAGAAATGCAGCCATATTTCAAGGAAAAGCCCCTAGTCCTGTATTGGTGATAAGGGTAAGTGCAGAAAATTGTGAAAGGAGATCGTGTTGGGCAAAACGGAGGGTGGTCTGTTTAGGAAAGGACAAAAATAAGGTGGATTGGGAAGCCCTAGAGCCTTTCAACAACATTAGGACGAACTGTGATGGTTCTTGCAGGTTGAAGTTCTCTTCAGCTAGCAAGGGAGGAACAGCAGAGGAATTTGTGCATTGAGATAAATGCTACAGCAGCTGTTTGTAAGGACATTCATGGTTTTATTTGAGATGATAAGCCGTCAAAAGACCAAGCAACCGTCTACCGAAATACCCTTTGCTGTCGGGCAGGTCGCCAGCCCGCAGTGCTCAGGATCGACATTCGGGTTGGAGCCCCACCAGTGCAGGTTCCGGTCCTCCATCCCTAAGGCAAAGTAAATGCCAATAGCCATGAACGCAACGCCAGTATCTAGGGCAGCCGAGAGGATGTAATTGTACCTCTGCCACCACCTCTTTCGGGACCTGAAAACGAAGAAGTTGAAGATTGTCCCCACGATGATCCATGAGCTGTAGTTCAGAGCCGTTGCAGGAGGCATTGCAGCGGTGGCGCCGAGAAGGACAGGGAGATTGATGAGGGGAATCCATGACTGCTTGGGGTACGACTTGTGCAGTAACCACACCGCAACCGGACCCAGCAGGCCACCAAGGAAGAACCAATTAAGGGCCTTATAGACTCCTTCGGAGCCAAAGATCCTCCTCGGGCCAACTAATCCCCAGATCACAGATGCGTCGAAGAAGACACGGTCGGTGGGGCATGTCCAAGGGCTGTTAAGCGGGAGGACATTCTTGTGGCAAATGTTGTGGATGGAGTCCAAGAGCCACCACGCCACGCCAAGGTTGATCGAACCAGCAATAATTGTTCCGATGAACTAAAACACTCAGAAAGAAATATACGCGATTATTTGAATTGCTGTACTAATTTACAGGAAAGGCTGTCTCCATGGAAGCTGACTTCTCATGCTCAGTTGTTACGAGAGATGGACGACATACCTGAACCAAAAACATTGACCTTGGAGGGATTTTCATGTAGTGGCCCAACTTGAAGTCACTGAGGAAGGATATTGCCTGAGTCATGCTCATGTAACCATAGGTCTTGAAGCAGACATTAGCAATCGGATGTCCGGGATATATCACTCCCATTACATACTCCGTGATGATATTGAGGCCTGGAGTCTACAAAAACAATAAGAATCAGATTAGGGACTCTTTGAGCATAGAGAAACCCAATCTACTAAATCGATTAAATCATGAAAAACTAGAATAAGGCTATTCACCTGATTTGTGGTGGCCGTTATAATGCTGATTGGAAGGGTGAAAATGAAGGCAAGAGCTGCCGCAAAGAGCACACCCCACCACGGCAATTGGACATCCTTTTTAAGGACAGTACAGAGTATCAAAGAGATAATAATTGTCACTACGAGTAATACGTAAAACCACCATTGCGGAATGTCTTTGTAGTTCCTCATTAGTTGTGTATGAATATCCTCTTTTCCTTTGGAAGATGCTCGATAACGATCATATATCTCTCTAAACAAAAAAATCTTGTAAGTCATTATATCACGTTATAAAAAAGATTTGCGATACAAGCAATTGATATGACACATGGTAAGAAAGAACATCTATAAAAGCCACCAAAAAAAAAAAAAAAAACATCTACAAAAGCCAAGGCAAGTACAACACACATTGTCTATGAAAGAGGAAGATGATTTTTACCTTCCGTAGAACAGGGCCACATGACTTCCGTAGAACAGGGCCACATGACTGAGGATCGAAGCAATAGTTGCGAATCCAAAGCCATATGAGAGTGCAAAGAACATGCTCATATGAATCCTCCCTAACCGTGCATACTCCGCCGTGTCTAACTCAAAATTCTTACTAACAATCAGCGTGGTGTTATACTCTTGGCCTTGCGTGGTGAACAAATCTGATGAAAATATTGGGAACGTCTTAGCGTTGTACGCGTTTAGCCCCCAATAGGAGATCGGTATGACAACATACATGATCAATGCAAAGCCAACAAAGATGTTCACTATGGCAAAGAAGGGGTATATCAATGGACTGAACAAGAAGGAAACCACCGTTGACCAGTCCAAAGTGAGGGCTCCGACGCCGAGCCCGTTAAGGCCTGACCCAATCTGTTGGGCCATGACGGAGTTAGGGAAGGCCCAACAAACCCATGAGATGCTCGACAGGGATTGGAACAGGAACCCCGGAATCAAGTACCACAAGAAGCTACACACCATTGCGATGACAAAGAACTTGACCCTTGAGACTCTATATCGTACCCTATCTTCCTCTGTTTCCTTCTCGTGTAACGTCCTGCAAATTTTGATAAAGCAATAATGAAAGATAAATTCATCCGAAGCATACGATGTAACACTCATTGTTGACGCTCTTTACCTGAAGAGGGAGATTTGAACGAGGGTACTGGGCCACCACATATGTGCTGGCTCCACCACGTACTTCCTCAAAAGTCCAGCCCAACCGTACCCCAAAACCTTCCAAAATAGGAAATTGGATAATGTGTTAGTTTAGTAAATATGTCCGTGTACGCATGAAAATCATAGTAACACAAAGAAAATACCGTGTCCTACTTTTTACTTCCATTCGAATAATTGAAAATTAAAAAAAAAAATAAATGTTTCATTTTCTGTAAAATTACTTACGGATCTATACGTTATGGTGTTTGTATGCTTTGGAATCTTTCTGGCCTTTGACATCCATAAAAATCAAATTGTGGCAGCCGAAGGATTCAAAAAAATGTAAAATTCATTATAAAAACGTGAAGCTTGATTTATAATTTGACAAAAATAATGAGTTTTTTAGATCATTTACTAGATATCTAACAAACCTATTGTATATCTAACTTACTCAGATAATAACTATCAATAACTGAGATTCACAATTAAATTTCAAAATTTTGAGGAGACGGACAATTTTATATTATAAAAAGTATTTATGTATATTATAATTGATTTTCACGTTATTAATAACGAAAAGGGAATTAAGGAATCAGAACTTGAGTAGTTATGATAAGAATCCAAGAGGCGCCGAAGGAGATGTCCCGCCCGTAGAATGCCTTGATGATGTTGACGATCCCAACTGCGTAGGCTGGGCCATTGCCGAAGGCACTGCCGGCATTCGCAAAGATCGAGATTAGCACGTGTTCCTTCACATTAAATGAACCCGGGTTGAGCGAGAACTCCCTGCCGCCGAGCCTCGGGAGGTGGAACTTGGCGGTTGGGAGGATGGAGGCCATAAGCCGCCCGAGCGGGAGGGTTGCCACATGGACAGTGATCTGGGTTATGACGAGGGGCTCCTTCCGGTAGGAGAAAAACTGGTTGGCGAAGGAGAGGGGCGCAGGAGAGGAGGCCGAGCGTCCACATCCGGAACGTCCATACCGGCAGGTTCGGGTCATCGGTGTTGGGCACTGTCAGCCAGACCTGCTCCACCGGAGAGAGCTCTGACTCATCGACGGGTGGATCCTCCGGTGGCAGATTGGGCTGCCCTTGGACATCCATAGCAGTGGCCATGTTTTGGTACACTGTTCAAGAGAGGGTCGTCGGTGGAGTAGTGAGAAAGTGGAGCAACTGAACCGGCTTTATAAAGCCTTGTTAGCAAAGAAAATAAAAGAAAAGAAAAATTCTCTTAAAACCATTTTTTTAGGGTAAACAAAAGAGAAAATCCTAAACTATGTCCGTTATAACATAAATACCGCAAACTTACTTTTATGTCATAAAAAACTCCTGAATATATATATATCAGTGTGACAAATATATTTTGAATGGATCTGAAATGAAGAATATATATAAAATTCATATTAACGTCAACTATTTTTGACTAAAATTAATCAGATTAGTCATAACAAAATTTAAAACTCAATTTGTGATTTTTTAAATAATTTTTCCATAATGATTGTAACCACATTCTTAGCTAACAAACAAGTCGTGCCAGGCTAGCCGCTACTATCAAAGCGACCGATTTATCTTTCGTTCTAGGCACGATAGCGACAATATTGGGTGTTGGCGGAGAATTTCTCGTTTGGGAGCAGAGTCGTCGGGATGAATACTATGCACTTCGTTCCTTTAGCGGAACTTCGACAAAAATAATGCAAAATAAAGAAACAGCGATTGGTCCTTGTCTTGGCTTTTATTGATGTGGGTGCATCGTGCTGTGTGTCGCAGAGGATTAGTCTGGAGATCCATTCAATACAAATGAGGAATCTTCTGAGATGATTTGACAACGGAATCTGATTAAAACTTCGATGCATGGTGCAATCTAATTTGTACTTATGAAAGAAAGGAGGATGGGACTAGATGGATTAATGCATCTTCAAGCTTTTCATTGGGGGTACCGCGTCTCCACGATGTCTCATCCAAACCTAGCCATACGCATTACAGGGAATTTGAAAATTTTAATCAATCAATTCGATTTATCTCCACAACTTCTCATACAAATTTAATGATGGGCGGTATAAGAAATTTGAAAATTTCGATTCACATTTGAATTTGATTTGATCTTACCTCAAAAGATTGGTGGTAAAGCTGTCAGATGTTGATTTTGGTCATTTTCTTAATGGAGATAGCTTATCTTACCCTCGGCCAGCTCATCTTTAATTCTATACTATTTCATTATTAGGTAACTATGCCCACTTCCTTTTAGGAACATCCCACAAAAGGCGAAAGAGAATTGCCAATTCCTATAAGAGAATCCCAACGGTTGAATTTGATGGATGACAGAGTTAAACAAGAGACAATTACAATCCTTATTACTATCTTTTTTTTTTTTTTTTGTTGGCATGTGAGAACACTATTTAAAAAGGGTTATGACGAAACTACGAGCCATTACAATCGAGGGATTAATCCCCAATTGGACCATAGAAGGCCCCGATATCAACTAAATTATTGTCAAGAACTTCTCATTTTTTAATATAAAAAAGCATTTTATTTGGAGAAATTTGATTCTTCTATTAGATTGTACTTTTATACACAGGTTTCTTTTTAAGTAGAAAAGTAGATCGAACATTTACCAAAAGAAAAATGTCCATCTTCTAGTTGTATAAATTTGCTCTGAAAATGGTTTTAGCCAATTACAAGAAGAATAAAGCAGAAATTAGAATTAGAGAATTTTCTACATGACGCGGTCAAAAAGGTTGATGTCAAAATACGACCATCATGAAATGGAATCAAGTAAGTGCTTACTCGGATGAAACTTGTGTGCACAAAGTGAATAATGTTGAGTGACTAGGATGGATTTATCTAGAGTTAGCTCAAGATTCTAAGATAATATATTAATCGAGTTATGTCCAAAGGGAGATATACATGCAATATACGTGTAAAAAAAACAAAAAAGAGTAGCTTCTCTTGTTAGAGATAATTAAAAATTTCTCTAGGATAATTTCTTTTGTTAGATATTTTAATTATTCCATTGATTATTCATATTTCTCAAAATTACACGTATATTACATGTACATCTTCTTTTGATTGTGGATATCCTGATTAAAATATTATCTCACAATAGTTATTAATAAAGCCTATAAATAGGTTGATGTATTCTCAATATATAAATATATACATTGAATTATACACAGACTTCCCAATTCAATCTTTTGTATAGTATTAATCTCAACTTTGCCACTGAAAACCTCCATTCCAATGTATTTTCACACATAAAAATAGATATAATATCCACCAAAAGAAGGTCTGATTACTAATCTCACAGGTTCTCATTCGTCAACTCTATCCCAAGCCATATGGGCTAAGATAGTGGCAGAGTGGGCTTATGCCACTAATTACCCTCATTGATGGGTTATTTACACATCATAAAAAAATTAATCTAATATATTTACCAAAAGAAAAATGGTTCAATTACTAATTGAATAGGTTCTATATAAAAGTGGACCTTGCCACTGAATATCTCCATCAAATATGTAGGTTGCTTTTTTCATATTAAAATAGATCTAATATTTATGGACCGACCGACTCATGTTCAATAAGTGGAACAAAAAGATTTAATTACCATTTGTGTAGGTCAACTTCTCATTCAGTCACTCTATCCAAAACCGTGTGTCGGAGCTCATGGCCATTTCTGAGTTTTTCTAAAGCCAGCATCCTTGTACTTCTCATAAATTGTTGTACAAGACTTTAAATATCTACATACAAAAAGCTATTCCTTAAACATGTTTATCAAATGGACCAAAACCCATGTTTCATACGGTATTGTCTTACTTAAATGATGTATAGGACAAGACTGACTACAGTCATTTGGTCGACTCCCTGCATTTCCTGCTTTATATTCATGAAGTCGGCAGAAAACATATATATTTCGGTTTACATCCAAGAAGACCAGAAATAAAGAAATAAAGAGGACCCAATGCAAAATCGTGTATAAATTAGTTGATCCGTTGAGAATTTATCTGTACTCTTGTTGAAGTATCGAATTTTCATGCACAACATTTTTGCTCTGCATTGTTCTCTGTTGTTGTGTGAAAGAATTGAGAAGAATATGTCTATCTTCATTCCATATTTGCTGAGCGACAGATTATTCCTGTTAGCAACCAGGTAGCTTTTCTATTATAGCAGGTCATCCAGATCGTGAGGAAAGAGAAAAATTTTAAAGAAGGCCCCAGAAATCTCCACACGAGCACTTTCCATCGACAAATTTATGGAGCCTCTTCCGATCTTGGATGACAATTTTCCTAGCAGTTAGAATCGATAGGCATTTGATAAAATCATGGCAGTTTTGGCACATACTAGTATTCTTGATTATCTGTATTGGTGCCGCTTTTGGTGTGTTCAATAATCCAAAAGCAATAGCGAATTCTTCACTCTGGTGAATCCTAGAGGATATATTTGCGTCCTCATTATCCTTTAGCTCTGAACTCCCCGAAAATTCATATCCAAGTGTCTTTGCTCGACCAAGCAAGTCTTCCAACAGCATGTGCATCTCCATATTATTACCTGGACAAAACTGCTCATTTGGCTCGAATGAGTAGACCTTGCCTTTGATGCAAATCCAGCTCCAGTCTTTTAGTTTTACGGGTTGCAATTCTCTCATCAATTTTTCCACATTCGACATGTCTATCCACCTCTCTACTGCTCTGTACATCTTCAACAATGGTATGCAAGTTTCACTATCTCTTGGCTCTAACTTGATCAACCGCTCAGCTGCATAAAGCCCTAATTCCGGATTTCTATGAAGTCTAGCTCCAGTAATTAAAGCCGACCAGATAAACTCATTCGGCTCATAATGCATTTTCTTGATTAAATCAAAGGCTTCGTCTATCCTACCCGACATCACAAACATGTCAACCAGCAACTTGAAGTGGTCCATGACAGGCTTAATTCTATATTCCTTCTGCATCATCTCAAAGTAGTTCAGGGCCTCATCTACCATAAGAGAATGACCACAAGCCGCCAAGACGCCAACGAAAGTAATTTGATTGGGTTTGACACCCACAAGTCTCATGTCCTCAAAGAGTTGCAGGGCTTGCCGAGTTTTACCATGAAGGGAAAAATTCGTGATCATGGTAGTCCATGATATCAAAGTTCTGGTGGACATCTCCACAAAAGCTTTACTCGCTCTTCTAATGCTCCCACATTTACTGTACATGTTAACCAGTGCAGTCCCCACCACAACATCTGACAAACACCCAGTTTTGATAGTCTGCGCATGAATCTGCTCCCCTTGCTCTTGTGCTACCAATTTACTGCATACAGTCAAGACACTTGAAAACGTGAAAAGATCAGGCTTCAGGCCAGAGTGGATCATTCTCAAAAAGATCTCCAGAGCTCTTGTCCCACCTTGGTATGCAGAAAGATTGTCAAATGCAAAATCCATAATTTGCACGTGCCCTGCAATGATGGCATTCCACGTGACCAAGCTGGAGGATTCAATTTCATTGAACAATTTGTATGCCTCATCTACCAACCCACACTTGAGGTACAAATACATCGCAGAATTCCTAACTGGTAGGTTCACTTGATAACCACGCTTTATGCTCAAGGAGTGAACCTGTTTCCCTAAACTCAAAGACATCACTGTACAACAAAGGCTTAAAACACAAGTTAAGGTGAACTCATTGGGTTCAACATTCTCCCAAAGCATCTCACTGAAGAAACTCAACCCGGAAGCAGCCTCGCCATTTTCGCTGCAAGCAGATATAATAGCAGTCCAGGAAATCACATTCTTCTCCGTAATACCTCTGAAAGTTTTAACAGCATAATCTAAGTTGCCAAATTTGGAGTACAAGCTACAAAGTGCATTGCCAATGCTCGCATCCTGTTCAATCCGGTACTTAACTATGTAGGCGTGAATTTGTTTCCCCAGTTCCAGAGATCGCAAAGAGGAACACGCATTCAGAGCGATCCCCAAGGTATAATTGGTAGGATAAGACCCTGCTTCTAACATTTCCAGGTAGACTCGGATGGCAAGCTCCGGCTCAGAGTTGTGGACATAACCCGTGATCAGGGTCGTCCAGGTAACGACGTTTCTCCTCGGCAGACCGTCGAAAACCTTACGGGCAGTAATCATAGCCCCGCATTGCGCATAAACATTCACAAGGAACGTCATGACAAACAAATCTTCACGGGCTCCCGTTTTAATGATGTGGGCATGAACAGCTTCAGCATCAGAAACCAGACGCCTCTCCATGCATTCTTGCAAAAGGGGGACATAATCAAAGGGTCCGAGTCCCGTCCCATCTTCCAACACGGAGAGCCCTTCTCTGAAGTCTAACGACTCGACCTCCAGAGTCGCGCTTGGGCTAGCGCTGGCGTTATTCGTTCCGCAACAAATGCCCGGCGGCTGAGTGAACAAACGCAAGCTTAGAATCTGTCCCAGAAGCTCAACCACACCGAAAGGCTAACATTTGCCTAAGTTCATCCTACTTTTCTCTTTGAAAAGACGAAGAATTGAACGAACCCAATCAATTCGAAGCGAGAAACGTGTCTCGAAGATGATAAAGGGAGTACCTTTTCCACGGCGAGAGGAGAGACGTGACCGGAGACTCTCGAGCGCAGCGAAGATGGGTCGAGCCCGAGCGTGGCGGCGAGAGAGAGGGAGGGCAGACACGCCATGAGGAGGACGGTGGAGAGAGAGAGAGAGAGAGGAGGAGCACTGGTAAAGATTGTTGCATGGAAAGAAAGGTTCTTGGAGGAGAAAGACGAGGCGAGGAGGAGCGAGCATACGATGAGACTTGACGATGATGTTCTTCTCACTTGTCGTCGCTTTCATATCATCTTATTCGGATAAAATCAGGGAGAGGGGAGTGACCATGGATTTTTTTTGGGAGTAACTGCACGGAAGTTACATTAGCTCGCTGTGAAATAAGCATATCTCAATCTGGATGATTAAATATTAAGATCCATCTCAGTTGCCATCTTTCTAACATAAAAAGGAGGGGTGGGCAGAGAATTAAAGGGGCCAATTTAACTTCATATGGGGATTTCGACTCCTATGTCTACAAGAAGGTAAAATAATAGTTAAAGTATAAGAATTAGAGTGAGAGTAAAGTATGACTGACAAAAGAATTGATTGATTAATTAATTCCCACAAGAGCAAAATATTCATAGACAGGTTATTTCTAGGGGTGAGCGTGGTTAAGGTAAAAAGGAGCAGGAACCGAACCGGAGGATTCCGGTTCGGTTCCTGGTTCTGAAGAGGCCGGTTCCGGTTCTCGGTTCCTATTTTTGGGAACCGGAACCGGTCTGGTTAGGGCTAAAAAACCCAAAATCAGTCGAGGTAGGTCGACGCCACCGTCGTTGATCTTTGCTCGAGGGTCGAGGCCACCTCCGCTCGCCCTCGATGGCACCGCGGCTGACCCCTGGCTCGTTGTTGACACCACCGTCGCTCGCCCCACGCCATCGCTCGCCCTCGACACCACCGCTCGGCCGACCCCGCTCGAGGCCACCTCCTCTCGCCCTCGACGGCACCACCGCTGACCTCTGGCTCGCCGATCGCCCTCGACGCCACCGTCGCTCACCCTCGACACCACTACCGTTGACCTCTGGCTTGCCAATCGCCCTCGACGCCATCGCTCGTTGACCCCTACTCGAGGCCACCTCCTCTCACCCTCAACGCCACCGCCGCTGACCTCTGGCTTGCCAATCGCCCTCGACGCCACCGTTGCTCGCCCTCGACGCCACCGTCACTAGCCCTCGACGCCACCGCTCGCTGACCCTTGCTCGAGGCCACCTCCTCTCGCCCTCGACGCCACCACCGTTGACCTCTAGCTCGCCGATCACCCTCGATGCCACCGTCGCTCAGGACACCGTCGCTTGATTTTTGAGTAAGTGGAGATTTGCCCATCTAGCAACATTATGCGCTCGTTACTTTACCGATTTCACATTTGCACAGTGGAACACACGCCAAAGTGACTGTCTTTTCATGCCTATGTAGTTAATTTGAAATGATGTATCTCATCGACTCATGGTTTATTGGAAAAATTTATATATTAGGACTATTTTGCATGAGTTGGGTAATTTGCCGAGCCAATCTCTGTCTTGGGTGTTTTCTTTGGGGGGGGGGGGGGTTGTTGGTGTCATAGAAGTTGGAGAGCGGATTGGTTAAGCCTATTATAGTCCTTGTAGGACATCAGAGAAACAACTTAATTAGAATTAGATGGACATCTGAATTGATAGATTTCTTTTTCTCTTTGCAGGTTGGGTTGCTGAGGAAGAATCTCCTTTTGGAAAATTGATTGCTCATTTTTTGTTAACTGTTAGTGAAAATGAGAATGATGGTAAAGTCTTTTCTGTTATCTGCTAGCATGTGTTTTTAAGGTCTTACAAATATTTGACTTTGCAGGTTTAAAGGGAGGAGAAACCTCTCGTGTTGGTTCCTCTTGTGGTGCCAGTGTTTGCTACAATCACCAAAATGGGCAGATCATTTGCAGCACGGTAAAATGTAAAGCAGATGGAGAAGAATCAGAAAGTTTGGTCAATGCTGGTCAATCAAGAGTGCTAGGGATGTCCCCAAATGATGAAGTGGAAGGAGAGATACTCTATTTTCAACGTAGATTGCTTGGCAATGCAATTGCTAGAAAACAATTTAGTGGTTTGTTTTTCTTCTCCTTTATCTGATTCATTACTTGGTTTGATTATGAACTTTGTTTTTTCTTTAATATATCTTTATCAATTATGGAACCATGACCTTGATTAACCGTTTCCTTTCTGGAATGCGCACGCAGATAATTTGATTAATAAGATTAGAAAGGATCTGCCACAGGAGATTGATTCAGTTAGCTCATGGTCAAGACTCAAGTATGGGATACTGTGCTTGTCAACAAATATCTTGGTGATCTCCGAGTGGCAAAGAAGCTGGGTAGGAAGGAGCGGAAGCACAAAGAAGCCTAGGCTGTTCTTGCTGTTGCAGCAGCTTCATCTAGGATTTCTTCACTCAGGAAAGATTTGCTTGATGGATCAGCAAATCAGGAGGTTATTGGCATTGTCTTAGAAATTACTTTAATGGTCAACGGAGGGGAAAATGATGGTTATTTTGGTTATAATCTTCATTATAATTTCTTGTCTCTACAGAATTTGGGGAAACTCAACTCTACTAGTGGAAGGCCTGGTTATTGTTCTCAACTTATGCCACGAGCAAGGGAGATAGTGGGTGTCCACGAGGATTCACTGGAACGGCATTCTGGGTCTATTCAATCAGCATTGGATTTTTCCAAAGATCATCCCAAATCATGTGATATCTATAGTCGGCCTGAGACACTGATGAATCATATTTTAGGCTGTTCAAGTTGCAAGGTTTCCACCTTGAGTTTTTCCTTTTCTCCAAGTAATCTTAGTTTGTTGCCTTGGATTTGACAGGCTTCTCTGGTAACAGGTTTCTGTGCACATGGATTGCTACCGAAGTGTCAGAGAATCCACTGGACCATGGTACTGTGAATTATGTGAAGAGTTACGGAGTTCTGGTTCATCGGCTGTTGATTTCTTGGAGAAATTTACATCTGCTGCCGAATGTGCTTTATTTGGAGGCAACACTGGTGTTTTTAGGAAATGCAAATATCGTAAATGGGTCCATGACTTCTGTGCTGAGGTGAATGGATTTTCCTTTGTGGTTTATGTGGATATTTCCTTGTTAATATTTTTCTACATATGGGAATTTGAATTCTGTTTTGATTATTTATGCTCTTGTTTATGTGGAGGCAACACTTGAAAATTGGGTTTGCTTTGGCGGTAGTATTGATGGGGGATGCTGGATTTGGTTATGAGGGGATGAAAAATTATGGGTAAAATTTTCTTAGAAAAAATGGGAGAATTGAGAAAGCAGATTTCAGCAGATATCAAGAAGCTGGGGTCTGTTTCTCTTGTTGCATATTAATACGAACTGGAAGATCCAATTTTCAAGTTCATGTGATTGATAGTGGAGTAGTACAGTTAAGGCTTTGAATGATCCATTTCAGTTTGATCTTTTTATTGAACATTGTAAGTCACTCATGAAAGCTTGTGTCCTGCATCTTCCAGCATTGCAAGCATGATATGCTTCTTAGCTACCTGTACTTAATGCTGCAAGCTATATACAAGTGTAACATGCTTATGTCCTCATGACGACTTTTTGCTAAATCTGCAATATGTTCTTATGATATCAATTTTTGATACCAGTGTACGTTGTCTTCTGTGCAAACACAGTATGCAAGCTGATAGAAGTTAGAACGACATGAGCTGGAATGCCAACTATTTGAATTTGATGGCTTAAATTCGCCTCTAAAACTGCAATTACTTTTTCGGCCAGAGATAGTGACTGTGACTGGAGAATCACTCCGGACTTTTGTTTACTATGAATTATTGGTAATTAATTTGCTTCCTTGCTATTCTGCTGGCTTTTGGCTTCAGCATGCTCTGTATTGTATCCCTAAATTAGTGTTTTGTCGTCTTCTATCAGATTGGTTATCTCAAATGCTGCAAGCAACGAGGTTTTGCAAGCTGCTTTATCTGGGCATGCCCTCCTCTGAAAGGGGAAGATTACTTGTTTTATTGTCATCCTAAAAATCAGAAAACACCACATAATCAGAAACTGCAAAAATGGTTTGTCCCATTTACCTTTCTCCTTTTGAGTTGTCTGTTCATCAATTTGTTCATGTACATGCCTTCTCAAAAGACTATGCCCATCTTTTTCCCACTGATTATTCTGTTATTCTTTTTTTTTTGGATGCTTTTGCTCCCAAGGAACTATTTTTGGCAATTTATGGACATAGTGGTTTGTCTCTTTCCTTCTTAAGACGCGCGTTTTATGGTTCAAATCTATGGTTCAAATCTAAAAAAAAAAAAAAAAAAAAGAATATGTTGGAACCTGGAACCGACCTTAGAACTTGTGATAGGATAGGTTCCAGGTTCTTGGTTCTGACGGATAGGTTCCAGGTTCCAAAAAATGAGGAACATGTATCCGATGGTAGGTTCCAGGTTCCGGCCGGAACCTGTAAGGAACCGGGAACCGCTCACCCCTAGTTATTTCTACAGAATTTCTCCGAATGAGTGTGAAAGTAAAAGTAGGAGTGAAATAGGACCAATAAAAAAAAAGATAATTAATTAATTCCCACAAGAGCAAAATATTCATACAGCAGCTCATTTATGCAGAATTATCTTCAATGCTATATACCTTCAGTACAAGAAGCATTCTTGAACAATCAATCCCGCGATTGTGCATCAGCAGATTTCGGTCAGAAATCGACGTCCATGATGTCTCGACATTCTCATGAACATTTTCTTTTATGTAATCAAGAACCATTGGCCTGTCATCAATCTCCCCTCCAACAAATATTTTGTTCCTGCTCTGCCTTCAAATTGTCTTTCTATACGCATCTATGAGGGTACAGGCTAATACCCAAGAAGGCTTGGATCGACGGGGGTGTGGACGCAAGAAGAGTCGAGCTTGAGCATAGATATGGTTCGGAAAAGAAGGCTCGATCGGACATGGGAACATCGAGATGAAGGAAGTTCAGTAGGCCGAAGAAAGCTGTCAAATCAGGAAAACCATTTCTCATTCCAAGCTGCTTTTTCTCCAAAATAGCTGTCGGATCGGGAAAACCATTTCTCATTCCAAGCTGCTTTTTCTCCAAAATAGACTAACTTCCAGATAATATTATGGTCCTCAACAGAGCCATGCCTTGTGTTGAGAGCCATCGTCCTCAATACACCCATATCAATATACATTCCACAAAAATTTAACTATACATAAAAAGAGAGATTTTCGTTTCTTGCAGATTTAGGAACAACTCAAATCACACTAGCCGCTACATCCTCGAAAATGTTGAGGGCCTGGTCATCCCAAGCTAGGTTGGGTTAAACGAGGAGAACATACTCCTGTTACAGGGAGACACCGGATGTCTTCTAATGTAAGATCAGCGCTTCTTGCTTTTGCTCTTTGTGATCCTTGATTTGGTTGATTCACCGGGAGGCTTCCAGATGATGTCGTCGAGATTACTACAGAAACTCTGATAGAACTGCAATGCAGATAAGTGACAAAAGTTATGGACCGAAGATCCGCAATAAAAAATCAACTCTTAATTCTTGTCCCCTCATGACCCCCAGCCCCCCTTCTTTGGGCACAGAACTGCAATCAAGAGCTAGTAGCTCTGGCTTGTGGCACTTCATTTTCCACAACTACATGTGCTCACCATACCCCAATCAACCGACAGTTCTATGTTTAGCCTGCCCATACGATTGGTCAGCACGTCGGTATGGCAAGCTCCTGATGAGGTCTATTTATGAAGAAGCTTCTCAAGCAGTGGAACAAAAGATCAGAATGAGGAATGGTACAGAGATGAACACTTGAAAATAACATGAACAGTACCTTAAGGTATTCATTGGCATCTCCAGCTGCTTTCTGAAAATCAACCATGAAGTATGTTGGCGCAACCTCAAAAATATGGAGACCGAAGGAAAGAGCGTAAACAATTAGTTGACAGATTTGTCGATGAAGAAAACAAAGTACCCAATGAGGCCTTTTGCTTACCTCCGAAATAACAGAGAAATGTGCGGTCTTGCTTGCTGATAGACCTTCCGCTCTCATCTGTCCATTACCACAAAACGTAAGTTTTTTCCTTTTTCCTTTTTTTTCCAGGTCAGATCCACAAAACTAAGTTCACTGGACAAACATGTCCAATTATTTTGACTGATGCTCTGTCATCATAAAACAAAGTTCACCATCCTTGAGTTCATGAGCACATTACACACTCGTCCTCCATAATTTTGATGGGTTTGAAGATTAAAAGGGCATGACAATAAGGACCCACCCCATTGATCGCGTGATTTGCGCTCAATCCCTCTTTCAGAAGGGAGCGAGTTTAAATCCCCGCGGTCGCTTGTGTGACTCACCCGCAATCCGGGGGAGGTGGGTCGCCTCCGGTTGCCCCGGGTTTACGCTGACGGCTACCGACTGTACGGCAGTTCCTAAGTCATCAAAAAAAAAAAAAACATGAAAATAAAGACTTCAGGCACACATTTTTATGTGAAAAGTTCTATTTTCACATGCGGCCTCAAAATCATAACGTGTGCGCGTTGCATTGGAGGTAACTAATCAACTAGAGTCATGGACTGACGGAGGCAAGCAGGGCTACCTGACCTCCTATCGAAAGAACATTTTTATATACCTTGTAAATATGTGGGAACAAAAATGTTGATGACTAATATGCACTTCTTTAAATTTATAGAGAAGATCAAGCACAAAATTTATGTGAAAGTGTGTAAAACTGTAAAAAAATTTCACACAAAAAATTAAAAATCGACTATAATATAGATAAGTTTCACCTCAAAAGAATTTAAATGATAAACAGACATATTTAAATATATTCAAGAAGTTTTCGTACCCAAAAAAAAACTTCTAGAAGAACCGAGTCTTTTGCCACTTGTACAAGAAGCGATATGCACTTTTTCTGAACACGGCACTTTTTCCGCCACTGCATGATTGCCGCACGACTACCGCATGACCGCTAACAATAGCCGCTGATCGCCGTAGCAAGATCGCCACCCACAGCCCACCGGTTGCGGGAGGGGGCAGTGGCTAGTGGGCTGTGGGCAGCGATCTTGCGACGGTGGTTGGCGGCAACGGTCAGCACGACGGTCGGGCGGCAGTCGTGTGGTGATTGGCAACGGTAGGCCGCTGGCAGACGATGATGGTTGTCGGTTGATGCTGTGGGCGGCGGCGACCATCGCCAACAGTCGACGGCAGTCGATTGCCGACGGTGGCCACAAGCGGTCAAAGCTGGCCGATGGTTGGCAAGTAACCGGCAATGACCGCAACAAGAAAGAAGAACAAAAGAAAAATAGAAAAAAAAAAATTATTTCTTGTTTCTGTTTCAAATTTATTCTCCAGCCACTTTTCTATTTTAGGGAATAAAAAAATAAGTTTGCATTACTTCTATTCTTTTTTCGTTCTGGGGAACAAAAGAAGAGTAGTAGAAACGTTACCATGCAGGCCCTTATTGGTGGGGGTGCATCTTGCCTGTGTCGCGAAGGATTCGTCCAAAGATCATTCAATACAGAAGAGGAATTGCCTCAGTTGAATTGAAAACCAAATCTGATTATGCATAGCCAAACTTTGACAAACATATGCAAAATAAAGAAACGGCCATTAGTCTTTGCCTGGCCTTTTATCGGTGGGGGTGGATCTTACCTGTGTCGCGGAAGATTCGTCCGGAGATCATTCAATACATAAGACGAATTATCTCAGTTGATTTGACAAACCAAATCTAATTATGCAATCTAATTTGTGCTTTCCACACGTACCTACCCTTTGGGCAAGTGCACAAAACCCGCGCAAAGTGAGCATCGCCCTCCCCCCCCCCCCGCCCGCTCAAACGTAGACCCCCCCAATCTACGTTTGAGGATCTTCTTAGATCTTCGATGCTATTATCCTCCCGACAGAGTAAAAGTAACGTGCCCTCATGGTTGAAGGTCAGTACAGGCTTGCAAACCTTGATTATGTAACCTCCCAACAAGATAAAAGAAATGTGCCCTCGTGGTTGAAGGTTAGTATAGGCTCGCAAACCTTGATTACGTATCCTCCCAACAAGGTAAAAGTAACGTGCCCTTGTGGTTGAAGGTCAGTACAAGCTCGCAAACCTTGATTACGTATCCTCCCAACAGGGTAAAAGCAACGCACCATTGTGGTTGAAGGTCAGTACAGGCTCGCAAACCTTGATTACGACCGCCGCTCGCCGCTGCACGACCGTCGCACAATCGCTGACTATCGCCATCGACCACCGCTGCAAGATCGCCGCCCACAGCCCACCAGTCACAAAGGGAAAACATCTATGTCAGGCTGAGTACATCACATTATCTACGAAAGAGGAAGAGGATTTTTACCTCCCATAGAACAAGGCCACATGAGTGAGGGCCGAAGCAACAGTGGCGAATCCGAAGCCATACGTGAGCGCAAAGAACATGCTTATATGAATCTTTCCTAGCCGCGCAAATAACTGAGAACATCATCTCCTTTCAAGGGGAGTATACTATGTGGCTTATTGAAAGTTCGTACCTGAGGGAGATGGAGAACGGAATGGGATGATGACTCGCTGGAGATCGCAGCTGGAGCAGCACGAGAGAACTGTTGGAGTCAACACCTAATAGAAGACGCAAGAATGACAATGATCAAGAGAAGTTACTTCTTGCATGAAAGGCACGCTTTTCCCTCTCTCTATTTCCCCTAGAAGCCGCAAGTTGCTAGAGAAGAAAGTCAAAGGAAAACATGGCGCACAATTGTTGACTCCTTAGCAAAGAAGAAAATGAAAGTCCATTATGCATGAAGTCGGCTATTAGACGGACTTGGGGCAAGTATTATAAATATTATATCCTCTCACAAGCAGCTAGTGGAGTCTTCAAAAAGCAGGGAACACGTTGATCAAAAGAAGAAAGGGAAGCAAGGTTTAACTTGCTAACTCGTACTTGGATGTGAAGAAAAAGTTGTGGCTGGATGAGTTCACATTGAAGGTGGTTGGACTTCAAGAGGCAGTGGAACTCCTATGACAGTACGTGAGTGTAGTGTGCTTTGTCAAAGGGCTTGGTCTTCTTGCTTGAGAAGAATGCCCATGAGGCTTGAATATGAGGTTTAAGAGAGTGAGGGGATTGTTAAAGATCTCATGGAGAGAGTCCAATGAATGGTTTTTTCCGTTCCGAGTCTTGATAAATTTGGCGTCTTTCTTCAATTGAGTAAGATACTTGATCGAGAAGCCTTCCTTGATAGCTGGAAGTTCTCCAAAAGTATGAAAAGCTGGAGGACTTTGTACCATCCATTCCAGTGTGGTTGAATTCTATTCAAGAGCCCAAAGCAATGAATTGAGGATCCACAATGCCATGATAGAGTTTTCGCGTTCGGATAGCTAGGGAAAGAAAGGGAAGCTGCATGAGAAATTCTCCTATTCCACTCAATAAATGAGAGGAGAATACAAATCGTGCTATAAGGAACGAAGCATGTTGCCCTCTCCTGTTAACTCTTTAGTTGAAATGTCCACTAGATTGCTAGCTACGTTTTGGATGGCTCTCCTAATCCAGCGATAAGGAACGCCTTTCATTCCATTGTTTCATCGTGGCACACCCCCCCCCCCCCCCCCCCAACAAGCAACCCCCAGCTCAGGGGGTAGATTAAACTTCCTCCGAGCTTGAATGAGGGACTTGATGGACTTGAATCTCCTAATTTTAGGGATGTAGGGGATCTAAGATTGGTTAGGATCCTCAAAGCATGACGTTAGCTCCAGACTGCTGATACATTTCATACCATCCTACGACCGTACTCCCCAAACGGAGTGTTTCACGAGTTAGCTGGGCCCCTGATTCGCATAGACCAAGGGCTCATCGTTTATTTGTGAATTCCATTTTCGGAATAAACGCAGGCTGCTTGCTAGGCTGGAAGGGATCCAACGCTGAACTTGGTAAACAAACAAAAACAACTAAGAGGTCTCATGGCGGAGTTGGATAAACTTCTTAGTCTTGGGAGACAAAAGAGAAGAGATGAACAACAAAGAAAGAAATATCGTAAGGCGAGCACTCCTTGCTTTAGACCTCTTGGATTTGATAGTGGGACTCCTCGCTAATAGGGATTTGAAAGATTTTCTCTAAACTAGAAAACTGTGATTTTTGATGAGTTGTCCTTTTGCAGATCGGTGAGGCTCTACTTCAAGGGAAGGTAAAGCCGAAATTGTACGACAACACTGCCAAGCCAGAGAATTCTAGCCCTTTCATCGTGCTGACGGTTCGTTCCAACAACTCGGGTTGGGAAGGAAGGTTATCAATTGTTTAAATGTTGTGAGAAAATGCATGAAATGCCAAATCCACGCCTGTGGTTTCTGAACCCAGATCCTACCCCCAAAGAAGGCTAATCTTTCTACTCTACCAGTTTTATGAAATATCAATAGGTCTCGATAGTCCAACCCTTACCCGGCCATCTTTCTTTGGCACCGGTACTGAGCTACAGACTCTCCAAAACACTCTCGACATCTTGTTTGGTTAAACATTTAAGCTTAGGCCGAAAGGTCATAGAGAGGACCGGCTGCCTTTTGTATGTTTATGATGGAATCTACTCAGGCCAATTATAAGTTTTGGAACAGTGTGGCATGTGCACATAGAGAAACTTAAATCCCTTTTCTCATCCAAAGCATAAGCTCAGAGGACAAAACTAAAGCTCAGTGTATCCTAGAGACTAAAGCTCAAAGCGGAGTAGGTGCACTCCCAAGTGTGTGTTCACAAACTGACCAAAGATGGCAATTCCTTCCTAGTTACTTTTGTAATAGTCTCTTCTCATGAAGGAAATCACTTTTGACCTTTGGTAGACGCAAGAGCGGATCAGAATCGAAGATTTCATATCTTCCGTTATAAGGAAAAAGTAAGCCCTTGTGGTTGAAGGTCAATACAAGCTCGCAAACCTTGATTACGATCGCCGCCTGCCTCTGCATGACTATCGCACAACCGCCGCACGACCGCCGCACTACCGACGCACGATCGTCGCACGACCGCCGCACTACTGCCGCACGATCGCCGCACGACCGCCGCACGACCGCCGAATGTCGCCACTGACCACCGCTGCAGGATTGCCGCCCACAGCCCACCGGTCGTAAAGGGAAAACATCTATGTCAGGCTAACTACAACACATTATTTATGAAAGAGGAAGAGAATTTTTACCTCCCATAGAACATGGCCACATGAGTGAGGGTCGAAGCAATAGTGGCGAATCCGAAGCTATACGTGAGCGCAAAGAACATGCTTAAGGAAATGTAGAATAGTTGTGTATGTGCATGTATCGGCTAGTTTGAATTGAAAGTTCGTACCAAAGGGAGATGGAGGACGAAATGGGATGACAACTTGTTGGAGATCATAGTTGGAGCAACACGAGAGAACTAAAGTCACAAAAAGCTGGTGGCAACTAACTGAGAGGAGGGAGAGTGAGGTGAACAAGGAGGGAAGGAGGTGAAAGCCGATGCTTTAGATTAGCACAAAAAGGTCGTTCTCCAGGCCACATATATATAAAACCTTTGGCAGACGCAAGAACAGATCAAAATCGGAGATTTCATATCTTCCATTATAAGGAAGAAGTAAGCTCTTGTGGTTGAAGGTTAGTGTATCCTAGAGACTAAAGCTCAAGGCGGAGCAGATGCACTTCCAAGTGTGTGTTTACAAATTGAGCAAAGATGGCAATTCTTTCCTAGTTCCTTTTGTAATAGTCTCTTCTCATGAAGGCAATCACTTTTGACGGCAGACGCAAGAGCAGATCAGAATCGGAGATTTCATATTTTCCGTTATAAGGAAAAAGTAAGCCCTCGTGGTTGAAGGTTAGTGTATCCTAGAGACTAAAGCTCAAAGCAGAGCGGTGCACTTCCAAGTGTGTGTTTACAGACTGACCAAAGATGGCAATTCTTTCCCAGTTCCTTTTGTAATAGTCTCTTCTCATGAAGGCAATCACTTTTGACATTTGGCAAACGCAAGAGTCGATCAGAATCAGAGATTTCATATCTTCCGTTATAAGGAAAAAGTAAGCCCTTGTGGTTGAAGGTCAGTGTATCCTAGAGACTAAGGGGCTGCTTGGTAATGTTTCTGCTCTTTTTTTGTTCCAAGGAACAGAAATAAAATAAAAAAACTGTTTATGTTCCGGGGAACAATTTTTTACCAGAAAAATGCGTTTGGTAAATTTGTTCCGGGAATAAAAAATGAATAGAAACACGTTTGGTAAATTTTATTCTTTTTTTGTTTCTTTTAATTTTTTAATTCTTTTATTTTATTTTTCATTTTTCCTTTCTTTTTTATTTCTTCTTCTTTCGGCCGGTCCCGGCCTCCGCGACTCGGCCGACGGGGCGCGCAGCCTTGCCCGGCCATAGCGAGGTGAGGCTCGCGCGGCCCCGGGGCGAGCAGGCCGAGCCTCGCCTTGGCTGTGCGAGCTCGGGCTCGCCCAAATTCGGCGAGGCCGAGCCTCGCCATGGCTGGGTGAGCTCGAGCTCACCCGAGATCTAGCAAGGTCGAGCCTCGCCAGGGGCCGGCGACACTCCGGCGAGGTCGCCGACCCTCGACGGCCGGTCGCCGGCCATGGCCGAGGGCGGCGGCCAAAAAAAAAAGAAGAAGAAAAGAAGAAGAAAATAGAAGAGAGAGAAGAAGTGTTTCTTCAAAATTGTTTCTGGAACAAGAAGTAAGTTTTTTTTGTTTCTTTTTTTTGTTTCAATTTTGTTCCAGGAACAAAAAAACAAAAAAATAGTTCAGAAACAGAAACAAAGAGTGTTTCCATGCAGGCCCTAAAGCTTAAAGCGAAGCGGGTGCACTTCCAAGTGTGTGTTTATAGATTGAGCAAAGATGTCAATTCTTTCCTAGTTCCTTTTATAATAGTATCTTCTCATGAAGGCAATAACTTTTGACCTTTGGTAGACGCAAGAGCGGATCAAAATCGGAGATTTCATAACTTCCGTTATAAGGAAAAAGTAAGCCCTCGTGGTTGAAGGTCAGTAAAAGCTCGCAAACCTTGATTACGACCGCCGCACGACCGCCAACTGTCGCCACCAACCACTGCCGTAAGATTGCCACCCACAGCCCACCGATCGCAAAGGGAAAACATCTATTTTAGGCTGAGTACAACACATTATTATGAAAGAGGAAGATAATTTTTACCTCCCATTAAACAGGGCCACATGAGTGAGGGTCGAAGCAATAGTGGCGAATCCGAAGCCATACGTGAGCACAAAGAACATGCTTTTATGAATCTTCCCTAGCCGCACATACTCCACCTTGTCTAACTCAAATTTCTCATTAACAATCAGCATGATATTCTACTCTTGGCCTTGGGCGGTGAATAAATTTGAAGAGAATATCGGGAATGTCTTGGCGTTGTACATGTTCAACCCCCAATAGGAGATCCGTATGACAACATACATGATCAATGCAAAGCCAGCAAAGATGTTCACTATGGCAAAAAAGGGGCAAATAAATGGATTGGACAAGAAGGAAACCACCATTGACCAGTCCAAAGTGAGGGTTCCGACGTCGAGCCCGTTAAGGCCCAACCCGATCGGTTGGGCCGTGAGAAGTTAGGGAAGGCCTAGCAAACGCATGAGATGCTCGCTAGGGATTGGAACAAGAACCCCGGAACCAAGTACCACGAGAAGCTACACACCATTGTGATGACAAAGAACTTGGCCCTTGAGACTTTGTATCATGCCCTATCTTCTTTTGTTTCCTTCTCATGTAACGTCCTGCAAATTTTGATAAAGCAATAATGAAAGATAAAATCCTTTGAAGCATACAATGTAACACTCATTGTTGACGCTCTTTACCTAAAGAGGGAGATATGAATGAGGGTACCGGGCCACCACATAGGTGCCGGCTCCACCACATACTTCCTCAAAAGTTCAGCCCAACCGTACCTCAAAACCTTCCAAAATGGGAAATTAGATAGTGCGTCAGTCTAGTAAATATGTTTGCGTACGTACGCAAAATTATAGTAACGCAAAGAAAATACCTTGTCCTACTTTTTACTTCCATTCGACAAATAAATAAAAAAAAGTTTCATTTTTGGTAAAATTACTAAAGGATCTGGGGGAAGTACACTATCGGTGCTAAAAATTGTGTACGGCGCTCACTTTGGTACCAAAGGCAATTACTTTTGACCTTTGGCAGATGCAAGAGCATATCAGAATCGAAGATTTCATATCTTCCATTCTAAGGAAAAAGTAAGCCATCGTGGTTGAAGGTCAGTGTATCCTAGAGACTAAAGCTCAAAGCGGAGCAGGTGCACTTCCAAGTGTGTGTTTACAAACTGAGCAAAGATGGCGATTCTTTCCTCGTTCCTTTTGTAATAGTCTCTTCTCATGAAGGCAATCACTTTTGATTATTGGCAGACGCCAGAGCATATCAAAATCGGAGATTTCATATCTTTCGTTATAAGGAAAAAGTAAGCCCTTGTAGTTGAAGGTTAGTGTATCCTAGAGAGTAAAGCTCAAAGCGGAGCAGGTGCACTTCCAAGTGTGTGTTTACAAAATGTGCAAAGATGGCCATTCTTTCCTAGTTCCATTTGTAATAGTCTCTTCTCATGAAGGCAATCACTTTTGACATTTGGCATACGCAAGAGCGGATCATCATCGGAGATTTCATATATTCCTTTATAAGGAAAAAGTAAGCCCCCGTGGTTGAAGGTCAGTAGAGGCTTGCAAACCTTGATTACGATCGCCGCTCGTCACCGCACGATTGCCGCACGACGCCGCACAACCGCCAACTATCGCCACTGACCACCGCCATAAGATGGCTGCCCACAGCCCATCGGTCGCAAAGGAAAAACATATATGTCAGGCTGAGTACAACACATTATCTATGAAAGAGGAAGAGGATTTTTACCTTCCATAGAACAGGGCCACATGAGTGAGGGTCGAAACAATAGTGGCGAATCCGAAGCCATACGTGAGCGCAAAGAACATGCTTAAGGAAACATAGAATAGTTGCGTATGTGCATGTATTAGCTAGTTTGAATTGAAAGTTCATACCTGAGGGACATGGAGGACGGAATGGGATGACGACTCGTTGGAGATCGTAGCTGGAGCAGCACCAGAGAACTAAAGTCACAAAAAGCTGGTGGGAACTAACTAAAAGGAGAGAGAGTGAGGTGAACGAGGAGGGAAGGAGGTGAAAGCTGATGCTTCAGATTAGCACAAAAAGGTCATTCTCCAAGCCATATATATATAACACATTTGGCAGATGCAATAGCAATTTAGAATCGTAGATTTCATATCTTCTGTTATAAGGAAAAAGTAAGCCCTCGTGGTTGAAGGTCAGTGTATCCTAGAGATTAAAGCTCAAGGCGGAGCAGGTGCACTTCCAAGTGTGTGTTTATAGATTGAGCAAACATGGCAATTCTTTCCTCGTTCCTTTTGTAATAGTCTCTTCTCATGAAGGCAATCACTTTTGACCATTGGCAGACGCAAGAGCGGATCAAAATCAGAGATTTCATATCTTTCGTTATAAAGAAAAAGTAAGCCTCGTGGTTGAAGGTTAGTATAGGCTCGCAAACCATCATTATGATCGCCTCCCTCCGCCGCATCACTGTTGCACGACCGTCGCACGATCGTGGCACGAACGTTGCACGAACGTCGCACGAACATCACACAACCGTCGCACGATCGTCGCACGACCGCCGTAGGACCACCGACTGTCGCCGTCGACCACTGCCGCAAGATCACAGCCCATAGCCCACCAGTCGCAAAGGGAAAACATATATGTCAGGCTGACTACAACACATTATCTATGAAAGAGGAAGATGATTTTTACCTCCTATAGAACAGGGCCACATGAGTGAGGGTCAAAGCAATAGTGGTGAATCCGAAGCCATATGTGAGCGCAATGAACCTGCTTAAGGAAAGATAGAATAGTTATGTATGTGCATGTATCAACTAGTTTGAATTGAAAGTCCGTACCTTAGGGACATGGAGGACGAAATGGGAAGACGACTCGTTGGAGATCGCAGCTGGAGTAGCACGAGAGAACTAAAGTCACAAAAAGCTGGTGGCAACTAACAGAGAGGAGAGAGAGTGAGGTGAATGAGGAGGGAAGGAGATGAAAGCTGATGCTTCAGATAAGCACAGAAAGGTCAGTCTCCAGGCCACATGTATATAACACCTTTGCAAACGCAGGAGCAGATCAAAATCGGAGATTTCATTTCTTTCGTTATAACGAAAAAGTAAGCACGCGTGATTGAAGGTCAGTGTATCCTAGAGACTAAAGCTCAAAGCGGAGCAGGTGCACTTCCAAGTGTACGTTTACAGACTGAGCAAAGATGGCGATTCTTTCCTCGTTCCTTTTGTAATTGCCTCTTCTCATGAAGGCAATCACTTTTGACCATTAGCAGACGCAAGAGCATATCATAATCGGAGATTTCATATCTTCTGTTATAAGGAAAAAGTAAGCCATCGCGGTTGAAGGTCAAGTATATCCTAGAGAGTAAAGCTCAAAGTGGAGCAGGTGCACTTCCAAGTGTGTGTTTACAAACTGTGCAAAGATGGCCATTCTTTCCTAGTTCCATTTGTAATAGTCTCTTCACATGAAGGCAATCACTTTTGACATTTGGTAGATGCAGGAGCGGAAACATCGGAGATTTCATATATATCTTTCCTTATAAGGAAAAAGTAAGCCCCCGTGGTTGAAGGTCAGTAAAGGCTTGCAAACCTTGATTACGATCGCCGCCCGTTGCCACACGACCGCTGCATGACTGCCGCACAACCGCCGTACTACCGTCGCAGGACAGTCACACGATCGTCGACTGTCGCCACTGAACACCACCGCAAGATCGCCGCCTACAGCCCACCGGTTGCAAAGGAAAAACATATATGTCAAGCTGAGTACAACACATTATCTATGAAAGAAAAAGAGGATTTTTACCTTCCATAGAACAGGGCCACATGTGAGGGTCGAAACAATAGTGGCGAATCCGAAGCCATACGTGAGCGCAAAGAACATGCTTAAGGAAATATAGAATAGTTGTGTATGCGCATGTATCAGCTAGTTTGAATTGAAAGTTCGTACCTTAGGGAGATGGAGGACGAAATGGGATGACAACTCTGAGCAGCACGAGAGAACTAAAGTCACAAAAAGCTGGTGGCAACTAACAGAGAGGAGAGAGAGTGAGGTGAATGAGGAGGGAAGGAGGTGAAAGCTAATGCTTCAGGCTACATATATATAACACCTTTGGCAAACACACGAGCAGATCATAATCGGAGATTTCATATGTTCCGTTATGAGGAAAAAGTAAGCCCTCGTGGTTGAAGGTCAGTGTATCCTAGAGACTAAAGCTCAAGGCGGAGCAGGTGCACTTCCAAGTGTGTGTTTACAGATTGAGCAAACATGGCGATTCTTTCCTCGTTCCTTTTGTAATAGTCTCTTCTCATGAAGGCAATCACTTTTGACCATTGGCAGACGCAAGAGTGGATCAGAATTGGAGATTTCATATCTTCCGTTATAAGGAAAAAGTAAGCCCTCATGGTTGAAGGTTAGTACATGCTCGCAAACCATCATTATGATCACTGCCTGCCGCCGCATGACTGTCCCACGACCGACGCACGATTGTCGCACGAACGTCGCACGACTGTCGCACGAAGGTTGCACGACTGTCACACGATCATCCCGGGACCGCCGCAGGACCGCCGACTTTTGTCACCGACCACTACCGCAAGATCACCACCCACAGCCCACCGGTCGCAAAGGAAAAACATATATGTCATGCTGAGTACAACACATTATCTATGAAAGAGGAAGAGGATTTTTACCTTCCATAGAACAGGGCCACATGAGTGAGGGTCGAAACAATAGTGGCGAATCCAATGCCATACGTAAGCGCAAAGAACATGCTTAAGGAAAGATAGAATAGTGGTGTATGTGCATGTATCGGTTAGTTTGAATTGAAAGTTCGTACCTCAGAGAGATAGAGGATGGAATGGGATGACGACTCGTTGGAGATCGTAGCTGGAGTAGCACGAGAGAACTAAAGTCAAAAAAAGCCGGTGGCAACTAACTGAGAGGAGAGAGAGTGAGGTGAACGAGGAGGGAAGGAGGTGTAAGCTGATGCTTCAGATTAGCACAAAAAGGTCGTTCTCCAAGCCACATATATATAACACATTTGCCAGAAAGAATAGCATATTAGAATCGGAGATTTCATATCTTCGGTTATAAGGAAAAAGTAAGCCCTCATGGTTGAGGGTCAGTGTATCCTAAAGACTAAAGCTCAAGGCGGAGTAGATGCACTTCGAAGTGTGTGTTTACAGTCTGAGCAAAGATGGCGATCCTTTCATCGTTCCTTTTGTAATAGTCTCTTCTCATGAAGGCGATCACTTTTGACCATTGGTAGACACAAGTGCGGATCAGAATCAGAGATTTCATATCTTCCGTTATAAGGAAAAAGCAAGCCCTCGTGGTTGAAAGTTAGTACAGGCTCGCAAACCATCATTATGATCGCCGCCTGCCGCCGCACGACTATCGCACGACCATTGCACGAACATCGCACGACCGTTGCACAAATGTCGCACGACTTTTTTTTCGTGTCAATAAAAACCCTTAAAAAATACTCTTAACTTTTTTTTTATATGTCACAAAAAGCTCAATCTTATACATGCATGACATATATATTCTTCATTTCAGTTTCGTTCAAAATATATTTGTCAAACTGATATATATTCGGAATTTTTATGACATAAAAGTAAGTTTGCGATATTTATGTTATAATGAACATAGTCATTTTCTCTTGTATTTATCCTTAAAAGAATTTTTGTCCTTTTATTTTCTTTGCTAACAAGGCTTTATAGAGCCAATTCAGTTGCTCTACTACTCCACCAACGACCCTTTGTCCAAATTAATTATGGGCAGAAATCTTTTGTTTTCCTTCCTTTTTTTTCCCCTTTATTATATAAGAACTAGCATGGTCGATTTGCTTCTCCTGTCCATCGAGACTTTCATTTCTTGTAAGCGAATCCACTGAAAGCAACAGCAATTCAAGTAACTTCTCTCGAACGAGAAACTTACAGCCCTCAAACTTCTTACTACTAAGAGCCTAACTACGAACAGTGCTATGGATGTTCAAGGGTGGCCCAATCCAAGGGCGGCCCAATCTGCCACTGGAGGATCCACCCATCAATGAGTCGGAGCTCTCTCCGGTGGAGGAGGTCCGGCTTACAGTGCCCAACACCGACGACCCAAACCTGCCGATATGGACGTTCTGAATGTGGACGCTCGGCCTCATCTCCTGTGCCCTCCTCTCCTTTCTCAACCAATTCTTCTCCTATCGGAGGGAGCCCCTCATCATAACCCAGATCATTCTCCAGGTGGCGATCCTCCCGCTCGGGTGGCTCATGGCCTCCGTCTTGCCAACTGCCAAGTTCCACCTCCTGGGGCTCGGCGGCAGGGAGTTCTTGCTCAACCCGGGGCCGTTCAATGTGAAGGAACACGTGCTAATCTCGATCTTTGCGAATGCCGGTAGTGCCTTCGGCAATGGCCCGGTCAACGCAATTGGGATCGTCAACATCATCAAGGCATTCTACGAGCGGGACATCTCCTTGGGCGCCTCCTCGATTCTCATCATAACTACTCAGGTTCTGGTTCCTTATCGGTGGGGGTGTATATTGCCTGTGTCGCGGAGGATTTGTTCGGAGATCATTCAATACATAAGAGGAATTGTCTCAATTGAATTGAAAACCAAATTTGATTATGCATAGCCAAATTTCAACAAACATATCCAAAATAAAGAAACGGCCATTAGTCTTTGTTTGGCCTTTTATCAGTGGAGATGTATCTTGCCTGTGTCGCGGAGGATTTGTCCGGAGATCATTCAATACAGAAGATGAATTATCTCAGTTGATTTGACAATCAAATCTGATTAAGCAATCTAATTTGCGCTTTCCGTACGTACCTACCTTTGGGCAAGTGCGCGGAACCCACGTGCAAAGTGAGCATTCCCCCCCAATCTACGTTTGAGGATCTTCTTACATCTTCAATGCTATTATCCTCCCGATAGAGTAAAAGTAACATACCCTCATGGTTGAAGGTCAGTACAGGCTCGCAAACCTTGATTACATATTCTCCCAACAGGGTAAAAGTAACGTGACCTTGTGGTTGAAGGTCAGTACAAACTCGCAAACCTTGATTACAACCGTTGCTGCCGTTGCACCACCGCCGCACCATCGCCGTACGACTGCCGCACGACCGCTGCACGACCATCAAACGATCGCCAACCGTCGCCGCCGACCATTGCCGCAACATCGCTGCCCACAGCCCAACGCGTAGCCAGAGAAAAAACGAAACTTTACTTCGTTCCAAGAATGAATTTCCAGAAAAAGGAAGAAAGAGAGAACGAAAGGGCAAGCAGGAGATTCCTTGCGCTCGTTTCCAATCTCAAGAGGCAGAGGGAAAAAGCAAGGATGGGGATTTTCCATTCTCATTTGTTCGCTTTAAAAGTCGGGGGTGGTGGTCGGATTTCAAGATTTGAAGACCAGGAAGGGGAGAAAGAAATGGAGGGATTAGGTGAGAAAGTGGGAGTTCAATTTTTTGAAAAAGTGTTTTCTTGTGGAGACATAGTAGAAGCAAGAAAAACTACTTAGCATTTTATTTTTTTCTTGGATAGTAGAAAAAATGTCAAACTACCATGACTGATATCACATGCTTTAGCCATGCAAAACCAGAAAGAGGAGTCTCAAAATTAAGAGGATCCAGTCAACCAAGATCAAAATCAAGCTTACAGCATTTTGGGCATAAATATCAGCCTTAGAAATATTCAGAAGCTTTATCAAACCTGCAATCCTAAAAAATTCCAACTTGCAATTCATGTGTCATTGCTCGAATTGAGTTCAGAACTTCTTTGCTCATTTTTTGTCGGAACCTCCGAAGAGCTGCAATTGGTCATTTCAAGAACTCATGTATCTCCTGAATTACTCTTATCTAGCAGAAGATAATTACCAACAAAACAACTTGCCACATTAATCCTATTAATTGACAAAGCAAAAGCATGTACATGAACAAACAAGAACCCAACGCACACTACACAGTAAGAAACAAAAAAGAACAAACGGGATGCACATTCTGGACAAAACCAACCGCATGTTCCCCCACGATCGAATTAAAAAATCAATACAGAAGAGGAATCATCTCAGATTTGACAACCAAATCTGATTATACAATCTAATTTGTGCTTTCCGTACGTACCTACCTGTTGGGCACGCGCGTGGAACCCACGCACAAAGTGAGCATTCCCACCCCCCAATCTAGATCTTCTCAGATCTTCATGCTATTATCCTCTTGGGTAAAAGTAACATCCCTCCTGGTTGAAGGTCAGTACAAGCTCACAAACCTTGATTACATATTCTCCCAACGAGGTAAAAGTAACGAGCCCTTGTGGTTGAAGGTCAGTACAAGCTTGCAAACCTTGATTACGACAGCCGCACCACCGCCGCACGACAGCCGCACCACCACCGCACAACCACCGCATGATCGCCGCACGACCACCGCACGATCGACGCACGACCATCGCACGACCGCCGACCATCACTGCCAACCGTCGCCGCCGACCGCTACCGCAGGATCGCTGCCCAAAGCCCAACGCGCAACCAGAGAAAAAACTAAACTTTACTTCATTCCAAGAACGAATTTCCTGAAAAAGGAAGAAAGAGAGAACGAAAGGGCAAGCAGGAGATTCCTTGCGCTCGTTTCCAATCTCAAGAAGCGGAGGGAAAAAGCACGGATGGGGATTTTCCATTCTCATTTGTTCGCTTTAAAAGTCGGGGGTGGTGGTCGGATTTCAAGATTTGAAGACCAGGAAGGGGACAAAGAAATGCAGGGATTAGGTGAGAAAGTAGGAGTTCAATTTTTGAAAAAGTGTTTTCTTGTGGAGACATAGTAGAAGCAAGAAAAACTACTTAGCATTTTATTTTTTTCTTGGATGCTAGAAAAAATGTCAAACTACCATGAATGATATCACATGCTTTAGCCATGCAAAACCGCCATGCAAAACCAGAAAGAGGAGTCTCAAAATTAAGAGGATCCAGCCAACCAAGATCAAAATCAAGCTTACAACATCTTGGGCATCAATATTAGCCTTAGAAATATTCAGAAGCTTTATCAAACCTGCAATCCTCAAAAATTCCAACTTGCGATTCATGTTTCATTGCTCGAATTGAGTTCAGAACTTCTTTGCTCATTTTTTGTCGGAACCTCCGAAGAGCTGCAATTGGTCATTTCAAGAACTCATGTATCTCCTGAATTACTCTTATCTAGCAGAAGATAATTACCAACAAAACAACTTGCCACATTGATCCTATTAATTGACAAAGCAAAAGCATGTACATGAACAAACAAGAACCCAACGCACACTACACAGTAAGAAACAGAAAAGAACGAACGGGATGCACATTCTGGACAAAACCAACCGCATGTTCCCCACGATTGAATTAAAAAAATCAATACAGAAGAGGAATCATCTCAGTTGATTTGACAACCAAATCTGATTATGCGATCTAATTTGTGCTTTCTGTACGTACCTACCCTTTGGGCAAGTGTGCGGAACCCACGCGCCTCCCCCCCCCAATCTACGTTTTAGGATCTTCTCATATCTTCAATGCTATTATCCTCCCGATAGGATAAAAGTAACATGCCCTCATGATTGAAGGTCAGTACAAGCTCGCAAACCTTAATTACATATTCTCCCAACAAGGTAAAAGTAACGTGCCCTTGTGGTTGAAGGTCAGTACAAGCTTGCAAACCTTGATTACGACCGTTCCGCCGCCGCACGATCACCGCACCACCGCCGTACGACCGCCGCAAGACCGCTGCACGATTGCCACACAACCGCCGCACGACCGTCGCACAACCACCGACCGTCACTGCCGACCGTCGCCGCCGACCGCTGCCCCAGGATCCCTGCCCAAAGCCCAACGCGCAGCCAGAGAAAAAAACGGAACTTTACTTCGTTCCAAGAACGAATTCCTGAAAAAGGAAGAAAGACAGAACGAAAGGGCAAGCGGGAGATTCCTTGCGCTCGTTTCCAATCTCAAGAGGCGAAGGGAAAAAGCACGGATGGGGATTTTCCATTCTCATTTGTTCGCTTTAAAAGTCGGGGGTGGTGGTCGGATTTCAAGATTTGAAGACCAGGAAGGGGAGAAAGAAATGGAGGGATTAGGTGAGAAAGTGGGAGTTCAATTTTTTGAAAAAGTGTTTTCTTGTGGAGACATAGTAGAAGCAAGAAAAACTACTTAGCATTTTATTTTTTTCTTGGATGCTAGAAAAAATGTCAAACTACCATGAATGATATCACATGCTTTAGCCATGCAAAACCAGAAAGAGGAGTCTCAAAATTAAGAGGATTCAGTCAACCAAAATCAAAATCAAGCTTACAGCATCTTGGGCATAAATATCAGCCTTAGAAATATTCAGAAGCTTTATCAAACCTGCAATCCTCAAAAATTCCAACTTGCAATTCATGTTTCATTGCTCGAATTGAGTTCAGAACTTCTTTGCTCATTTTTTGTCGGAACCTCCGAAGAGCTGCAATTGGTCATTTCAAGAACTCATGTATCTCCTGAATTACTCTTATCTAGCAGAAGATAATTACCAACAAAACAACTTGCCACATTAATCCTATTAATTGACAAAGCAAAAGCATGTACATGAACAAACAAGAACCGTTGGCACACTACACAGTAAGAAACAGAAAAGAACGAACGGGATGCACATTCTGGACAAAACCAACCGCATGTTCCCCCACGATCGAATTAAAAAATCAATACATAAGAGGAATCATCTCAGTTGATTTGACAACCAAATCTGATTATGCAATCTAATTTGTGCTTTCTGTACGTACCTACCCTTTGGGCAAGTGCGTTAAGCATTTATTGACCTGACCCATTGTCCCTTCTTTTGCCAATGAGCTAAGTCGAGACAACTTAGCCGAGAGAATCAACTCTTCCATTTTCCAGCGAGCCCCCCAGGACACGTGTCAATACCTGAGTGGTATGTGAGCACCACGTCAGCAAATGACATGGCACGCACATACCACTGAATATTTTCTTATTACAAAAGGAACAACGAAAGAATTGCCAGGAACTAGGAAAGAATTGATGTCTTTGCTCAGTCTATAAACACACACTTGGAAGTGAACCTGCTCCGCTTTGAGCTTTAGTCTATAGGATATACTGACCTTCAACCATGAGGGCAAGGTAGCCTTTTCTTTATAATGGAGAATATGAAATCTCCGATTTTGATATGCTCTTGCGTCTGCCAAAGGTCAAAAGTGATTGCCTTCATGAGAAGAGACTATTACAAAAGGAACTAGGAAAGAATTGCCATCTTTGCTTAGTTTGTAAACACACACTTGGAAGTGCACCTACTCCGCTTTGAGCTTTAGTCTCTAGGATACACTAACCTTCAACCACGAGGGCTTACTTTTTCCTTATAACGGAAGATATGAAATCTCCGATTCTCATCTGCTCTTGCATCTGCCAAAGGTCAAAAGTGATTGCCTTCATAAGAAGAGACTATTACAAAAGGAACTAGGAAAGAATTGCCAGGAACTAGGAAAAAATTGCCATCTTTGCTCAGTCTGTAAACACACACTTGGAAGTGCACCTGCTCCGCTTTGAGCTTTAGTCTCTAGGATACACTGACCTTCAACCACAAGGGCAGGGCAGTTTTTTTTTCCTTATAACGGAAGATATGAAATCTCCGATTCTGATTTGCTCTTGCGTCTGCCAAAGGTAAAAAGTGATTGCTTTCATGAGAAGAGACTATTATAAAAGGAACTAGGAAATTGCTAGGAACTAGGAAAGAAATGCCATCTTTGCTCAGTCTGTAAACACACACTTGGAAGTGCACCCACTCCGCTTTGAGCTTTAGTCTCTAGAATACACTAACCTTCAACTTCAAGGGCTTACTTTTTTTCTTATAACGGAAGATATGAAATCTCCAATTATGATCTACTCTTGCATCGCCAAAGTCAAAAGTGATTGCCTTCATGAGAATAGACTATTACAAAAGGAACTATGAAAGAATTGCCATCTTTGCTCAGTCCATAAACACACATTTGGAAGTGCACTTGCTCTGCTTTGAGCTTTAGTCTTAGGATATACTGACCTTCAACCACGAGGGCTTACTTTTTCCTTATAACGGAAGATATGAAATCTCCAATTCTCATATGCTCTTGCATCTGCCAAAGGTGTTATATATATGTGACCTGAAGAACGACCTTGTTGTACTAATCTGAAGCATAAGCTTTCACCTCCTTCCCTCCTCATTCACCTCACTCTCTCTCCTCTCAGTATTTGCCACCAGCTTTTTGTGACTTTAGTTCTCTCGTGCTGCTCCAGCAAGTCGTTATCCCATTCCGTCCTCCATCTCCCTCAAGTACAAACTTTCAATTCCCTATGCATTATTACTTTCTATAATTACATCGAGATGCAGATAAAGTAACATGCATTGGTTTTTATACTGTAATAAGGTCCTTCATCCCTTACTTTCTGATGATGCATATAAGTTGACATATAGCCTGTAAGCTTGACTCAGTGTAATCTCTGGGCTTCAAATGGAAAAAGGTTACAAGTTCACCTTTCCTTGGCCAATTAGGGTAAAAGTTGGCTTCCTCCATGTGCTGATGAATCAGTAGATGGATGAGTTTGTATATCCCTTGCTTACCATCCCAAGTGGAGATGTCTACTAAGGTCACTACTTCTTAACCTTGGGCAAGTGTGTGGAACTTACGTGCAAAGTGAGCATTGCCCCCCCTAATCTACGTTTGAGGATCTTCTTAGATCTTCGATAGTATTATCCTCCTGACAGAGTAAAAGTAATGGGGGTAGAATTAAGTTTAATTGGAGCTCAAACTGGGAAAACACATTCTAGTGTTTATAAAAACCAATGATATTGGCAGAATGAGGAAAACTCCGATGACGGAAGTGAGATGAAGGCTTATTTATGCGACAGTTACAGACACATGAGGGCTTATTTATGCGACGGTTACAAACATAAGACAACCTCAATCTTTGATCTAACACAATAACTTGTAATCTCAACCGTTGGAGTTCATTATCACTCACATGACCACTTACGGCCTAATAACTTAAGAAAAAGTCTAAATACGAAGGAACACATGAAAATACTAGATGTGTAATTATGCTACTGTGTCATTTGGGCTAATATAATTTTACTAAGGTTCAAACCTAATTTCTCCTCGTTACTCATGAGGTGATGATCAATTTGGGAAGTATTCTTGTTCTGCTCAAGTAAAAAAACCCATGTTGGTTGAGGTGTTCACCTTGTGAGGGGGTTGCAAGGACAATATCCATTTCTTCGTGGTGCACTTATTTCGGGGCAAGCACAGGCTAATATTCATTGTAATAATTTTAGCTACTATTCTTCCCTATGTATTATTACTTTCTATAAGTACATCGAGATGGAGATAAAGTGACATGCATTGGTCTTTATACTACAATAAGGTCGTTCATCCCTTACTTTTTGATGATGCATATAAATCGACATATAACCTGTGAGCTTGACTCAATGTGATCTTTGGGCTTCAAATGGAAAAAGGTTATAAGTTTACATTTCCTTGGCCAATTAGGGTAAAAGTTGCTTCCTCCATGTGCTAATGAATCAACAGATGGAGGAGTTTGTATATCCCTTGCTTGCCGTCCCAAAGTGGAGATGTCTATTGAGGTCACTACTTCTCAGCCTTGGGCAAGTGCGCGAAACTTACGTGCAAAGTGAGCATTGCCCCCATTAATCTACGTTTGAGATTTTTGATCCTCCCGATAGGATAAAACTAACGGGTGTACAATCAAGTTTAATTAGAGCTCGAACTGGGAAAACATATTCTAGGGTTTATAAAAACCAATGATATTGGCAGAATGAGGAAAACTCCGATGACAGAAGTGAGATGAAGGCTTATTTATGCGACGATTACAGACATAAGACAATCTCAATCTTCGATCTAACACAATAACTTCTAATCTCAACCGTTGGATCTCATTATCACTCACATGACCACTTACCGCCTAATAACTTAAGAAAAAGAGTAAATATGTAGAAACACATGAAAATACTAGAAGTGTAATTATGCTACTACGTCGTTTGGGCTAATATAATTTTACTAAGGTTCAAACCTAATTTCTCCTCGTTACTCATGAGGTGATGATCAATTTGGGAAGTGTTATTGTGCAGCTCAAGTGAAAAAAGTCATGTTGGCTGAGGAGTTCACCTTGTAAGGGGGTTACAGGGACAATATCCCTTTCTTCGTGGTGCACTTATTTCGGGACTAGCACGGGCTAATATTCATTGTAATAATTTTAGCTATTATTCTTCCCTATCTATTATTACTTTCTATAATTACATCCGGATGGAGATAAAGTGACATGCATTGGTCTTTATACTGTAATGAGGTCCTTCATGCCTTACTTTATGATGATGCATATAAGTCGACATATAACCTGTGAGGCTGAGCAAATATGGTAATTCTTTCCTAGTTTCGTTTGTACTAGTCTCTTCTCATGAAGACAATCACTTGTGACCTTTTGTAGACGCAAAAGCAAATCAGAACCGGAGATTTCATATCTTCCGTTATAAGGAAAAAGCTGCCCTACCCTCGTAGTTGAAGGTCAGTGTATCCTAGAGACTAAAGCTCAAAGCCGCCGCACGATCATAAGATGATCACCACACGAATGTTGCACGAATGCGGCACGATCACCGCACGACCATCGCACGATTGCCACACGACTGTCGCACGACCGCCACACGACCAAATCCTACCCCAAAGAAGGCTAATCTTTCTACTCTACCAGTTTTATGAAATATCAATAGGTCTCGATAGTCCAACCCTGACCCAGCCATCTTTGTTGGGCATTGGTACGGAACTACTAACTCTCCAAAACACTCTCAACATTTTTTTTGGTTAAGCATTTGAGCTTAGGCCAAAAGGTCACAGAGAGGACCAGCTACCTTTTGCATGTTTCTGATGGAATCTACTCAGGCCAATCATAAGTTTTGGAACAGTGTGGCATGTGCACATAGAGAAACTTAAATCCCTTTTCTTGTCCAAAGCATAAGCCTAAAGGACAAAGCTATCAGTGTCGAGTTAGAGCCCATGAAGTTCTTCTAGTCGGTCTTAACAGCCTCAAGCCACTGCAAGCATAGCAGAGACTTAAGGAGAGAGCCTCATGCCAGGGAGAGGGCCTCACGCCACACGCAGGCGGAGAACCTCGAGCCAGCTAGGAGGCCGCCAAGTATGAGGTGAGCTTTAAGGAAGTCACATGTATGTGAGCCTCACGGAAGCCTCCAATAATGAGAGCTTCGGAACAGGAAGTCACCAGGTGCAACGGTAACTTCTAATTGAGAGGCACTGCAGCCTCAGTAGCTCTGTGTGAGCAAATTATCCCTCCATGATTGGAAAGGAAAGATAGAATAATTGTGTATGTGCATGTATCAACTAGTTTGAATTGAAAGTCCGTACCTAAGGGAGATGGAGGACGGAATGGGATGACAACTCGCTAGAGATCACAGCTGGAGCAGCACGAGAGAACTAAAGTCACAAAAAGCTAGTGGCAAATAACTGAGAGGAGAGAGAGTGAGGTGAACAAGGAGGGAAGGAGGTGAAAGCTGATGCTTCAGATTAGCACAAAAAGGTCGTTCTCCAGGCCACATATATATAACACCTTTGGCAAACGCAAAAGCATATTAGAATTGGAGATTTCATATCATCTGTTATAAGGAAAAAGTAAGCCCTCGTGGTTGAAGATCAGTGTATCCTAGAGACTAAAACTCAAAGCAAAGTAGGTGCACTTCCAAGTGTGTGTTTACAAACTGAAAGATGGCAATTCTTTCCTAGTTCCTTTTGTAATAGTCTCTTCTCATGAAGGCAATCCCTTTTGACCTTTGGCAAACGCAAGAGCAGATCAAAATTGGAGATTTCATATCTTATGTTATAAGGAAAAAGTAAGCCCTCATAGTTGAAGGTCAGTGTATCCTAGAGACTAAAGCTCAAAGCAAAGCAGGTGCACTTCCAAGTGTGTGTTTATAGACTAAGCAAAGATGGCAATTCTTTCCTAGTTCCCTTTGTAATAGTCTCTTCTCATGAAGGCAATCACTTTTGACCTTTGGCAAACGCAAGAGCATATTAGCATCGGAGATTTCATATCTTCCGTTATAAGGAAAAAGCTACCCTATCCTCGTGGTTGAAGGTCAGTGTATCCTAAAGACTAAAGCTCAAAGCCACTGCACAATCGTTGTATGACTGCGGCACGAATGCGGCACCATCACCGCACGACCGTCGCACGACTGTTGCACGACTACCGCATGACCAGATCCTACCCCAAAGAAGGCTAATCTTTCTACTCTACCAGTTTTATGAAATATCGATAGGTCTCGGTAGTCCAACCCTTACCCAGCCATCTTTCTTGGGCATTGGTACCGAACTACTGACTCTCCAAAACACTCTCGACATCTTGTTTGGTTAAGCATTTAAGCTTAGGCCGAAAGGTCACAAAGAGGACCAGCTGCCTTTCGCATGTTTCTGATGGAATCTACTCAGGCCAATCATAAGTTTTGGAATAGTGTGGCATGTGCACATAGAGAAACTTAAATCCCTTTTCTCGTCCAAAGCATAAGCCCAAAGGACAAAGCTATCTGTTTCGGGTTAGAGCCCATGAAGTTCTTCGAGTCGGTCTTAACAGCCTCAAGCCACTACAGGCAGAGCAGAGACTTAAGGAGAGAGCCTCAGGCCAGGGAGAGGGCCTCACACCACACGCAGGCGGAGAACCTCGGGCCAGCTAAGAGGCCACCAGGTACGAGGTGAGCTTTAGGGAAGGCACAGTATGTGAGCCTCACGAAAGCCTCCAATAGTGAGAGCTTCGGAATTGGAGGTCACCAAGTGCAACGGTAACTTCTAACTGAGAGGCACTGCAGCCTCAATAGCTCTGTGTGAGCAAATTATCTCTCCATGATTGGAAAGGAAAGATAAAATAGTTGTATATATGCATGTATCAGATAGTTTGAATTGAAAGTTCGTACCTAAGGGAGATGGAGGATGGAATGGGATGACGACTCGCTGGAGTAGCACGAGAGAACTAAAGTCACAAAAAGTTGGTGGCAAATAACTAAGAGGAGAGAGAGTGAGGCGAATGAGGAGGGAATGAGGTGAAAGCCGATGCTTCAGATTAGCACAAAAAGGTCGTTCTCCAAGCCACATATATATACACCTTTAGCAGACGCAAAAGCATATTAGAATCGGAGATTTCATATATTCCATTATAAGGAAAAAGTAAGCCCTCATGGTTGAAGGTCAGTGTATCCTAGAAACTAAAGCTCAAAGCGGAGCAGGTGCACTTCCAAGTGTGTGTTTACAAACTAAGGAAAGATGGCAATTATTTCCTAGTTTCTTTGTAATAGACTCTTCTCATGAAGGCAATCACTTTTGACCTTTGGCAAACACAAAAGCAGATCATAATCAGAGATTTCATATCTTCCATTATAAGGAAAAAGTAAGCCCTCGTGGTTGAAGGTCAATGTATCCTAGAGACTAAAGCTCAAAACGAAGCAGGTGCACTTCCAAGTGTGTGTTTATAGACTGAGGAAAGATGGCAATTCTTTCCTAGTTCCTTTTGTAATAGACTCTTCTCATGAAGGCAATCACTTTTGACCTTTGGCAGACGCAAGCACAAATCAAAATCAGAGATTTCATATCTTCCCTTATAAGGAAAAAGTAACGTGCCCTACCCTCGTGGTTGAAGGTCAGTGTATCCTCCCAACAGGGTTACTAGGAACATTGATTACAAATCCTTCCAATAGGGTTACAAGAAACCTTTATTAGATTAGGTATCCTCTCAACCGGATAAAAGTAACATGCCCTCGTGATTGAAGGTCAATACATGCTCGCAAAGCTAGATTTGTTGGAGCTCTAATACCACTATTATTGTTAATATAATCAAAAAAAAACTAAAACTAAAACGACATAACATCAGTAGTAGCACTAGCTATGTCTCAATGCTGGTGCTGATGTTCAATCGTTTTAGTATTTTTTTATTATTATTATTATATAGCAATAGCAAGATTATATTATTATATAGCAATAGCAAGATTATAGGCAAAAGAACGCTTCAAGTGCCATAACTTGGCACAAAGGGACACTTAAGTGCCATAACTTACAAAAGGTACACCTAAGTGCCACATTTTAAGAAAAGTGGGACACCTGATTGCCATCTCCGGCAAAGATGACCGGAAATCATACGTGGCATTAAAATATTAATATTTCTCGCCGATGTGTCTCGCCGGAGAGTTGAGTCAGCTCGAATTCACACCAAACGACGTCGTTCGGGTGTTGGCCCAAAATAGAGCCCTTAAATCAGCAAAAACTCTGTCGTCTCCCCATTTGCCCTAAATCTAAAACCATAAATCAAGCAAAATGCCATTGAAGCGCTAAAGTCCTAATCCCACACCCTAATTCAATTTGCCCTAAATTCTACCATAGAATATTGGAAATGGAGAGTAGGACTTTCAACAGCGGCTCAAATTTCTCTCGCCGAAGCAAAGGAAAAGGCAAGCATTTCTGTTTTTGTGGGTTATCAAGTCCAAAAAGAACATCGTGGACTCGAACGAACCTCGGGAGAAGATTCTATAGATGTGCCCGATACAAAGAAGGCTCAAAGTGCAAATACTTCAAATGGGTCGATGCGAAATTCTCTCACCGAGCCACAGAGGTGATATTGGACCTACTTGATGGATGTCATCAACCTCCATCTATGCTTATGGGTGACTTGGACGATGTTGACTCAATGCAAACTCAAGCTCAAGAATCTTCTGTTAACCACTTGAAGAATGAAGTTTTAAAGATGAAAATTGAACGGAAGTGTTACCAAGCGTTTATTGTGTTACTTGTTTTTTTTTTATCCTACTCTATGATGAAATGTAAAGTACTGGAAGATGAGAAGAAGTTTCTCCGACTGCCATAGTTATAAATGTGTGGAGAAATGTACTTGTTTTGAATGAAAAGTGACTTATTTTATTAGAAGATGAGAAGAAGTGTTGTGTTGTCTACAAGATGGTTGTGACAATTTTTTTTTTGGGCTGTCATATGTATTATGTGTTACTTCTTGTGCTTGTGAGGAGGTCAAGGAAATGGAATGAATGAATGAATGATTTCGACAAATACTGTTTGTACTATGTTTTTGCTTATTCTCAAATATAAATCGATGATGGTGGAATGTATATTGGGTCGATGTGTTGTGGTGACTATTTTACTTGAATTGAATGTAAACCAGCAACAAATGTGTAAACCAACAGCAAATATATAAACCAGCAACTTCTATGTTTTGCTACAAACCACCATATACATAAAACAGACACGAGTGATTACTTAAGTGCTAGTCATGATAAAAGAATAAAAAAAGAGTCATTTAAGTGCTAGTCGTGATAAAAAAAAAAAAAGTCATTTAAGTGTCGAGTTATTATTAAAAGAATCACTTAAGTGTCACTTGTTAAAAGTGAACACTTAAGTGCTAGGTTTTTTAGAATGTGATCAGTTAAGTGCCATTTTTTTTTGTACATTTCACCAGCCATCGGCTACTACCAACCACCACCACCGCCCACCACTGGCCACCATCGGCCTCTAGCCATCACCACCAGTCACATCAAGCATCCCAGGCATCCACTTAAGCCACCACCAGCCACCACTATGCTGGTGGTATGTTGCTACATAAGTTGCTAGTGTAAGGTGTCTTACACCAGCTTGCGCCAGCACTACTTGGTGCAAGATATGCATATTGCACACTTACATCTTGCACCAGGTGCAGCAAAAACCTCCAACCCAACCCACCACCACCATGCTTCACCAACCGCCACCTCCAAGTTTCACCAGCCACACAAGCACCCCAGTCACCACCATATATCCACCACCAGAAGCACCAGTAAGTGAAAGTAAAAACAAAATAAATAAAAAATTAAAAATGAATGCCAAAAATAACAAGCAACAACCGTTCCATTGATATTGAAATGAAGTCTCACAAACTCAATGACAAATGAAGTCTCACAAACTCAATGACAAATAAAGTCTCACAAACTCAACTAACTCAATGACAAACTATAATAATAATAATAATAATAATAATAATAATAATAATAATAATAATAAACAAACATCCATAGATGTTTATAACTGACTCCTCAGCCCCACAAACCATATCACATCCCATTTCATCAATCAATATGCACAATGCCTCCTGTTCATGCTCGTTTTGATGGACCTCGCACTTGATTCATAATCCTTACACTTTTTCTAACTGGACATGAGATTTCTTCTTCAACTATCTTGGGATGCGTTGATTCTAATGGAGCTGTAATTGTCCTAGGCTGAACTGATTCAGAAAGAGCTGCAACTATTGTAGGCTGAACTGATTCAAATGGACCTGCAACTGGGTTCTTCTTACTCATCTTTCTTGTTTCCGCAGGCAATGTCTTCTTCTTTGTTGGCGCAGCCATTGATTCTTGAGTTGGGCCTTGAGAGATAAGAACCTCTGAACTTCTCCCAGGCTTCAAAAAGAAAACTCAATTATCAACAAAAGTTTACACTATAAATTAAATTAAATACAGCCTATAAAACTTACATTAAGAATAACTATTCCAGAATGCTCATCTGTATAAAGGCCATAACCATATTGTTTTAGCTTCTCAAGAGCCCCTCTTGTTCGAAGGGGAGCGTCACTTTGAAGTACTTGTGATTGGTTGCATCTTCTTCTCGCATGTGATTTCTTGGGCTCTTGTGGTTGTTCAGCTACAGCAGGGGCTTCTTCGGCCAATTCTTCAGCTAGGCGTCTTGTAGATGGCCTTCTTGTATGTGGCTCTTGATTTGGCTTTCTTTTGGTTGTTTTTCTAGTTAGGCCTTCAGCTTCAGTGACACATTCGGTTGGCTTTGGTGGTGGCCCTTGTGATGACCCTTCTAGTAGCCTTTGTGATGACCTTGGTGATGGATCTTGTGGTGGCCCTTCAGTTGGGCCCTCTATTGACAGTTGAGCTCTAGCTTGCCTTCTTTGAACCTGAGAAAAAGGCAAAGGACATCATAAGGCAACAACATCAAGCCATATTAGAACATAAATGAAAAGTAAACTCAAATCATTAAACTTATCGAGTGTTTTTTTCTCTATTGCTGCTGAAGAACAGTCGACTTAATTGGTCCTCCAGTTGCTTGGAATTTTTGCAGAAACAATGGTAGTATTCTCGATGCACCACTCGAAATAGGAACCACATCCTATAAGCCTCACTTGAATAGTCGAGAAGTTCAGAGATCTTGTTGCACATTTCCAATTTTGGAATCAATTGCCTTGAAGGCATTGTTTTGTGCCAACATAGTCTCTGATTGCCAGTTTAGAACAGCTTCAACAGCAGAGGTTTTTTTCTGTCTCCCATGTTCATCCACGTCAGTGGGAGTGGGAATTTTGGGAACATGGCAATATCTACCTTGAGGATCTATAAACTCTTATGAGGCAGGGAACGAGAGTTTAGAGTTTTCTTTGACAAGAGGAGGAAAATCAGTATCTTAGAACATGGCTATAGAAGAAGTGGGTGGTGTTTCTACTAGGACTTCAAGTGGGTAAGAATGTTTCTTAGCCCATTTGAGGATTTGCTTATAAAATGGAGAGAGAGTTTGTTTTTTCTGAGGAGGAGAAGGTGAAGTTGAGAGATTTGAGTCATGATGTCTCACCCAATTATCAGATCTTTATTGGGGAGGTTTGATCCAAAGATTTTTGCATTTATGGAACACTGAGGAAAGAACTGAACAGTAATGAGAGTGATTCTAACATTTGTGGAGAAGGTATCTCCGGAGGCAGAGTTGAAATATCGGACATGGGGTGTCCAATATTCTTCAAGCAGGATTTTAGTGTCTAGAATGGAACAACTTGCTCCGGTATCAATGAGAGCAATGACATTGATAGGTTTGGCAAACTTTGAGGTGAGAATTTTTACAGGGAAATGGGGACAGTGAGTTTGACTTGAGAATATGTCAAGATTTGGTTCTGAAGGTATAGGGGATATGTGGAAAATGTCTTCAAATTCTGAGCCTGACTCAGTCTCATTGGAAGTTTGGTAAGATGGAATGATACAAAGTGTTTGGTTAGATGGTTCTTCATCAGCAGAGAATAAAGATTCAACATCATCATTTTCAAGAGAAATACATGTTTCATTCTCAATTTGATGAATTAGATGATTCTGACCTTTTTTGGCTTGAGGACAATTTTTGGCAAAATGTCCTTTCTTGTTGCAAATGTAGCAACGATTTGATTTCTTATGGCATGTGCGATCCTTCCTTTTTCGTAGGTATCGCCATTTCTTTTTTCTCTGGAAATGCTTGGAGCCGTGTTTGGAACTCTTTATCGAATACTTCTTGTAGTGCTTTTTCTTCCGAGAATATTGGCCACAAGTACCATCACAGTCTCGCTTAGAGCATTTGATCTTTAGTTTCTGGCGAGAACAAGCTGATTCAAGGCGTTTGTCGTCTGTGATGTAGGTACAGACCATCTGGTGCTTTAAGCATAGCTCTTCAAGGCATAGATGGATTTCTTGTTGAATTTATCCTAAGGGAATATCTTGTACTCTCCTTTGTTTTCCAAAGAAAGATCTTTCAACCATCTGGGATAGCTCTTTAGGAATGGATGTAAGGAAAACATGCTTCAGATTTGGATCTGCGTCAATTTGATAAAAGAGCTGAAGCATTAATCGATAATGCTTATCAAGATGTTTTTCCTGATAAGAGCAGCATCTTCTTTCAAAGAATTCTCTTCTTTTTATCTTTATGAGATCTCCGGGTGTTCCCACAAAGACATGATATAAATAAGTAATGGCATGGCTGAAATTAGGTGACATCAGAAACAAAATCTGATCTTGTTCTGAAAGTGATTGCCACCAAAATTTAAGGCTCCCTGTGAAACTTGTAACAAAGTTGTAAAGGACATCATTCATATCATGGTTAGTGATGGATTGTGTATTCAACCAGGTATGGAATTCTTCAAGTCTTTCTGGCCATTTTGGATAAAGAATATCGTTGATGGTGAAAAAAAATTTTGATGCCATGGACACATGCCTAGTAGGATTGTTCCTAATAGGATTACTTGTCCATTCATGGTAAAGAATGTGCTTGCTGACTTCTTGTCAAGACCCAAAGCAACAGCTGAAATCAACATGTACATCAAGAGACCTGCTTTCCATATGCTCAATCATGGAGTGAAATATAAGATTGAGAAGATTAAAGATTTGCCAAGTTGGAAATATCCCCAGGAGATTATTCAGCAAATCCAGAACGACAATCTTACTGAAAACCTAGAGAACCTCATGTGACAATGTCACACAGACCTATTCAGATTCAATGGAGGTTCGATTCTTTATCCTTTCGGGTTAAATTTGAATTATCCTTTCATTCATCCTCTTATCTGGAAAGAAGATTATTTCCCTGACCAGCTCAAGACGTTGTTATGGTACTTAACTAATAAGTACTTAATAGCTATTGAAATTCCCATTAGAAGATTCATTGCTAATCTCACCAGGATATTCTTGCTCGGAAGAAACATCGAAAAAGAATGTGATAGAAATCTTTTAGATTTTCTAAATTGGTTCTATCATCCAACTTGTTGGAAACAAGACTTGGAAAAGGAACTGAGAACCATAACACCGAATCCTGAAGTCCATACCATCCTGTTTTTCTGACGTCCATGGAATTTTTGCAGAAACAATGGTAGTATTCTCAATGCACCACTCGAAATAGGAACCACATCCTATAAGCCTCACTTGAATAGTCGAGAAGCCCGGATTCACAAATCTTATCCAAGATCTGTTAGATTTTGTGAAAACGAGTACCGAGAACTTCAAAGAATCCTATGTCAGGAAAACAAAACCATTCCTGAAGATGTCTGGAATAATGCACCCACTACGTGGGATCATTATGACCTAGCACCAGAAGCTAAGGAAGCACTCAGGCAATACAGACAAGCTGCATCATCCCAAGAGCATGAAATGACAAGCGAAGATGACATCGTCCAATCTACTCAAGACCCCTACGCACGCTTTGGAGGTCCTCTGTCCCAGAATCCCTATGAACAATGACCTCCGTCCTCATTCCAAGACATGGACACATCCTTTTATGCACAGCCATCCAATTGGCCTCAGCCAAGCATTCTTGCCAACACTACCAGTGAAAATACAAACTGGGCAGAAGAAGAAGCATCCCATTGGGCTCATGAAGCATCCTCATCTCGAAGGCTGAACCAAATCCTCTCACCTCAAGACCTTGAAGCTCTCCAGCAAAAATATGAAGCACATCTCCTCGAAGACAGCTCAGATGATGACTCAGTATGTAGCTACAATGCTCGTGACGGACGAGACCGTTGAGTCCGTTCAATTTCACTATAGCAAAATCGCTGTTCACTTTTACTGTAACACTAGGTTAGGGAAAGTATTGTTCACAGTATAGTTACTGTTCATAGTGTGCTAATAATTCCCTCCCAGAAAGTTTCTGGTGCCTTTGTTTGTATCTGGATCCATGAGTTGATCCCTGTCTGTGTCCTTGTATCCTTTCATTGCCTATATAAGGCAATGTGTGTGTTGTGTTTTGGGTAGAGTCCCCTAAAGTAAAGTGAGTGCTTATGAGAAACCTCTCTATAGCTTTCTAAATTTCTCTTCTTCTCCAGCCTGGTAGAATCCTCCGAGAAATGCAGCTTGGGTAGGTTAGAAACGTTTCCATCCTGAAATTTTTGAGTGTCTCTAGGCTCTGAACTAAAGGGCTGAGTGGTTTCCTGCTAAAAGGCTGTCCCTGAAGGGCTTGAACGGGGTTGTTCGCCCATTGTGGGATGCATATCTACAAGAAATTTACTCTCCTTCCCTGGTTCTAAGTCTAGGTCCATTCTGAACCTTACTTTCTTTGAACAGGCACTTCAGTTTCAAGTATAGCAAGGGCTTCGGCCAATTCTTCACGTGTCACGGTGACCTAACAAAGACAAAAACATTACATACATGTCACTTATATCTATGTACATATTCGCAACATAAACACAATTGTCATGATTTATTGGATTTATTGTCGTCGACTAAAAAACAGTCGACTCACTTCGCCTTCCTATTTCTCCTTCTCCAACTGTCCCTTCACTAGGCCCTTCGACTGGCCTCAATTGTTCATACTGCTTCTTTAATTGACAACCCTTAATATTGTGCCCTGCTATGTGGCAAAAGGAGCACTTTATCGGTACACCTGTCCTATTCATCGTATGGTGACATGAGTCCTCTCCCTTCGTTATTTTTCATTTTCGCTTTAGTCTTCCCATTCTCTTCTTTAGCGACAAAGGTTGAAATGCTTCGTGATTTGTTGGCTCCCAGAACTTGTTACTTCTAATTGGTTGCAACATTAATTGATATGAAGCAAGATATTTCGATTTCGTGTACCAATCATCAAGGTAGTCTTATGTGTTATGGCCCTTCAATTGAATTACACATATGGCATGTGCACAAGAAATTTCACTTAGTTGCTATGCTCTACATGAACACTTTCTCGTACCTAAATGGACAACATATTTATCGGAACCCTTCATTATCTCATATCCTGCATCCCCATTCCAAATGGAATGACAATACCTACTTGCAGCCAAGTTGTCATCCAATTTCTTAGCAATTCTAGGACCACATTACTTAGTCCACTTTGCAATCTCATCTCTTTGTCTGTGCAACCGAGTCATGACCAAAACTCGTATGTCTTCAAGCATCGAGATAATTGGTTTGCATCTGGTATCTATTATCCTCCCATTGAATGGTTCGCAGATGTTATTATCAATGTTATCGCACTTGAATTCCTCGCTGAAGAACGCCCTACACCAATGCTTTGGGTCTGTTTGGGACAGTGCATCATAACCATCATTTGTCAATTGAAGCATCTCTTCTTTGGCCATCCTAAAGTCAACCATATCCGTGCTCTTTACTAGCTACCAAAATTGCGACTGCAACTTGTCCCCTTTATAGATCTTTGCTCAATTTGCATATATGTACCATGTACACATTTGATATTCAGCATAAGGCAACAATTCAGCTATCGCTGGAAGCAGTCCCTGCAATAATTCAAAATATGAAAAATATAAGCAAATAACATGTTGATATCAAAAAGCAAACATTACATTTTGTTGGTCGCTTATGAACGTCCACCCTGCCCCATTTGTTATCTCCAAATCAGTCATCAAATTTTTGAGGAATCAAGATCAATTGTCTTTGTTCTCTACCTTCACAACAGCCCAAGCCAGGGAAAACATTTGATTATTTGCATCTCTTCCAATTGCGGCCTGCAATTCTCCCTTGCACAAGCCCTTCAAAAAAACACCCATCCAATCCTATAATCCGTCTACAACCAAATAAAATCCCCGTTTGCATGCATCAAAGCAAAAATAGAATTTATCGAACGTCGTCCTAATATCAGGAAGTGGTCTCTCCACAACCTCTACATACATTCTACTTCCAGGATTTTGCAACCTACACTCTCAAGCATAGTCCCACAACTGTCCATATTCACCGTTGTACTAACCAATGAGTATCTTCATCACATTTTGCTTCAATCTTTTACATTGATCCCTGGATATATTGATGCCTACCTGCTCTTTCACCAGCATCCTGAACTGAGTAGTATTCATCTGAGGCATCAGCTTAATTAATTCAAAGAAGTGCGTCGACAACCATGCACTTGTTACCCTTTTATTCTCAAAATTAATGGAACAAGTATGTTCCTCTTGGTAGGCTCTAATATGGAAAGATCCACTTCTCCTAACAAATGCACCATAAATCTTCCATGGACAATTTTGCTGCAAACACCTAGCTCTTACAAAGGTCTCAGTGTTTCTAATGAAGTCAATGTTCCTCTGTGCAACAATGGAGTTCTTCAGTATAGCTTCTCTAAATTGTTTCGCATCATGAATTTTATGCCTACCGACAAAGTAAGAGAGGCAACGAATGAATCATAAGAAGCAAACTTACTTTTCCTTTTCCTTCTATGCACAGGTCCTTCATCTTCTTCAAGCTCATCCTGGGAGGTAGCATTCTCGACATTTTTTTCATAGTCAGTCCCCTCGCCAGAAACACCAGCATCTGCAGGGCCTTCGGGTCTATTTGAAACTTCATCAATTACTTGCAAAGATACAAACTTAGCTGTTAAAAAATCCCTTCACTGTATTCTTGACTATACAAGCTCCTCCTCCTCGTCATCACTTATAAAATTTTCAGCAAGCAACCCTTCATCATCATCATCAGTTGATTCAGCTACTTCCTAATCTAATTCAGAGATTGTGACATCACCTATGTCACAATCACTTTAGTGAACTGCATCTGCGCTTCTCTCATGTCCATCATATCTATCATGCCCTCCTTCGACCCTAACGTCAGTACTACCTTGAATAACATCTCCTTCTTGTCCTACTTCGGCGCTCTCTCCATCATAATCTTTGTCCTCACTTTCACTATTGTACTCAACATATATTTTTACCTCTTCACTATGAAGATAATGGTATAGAACATCCCTAAAACCATTATCATCTTCTAAGCATCTCAAACCATCTCTTAAGTCTTTCCCAGGAATACAATACAAAGCAACTCTCGAACTTTACAAGGCAAATAAGTCTTTATATCCCTAAGAAATCCTATATAAGATGCCTTCTTTATATCCACAAAGATGGTGTCCTCATTTCCACCCTCATACTCCCACTCATCCTCCCCAATCACAAATTCTCCATCATAGCAAACTATGATAGCGACATAATCCTTGTGATGAGCCATTACTGCACCAAGAACAAGAAAAAGAATCATTAGTTTTTGGGACCACTAGACAATTGCACATGGGAGTCCTCCCACTCTCATGGACTTTAGTAAACAGAGGTCCCCACACTGACAGTATGCCCCTACATGACAACTAAAAAAGAGGTCGGCACTTTAACAATTTGTTTTCCCTTCTCTTAAAATATTAACCAAAAACAGAGGTCCCCACAACAATCACAGCCCAAGCATTTATCTACTGAACTAAACTTGCGATGTGAGAGAATGTACATCAACTTAATCAAATCAAAGCATACTCTAACATCAACTTAATCAAATCATAGCCAATGACTCCTACAAATTCCTTTAGAAGTTTAAACTAAAATTAGAACAACTAAACTTGAAAGCATTTTATGTCGCTAAAGCTAAAGAAAAACAAAGAGAAAATGAAGCACAAACAGATCACTCCAAAGTCTTAAACTATCCTAACCCATAACAAATTTGGACAAGCAAGCAATACCTTTCTCAAAGAAGACTAACACAAGCTGAAGAGCTAATTCTAGGAAATAGCTTCACCAAAACATGCTTCAATACCCTTTCAAGTTCTTATTCTTCATGCTTGAAACTTTTTCTCAGTTAGTAACTTTACCAATAAAATTCTAGCTACAGTTGTTATGTTCTCTTTTTCATCTTTCTGTCATCATTCAGGATTTTTGATTGATAAACATACCCTATATAGCCTCACAAGCAGGGTGGTTCAAAGACTTAATTTTCTTCTCGGAGATGCATTAGTCACCTGCACATGACGGAAGCTCTTAAGGAGATGCATAGCTAGTGACTCAACATTCAAAGCATACTCTGACATTGGCTTGAAAGAAAAATTCATGAAAATAATGAGAAATCCGATCTCTTTGTGTGATGTCAGCAAGTTTCAGTTGAAGTGTATCAACAGAAATTCCATTGGAGCCGTAATAAAATAATCGAGCCGTAATAAAATAATCGAGCCCTAATAAAATAATCGAGCGAGCCCTAATGAAATAATCGAGCCCTAATTTCATCATAGGGGAGGGGGAGAAGGGGCCGAACCTAAACGAGCGACGATGGTGAGCGATGACGACGACCAACAATGGTGAGCGGTGAGTGGTGACGGCGACCAACAACGGCGACTGACAACAGCGACCGATGACCAGCTCTGGGCGTGAACGGCGACAGAGAGAAGAGCCTAAGATCTAGTGTGAACGCGGACGGGGAGGAACGGCGACGGCTGGGTGTGCTTAAGCCACAATGACCTAAACAACGTCGTTTAGGTCAGCGCACTCAATGTGGATGGACAACGTCTTTTTTTTTTTTTTAAAAACATTTGCCACATCAATAAAAGAAGTCGCCGAAAATTGTCGGAAAATGCCACGTATGCAATTTGGCTGGATTTTGGCCGGATTGGCACTCGAGTAATCCCTTTTGCTCCGATTTTGGCATTTAAGTGTACATTTCGTAAGTTACGGCACTTTAAGTGTCCCTTTGTGCCAAGTTATGACACTCCAGGGGTCCGCACGTCCAAGATTATGTATCCTCCCAACAAGCTAAAAGTAACGTGCCCTCTCGTGGTTGAAGGTCAACTACAATCCTTATCACATCTTTTCTTTTTGTTGGCATGTGAGGACACTATTTAAAAGAGTTATGATGAAACTACGACCCATTATGATCCAGGGATTAATCCCCTATTGGACCATAGAGGGCCCCAATATCGACTAAATTATTGTCAAGAACTTCTCATTTTTGAATATGAAAAAGCATTTTATTTGGAGAAATTTGATTCTTCTGTTAGATTGTACTTTTATATGCAAGTTTCTTTTTAAGTAGAAAAGTAGATTGGAACATTTGCCAAAAGAAAAATGTTTAATTTCTAATTGTAGGAGTGGAATAGGACCAACAAAAAAAATTTAGATAATTAATTAATTCTCACAAGAGCAAAATATTCATACAGCAGCTCATTTATGCAGAATTATCCCGAATGCCATATAGGCTCTGTACAAGAGGCATTCTTGAACAAATTCTGAAATCTGATCTCAATAAATCTTAATCCCTCGATTGTGCATCAGCAAATTTCAATCAGAAATCGACGTCCATGATGTCTCGACATTCTCATGAACATTTTCTTTCATGTAATCAAGAACCCCTCGCCTGTCATTGATCTCCCCTCCAACAAAAAATTTGTTCCTGCTCTACCTTCAAATTGTCATTCTATACGCATCAATAAGGGTACGGGGGAATACCCGAGAAGGCTGATCTATGCAGGCGTGGACGCAAGAAGAGTCAAGCTTGAGCATAGATATGGTTCGGAAAAGAAGGCTCAATCGGACATGGGAACATCGAGATGAAGGAAGGTCAGTAGGCCGAAGAAAGCTGTCAGATCGGGAAAACCATTTCTCATTCCAAGCTGCTTTTTCTCCAAAATAGACTAACTTCCAGATGATATTATGGTCCTCAACAGAGCCGTGCCTCGCGTCAATACACCCATATATATATAAATACATTCCACAAAAATTTAACTATACATAAAAGAGAGATTTTCGTTTCTTGCAGAGTTAGGAACAACTCAAATCACACTAGCTGCTACATCCTCGAAAATGCCAAGGGCCTGGCCATCCCAAGCTCAGTTGGGTTAAACGAGGAGAACATACTCCTGTTACAGGGAGACGCCAGATGTCTTCTAATGTAAGATCAGCGCTTCTTGCTTTTGCTCTTCGTGATCCTTGATTTGGTTGATTCACCGGGAGGCTTCCAGATGATGTCGTCGAGATTGCCACAGAAACTCTGGTAGAACTGCAATGCAGATGAGTGACAAAAGTTATGAACCGAAGATCCGCAAAATAATCGACTCTTAATTCTTGTCCCCTCATGACCACCACACCCCCCCCCCTTTTGGGCACAGAACTGCGATCAAGAGCTAGTAGCTCTGGCTCGTGGCACTTCATTTTCCACAACTACATGGGTTCACTGTACCCCAATCAACCGACAGTTCTATGTCTAGCCTGCCCATACAATTGGTCAGCACGTCGGTATGGGCAAGCCCCTGATGAGGTCTATTTATGAAGAAGCTTCTCGAGCAGTGGAACAAAAGATTAGAATGAGGAATGGTACAGAAATGAACGCTTGAAAATATCATGAACAGTACCTTAAAGTACTCATTGGCATCTCCAGCTGCTTTCTGAATATCAACCATGAAGAATGTTGGAGCAACCTCAAAAATCTGGAGACCGAAGGAGAGAGCGAAAACAATTAGTTGACAGATTTGTCATTGAAGAAAACAAAGTACCCAATGAGGCCTGAATGCTTACCTCCAAAATAACAGAGAAATGTGAGGTCTTGTTTGCTGATAGACCTTCCACTCTCATCTGGCCATCACCACAAAACGTAAGTTTTTTCCATTTTTTTCTTTTTTCAGGTCAGATCCACAAAACTAAGTTCTCTAACAACATACTTTAGGATGAAAATTACATTATGGAAAAAAAATTCAGAATTAAACCATTAAAAGCATGAATAAATGCTTTTTTTCCCTTTCACATAGTCAAATGATGAACAATCGGAATGAAACCAGAAACCAAAAACACAGGTATAGGAAATCTAAGGAAGATATGCATGCAATTGTGTGCATCCTTGCATAGCGCACGTATGAGAGAGGACAAACAACTGATGCTAACATAAAGGCAACATCATGCTATAGTCTATATACCTTATAATTGCGAATATGTGTCTTGAAACCCATAGATTGTGCAACAACTTCCATACTCGATAAAACCACCTTTGCAGGCTTCTGCGACACAAAGCGAGTTTGATGCTTCACAGAGTCCTGTCGAAGATGGGATGAATCAAAGTTCTGCACATTTTACGAGAAGAGGGTGGTCTATGAAAGAGCATCGACAAGATTAAACTACAAGCAGTAACACATTATGCCAATAGAAAATTGTATTCAGCTAAATCTCATACCTGACCCCTGTCAAAGAGGGCTGAAAGGTTTAACCCTTGAGATAAGATTATTAAGTCAAATGCATTAAGAATCAACGGACGCATGTCTTCATTCCCGCTTTCCTCATTAGGCTGCTGTTCCTACAGAACAGATAGAAATTCATTCATTGTAAAAAGAGAAATGGAATGCCAACAGCAGAAATTATGGGAGCGCAATAATGCAACACAAAGAATTAAGCACCACTGAGAGCTGACACCAGATGGCGATGTTCTACTAAAGTGGGACTGAAAAGTATGTAACTAGAGTCTCTCTGATTATGAGACCATAGGCTTCATTTCAGATAACATTGTGGAGTAATCTCCCACTCTATCAGAAGTATGCCAAGCAGCAATAATAAGTTCACGAACATATGGTCAATTGAAACATAATTTTAGATGCAGCTGCACATCTTATATGAGCTGAAATAAACACAGTTAATGCTAAAAAAGATGTAATCCTTTGCCAAGCAAAAAGGGCTCGCTTCTTTTCCTCTGAGTCTGAGAGAAAAGAGAGAGAAAGCATGGCTTATAACTTTCTGCTCAATGTCACTTAGCACAAGCTAATTATTTCACCGAAATCATTATTGTTAGAATTTTTAAAAAATAAATTACGCTATCATTTAACTACTTGAGTTTTTAAAATAGTTGGCAATGATCCCACAAAAACTCGCATGGTATCAAAGCTGGAGGTCCCAATTTCTAATCTTTCCAGGCTCCATTTGCCTCCCAATTAAATTTCAATGCTTAGCACCAAGCAAAAGACCAGACTAAATGTGAGGGGAAAATGTTATAATAGTTAAATAATAAATCACGCTTTCATTTAGCTTAAGCTTTTAGAATAGTTGGCAATAGTCCCACAAAATCTCACAACTATATAAGAAGCACTGAGAGCAAAGTTAATTCAAAAGTTCTCTTGACCAAAACTTGTCCTTAAAGTACACAAAGAAATAAAACACTACGAATTTGAAAGACTTACAGACCTCATCATCATCAAAGGCAGCATTTATATCTTCCAAGTTCACATCTTCAGATTCAATGACTTTGACAGGATTATAACCTTTCTTAAACCATTCATCATCTCTGATCTGCTCTATCGTAATTCGCTGAAAACAAAGAAAGAGACTTCTCAGAGACAAAATGGATTAGCCAAACTCTTGTATGGTAATAATTAAATTTTTCATCAACATAATGAATAGCTGCCAAGAAGTAGGAAATAAGCCCTTATTAGCATCCTCCACAGGACAAGTTAGTAAGTGATTGCCAAAGTCAGGACACAAAAAATGTTTTCGATATTATGGAGAAAATAGGAAAAGGTATGATAGAATGTTTTCGCAAATCATGTAAATCCTTTATATACAATCGTATTCATCACCCCATTGCCTTTTGGATGATTTAGACAACTGTGCATGCATTTCAAGCTTCCACTATCTTAACAGGATGTATATTACATCCCTTCTCAATTGAAGACAGAGTTCCGACCACAAAGAACAAGAGCATCACCTTGCCAAGATGCTTAAACTATATTCACTCAATGACTGCAAAATTCCTCCTCTGGTAGCATAGTATAGTGACAAAAATGCCAAGTTATTTGCAAAGATATAAGCATGTAAATGTTCATTCTTTGCATGCTATCCAATTTAAGATTCTAATTACAATAACATAAATAAATGCATATTAACATGTGATATCAAAACCAAGTAAATGGTTTTGCTGTGACAGGACATAAGATGCTCGATTCAAGCAGACAAGAAGTCTGCATCCAAGAGTATTCTCAATACTTACATTTTCGGGATTTGGATCTAAAATCCTCTTGATCAAGGACTTTGCTCCCACGGGAAACCATGATGGGCATGAAAAGTCAGCATTATCAATCTGCACAAGAAAACGAAAGTTCAGATTTACTTGACCAAAGGAGAAATATCATAAACAGAGTAAATGCACGTCTGTTTCTTTGATTAATAAGCCGAAGGACAAGGTACAAAAAATATGATACTTGATTCCTGATGTTACACCTAAAGTGACAATATAATCTAAATTAACAGTGCTGACCACAACTGAAAGAATGCATAGTTAGCGGAGAGAGACACAATATCAATAAGAATGGCAATTTGAAAAGCCCAAGGTTCAAAAGCACCTAGTTATTGAATAGTGCTTTTGTTTCTTTATATTACTTGAGCTCCATTAATACAATAAATGTGGGTGATAGAATTGTGCCAACTGCTAAGAGTCCATTATTAGCCTACAACCCATATGTGGCCGAACAAGTTTCATACAACCTTAAGTGAAAACAAATCAATACATGGATGCAGGGAAAAAAGTAAATAAAGCAGAAGAAAATCATGCCTTACTGTAAAGTGTGGTGAGGTCTAGTTCATCAAACGGGAGATATCCTGCTATCAAAACATAAAGGATCACCCCGCAGGACCAAACATCTGCCGGGGCACCATTGTAACCCTTGTGACTAAGTACCTTAAAAGCAGAAAAGAAGAATGTTATGGAAAATTGGAGCACAATGAAGTACATGAAATACAACCCCCTAACTCAAGAAGCATTAAGTTAAAATGGGATTAAGTCAATAGTTACCTCTGGTGCTACATAATTAGGAGTCCCACATGTTGTCCGAAGTAAGCTAACCCCCTATAAATAGATGATTAAGAGGAAAGAGAATCATCATAATCCTTCTTCCTCATATAAAATTTCATCAAACATAACATAACATTGATGATCAAAATAAATTTTACCTGTTCAGGCAATGCGCTAAGACCAAAATCAGAGATTTTCAAATTTCCTTGGGAGTCGAGTAATAGATTTTCAGGCTGTACAATGGCGGGAATAGAATCAGAGTTCCTTCAACTATCTAACAAATAGAGGCTTTTAACACAATAGGGAAGCATCACCTTTAAGTCTCTGTGATAGACTCCTTTGCTGTGGCAAAAATCTACCCCATCAATAAGTTGTTGAAAGTATCTTCTAGCCTCAGCTTCACTGAGACGTCCATGATGGACCTGCGCAGTTTTGACTCACACTTAACATAACTAATTGCAAAGAATTCCACACAAACAAGGTTATACACTCCAAGCAACTGGACCATTGATCTTATAGGCTAGACTACTTACTATTTTGTCGAACAATTCTCCACCTGTAATGAACTCCAGGATTATGTAAATCTTAGTTCGGCTGGCAAGAACCTAGAAAGCAAGTTCACAAACCAGGAACGGAAAAAAAAAAAAAAAAGCATCAGATGAGCTGTGTAGAGAAGCATCATGTAACTAAGATTCTCGGTAAGTGGAATATCATACCTCATGAAGACGAACTACATAGGGATGCCGCACAAGTTTCATTATCGATATCTCCCTTTTAATCTGCACAGTAAAAGTTGCATGATATATCAAGATGACATGCAAAGAAAGAAAATTTCCTAAATACAGAGAACCGCTCTAGGTAACCAAATATTCAAGCAAAACTGCTTACACAAAATTATGTCTCTGTGGCCTTACACACCACACATCCAGAAAAGACTTTTGGTATGATAATGCTGAGAATCATGCGGGAATCAAACCACAGAATTTTCACAAGGATGATAAGCAAAAATAATTGCATTATCTATCAAACAGGGGAAGGCACACTGGCTTTGCCACACTCCTTAAATCATTGAATTCTGCAGCATAAATGAATAAATGTAGGATTCATGTACTTTCAGAGAGAATATTGAAAAAGTAATCAGTGCCAGTTTTCACATCCTCAAGCTCCAATCGGTTAGGAAATTTCGAAGGACGCCATAGTGATTACGCTAATGAAGATCTCTCTAGTGTTAGTTTTCCTCTTCTCTCCAAGTTGAGGAATTGTACGGAACGGAAACGCAGGCCTCTCATACGACCCAAAAAACAAACACAAACCCAAATCCCCAAGCTGATTTATCTTGATAGAACACGCATACCAATTATCAAGAAAACAGCATTTGCACAACCGAATAGATTGATTATCTCTAACAAGCTGATACTTTCAAACTCGGTGCCTCATCTTCCCATCATTCAAGACCCAATTAAAGGAAACCCACAGAGAGATAGAAAGACCTGGTCCACCATCTTGTGCTTGATGATGGTGCTGCGATCGATCACTTTCATGGCGACGCTCTCCCCCGTCTCGGTGTTCTGCGCGAACTTCACCTTCGCGAACGTCCCTTCTCCAATTGTCCTCCCCACCTCGTACTTCCCCACCTTCCTCACCACCATCTTCTCTCTCTCCGGGAACAAACTTCCACTCCACTACATCAACCAATCACCATTGGTGCAGCAGCAGGCCACAGCCCAAGAATTGAACTCCCAGGAGACGCGAACCCTTTGAATATTGCACGAAAAAGCAACAACCTTTGATTCCTCAGCCCACGCGCAGCCGGAGAAAAATCGAAACTTTACTTCGTCCCAAGAACGAATTTCCTGAAAAAGGAAGATGGAGAGGACGAAAGGGCAAGCAGGAGATTCCTTGCGCTCGTTGCCAATCTCGAGAGGCAGAGGGAAAAGGCACGGATGGGGATTTTCCGTGCTTATTCGTCCGCTTTAAAAGTAGGGGGCGGTGGTCGGATTTCAAGATTTGAAGGCAGGAAGAGGAGAAAGAAATGGAGGGATTAGGTGAGAAAGTGGGAGTTCGATTTTTTGAAAAAGTGTTTTCCTTCGGAGAAATCAATAAATGAGGGAAAAGAAAGTCTGAAAATGAAATATGAAAACATGTTCGAGTGCTCGTTGACCCCTGCGGTCTTTTTGCCTGATGCCCGCGTCTGCCTACGTTATCCTACTAGTTTTGTTAATTAGTTCCTGCTTATCTTATCATGTGACTACTGTTCTTTTCGTTTCGTTTAACCCAGGAAAGTGGAAAATATTATATCTGTATATATATGCATTCGCGAAATTATGTGGAAGCAGGACTAGGAACCTGAAGTAAAATGATATATTTAGTTTTTTTCCTTGAAAAACTGATATATTATAAGTGCGTTTTAGATCATTTCTATTTTTCTTTTCTTTTTTTATTTCTTTTCATTGTGTTTCTGATCATTTGCTTTCTCCTCCGTGACGTCCACTAGACCACTGCCCAGGCCTCCTCGCCGTTACTGTTGTGTAATCATACAATCCGCCTCTCGCATTGCCCACACCTCCCGCCGCCGCCGCCTCCATCTAGTTTTTGCAGGAGGGGGCAATGCAACTAGACTTTGGCAAAAATGACGTGGCGTGACGGCGACGCGAGCACGATGGAAGCAGATGCAACCAATCGGTGCAAAGGATGTCACACCTCGTGATAATACTATCACCTAAACACTTGAATTGTAGTTCAAAATTGGAGCCATGTCGTTGTACCATAACCTAAAAAAAAGCCTCATGTAAGTCAGTAGTTCTAAACTGTATTTGTAATGTAGCTTTTACTCTCCTCATGTGTTCCTATATAATTTGATCGATTCATTCATTCCCTTCACCATCTATCAAGTACGCTATCAGTTGTATTTAGTTCAAGCTCTCTCGCCCCACCACAGCCTTGTCGGATTGAGTCACTTCACTAATACCAATATAAAAACCCCAAAAGATGAATTCAGTGGAGGAAATTCATAGCTAATTACTATTTTTTTTGTCCAAATTGCTGATTTCTTCAATTTGGCTTCTTTTATGACAAAAAATTATACTTTAAGAGTCTGTTCGTTTCGCGAAAAATATCACATTTTTGGAAAATGTTTTCTAAGAAGTTATTTTTCTTGAAAAATGAGTATATTTTCCAGTGTTGTGCTAAAACTTGAACTTTGAGTAGAAAAAATTTTCTACCATTCGTTAGTTAATTTAATTGTTTGGGAAAATTATAAAAAAAATTTGAATTTTAATATTTTTAATTGACCAAAAAATTAGTTTTATTTTTCATATTTTTTTAAATGAATTTTTAATTATTTGTATTTTAAAAAATCGAAATTTTTATTTCTTTTCTCTTTTTCTTTTCCTTCCTCTTTCCTCCTCCTTCCTCCTCCTTTTTCCTCTACTATCACAGGCCTGACAATGGTCGGCTACTCGGTGACCAACCAAGACGCGATTGCCAAATCCGACGAGCTCGAGGCTTAGTCAATCTCGCCCAAGCTTGCTAGAGGTTCTCCGGGCTCTAGCGAGCCGCGAGCTCGCCGGATTTGGCCACTAAGCTCGAGCTCGCCCGGATCGGGAGCCCGAGCTCCGCCGCTAGATCCATCGAGCTCACAGCTCGCCAAAGCCTGGCAAACCACCGGTGAGCTCAAGATCTAGTGAGGCCCGAGCTTCGCCCCAAGTTGGCGAGGCTCGCCGCTCGATCCGGGGGGCCTAAGCTCGGCTTCGCCAAATCGGGCTAGGCGAGCCTCGTCGGCCTAGGGCGAGGCTTGAGCTAGCTCACGGTCGGTCGTCGGCCGCCACCATGGTTGGCGACCAACCAAGGCCAAGGAAAAAGATGAAAAGGAAAAACATTAAAAACTTGATTTTTTTAAAAAAGAAAAAAGAAAAAGAAAGCATAAAAATAAAACGAAAACATAATGGTGAAAAGAAGCAAGTTGAAGAAGTTATGGAAAATGTTTTTCACTTTAAAAAGTGAAAGACATTTTCTTCACCTTTAAAAGTTGTTTTTTTCCAATGATAGAAAACATTTTCCTTAACTAATTCATTTTCCATAAAACGAACGCTAGAAAATTCAGAAAACGTTTTCCTGAAAATCATTTTCCGTGAAATGAACGGAACCTAAATAGGTAAAACTCTACTTTTTGAAAAGAGGAAAAATGTTAGAAATGTTCTAAACTTGTTGAATTTGTGTCAATTTAGTTTTAAATCTTTTAATAATGTTAATTAAATCCTAAACTTTTGACTTAATCTTAATTCAGTCCTTCTTGCTAATATTGTCTGGATATTGCTAACATGGATGCCAAACGACCTACTGGTACTATCGATACTAACGTATACATTTTTAATAATATTTTTATATTTTGTGATTTTTTTTCCCTTTCTTACTTTTGTAAGTGGCCGGAGGCCTCTAATGTCAACATAAATGATTGTTTTGACCATTTATATTTTTTTTTTGGGAGAAGTTTAGTTTTGGTTTTTTTTTTTCCTATTTTCGTCCACTAATGTCATCGTGAATGATGATTTCCATACTTGTATTGTTTTTTTTTTTTTTTTTTTTTTAGATTTCTCCTCAGAAAATACTAATGAATTTGAAAATCACTCCTCTTGAAAATACACTTCCTTCTCATTAGATCTATATCACCTAATGTGTATGCATTTTAAATAATATGTCATGTGTACTAAACGTTTCTAGAACATAATATACATTTCAGAACTGTCTTTTCGCACTTCACAACTCAACAACCACTCATTTTATTTTATTTTTTCACTAACAAGCACTCATTGACTTTATCATGGAAAGTGATGTGAGAGCATGTAACCAGTTCAAGATAGGCTGAGGATGATGTATGCCTTAATTACAATAACAATGAACATAAAATGATGCAACAGATGGCAAATGTAAAAATAATAATAAAGAAGAAGGAAATGGCCATAAGATAATGAAAGTTGCGTTCTCGACATATTCTGGGTATTAAGACGAGCAGTGTTAAAAGCGGCAAGAGGAGCAGACGCTAGACCTTTGATTACGTCTGTCCATTAAAGAAGGATCGAAAAAGGAATTGAACAGCACCAACCTGGAAGGGAAACGTGGAGCTACACCTGTTCCTTCCACTATCATCTGTCTCGATTAGGCTTTGCTTCCACCACGGATTTCACTTGAGCTGCAATTTAATTGATTAATTAAGCAATCTTTTTAAAATATTTATGAGTTGCCAGGTTGACTTATCTTTAGAATCGAGAAGAAAACGTGATAATCGGGACCACAGATTAGTGAAATAAGATGGAGTTCAATGGAGCAAGCACTTTGCCATCAAATTTCAAGTACGCTTATTCTCTCGGGTTTTTTTTTTTTTTTTAAGATAATGGATGATGAGGACTGCCGCTCAATAATTTCAACTTTCAACGAAAGTGATGAGCATAAGGAACATATGAGAATTTCTCACCAGAAATAGAACTACCACACGTTTTCTCTTTTCTTTTCTTTTTTAACAGGTAGCAAGACCACTGATGAAAACGATTGTTATAATATCCAATCTCTTGTAATTCTCTCAGAAGACAACAAATGAAACATGCATGCATTGGCGGAAGCAGCCTCCACAAAAACATATTGACAAAGAATCAAAAGAACAATTATGAGAGTAAATTGTGGCATCACATGTATTATATTGTAGCAAACACACTGCATTATAAAATAGCATAGACTCTCACTGACATGACCGAACTATTCATCTGGATTTGTGTAGTCGCTTAAATGCACATGTATTTCAATTGGAAAAGCAATGGGGAAAGAGTCTCCTTTTTCTATATTCTCGTTATCATGCTTATTGCTATCACCTTAGAATGACAAGGCCGTGCATTGTCATCTAAATTCATCACACAATGTAAGATGTTTTTCTACTTCTACTACCCAAAGATGTGTGTGACCCTTTTTTAATTTCGAAAATCTAGATATTCAAAGTAGAGAGAAATGGCTTAATAGATATTTATAATTGAGCATACTGTCTAAAAGAAATGTAACCTTAACAATGTTTTTGAAATCTGCCCCTTTCTTTTAAACTCGCACTACAATTCATAGTCCAAAACTCCAATGGGTGCAACGTTAATATAACACGTTTATAGGATGAGACATAGCTCACCTAAATTGGTTTAATCGCACAACATTTTCATTTTTCTAACTCCTACACCCATCGCCATTTAGTCATTTTATCATTAGCTTCCATGATTTCATCGTTGGTATTTGGCTTATAGTGAGCAACAATGTTAGTGGTGGAATGTATAGCTAATCAAAATTTTCTTAGTTTTAACCTTTTTTCTTTTGGTATAAAAAAATTTAGGAGGATAAAAAGTTATCTCATATCAAGACCAGGCATATCACAGGCTTAGAAGGTCTTGTAGTAGATTTGCATATCGTCTATCAAAAGAGACGGCTGGCAGCCAGATTAGAATTTAGACATAATATACAGAGTGTTCGACTGTTACTGGTTGAGCCAACCCACCTTGGCAAGATTCATCCTTTAATCTTATCATTCATCATATTCCAGACTCTGTCTGTGCCCTTGATGACCAATAAGATGCTTTAGGAGGCCTAGTGGAAGGAAGGGGACAGAGCTGAACCGCATCATTAGAGCAGCTTTACTTTTCATTAGCTGTCAAAAGATTATTTCTCAACACGTAAGCCCAGGCTGGGGCTTGCGTGCGTTTGTTGCCAATCCTGATTTGATTTGGCTCCACACTCTCGTCCTTTTTAATTCCATAAATGGACAAAGAAAAGCATTAAAAGCCGTTTCCGAAGGCCGTAAAAAAGGACCCTAGTGGGCGTGCATAAAGTCGAGAGCTACGGCTTTTCGGTTCTTTCCCATAATCTAAAGAAAGAATGCGAAGAGACCGCCCTTTTTGGGGCGATTCTGCCGACCGCAGGTACGAGCCCATACTGGAATTATGCTCGGAAAAAAGGGTGCTCTCATAGTCATAGTACGAGACGAAAGCGCTCGTTGTTTGTCCTCTCTTGATGCTAATCTATTCTTTTGGGGTTTTCTTCCTTCCTTTCTCTTTCTTGGTAATCTTCTTTTTTCTTTTAGTGGGGGTCGATCGTTTGAACTTAAAGGTGAATGGATCGACCAAAAGACAGCATATAGAAAAAGTTTACACATGAGATGCCGAGGGTATGAGAGAGCTGTTCTTCCGTCCAATACGTAGGATTCGCTTATTCAAAAATTTGCATCCAAATGGAAAAGTTAATATTTTTAAGTGAATCTAGAGAAAATTTTAAATAAGAGATTGAAGTATCCTCATTTTCTAAAAAAAAAAATTAAAAATTTTATTTCAAATAAGGATATGGAGTAATTACGATTGGCTAATAACATTTTTATCCAAAAAATCATGAAGACGTAATTATCAATTTTGAATCAAACTTTACTATCATATTCTGTCCACAGCGTGGACACAAGCCAAAATTAAAAGAAGCTAGACTTCACTTATCAAATTGTATTGCTTTCTCTTCGCTCAAAGAGAAAAGGGATGAAAAGAAAAGCAACAACAGCATCGACTCGTTGTCTCCTTCAGTTCAACCCGACCTTAAAAGCAACCTCAAATACAAGATGAACGCATATCCAGCTTTTAATCTTAACCGAAGAAGCAAATGACAATAACCGAGCCACACACGTTTGGCAGTAAGAAAAACAACCGCCTATGCAGCGCCGGGTCCTGGATCTCCACCGACATTTTTTGTGCTACCTCATCAAAGGGTTCTCACCAAGCAGCATCGGCCAGGCCATGGCCAAGTCTTCTTTTCCTTTTTCCTTTTATCTATGGCCGGCGAGGGTCGGTGCCTCGCCCTCAGCTGAGGAGGCTGGCCTCACCCAAACCCAGGCAAGGCGGCCTCACCTGCGACTGTGATGGTCTAGGCATCGCAACCTTCACCCACGGTCAGCACCACCAGTATCGCTGCAATACTCGGGCTGGTTGTTCTTGCACATGGTTATGGTCACTGAGGCGTTGTTTTGGCCACTCTGCAGAAGATGATGGATGGGGAAGAAGAGAAAGAATTTTTTTTTTTTTTTTTTTTTTTTTTTTTTTTTTTTTTTTTTTTGGTCGAAAGAGAAATTGATTGGTCAAAATATTTAGCAAGTTGGAGATATAAAGCCTTTGTTCGAAACTCCGTTTACTTCAAATAAAGTCTACTTTGGATCATCTTTTGAAAAAATGTGGGCTATTTAGGCACTTATTTAGAATCCCTTGAATCTACCAGTCACTTGAAGTCACTTTAGTGCACAAGGATTTAGCAGTTACTTCTCGCACATGTTCATTTTCCGACCATTTTGCGGGTTTCTTGATTCCTATTCGAAGCACTGTCCTTTCTTAGATATTACAAACTTAAAGAGCAGCCCACGAAGTAATACCTGATCGATCATGAAAGCTCGATCAATAGTAAAAATCATCGATACGGTCCTTGAGCCGTCATGGCCACGAGACTGGATCCTTGGATCTTAAGCACTCGGCAACCTCGTTACACTGAAAGCCGCTCAAAATGCAGGGTCCACATGTAATTAAACCCAAACCCACGATTCAGTCGAAAGGGGGATGTAATAGGCAAGTCAAATCCGGAACATCTCATTCTTTAAAACGAACAACCGCTAGTCGCAGTTGTCCTGCCTTTCGTGCATCACGTCAAATGCCTGGAATGCTAATGCAGAGCAGGATGAATTTCTTAAATTTACAGCGGCTAAAATTGAGGACAACAAGATCAACTGTTCCAGAATAGTTCAAGTGATGACATTGCTGGAACGTTCAACCAGAGTTAAGCCCTGCTCCTTTTCACGGCTTTAACGACATTGTGCTCCTCATCTCATTCAGCTTTTTGTAGAAGTGTCATTCAGCTGCACTAAAATCCCACGTTTAGACTACATAAAGATGTATAATACTCCGGCGCCAAACATGATCATTTTTTTACCCTTTTTCCACTTTATGCTCCAGTGTTTCATTTAGAAGACCTCGATATATCTGACTATCTTTGGCAATCGTTTCAACCCAATCAAACATCATCTTCAGGTGGGTAATCCATAACATTTTCTATTTCACTTTTCTATTTGGAAGGCTTTAGACATATCCGACGATCTTTGAGAATGTTGTCAATGCCAAAAATCAAGTACCATGTGACCGCATCTGAGAAGACTGGAGGCTGAAACACTATATAGAAGATAGTGTCTACTTAAAGGTTAAGTTCTGAGATTTCCAAACGTTTAGTTACTTCGTCTGATGGTGAATTCTAACTAGCTATACTGCAGACGTTATAACTGCAGTTGAGTTTGCATGTTGAAGTTCAGGCCTGACCAGAAGAGAGCCTCAGTTTCTGCGCCTCAGTTTCTGCGCCTCAATTTCTTTTGGCCGCTAGAGAGGAATGCTCATCTATTATGGACAGACTGAGTCCTTAGCCAAGTGCAAATAAGAGATATATAGTAAACCAATTCACCTATTTAATGAACTGGAGTTGTACTCCCATCTACCTCAAGTCCTAGTGATCAACCCATGATCCTGGCGAGCACAACACAGGAAAAGAGTTGTGCCAATGAAAATAATCATCAAAGAGAGGGCAAACTGAAATTAGGGCTGCAATTCATATGTGCAAGAATTTTTTAAAGAGCATAGTGAGTATATAGCCTAAAAGAAGGGGATTCATGTTTGTGAACATGCACCACAACACAAGCCCAGCGACTAATTCTAGGCATACTACCATCAGAAATCTGACACAATAATTTCCGCAGAAGCATCTATGTCAAGACCACCAAACTGTTTTTTTTCAAATCATGCACAACAGAGTTTGAATGATGGATGCATGCACAAATAAAATCACAGTCCTAGCTAGGAGACATAGCAGAAGCAAGCAAAACTACTTAGCATTTTTTTTTTTCTTGGATGCTAAAAATAATGTCAAACTACCATGAATGATATCACATGCTTCAGCCATTCAAAACCAGAAAGAGGAGTCTCAGAATTAAGAGGATCCAGTCAACCAAGATCAAAATCAAGCTTGCAGCATCTTGGGCATAATCAATCAGCCTTAGAAATATTCAGAAGCTTTATTAAACTTTCAATCCTCAAAAATCCAACTTGCAATTCATGTTTCATTGCCCAAATTGAGTTCAGAACTTCTTTGATCATTTTTTGTCGGAACCTCCGAAGAGCTGTGATTGGTCATTTCAAGAACTCACAAATCTCATGAATTACTCTTATCTAGCAAAGATAATTACCAACAAAACAAATTGCCACATTAATCCTATTAATTGACAAAGCAAAAGCATGTACATGAACAAACAAGAACCCAACGCACACTACACAGTAAGAAACAGAAAAGAAGCATCATTCTGGACAAAACCAACCGCATGTTCCCCCACCATCGAATTAAAAAATCAAGAAACTTTGACAAGCAAGACCATATTTTGATTTATGAACTCACACCGCAGTCGTTTGTGGTATCTGACCAACAACTTTACCATCCTGAGTCAACGCGCCGCCACTTTGCATCCCGTTGACAGTCGACGCCGTCGCCGCCGCTTGATAAGCCGGGACCATCTTTCCGGCTGTCGTATAGTAAACCACCTGCTGGAAACCGGCGTCGGCCATCGTGACGGGCTGCTGCATCAGCTGAATCCCCTCACCATAAGCACCGACCTTGGCTTGCTGATGCGGGACCGCATTATAAAGCGCCTGTTCCCGGTAAAGCTCCGGTCCCATCCTCTGCACTCCATAGTAGCCCTGACCTATCGGTCCGGTGACCGGTTGAACGGCGGTGAGGTAGCCACCACCGCCCGGAGCGGGAATGTAGTACGCTGGTTGGCCTCCGTTCACCATTAATGGCAAACCTCCGCCCGTCACGGGCCGCTCCGGCAAGTACGGCGCCGCCGCAGCCGGTATTTGCACCTGCGCGGCCACCTGAGCCGCAGCCGGTGCCGGAGTCGCCAATTTCTCTGGTTTTACCGGAGCAGCAAGGTACTCAACGGTGCCAGCGCCAGGATTGACTCCGTCGCCACATGCATTTGTCACGGCCTCTTGTTGCTGATCGGAAATTTGCGCTCTCTCCAACGCCTGAATCTGTTGCTGAATTTCCGGCGGCGGCGGCGGCGGCGGCGGAACCTGCTCGCCAGTTACGCGCCGATCCTCCAGCCCATACTCGGCCACGACCGGCACATGCACAAAATCCTGCAAATTCACCGGCGGCGGAGGCGGGGCCACCGAGAAACCCTTGTCGAAGCCGAACAGATAATCCGGGTTCGCCGCCTCGAAATTCACCGCATGCGCCGAGGCCAACGCGTCCCCGAGCCAGTGGCGCTCCGACTTCGGGTCGCTGGAGCCCGAGCTCAGAGACCTGGAACTCGGCAGCGCGAAGAGGAAGAGCCTCAGCCTCGCGGGCTTCGCGGAGGCGCAGCACAGCCGGTCGTGCTCGAGCAGCATGTGCTCCAAGTCCTCGTCGTTGACCACGGAGACGAGCGCGTCGAGGTCCTCCCCGGGGAGCTGGTACTTGAGGCAGAACTCGGGCGCGCCGGTGAGGGAGGCGAGCTTGGCGACGAGGGCGGGGAAGCGGACGGAGCGGTCGACGGAAAGGAGCTTGGTGTCTCCGCCGGCGTAGGCGAGGTGGTGGTCGTGAGGGCGGGGCTGGATCCTGCCGCCGTAGCTGCAGAGGAGCTTGACCTTGGCGGCGGCGGGGGCTCGTCGAAGGAGAGGCTGGGGTCGAGGTCGATCTCGCGGCAGCGAGGGGAGGAGTCGAGGGAGCCCGGGCAGGAGGGGGCGGCGGGGGCGGCGGCGCGTGGGCGTCCATGGCGGATCTCCGACCGAGGGTCTTTGGTAAGGCGCGGCGGGGAGCGGCGGAAGTGGAGAAACTAGGGCGATGATGGAGGAAGAGGCATGGCGTTGAGTTTGCGGGGAGAGCGGGAGGAGGCAACCGTGGGAGGAAAAGAGGATTTTATAATTTTTTTTGTAATTATATACTTTTTCTTTAATTTTTTTTTTAAATTTTATTTAGTGCGCTTTTGGGGGGATTTTTGGGGGTGGGGCCGGGGAGCGGGCTGGCGCGGTGCTGTTTGGAGCGGGAGCGAAGGTTCGGGTACTTCTTTTTGAAGGTGAAGTGGGGTTTGACCGACGCGGTAGATAGTCCGATGACAGTTGGAATCGGATCATGTTGTCATCAATCATGGTCTCCTTTTTAAAAGAATATTGTTTCCCAAGAATCTACTCGAACTCTTTGCTGAAGGCGAAAGGACCCAACTGCCCTCGTCCGAAGAAAGACCGGATCCGCCGGGAAACACCGGCCCGGCTGACGTGGTCCTTCGTCCCCTCCGCCTCGCCGTCGTGCTCCAGAGTGGTCTTGCGGCGGGGGTGGAAGGGAGCAGCGACGATGGAGGTGATGTGAGTTCTTGCCGTTTCTAGTCCACAAGGGTCTAGTGGGGAGGACGATGGAGAGAATTGCTCTTTGCTTGGAGTGGGTGAATTTTGATAATTTTTTTGGACTTTTTCTTTTAGTTTATCTAAATGCATATTGGCCATCTTCTTTGACTTTGCTCCTATTCGATAGTATGGGATGCATTGAAGTCAATAAAGCAATGCGAAGGGGAAAGAGAACTCGATGGAATTTTGCGATTTTATATAATCATCCGAGATCTAGACCATCTAATTAAAGAAATTAACTGTCAACCATCGAGTGATAATGACTTGAATGCTACTCATTCTCAATCTTTGGATGGATCACGACAAAATCGCTAGTGCAACAAAGAATGAGTTTCATTTTTTTTTTTTTATTCTTCCTCTCTTATGGACAACTTATGAAGAAAGGGCCTAAACAAAGAATTTGACTCACACATTTTCCAATTAATGCCTGTATAACTAACCTTATGTTGAAGGCCGTAACTTAGTGGCCAAATTGAAAAGTCTTAGGACCGAATTAACATCTATGTAACAAATTTAGGATTTTTTAGTAATTTTCATGTTGAAGGCCCTAACTATATTCAGTAGAATCCGATTGAGTAGATAAAATGAGAAATAAAGGTTAGGAAGGACGGAGGGTGAAGGAGGAGAGGGAAAGTGATCAAATCATATAAGAGATAGATAGGAAGAAAATGAAGAGTGCAATTGTTAAAGGTCAATTTATCAAGTTTATAAATTATCGGTCTAAGTCATTGACACCCTTTCTAGTTTTTGTATGCTTATGGTATATGTATTCCTCATCTACGATATGGACTACGAGATTTGTGATCGAATGCCATTATGCGCATTAAACATGTGGATTGATATTTGCACGCTATAAAAATTACAACGTCTTGTGTAATCAAGTGCTATACCATGAGAGTCACCTCTTCTTAAAATTAGGATGTTGAGCAATGCCGGTTCACCCCTTGAACCCTCAAAACACCCTCTAGAATCCTCGAAGTCGCAATCTTGAAACGATCATTCCCTTTTGTTAATGGAAGTAATGTTTGCAACAAGAGAAGGATAAGTCATGCACCGCCCGCGGCATTGTGGAAGCATTGTCCAATCCATCTATGCAAAGGCGCAATTTAATACGTGGTCAGAGTGAGAAAGCATGGAGTTCACGGAATCATGGAGGATCCCCATCCCTTGGGTACGACCCAATCGCATGGAGCGACATAACTGAAGGCACATGGACGCACATAACTTCTGAAATTCAAATCGCACCATCTCTCCTCACCTACGCGCATGTGGCTGCACAAGACATCCTAGCAGATTGTCAAGTTGTGCCACAAGGATCGATGATAGGACATATAATATTCTACTCTCTCTCTCTCTCTCCCTCTCGAAAGGGGACATAAGTCTTATTGGTGTGGAAAAATTAACCTTGTAATCTTTGATATTTAAAACATGATTGATCTACTAAGCGTCGATCTCATGATAGGGGGAGGATCCATGTGGAGAGTTGGTGAGTTTTGTATCTAACTGGGGGTTAGTTGACACTTTAATATTCAAGTCAAATGTCGTTACTTATATCATTACATTCCTTGGCCAACTTCATTAACTTAATTTGGAGAAAGAGAAGGAACCTTTCTTTAATACTGTATTAAGGACGATACCTTTATTTTCCAAGAAATATAGGACTCATCCGTATAGTATGTAAAGCTCAACTTGTGACGCATTTACTCTATAAGCTCTTCTACATATTATTTGGTGACCGCAATTGTATAAAGGTGGAAAAATACCAAAACAAATCATAAACCTATTATAATTATGTCAATTCAGTCTTAAACCTTCTTTTTTTTGGCGAATTGAGTTATAAATTTTTTGCATTTATGCCAATTCAATCCATTCAACTAATTTTAACCAATCATTGCTGACGTCGCTTGACCAATACTAATATAGATAATTTTTAATAATACTTCTCAATTTATTTATTTTCTCTGTCTTTTTCTTTCCTTCTTCCCTTCCTTCTTCCTCTAGCTGGTTCGGCCGAAGGCTAGGGCCAGCGGGGGTTGGCCTCACCAAGGCTGGTTCTGGCAAGCCCTCACATAGCGATGGCAAGGTTGGTCTTCCCAACCCTAGCCTTTCGGTCAATCTTGACCAACAACCATTTGGAGGAAGAAGAAGAAGGTAAAAAAAAAAAAAAATTCAAAACAATATTAAAACATAGTTAAAAATTATCCATGTCAACCCCAATTGACCATAATTGTTGGATGAGTAAATTGGCATAAAAAAAGAAAAAGGTTTAAATTGAATTGACACAATTACAATAAATTTATAACTTTTTTTTGTAATTCCCTCGTACAAAGCTTCATTAGTAACACATTCAATCTAGACAATGTTCTTGACATTATTTTAAAAAATCCCGATTAAGTCAAATTCATTAACATATGTAAGATTGGCTAATGACAAAATGAAAATCAAGATTTGACTGCATATCACCAATCATTCAATGGGGATGATTGCTTGAGAAGTTCTAAACTTATTGTATGGTGGTCAGTTTAGCTCTAAACTTTTTAATTTGATCAATCTAGCCAAGACCTTTTGATGATTTTTAAATTTAGTACTTCCAACTAATTTTTATTAGAAACTGTTGACGTAAATGTTAGCCATCTCATGTGGCACAATCGGCATTGATGTGGATAATTTTTTAATTTTTTCCATTCATTTGCTTTCCTTTTTCTTTTCTTTTTTCTTATTTTTTTGGGTCGGCATTAACATACACAATTTTTGGCTAATAATTTACATTATTAAATCGTCAAAAGGTTTATATTAAGTGGTCAAATTGAAAAAAAAAATATGATTCAATTAGTCGTAATACAATAAGCCAAGACTTTTCAAATAAATTTGTCCTATTTAATATCATAGTGATCAAAGATAAAGAAAAAACGTGACACCATGATTGGGTGAACAAGATTTAAAAAAGTATATATTTTTCCTAGTGTTGGAAGTCAAAAATCACTCAAAAGCATGGATGAGCAACAATTTTTGTTTTTGACCGAGAATTCGTTGGAGCATGCCCTTATCGACTTATGCCGATTTGGGGTTTCACGAGCTTTCGCGATGAAAGTCCAACAACAACTATACCTCGGGAGAAACTGACCCAGCAACCCAACATTAGAGCCCCTACTTAAATCGCTAGCAATGCGGGAATTCGACCTCTTGACTGCATCGAAGTAGGGAGAACGAATATCAACGCGGTTACCCACAGATGGGTATGAATGAGCAACATTCATCATATCGTTTTGCGTAAATTTTGACTATACAATTAGAAAGAACGAATGCTACTACAAAAATGGAATAATTCGTTTTCGATCCAAACCGGTGTTTCCGCGAGGCGGTATCGCTCGCAGGAAAAGGGTGTCGTGCTGGCGCTCCACGTGCGAACGCGACGCCGCTGCACGCGACGCCCCTTCAACCGCCCGAGACGGCGCGCCGTATGGCGATTGACAGTGCACGCGCACGTGCCAACGTCGGCATTTTACGGTCACCCTATTTTGCCAAACCCCCACGAAACGACAACGTCAAAGCCGGACAAAACGAACGGGAGAAGCGAGGGGGCAGAAAAGCGTTCGCTTTGACTTTCGAAACCCCCGATTTAAAATTCCCCCTCATGCGAAGCTTGGCACATCGTGAGAATTGAAGGTGCACGAGCAGGATCATGTGCTGTTTCGCCAATCATTCGGAAGTCACTGCATCCATGTCCCGGCATGACCTGAAATGCATCCAGCAAATCCTCTCAGACTTGTTTATAGGGATGAGCATGATTTTAGAGTAAAATCTAAAACTTGAAAACTGACTTATGAGGCCTTCTCAATTTCAAGATGTATAAACTATAAAGTGGTTTTTTACCACCGACCATGCGGCATTTTCCATTAGATAAAACAGTTTTGATGATCCTCAACGAAGAGGTGAAGTGTTCAAAACCAAGACTAGCGTGTATATATTAAGTGTGACTCGGGGTGGTGGATGGATCCTCCGCTTAAGTGTCACGCAGGGGGTTCTGGACGGGGCAAGTTATTTATCGAAATGGTTTCCTCCAACAAAAAAAAAAAAAAAAACTATAAAATGGTTTTTAGGTTCCAAAAATGGAGAACATATTTGGATAGGTAGGTTCCAAATTTTAAATTTGTGGAATCTAGAACTTTTTTTTTTGGTAAAGAGTGGAATCTAGAACTTGGAATCTAGAATATGGAACAATTTTTTGTGTCTTTTTTTTATATAAAATTTTTGTCTATGTCTTCAAGTAATTTAGCAATATTCATGGCATATGATGGTCTAAGCTTTTATTTTATGATTGAAATTTTTACTTCATTAATATTTCATATTTTTCTTTCGTGATTAAGCCAATGAATTGTAGCAGCAAATGGTGGTCGTTAAAGGTTTAATTAATGACATAGGTAAAATTTGGATAGACCCTATGACTTACCCCAAAACTAGTGACGGGGTAGGTTCTAAGTTCTAGGATCTGTATGGTATGTTCTAAGTTTGAAATCTGTTCCAATAAATATATGTTATACGTTTTAGGCGAAATCTGTATGGAACCCAGAATTGACGGAACTTGAAACTGCTCACTCCCATTTACTTAGTTAGACAATGCGGTGCTTTGTATGGTTTTTTGGGTTGGATGTGATCGATGATGAACGTGGAAATAAGCCGGCCCTCATTTTGTCCCTCCCCTAGAGAATGCGTAAACTTGGTTGGGTGTCTTCTACGAATGCTGCACCTAATAAGAAACCATAAAAATGTTAGGACGATCCTGGAAAGTGGAAAGGGGGGCGGTCCTGGAGAGGTGGGGAAGATCGTTTTAAGCTGCTTAGGACGCACGAGTCAACAAGAGCAAGCGAACTAGCGGGTTGCAAACGAGGGTTACGGAAAGGATATGACGTGCGCTGCTAATCTTGTGGCCCTTTTTTTTTTTTTTTGGTATTTGTCTTGGAAGGAAGGAAGGAATCGTTCTCCTTTTGGGGAGGATCGCGGTGTAATGTTATGTTTGACCGGTCTTTGCTCCTTATGTCTACATTTCTGCTTCAAGTTATGTTTGACTTTTCCTTTTTTATTATTTAATTGGCATTTTGCGTATCGAGTCGAGGGCAAAGAATTTCATCAGCACAAAAGTCCGTTTGTTTCACTGGGGAGTAAATGATCTAAAAAATATTTTTTTGAAAACAATAACTTGTATAGCTTATGAAAATTAATTGAAGAGATATTTTCGTTAGATATAAATTGTTATCAATAAATTATTTTATGCAATTCAAGTGATTATTATTTGAAAAATACTTTTCAAATCATTTATTTTTTTATGAAATAAATGGAGTCTTTGTGTATAAAGCACAACAGTTTGTCCGCTTATATTATGACGCTTTGGGTATCAAGGGCAAAAGTTTATCAATACAAATTAACTTCATCGTCCTCTCCACGTGTACCATTACTTGCATTTTCGGACCGGGTGGACTTCAATTTTGGTTCATTCATTGCAAAAATCACGTTACGATATGATTTTGCAAGCATGAAAGCTCCATATTGACGGGGGCTTCTCGGTTAGGGCTCGGACTTGATCACGTGTCTGGTGACCCGCGCGCACGCTCAAACCCTCCCGTGTTGAAATGGGCCTGAAGAACATATATGGACGGGTTTGGATAATGCCCGAATCAGTTGGGCCCGAGCTATCTTGGGCCATGCCCGCAACAAGATTTTGCCACCGAAAGTCTTGGCAAAAACAGCCCAACCTAGGGCCTCGTTCAAGTCTGCTCAACGATCACGTCTTTTTAAAACGCAACTTTGTCGTAACTTTTTTATCCATCTCTACTTATGTCAAGACTATTGACAAGCAATTTGTGGATATCAAACACATCTCTCCAAAAAGATAATTTTCATGCTGGCGACCTTCGGAGTTTAATGCGTATTTGGAGAAAACAGAATTGGAAGGAAACCCCGCGATTAAGGACAGCAATTCCATTGAAGACCTTCGATCAACAGGGAAAGATGACCGACTTTGTTGCCGTCAAGGTGAATAGTTACAGATGAAACATAGTCTGGTTTTATACTTGGTCAAACAACAGGATAACATATCAATTAAAAGCAGTCAATTAAGTTCTAGGCTAGGCATTATGTAAACCCACGTATCTATGGCAAAGATATTTCTTGGTCAATTACTATGTTGCATGTACCGCAATAGTACACACTAAAGCTAAAGGCAGGTACAAACATGTGCAAGGAAAAGAACCAGATGAAGCGAAGTTCAACCTCAGTTGCGCTAAGATACATGATACGGCGTCCTTTTATAGTTATAATGAACTGGCAACTAATTTCACTGGCTTCATATTCCCTGATTTTCAAAAGGATGGACTTTGAAGCTACCTAGCAGAGCTTACAAGTTCAGAGTCAATGGCATGGTGCTGCAACTGCTTCCCAACCGAAAATAGTATGTGTCAAGCTGCACACACCTCAATCATTAATTGAATCAAGAGTATGGGAGACTAATTAGACCATTCGGTGCATTGAATGGTAAGCGTCCTCCACAGACCTTCCTTAGTGTGCTTGTCCTAGGCAACATCACTTGGAAGATCAAGTCCATTAGGAATTTTCCCTGGATAGTTGGTCTTTGAGGCATCTGAGTAGGTCATCCCGCAACGAGCGAACAGAATCAAGGAGGGACCTGGGTTTATGTTTCAAGAAATATCTGATAGTATGCTTTGAGCATATCATGCTTACCCTTTGTCCACGATGACAACTGAACGGAGTTCACAGTTTGCAAACCTGCAATCACAGATAAAATATGTTCAGTCCACGACATAAAAGTCCCACCTTCCTAAACTAGGTTCATTGGTCACAACTATATCATCATTTTCATCATCCTAATCTGCTAGAAGTACCACCACTAGAACTGGTACTGGTTGTTGCTACACAGGTTATAGGTTTGGAAAGTTCCAATAAGAAAAAAAGAGAAAGCTATGTTATGGCATTTTAGTGAAGCGATAAATATCTGTGTAGAGCCTAATGATACCATGTACGTGGACAACTCCGATGCATATTTATCAAAATCTTTTCTTCATCAATTCCTATTAACTCAGTTATCTGTCTTGGATTACAAATCAATACATCACTTAATGCGAACATGAAGCAAGACCAAAAGAACTGAAGGTGGTACTTTGTTGGCAATCAGCATAGGTGGAAAAATAATTGTGCAGAACTTCATTACCACAACCAAAGATAATATGTAGAGAAGATAGAGATCCAGCTTCCCTATTGACTGATGGGCATCACCCATCTACAATCAACTTTTTTCTGCTTAGCAAACAGTTGTGGTATGATATCAAGCAACGCAATCTACAGTGGATAATCAGTGGTCACCGCTAATGTGTATACAGGAAGGAAAGTTTAGCATATGATGAAACCTTCAGAGTGCTTTTTCAGGAACAATCTTAATTTCATGTCATTCACTCATTAGAAATATATTCAGAAGGAAGACTATGAAGGACCTAATGTAAATAATTTCTCAAAACAATAACATAGAAACAAGTCGGTCAGAACACTAACATTTCTGCACTCCCGATCATAATTAGATTAATTAAACCATTGACTCGAACCAATCAACCAAATATGAACTAGGAGACACTCACTGCTTGCATGGTTCATTTGTGATCAATAAATGACAATCATTTCCAAAGGCCTTGAGGGTATGCAACAAGAATGCACTGTGGGTAACAATTGCAATCTCCTTCTCTTCCCGTGTCCACAACCTGAAGATAAATCAAAACCTTGAGATGCAGAATCGAATGGCTCATTTCAGAATTTTTCTTTTTACATAGCTTTTCAGCTATTTTCTTCCAAGATCATACAAGTTGCAAGTTCATTTTGCATTGTAGTTTATATTCTAAAGCACTTAGCAGGAAGTTATGAAGTACCAACTCAAGAACTTCATTCCTCGATCAGCAATTTCCTCATCCTTTTCTCTAACATCAGGCGTCCACAAGACGTCATCTTCATTCTCAATCTAAAGAAAAGTGAATATCAAAGTTAAATTACTGAGATTAGCTAATGTTGAGACTTCCAAAGCAAATGCCCAATAAAACATTTTAGGAAATGAAGCACTTGCCAATGAAAAATCAATTGCAGGAAAGAGCGGCCGATACTTGCAAATGCTTCGTCTTTTGTCACAAGGATTAACTCCCTATGGACCAAAATGTAAATTTTTAGCAACATGGAGCATTGCAAGGAATGTTCAATACCAACACAAGATGACCCACAAAACACCAGGAAAGAGAGAAATTCAACAATTACTAGTAGCAAAAATGTCTTCATCTTCGTCTTGCGATAACCTCTAAATGGAGGTTAATTATATGAGAGATCATTCAGCTTGGGGTACTACCACTATACTTTGCAAAGTCATGCAATTATCACTATTCCGTTTCTAGTTGGTCCCATTTTCAATAGAACAAGATATATTATGCTAATATGCAAACTCAATTTGACAGAACATCTGACTTATTATATACATGACATGACAAGCTAGATAGGACATTTTTCAACAAGATAGCATGATCCATGGTACAAGATCTGTGACCAATCTTATGGATTTTGGTGCTTGAGTGTAAAACAGTATGCCGTGTGAGGTTACCATCATGCCACATCATGTTAGGTCATCTACTTGTGCTAACATGTCCATTTTCATCGAAATTGAAATGAAATACAAAGAGAGCGGTAGCAATCAAATGATTTTCTATAATGATAGCCATGATATAAACTGAATTTCAGCTGCACAAATGAAAATTGGCAAAATTTGAATGATGTATCGTGGTATCCACTGTCCTAACTGCTAAAAGGAGGAACTTGTGCAACATGAAGAAACTGATCCAACTTCCAACTACAAATATGTAACGTTTGGTCATCCTTAACAAGATACAAAGTCCTTGGGTTGAGAACTAAATTTAAACTAAAGCAAGATCAGTCAATTTGCTAAAGAACAATAAGCACTCTTCCTAATAAAGCATGAGCTTCCTTCATACCTAGTAAGATAACTACAAGAAAGCATCCCTTAATCCCAAATCAAGGAGAAACAAATACTCTGAAGTATGACCCTTATAAAGCCAGTGGTATGGACAGCTGTACTCCCGCATGATATCCTCTCCAAAGTTCACAAATTTATCACACCGGCCAAGGAAAAAGGCAAATTCTTTTTCTCATGTCTCACAATTCTCGTCCAATACAGATATTTGCGCATATTAGGAGTCAATAAAGTAAAGATTGTAAGCTCTGAATAGAATGCAATATAATCTGTAAAGTGCATGGAGCCCATTCCAAATTCAACTGCAACCATTTAAAAAATGGGTAGAGCAAGAAGAAATAAAAACTGCCAACATTTTCCACAGACAAAAGTTACTATGGTGGAATGTCCACACAAAATGCTTCCACCGATTCTGAAAAACAAATCAATATTCAGGATTATGTGAATGATTTTTTATTCCAATAGTATTCACTTACCAAACGTTCTCGACAAAGTTCTACGGCAATAAATGGTGGGCAATTCAGACTTGAAATAGCAGGATGATCGCTATTCCCTGCATTTGCAACCATCAAAGGAGGTGCACCTATTCCATCTGTACAGCCTTCCCCACCGAAAACTCCAACAGCTGTTTGCATAGCTCTGCAAGTGATCACATAAATAGTGTAGAAAAAACACTTAATAAACTTCAAGTCCAAATTTTGTACCACAGCATGCCCCTCATGCAAAGGCTAGTAGAATGACAAGTTAACAACTTAAAGTATGCGGGCCAGAAAAATGTGGACAAAAGAATGATTAAAACCCACAACATATAAAGAACAAAAACTCATCCAGATATTTGTTGAACTGAGTATGCATCCATTTAATACTAAGTTTAAGCTATTAACGAATGACGTGGTTTATTTTAATTATCTTGACGAAGATTATATACATTACCCATTGGCACATTCTCCATCAAATGAGAAAAGATACACCGTCCTAAATTTATCTCACTTAACATGTTCTCTTATGCTGTAAATGAAGTTGTCTCATTGCAAGTTCAAATGCAATCATTCATGACAGAGGACCTCATGTCTCAGGCGCCTCTAGCAACCAGTTTCTAGGACTTTATATCAAAGCTCTATGAACTTATGAAGGCTTAAATGAGTAAAGCAGCTATGTGTAACAAAACAATTTCTGTCCTTAACAATCAAAGTCGGTAATTGATAATCAATCAAATTGAAGACAATGCAATCTGTAAGAACACAAGAAAAGATAAGGCAACAAACAAGTTTGAAGCAAATCACAGTACCTCAACAGTGGGGACGTAATTACAAGATCAATCTTCTTGGAAAGTCCACATGCTTGGTCATGCCTGCGCAAGTTACTCACCTATCACCGCATCAAGAGATCATTAGAAAGTAAACCAGTCCAATCAAACTGCATTAAAAAAAGAAGAAGAAGAAAAAGAAGAAGTACCTGGAACATTTTCTAATAGATCTCTTGTAGTTCAAAAAATTATATACATAAATGTAGACTTCTAGGCATTATAACAAGAACAAGAACAGCAAGGCCTTCTCAGTTTCACACTAACTCTGATTGGCCATGTCATTATTGCCCTATCTATTATATTAAAATTCTATCCAAGACTGCCTGATTTTTAATCAAGTTCTTCTAACAAGAATATTCAGCTGTCAAATCCACAGGAGCAACTCCATTCCTAAAGAGAAAACCGATAAAATTCAATCTTGAAAGAGAAATTCCACTCGGAACATATATGTGTAATTTGAAGACAGCCAGACCACGAGAAAAAGTGACCACCTGCTGCCAGCCGAGAGGGGTGAGTTCAGCATCAAAGAAATCATACGACGAAAGGGGGTCGCGGTTCTTTTCTCTTGCCTCATTATGAATTCCCTGTGCATGCCTAACCTGTATGTATTGTCAAGTCAGAACCAAAAATGCTCAACGCCTATGAATCTGCCTTTGCACACGCACAGAGAAACCCAAAACAGGGCAACGCCGCGTACCAGGTGGAGTGTCTTGCGACGGTGTAATGGATATGGCCCTGTCGCTGCAGCATCCATCTCTGTGACCAAAGAGAAAACAGAGGATCCACAGAGTCAGTTCCACTGGACGAAAGCGACGATCATGCCAATTTCAGCCGTAAATAACGAATAAGCAGCATCATTGATGAACAGGCGAGTACTTCACAATCGCATCCCGGATCATATCATCACCGTCACACCAAAAAAGAGGACAAATATTCCGAAATCTCAAGAAAGCCGAATCCATTTCGATCATTTTCACGATGCGCCACCACATGTCAAGAAAGCCGAAACGTGATTTGTCTCGCGCAAGCAAATTCACTACCTAAATCCAAACTCAAACACACCAACCCGCAACCGAACCGCGGAATCCGAGCGACGAAAACTCGTCGCAAGATCAAGAGTTCTCAGTACGAAACGGATCGAATCGCACGCGCGATCCATCGCCAACCAATGAAACGGCAACCGCAGAAACACGAAACACGAGAAGGAACCGAAACGACAAGGTTCGCAGCCGAAACGGATTTTACCGGAAGAACGAGGCGGGAGAGAAGAAGCGGATAACGGCGGCGTCGACGCGGCGGAGGCGGCGGAGGAGGAGAGGTCGCGACGAGGGAGAACGGCTACGTACGGAGGCGACGCGTCGTTACAATGACGACGGCGTCGAGGAGGGGGCGTTGCTTGTAGACCCGCCAGGCGGCGCACGACAGCGAATCACCATGGCGGTGGCCTTTGCGTGCGCCGTGTGCGCACTCAACCACCCCAAAAGCCCCCCGGGCCCAACCCCGCGCCCGCGCCGATTCGGTGCACCTCGAAAATGATAACTGACTATTCCCTGTCTCTTTTTTTCTTTCAACTCATTATTGAGGAAGAAAAAGGAAAAATCAAACTCCAAAGTACGGGAAAATCCCGGTCGACAGGCGGCGTGTTGGCTTTCCACTGACCAACGACCGACGTCCCATGTCGTGCTGTCAGAAGTCGTACCCGAATCCCCGTCATCCCGAGGGCCACGTGGCGGCGTCCCGTCGAGCCGCGGCGCGGGGGGCCCGTCTCGGGGATTCGAGAGTCTCTCACGTGGCCGGAAACTTTTCGACGGGCCCGGGGGCGAATATTCAGCGGATCGGATCGGCGCTCGTGATCCTCTCCCGTCCCTAGCTTTTCCCGATGCGGATGCTTCGTTTGCCTTTCCCGACGGGATATGCCGGGTTACCATGCTTTCTCTAATGTCCTCCCGAGGGGTCACTGGAGCCACTCCGAAAAATGAAATAGGTTGGATACCCATCAATGGTACGGTAATGCTTGCGCGTGCAATCCGACAAGAATTGCCAGTTCTAAAGTTCGAATGAATGCATTATTATGTATTCATTATCGGGATTGGTCGAGTTGCGGGCCTTGATGTGATTGGTTGAGTTGTGGGCCTTGATGTGATTGGTATATTGTTCTTTTATTCGACAAGAATTTTTTGTATCCTAGGATGTTACATCAAAAGTTATTTTTGGTACATTTGATTCGACCTTTGTGGAATGCTTTTATGCATTATTATATTGTTCTCTTATTTGACTATAACTTTTTGTATCTTAGGATGTTACATCAAAAGTTACTTTTGGTACATTTGATCCGACCATTGTGGAATGTCTTTTTATGCATTATTATATTGTTCTCTTATTTGATTAGAATCTTTGTATCATTCGAAATTCCATTGGAAGTTACTTTTTATTATTAAAGAAAATGGGCCAACGAAAGTTATGGACCGGGCCTTAATAAAGGCCCAACAAAAAAAGGCCCTACCTTCAAACTAGATCTCCCTCCATCCTTTACCTCATTCCGAGTTAATTGTTTTGAAGCAAAAAAAAAAAAAAAAAAAAATTGTATCCTCAGACATTTCACTAAATGAAGGGAACCCATATTTCCAACCAAAAATAATAATAATAATCAAAGTCTAAGACATAGCTTTCCAAGGAATTTAGCCGCAACAAGAAGTTAGATTAACGTTTCCACCACAAAAAAAGTCCCTGCCTAGAAGCAACAACATTAGCGTTCCTTCTCCACTTATTAGCTCATTGCCAAGGGTGAAGAGAAAAGTAATTTTTAAAGTAATTTTTTAATATTGAAAATCAGTTAATGAGAGAAAGACTGTCGCGACCTACCTTTTCCGTTTGGAGGGAAAATATATAGGTTGAGGGTTATTGCCTAAAAGGCGGGCCTATGGCCTTCGTTTTAGACGCGAGTTCTCCCAAACTCATATCTGGTGCGATGTTGGATATTCAAATTGACTTTATAAGAATTTTCTAATGAAGAGTCACCATTAGTCTATTGGAGTAAACTAGAAACTAAGTGAGACATGAAGGCATACCTTCACTTCATACGCAATCAAAGATCTAGGGTCAAAGATTTGGTTACACTAATTGATTAACTAGTGTCCTTTTGGTACCTAATTTTGTTTATTTGAAAAGATATTTGTTAGATAGTTTGAACTAACCTTAAATATATCTACTAACATGTGAGGTAATCATGTGAATACACAATCATTAAAGTAATAATTAACAATCATGGAAGTATTAAATAAATTGTAAGGAAAAACAAGCATTTAAAGCTAATAAATAAGAAAGATATCATTCGACAATCAATATTTTGAAAGTGCACAAAGAATTGATATTTCTTCTAAAAAAAGGAAACAAGGAAACGTATCACAAAGCCCTAAGAATTTGTTTAGTTTTAAACACGATTTTTATCAAATGATTCGCACACACATTTTTATTTTATTTTATGCTAAACTAGTTTTAAACTATGAAGTACTGACATTTTTTGGGAGCCTTCGTGTTGTGTTAGACATTTTGACACGTGTTTAACACTCTTCGACACTTAATCAACACGTATTGGAAAATCCGACATTTGGTCAAATTTCCCGACACTCTTCAACATTAGAGTTTGGAATTCCGACAAGTGAGTTTGGAATTCCGACACATAAAGGGTTAATTTTAGAAGTTTTCAATAAATGAAATATAAATATATAAAAATGATAATAAAAATAATAGCGAAGGAAAGAAAAAAAAACCTAATATTTTCTTATCTTCCGATAAGAAATTGTATTTATTGTGCATTTCCTAATGCAGCAGAGATGGCACGTGGTGGAACCCAACATGTCGACTTATCCAGGATTAAGTTGTGGTGCCTATATGTCGTTCGTGGTCTATGTTTCTCAGTTATTTACTGTTTTCATTTTATTATTTTACATATATTTTGTCGTTAACATATGTAAATATTTCTTTGTGGTCCATTATATACTTTTTTTTTTTTTTTTTTTTTTTGCGTTCATGGTCTGTGTTTCTCAAATATTTTAATATGTTGTAATTGCAAGTTGTGTTTATCTATGTACATATTTAAGTTGGTGTGATTATATTAAATTTATATAGGCTCCAAAAACATATTAACATTTTTTTTCCTTCCATTGCGAGAGATAAGGGATGTGAAGAAGTGAATTATGCCACGTCTGTAGGTGCGGTAAGGGTGTTGGAGAAGATGGATTTGCCATTATTGATCTTGATGAGTTATATAGAAGAAATACACTTTGTATAGAAGGTAGTTCAAAGCAAAAGGATACGGACATTGGAGACATCAACTTATATATAGATACATTATATGATAATGTAGATTTTCTGAAAAAGGTAGTCAATTTGAGTATACACATCCTGAGTTCAATGCTACGCTGGATATGGAGAATCCTACCTTCAAGTTGGGGATGTTCTTTAGCAATACTGAGAAATTTAGAGAAGCAGTAGAAAATGCCCATAAAAAATGGGAGACTGGTGAAGTTTGCTAAGAATGCACCAAATTGGCTGAGGGCAATGTGTTCTAACGATTGTGATTGGCTCATAGATGCTTCCAAAGTGCAAAGGGAAAATACTTTACAAATCAAAACCTTCAACCCTATACATACAGGTAATATAGCTCTACATGTTCCTCAAGTAAGCTTTAAATGGCTAGCAAACAAGTATTGTGAATGGCTAAGAAATAATCCAATGTGACCAAGTGCTTCAATGAAGAAGACAATGGAGCCTAAGCATATTCTGAAGCTCTCTAGGGCAATGGTCTATAGAAGTTATTGTCAAGCACTTCTAGATTCCATCCCAAGATCCACTTGTGTCATCAAGAGTGAGCAATGTGAAGACAAATTCAAGTTTAGAGGAGTCTATATATGTCTAGATGCATTAAGGAGGGGCTTTCTAGAAGGATGTAGGTGCTTTGTAGGTTTTGATAGTTGTCATTTATTGTCGAGCTACAAAGGAATACTTCTAACAATTGTGGGCCTAGATGGAAATGATTAGATGTATCTATTTGCATGGGTAGTTGTGGGACAAGAAACACAAGATATGGCATCGGTTTATTGGTATGATGGCAAAAGATTTGGGGATCACAAAACTTGCAAATTCATAGTATTGGACTTTCTTGTGTGATAAGCAAAAGGAATTGGTGCAACCACTAGCAAATTTGATGCATGAAGTAGAATATAGATTTTATTTGAGGCATCTTTATGAGAATTTCAGGTTGCATCACAAATGACTGGAACTTAAACTTTTGATTTGGAAAGCTGCCAAGGCAACGGGGGTATGTGATTTTAACTTGGTAATGGAAGAGCTTAAGGCAGTTAATGAAAAAGCTTATGATTGATTGTCCTACAGGCGACCGGTACAATGGAGCAAGTCACACTTCAGAACAAGCTCAAAATGCAACGCTTCCTTGAATAATTTGTGTGAAAGTTTCAACAAGAGCATTATTGATGCCAAAAACAAGCTTATCATCACATTTCTTGAAGCTATAATAGTGCAACTCATGGAAATGATTCATGAGCAAAGATATGAGTTGGCTAACTACAATGGTGTGATTTGTCCTAAGATCCAAGAGATATTGGATCTTCAAAAATAAAAAATAAAAAATTCAGCATCATGGATTCTTACATGGAATGGCGAGGATGAGTTTGAATTGAGCGAACCATATGGAGAAAAGAGAGTAATAGTATAAGACACAAAACTTGTAGCTATAGAAGAAAGAACATTAGTGAAATCCCTTGTTATCATGCTATAATGGCTCTTTTATATTTGAGGGAATAACCTGAAAAATGGGTTCACACATATTTTAGTATAGAAATATAAAAGCAAACTTATAACTATGTTATGTATGCTATTTTAAGGACACATGGCCCGTTAGAGAGCATTTACTCCCATCAAATGTGCCCAAGCAAGTTGGCAGAAAGAAGAAACAAAGAACAAAGTCGGTGAATAAAGTTACTGATGACAATTTAAAGACAAGGAAGAAAAAAGCTCTGCAAGAGCCTACGAGAGCAAAGTTGGAGAGACAAAAATATGACAATCACTTGTGGGAAATGTGGTGGTTAAGCCATAACAAATATTATTGTAAGAATCCATCAGTAATATCAATGACAACATCAATAGTAGCAATAGCAACATCATCAACCTTGGCAATTTCTACATCTGCTCCATCCTCATAAGATGTGGTAGAAAGCACTTCCTTAATCACAACATCACAAACTAAGATAGCTCAACTGCTTGTGTCATTCTTCAACAACATTTCAAGCTTAATAGCATCTATGGGAAGAGAGAAGATGCAAGTATTCATCTATGCTAAAAGAGTTCTTACTTGTGCTTGACTTTGTTTTGACTAATTATTTATTTGTTGACTCAACTGTAGGTAAAGAGGGGAATGTGAAGACCTAAACAAGAAGGTGGTTGAAGACGAGCAATTTGTTTTAGATATACAAGACCAACAAGACCAACACCCCCAAACTCTTTTTCTCTTTTACCGTTGATTGATATGAATGGGTTTATTTGAGTCTGTTTTTGAAGCATTTCGATGTATAGGTTTGCTATATGGGGAAGATTTATTATGTCGAAATGTTTGATGTTTCTCTTTTCCATCAAACAAGTAAGTTTGCATGGGGTTCTGTTTCTTCTTTTTGGCATAATAAGGGTTATAAAGATGCAAAGCGAATAGTTGAAGTCGTGAAAGATCAAGGTGCGTTTGCACTTGGGGCTGCTGAATTTTGTTAGGGAAGTCAGTGACTTTGTCTTGAACCATTCTTTAAAAGATCTCTTTTCATTGCCAAGAATCTCTTAAAATAATTGCAAGAACCTACCTATGCACATTTTCATTGTTATGCACTTGAAGTATATTGCATATGGCCTGCATAAGGGAAAAGTGCCAAAAAAGTCATAAACCTTTTGTGTTTGTGCCAGTTTAGTCCTAAACCTTTTTTTGGTGCCAATTTAGTCATAAACCTTTTTACTTAGTGCCGATTCAGTCCTTTCCGGCTAATTTTGGCCGGATTTTTTTGCTGACGGACGCGGTCGGCTAACGTGGCTTGTCGGTGCGACGTGGACAATTTTTAATAATATTTTAATTTTTTTGAAATTTTTTTGAAATTTTTTATTCTTTATTTTTTATTTTTTATTCTTTTTTTTTTTTTCTGCTCTCCTCCTCCCTCCAGCCGGCCGGACCACGGTTACCGGCTAGGACGGCGACGGCGAGGCTCCGGCCACCTTGCCGCGAGGCTCAGGGGCCACCTTGCGTTGGGCGGCGAGGCTCCCCTCGCCGGATCCGGCGAGGGTCGAGCCTCGCCCATGGTTGGCAGGCTCGACCTCGCCAGATCCGGCGAGGGCGAGCCTCGCCGCGCCGCCCAGGCCGCGGTCGGCGAGGCTGAGCCTCGCCGGCCATGGGCGAGGTGGCCTCCGCCCGATCCGGCGCGAGGTGACCTCCGCCAAGGCGGCGAGGGTCGAGCTCGCCGCCGGTCGAGCCTCGCCCATGGCCGGCGAGGCTCGAGCCTCACCCGGGTGGCGAGGCTCGGCCGGCGGCTCGACCTCGCCCGTGGCGCGCGGGCGAGCCTCGCCGCCTAGTGCGAGGCCGCCCTCGCGGCCATGGCGAGGTGGCCGGCGGTCGCCTCGGCCGGTGCCGTGGTCCGGTCAGCGGCCGGAGGGAGGAGGAGAGAAGAAAAAAAGAAAAAGAAAAAAAGAGAAAAGAGAAAAGAGAATAAAGAATAAAGAAAAAAGAGAAAAAAGAATAAAAATATTTAAAAATATTAAAATATTATTAAAAATTGTCTACGTCAGCACCGATTAGGCCGTGTCAGCCAGCCGGCGTCCAGTCAGCAAAATCCGGCCAAAAAGACTGAATCGATACTAAATAAAAATGTTTAGGACTAAATTGGCACCAAAAAAAGGTTTAGGACTAAATTGGCACAAACACAAAAGGTTTAGGACTTTTTTTGGCACTTCTCCTGCTTGCATAATGAAGAAAAAGCATCTCCTGATGGCTTGGAAAGTTGGAACATACATTTGTATGAGTATACAAAATGGCAATTTTCTCTACTTTTTGTAACTTCAGTGATATAAAGATTTACACATCCCACAAGACACGAAAGATGTGATGCTTTATTTATAGGCTTTTTGCAGGATCATTCTTGTAGTGGTAACTTTAGTGCAACTGATTTGTTTTAGGAAGGTTAGTTTTCCTGTTGCGTAACAATATTCTTTATGAGTAATTACTTACATGCCATTTGAAATTTTATAGCACCACTATCATTTTGCTCACTTTCGTCTTTCCAGAGCAAGGGATGAGATTTGAAGGTTTACCACTGAGTCGATCAACTCCTAGTGAGAGGATTCTGATTTTTCCCTTTTCAGTGATTTGGTGTAAAGAAGGAATGCTGGCTAGATGTACTTGTATTCACGTACTTTTGATATTATATAATATGTATTTCTTATGTATGTGAAGCATGTATGAGAGTATAGAATCGTTCTATAATTGAGATTGATACTTTGGTAAATGATGATGGCTGATGTGCTTACGAGCAAGCAAGATTTTTTTTTTGCATATCTTTTCCTCACCTGGATTCTGGAGTTAACATATATTCAAGATTGTATTCTCTTGCGAAGAATATCCCAGGTCTTCAAAAAGCAGTCTAGTACTTGAAAATGAATTTCCCAATCTGGCGATATTGCGCATTTTGTTTCACAAGGTTTACTTGTTGGGAATGACTGATCCCCGAAAAACCGGATTCGACACTAAATCGAACCCCTAAATCAATGCGGAAGACGAAGCCCGGGAAATCACGTATCACCGATCGTAAAGCACACCACAGATTTGAGCGTACCTTGTTAGCCACATATTAAGCACCGATGCCGACAAGAGGAAGAAAATCTGGCCCCCGTTCGATCCGATGACGCCTTGAAGGGAAGAAGAAAAGTGCCGTTTGCTTACTGTTTCTTTTTGGAAGGGAGAGAGCGCGCGGGAGAAGAGAAGACGTACGTCAATATCCAAAAGGTGTCTTCTCTCTCTCTCTCCTTCCTTTTATACCTTCCCCCATCCACGGGCCTTATTCCCGTGGGCCGGGCTTTCTCGGCCCAACTTGGGGGGACGGGCCTTAAGCCCAATACTAATAAAGCCTTCATCTCCCACTCGCACATGGTGGGCCGAACATGATTCTCTTTACCTCTCTTCAACATTCATACTGGTGAATAATCCGTGCGACCAGCATACTTTGAGAGCTCGTTGCCATACATCTGTTAGGAATATATAGCAGCTCATAATGGGCGTCACACTCTGAGTAGATTTAGTATGCAGTACCCTAGATCGATCGATCACATTTATATCTCTCTTGATTCCTTTTAAACAATGATATATATATTGTATTCACAATTATAATTATCACAAAGACAGTCATAATTGGTCGACAAAGTGAACACAAAACTATAATGTGATTCTCCAAAATCGATCTTCCTCTTCCCTTCAAACTCTCAATTTCAGTTCAGCTTACTTTTCTAGAAATGCCCCATTAGATCGAATCATCTCATGACCATTGGCAACACCCTAAGATAGCAAACACTAAATAGAAATCTTGAGAATAAGTAAGAGTCATGAGGGGACTAAAAATTAAGGAACTCTTTTCCTCAAGAGTCTCACACGTCATAAAAGTTGAGATCAAACTTTTTGCCACTCTTATTGGTCGTCTCATGCGTACGTAGTATGAAATATGTATTATGGTATTAACTCCTTTCCCATGGAGCGTATGTCTACACCTTTCAATACTGTACAGATGATAGTTCAGACATACCCAATGTCTAACTTGAGTTCACGTATCTACTCACTTACAAAATTCATCAGAACTCACATCTGGCATCTTAGACAGATAAAGTAAAATATGTGGGGTATTTTACTTTCGGACATAGTAAGTATCATGTCCTCATCTTAACACTCAGTTAAGGCGACATACGTGTTTTAAGCTTGAGCTCTCGATTATCACCTAGATAATAAGCTTAAAAACAGTCTCATATCTATTTATCACACAGTAAATAGAGGCGATTAATAGAGGCGATTACTCGTGTGAGTGGGCTAATATTTTATCTGTCCAACATACTTTCTCAACTTAAAATAATGCACTGAGCATTAAGATGCATAAAGATCATACATAGATTCATAGGCATTAATGATGAAAACATAAATTCATCAAATGTGAACACTTAGGGAAATAATAATATTCAGTACATCAGTCTCTACGCAATCCTAGAGATTTCATATAATCACAAAACACATTTCTAGGTATTGGCTTTGTCATAGGATCTGCTACCATTCTATGCGTAGTATGTACTCTAAGTTCACTTCTTTTCGTGCAACCATATCCTTTACAAAATTATACTTGGTATCTATGTGTTCGATCTTGCCATGATATTTTGGATCTTTGGTGTACACTTTTGCTGCTTGGCTATCACAGTTAACCAACAATGAATCTGCAGCTCTTCCAATAACACCTAAATGATCCAAAAATCTCTTAAGCCAAACACTTTTTTATTCTGCTGTTGATAATGCCACGAACTTAATTTACATCGTGGACAAGGCTATACACTTTTGTTTCTTACTGCTCCAACATATGGTGCCATTATTCTGTAAGAAAACAAATCCAGAGATAGATTTTCTCTCATCTAGATCTCTTCTCCAATCAGCATCAGAATAGCCTTTGAGTTGTAGATCATTTCCTTAATAACTCAATGTATAATCAGCAGTCCTCTTTAGATACCTTAGTATTCTCTTAACGGCTTTCCAACGTGCTTGACCTGGATTGGATTGGTATCTACTCACCATTCCAACTGCAAAACATATGTCAGGTCTTGTACACACCATAGCGTACATCAAGCTTCTAACAGCACTAACATAAGGAACATGTTTCATTTGTTCCTTCTCTTGTGGAGTCCTTGGACACAGTCTATGGCTCAATCCTTCACCTTTTGTAATAGGAGTGTCTATGGGTTTACAATTTTGAAATCTTAATTCCAAGAATGTATGCAACATTACTCATGTCTGTCATCTCAAAGTTGGAAGACAACCGACTCTTGATATTATTAACAAACTCCATATTACTTTCGGCAATTAGTATATCATCAACATATAATGATATGATCACAAATTGATCCTTGGATCTTTTGATATGTACACAATGATCCTCATCAATCATCGTAAAATCATATGCCATTATGACATTATGAAAACGTATATACCATTGTCTTGATGACTGCTTAAGACCATATATCGACCTCAAAAGTCGACATACTTTTTCTTCTTGGCCTTTCATTATGAAACCAGCAGGTTGTTCCATATATATATTTCTTCCTCTAATTCTCCATTGAGGAAAACAGTCTTTACATCCATTTGATGTAATTCAAGACCTAAACTTTTCACTATTGCCAGAATAATGCGAATCGAGATAAATCTTATTACAGGAGAAAACGTATCTTCATAATCAATTCATTCCTGTTGATTATACCCCTTCGCCACAAGGTGAGCCTTATGCCTTTCTATCGAGCCATCGGCCTTTTGCTTTATTTTGAGAACCCACTTGTTCCCAATAGCTCTGCGTCCTTTTGGAAGATCAATCAGTTCCCAGACTTGGTTTGATTTCATTGACTACATCTTCTCTTTCATTGCATAAATCCATTTTTTCTTACTAGGGCAATTTAGAGCTTCATTAATATTTCTTGGCTCATCCTCATCTTGTGGAGAAATCATAAAAGTTTCCCCTTCAATGTCAAAACGTCGACGGGGAATACTTTGGCGACTTGTTCGCTATATGGGAGATTGTACACTTTGCACATCATTCCCCATTATGCTCCCACTTGGATGAACTCCACTAATATCATTATCTTGATCCAAGGTCTCAAATAGGGAGTGATCTTCCCCTATTTTGCCCTTCTTAGGAAACTCATCATCTAAGAATGTGACATCTCGTGATTCAAATTCAGTTATACTCCCACTTTCATGCTCACCAATGAACACATACCCTTTCGAGTGTTCCGAGTATCTTATGAAAATACTCTTCTTTCCCTTGGGACCCAATTTCCCAAATTTGTGAAAGGACTCATGTGTATAGGCGGCACAACCCCATGGCTTAAGAAAACTTAAGTCCGGTTTTCTACCTGTCCATAACTCATATAGAGTGGAAGTAACTGATTTGGAAGGCACCCGGTTAAGTATATACGCAGCAGTTAACAATGCATCACTCCAAAAGGTGATAGGCAAGTTAGCATACGCCATCATGGACCTAACCATTTTCAGTAGGGTTCTGTTTCTTCTCTCCGCAACACCATTTTGTTGAGGAGTATACGGAATAGACAACTGTCTTTCTATTCCTTTTTCATCACATAATTTTCTGAACTCATCAGATAAATATTCTCGACCTCGATCGGATCTCAATGTTTTTATTTTCTTGTCTAATTGATTTTCTACTAGGTTCATAAACCTTTTGAAACAACTTATTGCTTCAGACTTATGAGAAATCAAATAGACATATCCGAATCGAGTATAATCATCAATAAAGGTGATGAAATAAACAGCCCTATGCCTTCCTCTCACATTCATTGGACCACAAACATCAGAATGGATTAAATGCAGAGGAAATTCAGCTCTTTTACCTTTCCCAAATGGTTTCCTTGTCGTTTTCCTTTCTAGGCAATGCTTACATATGGACAAATCGACTTTTTCAATGTTGCCTAACAAGCCCTCTTTGGCTAGTCTATTCATATGTTGTTGGCCAATGTGACCAAGTCTAGCATGCCACACATTCACATCATTATCATAGGTATTAGGAGATGTGATAAGGGAATAACAAACATTTGCATTAACATACTCAACATCTAATACAATGAAACCATCTAGAAAATAACCATAACCATAGTAGTTTGTATCCAAATACAAATCTACATCTCTATTATGGAAGTTCATATTAAAACCTAATTTAACCAACACTAATACAGACACTAAATTCCGACGAATCTCCGGAGCATACAATACATCATGTAGGAATAAAGTGCGTCCACCACGCATATTTAGTTGGCATGTGCCAATTCCTTTCACTTCAGCTCGGGAGTTGTTTCCCACATAGACCCACTTAGTTCCAGTTGGTATTCGTCGGAATTCCACGAAGGATCATCTATCCTTCGCTACATGGTCCGTCGCTCCTGAATTCACAGTCCACAAAGGATTAGACTTAGTTAAGAACACAGAACTCGACACAAAAGCAAAGTTTTGAAAAGTACAAGGGGTGCATACCTTCTTTAGCTCACGACAGTCACGAGCATAGTGACCATTTTTGTCACAGTTGTAGCATTTCACCCTTGCAAGCTTTTTCATGCGAGGACGTTTTCCTTTCTTGTGTTGGTTAACTTTTGATTTCTTGCAATAATGACTTGATCATTTGCAATCCCACATATTGAACGAATCAATACGCTTGCGCTTAGAGCTTAAAGCCCTTTCTGAGCTAGAACCAGCATTGTAAATGTTTACTTTCGACTCAAATGCCGTTGGGCGGTCCTCTACTAGCTCAAGGTGGCGCATGACATCCTCAAGATCTTCCATAATATGGTCAAGAGATTCTAGTGCTTCTTGCTTTTCCAGTACATACTGGATTTTCATTTGCCAAATTTCATAGTTGTCGCCATTGAGCTTTTCACTCCTTTGTTCAGCTCAGCAACTATGCTCTTTGTGGCTGAAGCCATTGATCTGAACACATCAGACATATGCACGAATTATTAATGCCTATCATTTATGCATCCTTTTTTTACATAGACCCATCATATTAATGAATAATTTCAAGTAAGACTTCAGAATCAAAATGTCACTACGTTTCCAATCATCCTCCAAAAATCCTAACTTAGAACTATCATTAATATGATTGTTTTATGCAAAATCAATTCTATGAAGTTACAAAATCTTCTAAAACTACCTACAGCTAATTACCCACAGCAACCAGTAATAATAGAAAGCAACAGATAATTGACATACAATATTATAATGCTTTCATATAATACAACTAACATATAGGTTGCTACATCAACAACAATCAGGTAGTAAGCCTTACATAAGATGTCCACAAAGCACACTTAACTAAGAAAACAACCAATACATCTAACACAAAGTCAGCACACGAACTGGGAAAAATCCTCTTTTGTTCAATTTCTTGATCTTTTCCCTCGAAACAATACAGTAATATTACCACCACCCGCGGTGGCCGCGCGGTTAAGAGCTTGGTACCCTTTTCGCAAGAGGGGAAGAGTTCGAAACTTCGTGGACAGTGTGTCATGCACAATTTTCTTAACCGCGAAAGAGACTAGTGGTGGGAGGCCCCGAGCTCCGGGGTTTACTCTTTGCCGCGAAGCGGCAAGGCGGAGGTTCCCTGGGTACCAAAAAAAAAAAAAAACAATACAGTAATATTCGTTTACAAAATCCATCACAATTTTCTTATAGGAAGCAGCTCCGTTGACATCCCATATGCGATTCAACACATCTTGCCATTCGATGGAAGAGTGTTTATGAAAAATCGCACCATCTCTCGATCGTGACATAGGACGACCATTCCATATGACCTGTTGAATTTTCCCGTTGACTTCAAGGACATGATCAATTAAGTCACCACTCTCCCAACGATGATCAGTCAGCTCAACTATCAACTTAGACAGCCTTTCCTTTTGTTCATCGGTAACTGCGCGAATAGGTGTGCGCAACCTCAGGGGAGATTTTGTTCCTGCAACAAATGCAGAACAAATAAGGGATCACATTATAATCCACATAGACTTAATTGAAAAAGAAACACATTCTTTTCCCTTTTTTTTTTTTGGGTCAACGGTCAACAGTCGTCGGTCAACGGTCAACGGTGGTCACGGTCAACGTTCGTCGGATCGGCCGAGCCGGAGGGCCGGCTCGGTCGAGCCGGACGGCACGTCGAGCCGGAGCGTGCCGGGTCTCGCGGTTTGGGTCGGGTCGGATTGCCGGTCGGGTCCGGCGGCCGGTGACCGCGGTTTGGGTCGGTCGAATCGCCGTCGTCGACGTCATCGATGACTTCACCCTAGCGGTTATTAACCATTGGGTGACGTCATGCCGACGTCAGCACGCATCGGTCCGCGAATCGGCGCATGTCGGTTCGCCGGCTGGCGGCGCGCACGTGTCGGTTCGCCAACCAGCGCGTGTGCCGCACGCGCTGGGCGAACCAGCGCTTCCGGGCGCGTCGCGCCCACGCGCAGCGCCTTTTGGCCGCGCGTGTGGGCGCTGATATTGCTAGAATAAGTACCTAGAGGGGGGTGAATAGGTATATAAACGATTTTTCTCAATAATTGCACAATACTCGATAGTTAAAAGATTTGAGACAAACAATAATCAAAGTAAGACTGAAAGAAGAGAAAATTGAACACGTGGTTTATAGTGGTTCGGCTTATTTCAAGCCTACGTCCACTCTTCTGCACTGACAGCCTATTGGCTGGATTCCACTATGAACAAAGAGATGTTACAGCGTTGTTCTTCCTTGATTTCTCGGTGTAGATAATTTACCACACTTGCTCAAGGTATCACTAAGTATAGACACTCTTTGTGTATTACAACTTCGCTCAAAATGTATCGACTAATAATCAAGGTGCTTCGACTCTAGAATTTGTCTATCGATCATGCTCTAAAGCAACTAGAACGTCTTCCTTTTATACTCCTTTATGCCATCATACCCGTTGGCACTTACCAAAGGAATTCCTCCAATCTACCCGTTGGACGGAATCAATCAAGAAGATCATTCGAGCTATTAAAGGAACCTGACGATAGCCCATCAATCATGTTCGCCCATACAATCAGGATCTTGGTTTCCAAGAATAGAACCTTCCAAGAATATTTCGTCGACCATCGGATCTTCAAACGATCTTGATTACGAATAAAAGAATCCGTTATAATTATCCAGCCAAGAGATCTTCTCTAGAGGATAGGACTAAATCCTCAACCAAATACTTCGGTTCTGGATTGCCTTCGTCCTCGGATTAGAAGAACTGTCAATGAGAATAGTCTTGAGTCTTGAGTCTTGAGTCGAGTGATCGAAAACCTTCGACTCTAAACAGAAGGTCTGCATTTATCCGACTAGACCGATAGAGATGTTTTGTCAGCTTCAAAATATTCGGAAAGATTTCTCCAACAATCTCCCCCTTTTTGATGGTGACAAAACTTTCCGTAGATTTGAACAACTTTGACCGCAAAATATTACTCAAGCAATATGGCTATCTCATAAAGATTAATAAAACAACCAGACTCGCATCCACAGAAAATCGGTTAGTCTTTCATGAGTAATACCATACAACAACACTTTGATATAAATGCAAACGGTCAAGCATCAATCAAAATCCACACTCAAGTCAGTCAAGTTCAAGTTCACACCCAAGTTTACTCAAGTCATACTCAGAAAAAAAAAACAAACATATTCAAACAAAAAAGAAATTTAGAGTTCAAATTGCAATTCTCCCCATTTTTGTCATCATTAAAAAGGTGAGAAAAGAGTCAAGTCTTCTTGGGAATGCGCACAACTGAAATCTCCCATCGATCGTACGATCCTTTCCAGCCTCTTCAAGTCTTCCCGTAGATGAGCTACCTCTTCTCCTTTGGCATTGGCTTGAATTTGAAGAGCGAGGTCTTTCAATTGATCTGCTAGGGTAATGTAAGATGCTTGTCCAGCATTCTTCATGACTTGAAGTTCACAGTCCAGACAATAGATTTGACCTTTCATTTCCAGAAGAACATCAAGAATACGACGAAAATCTGTTGTATCGTCCGTCTGTGTGCTCGCATTTGCTCTCTCGGATGGAGTGAAGTCAGACGATGGAACTTCTGTGTAATCTTGCAGATTTGATGTTGATGTATCATGTCCTTCGTCAGGCATTTGAGAAGCCTGAAAATCTTCTAGATTTTCTGGTAAGTGACTTACACCTTCATTGATGACAGCATGTGGTGTAGTCCTTCCTTGCTCGCCATCTCCCCCTGTCTCTAGGACCTCAAATGGGGAAGAGTGATGGTCATGCTCTCAAAGATCTGCAGACTTTTCTTTTTTCTGCTTCTCCTTCTTCTTCAGCTTCTTTCTCTTTCTCTTTCTCTTGTTGCTCCTTTGCTTCTCTCGTTCTTTGCTTGCTCCTCTTCTTCTTCTCGTTCTTTTTCCTCGCTTCTTTTTCTTTCGTCTGTCATTATGTTGATTCAGTACGTAACGTCTAGTTCTTATTAATGCAGAGATAGTGAGATCTTCCTCTTCTTCTTCATCCTCCAAGATAAGAGTTCTTTTCTTTTTGGATGGAGCACTCATGGGCTCCTTCCCTTTTCTCTTAGATGCAGAAGATACTAGAGTCTTCACTTTGAACTTCTCCATTGCCTTATCAAGCTCTTTCAAACGCATTTTTGTCAGCATTTTCAGACCTACCACCATTTTGTCGCATGGTCGAACACAAAGAGTGTGTGGAGGTTCAATGTTCAAGTGTCTCGAAGATCTTGGTCACAAGACCCGGGTAAGGCAATTGGCCCTTGTCCTTCGCCATTGCTCGTACATGTGAAAGAGAATGGTGTGAGGGAGAGAGAACTTCTTCCCCGTATTGATCGCGTACATCAATTTTGCCTCGGAGTTAGACACGCGTCTTGGATGTAGACTTTGGCCCGATACGATTGATCACAATTTTGTGAAGCAAGATGTTGATGGCACGCATTCTTCTCGTAGGTAATTCTTCCCTCTCGTAGACCTATCTTTGACAAGCTCCAGTGTGGCACGAGCAATCGAAACTTTGATCAGTTGATAGCGTCCTCGTTCAACTCCAATTATGTCAGCCAACATGTCCACATCTATGACATGGTCTTGATCTTGAACACTGAAAGATATTTTATTTGCATCTAAAAAGAGGGTCTGCGTCCTCGATTATTTCTTCCTCCGGTTGTTGACCCGCATCCTGTGGGGTAGATGGTGAAGAGTGACTTGGAGGAGAGTGAATCGGGCTCTGTTGCTGACTCGGTAATTCTTCCTCTTCGGTAAGATCAAAATGGGTAGGCCCCTCTCTCATTCTCTGTGGTCCCCTGTTCACGATTCTTGAAGACTTTCTCGAAGAAGACATCCTTCCTTGTCGTTGAAAGATTCCTTTACTCGCTTTCCCAAGAAAAGATGACAACTTTCTCGAAGATGAACACGAAGTAGAGACAGGATTGGGAGGAGAATGCCTTTTTAGGGTTTTGAAGTTTAAGCGAGGAAAAAAAAAATATATATATATATAAAACTCAGTTTAAAAAGGAAAAACCAATCGGCACAAAGGAAAGTGAACAGACACCTTGTTTTAAAATCAATAACTGCCAAATAGAGGTTAATCGTTTTTGAAAAGACAAGATTCCGTTTTTCATGGAAATTATAAATTAACCGAACTAAAAATCGTACCTTTTCGAGTTCGAATATAATAACAACTTACGTCTATAGCCATGAATGTCTCGAGTCCGAGGGTTGGAGAGTCTCTAGACTTTAACTTCCTCAAGTTTCAAAATGTTAAGTCTCGGAACGGATAAAATCGAATTGATTTTTCTCCAAAGGCTTTGTGAATATATCCGCTAGTTGGCTCTTTGAATCAACAAATTGAATCGAGATTTCTCCATTTTGAACATGATCTCTAATGAAATGATGTCGAATCTCTATATGCTTTGCTCTTGAATGAAAGATTGGATTCTTAGTGAGATTGATTGCGCTGGTGTTGTCACATCTAATCTTTGTGAATGAGTCTTCAATTCCAAAGTCTTGTAGCTGTTGTTTTATCCATAAAATTTGTGAACAGCAACTTCCAAGAGCTACATACTCAGCTTCTGTTGTTGAGAGAGTCACAGTGCATTGTTTTCTTGAAAACCAAGACACCGTCCCGTTTCCAAGCAACCGGCAAGTTCTCGAAGTGCTCTTTCTATCGACTTCAGAATCGGCCAGATCTCAAGGCTCGAGTATCCCATAAGATTAAAGTCTCCCTTCTTAGGATACCAAAGACCGATGCTTGAAGATGAAGCAACGTATTTGATAATACGTTTTGCAGCACCGAGATGGGATTCTTTAAGATCTGATTGAAACCTAGCACAGATGCAAACACTCAACAAAATGTCGTCTAGAAGCGGTAAGATAAAGAAGTGATCCGATGATGCTCCTGTACAGCTTTTGATCAACTTTCTTCCATTCTTCATCTTTGTCTATCTTCAAAGAACATGACATTGGTATGTCGGTCTTTTTGCACTTTTCCAGTCCAAACATTTTGACAAGATTATTAGCATATTTTTCTTGATAAATAAAAGTTCCTTCCTTCAATTGTTTTATTTGAAGACCAAGAAAGAACGTTAACTCTCCCATCATACTCATTTCAAACTCATCCTGCATAGACTTTGAAAATTTCTTGCACAGACTTTCATTAGAGGATTCAAAAATAATATCGTCCATATATATTTGAACAAGTAAAAAGCTTTTGTTTTCCTTTTTGATAAATAAGGTAGTATCTACTTTACCTTTGACAAAACCATTATGTATTAAAAACTTACTTAGTCTGTCGTACCAAGCTCGAGGTGCTTGCTTTAAACCATACAAGGCCTTTTTCAGTCTGAAAACTGAGTTTGGCTTCTTTGGGTCTTCAAACCCTGGAGGTTGTTCCACGTAAACTTCCTCATGGATAAATCCATTTAGGAAGGCATTTTTGACGTCCATTTGGAATAACCTGAAATTTTTATAACAGGCAAACGCAAGTAATAGACGAATAGCTTCTAACCTTGCTACTAGAGCGTAAGTCTCATCATAGTCTATTCCTTTTTCTTGCGTATATCCCTTGGCCACGAGTCTTGCTTTGTTTCGTACGACTTTTCCTTTCTCATTCATCTTGTTCCTGAACACCCATTTAGCTCCAATAACAGTTTTGCCTTTTGGTTTAGATGTCAATTCCTAGACATCATTAATGTTGAACTGTCTGAGCTCTTCTTGCATAACTTCAATCTAGCTTTCATCAGATAAAGGTTCTTCTATGCTTTTTGGTTCAATTTCAGAAATGAGAGCCACAACACTAGACTCTTCACGCCTTTTGGATCTGGTACGAATTCCTTCATTAATTTTGCCGATAATGAGATCTTTAGGATGATTGGACTTATGCTTCTAGTTACTGGTTGATTTGTCTGGTTGATGATCTCTTTCTTTATTTGAATCTTCACGATCAGCTTGATGCTGGTCTTCCAGAGTTTGAGAAGCTTCTTGAGTTGTAAGCTTTGGAGGGTCTGGGAGCAGTGTTCGACTCTTCATGATGAGTCGACTAGATTCATCTTGCGTAGAGTCTTGAAATTTGACATTCATTGACTCCTCCACAGATCGACTCTTCTTGTTGTAGACTCTATAGGCTTTGCTTGATGTAGAATATCCAAGGAAGATGCCTTCATCGATCTTTCTTCAAACTTACCAACTCGATCTTTAGCATTTTTCAATATAAAGCATTTGCAACCAAACACATGAAAGTATGAAACAATAGGCTTCTTACCTTTGAATAACTCGTAAGGGGTTTTCTCTAGAATAGGTCTTAAGAAGACTCTATTGATGATATAGCACGCTGTTGAAACACTTCAGCCCAAAATCGTGAAGAAATCTTACTTTCAATTAAAAGAGTTCTAGCCATTTCTTGAAGAGATCTATTCTTTCTTTCCACTACTCCATTTTGCTCTGGAGTATATGGCGAAGAGAACACATGACTAAATCCAAATTTATCACAAAATTTTGTAAAATCTTGATTTTCAAATTCACCTCCATGATCTGTTCTTATACTTGAGATAACACACCCTTTTTCATTTTGAACATTTTTAGCAAATTTTTTAAAATACGAGAAGGTTTCGGACTTACTTGCAAGGAAATATACCCAAGTAAAGCGGGAGTAATCATCCACAATTACTAGGCAATATTTTTTACCTCCAATGCTCGAGTTCGGTTGGTCCGAAGAGATCCATATGCAGCAACGTAGTACATGATTAGTAGAGACATGATTTATTGGCTTAAATGAATTTCTTACCGCTTTCCCAGAATACATGGAGTGCATGGATCGGACTTTTGGTATGGTAATTTTGGTAAACCTCGAACAAGTTGCTTTGATGAGATTTTGGCTAATTGCTTCATGTTGACATGACCAAGCTTTTTGTGCCATAAGCTTGCTTCGTCTTGAATTGAGATTAGGCATTGCGATTCATTTGGTTTCACATCCAAAAGATAGATGTTTCCATGCCTTCGACCCATGAAAGATCGAGTAGAGTCTTTACTAGTTCCGAACATATTCTTTCTTGAAAGAAGATCTTAAAACCAGTATCACACAATTGACTGATGCTGAGAAGATTGTAATTGAGTCCTTCCACTAAGGAAACATTACTTATTGTGAGATTTCCAATTTTCACAGTTCCAAATCCCACAATACTTCCTTTGCTGCTTCCTCCAAATGAAACTTTTCCGCCATTTACTTGGACAAGCTTTATGAAGCAATTTGAGTCTCTAGTCATGTGTCTTGAGCATCCACCGTCAAGATACCATTTTACCTTTTTCTTGACGGAGACTTGCACTTAAAAGAGAGTCTCAAGCTTTCTTTGGTACCCAAATTTTCTTGGGTCCTTTGGTGTTAGTAAGATAAACAATATTAGCCCATGTTTTCTTAATGGTTTCCAAACCATAGGACACTCTTTTTCAAAGTGATCCGGATCGTTGCACTTTGAACACCGAGGGCATTTCGACCTACGACTTTACAAAAACTTTCTTGAAATGATTTTTGTAAGCCTCTCTCGAGGGTCTTTGCTTGATTCTTTCTTTTAATTTAGGAAAATCAATCAAGGGGATAGTTTCGCTATCATACCTAGACCAGACTTATTGAAGTAAGGTCTTTGAACCGAAAGAATTTTTTCAAGTTTTTCGGACCCTATTGAAAATTTCTTTGAAATATTTGATAGGTCAGTTTTTAAAAGAACATTTTCTTTCAAAAGACTATTTTCATTTTCTTTAAGAGTGGAAACATTCAAGTCTAAACTTTTAACTCTTTCTTCTAAAACGTTTTCCTTTTGTTTTAGAGCTGAGTTTTCCTTTTTAAGTTCGGAAATTCTTTTGAGAGAAGTCTTAAGACTAAGACACAGTTCATCAATGTATTTAGAAACTTTGACATGAATTTTGAAATCACTTACCTCAAATTCACTGTCTGAGTCTGATCTAGAATCTGAGTCTGAGTCCGATTATGCCATCGACATAGATTGGCATACTCATTATCACTTTCTTCACACTCGTATCACTCCGTGTTTCGGCTTTGAGAGCTTTTCGAAACTTTTCATCTTTTCCTCTCTTCTTCTTCGAAGAGGACAGTTGGGTCTCGATGTGTCCCTTTTTCTTACATTCAAAGCAAACTACATCTTTGTTTGGTTCCTCATCATCAACAGACTTGGTCTGCTTTGTCTTTGGAAACTTTGTTTCTTTGAGTTGAACCTTCTTCCTTTTCTATTCAGTTTTCTCGAATCTTCTTATCATGAGAGCAAGCTCCTCATCGTCCATATCATCTTCAGAATCAGTATCATCGAATCATCATTTGATTTTCATGCAATGGATTTCTTACCTCTTGGATCTTCGTCTTCATTGATTCGTTCAACTTTATAAGATCGAAGAGTTCCAATCAGCTCGTCGACGATAGTGGCATGATTCTTTGCGTCTCCCTTATTGAAGTCTTTATGTGATTCCAATCCTTGGAGAGTCCACGAGTAGCTTGTTTACCTTCATGGGATCATAAATTTTTTGTCCTTGATTCTCAAGACCATTGACAATATCTCGTAAAAAACGGCTAAACATGTCGCTTATAGATTCTCCCGGTTTCATCTTGAAGGCTTCATATTGACCGAGGAGAATGTTAATTCTGGTTTCCTTCACTCGATCTGTTCCTTCATAGGCGATATGTAATCTGTCCCAAACTTCTTTTGCTGTAACACAAGAAGATATTCTGTTATATTTAGTTGGTGACAAAGCACAATATAAAGAATAAATTGCTTTTGCATCGAGTGCTTGTCTCTTGAATATCTCTTCCCGAGTCATTCGCTGGTCTCAACAGAGTTTCTTTCCCTCTTTCGCAGACCGATGCAGCTGTAGGAGTAATTCATTTTTCTACAACGTCCCATTTCGCAGGATCCTTTGATCGTAGGAAGGCTTTCATCTTGTTTTTCCAGATGTAATCCTTCCCATCAAAGTAGGGTGGTCTCGGGTATTGCTTTGCCCTTCCACCAGCCCCGGTGCTAGCATACTAGCCATGGATCTTTTACTCGAAGTAAAACAGTTCAAATAAAGTGAGTACACGAGCTCGATACCAATTGATATAGCTAGCATAAGTACCTAGAGGGGGTGAATAGGTATATAAACGATTTTTCTCAATAATTGCACAATACTCGATAGTTAAAAGATTTAAGACAAACAATAATCAAAGTAAGCGAGAGAAGAGAAAATTGAACACGCGGTTTATAGTGGTTCGGCTTATTTCAAGCCTACGTCCACTCTTTCGCACCGACAGCCTTATTGGCTGGATTCCACTATGAACAAAGAGATGTTACGGCGTTGTTCTTCCTTGATTTCTCGGTGTAGATAATTTACCACACTTGCTCAAGGTATCACTAAGTATAGACACTCTTTGTGTATTACAACTTCGCTCAAAATGTATCGACTAATAATCAAGGTGCTTCAGACTCTAGAATTTGTCTATCGATCATGCTCTAAAGCAACTAGAACGTCTTCCTTTTATACTCCTTTATGCCATCATACCCGTTGGCACTTACCAAAGGAATTCCTCCAATCTACCCGTTGGACGGAATCAATCAAGAAGATCATTCGAGCTATTAAAGGAACCGACGATAGCCCATCAATCATGTTCGCCCATACAATCAGGATCTTGGTTTCCAAGAATAGAACCTTCCAAGAATATTTCGTCGACCATCGGATCTTCAAACGATCTTGATTACGAATAAAAGAATCCATTATAATTATCCAGCCAAGAGATCTTCTCCAGAGGATAGGACTAAATCCTCAACCAAATACTTCGGTTCGGATTGCCTTCGTCACTTTGGATTAGAAGAACATCAATAAGAATAGTCTTGAGTCTTGAGTCTGGTGATCTGAAAACCTTCAGACTCTAAACAGAAGGTCTGCATTTATTCAAACTAGACTAATAGAGATGTTTTGTCAGCTTCAAAATATTCTGGAAAGATTTCTCCAACAGGCGCGTGCTGCGTCACCCGGCGGCGCACGACCTGTCGCCGGATTCGTCTCGACGTCGCCTTTCTCCTCATGTATTCAGAAAACGATTTTGACTTACAAAAACTCAGAAAAATGGCCGAACAACGCTCGGGTGTTGGGATTTCTCGCCCCGATCCGTACGGTTGAATTGTTTTTGTGAAAAATTAATCAAAAATCGTCAAATTGATCGGGAAAACGTGAGCTAGGGTTCTGATACCAATGTTGGGAATGACTGATCCCCGAAAAATCGGATTCGACACTAAATCGAATCCCTAAATCAATGCGGAAGACGAAGCCCGAGAAATCACGTATCACCGATCGTAGAGCACACCACGGATTCGAGCGTACCTTGTTAGCCACAGATTAAACACCGACGCCGACAAGAGGAAGAAAATCTGGCCCCCGTTCGATCCGATGACGCCTTGAAGGGAAGAAGAAAAGTGCCGTTTGCTTACTGTTTCTTTTTGGAAGGAGAAAGCGCGGGAGAAGAGAAGACGTACGTCAATATCCAAAAGGTGTCTTCTCTCTCTCTCTCTCCTTCCTTTTATACCTTCTCCCATCCACGGGCCTTATTCCCGTGAGCCGAGCTTTCTCGGCCCAACTTGGGGGGACGGGCCTTAAGCCCAATACTAATAAAGCCTTCATTACTAAAACACGGGTTCCATTAAATCCAAATAGAAAAAAGACCGCACAAGTGAAATACGTGAAGTATTCGTTACTTAGCAGAAACAAATGGAAGTCATTGAACTTAGCACTAATGAAAGGAATTTAGAGGATCATCAAGAAATCATCTTTAAATACTTGAATTTATTAAACTTTAATATTTGCATTACAAAAAAAGACAACAACATATGAATTTGCAACTTCAATATGTGTGCACCTCATTATACTCAATAGAAAGCTCCACTGATCACAGTCCACACACGACAACTAATCACATCCCTCCCCCATCTTCCTAAAGATAATACAATATCAAAACACCTAATAATATATTCCCTCCTTTTACTTTGTTGAAGGTAGGCTTCAAATGATCTTGTTCTTCACAAGAGCCTAAAAATGATTCGGTTGCTTGGATAAATGCTCCTGATTTGGTCTGCAAATGTTTGATGGATCTCCATTTCTACCTATAACGAAACCAACTTGAACAAAGAAACAACACAAAAGACATACACCAAAGTTAATATCTTTGATAATCATTTCACATAATTTTGGAAAAGATGCATGTTTGCTTGTTTAAATATATTGTGCTCAACAAATGATCAGTAACTTCGAGGCAACACAATCTCATTTCGACACATTCGTCAATGTATTCAGATGCCGTGGTCCTGCACTAATCACCTATAGATATGTATACACCCTCGACACCTTCTCCAAGTTTCTGTCAAACAAAAGAAGAGAGAGAGATGCGTTGGTCACAAATTCAAAACATGTACAAGTTCAGGCACTGGCTGTTAGTAAAATATTTCACCACTTATCTTTTGAACCTCTAAAGAGTCTTCAGTTTTCAACAAAAAATCACTCACCAAAGACTTTCCTAAGATTCAAATCATTAGAGTGTTAAATCCAGCTTCACTGATATCCAACTCTAGTCACCGGATCACCATCCCTCAGCTACTGCCCGCAGCCAACAGTTGTACACACAACCGTAGTATGACGAAAGCCAACTGAACAAAAAGTGGAATGCAACCAATAAGCTAGTGCAAATGAGTATTTTGTTTAGGTATTCCATCAAGCACGTGGTGTGTGGTGTACTTTATACACAAGTTTAAACCAACAACTCATTTCAATCCATCACAATAAAAGCAAATATGCATTTAAATCATCAACTCAGCCTTAATCATATGAGATTTTAAACCAATACTACATGAAGAATCAGTGTATGTTTTCATTCTAAGAGTAACCAAGAATAGCATTTATGGAACCCACCTTTGGACAACTGGACTTCTAACTCCGGAATGTGAGATAATCGAAGCGCGAACGTTTTGGAGGTCAGCAACGAGGATCGAAAGCTTGTGATGAGGCGAGATGAAGCAACGATTGGAGAAGAGAACATGGGTCGGAGAGCCAGGAGGTTTTTTTTTTCTTTGAGTTTCTTTCAAAATCCTCGAACTTTGTGAACACTTTCTCACTAACCTCAGTTGAATCACAGAAGCAAAATAAAAGACACAACGAAATGATTTTGATTTGGGAGGGCGAAGGTTCATTAACCTCGTCATCGCAGCCGCCGCCCGATTCACGAGACCGTTGGTCGCGCACTGCCAAGGCCCGCCGATGCTTACTCTATCGTTCAGGTGTTTCTGGGTTGGAGAAATTCTTTTAGCTTTATTGATGAAAAAGGCTGGAGAACGGAAGAAAAGAACGTGCAGCAAAAGGAGAAGAGATTTTTAGTTTTGGGTTTTGGACTTTTCTATTAGTTTTAAAAGATTTTGGACAAAAATGTCCTTTGTTGAGTCACTGGAAATATCACATTCTCGCCGGCCGGCGAACTGAAATTCTTATTTCAAATAAGATTGCACACTTTAAGCCTTTTTTTTGAAAATAAAATTCGCTCTGAATATTTTTTGAGAAAATAAGAACGCTTTAAGCGCTTATTTGGAATTTTTCGATTTTTTTATCATTCCATTTTTCTTGTTCGTCCCCTTCTTCTCCACACCTCCACCTACGCAGGTCTTCTCCCGAAGCCCTACTCCCCGAAGTAATACCATCCGAAGCGTCCCCATCTTCTGAATATGTTATCGCCGGCACTCTCACCACCGAGTAACCAACCGTCGTCCACTCGGAACGCCACTCGTCGCCGACCTCTAGATTTGTTGGCGGCTAGCATCATCCGCCTTTCTCGGCCAATCCACGAAAACGGTTGAAAGAAAACGGTGGAAAGGCGGCGAAATGACTAAACGATCGACGCTCGGGATTGCCGACCACAATAAAATCGCCTCAACAGTACGGATCTAACACATGGACACTCCGTTTTGGCCAAAATCGGAAAGCACGAAAATAGATCTAACTGAGGCATTATGTCGAGCGGGTGGTGTGTGACGTCGAACGAAGGGTTTCTGGCTCGACCGAGGTGCTCTCTCTCTCTCGCTCTCTCGCCTTTACTCTCCCGCGTCTCTCTTTATCTCTCTCCCCGAATGAAACCCCCTCTGGCCGACTCTCCCTCTCTCGCTTTTAAGCTCGGCCAGCGAGCACACATTGCTCCTGCCACCGCCAGTTGCCTTGTCGGCCTATCCCTGACCTGGATCATGCTGTGCGATCCTCTGCCTCGCCTGCTCCTCTTGCTTATACCTTTCTTTCCCATCTTTCTGCAGAGAGCGGGAAAGAGAGAGGAAGAGGAAAAGAAGATTGGGCTGGTGAAGGAAAGGAAAAAGGAAGGACGCCGGGCCACGCCCAAGCCAAAGGAAACGGATAAAGAGAAAAGGAAAGAAGGCCGCCCCGGTCTGGTCCCGGCCCGGTCACGCTTGTTTTTTTCCCTTCTTTTATTTATTTATTTTTTTTTTATAAAAAATAGTTCTTTTAATTAATTTTCTTTTTCTTTTAAACAAAAAGGCTCTATATCTATTAATGCAAATGCTCCTAATGTCCATATGCCATGCAATTTAATGAAAATTATTTTTGCCAAGGTTTAAAATTTAATCATTAATTTTTATGTAATTAATACATTTTTAAATGGGTCATCAAAATTTAAGTGTTAACTAATATGAGAAATAATGCGGAGGAGATAATTGAGAGATTAGTGTATTTACATGAGCTTTCTTATTTATAACTTGTATTAAAAGACTATCTAAAACAACATGATAATGAAATATTAATTATAACCAATCGGGGATATGCATAGTCATAAACAATCTCAAGAGATGTGGAGAATCAAATAACGTATTCTAAATATCTATAACAGAATGCATTATGATGACACACGTATATATGCAATGCAAAAGGAGTCCCATTTTTTTTCGAGATTGGGATATACATTGGCATTTCATCAACGCCGTCAATCACAAATAGGCAGATGAATTAAGCGAAAGAGAGAATGCATGAATTTCGTGCATTCAACGGTATCTATATACTAGAAGGAAGGTGACTAGTTAGGGTAAAGAAATGTATATTCAGACTCCCTTTTTTTCAATTCACAATAACAATTATAATATATGAGACATTTAAACAATAGAGGAAGATATACACAATAAAAGGAGATACAAGGAATTTTCTAAATATCTAAAACAGGCCCGTCAAAATTCATCGGGAGACTTCGAAGCTATCAAATGAAGTGTGGAGAAAAGGTCCAAAGAACAAGCTACTCGATTATAGGCTAGAGAGACAAGAAATTGAGATTTCCCAATCACGACCGACATCTGGTATTTGACTACGATCTTGGCTGTGGTGATGAATCACGCATTGGTGGGAGGGAGCTTTCCCAAATCATAACTGAAGAAGAGCACAGCCAGAATAAAACACAGTCAAATCGAATGGGATGACTTGAAATTAAATCGGGTTTGCATTGAAACTTAACTTGATGTATTTCCGTTTTCGCCCTATCATTTGTCTAATGAAACTTAATTCTAGTTCAATGTTTTGGATTTCCATTTGGTTTGGTCGAATTTCTTATTCTTGTAGACATGAATATTTGTGCATACATCGTAATTATTAGTCATATATAGATGTAGTGCTACATTTTGATGCACAATTTAAACAAAAATAAGTAGGTAAGAAATGAATGATAAGATCAATCAGATCAACGAGTCTTGCTGGCTTGGCTTATAGTCCATAAGATTTCACACTGGAGCCTGCTTCAATTTAGGTAAACTATAAATTTGGATCGATGAAGTGCTTCATCGCCATTGCTAAGTTTTTCAACTTTCTTATATTAAGTCTCATTTTGGCCTTAGGTATTGCCTTATTTCAACTAAAGGCACATGGACGCACATAACTTCTGAAATTCAAATCGCACCATCTCTCCTCACCTACGCGCATGTGGCTGCACAAGACATGGTAGCAGATTGTCAAGTTGTGCCACAAGGATCGATGATAGGACATATAATATTCTACTCTTTCTCCCTCTCGAAACGGGACATAGGTCTTATTGGTGTGGAAAAATTAACCTTGTAATCTTTGGTATTTAAAACATGATTGATCTATTAAGTGTCGATCTCATGATAGGGGGAGGATCCATGTGGAGAGTTGGTGAGTTTTGTATCTAACTGGGGGTTAGTTAACACTTTAATATTCAAGTCAAATATCGTTACTTATATCATTACATTCCTTGGCCAACTTCATTAACTTAATTTGGAGATAGAGAAGGAACCTTTCTTTAATATTGTATTCAAGACAATACCTTTATTTTTCCAAGAAATATAGGACTCATCTGTATGGTATGTAAAGCTCAACTTGTGACACATTAAAGCTCTTCCACATATTATTTTTGCTACAACAATTGTATAAAGCCAGGAAAATTATCAAAAAAAAGTCTTAAATGGATTACAATTATGTCAATTCAGTTTTAAATCTTTTTTTTTTCCAATTGAGTTATAAATCTTTTGCATTTATGTCAATTTAGTTCATTCGACTAATTTTGACCAATCATTACTGACGTGGCACGACCGATACTAATATGAATAATTTTTAATAATAATTTTCAATTTATTTATTTTCTTTGTCTTTTTCTTTCCTTCTTCCCTTCTTTCTTCCTCTAGTTGGTCTAGCCAAAGGCTAGGGCCAGCGGGGGTTGGCCTCACCATGGTTGGTTGAGGCAAGCCCTCACATAGCAACGGCAAGGTTGGCTTTCCCAACCCTAACCTTTGGTCGGTCTCGACTGACAACTAACTGGAGGAAGAAGAAGGTAAAAAGAAAAAAGAAAAAAAAAAAAAAAGAAAAAAATCAAAACAATATTAAAACATAATTAAAAATTATCCATATCAACCTTGGTCAACCATAATAGTTGGATGGGTAAAATCGACAAAAAAAAGAGGAAGGTTTAAAGTTGAATTGACACAATTGCAATAGATTTATAACTTTTTTTTTGTAATTCCCTTGTACAAAGCTTCATTGGTAACACATTCAATCTAGACGATTTTCTTGATGTTATTTTAGAATAATCATGATTAAGTCAGATGCATTAACATATGTAGGATTGGCGGGAGAATTGTCAAAAAGTCCTAAACCTATTGCAGTTTTGCCAATTCAGTCTTAAACCTTTCAATCTTGCTGGTTGAGTCCTAAACCTTTTGTCAGTTTGCCAATTAAGTCCATCCGGCTAATTTTGGCCGGAAAATGTTGACGTAGACGCGGCGGTGCCACATAGGTCTATCGGCGTTGACATGGACAATTTTTTAATATTTTAATATTTTAAAATATTTTTTTGATTTTTTTAAATATTTTCTGTTTTTTTCCTCTTTTTTTTTTTTTTTTTTTTTTTTCTTTTTGGCTTTCTCTTGCCCTTTTCCGGTGGCCGGCCATCGGCCACTGGCCCAGCCTAGCCGGCCACCGGTTGGGCGAGGCCAGCCCCGGCCTAGGTGAGGGCCGGCCTCGCGCATCTCGGCGAGGGAGCCCTCGCCGGGGCGAGGGCGAGCCTCGCGAGGCTCGGCCGGCCGGCGACGGCTGGCCCGGCGAGGGCCGGCCGGCCGGCCGGGCGAGGGGACCCGCCTCGCGGGCGAGGGCAAGCCCTCACCCGAGGCCCGGCCGGCGAGGCTAGCCCCGGCCCGCCGGCGAGGGCCGGCCTCGCCGGGGCTCGCCCTCACCCGGCTAGCGTCGGCCTCACCTGCACCCGGATCCGGTGAGGCCGGCCCTCGCCCCCGGCCGGGCCGGCCGGGCGTTGGCTGTGGCCGGTGGCTAGCCATCGCCGCCGGCCAAGGGCGAGGCCGACGCTCACGGCCGGTGGCCGGCCACCGGAAAAGGGTAAGAGAAAGCCAAAAAGAAAAAAAAAAAAAAAAAGATGGAAAAAACAGAAAATATTAAAAAAATCAAAAAAATCAAAAAATTATTAAAAAATTATTAAAAATTGTCCACGTCAGCGCCGGCAGTCTTATGTGGCACCGCTGGTGTCCACGTCAGCATTTTTCGGCCAAAATTGGCCGGATGGACTTAATTGGCAAACTGACAAAATGTTTAGGACTTAATCGGCAAGATTAAAAGGTTTATGACTGAATTGGCAAAACTGCAATAGATTTAAGACTTTTTGGACAATTCTCCCAGGATTGGCTAATGACAAAATGAAAATCAAGATTTGATTGCATATCACCAATCATTTAATGGAGATGATTGTTTGAGAAGTTCTAAACTTATTACATGGTGGTCAATTTAGTTCTAAATTTTTTAATTTTGATTAATTTAGCCAAGACCTTTTGATGATTTTAAATGTAGTACTTCCATCTAATTTTTGTTAGAAACCGCTGACATAAATATAGCTGTCCCTACGGCATAATTGGTACTGACATTAACAACTTTTCAATTTTTTTTCTTTTTCCAATTCCTTTGCTTTCCTTTTTCTTTTTTTGTTTTCTTATTTTCTTCGATAGACATCCACATCAGCAATTTTCAGCTAATGAACTACATTATTAAATCGTCAAAAGATTGATGACTAAAGTGACTAAATTGAAAAGTTTACGACTGAATTAGTCACCGTATAAGTTTAGACTTTTGAGATAAATTTTCCTATTTAATATTGTAGTGATTAAAGATAAAGAAAAAACGTGACACCATGATTGGGTGAACAATATTTAAAAAAAAAAAAATCGTTTTCCTGGTGTTGGAAGTTAAAAATCACTTGCAAGAGTGGATAAGCAACTTTCGTCATATCGTTTGCGTAAATTTTGACTATATAATTAAAAAGAACGAATGCTATTACAAAAATTGAATAATTCTTGCATTCGATCCAAACCGGTGTTTTCGCGAGGTGGTATCGCTCGCAGGAAATGGGCGTTAAGCTGGCGCTCCACGTGCGAACGCGCCGCTGCATGCGACGCTCCTTCGACCGCCCGAGACGGAGCGCCGTACGGCGATTGACAGTGCACGCGCACGTGGTAACGTCGGCATTTTACTGTCACCCTATTTTTCCAAACCCCCACGAAACGACAACGGGACAAAAAGAAAGGAGAAGCGAGGGGCAGAAATGGTGCGTTTGGGAGTGGCTTTCCCAAACTACTTTTGGCATCCAAAGCCCTTTGGGCTAAAAAATGATGTTTGAGAACTTATTTTGTAAATATACTTAGGAAAAAATGAGCATTTGGAAAGTTGAAAGCCCGAGACTGCCTTGGGCATTCAGCATTCTCGTAATGTTGAGGGAAGAGAAGACAAAAAAATTTCTTCCACAAATGCCCTCACTAACATTTTGTTTTTCTGATTTTGTCCTTATGACTATTCACCTTCTTCTCCGTTGAGATTGGCCGGCGAAGTTGCGCAGAGCTGCGAAGGGCCGGCGACGAGTTGGATGGAGGTCGGCATGAGGCCGATGTGGTCACGGTGACCATCAGCAGCTAGTCGCGTGACCTCGGCGACCCCCCGCGAGTCGTGTCGCCGCGATTGCTACAACCCCCGGCGACCACTCGGATTTGGGTCGTAGCAAGGTTGTGCGACTGCTGCAACTCCCAACGACACTGCGACTCGCGATCTGGGTCATCAAAGGTCGCGATGTCCCAGATTTGGTCGCGCGATCTGGGTTGCGGCGACTAGATTGCAAGCCCCAGCCACCTTCCGAATGGAGGTCGCAGCGCGGTGGGTCGCGCACCGTTCGGTGAGGGTTGCCACGACTGGGATCGGGTGATCTGGTTGTGATCGGGTCATGATGTGGGTCGTTGCGACCCTTGCCGAAAGGTCGCGTGACCCGCACGCCGCGACCTCCGTGCGGAGGTCGCCGGGGCTACTCGATCTAGTTGCGGTGACCCTCGCCGGACGCTTGCCCCTCACCGGACTACCTGCCCCTCACCGGCGGTAACCGGCCAACTCTTTTTTTTATTCTTTTTTTAATAACAAAAGTTTTTTACACAGTTAATTTGTCCAAGCACTATTTTGCTCAAAAATACTTCACAATTGACTTTCACAAATATAATTTACCAAACACAATTTGCATTTTAAAAAACTCATTTAGCTCAAGAGCCTTTATATTTTCTCAAACACTTTCCTTTCCAAACGCACCCAAAGCGTTCCCTTTGACTTTGACGGCCCGACATAAAATTCCCATCTCATGCGAAGCTTGGCACATCGTGGGGATTGAAGGAGCACAAGCAGGATCACGTGTTGTTTCGCCAATCATTTGGCAATCACTGCACCCATGTCCCGGCATGAGCTGAAATGTATCTAGCAGATCCTCTCGCCTTTGTTTGCAGGGTTGAGCATGATTCTAAAATAAAATAACCCACTTGTGTGAGCCGATCCGATTTCCGGTTTTAAAGTATACAGGTAACTTTTAGGTTCTGAAAATAGGAAACTTGTTTCGATAAGTAAGTTCCAGATTTTAGGTTAGAACTTGGAATTTAGAATTTAGAATCTAAAATAAATTTTTGTGTTTTTATTTGTCTCTGTCTTCGGGTGATTTTGCAATATTCTATGGCCTTTGATGAATCACTAGTCCGAGTTTCCATTTCATGAGTATGATTTTTACTTTGTTAATATTTCATATTTTTTTGATGTCTAAGTTAGTGAATTGTAATAGCAAATGGTGGTAATTAAAAGTGATAATGTGCTGCAATTATTTAATTAATAATACAAGTGGAATTTGGGTAGACTCCGGAACTAATTGTGGAACTAGTGACTGGGTAAGTTCCAAGTCTTATGTTATGTAGGGTAAGTTTCAAATTAAAAAAAAATGAGAAACTCATTTCAATAGATAAGTTCCACGTTTCAGGTGAAATCAAAGAAATTTGGAATCGCTCATCCCTATTTGCTTGGTTAAAGAATGTGGTGCTTTGTATGGTTTTTTGGATCGGATATGATCGATGATGAACTTGGAAATAAGCCAACCATTGTTTTGTCCCTCCCCTAGGCATTGCGTAAACGTGGTTGGATGTCTTCTACGTGTTCTGCACCTAAGAAGAAGCCATGAAAATGTCAGGATGATCCTGGAAAGTGTAAAAGGGGACGGTCCTGGAGAGTGGGGGAAGATCGGTTTAAGCTGCTTAGGATGCACGAGTCAACAAGAGCAAGCGAACTAGCGGGTTGCGAACGAGGGTACGAAAAGGATATGACGTGCGCTGCTAATCTTGTGGCCTTTTTTCTGGTAATTGGCTTGTAAGGGAAGGAAGGAAGGAATCGTTCTCCCTTTGGGGAGGATCGCGGTGTACTGTTTGACCGGTCTTTGCTCCTTATGTCTACATTTCTGCCTTAAGCTATGTTTGACTTTTCTATTTTTATTATTTAATTGGCATTTTGTGTATCGAGTCGAGGGCAAAGAAGTTCATCAGCACAAATTAAGTGACCTCATTCCCCACGGTCCACATGCATCATCACACTTTTGCCTCCGTTTGTTTGGCTGGGGAGTAAATGATCCGAAAAAATATTTTTTCAAAAACGATAGCTTATATCGCTTATAAAAATTAATTGAAGAAATATTTTCATTAGATATAAATTGGTATTAATAAATCATTTTATGCCATTCGAGCGATTATTTTTTGGCAAATATTTTTTAAAACATTTATTTTTTACGAAATAAATAGAGTCTTTGTGTATCAAGCGCAACGGTTTGTCCACTTATATTACGACAGTTTGGGTATCAAGGGAAAAAGTTTATCAATACACATTAACTTCATCGTCCTCTCCACGTTATCAATACTTGCATTTTTGGACCGGGTGGACTTCAATTTGGGTTCATTCATTGCAAAAATCACATTATGATATAGTTTTGCAAGCATGAAAGCTCCATATTAACGGGGCTTCTCGGTTAGGGCTCAGACTTGATCACGGGTCTGCTGACCTGCGCACACGCTCAAACCCTCCCGTATTGAAATGGGCCCGAGGAACATATATGGACGGGTTTGGATAATTTCCAAATCAATTGGGCCCGAGCTAGCTCGGGCCATGCCCGCAACAAGATTTTGCCACCGAAAGTCTTGGCAAAAACATCCCAACCTAGGCCCTCGTTCAAGTCTGCTCAACGATAACATCTTTTTAAAACGCAACTTTGTCGTAATTTTTTTATTCATCTCTACTCATGTCAGACTATTGACAAGTAATTTATGAATATCAAACACATCTCTCCAAAAAGATAATTTTAACTTTTTTATTCATCTCTACTCATGTCAGATTATTTGGTATTAATAAATTTCAACTTTTTTATTCATCTCTACTCATGTCAGACTATTAATCCGTTTGTTCGCCATTGAAGGTCCAGATCTTCTTCTTCTTCATTGAAGCTCTTCTTCAATGATGCTCAACACGGTTCCAGGTTCTCTCTCCTCTCCGATTTGAGAATAATCTCAAAATTTTTTTGATCGATGTTTTACATCATTGAGTTAATGTTGATTCTCTGCGTTTCAGTTGTTTGATTCACGTTTCTGTTCATCTTCTTCAAGCAATTGAAGTGAAACGCCCCTCAAAGCCTCTCTCTTGATCCTCTGCGTATTCCAGAAGCTTCTGCCCCGCTGATCGGCGCCGGAATCCGCCACTCGCCTTGCCACATCCAGTGCTCTTCGGATCGTGATGTTCTTGCGCGCTTGAGCTTCGAATCCGTGTGCTCCATCAATGGACTCAAGTTTATTGACTGACAAATTTCAGGTGACTTTCGGCAGCCACTTCTAATTGCTATCTTGCTTTCAAATCGAATGTTGAGCATGGAAGGACTGAGAGACATGGCCACAGGATGCTTTGCAAAACAATTTGGAGACATCGACCTACCTTCTTTTGGCGATTCGGACTTCTCAACTGAACTAGATGATGGTAATGACAATACTACGAAAGGAATAAAAGATCCTTCAAGATTTAATAGAAAGCGAAGTCGTGCCACTAACAAGGATGATAGGTTTGCAATGCTCTCGGAGAAAATTGGAGAGGTTGCTAATGCAATAAAAAAAGATGAGTCAAAATCAATTGGATGTTGCTGAGCTCTACAAAGAAGTGATGGAGATTGAAGGTTTTGATGAAGCTACCCTTGCACATGCCTTTGATTATCTAGTGGACAAGGAGAGAGTTGCAAAAGCATTCATTGTCAAGAGTGTTAAGCTGAAGAAGTTATGGCTTGAAGATTTCTTAAATAGAAGAGTAAGTGGATATTGACAAGCATCTGACTTTCAATGTTTGTTCTTGATATTGTCTGTACATTAGACTTGTTCTTTGGTTACTTGTAGTAGCTATTCAAGTAGCTAAGCATCAGACTTTGAATGTTTGTTCTTGATATTGTCTGAACATTGGACCTTTGGTAACTAGGCTCCGAAAGTCGCCCAGCTCAATGACCTCCTCTTTTTCTCTGCTCAGTGTCTCCTTCAGTTTTGCCTTTTCCAGGTGAAAGCACGCCTCATGACCGAGAATTTCTTATGTTGTCTTTAAGTAGTGTGTTCTCTAGTCTTTCTGCTGATTTGGTGTGGCTGTGATTGCTGATTGATGCCTCTGGCTTATTGCTTTCTGGGTGTTGAGAAGCAATTTGATGGTTGATGTCGATCAATGGGAGAGTTTCAATTTCACTGCCTGTTTTCTTATGGGGTTCTTAGAAAGAGAAATCTTAGACGAGACCCACGTTTTCTGGGCGTCCCAAATCCCAGAATTTGGCCTTGATTTCGTGAATAAAAAAGGGTTTAGAATTCGTTCTTCGCTGTTGGGTTTTGGTTGAGAATGATGGGTAAGTATCTGCTCTACGAAGAAACTAGTGAGAGAGTCGATTTACTTTGTGGAAGAATAGCCATCTTCACATTTCTAGATGCAATTGTCAAGGCGCCTCCTTGATAAAGTTGTTTGCCATCCAGATCTTGTTATTTCGCTGACCCGTCCTTTTGATTGATTGCTGAAATAATCGCGAATCGCATGTTTGTTGCGATTAATGAGATCGATTTGACTTGCTATTGTAACTGGAAATCATGTCCATTTTCAGGAAAAAAAAAACGTGTATGAATTCAGGTTTCCTTTTCATTTTGCAGGTTCAAATTCTAGATTTATTAAACTGATTGAGAAAAATCCGTTTATAAAGTAACATAGACTCAACAAATTAATTTGGAAGTAAGAGCCACACTATTGTCAATTGTTAGGTCAAATGTCATTCAATCATTTTTCAAATGCGATCAAAATACCAGAAAATACTTTCAGTCACGTATCACCAAACAAAGGAAAACTAACCATTTTCCTAGAAAATGGTTTCCCGGAAAACATTTTCCAAAAACATTATGTTTTCCGTGAACCAAACACACCCATAGACTGGTTTTATACTTAGGCGAACAATAGGATAACATATCAATTAAAAGCAGTCAATTAAGTTCTAGGCTAAGCATTATGTAAACCTACGTATCTATGACAAAGATATTTCTTGGTCAATTACTATGTTGCATGTACCGCAATAGCAAGCACTAAAGCTAAAAGCAGGAATAAACATGTGCAAGGAAAAGAACCAGATGAAGCGAAGTTCAACCTCAGTTGCGCTAAGATACACGATACGGCGTCCTTTAATAGTTATAATGAATTGGCACCTAATTTCACTGGCTTCATATTCCCTAATTTTCAAAAGGATGGACTTTGAAGCTGCCTAGCAAAGCTTACAAGTTCAGAGTCAATGGAGTGGTGCTGCAACGGCTTCCCCACCCAAAATAGTACACCTCAATTATTAATTGAAACAAGAGTATGGGAGACTAATTAGACCATTCGGTGCCTTGAATGGTTGGCATCCTCCATAGACCTTCCTTTAGTGCTTGTCCTTGGCAACGTCACTTGGAAGATCAAGTCCATCAGGAATTTTCCCTGGATAGTCAGTCTTTGAGGCATCTGATCCGGTCATCCTGCAACCAGCGAATAGAATCAAGGAGGGACCTGTGTATATGTTTCCAGAAATATCTAATAGTATGCTTTGAGCATATCATGCTTACCCTCTGTCCACGATGACAACTGAACGGAGTTCACAGTTTGCAAAGCTGCAACCACAGATAAAATATGATCAGTCCGCGAAATAAAAGCTCCCACCTCCCTAAAAACAAAGTGCTGCATGATATCAACTCCATTGCATGTGCAGTTTACCAACCAGGTGCATTTGTCACAACTATATCATCATTTTCATCAGCCTAATCTGCTAGAAGTACCACCATCAGAACTGGTAGTGGTTGTTGCTACACAGGTTAGAGGTTTGGAAAGTTCCAATAAGAAAAAAAGAGAAAGCTATGTTATAGCATTTTAGTGACAATAAATATCTGTGTAGAGCCTAATGATACCATGTACTCCGATGCATATTTATCAAAATCTTTTCTTCATCAATTCCTATTAACTCAACTATCTGTCTTGGATTGTAAATCAATACATCCCTATTGACTGATGGGCATCACCCATCTAGAATCAAGTTTTTTCTGCTTAACAAACGGTTGTGGTATGATATCAAGCAACGCAATCTACAGTGGAAAATCAGTGATCACTGCTAATGTGTATACAGGTAGGAAAATTTAGCATATGATAAAACCTTCGGAGTGCTTTTTCAGGAACAATCTCAATTTCATGTCAATCACTCACTAGAAATATATTCAGAAGGAAGACACTATGAAGGACCTAATGAAAATAATTTCTCAAAACGATAATGTAGAAACAAGTCGGTCAGAACACTAACATTTCTGCACTCCCAATCGTAATTAGATTAATTAAACCATTGACTAGATCCAATCAACCAAATATAAACTGGGAGACACTCACTCCTTGCGTATTTCGTTCTTGATCAATAAATTACAATCATTTCCAAAGTCGCTGAGGGTGTGCAACAAGAATGCACTGTGGGTAACGATTGCAATCTCCTTCTCTTCCCGTGTCCACAACCTGAAGATAAATCAAAACCTTGAGATGCAGAATCAAATGGGTCATTTTAGATTTTTACTTTTTACATAGCTTTCAGCTATTTTCTTCCAAAATCATACAAGTTGCAAGTCTTTTGCATTGTAGTTTATATTCTAATGCACTTAGCAGGAAGTTATGAAGTACCAGCTCAAGAACTTCCTTCCTCGATCAGTAATTTCCGCATTCTTTTCTCTAACATCAGGCTTCCACAAGACGTCATCTTCATTCTCAATCTAAAGAAAGGTGAATATCAAAGTTAAATTACTGAGATTAGCTAATGTTGAGACTTCCAAAGCAAATGCCCAATAAAACATTTTAAGAAATGAAGCACTTGCCAATGAAAAGTCAATTGCAGGAAAGAGCGGCTGATACTCGCTAATGCTTCGTCTTTTGTCACAAGGATTAACTCCCTATGGACCAAAATGTAAATTTTTTTAGCAACATGGAGCATTGCAAAGAATGTAACAATGCAAGAGGATCCACAAAACACCAGGAAGAGAGAAATTCAACAATTACTAGTAGCAAAAATGTCTCATCGTTGTATTGCGATAACCTCTAAATGGAGGTTAATTATATGAGAGATCATTTAGCTTGGGTTATTACCACTATACTTTGCAAAGTCATGCCATTATCACAGCTCTCTTTCCAGGTGGTCCCACTTTCCATAGAACAAGATATATTATGATAATAGGCAAACTCAATTTGACAGAACATCTGACTTATTAAATACATGACATGACCAGCTAGATAGGACATTTTTCTACAAGATAGCATGATCCATGGTATAAGATCTATGTACCCCGTACTCCCTTTCTGTTGGGAAGACAAAGAAAAGTAGGAAATTTGGAGGCCTCGTGGTAGTGAAGGTAAACACCATTTCAGGACATTAGTTCTGGTTACCGTCGAGTAGACAAATATAGTAGTCTTCCGTGCTTGGGATGAGTGAGGGTGGATGAAAGGCCCACTGCAATGCAAGCATGCCTAACAGCTCAGTCACTGAACCGACAAGCTAGATTGGACATTTTTCAACAAGATAGCATGATCCATGGTACAAGATCTATGACCAATCTTATGGATTTTGGTGCTTGAGCGAAAATCAGTACGCCGTGTGAGGTTCCCATCGTGCCACATCATGTTAGGTCATCCACTTGTGCTAACACGTCCATTTTCATCAAAATTGAAATGAAATACAAAGAAAGCGGTGGCAATCAAGTGATTTCTATGGTGATAGCCATGATATAAACTGAATTTCGGCTGCACAATTGAAAATCGGCAAAAATTGAATGATGCATCGTGTTATCCACGGTTCTAACTGCTAAAAGGAGGAACCTGTGCAACATGAAGAAACTGATCCAACTTCAACTACAAATATGTAACGTTTGGTCATCCTTAACAAGATAAGAAGTCCTTGGATTGAGAACTAAATTTAAACTAAAGCAAGATCAGTCAATTTGCTAAAGAACGATAAGAACTCTTCCTAATAAAGCATGAGCTTCCTTCTTACCTAGCGAGGTAACTACAAGAAACCATCCCTTAATCTCAAATCAAGGAGAAACAAATACTCTGAAGTATGACCCTTACAAAGAGAGTGGTACAGACAGCTGTGTTTCCACATGATATCCTCTTTAAAGTTCACAAATTTATCATACCGGCCAAGGACAAAGGCAAATTCTTTTTCTTATGTCTCGCAATTCTTGTCCAGTGCAGATACTTGCGCATATTAGGAGTCAATAAAGTAAAGATTGTAAGCAGTGAAGAGAATGAAATATAATCTGTAAATTGCATGGAGCTCATTCAAAATTCAATTGCAACCATTTAAAAAATGGGTGCAGCAAGAAGAAATAAAAACTACCAACATTTTCCACAGACATAAGTTACTATGGTGGAATGTCGGGAGAAGTATTAAAAAAGTCATAAATCTTTTACATTTGTACCAATTTAGTCATAAACATTTTTACTTTGTACCAATTCAATCCTTTCGATCAATTTTAGCCGGATTTTGTTGACTAGACGCGTCGGCGGGCGTAAATAACTTTTGATAATATTTTAATATTTTGAATTTTGAATTTTTATCTTTATTTCCTTTTTCTTTTTTCTTTTTTCCTTCTCCTCCTTCTTCCTCCAGTCGGTTGTCAAACCTCGGCGACCGACCAGAGGCGACAGCCGGCAAGGTCGACCTCATCGGCCACTGGACCTCGCCAGCCATTGGCGAGCCTCGCCAGTGGCCACGAGGGCGGCCTCAACCTCGCCACCTGTCACCTCGGCCAGTCACCGAGGTCTGTCCACCAGCCGGAAGAAGGAGGAGAGAAGAAAAAAAGAAAAAGAAAAAGAATAAAAATATTCAAAAATATTAAAATATTATTAAAAATTGTCCACGTCAGCGCCGATCAGACCATGTCAGCCGGCCGGTGCCTAGTTAGTAAAATCCTACCAAAATTAACCGGAAATGACTAAATCGACACTAGGTAAAAATGTTTAAGATTAAATTGGTACCGAAAAAAGGTTTATGATTAAATTGGCACAAATGCAAAAATGTTTAGGATTTTTTTAACACTTCTTCCGTGGAATGTCGACACAAAATGCTTCCAGTGATTCTGAAAAACAAATAAATATTCAGGATTTTGTGAATGATTTTTTAATTCCAATAGTATTCACTTACTAAACGTTCTCGACAACGTTCCGCGGCAATAAATGGTGGGCAATTGAGACTTGAAATGGCAGGATGATCGCTATTCCCTGCATTTGCAACCATCAAAGGAGGTGCACCTATTCCATCTGTATGGCCTTCCCCACCGAAAACTCCAACAGCTGTTTGCATAGCTCTGCAAGTGATCACATAAATAGTGTAAAAACAACACTTCAACAAACTTCAAGTCCAAATTTTGTACCACAGCATGCCCCTCATGCAAAGGCTAGTAGAATGACAAGTTAACAACTTAAAGTATGCGGACCAGAAACATGTGGACAAAGGAATGATTAAAACCCACAACATATAAAGAACAAAACTCATTCAGATATATGTTGAACTGAGTATGCGTATGCATCCATATAATACTAAGTTTAAGCTATTAAGAAATGACATGGTTTATTTTAATTATCTTGATGAATGGATTATATACATTAACCGTTGGCCCATTCTCCATCAAATGAGAAAGGATGCACCGTCCTAAATTTATCTCACTTAACATCTTCTCTTATGCTGTAAATGAAGTTGTCTCATTGCAAGTTCAAATGCAGTCGTTCATTACAGAGGACCTCATGTCTCAGGCGCCTCTAGTAACCAATTTCTAGGACTTTATATCAAAGCTCTATGAACTTATGAAGGCTTAAATGAGTAAAGCAGCTACGTGTAACAAAACAATTTCTGTCCTTAACAATCTAAGGCACCAATTGATAATCAATCAAATTGAAGACAATGCAATCTGTAAGAACACAAGAAAAGATAAGGCAACAAACAAATTTAAAGCAAATCACAGTACCTCAACAGAGGGGACGTAATTACAAGATCAATCTTCTTGGAAAGTCCGCATGCTTGGACATGCCTGCGCAAGTTACTCACCTATCACCGCATCAAGAGATCATTAGAAAGTAAAACAGTCCAAACAAACTGCATAAAAAAAAAAAAAAATACCTTGAACTTTTTCTAATAGATCTCCTGAAGTTCAAAAAATTATATACATAAATATAGAGTTTTGGGCATTATAACAAGAACAAGAACAAGAACAAGAACAGCAAAGCCTTCTCAGTTCTCACACTGAGTCCGATTGGCTATGTCATTTTTGCCCTATATATTATATTAAAATTCTATCCAAGAGTGCCTGGTTTTTGATCAAGTTCTTAAAGCAAGAATATTCAGCTGTCAAATCCACGGGAGCAACTCCATTCCTAAAGAGAAAACCAAGAAAATGCAATCTTGAAAGAGAAGTTCCACTCGGAACATATATGCATAATTTGAAGACAGCCAGACCATGAGAAAAAGCGACCACCTGCTGCCAGCCAAGAGGCGTGAGTTGAGCATCAAAGAAATCATATGACTTAAGGGGGTCGTTGTTCTTTTCTCTTGCCACGTTATGAATTCCCTGTGCATGCCTAACCTGTATGTATTGTCAAGTCAGAACAAAAATGCTTAACGCCTATGAATCTGACTTTACACACGCACAAAGAAACCCAAAACAGGGCAACGCCGCGTACCAGGTGGAGTGTCTTGCAACGGTGTGATGGATATAGCCCTGTCCCTGCAGTATCCATATCTGTAACCAAAGGGAAAACAGAGCACCCACAGAGTCAGTTTCATCGGACGAAAATGACGATCATGCCAATTTCAGCTGTAGGTATCAAATAAGCAGCATCATCGATCAACTGACGAGTACTGCACATTCGCATCCCAGATCACACCATCATTGTCACACAAAAAAGAGGACAAATATTCCGAAATCTCAAGAAAGCCAAATCCATTTCTATACTAGTCACGATGCGCCGAGACATCTCAAGAAAGCCGAAACGTGATCCGTCTAGCGCAAGCAAATTCACTACCGAAATCCAAACTTAAACAAACCAACCCGCAACCGAACTGCAAAATCCGAGCGACAAAAAATCGTCGGAAGATCAAAATTTATCAGTGCGAAACGGATGGAATCACCCGCGCAATCCATCACCAGCCAACCAAACGGCAACCGCGGAAACGTGAAACACAAGAAGGAACTGAAAGAGCGACTCCCGGAATCACCAATCGTGAGGCCCGAAATGAACAGATTCGCCGCCGAAACGGATTACCAGAAGAGCGAGGTGGGAGAGAAGAGCGGATGGCGGCGGGAAGGAGGTCGAGATGACAGTGGCGCCGACGCAGTGGTGGCTTCGAGACGGAGAGTAGGGAGTAGGGAGGGGGAGGAGGACGAGCAAGGGAGAACGGCTACGTATGGAGGCGACGACGACGACGACGACGACGACGACGACGACGACTTGGGACCGTTACTTGTAGACCCGCGAAAATGCCAGTTGGCAGGCGGCGCACAACAGTGAATCACCACAGGACACGAAACTGCTAGCTTGTCTTATTGGCTGCTGACTGACCAACGACCAACCTGAGAAAATATTAGGTGCGGCAGAAGTCGTAAACGAATCCCATCATCCAGGAGGCCACGTGGTGACATCCCGTTGGCCGTGGCATGCGAGCTGCCTGGGGCCACATGTCCCAACCGTCCTGGAGGGACTCGAAAGTCTCACGTGGTGGGAGACTCTTTGACAGGTGGGGGGGAATATTCGGCGGGTCGGATCGGTGCCAGCGCATCCTCCTCCCCCATCCCTAGCCACCGATCGGTGCCGGCCTATTCATAGCTTTTCCCGATAGGATATGCCGGGTACCATGCTTATGCTAATGTCCTCCCGAGGGGTCGCTAGAGCCGGTCACTCCAAAAAAAGAAACAGGCTGGATACCCATCAATGGTATGATAATGTGTGCGCGTGCACGCCATCCAACGAGAATCGCGAGTTCTAAAGTTTGAATGTAGAGAATCAGAGATTGGTTGCGATGCATGTTGTGAGAATTAATGGGTATAACCGATTGTAATTTGGAAACAGTGAAACAAACACTATTCCTGCGTTGAGGGTGGTTTTGCCTATGATACAAGTCAGGGAAAATGAAAACAGAATTCGTGGCAAATATACTAGCTTATATGCACAGCTTTTTCTCGGCCTCAGAATAGAGATTGCTTGTTAGCCACCAAATTCTTCTTCATTTTTTGGCTCATATTATAGAAAATTTTAGGGTAGCAGAATTCTGTTGTACAGGTTCCACATAGTGGCAAATGCAGAGCATACTACCGGTATTGATTGGAAACATTTCTAGTTTTAAAGAATCATACCAGACATAAAGGAAAAGGGAGGAGGGGTTTTAGGGATTCATAACAACCACACGATTTTATTTCTAGAGAGGGTGTGTTCTCCTTTTTCTTAATGCTTACAAACCTTGCCTTATATAGGCACGAGACAACACACTAGAAAATTACAAACTCTGGATTATGGACTTCGCTTGACCGAAAAAGGCCAATTATTTGTACCTGACAAGTTTTCTACTGATAGACCGACTTCTACATACATTATCCCACTTTTTTCGCTTTTGTTATAGTGCTATAGTACTATGCTATAGTACTAAATAATGCGAAACAGTGTCAAACAGTACCAAATGGTACATGAACATTATGCTATAGTGCATGAACAGTGCACTACAGTGCCTTAGGTCAAATTTTCCGTCTTCTTCACGTGGGTCTTCTGCCTTTCTTGTTTTGTCTTGAATAATCTTCTAGCAGAGTCTTACTTCACTTATTATGCCTATGAATAGGCTCTTTAGTATTGTCATCTGAGTCATCCGAGTCTACTCTATACTCCTACTTTCGATATTCCCTGAGCATTCTTTCTTTCACACCCCAATCCACAAGAGCAAGGGCATGACACGGCCGTTCTTTTACCAAAGGATGCAGCGTCAACATAACAAAAATTCAGCCCGATATCAACATATATACATCCACATATATATATTTGACAAAAGGGCATTTTGTTACAATATCAGAGTATTTCTATAATCACAAAATCAAATGTACACCTTCTCTAAAGACTAACTCACAAACTTATCAATTATGCATAGGTCATACCAAAAAGTTTCCACCAAGAAAGTCTTCCCTGAACGAACGCTCATGCCTACTTGTGACTCGTTGAAAAACCCGAAAAACAAGTAGATGAAATGAGTGAGTTACCACGGCTCAATAAGTAACATATTTTCTCTAAGCGGATTGACATTTAAAACACAATCATAATTGACTTTAACATAATATACAATCATAACTCAAATATCAAAGATACCAATGGTCCAGTCCATCGGCCAATCTTATAAGACATATATCAATGGTCTATTCCATTGATTAATCTCATCAAATCATATATTGATGGTCTATTCTATTGATCAAACTCAAATCACATGTCAATGGTTCACTCCACTGACCAACTCATGCTTAGATGTCTAATTATGGTCACGTATAACACCCGTGACAAGACGACCAAGATTCCCCTCTTGACAAGGTCTCCATCTATTATTAGCCGGTGACTCAGCCCACAAGGATATCCTAGACTAACATATGCATAACCACACATCCCTCAGGGTTCATAGAGACATTGAGCGTCAACCATCAATCACAATATCCAGTAATTCCACATCAGAATGAAAGTTATATCACAACTCAAACATTTTATATATAAATATCAAGGCGTTCTTCAAAACGTCTCGAGATTTTTTCATAAAGAGTTTCACAAATCATTTTTAGATATCCATTCAAACTGAATTCAAAATATAACTCTATGTTTCAAACAACAAAATGACATTGATAGCTCGATCCTATTTTATGCAAAAAAAGATGCTATTTATCAACTCATAAGATTTATAATCCACTATGGTTTTTCAAAACATGAGTTTAAAATACAAAGAAGAAATAGTGTCACTCACTTGGAAAAGCAAAAAGTCAATTACAGTGGTAACTCAAGTCGGCACACTCGAAGTCTTAACAAATAACAGAAAATAATATTAAAAGACCAAGTAGAATGATATTCTAATAATGATTGGACTATACTACATTTATTTATCGATGAAATGACACCTATGCGCCAACCAAAGCTCGCATTTAGTGGAAACCTATTGTTGTCCGCTTCCCCACGACCCACGCACTAACTTTGTCATGCCATAACTTCCTCCACAAAATTCCATTTCAAGCTATCTTACAATTCTTATAAAGATCTCTTGACGTACTACAACAATCCCAACTTAGCCATCCCAAAACATCTCTGAAAATGGCTAAAAATTGGGCCCAAAACTACTGTTCGCTACAATTCCAAAACGCGCCCCCAACTTGAAAATTCCATTTGGAACAAATTGTAAGCTCAAATCACAATCCGTAAAATGTTATAACTTCACAACACCCTAAAATACTATTTCTACAAAAATATGCATCTCAACGACTAAAAAATCGGACTTCGCCGCACAGATATCCAAGAAATCCGAATTTCGAGCCCTAATTGTGACGATTCGTTTGAATAGACGATTGAAGGTTTCGACCACTTACCGGTGTCGCAAAACAAAGTTGAGTTGGCTTGATGAAGTGTCTGGATCGCAAGCACGGCAGCATTTTTTCTCTTTTTCCTTTTTCCTTTTTCCTTTTTTCTTTTTTCTTTTTTCTTTTTTCTTTTTTCTTTTTTTCTCTCCTCTCCCCTCTTTCTTTCTTTCCCCTGTTTCGTTTCTACCCAAGCCCTCCCTCTCTCTTCTCTTTAAAAATAGCTGAAGCTTTCACTGTTCTCCTTTAGCTTCTTTTGTTGACTTTTCAAACCCTTTTCTTTTTCTTTTTCTTTTTCTTTCTTTTTCTTTTTCTTTTTCTTTTTCTTTTCCTTTTTCTTTTTTTCAAGGCTCATATATTACACTTTCAATTTCTAGAGTTTCGAGATATTCGGTATCTGAATTATCAAGAGACTAGTATGAGCTAGATGGGATATCAGGAGGATTGGGAGTGCCTTTTTCTAAATATTGTTGCCTGAGCGTCTCGAGGAACTGTTCTATTTCTTCAATTGCTTCAGTCGGCCTTTGTCTCTTGGATGACTGGTGAGAACTTGTACAAGAACTTGTAGGAGCATTGGCAGAACATGCTAGAATATCGGGTTGGGGTAGATACCCAAGCTGGAATGATGGATCTTTTTTGTCAAAGACCTAGATTGAGTGCAAGTTGTAGCCTACCATAATCGAAAGGATCTTGTGACAGTGGACCTCTCTATGAATCTTGTGATAATGTAGCTGAATCCTGTGACTTTGTTGATGATTCAAAAGTGTCCAGTCTATCCATTATGTAGTATCTCTTCAAGCAAGCATCAATCGCTGAACGAGTTATATGATAATCATCATAATGATCCTAAGAAATAGGGACATCTTCTGTTGGCCATGTCTCTAGTGGAATGACTTGATTACGTTGGCACAGTATCTTCTATAATTCTCAATACTATTAAGGATAAGCTGAGATTTTACAAGGGAGTGTTGCAAAAATCTCATTTGAAGCAGGTTGGGGTTTATATGTGGATACTCCAACATCTGCTGGAGTTTTACATATATCTCTACTAGGTTGAACAAATACCCATGGCATGAAAAGTAAAACAATCATGTAAAGTTCTGGGTTAGGCTTGCATGCTCTGAGTTGGGCTTGAAAAATACTTTTTCATGCTCCTAATGGTTTAAACTAACTAAGCATTTCCCCAAGACATTTATACTTGGTTTGTCCTTCAATAATTCTGCCGTTTATGAGGGCGTCTTGGCTGTTGGAAACTCAATGGCAATGATATAAAGATTAAATAAATATCAATAAAACCACTTGAGTTTTTTTGGAATTTTTTTTTGGGAAAAAAGTGAAAAGATGAATAAATGGATATTTCAGGTGTAATTCATTTGGTCTGAGGAGAAGACCACCATATTCACTAAAGATATGAAAGTGATATTACCACATAAGTCTTCCAAGATTTTCAACAAGGATATCATCTTAGATATGCCCATGGATTTCTGGTGGGTATGAATATGAAGGCCATTTGGGCTCGATTTCTCGAGTTTTGAAACCGCCTATTGGATTTCTTATTACATACATGTTTATAGATTTAGTGGTTGCAAATTCTTTTGATCTAGATAGAAAATCAGCAAGTACATTATTTTTCCCCACAATATGTTTGGTCTCAAAGGAATACTTTGAAAACCATTCTGCCCATCTGAGAAGTTATAAATGTGAAATTTGCTTCCGCTTGAACTTCAACATTTGAGAGAATGAGGACATATCAATTTTCACAAGAAAATGATGTCCTATAAGATGGAATTTGAATTTTTTGATGCCATATTTTACCGTAAAGATTTCCTTAAACGTAGAATGGTAGTGCATTTCTACTTGTGTGAATTTTTCACTCTTGTGTCCACAAACTCGTCATTTTCCATCAATTTCTTCAAAGAGAACAACAGCCCAATATTCATCACTGGTATCTATTTGTAGCACTCTTTTCCCTATTAAAGGAATTTGCAATGGAGGAAGATGTTATAAAATTTCCTTAAGTTTGCATATAGACTTAGTCTGTTGTGGTCTCCATGGATGAACACCTTTTTTTAGCATTTATTGTAGTGGACTTAAACTTGGTAATTTTTGGAACGAAATCCTGGAGATAATTTACAATCCCCAAGAATTGCTGAACTTGTTTATGAGAGAGATTTTCATCAGGAAATTTCTGCAATTCTTTAGCAATATGAGAACTTGGATAATAAGTTCTATCCTTGAGATGCATTCCAAGAAATTCAATTTCTCTCTAGGCAATGATCATCTTTTTTTTTTGGGATAATATGATGCCATGCTTTCGTAACAAGTTCTCGTTTGGGCTGTAAATGAGGATATCGTCAATATAAATTTGAGCATTGGCTAAGATGGGCTGGAAAATTCTACACATAGCCTTATGAAACAACGAAGGAGCTCTTTTAAGGCTAAAAGGGAACATCGTCCACTGAAAATGTTGATTCGAGATGCAACATCCAGTTTTGTATCTGTCTTCAGAATGAATACCCAATTACCAAAATCCAACTTTAAGATTGAACTTGGAATATACTTTGGCTTGAGAATAAAGAATTTCGATGTGGTAGAGGAAATTTATCATTATACAAGAATTAATTGAGAGGCTAATATTGATAATCAGTCTCATCTTTTCTCTGTTCTGCTCCACTTGTTTGTTGACATAAAATCCTTCACAAGCCCATTAAGAATCTGAGGGCTCGATTAATCCCAAATGAAGCAGATTCCAACATTCTTTTTAAGCTAAAAGCAAATGTTCTGGATTCATTTCAAAATGACCAGCTTTAGTGGGATTGGCATCCTTATTTTTCTTAAAAGGAAGATTGATGAAGAAATCTGGATTTTTCCACAAAGGGTTGGAGTATCTTTAGACAAACTCTGAATGGGAATCTACACACGCCTCAAGAAGGGTTTGCAGAATTAGATCTAGAATGCTCATTTGAATAGAGAAAAATCTTTGAATGTCTACAAATTCCTGAAATTATCCCTTGAACTGTAGTCTATTTGGCATAATTCTAAATTTAGAAATTTGTGTAAGGATATCCCAACCAATAATGATATCTTTATCTGGGGAGCTCGAGCCAGGGATTTTAGTAGTGATTGAACACTGGGGAAAGAACTGTATGGTGATGGATTTGCTTCGTACTCTTGTAGCAAAGGTATCTTCAGAAGCAGAATTAAAATACTGAGTATATGGTGTCCAGTATTTTTTTGAAAGTATCTTTGTGTCAAGAATAGAAGCACTGGCTCTAGTGTCAACAAGGGCAATGAGAGAAATAAATTTATCATACTTAGATAGGTATACTTTTACACGAAAATACGGAAGGATAGAGGAAGTATATGTACAAAGATCTTAGATTGTGGGAGGTTCAGAGAAGGAGGATACATCTTCTTCTAGTTCTCTTGACGAATTTTCAGTATCACTAGTTTGTGACTATGTCTGGATAGCACAAACAGTGTGCTTGGTTGGTTCATCTTCCAGGGAGAAAACCGATTCAACATCATCATCCTGAAGTGATACTCTAGTTTACTTTTCTATCTTTTGGATTAAATGGGAATTTCTTCCTTTAGCCGCTAAGCAGCTTTTAGCAAAATGACCTTTCTTGTTGTAAATGTAACACCTATCGAATTTTCTACGCCTTCCAGAAGAGCTTCATTCAGAGCATCTTTTTCGTAAGAATCGGTTATTTGCGCTTCTTCTTGTCATGTCCTAAGGAGAGTCTTTTGAAGTGTCTTCGTTTTTTGCATCGATCTCCACAAGAAGGATCATTACAGGAGTCTTTCTTTGAACACTTGATTCTTACCTCAAGCCTTCGACGAGCCCAGTCAAGTTCCTTATTGCTCTTGAGATAACTTTTGAAAGCCTTTCTTTGGATGCAAAGATCATCAAGAGCAAGACGTATCTCTTGCTGAAGTTCCCGAAGAGGAATATTGGCGACAACTTGTTATTTATTTTGAATGGATCTTTCCATCATTTGGCTAATCTCTTTCGGAATAGAGGCCAAAAATACTTACTGAAGTTCCCCAAGAGGAATATGGCGACAACTTACTGTTTATTTTGAATGGATCTTTCCATCATTTGGCTAATCTCTTTCGGAATAGAGGCCATAAATACTTACTTCAGGTTGGGATTAGCTCTAAGAGCATAGAATAATTTGAGCATTTCTTTGAAATGCCTATTAAGATGCTTTCTCCATAGACAACGGCATTTTCTTTCAAAAAATTCTCTCCTTTTAAGCTCAAGGAGATCTTCTCATTTACCAATAAAGAATTGGTGGATAAACTGGATCACATGATGAAAATCTATTTAGAGCAAAAATGTCATTTGATCATGTCAGAATTAGATCTCCACCAATCTTTTAAGCTTTGAGTGAATCTGCTTATTGATAAAGCTAGTACAAACACCTAGAGCAAGGTGAATAGGTGTTTAAAAGAATTTTTGAAAAGTAAAATAAATTTCGAACAAAGTCTAAGAACTAAACACAGTTTGATAAACAAGTCACCAGACTTCTGATAAATATTCAAAATCAGATAAGAGATGAAATAGATTTTTGCGATACTTAAAAAAAAAAAAGACGGATTTAAATGAAAAGAATTAAGGGAAGAAAAAATTACACACGAAATTTATAGTAGTTCGGCTTAAATTAAGCCCATGTCCACTCTCCCACGCTAACAGCCTTCTGGCTGAAATTCATTATAGCATCAACAGAGAAGTACAATTTTGCGAGTGCAAACACTCAATGGAAGATTCATTTTCTCTCACTAAGTCACTCTTCTTGTGATTTTCTCTCTTGAATACAATGTGCAAGAACCGTTGATGAAGAATAAGTGATTGGAACGGCTTCAGACTTTGGAATTTCAATTTTCATGCTCTATCTCAAATAGACTGAATGACCTCCTTAAATACTCTTCCACACCTCACTAGCCGTTGGCATTTTTCAGAGGAATTTCTTCTAATCAATCCATTGGACATAATTGATTAAAGAAATCTTATAGCCGTTTGAAGATTGAGATGAAAATCTATTGATTCATGTCACCCATACAATCAAAATCTAGGTTTCCATAAGTATTTATCTTCCAAAAAAGGAACTTGTCTTCAAGATTGATTTCATCAATTTGTGATTGATTCCATCAATGTATTTATAAAAGATAAGAGAGATTCTTCGCTAGAGAGCTAGATATTAAAGAATAAATTCCTATTGCGTTCATCCTGAATCTTTGTCGCAAGATCAATAAATCTAAGTCTGATTTTATTTTCATTATGGACACGGTTTCAGTCTGGATTACGTCAGAGTGAGAAGACTTTTGGAATGAATAGACTTTGGCAAGAGTCTGCGGCATAACTTCAAAGGTATACTATTCTTCAAAATAAGAATAAGAATTAGAAAGTTTTGTCAACTTCAAAACTTGGTATGAGTTTTCTCAACACTTACAAACTCTGTCAATATGTCATACTGATATTCAACAGAAAGTGCTTTAGTGTTAAGCCAAGCATGGAATTCTTGCAGTCTATCTGGTCAATTGGAGTATGTAATGTCATCAAGTGTGAAGTAGTAATTTGAAGTTGAAGAATTATGTCTAGGATTTGAATTATGAAGATGTACTACTTTTGGCTTGAATGAATTTGATTCCATTTATGCTTCGGGAGGATTAGCCATAATGATAGCTGGTGTACGGGATTTTGGTGTTTGTGGCTCAAAGGTTGAAGTAGGTTCAGAGTAAAGGGAATCCAATTTTGAGGCTGATTCAGAGGTATTTTGTTTGGTGGAATCAAACGAGACAATAGTTGGTATACTTTGTCTGCTTTGGTCTCGCAATAAAGTCTCAAGTGGATTCGAGACCATATGAGCAGAGGGAGGTTGTGGAAAAGGTTCAAGGGCTGGCTTCTTTTCTTCACTAATTTTTCTTTGCTTTTCCATTTCTTTGATATGATTTCGAGGGGTTACAATATCCATTTGATCTTGCCTTGGGGTTTCATCAATAATTGAAGCAATTGATGTAGCCTTAGAAGGGCCTACATATCTTGGAATCGTTTGCCAAGGTTGGGAAAATGGATTTGGAAGAGGAATAAATTTTCCATCCTGCAAGAGCTTAATTTGTCTTCTCAATTTTCCACTTCAGCCGTTTGGTCTTCAAAATAATGGTGAGAGACATATCTTCTAGATTCCATCCGCTAAAGTCATTTTTGGAGTGTCTCAAGCAATTTATTCGTGACCAAAGCCGTTTGATCAACTTTCTAATCGGCATGATCAAGACGAGCCTGGACAGTTGAAAGCTTAGTATCAACTGTATTGAGAATATTATTTTGAGCTAAGGCATTTTCTGATTGTCAATTCAGAACAGCTTCAGCAACTGTAACTTTATTTTGCCTTCCATGGTCATTAATATCCATAGGATTCGGAACCTTAGGGATATGACGGAACCGATTATGAACATCTATAAATTCTTCTAATGTTAGGAATGAGGCACTGGAATTAGACCTTTCCAAAGGTGAAAAGTTTGAGGATTGGAAGATATAGACAAATAGAAGGATAGGTGGTATATCTAGTTCTAGGGAACATGAAGACTAAGGTATTTTCAGTATTTCAAGAGAGAAGGAATTCTTTTTAACCCATTTGTAAATAGGTTTATAGAAGGGTGAGGCAATTGGCTTTTGGGGCGAGGGTTTCTTTTTGTGTGGTGACTGAGGAGGTGGAGGAGGTTTTCAAGGATTTTTGGAGGAGGGTGTGATCGATGTGGTCCGTATGAGACCATGAATTGATACTTTCCTCCATCTTCACCAAGAAGTCCAACGGTGGGGTCTCCGTCAAGGTACCTTTGGTAAAGTTTATCTTTTGATTGTTTCTTTTTTCTGGATGGCCTATCATCTTCTTCATCATCAGGAGGATTTGTGCATAGAGAGCACTGACAATCTAAATCCTAGAAATAGTGTCCTATCCGGATATCTTTATAGTAATGAATAGGTCGTCCCTCTTGGTCAAAAGACTCAATCATGGATTTTGGATCTGGAAGGCCTCTGTTGTCTGGAACATGAGCTACACAAGGTTGCATCATAAAAATTGTAGGAAAAATAAAAGATGTGGACTCTTCTTTTTCCTTACTAAATTTGATGACAACCGTGCCATCCTTCTTCTTAGTAAACTAAGACTCTGTGGATTAAATGGGTGTGGAGTCTTGGTAGATTTTTTCATAGTTAGTTACTCATGTGTCTGGGAATAACTTGACTAACTGATCTCGAGGGATCTATCTAAGAATATGGATACAAGAGGTTTGGTCATTATCCACCGAAATGAACATGGCATCTTTAGAACCAAGGAAGCTGAGGTTAATGGCATGATTCTGGACTTGATAAACCATTTGGTAATGTAAGGTGGTAGCAATAGAATCTAAAGTTTGAGGGGCTCCAGTAATATGTAGCTTAACCTTAAGGGCTGAGAGAAGTCGTGGATCTAAGAGAGTCATATTAAAATTTGGAAATAGTGTAACAAACACCGTTCCTGTGTTGAGCGTGTTTTGGATGTATATTGGGCTTGGCCAAGTTGTGGACCTTGATATGATTGGGATTTTTGAATGAGAAAAACTTTGAGCTCCAATTTGATGTCAACTCATCCACCTCTTGAAATTGAGTCGAGGGAAAAAAAAAAAAAAGATGCACGATTTTCCTAGGACTTCCTAATTTTGATATGTGCGGTTGGCCTTGGATCAAGTTGAAAAGATTGACTTAGTGTGCGTCAAATGTCAATTAAGCTATCACAATTATCGGTCTCCCATGCATCATCATGTCTTTTTTTTACATTGTTTCCTTAATGACTCGTAAAAGTGAGACATTCCACTAGACTTTTTTGTATCCTGGGACGTTCCATTAGAAGTTATTTTGGGTAAATTTGATTCGACTTTTATAGAATGCCTTCCATTCATTATTATATTATTCTTTTATACGACTAGAATTTTTGTATCATCCAAAATTTCATCAGAAGTTACTTCTTATTATTAAAGAAAACGGGCCAACGAAAGTTATGGACCGGGCCATAATAACGGCCCAACGAAAAAGGCCCTACCTTCAAACTAGATCTCCCTTCCTTCGTTAGCTCTTTTTGCGTTTCTATGTTCTGAAGCAAAAATGATATATCCTCAGACATTTCACTAAATGATCCAACCAAAAATAATAATAATAATTAAAGTCTGAGACATCGCTTTCCAAGGAATTTAGCCGCAATAAGAAATTACCTTAACCTTTCCCCCGTAAAGAAAGTCCATGCGCAGGAGCAACGGCATTAGCATTCCTTCTCCACTTATTAGCTCATTGCCAGGGTGAAGAGAAAATTAATTTTTTGATATTGAAAACCGGTTAATGGGAGAAAAACTATTGCAACCTACCTCTTTTGTCCGAAGGAAAAAAGACATAGGTTTAGGGATATTGCATAAAAGGCAAGCCTATGACCCTCATTTTAGATGCGGGCTTTTCTAAACCCATATCTCATATGACGTTGGGAATTCAAATTGACTTTATAAAAAATTTCTAATGAAGATCGCCACTAACCTATTAGGGTTGGTTAGAAACCAAATGAGGTATGGAAACATGTCTCACTTCCTATACAATCAAAGATTTAAGGTTAAATACTTGGTTATACTAATTGATTAACTAGTGCCATTTCGGTACCTAATTTTATTTAATTTAAAAGATATTTGTTAAGCAGATTGGATTGATTTTAAATATATCTACTAACGTGTGAGGTAATCACACAAATGTATAATCATTAAAGTAATAATCAACAATTAAGGAAGCATTAAATAAATTATAAGCAAAAACAAGCATTTAAGGCTAATAAATAAGAAAGATACCATTCTTAATTGGGAGAATTGTCCAAAAAGTCCTAAACCTATTGCAGTTTTGCCAATTAAGTCCTAAACCTTTTAATTTTGCCAATTAAGTCCTAAACCTTTTCACTTTTTGCCGATTCAGTCCATCCGGCCAATTTTAGCCAAAAAATGCTGACGTGGACGCCGGCGGTGCCATGTAGGACTGTCGCGACGACGTGGACGATTTTAAATAATATTTTAATATTTTTTAAATATTTTTAATTTTTAATTTTTCTGTTTTTTCCTTTTTTAATTTTTTTTATTTCTTTTGCCTTTTTGGCTTTTTTCCGGTGGCCAGCCACTAGCCACAGGCGAGGCCCGACCGGCGATGGCAACCCCGCCGAGGGCGCCTTAGCCCCGGCGAGAGTCGACCTCGCCAGATTTGGCGAGGGAGCCCTCGCCGGGGTCGCCGCCCAGCGCGAGCGTCGGCTCGACGGTGGCCAGCCGACGCCCGACCGACCGGGCGACCCCCGGTGAGGGCTCCCCTCACCAAATTTGGCGAGGTCGGCTCTCGCCGGGGCCAAGACGCCCTTGCCGGGGGTCGCCGTCGCTCAGTCGGGCCTCGCCTGTGGCGGGTGAGGCCAGTCGGCCGTCGCCTGTGGCCGGTGGCCGGCCACTGGAAAAAGCCAAAAAAAAAAAAAAAAAAAAACAGAAAAAAAAATAAAAAAAGGAATTTTTTTTAAAAATTTAAAATATTATTTAAAATTGTCCACATCGACACCGGCAGTCCTACGTGGCACCGCCGGTGTCCACGTCAGCATTTTCCGGTCAAAATTAGCTGGATGGACTAAATCGGCAAGAAATGAAAAGGTTTATGACTGAATTGGCAAAGTTAAAAGGTTTATGACTGAATTGGCAAAACTGCAATAGGTTTATGACTTTTTGGGCAATTCTCCCATTCTTAACTAGGCTAAAGTTAAATGACAATTAATATATTGAAAGTGCACAAACAATTGATAATTCGTCTCAAAAAAGGAAACAAGGAAACCTATCACAAAGCCCTAGAGTTTGTTTAATTTTGTACATGATTTTTTATCAAATGATTTTCACACAATTTTTTTTTAATGCTAAACTAGTTTTAAACTATGAAACACCAACACTTTTCGGGAGTTTTTATGTCGTGTCAAATACTCCGATACGTGTCTAACACTCTCTGACACTCTTCAATACTTGGTTAACATGTGTTGAAAAATTCAATATTTGGTTAACTTTCCTGATACTTTCTGACACTCAAGTTTGAGGTTTTGACATGTGAGTTTGGAATTTCAACATATAATTTCGACACACATAGGGTTAATTTTAGAAATTTTCAATAAATCAAATGTAAATATATAAAAATGATAATAAAAATAATAACGAGGGAAAAAAAAAACCTAATATTCTCTTATCTTCCGACTTTCAATTTCCGTGACACATAGTTCACCTTCCAAGTTTACTTTTTTGTCTCTTATCTTCCAACACGCTCTTACATGGGAATCCAGAATGCGGATTGTTTATTTTTTTCCCCAAAGTTTTGTTGATTATTGGATTGAAATTGAATTTGTCAAATTGAAACAATGAATAATATTAACAAATTGTGAATTAATGTTTTTAATATAAATTCATTTTAGGCTCTTTTTTATTATTATTTATTCACTTGTGAATTAAAATGAAATTAATTTGATTAAAATAATCATAAAGATAATAATTTATTATGTATATATAAAAATATACATTTAATATATAAAGCGTCCTAACGTGTCAGATTTCTCTATTTTTTAAAAAACGATGTGTCAGCATATCGTGTTGTATCATGTCGTGCGCCATATGTCGATGTCAGTGCTATTTAGATTTTAAACCAAAATTAACATGAAAAATCTAATGGAACTAGTTAAAATCTAATTTCTAAAGTTTTTTCTAGTTATTGTAAGCTTTTTCCAAAGACTTCTGGGTGTGTGGAACCTTTTTTTAATTGTTAAAAAAAGCCTAGGGTCGGGTCAAAGGATCCGGCCCGAATATGTATTTAACCCGGACCATAGAGCTCCGTGTAGGGTTGAGCCTGGTCCCAGTGTGGCCCTAACCTAATGGGTTCGGGCTGTTTCAATTAGGAAAGCCCAAATTTCTTATTTCCCTTCAAGTGATATAAGCCCAAAACTAAAGCCAGCCCACATGCTTTAGTCCACATTCACAAAAACCTTTAACTCATGTTTCTATTCTTTTATTATTCCATTTTCCTTGTTCGTCTCCTTCTCCTCCACGCCTCCACCTACGTAGGTCTTCTCCCGAAGCCTTCCTCCCCGAAGCAATACCATCCGAAGCGTCCCCATCTTCTGAATATGTTATCGCCGGCACTCTCACCACCGAGCAACCAACCGTCGTCCACTCGGAACACCACTCATCGCTGACCTCTCGCCAACCTCTAGAGTTGTCAGCGGCTAGCGTCATCGGCCGTTCTCAGCCAATCCACGAAAATGGTTGAAAGAAAACGGTGGAAAGGTGGCGAAATGACTAAACCATCAACTCTCGAGAATGCCGACTGTTGGGAATATGTATTTCTTGAAATCGATCTGATACTCAATCAAATCCCTAAAACAAATGCGGAAGACGAGCTCAGGAAACATATGTATCACCGATCGAAAAGCACGTCACGAAAACGAACGTACCTTATTTTCCATAAATTAAAATACTAACGTTGAAATTCGAGAAAGAATCTTGATCCCGTTCTACTGAAAAGCGTACTGTCCTTTTAGGGGGAGAAGAGTCTTATTTTACGTTCTTTTAGGAGGGGGAGAGAACTTTTTGCTAAAAAATATACATACATCCAAAAGGTATGTTCCCCTTTTTTTTTTCTTTTCTCTCTTAAAATGTCTTCTCCAAAAGACGTATCTTTTCAACGTAAAACATTCCTCCAAAAGACATAAGCCCTCAACGTAACACCTCTTCATATCTCAACCCTTCATTCATGGGCCCTTAACCTACGGACCAGGTTTTTAGGCCCAACATGGGCAAACGGGCCTACTTAGGTCCATCATCACATATAAAAACCCATCACCAACCACAACAAAATCGCCTCAACAGTACGGATCAAACACATGAACACTCCGTTTTGGCCAAAAATGAGTAGCACGAAAACAGATCTAACTGAGGCATTACATCGAGTGAGTGGTGTGTGACATCAAATGAAGGGTTTTGCGGATCAACCGAGGTTCCTCTCTTTCTCGCTCTCCGTTCAATCTCAGCTCTCGCTCTCTCACCTTTATTCTCCCGCATTTCTCTCTCTCTCCCCGAATGAACCCCACTCTGGCCGACTCTCCCTCTCTTGCTTTTAAGCTTGGCCAATGGGCACACATGGCTCCTGCCACTGCCGGTTGCCTTGCCGGCCTAGCCTTGACCCTGGGATTATGTTGCGCGATCCTCTGCCTTGCTTGCTCCTCTTGCTTGTACCTTGCTTTCCCACCTTTCTGCAGAGAGCATGAAACAGAGAGAGGAAGAGGAAAAGAAGACTAGGCCGGTGAAGGAAAGGAAAAGTGAAGTAGGTCGGGCCAAGCCCAAGCCAAAGGAAACGGATAAAGAGAAAAGGAAAGAAGGCCGGACGGCTGGCCCTGGCCCAGTCTCACTTTTTTTTTCTCCTTCTTTAAAAAAAAAAATAATAGTTCTTTTAATTAATTTTCTTTTTTTCTTAACATAAAAGCTCTATTAATACTAATTCAAATGCTCCTAATGTCTATATGCCATCCAATTCAATGGAAATTATTTTTGCTAGGGTTTAAAATTTAATCCTTAATTTTCTATGCAATTAATAAATGATTAAACAGGTCGTAAAAATTTAGATGTTAACAAAGACAAGAAATAATAGATAATTGAGAGATTTGTGTATATACATGAGCTTTCTTATTTATAAGTTTTGTAAAATGACTATCTAAAGTAACATGATAATGAAATATCAATCACAACCAATCGGGGATATACATAGTCAAAAGAAATATATAAACAATCCCGAGAAATGTGGAGAATCAAATGATGTATTCTAAATATCTATAACAGAATGCATTATGATGACACGTGTATATATGCAATGCAAAAGGAGTCCCCTTTTTTTGAGATTGGGATATATATTGGCATTTCATCAACCCCGTCAATCACAAAGAGGCAGATAAATTAAGCGAAGAGAGAATGCATGAATTTCATGCATTCAACGGTATCTATACACTAGAATTTTACCAAAAAAACAAAAAAAAACGGTATCTATACACTAGAAGGAAGGTGACTAATTAGGGTAAAGAAATGTATATTCAGACCCCCTTTTTTCGGATTCGCAATAACAGTTATAATTTATGAGGTATATAAACAATAGAGAAATATATACATAGTAAAAGGAGATATGGGGAATTTCCTAAGTACCTATGAGAGGCCCGTCAAAATTCATCGGGAGACTTTGAAACTGTCAAATGGAGTTTGGAGAAAAGATCCAAAGAGCAAGCTACTTGATTAAACTCTCGTCTTGTCGAGTTTCCTCTCTATCAGCTGGGTAGAGTTCTTCTTCTCTGTTAAACCTGTTTCTTCCTCAGTTTTGAACATCTTGCCGTAGCCATGAGGGTTGCAATTCCTCACCATCTTCCTCTCCATTCTTCTTTTCCAATGTCTACACCGCTTACCCACATTCTACACCTTAACATAGTCTCCCCTCAGTGTATCCTTTGCTGATTTTCTTTCCTCCACCCTTCTGCATGTCGACATTTTCATCATCTACGACCTTGATCTTCTAAGGCGACACACCCACTCTTGAAATGGCTTGCACAGACGATCCTGATGCATCTCGAGTTGCTGCCCTCTGTAAAAAATTGGGCCGATTATGTTCAAAACAGGAAATTGAAGAATGGCATGTTGAACCCGCACCTGAAGCAGTTGAGGAGTGCAAGTTAACGTTAATCGGTAAAGTTCCTTCCAACCTTTCCTTTAATTTCCCAGCTTTCCAATCGGTTTTGAAGAGGGCATGGAGGTCGGAGCAAGTTGATATCCTGCAAAGAGAAGCGGGCATTTATTTAGCAAAATTCTGATCTCAAGCTGAAAAACAAAGAATCCTAGAAACCGGACCTTGGCAATTCTCGGGACATCTTATTAATTTTAAACCTTAGGTAGCCAACACCCCTCTTCACTGTTATGATTTCTCTACCTATGCGTTCTGGGTTCAGGTAATCGGTCTGCCTTTAGAATGTTGTACAGATGATATGATTCGCAAGGCAGTAAGTACGGTAAGTGTTGTTCTGCAAGTAAAATCTGATTTCGTAACTGGTTCCACTCTAAGAGCAGGCCGAGCAAGAGTAGAGCTGGCTTTATCTGAACCTTTGAAGGCAGGTCGACTAATTAAATTCAAAAATCAAACTCTATGGTTGGATTTCAGGTATGAACGGTTACCTCACTACTGTTACTCCTGTGGCCGATTGGGCCATTACACTGACTCTGTCCGTCAGTACCTTTTGAGGAGAACATGATGACAGACTCTGGGAAAACACCTTATGGCCCATGGTTAAAAGCTGAAGTTCAGCAATACAGCCCTTACTGGAAATTCTATTATGAACAATCAGATACGGAAGAGGAATGGGAGGAAACCATACCTGAAACGCCTCCTACCAATGCTCACCCTATCCCTCTTCTACCACCACCTACCCCCAAAGTAACCACTTCTCCACAGCAGGCTAATTCCATCATATCAAAGGGTTGTCATGATATATCGGGCTCAGCTCCTTTGATGCGCCACAATACCAATATTGCTTTAATTCCTGCAGAGGAAAAGCTTAAAGGAGTGCAAATGCAGACCTCGGTTCCTCAAGCAAAGAAAGGCAAAAGTGTTCATCAAAGCATTAAAATAGGACCTGCTAAGAAACCACAACGCTATACTCCATATAACATACCTGGAGGGCAACTGGGAGCTTATGATGATTCGCTCTTGTTGGATACACCAATTGTCGAGACGGCTGAAGATAGTTTGTGGGCGACGGTGGCTCGCCCTAAACAGCCACCTGTTCAAAGATGAAAATTCTCAGTTGGAACTGTCAGGGTTTGGGCAATCCCCTGACAGTCCAAGTTTTAAAAGCTCTAATGGCTAAAGAAAAGCCTGACTTGTTATTTTTGATGGAAACGAAGAATGGCGATGAAGTTTTATTTTGCCTGAAACGTACCTTGAGTTTTTTTAATCTTCAAGTGTTCAGCCATGTTGGCTCTACAGGTGGCTTAGCCCTTTTTTGGAATGATGGATTAAGGTTGACTGACATTACCTCCATTCCTCATTTTTTTGACTTTTTCTGCCAGGATATCTCGGACAGTAGATCCATGCGGATTACTTGCCTTCATGCTCATGCAGTTTTTCATGACCGTTAGTATCTTTGGCAGACCTTGCGACAGTTTAGTAGTTACAATGTTTTACCTTGGGTTTGCCTTGGTGATTTTAATGAAATTCTGAACTGTTGGGAGAAAATGGGATCTCGACCTGCTGACTCTTACCGTCTATCTTCATTTCGAGATGTTCTTAATGACTGTTGCTTGTTGGATCTCCCTTCTCATGGCTGCGCTTTTACTTGGTCCAATAACCGAGATGGGGAGGCCTTAGTGAAGGAGCGTCTTGATGGGCTGTTTGTACTGCTGAATGGCGCGTCACTTTCCCGAATGCTCGAGTGCTTGCTTTCCCTGCAGTAGGGTCAGATCATAGTCCACTTGTATTAGATACTAAACCCTGTACGGTTCGACGACAGAGGCATTTCACCTTTGAAGCTTTCTGGAAACAGGATCCTGACTGTCGCTCAGTCATTCAAACCTCTTGGCACTCTGTTTCAAGGCAGCACTCTCCTCTCTCAGTCAAGCTTCGTGCGATTGCTGCTGCTTTATCCATTTGGAGTCGCAATAAATTCTCCCATAACCGGCAACAGGCAATAGAATTACAGCACCAGTTAGAAATTATGACAAATCAGCATCCTACTTCAACGAATCAAACACAGCAACGGATTTTAAAAACAGAACTTCAGAAAGTATGGCAAAGGGAAGAGCAATTTTGGGGGATGCGTTCTCGGATAAATTGGTTAAAGTGGGGAGATCGAATACCAGATTCTTTCATGCCACTACACATCAAAGAAGACAACGTAATCATATTAATGTATTGCGAGATGCACATCAGCAATGGGTTCGGGATCATGGAAAGCTCCAGGAAATGACTATCAATTATTTTTCACAACTCTATACCACTTCAGGCCCTAGAAGTTATGCACAGATTTTACAACAGTGTCCACAGGTAGTTAATGCAGAAATGAACGCAATGCTTCTTGCACAAGTAACAATGGAAGAAGTTAAAGAGGCTACATTTCAATTGGGTGCTTCAAAAGCCCCTGGTCTTGATGGTTTGAATGGAATATTTTATCAATCTCATTGGGATGTTCTTAAAGTGGATCTTTATCAGGCAGTTCAGCAATTTTTTTAATTCTGGATCATTACCTTTAGCTTTAAATAGAACTGCTATCACTTTGATCCCCAAAACCCCAAACCCAGAAAGCTTGGATCAGTATCGCCCTATTAGCTTGTGCAACTATGCTTATAAGATTTTTTTCTAAAGTGCTTGCTAATAGGCTAAAACCCCTGCTGCCTACCCTAATTTCTGAGGAACAAAGTGCTTTCGTTGCCGGAAGACAGATTCAAGACAATGTTCTCATAGTACAGGAAGTCATTCATCAGATTAAAACTAGAAGAAGGAAGTGACATTTTCAAGCTGTTCTTAAATTAGATAAGCATAAAGCGTATGACCGTGTGGAATGGGATTCTTCAGGATTATTTAGTTCGATTAGGCTTTCATTCTCATTGGGTCCAGCTAATTATGCAGTGCATCTCAACAACAACTCTGTGCGTCAAAATGAATGGTCAGTATTTACAGAGTTTTCTTCCCACCTGAGGGCTTCGGCAGTGTGATCCTTTATCCCCTTACTTATTTATCCTCATGGCCAATCTCTTATCTTTCCTAATCTAGAATGCTTTGGATATGGGCTTACTCAAAGGCATTAGGTTGAATCACTGGTGTCCTACTTTATCACATTTATTTTTTGCTGATGATGTTGTGTTCTTTCTTGATGGTACCTTGCTGGAGTGCCAAAATCTATATAATATATTAAACCAGTATTGTCTGGCCACTGGACAAACTATCAATCGAAACAAATCTGGAATTTTCTTCAGTCCATCTTGTCCTATTTCTCTCCAGGAAAATCTAGCCTATGAATTAAGGGTACCTGTTTTATAGCGGTGTGGTAAGTATTTAGGGATACCTACTGATTGGGGAAGCTCTAAAAGGGATATGTTTTCTTGGCTACTCAATAGAATTCAGTCAAAATTAGAGGGTTGGAAGGAGAAACCGATATCTAAGGGAGGGAAGGAAGTTCTGCTTAAGACTATGATTCAATCAATTCCACAATATGCCATGTCTGTTTTTAAGATTCCTATTTCCTTATGCAAAGTTATAGAATAGCGTATGGCTAAATTCTGGTGGAACAATGATACAAGCAAGTCTGGAATTCATTGGCAGTGTTGGAAAGGACTACAGAACTGAAAGGAAGTAGGGGGTTTGGGCTTCAGAGATTTGATCAGTTTCAATCAAGCCATGCTTGGCAAGCAAGCATGGCGCCTTATTCAACAACCTTTATCATTATGGGGAAAGTTTTTTTAGAGGTTTATATTTTCATTCCTCCACTTTTTTCAAAGTTGTCAAGGGCTCTCGCCCATCATGGGGCTGGCAGAGTCTCTTGAGCGGGAGGGAAGCCATTTTAACCAACGTTCGTTGGTCAGTCGAGGATGGAAAATGCATCAACATTAGAGAAGACAGATGGCTACCTATGGGCATTTTAGGTGGACCAAAGGCCCAAGAAGAACCCCTTCTAGTAGCTGATCTTATTGATCAGTCTACCAGCACATGGAAGATAGATTTACTGCATAAATTTTTCGACTTGCCGATCATTCAACAAATCACAGACATTCAGATCAGACCTACCTTCACCAAAGATGCACTCATATGGACAGCTACTAATCAAGGCACATTTACGGTCAAATTAGCATATCATGAAATCACAAAGACTAAATCAGGACTTCCAACAACTGGTGCTTCTACATCGTACCAAATTCCTAGCTGGCTTTGGCGCAATCTATGGAAGATGCCTGCAGCTCCCAAGATCCGCATCTTTCTCTGGTCCATATGCAGCAACTCCTTAGCGACAAGAGACAACCTGCATCGAAGGCATATTATAGAAAGCCCTTGTTGCTCATTATGTAAAAAACAGATTCTAGAAACTTTAGAACATCTGTTCTTACTCTGTTCGTGGACTAATCGGGTGTGGTCACACTCCCAGATCGGGATTTCTATCAACCCCAACAATATCCAGCGTCTAAACTCATGGATTGTGTCCACGGTAGGGAATGGCAACCGTTTACCTCGACTGGCGCTTATCTCTAATGTACTATGGCAGATCTGGCGAGCTCGGAATGGTTTCCTCTTCAGAGGAACTTTTCCCGATCTAATCCAGGTCGCAGAAGCAACTCTGACTCATACCCAGGTCGATCGCTTGTCTTTGCCCTCCTGCACACAAAAGGATCACTCGGTCAAAAATAAGGAAAATCTCTGGCGTCCCCCAGATCCCGGGGTTCTAAAAGTTAATATTGACGGATCTTATCAACAGGGTAGCAATCAAGGCAACATAGCTTGTATTTGCAGGGATCACCAGGGCAGACTCACCGATGGTTTCTCCATAGGCGTAGCTGCGTCCTCCGCTCTACAGGTCGAGATCCAAGCCCTTTCCTTGACGTTTCGGCATCTTCTTGATCAGGGACTCCACAATGCAAAGCTTGTGGTGGAATCTGATAATCTTACCCTGGTGGAAACATTGAATCGTCGGACACAGCCGCCATGGACGGATCGCGCTCTCTTCTCAGAGGCAGCCTTCCTGTTAACCCTTTTCTCCAATCTCTCACTAGGGTTCTGTCGAAGGGAGGCAAACATGGCAGCCAACTGGGCCTGCAAGCCCATAATCGAACTCCTTTGACTCGTAGTTGGGCCCTTCTTCCGCCCTCTCCTCTCATGAACTTGTTATGTGCGGATGCTATAGCGGCTGGATGTATGGGTTACTCGTATTAATATATATATTGGTGTTTTACCAACCAAAAAAAAAAAAAAAAAAAAAGCTACTCGATTAGAGGCTACAGAGACAGGAAATTGAGATTTCCCAATCATGACCGACATCTAGTATTTGACTACAATCTTGGCTGTGGCGATGAATCACGCGTTGGTGGGAGGGAGCTTTCCCAAATCATAAATGAAGAACAGAGCCAGAATAAAACACAGTCAAATCGAATGGGATGACTTGAAATTAAATCGGGTTTGCATTGAAACTTAACTTGATGTTTTTCCGTTTTCGCTCTACCATTTCTCTAATGAAACTTAATTCTAGTTCAATGTTTTGGATTTCCGTTTGGTTAGGTCAAATTTCTTATTCTTGTAGACATGAATATTTGTGCATATATTGTAATCATTAGTCATATATAGATGTAGTGCCATGTTTTGATGCACAATTTAAATAAAAATAAGTAGGTAAGAAATGAATGATAATATCAATCAGATCAATGAGTCTTGCCGGCTTGGGTTATAGTCCATAAGATTTCACACTGGAGCCTGCTTCAATTTAGGTCATATAATCAAACTGTAAATTTGGATCGATGAAGCGCTTCATCGCCATTGCTAAGTTTTTCAACTTGCTTATATTAAGTCTCGTTTCGGCCTTAGGTATTGCCCTCTTGTGATTAGGGGTGCAAATGGGCCGGACGCCGGCCTTGTAGAGAATTCTGGCTTATCCCGCAACTCCAATGCAAACAAACCTAAAGACTTTTGAGATTCATCACTGAAAATTGTCTCAGCTTCTTTCCTACTCTAGGGTTTTAAGTACATGCATTCGATAGTCATCAACTCTTGGTGATCAACAATAGCATATTAACTTTTTGAGGAGCAACAGGAGCAAAAAGAAACATTGAAGAGCTAATTTAAGGAATATAAGACAAGTTAGGGACTAAACATTTAGACAGGGCATGTGTACTAGATAATAATGTTAGGTACACCAATTCCAACTTTTGGAGAAAATTATCAAAAAAGTCATTACCTTATTATACGGATATTAATTCAGTCGTAAACCTTTTAATGGTATGGCTAACGGTCCTTGATGTGGACACTAGCTATTATAGGTGGCATGACCAACTTTGATGTGAATAATTTTTCATTTTTTTTAAAAAATTCTCTAAAATTTTTGTATTTTTTTTTTTTTTTTTCACCATGGCCTAACTTCAACAGAAAACAAAAGGAAAATAAGAAAAGAAAAAAATTGAAAAAAATTGAAGAAAAAGAAAAAATGGAAAAAAGAAAAAAAATTAAAAATATATAATTTATTCATGTTAGCTTCGAACATGCCACGCAGGATGACCGGTGTCCATATTAGCAATTTCTTGTCAAAATTGATAAGAATGATTACATTAACAAATTGTCAAAAAGTTTAGGACTAAATTGATCAAATTAAAAGTTTAACAGTGAATTGTTATATATACAATAGATTTAAGATTTTTTTGGCAACTATGCATCAAGTTTAAAAATTAATAATATGCTGGGGATGAAACAAAATATTGGAGAGTGTAGAATATAAAGTACTCTTATAAATGCCCACCTTCAATCTAATACATTACTTGGTGTATAGAGACCTGAGCAGGTCTTTAAAAGGCTCTCACCAAGCCCATGCGGTGAATCCCCCCGAGAAAATTCCCGAGTGGGGGTGTGAAACACTGTGGGTCTATCGAAGTCAACCGAAGACCATAAACCCGATAATGATAACCAGCCGGGAGCCTTGAACCAAGTTGGTAATAGCTCCTGGGCCTGATCCTAGCTCTGCCGCACTGGCCTCTCGACGACTACCAGTCCGGTATCTTGGAGATGATGGCAGCTTGGTTAGACTTAAGCAGGTCTTTAAAAGGCTCTCGCCAAGCCCATGCAGCGGATCCCACCACGAAAATTCCCAAGTGGGGGTGTGAAACACTAGGGGTCTATCGGAGTCAATCGGAGACCCTGGGAGCTATTACCAAGTTGGTTCAAGGCTCCCGGCTAGTTATCATTACCGGGTTTATGGTCTTCGGTTGACTCCGATAGACCCTCGGTGTTTCACACCCCCACTTGGGAATTTTCTTGGGGGGATCCGATGCATGGGCTTGGCGAGAGCCTTTTTAAAGACCTACTCAAGTCTCACCAAGTTGCCATCATCTCCAAGATATCAAACTGGTAGTCATCGAGAGGCCAGTGCGACAGAGCCAGGATCAGGCCCGAGAGCTATTACCAAGTTGGTTCAAGGCTCCTAGCTGGTTATCATTACCGGGTTTATGGTCTTCGGTTGACTCTGATAAACCCCCAGTGTTTCAACCCCACTTGGGAATTTTCCTAGGGGGATCCGCTGCATGGGCTTGGCGAGAGCCTTTTTAAAGACCTGCTCAGGTCTCACTTGGGCCTTGCTCCGACTCGGCCGACCCAGGGGCTTCGTTTCCCCTGTTCTCTTCATTGCCGGGAGCCCGGCTTGTTCCTTGGGTTTTGAGGGAAGATCCCTAGGATAAACTTCCATACCCGGTGGTTAACCCCGCACGAGCTTGGGGGAGCAGTTTAAAGACCTACTCAAGTCTTTTTTTACCAAGCTGCCATCATCTCCAAGATATCAGACTGGCAGTCGTCAAGAGGCCAGTGCGGCAAAACCAGGATCAGGCCCGGGAGCTATTACCAAGTTGGTTCAAGGCTCCCGGCTGGTTATTATTACCGGGTTTATGGACTCCGGTTGACTCCGATAGACCCCCAGTGTTTCACACCCCCACTTGGGAATTTTCCCGGGGGATCCACCACATGGGCTTGGTGAGAGCCTTTTAAAGACCTACTCAGGTCTACTTGGGCCTTGCTCCGGCTCGGCCAACCCAGGGGCTTCGTTTCCCATGTTCTCTTCATTGCCAGGAGCCCGGCTTGTTCCTTGGGTTTTGAGGGAAGATCCCTAGGATAAACTTCCATACCCAGTGGTTAACCCCACATGGGCTTGGGGGAGCAGTTTAAAGACCTACTCAGGTCTAACTTGGGGAGGTCCCTCCTCGGCCCACTCAGGGGGCTTCTATTCCCCTTGTTGTCTTCAATCTAATACATTACTTGGTGTATAGATTGCATAGACCGCTCTTACCATACATTGCTTGCACTATGATATATTTTGAGGATGATTTTACTGTACTCCCTAAAGAACGGACTTTTATTGTTTTTCCATGATCATAAGTAAGAGTCGGTAAGGTCTAAAAACTATTTGTAAAAATAATTACCAGTGACCTGATTTCCTTGTAACAACTTGTTTCTTAAATTTAAGAAAATTACTAACCAATGTAAATAAAAATCGATAACTTCATAAGAAAGTCGATAAATTTAAAAAAAAAATTGTAATTAACTCAAATGAGAATAAAACCTAAGACTAGTCAGTAACTTTCTAATAAAAGTTGATAAGTCACTCTAATTTAAGTCCATAATTTCATGAAAATATTAGTAAATTTGAACAGCTAGAAAATTATGCAAAATGAAAGCCGGTAAATTAGTACGAAACTGGTAATTTGCATACTATTTTAAAAAATACCAGTAATTTCTTAAAATCTTTCGTACGTCATTAAAAAGTTACTTAGAAAAAAAAGATCGACGGTTTTTTTAAAGCCAACACTTAGTGAAAGTCATCAGCACGGAAAAAAAAAATAGAATTCGTATTTCTAAGTGTGGAAGGATAGAATTTCTTCGTACTTTGATTGTGATACGTTTATTCGGCTGATATTGTCATTAAGCGTTGATACACATCAAAATGCCATGGAGGTTTTGCTTCTGGAGCTGTTCAGTTATACTTGTTTTGGGACATTGGCATGTAATCAGGAGCGTAAAATACAGGCCGGTCCAAAGTCGACAGAAAGATATAAATCCATGAGCGGTATTAGCATGATGATGTCAAGCACATTTAGCCATGAACAGAAAAGGAAAAATGATGTCAAAGCGCTCGATCCATACTATTTGTCGTTTAGGTATATATTCCATTTCTTTTAATAATGCACGATCGTATGCAAACATTATCATGGACTAAGAACATGTACCTAGTTGTGTAGACCACCACAAATGGTGAGCCTCACATATTTCTTGTTAGATTTAGCAATTTGAATTCAACTTTTATGTTCTGGGTTCGTCCAATGCTTTGTTGGTTCTCACATATCGCTCAAGAACCACTTGACCTGTTTGAATCTTTCGTTTACTAGAATGAGCAAACTCGAAATTCGGGAGCACATTAATCCAGCATTTATCTAGGTTTGGTCTTCTTTAAGGAAGCAAAACCATATGGAAAAAGGAAGAACCGAAAGCAAAATCTTGACCTTAAAACTCACAACTTGTCCTTGCTTTCTCACTCCCGACTCCTGCAGAGCTTTCTTCTTCCGCTGCAAAATATAACTTACAGATTTAAATACACCATAACTTGCTTTTGCTATGATTTGGATCAATGAAATGAATTGATTTTTACTTTTTATTTTTTCGGTTAATATAAATCAAAGGATTCATGCATTTTGACTTTTTATAAATCTGAAATGGATAAGTGCATTAAAAGTCCTAAAACTTATCATGAAAATGCAATTGAGTTCTAAAACTTTCAAAAAGTGCATTTAAGTCCTAAAACTTGTTATGAAAGTTCAATCAAGTCCTAAAACTTTTAAAATGTTCAAAAAAGTCCTAAAACTTGTCTTGAAAGTGCAACCGACTCCTAAAACTTTCAAAAAATATAATCAATTGAAAGACTTAGATTGAACCACTTTGACAAGTTTTAGGACTTGATTGCACTTTTTAAAAGTTTTAGGATTTAATTGCACTTTGTGACAAGTTTTGGGACTTAATTGTACTTTTTGAAAGTTTTAGAACTAAATTGCATTTTCATGATAAATTTTAGGACTTTCAATGCACTTATCCCAATCTGAAATTCATTGAACTTTCACAACACTCGAACATTGACAGGAAAAAGTACATTAATTTCAATGATATGTTAAATTTTCCTTTTGCTTTTGCCTAAGTACTTCCGTTTAAATAGAAGTGTTGTTTTGCTTTTGTTTGAAGTGTAAGCAAATATGCCCTAATGAACTTGAAGCAAGAAGAGAAACACCTTTCCACCAATGGTCAACGTTTCAACCTCACATGAAGTAAATTCCAACATATTGCTCGGTTCAGCAAGGGAAAATAAAGGAAACTCACACTTAAAAATCAAAATCATTAAAAGCCTTCCATTCGCAAGACTCAATCTAAGGCCTAGAAAATCGGGATCTTTCTAATTCTCTTCAAATCTTTACAAACATCTTCCTCCGCATCCGGCATTTTTTAACGGCGCTTGCTTTATATTCCCAGTACTGGTGACTTTCCTATTGCCAACAGATGTAGGAACTCATTTAGAAATTTAAGATTTTATCATTGCAACTCTACTAGAAAAATCATGAGGCTGAAAAAGCTATCATGGTCATTGGTTTTGGTACTTGTTTACACCCAAAAATACCCTTGCAAGCACGTGCTAGTCATGAGGGACAGAAATTCTAAAATCGCTCTCGTTCCCATATGTGGGTTCTAATTTACATCAGCCCAACCTGTGAGTGGCTGTGAAAACAAAGGATGGTAAAGGATTTTGAGAATCCTTAGGCTGAATTTCGATGGATATATAAGTAAAGACATATAATTTCATGATGAAACAGTTGGTTGCCACATGCCGAAGCTAACGAACGTTGCTAAAGATGTGATATTGATGGTGAATTTAGGTGGGAACAGTTAGAAGAACGCCAAACACGAGGAGCAATTAGAAGGGGTGATTGGTTCCTGGGCGATCCAATTCCCACCCAAAACCGACAATCATACCAACAAGACCTATTCCCTATTTTTGGAACCAAAGGAGCTTGTAATTGGTCAGGATTGGACCGATCAGTCCAGATCCAATTCCCACCCCAAATTGGAAATCAGACCAACAAGACCGATTCCCTATTTTTGGAACCAAAGACCGATTCCCTATTTTTGGAACCAAAGACCAGACCAGACCAACAAGACCGATTCCCTATTTTTGGAACTGGTCTTTTGGAACCAAAGACCAGACCAAAGGAACCTGTAATCGGTCAAGATTGGGACCGATCAGTCCGACTTGATTCCCGGGCGGTCCAAAGGAACCACTCACATTTATTAAACAAATGTATAATACTTGTTCAAGAGATTAAACTACTTCAGCACTCGTGTTCATTGACCACACTTCTCAAGCTCGACACCTGATTTTAGCGCAAAGGCCGGAAAAAAAATATAAAAACGTCGTTAAAAGGGTTGCTAAGCTTGGCTTTTATAAGCAAACTCTCTTATGCTCTTTGCTATTTGTTCAATGTGGGACTCTTGGGAGGGGTTTATCTTTTGCTGGCGAGGGGGACTAAGAGAGAGGGAGAGAAGGAGAGAAAGACTGAGCGTGTGAGATAGCCATAGAGAATTTAGTCCCACATCGACTGGTAGGAGAGCCAAATAAGCATGTTGCCTCCTTAAATAGCGAGGAACTGATCGAGGCTTCGTTCATTCATTGTCTAGCCATTGTGTTGTTCATATAACTTTAGCACTGAGAAAGCCTTCACTCAGGGCGAAAAATGTAAGTTACTTATTTTTTAAGTACTTATTTTTAGGGTTAATATTCTGAAAAATTTCAAATTAATACATTTGTGATAAATTTATCTTAAATTAATTTTTTGACCATCAAAAATTTCAAACTAGTATATTTTTTGACAAATTTTAGTATACTTTTTGACAAATTTAATACAAACGATACACTTGTGACAAATTTACCCTTATTAGTTTTCGTTAAACTTTGTTATTAAATTATTAAGTTAAATGATACGTCACAGTTGACTGATATACCAATTTGAGATTTTACATTCCGTTTGTCACAATTTACAATTTTTGTGATTTTTTTGTAGTATTAATTCAATTTAACATAGGGTATATTTGTCACAAATTTACCAGTTTTAGGTTTTTTGCATTCGAATAAATTAGTTTATGGTAAATTTGTCATAAATGTAACAATTTAGAATTTTTTATGGTCAGTCAGGATAAATTTGTCACAGGTGTACTAATTTGGAGTTTTTCATGGTCAAAAAAATAGTTTTTGGTAAATTTGTTACAAGTGTACCAATTTGAGGTTTTTCGGGGGTATTAACCCTTATTTTTAAGAATTAAGACAAGAATTTTTAAATAATTAATACTCGATCGATCCTGTCTAGGTGGTCGGGAACCAGACCGAAGTTCCCCTGTTCCAAATTAGTAGAACTAGGAACGGTCCAAGCACTTCTTGGTCTGGTCTGAGTGGTTCTTCTTGCTCACCCCTAGCAAATAGTCCTGGACAAGCGATAAAAATGTTGTAGAACAATTCAAAAACCAGATATGAATAAGGCGATTCAACATTAGAGCGACTTTTGAAGAAGAAGTAACCAACCATTGACGGTTACCAAATTAGCTTATAAATATTGCAAGCAGTGCAACAAAGAACCTTCTGAACAACATACAAAATTACTTTATCTTGTTTTTATCCTTACTTAGCCTAGCTTAGCTGTAGTTTAAGATTCCCATAGTAGATTCAATTTTGACAAGTGTTTATATCCCGAGTAGTACTGTTGATTAGATTCCAGTGCTAACTCATTGTCCAGCATGATCGATTAAATTCCGATGTTGTGTCCTCAAATTCATCTAGGAACGATGTGTGCTAGGTATCGTTACCATTGTTTAGTGCTGTCGATTAGATTCCGACGTTATATCCTAATATCCATCTAGGAGCAGTGTTACTAGGTGTCATCCTCATTGTCCAGCGTCGTCGATTAGATTCCTATGTTGTGTCTTGAGACTTAGTAGAGACTAGCATTGTCTAAGCATTTTGATAATATCCAACGTTGTCGAAACATCTTCAACATTGTATAAACCACTTTAATATTAATGGGCTTTCATTATTATGTTAAAGTGAGTTTAGCAATATTGATTATCTTTGGTATTCACCTCGTGTCAAATCAACTTCTTTAGATTCGGGATTGTGTGGTGTAAGGTTTTGTTTGCATTTGACTCTATATTCAAAGCTAATATAGAACCTGAGTCTCCTTTAATAAAATCAAAATATAATACTTGGTGAAAAATATTTTGTTACAGAATCCAAAATCTGCGAAATAGTACATCTAAGCAAGCTTCCAGCATGGGCAAGCATCAACCCCCATACATGGTCTTACGACTTTGTGGAGACCTGTATTTTTTGTAAACAATCTCTCATGATGGGAGAACGGTAATAATTCGAACAATATCGAATCAACGCAGCGGAATAAAATAATCTCCCATCTTGTGTAAACCTAATAGGAATCGATATAGTAAAGTAAAATAAATACCAAGCACGCGAACACAAGACGATTTTTTTACGTGGAAAACCTCCCCGATGTGAAGAGATAAAAAACCACGGGACCGGAGTCCACCTGAAAATCTTCATTATCAATAAAATTGTTCTTCTCTAGTAAATACTAGAGGTACATAGCAGCAAACACCTCAAGAACATAATTCTTGGTAATACACATGAACTTCACAAGAGATCAAGGATAAATCTGACCAAAAACGCAGGTTTTGATCAATCCACAAAAAAACCTGATGTAGGGAGCTTCAAATGAAAATCAAACCGTTCAGATTCGAAAAAATTGTGCCACGAACATGCTGACAAAATTTCAGCTCAATCGGACCACGAATCGACCTCTGACGCCAGCTTGATGTAAATCAGATATTGCTCCAAACCCTAGATTTTCTGCTTTCTCTTTTTCTCTTGTTACTGTTTCATTTTCTGCCGTTACCTCTTTATATAGATAGTGAGAAACCCTAATTCATCATATAACTTATTATATGGGCTCAAGCCCCTTTTGGGCTTGCAACTCATTAGGCCTCCTCCACAAAGGAGTGAACCCAGCTAACATCTCAGACTTGGTCACTACGACCCTCTTTGTGAGGAGACACCCCTTCTCCCGAAGTTACGGGGCTATTTTGAGATGTGATCCTTTTATAGAGTTGTAGTAAAGATGACTTATCTGTTAAATTTTCCATTATCACCCCCAAAAAACCAAACTCTACCTTACGTAAAGTTGCCATAGTACAATTAACCTCTAGATTTTTTTTTTTTGAATTATATCAATATTTCACTCCTATAATTACTTATTCGTTGGGACACAAACCTCTGGGCAGGATAGATTTGAGGATGAGGAATTAGCATACATGTGAAATGTATGGTTAACTCAATAACAAAAGTTTTGGGCCTTCTACCTCCACGTGGCATTACTTCGTTAGGCTTTCGCCCATGTATGGGGGTTAACACCTGCCCAGTGCCAAAAGATCAAGGAAGTTTGTGACTTGATAAAATGAGAGAGATCTACCAGGGCAAAAATACTACAGATGTAAGATATAGAAGAGGAGTTGGTTATTAGTAGGGGTGATCGGGTCCAGGGTGGGTAGGTTCCAGACCTGGACCCTGTACCCGACCCTGTTATAACCGGTTCCAATTTTTTGGACCTTGTATCCAACCCACCCTGTTTTTCCGGTCCGGTTCCAGGGTTAACCTTGTTTATATTAGAACCTGTTTTGCAACTACCCATCCTATACGATTTCGAATTTTATATTAATACGTAAAAAAACAACATAATTATTCTAATTTATATTGAAATATTAAGCGTAATTAATAAGTAAATTTCTACCTAATTTTATATGCATTAACCAAATTCTAGGTGGTTCACCTGAGATTAGGTAATGATAGCTTGGCGACTCCACTGGTTTTTTTTTTTTTTTGGGATCACTCGACAGGAGGCCTTCTTCATTTCTTGGAAAAAAGAAAACACAAAAAAAAAAAAAAAAAAAAAAAAAAGAGGAGACATGGGCAACAAAGAGAGCGGTGTGAAGGAGACGTGACAAGCCAACAAGGGGAAAAGAAAAAAAAAGAAAAAAAAAAAGAAATAGAACAATGCATTGTTCATCTTCTTCATGGGCTCCCTCCGCATGTCACAACCACCGACTGCTGTGCCTGCGTCGCCACGGCCGCACCATTGCACCACTGCCGAAGCCCCCTCACTCACGAGCTCGCACCGCCACTTGTCGCCCCTGCTATGGCTGCGACGACCCAACACCTCTGACCGCTCGAAGCTCCATCGTCGTTGCCTTTGCCCCTGTGAAGCCGCCACTGCTCGTGACACCAACAACCAGTGAAGCCGCAAGGTTGACAAGAAGGCATACAACCCGATTCTCAAACAGGGGAACAAATTAGGGGTTTGGACTTTTGGGTTGGCTTACAAACCGGTTCTCAAACCCGTTCTTGAACCGGTCTGGTTGATTTGGTTCCTGGGTGGGTAATCCCTCGAAACCAGTTCCCGAACCGGTTCAAACTAGTTCTGAATTTTGGGAACCGGTTCCCTGACCGATTGCAATGGGAACTGGTTCCCTACCCTATTTTTCTGGTGGGCCGGTCTGGGAACCGAGTTTACCCGATCCGGTTGCACACCCTTAGTTATTAGTTGTATAGTTATTAGCTCACAGTAGGGGTCTATCCATTTTTTTGGAATTCTATCCTATCCTATAAAATAAAAAATAAAAAACCGAGTCGCACACTAAGCATAGCAATTATATGAAATCATCAATCAAATTTTTATTCAAACCTATAGAATCAAGACAATATGCCTAGTCAATTGGAATTGAGAAAATGTCACAGGTTCAAATCTTGTCATCCCTAGCTATTACTTCTCGTCTAAGTGGTAACAATGGATTTATTTTATTTATATATATTTTAGAATTATTTTCTTTTTTTCTATATATAATTTATATAAATATATTTCTTTTTGTTATTATTACCATTGAAATAGCATCCACACAAGGAAAAGCACTTGTCATTCGTTGGTTATTAGGAGCATCTCAAAAACGTTCGAGACAAAAAAAAAAAAAAAAGGATTGATCAAATTCTATTGAGTTTGACTCATAATTATCATTTATCAAATAATGACCTTATCAAATGATTGAATAATTGGGAGCAATTAGACCCCAAAAAATGGACAAATTCCTTTTCTTAAGAACACATACAATATTCGTCACTACAAAAGGATAATGGTAACCCCCATTAACTACTTCATTTATGAATTTCATAGTAATAGATATACATGACCCAATCAATTCGATCAGGCATTCGCCATCTATGTTCATTGCTCAACTCTTTGACAATATGAAAAACGTTAAGCACAAGCAAAATATGCAGTGACCCATTTAGAAGTATCAATGAAATCTTCCTTAGATGTAGGAATAATAAGACCTCATAATAGGGGAATCTTTTGTTACAATAGAAGCAGAAGTGATGTGGATTATTCAAAAATCAAAGTCGATTTGCTTTATCAAAAGAAGATATCATTAAGGTGGAGAACTGAACCAAAAATTCTCTTTCTTTATCATCAATCGAATCACTGTTTGTGACCTAGGATTTTATATTATGGTGTCCTAGGCATAGAGGAACCACAAATCGTGCTTGGATTTTTCATTGCACACGGCTTTCCCTTTGTATACATTGAAAACTCAATGCCTTCCCTAGAAAGGACTCTAAGAAAAATGGAATACTCAGTCGATTGACCCTAACTTAACTCTTACTACATAAATATTTCATTAAAAAAAATGAATGATTTTTTTTTTTTTGTTATCTCTTCATTATTTAGGGATAATTTGCATTTTCATGATCTCATAGACAATCATTCATAATTGGATTTGGTTAGACAATGTGTGGTTGGTAAACAAGGATCGGTTTTTTAGCAAGGTACGGAATGTATCGTCAAATATTCACTAGAAACAATGGTATCTCCAATTATAGCCCCTCTAGGATGTAAAATATATCTCTTCTCACCATCCCCATAGTGTATGAGACAAATGGATGCATTTCTATTAGGGTTGTATTCTATGCTTATGATTTTACCATTGTCTTTTTCATTCCGTATTACTTTTTTTCTATTTTTTTGATACCTAGTATCAGTACTCGTGTCGAGGTGAAATGACAATAAAAAAAGAAAAGATAAATTGTGGTTAGGAAGATCTGGCTTATGTTCTTCGTGTGGCATTCAAACCGAATGACTATGAATTATGTCGATACTTCTACATATTATGGAATTTCAATGAATTAGATTCACAAGAAACATGAATTCTTAGCTTTTCAATACAAAGTAAAGCATTTAGGTTACCTTAACCGCAAGCAGGGGGATGCTAAAGGCAGGGCTAGTGACTGGAGAGAAGTCGTACAAGGTAGCCGTACTAGAAGGTGCGGCTGGATCACCTCCTTTTCAAGGAGAGCTAATACTTGTTGGGTATTTTGGTTTGACATTGTTTTACACCCAAAAAGAGGCGAGCTACATCTGAGTTCACCTTGGAGATGAAAGTCCTCTTGCTTTTTTGGACGGTGAAGTAAGACTAAGCTCATGAGTTTATCATCCTAGGTCGGAATAAGTTGATAGGATCCCCATTTTGATGTCTCCATGATTCAAAGGCTGTACCCATGGGATAGGGATAGAGCAAGTGGAAAAAACAGAAGATTTCACTACACAAATCTCCTGGGAAACGAAGTCATAGGCACATAGGTTCAGAGCCAGAGCAACTACTCCAAAAGCTAAAACTTGAATACATCTTGTATGCATAAGACTATCATATAGAATATCTTTCGTTTTTAAACGATGAAGTAAGACCAAGCTCATGAACTTATTATCCTAGGTTGAAACAAGTTAATAGGATCCCATTTTTGACGTCCCCATGCCCCTTTGACGGAGAGGTGAAATGCATAGAGATTGGAAAAAACACCAACGGCGAAAGCACTTTGCTAGGCCAATACTAACACTGAGAGGTGAAAGCCAAGAGAGCGAATGGGATTAGATACCCCAGACCCTCTCAGTCACTATGAATGTCCCCGATCAATACAATGGGATGTGTCTATTTATCAATCTCTTGACTCGAAATGAAAGTAGGTTTGAAAAACGATCTTAGCTAAAGATGTGCATTCATGAGCCCATGCTAAAGTTTCAATCAATTCCTGCCAATATCCATGCCAGGAAATTAAAAGATTTCGTTTTTTCACTTTACTTCATTCAACAAAAAACATCTATCTATATATGGGTTCATTCAATTGGTTGTGATACAAACGAGAAGTCTCTTTTGGTTAAAAAAGCATTGCAAAGTCATTGAAGCAGCTAATGACACACTCCTGAATGTCAAGGCCCAATTCATCCAATTTGCTCACCGTGGACAGCAACAAACCCGGTTTCGCGGCACAGCAGATCTCGATCCTTGTCTCCACGTCGAACTGAAGAAGACATGGCCCAAATTCTATACTTAGATTCCATGAACAAAAGATTAAGTCTGATTATAGGGCCTTGATCACAGTTTCAGTAAAAATTTACCTTTGGTGTATTTCTCACCTATATCTAATTGGGTTTCATGTCTTTTACAATGTCCATTATGTTCAAGTGATAGGGGACCGAATTGGCTGTGATATTGCAAGTGGTTGATCTTCTGGAGCAGCTCCTTCATGTAGTCAATTGTCAACTAGGATTGATGTTCTGTCCATTTGGCATATGACATGATGAGAACAAAACCACTTTCGGAACTTTTCTGTAAGGCAAGAAAGGTCAGCATTCAAATAATGACCCAAAAGAACTCCAAATGTGTACGCACCTTGCCGGTTTACGGGACGATGGATCTGAGCATCGAGAGCCAGTCGTCGAGCCGCTTCCTTCGCCTCCTCTTGGCCATTAAGTTCTTCGAGGGCTGTCCCCCCAACTTCTTGCTAGCCCGATTGTTCTTCGCCCCTACGCACGGCCCTGCTGCGGAAAATACAGGAACCTGATTATTCGGAGACTCCATCGATTCTGGTTTACAATCTCCCTGCATTCCAATGGTCCGCTTAAAATCATTTGCATGAAGAAACGTGGCTTCTCCTTCCTCCGTCATCACAGACAAGGGAAGTGTTCTTTCTTGAACTGGGAAAAATGGGGTGTCGTCGCACGGGCTATAGGACGAACTGGTGATCCGTGGGAGCGAGATCAGTGAATCAAGGAGTTGGTGAGCCAAGGACTCAATGCTAAGTGGATATTGATGAAGTTCGGAGAAGATGTTCTAGTCTGGATGGTGTGTAGGAGGAGAGAGTAATGATTCTTGTGACGAACAATAATTTGGAAAATGGGAGGAGGGAGATGAAATTTGATGGTCATCAAAGAAATCATAATTCCAATCGCTTGAGAAGAGCTCGTTCAATTCCATGGGAGCCATGTTAGCTTCCCAAGGAGGGTTTCTCTCTTGATAAGCCAAGAATAAGTCTTCCTGGTATCCATGCCCACAAAGCTCCGTCCCCCGCAACAACCCCAACACCCCCACCCCCACCACCACCACACCCAACCCCCACAACTCACCCCCCCCCCCCCCCCGGGTCTTCCCTCCCTGTGCCCTGTGTAATGCGTGTTGAGAATGCCAATTCTAATTGCACCAATGCGAATTATATTTAGTACAGAAGTGCAGTCTTTGTAGTTAATATATTGAGATTTATTTAAAGGGTATGTGCATCAATATGTATTCATTAGCAGCTAAGTCTTTGATATTGAAAGAGTCCTGTCTTCCATCCAACACCCTCTTCCCCCATTCTATATCTGTGATTTGATGTCCTTTTCACCGAAATCTGAATCGTATGAACTATTGTTTATTTCATGTTGTTTGCCTGTAAAGTTTGACCCCCACGTATATCCGTCCGAACCCAGAAAAATGGAGTTTGTGCTGTACCGGGACAAATTGTTTTATGCATCGATATACGTTGCCGATACAAAGAACCTAAGTTTTATCATTTTCTCATCTCTCAAGGGTCCAGCAAATGAACAAAATTTCAAGGTAACACGATAATATTCGTCAATATCTGGATTTTTTTCTTGAATATTATCAAAGTTTATATTGGTAAGAATTCATAAAGACAATAGTTGTAAAGTTCTTTATCCGTCCTATTTGATATAATTAAACAAAAGCATGTAAGTATATGCTTATCTATTTCTTCTATTTATAATGATAGTAGTTGACTGAAAGCCTGTTTGGTACAACTTTTTGAGGGGCAGTTACAATTGCAAAAAGAAATGTTCCTATATGTACGAAGCATTTGGTGAATTCTTTACACCTACAACATCCCTACAACTTTTGTAGCCTACCGCAACTTGCAGGAAGCTACGCTGCACACATTTGAGGTAGTGCATCTTAAAACACGTATGATCCAGTGGCCGCTCTTAACCGCACAGCGACGTCGCAATATAACCATAACTATACCAAACAAATTAAGAGAATGTTCAATCCGAACAGGACAACAATCCCCCCATCCTAATCAACTGCATATGCTTTTGTTTTCTTGTTCTAGGGTGAAGGAACGACGACATGTTTTCATTCGTATCTCACTTTTTAAACAGTCAAGTAGGCATATGATACCAACCAAAAAAAAAAAAGTAGGTATATGATAGGGACCCCAAATATGAATTGGGCCTCAATTACATCGCTACTTCCTGCAACTATCCATTATGTTTTATGTGCTGTGTTGGCTTTTTCGTGTATGGTCTCATATCGAAGTCCTTCAAAGAATGAGATGCTGTTGGATATTCCTGATTTCAAACGATGCTGGTTGCCATGTAAGAAAATTTTGTGCCGGTGTTATAAGGGTGATCACACAATCATCAATTGCAACTTTTGTGTGGATCTAGATTGCTTCAAAAGAGTGCCAAATGCTCGTCCATACCACTGGCTATAAGCCTCTTGAGTGCCACTTTCACACCGGTTATATGTATTGCAATACTAGTCCTCTAGATTTTCAAGCGCACGAGAGCGAATATGTACGCCACATTGAATTTTCTCATGAAATATTTAATCAATATTTCAGAAATTCAACATCAATTTTTACAGTTAGGGACATTTCTTAGCACGATAATATTGATTTAACCGAATATATGGCGCTTATGGAACTTTAAAAAAAAAAAAAAAAAGCAAATTATTTTAGATACATGGACCTTTTTATAATTCTAAAAAAAAAGATAACCAAATATGACAACTGAGGTAGTAGTAGTGTCATTCATTAGTTCGAATTGGCACCTAACTGTTGTGTCCTTTTATTGTTGTAATGAATTGGCACCTAATTTCACTGGCTCCATATTGTACCTGATTTCCAAAAGAATGGACTTTGAAGCTACCTAGCAGAGCTTACAAGTTCAGAGTCAATGGTGTGATGCTGTAACTGCTTCCCCACCAAAAATAGTAGGTGTCAAGCTGCACACCTCAATCATTAATTGAATCAAGAGTATGGGAGACCAATTAGACCATTCGGTGCCTTCATAGACCTTCCTTTAGTGCTTGTCCTTGGCAACATCACTTGGAAGATCAAGTCCATTAGGAATTTTCCCTGGATAGTCAGTCTTTGAGGCATCTGATCCGGTCATCCTGCAACCAGCGAACAGAATCAAGGAGGGACCTGTGTATATGTTTCAAGAAATATCTAATAGTATGCTTTGACCATATCATGCTTACCCTTTATCCACGATGACAACTGAACGGAGTTCACAGTTTGCAAAGCTGCAACCACAGAAAAAATATGTTCAGTCCACAACGTAAAAGCTCCCACCTTCCTAAAAACAAAGTGCTACATGATATCAACTCCGATGCATGTGCAGTTTACCAACCAGGTTCATTTGTCACAACCATATCATCATTTTCATCAGCCTAATCTGCTAGAAGTACCACCATCAGAACTGGTAGTGGTTGTTGATACACAGGTTATAGGTTTGGAAAGTTCCAATAAGAAAAAAGAGAAAAGCTATGTTATGGCATTTTAGTGAAGCAATAAATATCTGTGTAGAGCCTAATAATAACATGTACATGGACAACGCCAATGCATATTTATTCATCAATTCCTATTAACTCAATTATCTGTCTTGGATTATAAATTGATACATTACTTAATGCGAACATGAAGCAAGACCGAAAGAACTGAAGGTGGGAGTTTGTTGGCAATCAGCATAGGTGGAAAAATGATTGTGCAAAACTTCATTATCAAAACCAAAGATAATATGTAGAGAAGATAGAGATCCAGCTTTCCCTATTGACTGATGGGCATCACCCATCTACAATCAAGTTTTTTCTGCTTAACAAACAGTTGTGGTATGATATCGAGCAACACAATCCACAGTGGATTAAAAAGTGGTCAATGCTAATGTGTATACTGGTTAAAAATTTAGCATATCATAAAATCTTCAGAGTGCTTTTTCAGGAACGATCTTAATTTCATGTCATTCAATCATTAGAAATATATTCAGAAGGAAGACAACATGAAGGACCAAATGTAAATAATTTGAAAAACAAGTCGGTCAGAACACAAACATTTCTGCGCTCCCAATCGTAATTAGATTAATCAAACCATTGACTAGAACCAATCAACCAAACATGAACTAGGAGATACTCACTGCTTGCACATTTCGCTCTTGATCGATGAATGACAATCATTTCCAAAGGCTTTGAGGGTATGAAACAAGAATCCACTGTGGGTAACAATTGCAATCTCCTTCTCTTCCCGTGTCCACAACCTGAAGATAAATCAAAACCTTGAGATGCAGAATCAAATGGCTCATTCCAGATGTTTACTATTTACATAGCTTTTCAGCTATTTTCTTCCAAGATCATACAAGTTGCAAGTCTATTTTGCATTGTAGTTTATATTCTAAAGCACTCAGTAGGAAGTTATGAAGTACCAGTTCAAGAACTTCATTCCTCGAACAGCAACTTCCTCATCCTCTTCTCTAACATCAGGCGTCCACAAGACGTCATCTTCATTCTCAATCTAAAGAAAAGTGAATATCAAAGTTAAATTACTGAGATTTGCTAATGTTGAGACTTCCAAAGCAAATGCCCAATAAAATATTTTAAGAAATGAAGCACTTGCCAATGAAAAATCAATTGCAGGAAAGAGTGGCCGATACTCGCTAATGCTTCGTCTTTTGTCACAAGGATGAACTCCCTATGGACCAAAATGTAAATTTTTAGCAACATGAAACATTGCAAGGAATGTTCAATACCAATACAAGAGGATCCACAAAATACCAGGAAAGAGAGAAATTCTACAATTACTAGTAGCAAAAAATGTCTGCATCTTTGTCTTGCAATAACTTTTAAATGGAGGTTAATTATATGAGAGATCATTCAGCTTGGGGTATTACCACTATACTTTGCAAAGTCATGCAATTATCACTACTCTGTTTCCAGTTGGTCACCATTTTCAATAGAACGAGATATATTATGCTAATATGCAAACTCCATTTGACAAAATCTCTAAATTATTAAATACATGACACAACAAGCTAGATGGGACATTTTTCAACAAGATAACATGATCCATGGTACAAGATCTGTGACCAATCTTATGGATTATGGTGCTCAAGCAAAAATCAGCTCACCATGTGAGGTTACCATCATGCCATGTCATGTTAGGTCATCCACTTGTGCTAAGATGTCCATTTTCGTCAAAATTGAAATGTAATACAAAGAGAGTGGTAGCAATTGAATGATTTTTAAAATGATAGCCATAATTGAAACTGAATTTCAGCTGCACAAATAAAAATTGGCAAAAGTTGAATGATGTATCGTGGCATCCACCATTCTAACTGCTAAAAGGAGGAACCTGTGCAACATGAAGAAACCGATCCTTCTACAACAATAAATACGTAATGTTTGGTCATCCTTAACAAGATAAAAAGTCCTTAGGTTGAGAACTAAATTTAAACTAAAGCAAGATCAGTCAATTTGCTAAACAAGAATCAGAACTCTTCCTAATAAGCGCCAGCTTTCTAGCTTCCTTCATACTTACTAAGGTAACTACAAGAAAGAATCCCTCAATCTCAAATCAAGGAGAAACAAATACTCTGAAGTATGACCCTTATAAAGCCAGTGGTATAGACAGCTGTACTTCCACATGATATCCACTTTGAAGTTCACAAATTATCATACCAGCCAAGGACAAAGGCAAATTCTTTTTCTTATGTCTCGCAATCCTTGTCCAATGCAGATACTTGTGCATATTATAGTCAATAGAGTAAAGATTGTAAGTTGTGAATAGAATGCAATACAATCTGTAAAGTGGACAGCCCCATTCCAAATTCAACTGCATCCATTCAAAAAAGGGTACAGCAAGAAGAAATGAAAACTATTAACATTTTCCACAGACAAAAGTTACCATAGCGAATTTCCACATAAAATGCTTCCACCGATTCTGAAAAACAAATCAATATTCAGGATTTTGTGAATGATTTTTTATTCCCATAGTATTCACTTACTAAATGTTCTCGACAAAGTTCTATGGCAATAAATGGTGGGCAATTGAGACTTGAAATAGCAGGATGATCGCTATTCCCAGCATTTGCAACCATCAAAGGAGGTGCACCTATTCCGTCTGTGTAGCCTTCCCCGCCAAAAACTCCAACAGCTGTTTGCATAGTTCTGCAAGTGATCACATAAATAGTGTAAAAACAGCACTTGAACAAACTTCAAGTCCAAATTTTGTACAACAGCATGCTCCTCATGCAAAGGCTAGTAGGATGACAAGTTAACAACTTAAAGTTTGTGGACCCGAAACATGTGGACAAAAGAATGATTAAAACCCATAACATATAAAGAACAAAAACTCATTCAGATATATGTTGAACTGATTATGCAACCATTTAATACTAAAATTTAAGTTACTAGAAAATGACATGGTTTATTGTAGTTATCTTGACAAATGGAATATACACCTTGCCCATTGGCCCGTTCTCCATCAAATGAGAAAGGATACACCATCCGAAATTTATCTCACTTACTCTCTTCTCTTATGCTGTAGATGAAGTTGTCTCATTGCAAGTTCAAATGCAATCATTCATCACAGAGGACCTCATGTCTCAGGTGCCTCTAGCAACCAATTTTTAGGACTTTATATCAAAGTTCTATGAACTTATGAAGGCAGCTATGTGTAACAAAACAACTTATATCCTTAACAATCTAAGCTGCCAATTGATAATCAATCAAATTGAAGACAATGCAATCTGTAAGAACACATGAAAAGATAAAGCAACAAACAAATTTGAAGCCGAGTACCTCAACAGAGGAGACGCAATTACAAGATCAATCTTCTTCGAAAGTCCGTGTGCTTGGACATGCTTGCGCAGGTTACTCACCTATCACCGCATGAAGAGATCATTAGAAAGTAAACCAGTCCAAACAAACAGCATTAAAAAGGGAAAAAAGAAAGAAAGAAGTGCCTTAAACTTTTTCTAATAGATCTGCTGAAGTTAAAAAAACTTTATACATAAATGTAGACTTCTAGGCATTATAACAAGAACAAGAACAGCAAAAGCTTCTCAGTTTTCGCAACAACTTTGGTTGGCTATGTCATTGTTGCCCCATCTATTATATTAAAATTCTATACAAGACCACCTAGTTTTTAATCAAGTTCTTATAACGAGAATATTCAGCTGTCAAATCCACGGGAGCAACTCCATTCCTAATGAGAAAACCAATAAAATGCGATCTTAAAGAGAAATTCCGCTCAGGACATGAGAAAAAGTGACCACCTGCTGCCAGCCGAGAGGGGTGAGGTGAGCATCAAAGAGATCATATGACAGATAGGCGTCGTGATTCTTTTCTCCTTCCACATTATGAATTCCTTGTGCATGCCTAACCTGCATGTATTGTCCAGTCAGAACCAAAATTCTTAACGCCTATGAATCTGCCTTTACACACGCATAAAGAAACCCAAAACAGGGCATCGCCGCGTACCAGGTGGAGCGTCTTGCAACGGTGTAATGGATATAGCCCTGTCACTGCAGAATCCATATCTGTAACCAAAGGAAAAACGGAGCACCCACAGAGTCAGTTCCATCGGGCGAAAATGACGATCATCCAAATTTCAGCTGTAGGTATCAAATAAGCAGCATCATCGATGAACCGACGAGTCCTTCGCAATCGCATCCCAGATCACACCATCATCGTCACGCAAAAAAGAGGATGAATATTCCGAAATCTGAAGAAAGCCGAATCCATTTCGATAATAGTCACAATGCGCCGCAGCATCTCAAGAAAGCCGAAACGTGATCCGTCTCGCGCAAGCACATTCGCTACCTAAATCCAAACTCAAACACACCGACCCGCAACCGAACCGCAAAATCCGAGCGACGAAAAATCGTCGGAAGATCAAGATCTCTCAGTGCGAAACGGATCGAATCACACGCGCAATCCGTCACCAGCCAATCAAACAGCAACCGCGGAAACACGAAACACAAGAAGGAATCGAAACGACAAGATTCGCAGCCGAAACGGATTACCGGAAGAGCGAGGCGGGAGAGGAGAGCGGATGGCAGCGGCGGGGAGGTGGTCGAGGGGACGGCGGCGTCGACGCGGCTGCGGCTGCGGCTGCGGCTGCGGCGGCTTCGAAACGGAGAGATCGCGAGGGAGAGGGAGGACGAAAGAGGATGGAGAACGGCTACTACGTACGGAGGCGACGCGGCGTAACAATGACAGCGACGAGGAAGATGAGGGGCCGTTACTTGTACACCCGCCAGGCGGCGCACAACAGTGAATCACCATAGTCGTGGCCTTTGCGTGCGCCGGGTGCGAACTCAACCCCTCCAACCCGCCCCGATTCCGCGCACCTCGAAATTGATAACTGAATTTTCCCTTCCTCCTTTTTTTTTTTTTTTTTTTTTTTTTTTTTGACGTATTATTCGGTGGGGAAGAAAAAGAAAATTCAAACTCGAAGGACGGGCAAATCCCAGTCGACAGGCGGCGTATCGGCTTGCCGACCGACCAACCATTAACTTCCCATGGCGTGCCGGCCAGAAGTCGTAACCGAATCCCGTCATCCAGAGGGCCACGTGGCGGGCGTCCCGTCTGCCCGCGGCCGGGACGACACGTGTCCGAGCTGTTGTGGAGGGATTCGAAAGTCTCACGTGGCGGGGGACTTTTCGACAGCGGGGGGGAATATTCGGCGCATCGGATCGGCGCCAGCGCATCATGCTCCCCTCTCCCGTGCTTTTCCCCGAAGCGGATGCTTCGTTCGCCATTCCCGATCGGATATGCCGGGTACCATTCTTGTGCTAATGTTCCTGCCGAGGGGTTGGCTAGAGCCGGTTGTCCTGGAAAAGAAGAAATAGGCTGGATACCTTTCCATTGTACGGTAATGCGTGCGCGCGCCATCCAATGAGAAGTGCGGGTTCTAAAATTGGAATATAGAGATTCGGAGATTGGTTGCGGTGCATGTTGCGTGAATGAACGGATATAACCAAGTTGTGTTGTGAGTAGATTACGTGATTCTATGTCTTATTGCACTTGACTGAGTCGTGAATCTTAATATCAAATCAGAGTTACCCTAATATGATTGGAATTCTTGAATAAGGAAAACTTCAAACTCCGATTTGATGTCAACTCCACCACCTTTTGGAATCAAGTCGAGGAAGAAAGAAAGAAGAGGAGCGATTTTGCTTGGGCCTCCTAATTCTAATGCGGGCAGTTGACTTTGGATCGAGTTGAAAAGAATGGTCTAGTATGCGTCAAATGCCAATTTAAACTATCATAATTATCAATCTTCCATGCATTATTATATTGTTTCCTTAATGACTCATAAAAGTGACACATTCGACTAGATTTTTTTGTATCTTGGACGTTCCATCATAAGTTATTTGGGTACATTTGATTCGGCCTTTGTGGAATGCTTTCCATGCATTATTATATTGTTCTCTTATTCGACTAGAATATTTTGTATCCCGGGACGTTTCCTCAAAAGTTATTTTGGGTTGATTTGATTCGACGTTGATGGAATGCCTTCCGAGCATTAGTGTACTGTTCTCTTATTCGACTAGAATTTTTGTATCATCCGATGTTCCATCAAAAGTTACTTTTCATTGTTAAAGAAAATGGGCTGACGAAAGTTATGGATCGGGCCGTAGTAAAGGCCCAACGAAAAGAGGCCCTACCTTCAAACGAGATCTCCCTCCCTCCTTCAGCCCTTTCGAGTTACTATGTTGCGAAGCGAAAATGTTGTATCCTCGGAAATTTCACTAAATGAAAGGAAGCCGAATTTCCAACCAAAAAAACAAAAAAAATCAGAGTCTAAGACATGGCTTTCCAAGGAATTTAGCCTCAACAAGAAGTTACCTTAACCTTTCCCCATAAAGAAAGTCAATGCGCGAAAATGTTGTATCCTCGGAAATTTCACTAAATGAAAGGAAGCAGAATTTCCAACCAAAAAAAAATCAGATTCTAAGACATGGCTTTCCAAGGAATTTAGCTGCAACAAGAAGTTACCTTAACCTTTCCCCATAAAGAAAGTCAATGCGCGAAAATGTTGTATCCTCGGAAATTTCACTAAATGAAAGGAAGCAGAATTTCCAACCAAAAAAAAAAAAAAAAATCAGATTCTAAGACATGGCTTTCCAAGGAATTTAGCCACAACAAGAAGTTACCTTAACCTTTCCCCATAAAGAAAGTCAATGCGCAGGTGCAACAACATCAGCGTTCCTTCTCCACTTATCAGCTCATTGATAGGGGTGAAGGGGAAAATAAAGTCTTGATATTGGAAACCAGTTAATGGGAGAAAAAAGATGAGAAAAAATGCAAATGAAAGAATTGAGAGATTCGTGTATTTATATAAGTTTACTTATTTATATGCTTTATTAAATTACTATCCAAAGTAACATGATAATGAAACATCAATTGTAACCAATTGAGCATATGCACAATCAGAAGAAACATATAAACAATTCCGAGAGATGTGCAGAATCAAATGACATATTCTAAATATCTGTAACAGAACGCATTACAATGACACATACATAGCATCCTTGTATATATGCAATGCAAAAGGAGTCCCTTTTTTTTTTCCGAGATTATAATATAGACATTTCATCAGAGTCGTCAATCACAAATAGGCAGATGAATTAATCGAAAGAGAATATGCATGAATTTCGTGCATTCAACGGTATCTATACACCAGAAGGAAGGCAACCAGTTAGCGCAAAGAGATGTATATTCAGACCCCCATTTTCCTGGATTCACAATAACAGTTATAATTTACGAGGTATATAAACAATAGAGGGAGGGAGATATGGGGAATATCCTAAATATCTCAAATCGCCCCCTCGAAATTCATCAGGAGACGTCGAAGCTATCAACCAGAGTGTGGGGAGAAGATCCAAGGAACACGCTACTCGATTAGAGGCCAGAGAGACAGGAAACTGAGATTTCCTAGTCATTATGACCGGCATCCGGCATTTGACTACGATATCCTTTGTGAGGATGAATCGCGCGTTGGTTGGAGGGAGCTTTCTCAAATCATAAATGAATAATAAGAACACAACCAGAATAAAACACGGTCAAATCGAGTGGGACGGCACGCGCTTAAATCGGGTTTCCGTCAAAACTTTACTATAGTTTTTTCGGTTTTCGCCTACCATTTGTCTAAAGAAACTTGATTCTAGTTCAATGTTTTGGATTTCCGTTTGGTTTGGTCGAATTTTCTATTCTTGTAGACATGAATATTTGTGCACAAAACCACCGGCCGTGGTGGCTCCACTAGCTAAGACTCTACTGATCCTCAACGAAGAGGTGAAGGGTTCAAAACCCAGGGGAGGCGCTAGGTGTATTAAGTGTGACCCGGGGGTGGTGGATTCTCTGCTTAAGTGTCACCGGGGGTTCTGGCGGCTTTTGTCGGGCAAGCAGTTCCTCCAAACACCAAATATATATATATATATATATATATATAATATATATATATATATATTTTTGTGCACAAATACCACCGGCCGCGGTGGCTCCGCTGGATAAGGCCTTGCTGATCCTCAGCTCAGAGGTAAATGGCTTAAAACCCAAAAGAGACGTTAGGTGTATTAAGTGTGACTCAGGGTAGTGGTCCTCCTGCTTAAGTGTCACGAGGGTTTCTGCGGCCGTTAGGCTTTGTTAGGTTCCTCCAAAGACAAAAATATATATATATATATATTCCTATATATAAAATATATATATATTTGTGCACAAATCATGAATCTTTAGTCATATATAGATGCGGTGCCACGTTTTGATGCACAATTTAAACAAAAATAAGTAGGTAAGAAATGAATGGCAATATCAATCAAATCAATGAGTTATCCGGCTCAGCTTTAGTCCATAAGAGTTCGCATTTGGAGCCCGGTTCGATTTAGGTCATACAATCAAATTGTAAATTTTGATCAATGCAATACTTCATCGCCATCGCTAAGTTTTTCGACTTTCTTATGTCAAGTCTCATTTTGGCCTTAGGTATTGCCTTATTACGATTAGGGGTATAGACGGGCTGCCTTACAGAGAATTTTTGGCTTGTCCTACAACTCCAATGCAAACAAACCTAAAGACTATTGAGATTTCTTACTGAGAATTGTCTCAAATTTTTTCCTGCTTTAGAGGTTTAAGTACATATATTTGATGGTCATCACCTATTCGCGATCAACAATTTAGGGTTTGCTACAAGAGACTTTTTGAGGAGTATCAAGCACAAAAACAAACATTGAAGAGCTAATTTAAGGAAAATAAGACCGGTTAGGGACTAAACATTTAGACAGGGCATATAGGCACACCAACACCAATTTTTGAGGAAAATTACCAAAAAAACACTAAACTTATTGTACGGATATCAATTCAGCTCTAAAATTTTCAATTTGATTAATTCAATCATAAAACTTTTGATGATATGCTAAGGTAATCCTTTTGACCAATTGTGGCCAACAATTCCTGATGTAGATACTCGCTGTTTTAGGTGGCACGCTTAACTTTGATGTGAACAATTTTGCAATTTTTTGAAATTCTCTAAACTTTATTTAATTTTTTTGTATTTTCTTTCTCTTTTTTTCACCATAAGCCCCGCCAAGGTCGGCTAGATTTCAATGGAAAATAAAAGGAAAGAAAAGAAAAGAAAAGAATAAAAAAATCTATAAATATTGAAGAAAAACAAAACAATGTTAAATAATTATAAAATATTGTCTATGTTAGTATTGGTTATGCCAATAAAGTGACCGGCATCCACATTAGCGATTGTCTATCAAAATTGGCTAGAAAATCTACATTAACATATTGTCAAAAGGTGTAAGACTAAATTGGCCAAATTTAAAAGTTTTACACTAAATTGATACTCGTACAATTAGGTTTAAGACTTTTTTTGGTAACTATGCATCAACTTTTAAAATTAGTAACATGCTGCGGATGAAACAAAATATTAGACAGTGTTGAATATAAAGTACTCTTATAAATTCTCACCTACAATTTAATATATTACTTGGTATATAAATTGTATAGCCAGCTCCTATCATACATTGCTTGCTTTATGATATATTTTGAGGATGATTTTACCGCTGTACTCCCTAAGGAACGGATTTTTTCCCCATGATCACAGGTAAGAGTCGATAAGGTCTAAAAACTATATGTAAAATCAAATACTAGGTCATGCAACAACTTGTTTCCTAAATTTTTAAAAAAATAATAATAACCAATGTAAATAAAAATTGATAACTTAATAAGAAAGTCGGTAAATTAAAAGAAAATGTAAGTAACTCAAATGAGAGTTACAACCTAAGACTAGTCCGTAACTTTATGATAAAAGTTGATAAGTCACCCTAATTTAAGTTGGTAATATCATGTAAATGTTAGTAAATTTGAACAGCTAGAAAGTTATGCAAAAATGGTAAATTAGTACAAATTTGGGAATTTGCATGCTATTTTATAAAATGTCAGTAATTTCTTAAGATCTTTCTTATGTCATTAAAATGTTACCTAGAAAAATAAAATCGATGGTTTAGTGAAAGTTATTAGCACCGGAAAAAAAAGTCGAATTCATATTTCTAAAGGTGGTAGGACAGAATTTTTTCGTACTTTGATTATGATAGGTTTATTTGGCTGATATTGTCACTGACCGGTAATACACATCAAATCGTCATAAGGTTAGAGGAGGTTTTGCTTGTTGAACTGTTCAGTTCTACTGTTTTGAGACACTGGCGCTTAACTAGGAGTGTAAAGTACAGGCCCGTCCAAAGCCAACAGAAAGATGTAAATCCATGAGCGGTATCAGCATGTGTCGCCAAGCACATTTAACCATGAACAGGAAAAGGAAAAATGATGTCAAAGCTCTCGCACTTCATACTATTTGTCGTTTACGTATGTATTGCATTTTGAAAAAAAATGCACGATCATATGCAAACATTATCACGGACTAAGTACATGTACCTAGTTATGTCTAGATCGCCACAAATGGTGAGTCTCACGTAGTTCTTGTTAGATTTAGCAATTCAAATTCAACTTTTATATTCCGGATTTATTCAATGCTTTATCGGCTCACACATATTGATTGAGAACCACTTGACAGGTTTGAATCTTTCATTTACTACAACGAGCAAACTCGAAATTCAGGAGCATATTACTCTACCATTTATGAAGGTTTGGTCTTCTTTAAGGAAGGAAAACCATATGGAGAAAGAAGAACTGAAAGAAAAATCTTGACCTCACCACTTGTCCTTGCTTTCTATCTCCAGTCTCCTATAGAGCTTTCTTCTTCTGCTGCAAAACATAGCTAACAGATTTAAATACAACCTAACTGGCTTTCGCTATGATTTGGATGGATGAAATTAAAATGACCCATCCAAATTGATGTTTACCTTTTATTTTTTGATTAATATAAATCATAGGACTCGTGCATTTTGACTTTTTATAATTTGAAACTCATTGAACTTTTATGACACTCGAATATCAACACAAAAAAGTACATAAATTTGAATAATTTGTTAGATTTTCCTTTTGTTTTTGCCTAAGTACTTCTGCTTAAATGGAATTGTCGTGTTGCTTTTGCTTTAAGTGTAAACAAACATGCCCTAATGGACTTGAAGCAAGAAGAAAAACACTTTTCCACCAATGGTCAACGTTTCAATCCCACATGAAGTAACTTTCAAGACATTGCTCGGTTCAGCAAGGGAAAATAAAGAAAGCTCACACTAAAAAATCAAAATCACTAAAAGCCTTCCATTTGCAGAACTCAATCTAAGGCCTAGAAAATCAGAATCTTTCTAATTCTCTTCAAATCTTTACAAGCATCTTCCTCCGTATCCGGCATTTCTGAACAGCGCTTGCTTTATATCCCCAGTACTGGTGAGATTTCTTTGCTGCATTTCCTATTGCCAACAGATGCAAGAACTCATTTAGAGATTTAAGATTTTTATGATTTCAACTCTGCTAGAAAAATCGTGAGGCTCAAAAAGCAATCATCACTTTGCATAGTCGTTGGTTTTCGTACCTCTGAGCAAGAAGCTTGCATTGCAAAGTCATTGAAGCAGCTAATGACACACTCCTGCATGTCAAGGCCCAATGCGTCCAATTTGCTCACCATTGACAGCAACAAACCCGGTTTCGTGGCACAGCAGATCTCAATCCTTGTCTCCACGTCTCTTCGCTCCACGTTGAACTGAAAAAGACATGGCCCAAATTCTATACTTAGATTCCATGAACAAATGATTAAGTCTGATTATAAGGCCTTGATCACAGTTTCAGTAAAAATTTACCTTTGGTGTATTTCTCACCAACATCTCATTGGGTTTCATGTCTTCTATAATGTCCATTATGTTCAAGTGATAGGGACCGAATTGGCTGTCATGTTGCAAGTGGTTGATCTTCTGGAGCAGCTCTTTCATGTAGTCAATTGTGTCACATAGGATTGAAGTTCTGTCCATCTGGCACATGACATGATGAGAACAAAACCACAATTAGAATTTTTCAGTAAGACAAGAAGTTCAGCATTCAGATAATGACCCAAAAGAACTCATAATGTGTACGCACCTTGCTGATTTTTGGGATAATGGATCTGAGCATCGAGAGCCGGTCATTGAGCCGCTTCCTTCGCCTCCTCTCAGCCATTAAGTTCTTCGAGGGCTGTCCCCCCGACTTCTTTCTAGCCCGATTGTTCTTCGCCCCTACACTAGGCCCTGCTGCGGAAAATACTGGAACCTGATTATTCGGAGACTCCATCGATTCTGGTTTACAATCTCCCTGCATCCCAATGGTCTGCTTAAAACCATCTGCTTGAAGAAACGTGGCCTCTCCTTCCTCCGTTATCACAGACAAGGGAAGTGTTCTTTCTTGAACTGGGAAAAGTGGGGCGTCGTTGCACGGGCTATAGGACGAACTGGTGATCCGCGGGGGCGAGATCGGCGAATCAAGGAGCTGGTGAGCCAAGGACTCAATGCTAAGTGGATATTGAGGAAGCTCGGAGAAGATGTTCTGGTCTGGATGGTGTGTAGGAGGAGAGAGCAATGATTCTTGCGAGGAACAATAATTTGGAAAATGGGAGGAGGGAGATGGAATTTGATAGTCATCAAAGAAATCATAATTCCAATCGCTTGAGAAGAGCTCGTTCAATTCGATGGGAGCAACGTTAGCTTCCCAAGGAGGGTTTCTCTCTTGATGAGCCAAGAACAAGTCTTCCAGATATCCATGTCCACAAAGCTCCATCTCTCTCTCTCTCTCTCTCTCTCTCTCTCTCTCTCTCCCTCCCTGTGTAATGCGTGGTCAGAATGCCAATTCTAATTGCACCAATGCGAAATATATATAGTACAAAAGTGCAGTCTTTGTAGTTAATATAGTGAGATTTATTTAAAGGGTATGTGCATCAATATGTATTCATTAGCAGCTAAGTCTTTGATATTGAAAGAGAGTCCTGTCTTCTATCCAACACCCTCTTCTCCCATTCTATATCTGTGATTTGATGTCCTTTTCACCGAAATCTGAATCGTACGAACTCATTGTTTATTTCATGTTGTTTGCCTGTAAAGTTTGACCCCACGTACATCCGTCCAAATCCAGAAAAATGGAGTTTGTGCTGTGCCGTGACAGATTGTTTTATGCATCAATATACATTGCCATATGAAACTAAGTTTTTATCATTTTCTCATTTCTCATGGGTCCAACAAATGAGCAAAATTTCAAGATAACACAATAATATTCATCAACATCTAGATTTTTTTCTTGAATATTTTCAAAGTTTATATTGGTAAAATCTCATAAAAACAGCAGTTGGAAATCTCTTTACCAGTCTCATGTAATATAATTTAAAAAAAAAAAGCATGTAAGTATATGCTTATCTATTTTCCTATTTATAACGATAGTGATTGACCAAGAGCTTGTTTGGTACAATTTTTCAATAGGCAGTTACAATTACAAAATGAAATGTTCCAACATGTACGAAGCATTTGGTGAATTCTTCACAGCTACAACATCCCAACAACTTTTTGTAGCTTACGGCATCTTGCAGGAAGCTAAGCTGTACACATTTGGGGTAGTGCATCTTTAAACATGTATGATCCAGTGGCCGCTCTTAACCGCACAGCAACAGTGCAATATAATCATAACGATACCAAACAAATTAAGAGAATGTTCAATCAGAACAGGACAACAATCCCACCCCCCCCCCCCCCCCCCCCCCCAATCCTAATCAACTGCATATGCTTTTGTTTTCTTGTTCTAGGGTGAAGGAACGATGACATGTTTTCATTCTTACCTTACTTTTTAAACAATCAAGTAGGTATATGATAGGGACTCCAAATATGAATTGGGGCTCAAGTACATCGCTACTTGCTGCAACTATCCCTTATGTTTTATGTGCTGTTTTGGCTTTTTTGTGTATGGTCTTATATCAAAGTCCTTCAAGGAATGAGACCCTGTTGTATATTCCTGATTTTAAAAGATGCATGTTGCCATGTAAAAAAATTTTGTGCCGGTGTGGTAAGGGTGATCACACAATCATTAATTGCAACTTTTGTGTGGATCCAGATTGCTTCAAAAGATTGCCATATGCTTGTTCATACCACTGGCTATAAGCCTCTTGAGTGCCACTTTCACAGGGGTTATATATATTGCAGTACTCGTCCTTTGGATTTTCAAGCGCACAAAAGTGAGTATGTACGCCACATTGGATTTTCTCCGGAAATATCTAATCAATATTTTAGAAATCCGACATCAATTTTTTACGGCTAGGGACATTTCTTAGCATGATAATATCGATTTAACCGAATATATCAAACTTGCGGGACTTTAAAAAAGCAAAAATTATTTTAGAGACATGGACCTTTTTATAGTTCTAGTAAAAGATGACCAAATGCGACAAAACTGAGGTGGTGGTAGTGTCATTTATTAGCTCGAATGTAGTAGCTGGCAAGGGTCATCTAATGGGAGCCGAATCCAATGATAGGGTGCTGAATGTCAATAGATTACAATGAAATTAAATTTTATACTTAATAAAATTGGCTACACGACTGGAAACTGATTAATTATTTTCTAACCTCGTGTTCCAACTGTGCAGTGATATGAGCATTGCCTCTTTCATTTGACTCTGCACATGATTCAAATACGACTTTGTTTTTTTTTTGTTTTTCTTTTTTTCAGTCGATTCATTAGACAGAACATCATAGTTATGTTTTTCCCCCGCTCTCCATTAAATTCTCCATTTTACGTTCTGCTTTCTTCTTTTACCAAAATTATCTTGTTTCATACTTTATGTCCAAGATTAAATCCCTTAACATAGTACTGCGCTGTCCATCAACTGCTGATGTGTATAGCTGCAATTCTTAACAGAAGAGTTTTCTGTTGCCTATGATCTAAAGAAGCGAAAGCTTTTGGCAGGTTAAATCGGTAAACCAGTAACACTTCGAGAAGAGAAGCTTAAAGCACAAGTTGAGCATAGATTCTCCACGTTTTTTCCCTTTCCTTTTCTGCTTCTTTGGCTTTCTAGGGTTCTGTGTTTTTTCTTCCAGGTACCCAGATGGAAATTTAACAGTGACATTTATGTTTGATACGAAAAAAAGAAAACTGTAGAAGAAGTATGCTGAACCATCTCATTTGGACAGACCAGAATACAAGTTAATGAAAAAGGAATCTGGGCGGAATAGTAACAAAACAAAGCAAAACCGCGGCCATTTTCACCCTTCGCAGAGGAGCGGTATTACATGAATCTCTCTCTCTCTCTTTCTTTTTCCAGTTTGCCAGCCCACAATATTGCAATGAAAGTGCAGGTATTACGTCTGGAAGAATTATGGCCATTCAATATATTATTCTATGACGTGATTTGTCTTCTTTCTCTTTTGTTTTTTTTAAGTCATGAACAGTACGGATTTCCCTGCTCAAGAAGGGCATTAAACGTTGGAGAGGGGACTCTTAACATTCTTTATTCGAGACGCATTACCTAGCTAAAGAGTTTGGCTTTTTGTCTTTTCTAGCGTTATAACTGCTTCCTTGGGTTCGTTCATATTCTCGTCACTATTGTTTCTGAGGACGTGCTTTTTGTTTCCTGTTACTCATTGAAACCAACTAACCATATGATGGACCACACACTTGTCTGAAGTAAATTGCAAATGATTTAGATGCGTAGAACAGCAAAAAGTTGAGTGGCGAAGTCACGAACGGATGAGCGATCAAGCAGAGAACAGAAGCTTACTCGCAACACGCTTGTTCTATTGTGAATCTTGTTATCCTAGTCATATCTTATTAGAGTCGTGAAGCAAGGATTAATAATGCTAATGCCACTTGCTGAACGCTACCAAAGCGGCACAAGGACAAGAGCTCCCAGTTGAAGCATATAAAAATTGCAGACAGTGTTGTTAATAATAGGAGCCATGCCTAGCTCAATGATCTACAAGAAATCCATACACGAAGATTTAGTGGTTGATATGGAATAGACAGGGATTATATAGTGAAATACCACTTGGGGTGTGAAAGTGCCATTGCCATGATAAAGGAATATGACAACTTGGGTCGTTTTTTCTTTATCGAAAAAACCAAGGGTCATGTATTGATCGCACCAAATTGTCAAGCAATGCATAAGCATCGAAAGTCAAATGTTAATTTCATATGGCGAAAATTCAAGATATTCAATTGGTTAAGGTCCCTATGACTTGGAAACATTTGCTGTCCCATTGGAGAATGACAAACTATTGGAGAGTTTAAATTTGCCATTGAGGTAGTGTAGGTTATATTAGAGGAAGTCTCAGAAATCTTCTGATTTGATAATCTTTTTAAGTTTTTGCGTGGATTGTTAAAAGATGCGAAGAGAGAAAATAGGGTATTTGATGCTACTAGAAAACCTTGTATCTTTTCTTCTTCTTTTTTTATATTTTATTTCAAGTTGGCATTCTTGAACAAACCTAATCACAGACGTTAATAAACGAGGTGCAAATCCCTTAAATCAGTCCCATCTCAAAGGACCTTCAAAGCAGAATGTTTATATTTTGACGTATATTCAACTAATATGAAAGTTTCATCTCGTGAAATTGAAATCCTCTAATTTTTTTTTTTTTTTTTTTTTGTCTAGAGAAATCCTCTAAATTTACGTGGTAAATCTTCATCTTAAATTTTTCCCTTCTGACACATCCACCCCATGAGAGAGGCGTCCTTCTCTTTTTCCTCTCCTTTTCTTTTCATTCATTTAATTTTCCGCTTTTCCTATTTCACTTTTTCCATTTCTCCTTCCTTCTCCTTCCTTCTCTCCCGAAAGTATTCAATTTGACTATCTGTTTCTGATTTGCCTTAGTATATATTTTCCCGTGTTTTACCGCTCTATGTGATTGCATGAGTGATGTCACTTTATAAGATTGTGGGGATTGGAAATCTTTAAGAGTTGAAATGATGATGGATCCTAGTCTTTGTTTATAGTTGCTACCTAAAATGTTCATCGAGATCAAATGAAAAAGATCCACCTTTCATGTCTATTGCCCAAAAACCTTATTTTTAATGATGAAAATATGGTAAAGAATTGTCGTACCTGTCCAAGACTCATATTTTGCCTATTGTGTTGAGAAAATTCATGGGATAATTGTCCAAAAAGCCTCTAAGCCTATAATACAATGGCCAAGTCAATATTAAACCTTTCATTTGTATCAATTCATTCCCAAACTTTTTAATAATTTGTCAATTTAATCCTTTACGTTCCAATTGTGTACATTTTAATCCTAAACCTTTTTACCTTCTCAAGAGCTAGGGCTGGGACATTTAGTTTTAAGTGTGGAGTTTGATTCCCATGCTCTATAAAAGGATGAGATAAAAGTGTAAGAGTGAGTTGAGAATTAAAATAAGACAGACCAACAAAAAATATTGGCAAAATTAAAAGGTTTATGACTAAATTGGTCGCCGCATAATAAGTTAGGGACTTTTTGGACAATTTTCCCGAAAATTTATGGTTAATTAGCAAAGTCGTGATACTTAATTATGACGAACTAACATCAAAATCTTTTCTCTGGTATCATGTATAGCATAATTCGTCTTTTATGCACTTAAGGAAAAGGACAAACTGTTCTTTTTTTTTTTGGTCGGAGAACAAACTCTGTTGACTGAGTTTAAATGATTAAGCCTTGAGTTTATAAGATCCCCTGTGCTTCTATTATTAATTCAGCATCTCACATGGCCACGGATCTTTCCTCCTCCATTCCTGTGGACTAGGTATTGTAAAAGAGGTGCATGGCTAAATATCTCAAATGCAATGTGCATTATTGGAAACCTCACAGATCTTAGGAAACCACTGGATTTGATTTCATCTGGCTTCTTAAACAACAACTCCCCTTTAATATCCTATTTTTCTCCCCACGTCCAAGACAAAATGATGGTGCTTGAAGCAACGATTCCCTCAAGTGCCCAACTAAACAAAATTAAGTGAAATAATATACATTATTGATAAATTGGCCTTAGGAGAGATCTTATGCCCCAAGCATTACCTACCATTAAGATCGTATAGAGATCTTGTATGAAACCAAGCATCACCTACCACCAAGATACTACTTTGAAATGCAGTACATGGCAATCTTTCCGGAGGATGTCCTCCCATGAATGATTATACGGAATTGAGCATTTGTTGGGGAGTCTCACTACAGCTAAATCCAAGTCATTGTCTTTGTAAAGATTTAGCATATAAGAAAATAGATATTAAATATCCAACCTCACTACTAATTAAAAACAAATTGAAGGCAGCTTTGAATAATGATCTTGCCCACATAAGTTCATCAGTCTAAAGTTTAAGGAAAAATGATTTATTTGACATGATAACAGAGCACAAGTCAATGGTTCTAATCTAAGCATTACCTTCTCGATTTTCTCCTATTTGCTATTCGTATTATTTTGTTCATTTTCATGTCCCACCAATTATTCCATTATGTAATTCCATCCATAACCAGTCTTGCGCATGTAAGGACTGACTTACCCGCAAGAGGAGTGTTAAGTCATATGCTATAAATACATTGTTCGCCCGTTCTTCCTTTTATTGTGCCCATTTCCTTGTTGCCCGTTATCTTGTTAATACAGTTTCGTCCACAACCTGTCTTGTGCGTGTAAAGATTGGCTTGGCTTGCATGACAAGAGGGATTAATAAGTCACATGCTATAAAAATATTATTGCCCATTTTCTAACAGTTTAAACATTTAGGAAAAATGATTTCTATAACATATCCATTGGACGAACACAATGTCTTAATGTTTTGCCCTCAATTCGAAGAACCAGAATATCATTATATTTACTCAAACCCAAAAGATGGAGCACATTCTTGTTCTTACAAGATTTTACATGAACAACGATATTGTGGGGATGTTTTGCTTTCCTTGTCTGTAAATAATCTCATCAATTCATCTTATCAAAACTTAAAATTTCCACCGGCAATCGACAATGCCTTGACTATCAATTACAAGTAACAGCTAACTATTCTTTAAACACGTGTTTGACACTTCCACTGGGGTTTCTTTAATCTATCCTAGGTAACTAACCCGTCTTAAATCATGACTAAGATCGGCGGGTAAGAACTTTATGATGGTTTTCCTTGGATCTGCATTTAGGGTTGATGGGTCTCATATTTAGGTGCAGCTGTCAAATAATACCGCAATTCTTGTGGACACCAATTGTCTAGCTAGCTACCTACCTACTAGGGTTTATCAACATGCGAGCCCGTCAATTAGGGTTTCTTTAATTTAGAAGATTTGGTTCTTAGGCTGTCTTGTTAAGTCTTAGAAAAACAGCAGTTTGGCTTTAAATGAACCGTCCATTTCATTTTTACTCTTTTTTTCCAGTCGTACATTCATACCAACATGGAATCATCTTTAAGGAACCATCTTTCTCACTAAATAATGAATATTCAGATTATGTGGGGACTTTCAAGAAAACTAAACCAGAAAATCAAGATTAAGATCGGTCTTTGAACTCAATTTCGTCCTTCAGTCCTAGAAGATAGGAACTTGATTAAACCCACTTGTTTGTTCTCTCTCTCAAACTCTACCTAACGAGGAGTGAGTTCTAGAGGAAAAAGATAGCCCCAATTGCAATTAGTCAATTATAAGTTGAAGATATGCTGATTAGCTGTCCAAGGAATCAAGGGGAGATTTCCTAAATAGTTGGAGATATTGACTGAGAAGGTACACGGTGCTAAATTGGACGAATTGACTAAAGGTTAGGACGAAGGAGGGTTTTGGTCGAGCTCGAGCATAGTCAAGGGTATCGAGGAGTGTTATTGTAAATGTAGTTGTCGATATTTATTCCTTGATAAACTATGTATTTCATCGGTACTTCTATACGTCCAATGTATAATCATCTCAACTATATATAAAGCAAACTCGGTAAATATTTAAACCTGAAACTTTTCACACAATATCGTCATGCGTCATCTAAAATAAATATGGATAATCCCAATCCCAATCTTTACATTTCCAGCTTTCAATTTTTGAAGTGTTTCCAAATATATTGCTTATAGTTTCATCGGCAATCTCCAGCTAAAATTCAAACTGTGGATCTTATTCCAGAAAGTTAGCAAACACGGTATTTTAGAGACTGATGACCATTCTCATACCTTAGTATCTATTCCAATTCCGTATAATTTTATTCACATTCTCACGTCTCTATTAATCCAACAGGGCCTAAGTAATTGTCGTGCGTAAACTTCGCGGGACTATGTTACTTTGCTAAATTTTCGTACTTATAGTATTACTTTTTTTCAAATATTTCAAAGCTGCAGCCTTGCATGACAATCTTCAAACTATCAATAGTCTCTTTCCAATCCTTTCAAAACTTTGTCAGCATGATATTGTTACTTGTTTTCAGGCACGCATCGTAGTAAAAAATCCACATACTTAGACTTTGGGAGAAGTATACTATTAGTGTCAAAAGTTGTGTACGGCACTTATTTTGGTGTCAAAAATTTTTGTTGGATAACTTAAGTGCCAAATCGGAGGAAAAACGATTACTTTGGTGCCACCGGCGAGAGATTCCGATCAAAATAATTACGTGGTTTTTATATTTAGAAAAGAAAAATTGACAAGCCTTTTAAACGACGTCGTTTTCTGTCCTTCTTAAGAAAACGACATCGCACAGCTCATTTGGGATTGAAATTATGGTTTTTTTTGTTCAATCCTCGCTGACCTAGCTTGCTTAGCCACCGTCACTTGCCCACTGTGCTCAGCCACCTCACTTGGCCACCGTCACTCGGCCTCCGTCATAGTTGCTCAACTAGGTGAGCAAGGAGAGGCTAAGGTTGTTTCTTGGGCAAGAAGCAATGGGAAAATAAGAGTCGAGGACGGAGGAGGAGGAGGAAGAATGAGGGGTCGAAGGTGCAGAGAAAGAGAGAAGACGAGGAGTGCGAGGGAAACAAGGAGGGCACAGATGGAGATGATGGACTGGGCTTTGCTCAAAGAGTGGCTGGTGCTAGTGTTGTTCTTTGGGGAAGAAGACGACTCTCTCTCTCTCTCTCTCTCTCTCTCTCTCTAGGGTTTCAACTTGGGGAAAGACACCAAACGACGTCGTTTTGTGGTTTACATGTTGACTATACACTCCGGCGAGCCACATTAGCATAAAAAATTAATAAAAAAGTGCCACGTCGGATTTCTAGTCAATCTAATTGGAGTTGGCACTAAAATGATCGTTTTTCAAACTTTTTTGCACTTAAGTGATCCAAAATAAACTTTTTGCACCAAAATAAACACCGTACACAACTTTTGGCACTGATAGTGTACTTTTCCCGTTAGACTTTAGTTTGCGGGATAAAGCAACATTAGCATTTAGCACTTACAATGGCGAATAGTTGTTATTTTCTAACTCACACATAAAAGGATTCTGCATATTATGAAATCAATCCGCTTGTTTGTAACAATAGTTTCAATGTAATGATTTCTAATATAATCATAATGTCAAGTTCATTCGATATTATGGTTTATACATGAATAAAATTCTTATCCCTTATGTGAACAAGGTGGTTTGCATGCATTCAAGGCATATGTCAAAGAGAAGATTAGAATCTCCAAAATTATTCAAAAAGAGTATTTGTCATTAGTTAAAAATACATTTGTAACTTCTAAACCTTTTTCTTAACTCTAGAGTCTCTCATTAAAATTATGTGTGTAGGCCTCGTTATACGAACTAGTGGGCATGTCCCTAGTATTACTCATAAATCATAATTGTTAGAAACTATTCACATCATATTAGAGTCATAAGCATATTTTTAGTACTTCTATATTTCATATTTAAATTTACAACTGCTCTAAAATATCAAACAAGAAAAAGAAACAAACATGTTAAAGGTGTGCAAATGTTCGTTTTGTTATCATGACCCTATTCTCTTGACGCAAGTGAATTTATCTTGTTCAAAATTGTAAACTTAATAATTTATAACAACCTTGTAGTAACCAACTTTTAAGTTTGTATAATGAGATTACCAAAATGAGGGGCATTGAAACATTCAAACAATAGGAGAAAAAACGATCGTTCAATATAACTATAGGGGAAATTGCACCAAACTATCTTGAATATCGGGTTAGAATACGCTTTCCCCCAAATTCTCAACATTTACATATTATTCCTTTAACTTTCATTTTGTTACAACCTCAACCCTCCATTATATTTTCCATTAGCATGTGCAATACATGTGATTTTTAGGCTACGTTTGGTTGTTAGAATAAAATTGATGATAGGATAAAATTCATCATATTCTTGTTTAGTTCCTGCACAAGATTGAATAAAGTCAAATATAAGAGAGATGGATAAATATTCCATGGAGAAGATTGGATAAAGGTGAATAGAATTTATGATATCTATAATATAAAAGTTATTTTTGTTGAACACTAAACTATTTAAATTGATAAAATTAAAACAATATTCGAATTCTAATATAAAAAGGAAAATTCAGAATAACAAAAAAATAACAACAAATTAGTTTTGCGAGGAGGTGAGGAGTTCGAGTCTCAGGGGAGGCGCTAGGTGTCTTAAGTGTCTTGTTGGGGGTGGTGGGTCCTCCCGCTTACATAAAGACACCGAGGGTTTACGACTTGTTATCATTTAAGGTGGTTCATCCAAATAAAAAAAAATAAAAATAAAAAACAAATGAGTTTTTATTTTTTCTATTTTTATTTATATATTCGAATTTTTTTAATCTTTTTTATCTTATAATATATATTCAATATATATATGTTTAGCATTTATATTTATTACATATTTTAGAACTTTAGAATTTAGGTATATTAGTATAGTTTACTAGTTAATAGTCCCATTGTTGATGATTGGATACGGACGGGGAAGTTTTCCTACTTCACCATAATGATGTCAAGCTTCAGAGTGCAGTGAATTATCCCTATGGAGTTGATAATGTGACCGAATCCCCTGACATATTTTGATCCTCCTAAAGTAGACACGATATAATCATGAAAGAGGGGAAAAACCCAGCAAATCTGAGCTCGTCGAATGTAAACGATGAGCCAAAGCTGTCGCGGGGCTCTTAGAGTCAACGACGAAGGCTTGTTCGGTTGCAAAGAGAGAGATACCTTTGCAGAGCGAGAAGAGAGACACTTTCAAATATAGAAACACCTTCGCTCCTTGAAAATCTTGAGAAAATTGAAAAGAGGAAGTGAAGAAGGAGGGAGGGAGAGAAAAGAGGAGTTTCAAAAACTCTTATAGGTGGAACCCATATGAATACATGACGAGAGCTGAATAAAATGATTTATTACTGATGTAACAAGATAGGCCTACTTAATATTTTCTTAAGGAAGCATATCACAAAGATCATGGACACAACGTCAATGCCTCCAATGCCTCCAGTGGGAAAGCCTGATGTGACGTCAAGCTCCATGTAAGCCGGCAACGCCGTTGGTCCAGATATGAAATTGTGCCTCCTCAAAATCTGAACAGCTACCCTTCCACGAATCTAGATAGGCGGAGCAGTGGTTGGCAATGGATGGAGGCTCATCTTTAAATCCGGGCGACAAGGGCTTGAATGGTTAGCTATGGACGATGGCTCATCGTCGTATCTGTGACCAAGCTGATCATCCCTTCCTCAATTTCTTCGTCCAACACGGATTCACCATCGAAGTCTTCTTGAAATCTGTCTTAGCCACCATCCAAGGAGAAGCGCTTATCTTGCATTGGCTGGTGATGCGAGAGCAAATACCCAAAATCAGAATCATCGTCCATGACTCAAAAAGGATTCGTCCACGAGGTTTTGATGGGGTTTGGCGAATTTGCATGGATGGTTCATGAGATTTTAATGGATAAAATATTTAGGCGGACGGTAGAAAATAAAGTAGCCATTCGATCGTATGTCACTCAAATCAAAGAACTCAAACCTTTAAACACAAGAGCCCACATGGGGAGTTTCAAGATAAAGTAAATCCTAAAGGACTTGAGCAATCGAGCTATCCAAATGTTGAAGAACTTTTTATTTTTGGATCTTAATTATCTTAGTCCGCAACTTTATTAGCCACTTTTCCAGTGGGAGACAGATGAACTTGTAAATTGGGCCAAAGGTCACGGGCCTTTGTGAGAAGCACTCTTAACTTTCCACCCAACTGGTCTGTGCACTGAACAGCTTGAACCAAAGCTACTGATAGACGTTGAATGCCAAAAAAGGCTCCACTTCTCGTTCAGTGTTCTCGAAGAGCCCATACAAAAATTCAATTGGCATTTGCAAAGCCCATCGCTTCTGGTTCACTCATTCTTGAATTGAAATTGAGTGATATTTGGGCCCATTTGATACGGTTTGGGGAAAACGCCCTTTGAAAAATACAAATACTTTTAGGCTAAAAAGGTTTTAAAAAATATAAATAATATTTAGTAATTGTAATTTTAAAGTATATTGGGAAAATACCTCAGCTTAAATGATGTTAAGTAAAAACTATATTTTATAAAGGAATTTTGCTATTTTTTTTTTTCAAAATTTCAAATAATTTCGATAGAGCTCAGTCACTGACGGGCCAAAACAACTATCAACAAACCTTGCTTGAGGTCACACAACCTTAAGCATTGCCTGGGTTGTTGTGACCTAGGTGACGGTCGCCTAAGGTCACACGACCTTCCGCCGATGTCATAGCCTCCATTCAACTATTTTGTGCAAAATATGAAGAAAATGAAAAATGAATAACCAGTGACTGAGGCCAAAACTTACATTTCGAGAATGTTATTTCTTAGAGGATTTCCGGACTTACCTTAGGTTAAAGGATCTTTAGAGGCCTTTGGAAATGCTCCAAAGTTGAGCAAAAAATGAACCGAACACTATTTGTATTCATCCAAATAATTTTAGAGACTTAAAGTCCATTTAAAATATTGAACCAAATGAGACTTTACGATAATGATTATTATTATTATAAATGTCGTGGATGGAGAGAAGTTCCTCCTCCACAAATTAGCCTATCAAGAATGAAGTCTATCGTCCAAGTTCAGAGATGAATCCAGAAGAGCCTCGAGACAAGACCCCTTCACGTGTAAATCATGCGAACCGACCAACATGGACAGGTTCTGACCATCGGCATGCACCGCATCAGAGCAACAACGCGCAAGACTCGGTCTCAAACAAAGACGTATGCATCAAAAGGGAGATATGCAAGACATGGTCGGTCTCGCTCTGGCAGGTCCCCGGTCATTCGAGCAAGTGTCTCCCGTGACACGTCGGTACTCCGTATGTTGTTTCTTCCTCTTGTTCTGATTACAATGCTTTCCCTTTCCGCGATCTTAAAGCTTTCAAATGTCATCGCTCTGTCACTTATGAATCAGGACGTAGAATTGAACCGACATGACCGGCAAAACCATGACTTAATCAACGAACAACCCGAGTCGTGCAATGGAAAAGGGAAGTACCATCGGTTTTTTGCCCGTGACATTATGTCACTTCGATTGTGAACCAAATAATAGCGGATACTTTGGAGATATCCAATGATTTTTAATTGATATCCACTTAGTGAAAGTTACATCACCACACGATATGTCCCAATGATTCTTTTTCACCCTATTCATTTTGTCACTTTGACTATGAACAAAATGATATCGAATACTTTCAAGGTATCAAATCATAATCTTCAATTGATTTCTGGTCGATAAAAATTGCATCACCACATAGCATGGCCTAAGGACTCGAAATAAAACAGACAAATTTTGCTGAAGGGCGTTAGCTTTCATGCGCCCATTACACGCGAGCGGGAAAATATCTCTTTGTTTGTGCAACATTATAAACTTGTAATGAAATCTATCTTTAATTGTACTGGAAAATTAGAAAATAAACTTGACATCATATCTCTTTTTACCACTATATAAATCCTTTTCTAGAAAGAGAACATTAGATAAGTAAATTCTGTTATTTTTTAAATAGCAGAAAACAAACATTGATAATTAGAAAATGAACTTGACATTATCCCCTCACACGTTGCTACTCCGTGTAGCTCTTCTTCTCCCGATTACAGTGTTTTCCCTTTCCGCGATATTCAAGCTTTCAAATGTCATCGCATCGTCACTTATGAATCTGGACATAGATTTAAGCCGACACGACGAGCAAAACCTTGATTTAATTGGGGAACAACTCGCGTTGTGCAAGGGAGAGGGAAGTATGATCGATCTTTCGCCTATGACATTATGTCACTTTGACTATGAACAAAATAATAACGGATACTTCGGAGATATCCAATCATTTTCAATTGATATCAGGCGATGAAAGTTACATCACGACACGGCATGGCCCAGAAATTCTTTTCTGCCCATTATGTTTTGTCACTTCAACTATGTACAAAATAGAATCGGATATTTTCAATATATCAAATCACTTTCAAATGATTTCTGGCCCGTAAAAGTTGCATCAACGCACGACATGGCCTAAGGACACGAAATGGAAACAGACAAATTTTGTTGAAGGGCGTTAGCATTCATGCGTACGTTATGTGCGTGTGCGAATAATTCTCTTTCTCTGTGCCGCATTACAAACTAGTAATGAATTTTATAACTTTAATTGCACTGAGAAATTAAAAAATAAACGTGGCATTATGTCTCTTTTTACCACTATAAAAATCCTTTTCTAGAAAGAGAACGTTAGATAAAAATAAAAAAAAAACTGTTATTTTTTAATAGCCGAAAACAAACATTGATAATTAAAAAAAAAATCAGAGAAAATAAAGAAGCGTTCTAAGTTTCTCCTGGAGAGTGTTTACTAGCTGAAGAGTATTACCTTAAGATCGTCAACCATGTGAAAAACATTGTGGGTAACATCACGCGAAAATTTTGGGCTTTTATGGGCCTACATTTGACTAAAAGAAAAGCCACGTGTCAAAAGCCCAATTATCGGGCTTGGTCTAGTCCGCCCACTGAATTGGCGGGCGTATCAGACTCCATCGAGCCAACCGACCCGTGATGATGTTCATTCGAAAGAATGCACATTAACTGAAAATAAAGAAAATTAAAAAGAAAAGGACTCACATAACATGGAAAGGGTGAATAAATAAATAAATAAAGAAGATTACGACCCCATTAATCTCTAATTAATCCGAACAAAGAATCGTATGATTCGTTATTCCATAGGTCATCTCTTCCCACTATGTAGTTCATTCCTCATGCTAATCTTGTCCTTAAGCTAAACATGACAACATTGTCAGAGATCCAAGCAAGCTCTCCAAGTCCCCCTTACATGTGCCCTAATAATGCACAACACCATCTCCAAATCGAAAAAACAAACGGACTAAACCAGAAAGGCCAAGCTCCTATTTTATTTCCCCATAAGCTTCCCCTTGTTTTTTATTTAATTCCATGCTCCATCGGATTTGAACCTATAAACATTGATTAGCCCATCATCCATGTGACCGCAACCACCAACTGCTGCTGACCCATTAGAATAATGTCGCGTAGGCCATCTGCTCGGAAATCTCTTTTCGACAGTTCGCCACTTGCGCACACATTTTCATCAGACCCTTTTGACCAGTATTGTATTAGATTGTGGAGCTTCGGATGTGGAGACTATTAGGGCTTCTTCTTTTTTAATCCGGGTTGCAATCATAGTGACTCAGCCAACATGATTGGGGTGGGCAATCGTCATTTGTTTAAGTTGTTTGATTAAGGCCTACCGAATCATCAGAATCGTCGGCAGATGATTGCACTATTATTTCTTTAATGATGGGTTATTAGATTAAATAAGAATATTTGGAACTCCCCTAGCCTGGACTCGAGGTGTCTGATCATGGTGCGAATATTAAATGATAAAGAGACTGAACAGAAGTCGCTGATTAGTACTTATTTCGAGCTCCCAATCGTCTCAATTTTTCGAAGGGAGAGGAAGAAATTTGTTGTCCGGGGAAGTGGAAAGGACCGTTTAAATATTTTAGGAGTTTTGCAGAAAATGGGAAGCGGATCTTGATTATCTGTTCCCAAACCCTAATCCAAAATTCCAGTTGATGCGAATTAAATCAAGTTAAACAGTATGAAATAAATCTGATTTCGCGTTTGAACTGTCATCTAGACCTGTGTTGGGCTCTGATGGCTCCTAAGCCTCTCTCTCATACGTCGAATTCCCCTTTCTATCATGAAGCTAAACAAATTGAAAAACATTTATGTGGCTTAACAAGATCGTGCCAATTAATTATCCTCTATTATATACATAAAGTAAAATTAAAGGCTCTTTTTTTCGAGCATAAATACTTGCCTAAAAATTTTCTTAATAACCTATACTTATTATTAAGGAAACCTGTAATTGTATCATCATAAAATCGAAAAAAATCATAAATAAAAGAACATCGTTGACTATCTCTGTGCAATCTCTGTTTTGGCACATGTGTGTGTATTTGCTAGTATAGACAAAGAAACCCAAGTACTGGCCGAGAAGCATATGTAATGGGAAAATCCATTGAATTTAATAAAATGGGAGGGGAATTTGCCCTAGCTACTAGCAGAAGCTCAGGATTAGGGGAAAGAAAAGTCCTCATGCCCTTGTGTGATTTCAAATGTTTGATCCAATGCCTACACTTTAGGGATGGATCTATAGCTTAATGGATCACTTATCTACAACCTTTCATGAAGTTTTTAGAATAGAGGGTGTCATATATTATTTTGAAACTTATCGGTTCACATGATAACGATATGATTAGATTTTTTAAACAAAGCAATAAATGGAAATTTCTAGGTACAAGTATCGGTTCCATTTCAACACCTAAGCCTATAAAGTTCTCCAAACCATAATGCCATGGATCTAGGATGCTAGCTAGCCATGTCAAGGGTGTATCTTCTTCCTCTATCATGCGTGAATAATTAAAATTTTCGAAATTATCTATGAGATAAAAAGAAAAGATTCTGTATGATTTAAGAATGTTTTCTTTTTGAAAAAGTACTTTTAAATAGAACCAAAATGTCAAAAACCACTTGATCAGATGTGGTTTAGCAGTTTAAACCGTTTTTCACTCAATCTTATTGTGAACCACGAACGACCATGACAGCTTAGAAGGAACAAAGAAAGACATTGCAAAATCGAATTAGCATTCTTTTCCCCCTTCCATTTTTTCAAGTCTTCTCTTATGGGGGGTCAAATCCTTTATTTTAGGGTTACAAGCACGCAGTGGCACTTCACATGGGGAAAGAAGATCCATCCACTGAAGCAACTGATTCCCTTGGTACTCTAAATCATGTACTTTCGCTCCTCGCTGCGATGCATTTACTTTAAACGCCGATTCCTTTGCATGTGCGTGAGTCATGTGCGTGCTTGTACCGCTTCGTTTTGAAGATATTAGGTTCTCGGTGGGTAGTGGTACTTTGCTTCTCCAGGTTCCTTCCATTTTCAAAACCTTCTTGCATACTTTCGTCTTTTTTTTTTCTTTGGTCAAACTTCTTGCACACTTAACGCGTGCAATAATGCCACGCTTTGGTTCCTGCAATTTTCCTCATCGATTGCAGCGATTGGATGAGTTCTGAGCATGAATTTATGAGGGTCCAGGAAATGCGTTGCCCTCCAAAACGATGCGTAGGCAACAGCTCCACAAAGCATACATGACATGTTGTGAAATGGTCTGTACCATCTTTTTGCTGTAGTTGTGCGAAAACTGTACCAAGTAGTCTCTTTCGTAGTCTTTGTTCGTGGACATGAAATACACCTATTAAAGAAATAAAATTCAATAAATTATGATTTATAAACTGAGGTAATAGACAATAACCCAGTATTCTAAGAAATGACATACTTAACACTGAGGAGTCTGGTGCTGTGGAAGCCGACTTTTGCATCCATTAATAACAAAGTGCTACACAGTGTGAGCTCATGTTTTTAAGTCAAAGTTGATTTTTCTATTTTAACAGGATTAGTGAACCCATGCTTTGGGGGCAATCTACTGATAGGAGAAATAATGGGTATTTTGGGTATTTTAACTCAATCTCTTGAATTCGAAACTCAAACACAGATAGGGATATGCAATCTAAGCCCCAATAATGTAATAACCTTGGCGACAGGCAGCAAGACATTTCATTTGTCTCTTGGACTTAGGTCCACTAGACCGATAGATTTATCCTGTGGATCCATGTAGACCTCGCGAATAGATCCTTTAAGATCAAGGGTTGTCATGCAATGAGTTCGGTGGACGCGCTTCCCACGGGCAGGCACTCGAGTGCTCATTTTACAGGTCGGTGGCCATTGCCCACAAGATGAGCTCTTTCTTTGACAGCTTATGTCAAAGTGCAAAAACAACACATGCCTACCGACATGGGACAAGTAATATCATTGACGGTAATTGCTGCAATTTTGAAGAGTTCTCGTAGTTATGAGGCGCTTGTCGAGCACCAGAAAAAAGTATAGTAGCACCTTTTGACCAAGAGCTGTAATGATTTATAAAGCAATGTGATAGACAATAAATTGATATTCTTAATATCTAGCTTATACACAACGTTGGTTTATAATCAAACTTTGAAAATCGATCTTGGTTTTGCTTGTTGATCACGGAGTGTTCTTTCTTTTGGTTCTTTGTATCATAACCTGGCCACGTTACGCAATCTTAAAGAGTATCAACCCCTTTAAGGGGTAGAACTAAGAAATCCGTCCCCTTTAGTAAAAAAGAGCTCGAGCGACAGTTCAGTAAGCCTACCCTCCAAAGACCAAAATCCAAATGAAGTTTCGTCTTTCGCAAGGGATAATGAAATCGATTAGTGCTTTAAAGCCCAACAACTAAAGTTAACCCAAAAGCCATTATCCCTCAGCCTTCTTCCCCTGCCTAACTCGAGCGGAAAAGGGGTGATTAGGTTGAGATTTCGGGACCATAATCGGGTTTTATAATTCCCATGAGGGAGTTGACAATTCGGACAATTAGGTCCCCCTAGGAATCGTCGTCGTCGTCGTCGTAGGGGTTAAAGTCTTCGAGGGGGCCCACGTGCGTGTCGGAATTATTGACTGTTTTCGATGACATTTTATAGGTCGCGTTCCCAGGGGCCTGACGGCCTTTCTTCCTGCTGTCAACGTCGTGGAAACCGCCCCACGCTGCGATGCTCTCTTTATCGGGAAGGGACCCTCCACTCCCGCGCAACCCCGTCGCCCCGCCCTAGCTTTGCTCGGTCAAATTCTATTTTATGGTTTTTCTACTACCGCGTTGATGAAAAACGATTTAAAACTTTTTCGAGTATTTCGCGAAGGAGGTGATGATGGGACTGGCTGTGGTAAATGCGACTGCGGCATGATTTGGACATGATAAGAGAATCGAGAAGCAGCAAGGACCCAGAAACCCTAGGAACTACGCCTGCATTCCGTAACTAGACTGAACTGGTCATGCACGGTCCTGGCCGTGTCAGGGTGCTTAATGTTTTGCTTTCATTGCGAGAACTGTTTAATGAATGAATGAATGAATGTCCCTCTCTTGTTGCCCTGTGACATTTGTAGCGTTAATTTCCACAACGTATGACCACACACGCGACCGTCCTCCGCACCAAGGGCAACGACCGCAGTAGCTTTCCTTCCTCTTCCTCGGTCGGATTCGCATGGAAGGAAGACCTCAGACTGGGAGCGAGGACCCTACGCTGCACAGGCGCACTACACGGGCATGCATCATGATGTGACTTTTTTGTTTTATCCTTTGGCTTCGCATTCTCTTCTTTTGCGGTCCTTTTCTGTTTGGAGAGCGATAATTATGCGGCCATCCCAGCAAGAAAACCCTAGAGGGAGTCATAATGTGACTCTGCTTGTCCCCTACCGAGGGGGGAAACCACTGCATTTCACCCCTTCAAGAAAAAGTTAAGATCTGGCACTGCATTTCACCCCTTCAAAAAAAAAGTTACCGAGATCTGGCTAATTAGGTGCCGCACCTTTTTCTTAAATAGGATAAAAAAATGACAATGGCTTAATTGTTAAGCCGAGACTTGATCCTAAAAATAATGACAGGAATGATCTAATATAATTTATGAATTTTAAATTTATTTAATACGGTTCCTAAACTTTACCCCAGTAAGTATTATTATCCTTGAATTTTTAATTTATCTTGAACATTTTCATATAATTTATGAATTAAATTAAACATGCATCAAAAGTTCAAGAATCATATTGAATAAATTAAAAACTCAAGGATGACATTGCACATTAGATAAAAGTTTATGACATATATCAAATAAATTTAAATTACATTGATGGTATTGCACATTGAGCCATAATTTATGGACAATTTGTGTCATTTACCCCACTTCCATATGATCATTATTAGACCACACAAATCGAGTTAGATTGCCATAAATAGTATGAAAATATAACCTCCTCCGATAGATATCATGTTAGGGGATATACTAGATTGCACATCGATCTAATGAGTGATGAGAGTGTTGACTAGAGTATGAGAGATGGATGACGTGCAACTCACTGATCAACTTTGAGGACATCAAGGAGACAAGAATCAATAGTGGTAGGGGTGAGCGATTGCAAGTTCTATATGGAACTTCTATATTATTAATTAAACGATTGAGGTAAATAAAACCCTTAATGACCACCACTTACTACTATAATTTACTAGTCATAAAGACACACGAAAATATATGAACATTAATAAAGTAAAAGTTTCGGTCATAAAATGAAAGGTCAGACTAGTACTTCAAGATTATACACTCATCATCAAATAAAATAAAATATCGCAAGATTGTACGAATACATGAACCAAGAAAAATATTAAAACTTATTCAAAGTTCTAAGTTATGGCTTCATTTAACTAAGAACTTGGATCCTTACTATTAAGACAGGTTTCTTATTTTTTAAAATATGAAATTTATTATGCATATCTTGGAACCTGGAACTTACAAGTTCCCATTGATGTGGTTCTCGGGTTTCGGGTTTTACTCTGGAACCATGCTCATCCCTATATAGCGGGAGTACCATTGAAGCAATGTATGAGAACACATGCAAGTAGCCAGTGCTATAAGCTTGAAGAGTGGGGAGGTTTGTGATATCCCAAATCCTAAATTGGATGAATAAATACTAGGAATTGATTGAACGCAAAACTTATCTCAAAAAGGGTCATTATTTGAATATGATTAGAGGAATCCTTTTCACAGATTTTCCACTTAGAATGGGGCGAATTGTGTATAAAAGCAATGTGGGAAATAAATGCCACACGGTATGAAGTACTATCATATGGGAGTCAACTTTTGAATCCGTTTATAATAAAGTTACACCGTCGAAGCCCCTCTTTTTAAGGTAAGTCGATTTTTCTATTTTAATAGGAGGGAAGCCATACTCCAGGGATACTTAACAAGAGAAATAATGCGCAAAATGTATGGTTACTATTCATAAGTAAAAGTATCTTCGAAAGGAAATCTTTTACCTAGACAATGGTCCAGCAAATCAAGTGAGCCATAGCCATTAACGCTATGGGTCCCACAAATCAACTAATGTGAATAATTCGATCCACTAGACTCGAGTCTAAACGCGTATTTGTCTATTGAGGCGATAACATTGGTCACGAGGAGCATGGATAGAAGAATATTTCTTATTCGGATTCTAAGTCCGCCGGAGGAGATGCATTGCAGCCGTTCAGTTCACGTATCCCACGTAGATCGCAGACGACTAGTGGGCTTCGAGGACGCGAGAGCGACCAAGTGCTCCCCACGGACAGAACCTGAGCACTCATCTTAATGTCGGTGGCCAGCGCCCACGCTCCCACGCACCATCTTTGACGGCTTACGTCAACGTGCGAACCCGCAACACATGCCTGTCAACTTAGAAAAAGTCATAAAGAGAGAGAGAAAAAGCCAAAGCACGTTAGCGCTGATGCAAGCAAACAAACTCGATTGAAGTCGCATTTCGCTCGATGCGCATCTCTCTCTCTCTCTCGTTCTCGAAATATTTAACTGTACTCGCAGTTCGTCACATCGTTTTTGTGAATCGGTACTGTAGTTTGAGATTTGCTTTGAGAAAACGAATCCCTGCAGAGCACACCTTTCGATGAATATAATACAGCGTCGAATTCCCAAAGGATAATACTCCCTCCTCTGCTACTGCTGCTCTGCCATTCACGAGAAGAGGCGAGGCTGCTGAAGGAACTGTAGAGACTAGAAGTGGTGGGGAGTAGATTTCCGGCCTCTGCTTCTTATGCCAGAGATCTTTTCGGGTTTATCAATACAAAATGCAAAATACAAACAGTGCGTGCATTGAGATAGAGAGAGAGAGACAGGGAGGGACTAGAGAAAGTAGTGGCCAAAAATCGATATATGGATTTGATTGTGCACCAGCCCATATTAAATTTGTCTCTATATAATCCTCAGCTCGCATCGTTCGATCCCATATGATGCCCCTTTTCCTTCTCTCTCTTTCTCCCAAAATCGGATCCTGCACTTTTTGTCTCCACCCTCAATAAAGTACCTAAACAAAAGAGGAAGAAAAGAGATCTCTCCTTCCTCTCTCCTTCCTCTTCTTCCTCTTCCTTGTCTCTGCCTCTCTCTCTCTCTCGACTGCGCAGAAGATGGGCACTGGTTGGAGAAGAGCATTCTGCACGACCATCCCTCGAGACCGGGAATCCAAGGCTCTCGAGAAGCAGCACCAGCGGAAGAGTATCAGCCCAGGCCCCAGCCCTCGTAAATGCACCGCCGCCAAGCTGGGGTTCTTGTCCGGCGGGAGCAACCCCACCACGCCGCGAGTGCAGGCTCACCGCGAACCCCCGCCTCCGTCTTCTTCAACCCCGAGCCTGCTTCGATGCCGAACGGCTCCAGGATCGGCTCCGGCTCCCGGCACAGCGAGCGTGAGCCACAGCGAGACCCCGAGGCTCGAGTGCAAGACCTCCACTCCCAAGTCGACGAAGATGACGCCCAAATCGCTGCCTGGCTCCAACTCTTCGTCTCCGCGGTCTCCGCTCAAGTTGTCTTTCTTCAAGAACAGCTTCAAGTTCAGAGTAGGAATCCCTCTTGGACCGCGTAATTAGAACACGTCGCATCATTTTTGTAAATCGTTTTCGTTAATTAATCAGTCTTCTGACGTCGTGCTTGTTGTGTTCCAGACCACGTGCGGGGTGTGCTTCGGCAGTGTCAAGACAGGCCGCGGCGCGGCGATATACACAGCGGAGTGTAGCCACGCCTTCCACTTCGCCTGCATCGCCGCCCACGTCCGGAAGCACGGGGCGTTGGTCTGCCCCATCTGCAACGCCTCCTGGACCGACGTCCCCTTGCTCTCCATCCACAAGGACCTCCACCGCGGAGATTCTCAGCCACACTTAGACCCACCACAGCCATCGCCACGGGCCGAATCAGTCAAGCTCGAGGACAAGAAGATGATCGAATCTTTTGCTTCACCCAGAGCCGCGAGACCTACCACGCCAAAATTGCCAGAACCGGTTTCGCCTAAGTTGGCCTACTCGAGATGCTACGACGATGACGAGTCCCTGCTGTCCCCCAAGTACGGGGCGAGATTCGTTCCGATCGACGAGGGAGAAGGAGAAGAAGGAGAAGAAGGAGAAGAGCAAGAGGAGGAGGTTGAAGAGTTTCAGGGGTTCTTCGTCAACCCGACTTCGTCGTGCGCCGACGCTTCGCAAATGACGAATTGCAAAGACTCGACGCACGTCGACGTGAAGATCTTGCCTCAGTCCGCGGTCGTCTCCCTGTCCAAGAGCTGCGCCACCTACGTCGTCGCCTTGCGGATCAAGGCGCCGCCCCCCGCGGCCGCCACGCGGAGCGGCCTCGACCCAGCGCGCCGCGCGCCGATTGACCTCGTCGCGGTGCTCGACACCAGCGGCAGCATGACCGGCGCCAAGCTGCAGATGCTGAAGCGCGCCATGCGCCTGGTCATCGGCTCGCTCAGCTCCGCCGACCGTCTGTCTCTGGTAGCCTTCTCGGCGGCTCCCCGGCGGCTGCTGCCTCTGAGGAGGATGACGGCTCAGGGCCAGCGCGCGGCTCGGCGCGTCGTCGACCGTCTCACGTGCGGCCAGGGGAAGAGCGTGGGGGACGCCTTGAGGAAGGCCGCGAAGGTGCTCGAGGACCGGCGAGAGAGAAACCCCGTAGCCAGCATCATCTTATTATCCGACGGCCAGGACGAAACGGTCCCTTACAGCGGCGAGAATCAAAGGCAGGCGTCGAGCCACGTGCCGTCCACGCGCTTCGCCCACGTCGAGATACCGGTCCACGCCTCCGGGTTCAGCAAGAGCGGCGGCCGCGGCTTCGGTCGCGAGCCGTCGGAGGATGCCTTCGCGAAGTGCGTCGGCGGCTTGCTGAGCGTGGTGGTGCAGGATCTGACAATCAAGCTCGGGTTCGCGTCCGGATCCGACGCGGCGGAGGTCGCCGCCGTCTACTCGTGCGGCAACGGGCGGCCCGCCTTGCTCGGCTCGGGGGGGTCGGTCCGGCTCGGCGACCTGTACGCCGAGGAGGAGAGGGAGCTGCTCGTGGAGCTGCGGGTGCCGACTTCGACCGTCGGGTCCCACCACGTGATGACGGTGCGATGCGGCTACAGGGACCCGGCGACGCACGAGGCCGTCATCGGGTCGGAGCGGGCGCTCGTGGTTCCCCGGCTCCACGCCGTCCGGTCGTCGGACCCGAGGGTGGAGCAGCTCAGGAGCCTCTTCGTCACGACGAGGGCCGTCGCGGAGTCGAGGAGATTGACGGAGTACGGCGACTACACGAGCGCCTACCACATGCTGGCGTCGGCTCGGGCTCTGCTGATGCAGTCGGGCTCGGAGCCGGCGCAGGAGTTCGTGAGGGAGCTGGAGGCCGAACTGGCGGAGCTGTACTGGAGCAGGCAGCAAGCCCTGGAGATGCGGCAGATGATGCAACGGGGGAGAGGGAGCGAGAGGGCGGAGACGGCGACGGCGACGGCGACGGTCGACGCGAGTGGGGAGCCGCTCACGCCGTCGGCGAAGTCGGTTGGCGCGGCGATTGGGAAGAAGTCGCTGGGTCGAGTAAGCGACTTGCATGGCCTTGAAAACGCCAGATTCTGAATACTGATTCTGCTCGACAGTCAAAGTACATTTTGGAAGAAAAATAGTTTGACACCAAAACTAGGAAAAATCATTAGCTAGCTACATCCGGACCGTATAGGCCACATACGCCTGATCCGTTGGATCATGTCGATCCCACATGAAGCGACAGATGTTGTGCACCGGTCTAAAACCAAAACGGGCGCATGCAGTAACTTCTCCAAAAATTGGGGTCGTAGTGTATTGTATTAGCTGTTAAACATGTCTTGCGGTTTTGTGAAATGTCTGGGTTAAAACATTGACACTTGTTGCTCGTTAGGAGGAGGTTTGACATTGAGGCCAGGGTTCCATTTTGAATTATGTGAATTAAGGAACGACGTGTAAATGAATTGTTAGTGCAATGGAATTTTTTTTCCTTTTTATTTGGGTGCCTCATCTTTCTCATCTTGCATTCATTACCTATAGCTATTATCTACTCTAACATAGTAGCATCATTATTACGCGGGTTCGGCTACGAATTCTCCTGTGTATTCATTGCATTATGATTGGCGTTCCCCTTTAAAGATTAACTTGCCTCTGATCATTTGCTCTGTCAGTATCTTTGCAGAAGATTTGTGTTCTAGTGTGCTTGGGTGTGCTTTTGTCTTACTCCACGCGAAGGTTCATTTCACCGTTCGGTCTTTTCCAGGCTTTTGAGATTTTGACTTGCGCTGGCGGTCCGATATACCGTCTGCCTACCGGGGTTATAATGATAAGTTGATGACTGCCAATCTACAGCACATCAATTATTGAAAAAAATCAACTGGTTAATTACAACAGTGGCAGTATAACATACAATCCAGCTCCACGAATGATAACTCGATATCCATACCAAGCCCGCGCCAAAAATCCCTCACGTCTATCCTACAAAGCCGAACGAACGTACACAGCAGCAAGAGCAAACCCACATACACGAGGGTCATTTGCCGTTGACGCCCCCTCGGTATTCTGCAATCGTCATCTACCTTTGAAGTGGAGAGAAAACTTTGACGAGGTGAGGAACGTAATCCTCTTATTCCAATTTCCGAGGCAGTAAGAGAGAAGTTATGTGAGAAGAATTCAGTAATGGAGCTCATTTCTGGATTTGTTCGACTTTCGCTCTGATTTTCTGTTCCAAAAGAGAGATCTCTGTCTCGAGGCTGAACATTCTGTTAAGAGCGTGCATGTTCTCAAGGGTCTCGTTCAGAGTACGCCCATCAGTTCCGTCGCATCTCAAGTGTTGCATTGGTCCATGGAGCAGCTTGTTGACTATTCCTCGGCTGAGATCATCCACCGCTCGCCTAGTTTTCTTCGGTAGGTCATCGCCCATCTTTGACAGGCACTTCTCTAGCTCCGCGACTCTGATTCTTTCTGCATAAGCCCTCAGCTTCTTAATAGTAGGAACAGTCTCTAGTGAATCCCGCCAAGCCTCGAATTGTTTAGACTCCTCGGAGATAATTGCCTGAGCTTCCATGGCTTTCCGGAGGCGATCCTCCTTGTTGGCTGCCACGACCTCCTTAAGGTCATCAACATTGTACACTCGTGCAGTGTTAACATCAGCAACGCAAGAACCCACATTCCTGGGAACAGATATATCAACGAAGAGCCTCAGGCCCCCAACTTCTGAACTCACAGGAGGAAGAGTCTCCACATGCTCTTTCAAGAACAAAGGTGTCTCTGATGCTGTGCTCGTGAATATCACGTCAGCTTCGCCCGCGCATTTGAGCATTTCTGTGAGGGGCATGTAGATAATATCAACACCCTTCATCTCTTCGCGAATTGCAGCGACTTTCTCCTCACTTCTGTTCACTATCACCATCTTTGTACATCCTTTCGCCACCAAGTGCTTGATCACGAGTTTACCCATCTTGCCTGCTCCAATTACTACCATTCTGGCTGTACCATGGCAGGATTCCGGGATCTTCATCAAAGCCAGCTCAACAGCAGCAGAGCTCACAGAAACAGCTCCAGAAGCAATGTTTGTCTCCGTTCTGACCCGCTTTCCCACAGTGATGGCATGCTTGAAAAGCCCGCTAATGTTTCTCCCAAATCCAACAACTCCTTGGCCAACTTTTACCACCTGTTTAACCTGAGCAAGAATTTGACCTTCTCCTAGGACAAGAGAATCAAGACCTGCTGAGACTTCAAAAAGATGCTGTGTAGCATCCCCATTGTGCAACAAAAACCGGTGTTGACAAAGCTCTGAAACAGGGATCCCACTCGTCTGTCAAGAAGAAAAGTAGTGATAAGAACTTGACTGCATTTTGTGCTAATTCTTTCCATAAGGTCACACAAATTAGAACAGGTAATCAACCAGACAACACTCATAACAGCAAACTGTTAATTAACAAGGCAGCATCAACCTTGTAAAGACAAGATCCCCAAGCAAAATGCTGAGGACACAAATGACACAGGTTATCTTCCATACTTACCCATGATGCTTCAGAAATCATTAGTTTAAATTCTTTACAAACTGTTTAACAAGCTTAAAGGGTTATGAGCTGGATAGGTCAGTGCTTTTATTTCTGCAAGGAACTAACAGCAGGATATTATAGAAAAACAAGTGCTAAAGGATTCCGGTCACCAGAGAAGAATAGAAAGGAAGAGTCATTCACTAAAAAGAATTCAAAGGAAGGTCGAGTTTAATAAATTTAAAGGTCTATGACCTGGGATAACTCGGTTGCTTTAATTTCTTCAAGGAACTAACAGCAGGATATCATATGATAACAACTGCTAAAGGATTCCGTTCGCCAGAGAAGAAGAGAACAGAAAGGAAGAATCCCGGATTAACAAGAACTCAAAGGAAACTTGTGCTTTTCATCCATAAAAAAAGTATCATAGGGCAATTAATTGTTGCAAGAATCCAACAATTATAGTCATGACAAGGGGCAAAAGTAAATCACCTTAGACATCCATTCAGTCACTTCCTTAACCCCACGATGCTGAGACAAAGCGACAACATATATCTCCATTCTGTTGCAGGTGCTGAGGACAGCCGCTTCTTCTATATGATTCAAACTACAGAGTTCTCCAATGGCTCGAGGCCATTCTGCCTCAGGAATGGCAAGTTTCTCACGCATCTCCACAGGAGTTGTGTGCACACTAAGCCCAATAACCACAATGCTGCTCCTTTCTTTTGTATACCCTGACCAAAACAATTGAGATAAACTTAGTGATCTCAACTTAGGAATCTGATGTCACAATATATACTTTCGCTTCTGTGTTTTCTATTTGCATCATTGCTTGAAAAGCTAAACATAAGCAGATATCTGGTTAGTCAACCCTTATATCTAGAAGACCACACACAAAAAGTCTTCACCAATCACTGTCAGACAGTGATTGGTGGTCATAGACAGGGAAGGACTGAATTTATGCAACAGGAAGAGAAAGTAGGTAAACACATTTGCAGCCCACAAATAAAAGGAAGAAAATCACTCTCTAGGAACATGCAGGTCTGTTTTAAGCTCAACACATCTAAGAAGAGAGGGAAATAAGTAGTTCCACCTCAAAGGTGAAGAAAGGGGTACATCACCATAGGAACAGAATAAAATCCGAATTGCTCAAACCCCAGACTAGATTCTCAAGTTCAATCGAATCATTACGGTTTTAACCCAATTTGGACATCGACAGCAATCCTACACTACCACCTAACTCTAAACCTCTTGCTTGGTCTTGTATGCATTTCTATCTAAAACCAAAAGCAGAAAATGGTCCAGACGTAACTCTCTCCCTTATACTACTAAGAATTTACCTCTTTAAGCTTAAAGATGACATTTACCATCAAATGAACCTCCATAATTTCAGAAAATACTAACAAGTTCACAAATTCTCGAACATAATAAAACCACCTAACCCCTCACCACACCAATCCTAAAGACAAATGGAAAATGCTTCCAATAACACGCACTTTCATGAGATTGAACAACATAACCAAAATCCCAGGTTCAGAGCACACGCAAGAAATCCACTTTGAAGCTCAAACACAACAAGGAAGAGGGCTCACTATCGGCGGCAGAGGTCTTGAGCTGCTCGAGAGCGGAGATGCTGGAAGTATCGACGTCGGGCGATCCGGAGACGGCGTCCGACGCGGCGACTTCGCATCTCACGACCCGATTGAACCCAACCCCAACGCTCACGCCCCTCTGCGCGAGGAATCGCCTCCTGGGAAACCCAATTGGGGACGGCCAGGACAAGGAAGCCCTCGACGGCGACGGCGACCCATTGCACAGGAGGAGCCAATTCTCCAACTTCGCCCCGGTGAAGCCGCTCGAGACTGCCATCACGCCCGTCGGACCCCCCTTTCCAATTCACGACGCGGAGGAACGGCAATGGAGGTCAACGAGGCGATCGGAGAAGGGGGGGCGGCGGTTCTGGGTTCCGCCGGCCGGCGAGATGGGAAGGGGAAAAGAGCCCGAAAGGGAGGGGAGGATCTTTTCCGGTGGGGTTGGCTTGTGGTGGGAATGCGAAAGGGGGTCAAACGTGAGGTCGTTTTTGGGGGGCGAAGGGGCAATTGACTCGTGGCCGAAAAGGGAGGGGGGCCGGCTCGTGTAATCAAATTCAATCGGATCGTGGAGGGGAGAGGACTGGAGGAGGTGACGATTTGGGAAGGGACGGATCGAGGAGATTTCTGCGCGCTCTGATTGGTGGGTTGAATGCACGTTTTATCCTCACTTTGCCTCTCGATGTCAGCCTCCTGTGATATGATCTTTGGGAGGGGCCCCGCTGAAATGCTTCCCCCTCCTTCCTTCCCTTCTCTCCCTCGTATTATGAAATTCGTTCGATGATGATGATGGAAATCTCCTCCAAGTTGGTCCCTCTTGATTTCCTCCCAAGATAAGGTACCCAAGGGAGCTTCACATGTAGCATTTGATTAATTGAATCCATGTCTTAGTTTTCCTTTTCTTTTTTTTTTTTTTGGGGTGCCATTGTCTTGTGATGACAACCTCGAATCCGAAAGTAAATGCGGCAAATGAATGGGTTAAGTCGATTTTCTAATTTATGAATCATTTCAAATCCTGATTACTTTAAGGTCGAGTCGATTTCAAGCTATTTTTGAGGATTCAAGTCCATTTTAGATTGGGTTTCAACTAGTTGGAATGGATTTTTCTTGTCCCAACTTTTATGATTGACGTAGACATAAGTAAGGAGAAAAGTAAATATTTCTTCAATGTGATGAATAGATGGTTGAGCTAGAGGCATTTGAATAAGGGTGATCGGTTCCCGGTCCAATCTCATGGAATCGATTACATAAAAAAAAAAAAAAAAAAATTTTTACTAGAATTTTTAAGGTTTATTTTATTTTTTATTAAAAAAAATATATATATTTTTAAAAAAGTCGGTCAATCCGGTCCGGTCGATTCCCCCCCCCCCGGAATTGGGAACTAAACCGACAATCATCGGCTCCATTTTTATAGAATCAAAAAAATGGACCAATCAGGAACCGGACCTAACAAATCGATTCGGTCCAATTCGAGCGGCTCCTAGTTCATGCTGACCCCTAGTTTAGAACTTTGCCCTTCTCATTGCAATGGTTAAGCTGAAAGCAATCGACCTAATGAAAGCATGTGATTAAGGGATAATAACACAAATGATTCTTGAATTTTAGCTAAATATATAATGTAATCAATGAATTTTTAATTTATTCAATGTGGCCCCTAAACTTTTGTCAAATACGCAATGTTTTCCTTAAACTTTTAATTTTATACAATGAGTTCTTGAACTATATGAAAATACTAACATTATCTTTCCATTAATTCAAGAACAGGGACAACATTGAACATTTTATACAATCCAAGGACTAAATTAAATATATATCAAAAGTTTAGGGACCGCATTAAACTAATTAAAAGTTTCGGAAACATATTGCACATTCAAGGACCATATTGAATAAATTAAAAGTTCAAAAATCACTTTATGCATTAAGTGAAAGTTCATGAATCATTCATATCATTTTCCCTAGAATTAATGAATGGGTTGTGAACCTTATTAGGTTAGCTAAGCTAGGAGCGGGAGAAAAATCTTCAATTATATATAACACTTGCTCACGAAAAATGCGTAAATGATTTCAACTTATCATCAATAGTGGTAAATGGCAAATTTTAACAATAAGAGGTAAGCTCTCTTCGCAAAAGAAACCCGCGATATAATGCTTAGAATGCTTGTATTGCATGTCTTATGCTTATCTTAGTTTCTCTACACTATGGTGTATTGGCGATTGGGATTTGAAGATAATGCAAAAGTCAAAACAAAAGGCTCGAAGGGATGCCACAAAGCACTCTAATGACCATGTCTTCACGCGCAAGCCGATAAAAAAAAAGCTGAATATCTGAAAGTATATTTCACGGTCTTTGTCTTTGATGGAAAATATGCTTCCCCAAAAAACAAAAAAGACGAGGTCGAAAGAGACCGGCGACACCGTCATGGAGTACGTCTACATGTCGCACTATTGCCGTTCTCATAGTCTCTGCAGGAAGGCGTGGAGTTCTGTTGTTCTCCTCGTTTCAGGATACCGGAACACAGTGAGCTCCAGAACCTTCAAGTTCCGATTCTCGCTATTGCAACTGCGGACTGATAAAGTACCTGTTTACTAAACCAGGTGTACTTATTGAGAAGTTTCAATCTCGAAAAACTGTAGAGAGGTGAGAGTTGGATGAAGTATCTCAGCGAATATGAAATGGTATGTATGGACAATAGCACATTTTGGCTCAATCGTGTGCGAGGAGACATGACACTTTTTGCCTTGGATGCACGCTTTGTAGTGTTGCAGTCATCTAGTACTGAAAATCAAATGGTCTTACCGCAAGAATCAATTTGATAAAAGCAGATATTTGGATCGAAGGCAAAGACTTGCGCCTTCAGTAATTCCATCCTTGGAGATGAAGAATGAGTTACAGGCTTATTATAATATATTAACTGATTTAAATCACATTGATCTCCATATTGGATTTGGGATTTCTCTAATCAAACTATAAATGATATTATTCCATCGGCTCTAATATTATTTATTAAGAGTGCGTAGCAGAAATCCAATACTTTCACATGGGAAATCACTAAAAGAAAGCCTAAATTCGAGCCCATAAATATATCCAATCGGACACACCTTCACTCAAAAACTTTCACTAATGGGTTATGAGCTAACTAGGATATATTAACCGCTTTACACTATACCGATTCTTCAATATTAGATTTCTCTAACACAACTCACTCACACGTGCATCCAAACAGGGACAATTGCGACTTCTCAATTAGATTGACCATTTGATTCGCTCATCACCAGTAGTTTAGAAGTTCACATCTTATCGTAATTTAAATCAGACAATCTTGCCGTGGCATCGAAGAACCGCACTTGCCGTGACAAACGATGAAACCGCTTGCCAAAACAATTGAAAAGCACACACGTAATGTACATAACTTTCAATCGCGGCATTGTCGGTTTCATTAGAGATTTTAAAGCTAAGAAAAGCGCTATTGGTGCCCTCGTCCCACCGGGCAGTACAACTCCTATCTTTGGCATGCTAATTATGTCATTTTCCTAGATCAACCATGGATACATATGACTCAACATAGTTTTTCTTGAAGTTATAGTACAAGATTTGGGTGCAGTCCAAGGCAACTGCACAAGTTGCAGACAACATCATCGTACCGCTCGTTAATGTTTTGTTTCTTTACCATATTTTATATCTTAGGCAACTGCAGGAGCTCTCTATCCAGCATATATGTACTTTGCGTTTGGTATAACGATGCATCGAACGTACTGTTTTTTCATGTCTTCGAAGTGAACTCTAAGATCTCCTTTATGGGCACTATCATGAATCGGACAATGCCGTCGCAACCGAAATATGATGTCGGCGTCCACAAGAAAGGCAGCCGACATGTCATCAAACGAGAATCGTGCTTGTAACGAATTAAGGTACCATATATCCTTCAATTAGTTTAACTGCGGATGGATATGAACACAGAATAATCTCGCGTCAAACAACTGACAAGGCGCTGATTCTTGAATGCAATAACACCCGCAGCTGGAGTCGAGTCAATCAGAACGGAGTACGTATAATCGGTTACATGTTTAGATCTCATGTGTGGATCATAGAATCTGATCCGTTTTGGATGAAATGCCAGCAGATGATGCTTAAGACTTGCAGATGTCTTGAGCAACACGACAACTTTCGGAATATTATCTCCTCGTTCATTGACTTGCATGACTAATTTGCTGGTTTACAGAAATTTGTCTTCTGCCCTACAGCATCTATATTAGTCAAATTAAAGCATCTATAGAGGAATTTGTATTCTACCCTAAAGCATCTCTGTAAGTCAAAATAGCCATGCGAGTCAGATGAGCATGGAGATAATATTCCCAGAGTTGTCGTATAGCTAAATATGTACAGTTAAAGTCAGAGTTGAGTAAGGATGATCGGTTCAGGGATGGCTATTATAACCGGTTCTTAGTTTTCTTACCTAGGAACCTACCTTATTTATCCGGAACCAATTCTAAAACCTACTAATTTTTTCCAGTCCATTCCAAGGTCCACCCAATAACCTATATCTTTGTGTTACTAATTTTGTTCATTTTTTTATAGCAAAATTATACGAGGCTGCGAGTAACGAAATGATTTAAAGTAAAAGATGAACAACAGAAATCTTAATCCACCAAAAATAACAATCTATGAGATAAATACATAATCATGTATAATTATAAACGATAAAAAGTTTAAACACATAACATAAAACGTGAATGGGTATTCACTCGGAATTTGTTCGCGAACCAGTACACTCGGTTTTATCGGAACCGATTCTCGGACATATTTTTCAGGCGGTCCGATCCAATTCTCGAGAGAATCAGTTTAGTTGCAGACCACTAGAGCTGAGAGGATGTTGGTTCATGCGCTTGCACACAGCACTTAACTTTGCCTTTTAGATGCCACGTGCCGAGCCACATTGCTCAATGGTGTCACCTGGCCCATATTCGATCAATTAGCACTAGTTTAGTGCTGTGCCATCCTCGCGCCTATTAAATTTAAATTTAAAAATGAATGGAAAAATAGTTCTTCAAAGGTTTTCCCAGGTGTATTCCACCAATAAAGTTGATAAAAATAACGAAAAAAAGTTCCTTTAGATAAATTTCGGTTATCCTTCTCAAATATTTACTTGAGTCCTAGCTCTTCGCCTTAATGGACTTAGGCTCAAGCGGAGTTTAGCATGAGTGCTAAGGTCTTGAGCTCGAGCATCGGGGATCCAAGCATGAACACTAGGGTCTCGGGCTTGGCCTCAATGGACTTGGATGTGGGCACGAGCTCTAGGGTCCCAAGCTCAACCTCTATGAACTCAAACGTGAATTCGATGGACCAAGGCTCGAGTGTTGGGGACTTGGCCAAGCCTCGATGTACTCGAGACACGTGCACCATAGTCTTGGGCCTAGCCTTTGTGGATCCAACCCCAGTCTCAATGGGCTTGGACTTGGAGGCTGGGGATTAGAGCATGAGCATTGAGGTATTGGGGCCTAACCTCTATGGACTCGAGCTTGGACGCAAAGGTCCTAGCATGGGTGCTAGTATCCCGAGCCCAACCTCCGCGGACCTGGGGCCAAGCACCAGGGTTTCTAGTCCAACCTCTATGGACTTACATTTGGCCTCAATGGTCGTTAGTGGACTTCTCTAGACCTATGTATGTTGCCAAGGGTTATAAAAACTGCTTTTTGGTTTTTTAAAGGGGAAAATATTTTCCTAAATTTAAGCATAGATTTTCCGTTAATTAGGAAAATATTTTTCAGTAGCACATTTTCCAAAGTGATTCAAATGCAGGAAAATGAGAAAAATGTTTTTCAATGAAACAAATGGAGAATATAACTTTATTGCACTCTAAAATACTTATGTAATGTGGCTGTGTTACTCTTCTAGAAAACTATAGGTATTACTATCAAGTATCAAATAAGTCTAATACATTCTTTTATATCGCATCTCACATTATAGGTCTCATTAACTTTTAAAAATATGTACAAGACAGCCGCGCAAAACGCCAAGTGACTAGTCCACGTAGTCCGTGAAGACTTCAAATCCTGTGACTTGAGTATACGAAGCGATAAGTTTATATACAAGTAATCCTCTACTTCCAAACGCCACCAGCTGTTCTTGGACAGTACATAGATCTGATGCTTCTCACGGCCTTCTTGAATTGCAGACTAGTTTAATCTAGTAATCTAGTAACGTTGCTGCGTAACATCTCTGATAAACGAATGATCTCACATGCTTCCGCTTCCAATTTTAGTTCGACATAAGCAAGCTTCGTCACACATACACATCCACAGTTGGACATGGCTGATTCAGGTGTACGAATGCGAAGCCTCGCTCTCTCTCTCTTCTCTCTCTCTCTCTCTAGTAATAGCAGATGAACTGCTTTCAAACGAGGTTCAATCAAGTGGGCAGGGAAGTGTATATCCACAGAGATGATTCACAGACTAATGTTGCATAGATCACGTTTGCTGTCCGGGACTGTTTCCACTCGAGGAAGTTGGCATACCCAGGAGAGGAAGACGGGAACTCTATTGATACATCAACTAAAGCAACTGGCCAATCGACCTTGAGGTCCCAAGCAGAAAATATCTCCATCCCAGCTGGTTTCAGCTTCACGTACCAAAGAGGGCAAAAAGGGTCAAACCGTCAACATCTTCTTGGAGCAGTAGTATAGTGCACATGATCAGATCATGATATCTGCCGGTCGGCGGTAAAAACTTTGAACAATAAATAGTGCGGGCTCTTATCATAATCAATTCAGTTCACATAAAGCTATCAGCATGACATGACATGCAACATAAGACCATCTCTTTCTCGAGATGAAGAAAGCATGCTCTTGATCAGCAAACGGGAATACAGACCCAAAGGGGGATGTGCACAAACAGAGAAGGGAAAAAGTTTTCGGCCTCGGTTGCTTTACTTTTGAATTGGCTTCTGTCCAGGTGAAAACGAGAAACAAAAGTTGATCATCTCAAGCCTTCTAGGAAGAACACCAACATTCAGTGGACAAGTGCGGATCATATGCTTACGTAAAATCAAGATGGTCCTAGGTCGAGATCTGTCATATTTTCTCTGATTGAACTTAAAATATAGCTGACAGCAAAGGCCCATGTCCATTACTCTTGGACAGCTGTTGCAAAATATTTCAACACTTTGCTGGTAGGTCAACAAACAAAAGTTGATATGAGGAGGATAAAAAATTCTTCATCTATGTATAGTGACTGATTAGCTAGGCAGCTCATATCCAACTTGTGTCACTCAAACCATATCGAAACATGTGATGAGAAGAGGAAGGTCCGAGCTTACACTACACTTTACATAGGGGGAGGCCATCAGCAATACTTGGATTGTCACCAAAAAGAAATAACCACTCTCATGGTTATATAAGAAACTTTATGTCATTAAAGATAGAAGCTAAGCACGAGCATTTTGTCCGAACAAAAAATGTTCGGCACTCAACCATGGCTTTATATAATCCAGAACGATGAGTAAGTAAACAGTTCCTTATTTTCTTTGAGCAAGTCTAGTCACTGATCAAGGTATGCTTTCACAATCTCAAAAGTTTAAACTGAATGATGATTCATTGGACGATGGAACGTCATCCTTGTGCTTAATCATACCAGAATCCACAAGTATAGGAACCTCAGCTGCAAGCCACGGAGATAGTCCCAAACAAAGTGCATGCGCTATACCAAAACGAAGGGCTGCCAAAATTTGAGACAACAAAGATCAGACTCCCACTGAGCCACCAATTTTAGTAAAATTTGGGGAACTAGAGATCAAATTGGTTCCACAAAGTAGTACCAAGGCATTTGAGCGAGCAAGATAAACCAATGATACAGAAAAATTGAATCCTCTCTATTTCCGGAGCATCATTATCTTCGCCAAATGAAGAACCAGCTCAAATATGAAACAACTACTTATGTAGTTCCCATCAAACAAATCATGAAATTAAACATTTAGCATAAAAATCAAGAACCATGGTTGAACAGAAATCTAAGATGGCCTTCTGAAATCTATAGTGTTAACAATTTGCATATCCACCTTACGATGAGGGACAATTGCATCAATAATTCCATTTTTGGACATTGAGACTAAGTTATGGGCTAAATATAAAATATTAACTAGTCTAGACAGTACTAATTTCCATATCGGATGTGGGATTTCTGTAATCCAACGCGTTTCTACACCATTGGCTCTAATACCATTTGAGCATCAGCTCTAATGTTATTTGTTAAGAGTGTATAGTAGAAATCCAATACCTTCACCTAGGACACCGCCAAGAGGAAGCTCAAATTTGAGCCCATAAACATATATGATCGGACACATTTTCACTAAAAAATTTCAACCAATAAGTCATAAGCTAATTAGGATATATTAACTGTTTCAGACCATATCGATTCTTCGATATAGGATTTCTCTAACACAACTCACTCATGCTTGCATTCTTATAAAAACGACTGTGACTTCTCAATCAGATTGACCATTTGATTCGCTCATATCCAGTAGTTTAGAAGTTCACATCCTATCGTAATTTAAATCCGACAATCTTGCCGTGGCATTGAAGAACCGCACTTGCCCTGACAAACGATGAAACCGCTTGCCAAAACAACTGAAAAGCGCACACAAGATGTATATAACTTCTGATCGCCACATTGTCGGTTTCATTAGAGATTTTAAAGCCAAGAAAAGCGCCATTGGCGCCCTCGTCCCACTGGGCAATATAATTCTATCTTTGGCATGCTAATTATGTCCTTTTCCTGGTTCAACCAATGATACATATGACTCAACATAGTTTTCCTTAAAGTTACAGTACAAGACTTGGGTGCAGTTCAAGGCAACTGCACAAGTTGCAGACAACATCATCGTACCACGTGTTAATGTTTTGTTTCTTCATCATATTTTATATCTTAGAATAAGCTTAATTCCAGTACTGCAGGAGCTCTCTATCCAGCAAATGTGTACTTTGCGTTTGGTATAACGATGCATCGAATGTAATGTTTTTCCATGCCTTCAAAGTGAACTCTAAGATCTCCTTTATGGGCACTCCAATGAATCGGACAATGCCGTCACAACCCTAATATGATATCGGCATCCACGAAAAAGGCAGCCGACATTTCTGTCAGACGAGAATCATGCTTGTAACGACTTAAGGTACCACATATCCTTCAATTAGATTTAACTGCGGATGGATATGAACACAGAATACTCTTACGTCAAACAACCGACAAGGCGCTGATTCTTGAATGCCAAACACCCGCAGCTCGAGTCGAGTCAATCAGAACGGAGTACGTATAATCAGTTACATGTTTGGATCTTGTGTGTGGATCATAGAATCTGATCCATTTTGGATGAAATGCAGGCAATTTATCATCCTAGATGATGCTTAAGACTTGCAGATATCTTGAGCAGCTCGACAACTTTCGAAATATTATCTCCATGCTCATTGACTTGCATGACTGATTTGCTGGTTTACAGAAATTTGTCTTCTACCCTAAAGCATCTGCAAAGATATTTGTATTCTACCCTTAAGCATCTATATTAGTCAAACTAAAGCTTCTATAGAGGAATATGACACTAGAAGTGTCAAAACTTATGTATAGCGCTTACTTTAATGCTAAAAATTTCTTTTGAATCACTTTAATGCCAATCTTTTTTGAAAAACAATCTTTTCAATTCCAACTTTGGTTTGTTTAGCCGGAAATCTGATATGACCATTTTTTATAAGTTTCTTAAGGTGACATAGCTCACCGAAGAGTCTAGTCAACATTTAAACCCTAAAACGATGCCCTCCGGTACCTTTTAAATAAGAACCCTAAATCCCCAAATTAAAAGAGAAACCCCCAATTTCAAACCCTAATCGGCCATTAAACCCAAATTCACTCCCTATTTCGGTTTGCCCCCAAAATAAATAGCTCAATCTTGCGAATAGAGAGCAGCGGCTCATTACCTCAATTTTTCCTTTCGCGAGCCCTAATTTTCTTAAACAAACCCTAATTTTTCCCTTATGAACCGCAACTTTTCCCTTATGAACCCTAATTTTTCCCTCCAGTTGAGCAACACAGAGAGAGAAATGCATCTTTACCGTGGGCGATGAGCAAGCGACAGTGAGGGGATGCCGAGTGACAGCAAGTGAGCGACGAGGCTAGCCTTTTTAATCAAGTTCAAACCACGTCGCTTTTGCCCTGGACGGCCTGCAAAATTGTTTTGTTCGTTATCTAGGACACATTGGATTGAACGATGTCATTTCACATGTCTACGTGGAATAGGTTTTAAAAATATACAATATGTCACTTAAAAAATATATTCACAAATGCTGCGTAATCAATTGATTTGAATTTCTTGTTATTGACACTTAAATGAGCTAACGAAAATTTTTAGTATTAAAGTAAGTGTCATACATAAATTTTGGCACTTCTAGTCTCCTTCTCCCAACCTGAACATACCATATTATAAACGATTCCATTTTTTTTACCCTAGAACCTAATTTATTTGTTTGGAACCAATTCTAAAACCTACCATGTTTTTCCAGTCCAATTCCAAGGTCCACCGAAGAACCTATCTTATTATATTTTTGTTACTTTTTTTTGTTTATTTTTTACAACAAAATCATATGAGGTTATGAGTAATGAAACAATTCAAGATAAAAGATGAACAACAGAAATCCTAATCCGCCAAAAACAACAATATATAAGTTAAATACGTAGTCATGTACAATTATAAAGGATAAAAAGTTCAAATACATAACATAAAACATAAATTCTAAAACTCCATTCTCCATTCATCCATAAAAAATTAGGGGAAAAAGGATAGACCAGCGAGGAGTTTTGAGGAAAGATAAAAGATTAACGAATGCTGAGTTTATTTTACCAAAAAAAAAAAAAAAAACGAATGCTGAGTTTAGAATTTAGGGGAAAATGAAATTTGGATTTTGGCATTTTAGCTTATAAAACCGATTTCAAAACTAATTCCAAAACAATTTGGTTCGGTTCAATTCTTGGATTAGTATTCACTTGGAACTGGTTGCAACTTGTTCCCGAACCGGTTACAACCAATTTCAAAAATTTGGAACCCGTTCTCGGATCAATTCCAATGGAAATGGGTTCCTAGACCTATTTTTCAGGCGATCTAATCCGATTCCCGGATAAAATCAGTTTAGTTGCATGTCCCTAAAGCTAAGAGTATGCTTGTTCATGTGCTGGCTCGTAGCATTTAACTTTGCCTTTTTGATGCCACGTGCCAAGTCGCATTGCTTAATGGTGTCACCTGGCCCATTCTCGATCAATTAGCACTTGTTTAGTGATGTGTCATCCTCACATCTATTAAATTTAAATTTAAAAATAAATGGAATACTAGTTCTTCAAACGTTTTCCCATATGTATCCCACCAATAAAGCTAATAAAGAAAAAGAAAAATATTCCTTCAGATAAATTTCCGTTATTCTTCTCAAATGTATACTTGAGCCCCAATCCTCCGCCTTAATGGACCTAGGCTCAAGCATGAGGGAGTTTAGCACGAGCACTAGGATCTAGAGCATGGGCGTCGAGGACCCAAGTAAGGGCACTAGGGTCTCGGACTTGGCCTCAACAGACTCAAATCCAGGCACGAGCTCTAGGGTCCCAATCTTGGCCTCTATGAACTCAAGGGTGACTTCCATGGACCAAGGGCCAAGCACTAGGGACCTAGCCTGGCCTCTATGTGCTCGAGGCACATGCACCCGAGTCTTGGGCCTAGCCTTTGTGGACCTAAGCCCAATCTCAATGGGCTTAGACCTGGGGGCTAGGGACCCGAGCATGAGCTTTAAGGTCTTGCGGCCTAACCTCTATGAACTTGAGCTCCAACGCTAAGGTCTTGGCATGGGTGCTAGTACGGTAGTACCCCAAGGCCAACCTTTGTGGACCCAAGGCCAAGCATTGAGGTTCTGAGCCTCACCTTTGTGGATTTGGGTTTGGTCTCGATGGTCCTCAGTGGACTTGGCCCTGGCCTCTAGGCCTACGCCTATTAAGGGTTATAGAAATTGATTTCTAATTTTCTAATGAGGAAATTAATATTTTTTAAATTTAAGCTAGATTTTTTGTTAATTAGGAAAAAAAATTATTAGCTCTCTAAATTGATTCAAACGGAGAATATAACTTTCAACTATTGCACTCTAAAAAGTCACTTTTTCACTTATGTAATGTAGTGTCTTTTTTGCCTGAATCTTAGGCATCCTTAAATTATGTGTTATTTTTCTAGAAAACTAGAGGTATTACTATCAAATAAGTCTAATACATTCCTTTATATCGCATCTCACATTATTGGTGTCCTTAACTTTTAAGAATATGTAAAAGGCATAGCCGCGCAAAACGCCAAGTAACTAGTCCATGTAGTTCGTGAAGACTTCAAATTCTGGGACTTGAAGATACGAAGCATTAAGTTTATATAAAAGTAATCATTTACTTCCAAACGGGACCAGCTGTTCTTCGACGGTATATAGATCTGATGCTCCTCACGGCCTTCTTGAATTGCATACTTCTTTTATTTAGTAACGTTGCTGCGTAACATGTCTCTGATAAACGAGTGATCTTACATGCTAACGCTTCCAATTTTAGTTCAACACAAAAGCTACGTTGCTTGCTAAAATAACCTCTATCACCCATACACATCCCCAGTTGGACATGATCGATTCAGGTGTACGAATGCGAAGCCTCTATAATAATAGCAGATGAACTGCTTTCAAACGGAGTTCAATCAAATGGGCAGGGAGTGTGTATGTCCATAGAGATGATTTACAGACTAATGTTGCCTATATCATGTTTGCTGTCCGTGACTGTTTCGACTCGAGGAAGTTGGCATACCTATAAACATGCTTATGTCAATTCCTGCTTGAACTTCTACTACCAACAAAATTTTGAATTCACTCCCTGCCAGATCTAGTATGCCTATGCTACACCCAGGAGAGGAAAAGGGAATTCTATCGATGCATCGACTAAAGCAACTGGCCACTCGACCTTGAGGTCACCAGCAGAAAAGATCTCTATCCCAGCTGGTTTCAGCTTCACGTACCAAAGACGGCAAAAAGGGTCAAACCGGCAGCATCTTGGAGCAGTAGTATAGTGCACATGATCAGATCATGATATCTGCCGGTTGGTGGTAAAAACTTTGAACAATAAATAGTGCGAGCTCTTATCATAATCAATTCACTTCACATAAAGCTATCAGCATGACATGACATGCAACATAAGACCATCTTTTTCTCAACATAAGAGCATCAGCAAACAGAAATACAGACCGAAAGGGGGATGTGCACAAACAGAGAAAAGAAAAAAATTTAGGCCTTGGTTGCCTTACTTTTGATTTGGCTTCTATCCAGGTAAAAACGAGAAACAAAAGTTGATCATCTCAAGCCTTCTAGGAAGAACATGATCGTTCAGTGAACAAATGCAGATCATATACTTATGTAAAACCAAGATGGTCCTAGGTCAAGATCTGTCATATATTTTCTGATTAAACTTAAAATATAGATGACAGCGAAGGCCCATGTCCATTACTCTTAGACAGCTGTCGCAAAATATTTCAACAGTTTGCTGGTAGGTCAACAAACAAAAGTTGAGATAAGGAGGATATAATTCTTCATCTATCCTTACCAAAAAAAAAAAAAAAAAATTCTTCATCTATGTACAGTGACTGATTAGCTAGGCAGCTCATATCCAACTTGTGTCACTCAAACCACATTGAAACATGTAATGAGAAGAGGAAGGTCCAAGCTTACACTACACTTTTTTATAAGGGGACGCCATCAGCGACACTCGGATTGTCACCAAAAAGAAATAACTACTCTCATGGTTATATAAGGAACTTTATATCACTAAAGATAGAAGCAAAGCACAAGCATTTTGTCCGGACAAACCATGTCAGCACTCAACCACAGCATTATGTAATCCAGATCGATGAGTAAGTAACTAGTTACTTATTTTCTTTGAGCAAGACTAGTCACCGATCAAGGTATGCTTTTACAGTCTCAAAAGTTCAAAATGAGTTACGATTCATTGGATGATGGAGCGTCATCCTTGTGCTTAATCATACCAGAATCCACGAGTATAGGAACCTCAGCTGCAAGCCATGGAGCTAGTCCCAAACAAAGTGCATGCGCTATACCAAAACGAGGGCTGCCAAATTTGAGACAACAAAGATCAGACTCCCGCTGAGCCACCAATTTTAGTAAAATTTGGGGAGGTAGAGAGCAAATTGATTCCACAAAGTAGTAACAAGGCATTTGAGTGAGCAAGATAAACAAAAGATACAGAAAAATTGAATCCTCTTTATTTCCAGAGCATCATTATCTTCGCCAAATGAAGAACCAGCTCAAATATGAAACAACTACTTCTGTTGTTCACATCAAACAAATCATGGAATTAAACATTTAGCATAAAAATCAAGAATCATGTTTGAACAGAAATCTAAGATGGCCTTCTGAAATCTATGGTGTTAACAATTTGCGGATTCACCTTAAGATCAGGGACAGTTGCATCATAAAACTAAAAGGAAATTCCCAGGAACCAAAGATGCCAGTCTCAGTAGCTATTTTAGAAGCTATTCCCCTAACCAAGCATTCAGGAGAAGCACAAACATCAGCATGAATGCTCACAAATTTCCTGATTAACAACCCAAGAATAAGAAATCTTCCTCTTCCCCTACAATTTGTATCTGCTATTGAATATCTTCCTCTTATCAGAATCGAAGCACCTCCAAGCCATTGCACAATCTAATACACGATTCCATTCTTCTCCATTAATGAAATCGAAGTGGAACAGCAACGCATCAACTAAACCAAGAAGCCAAAAATTCCAAACCCCTTACTAACTAAGGATTTATGATCTCTAAGCTTTAAATTTTTGGCTCTTCCGGTGTGTCCCTCAACCAACCCAACACATCACGTAAACATAAAACGCAGAACAATATCGAGTACGAACTAAAGGCACAAAAATGAACAAATTACCAGTTTTTGGCCCAGAGCGGCTTGAAATGCACCGTCAAGCATATCTTCCCTCCTCTATACATCTATCCCATCACAAACACAAACACAAACACCCACAAGTGAAAAAAACGAAATCGGACAACGTTAAACAGCAAAAGGCAAAACTTCAGGCGAAAAGAATGGAAATTGGCAAAAGAAAACCAAAGAGAAAGGGAGGAAGACAACCTTCTGGGTCTTGCCGTCGAGCTGAGGGAGCTCGAGCTCCGGGGCGGTGGCGGGGTAGGTGACGGGGATGTCGAATTGGAGGTCGAACTCGTACTTGAGGAGGTTGTGGACGTACCAGCACTTGCCGGTCCAGCGGGTGCCCTCCGGGTTGGCGGCGGAGATGCGGAACCAGTCGTTGTCGTTGGACTTGTTCATCTGGGTGTAGGCGATCAGGGCCTTGTACTCCTCCTTCAGCCGCTGCGTCCACCCCGCCCCGTCCCTCGGCCCCGCCTTCGTCCCCAGCAGCGGGATCTGCGTCAGCGTCGACTTCGTGCTCGGGTCCCACCCCTCCATTCCTCCTCCTCCTCCTGCGCTCCTCTCTCTCTCTCTCGCGATGCCCGGATGCTCGCCGCCGGACGGGATCGCGATTCGCCTGGAGACCGACCGTCCTCTCTTCTCTCTCTCTTTCGGCGATGAAAAGTCGGATTCTTTTCGAGGGGTGCCCTCTTGTCACTTTGGACAAAATATTCGACTTCGGTTCGGTCGGGGGCACGAGTAATTCTGTCGTCTGCTAAATCGAGACCTCTTTCTTGACGGTCGATTTTCAATGCAGTTTAGTCATTTTCTTGTTTCCCAAAATTTATGCCGTGACGGAATATCTTTTATCAAAGTCATTTTTCGATTTTCATTTGAAGAGATATCTTGTGACGATTCTGGACAAGAAATATCACATATAAGCAAGAGACAATGATAAGTTTACTTTAGATAAAATTATTGTGTCAGAATTTAATTGATAACAAAGTTTGGGAAGAATCGAAAGTAAATTAACTATGCCGAAATTTAATTAACGACAAAGTTTGAAAACGCAAAAATGTTATGTAGGAATTTAATCGATGATGTGACAACTAGAATGAAGTTAAATGCCAAAATTTAATTGACAACGCAAGTTTAGGAATTGAAAATACAATGTAAGGAAATAAAGATGATTGAAAGATAATAAATTTATTCATTTGTGTTCGAGACTCTAGTACACGAATGATAGTATTTGTGCCACAATTGTCTCTAAACAATTCTCTTGCATTGTAGCCATGTTCTTTCATCTTTATAAGTTTTGTGTCAATATTCTCATGATGCCATGATCTTGTCTTTAAGGGGCTGTTCCCTCAAAAATCATGTGTTAGTTGCTTCACAACCCCATTCACTTTGTTCTCCAATAACTTCAAACCTGTAACCGCATCTTAATGCCATTTGTGCGTTGAACTTTCTCTTTATGCCTTGATAGTTTATTGATCCTATTAATTGATACCCTTGTCAATCATCGTTAACCATACACCTAAACCATATGCCGTTATATATCAACAATTGATCGATAGTGATCATTGATGTGCATAAATATTGATACCGATCTTTGTGGGCATCAACAATGGATCACGTGCTTGATAATATTCAACACTTTAGTCACATGTCTATCCATATCACAAGCTGGTCATTTTGTAGTGCAAACATATCTAATGTGAAACGTTCAAATCATTTCTGTGTATATGAATATCATCCACATTGAGTTTCTCGTAAATATTTTCACAAATTCTTTTTAGTTTATTATATCTTTATGGGATTTACACGCCGGGCAGAGAACAAATCCAAACAGGCTAGGCTCACTTCTGAAGCAACTTTCACATGTCAGGAATAAGCCCATTTCCTCAAAAGCATAGATGATCTGTCTTTTTTAATTCATAGGGGAAGAAGAACGCAAGGTTTACATATCAATTCGTTTGTGCATTGTGTCCTTTTGCACATGAAATACCTCCACCTGTTCTTTTGATTGGCAATGTCACACTCCTTTTTTTTCTGAAAACCTACCTCGAGAGAGATAAAACAGTTGCTTCCAAACCGCTTCATGCAAATGCGCACTCTGCTCTTTTCTTTAGACAGATGAGAGCATTCTTGTGTCAATGGTCAAAGGACTGTTGTTCTTTTTGTACTGTCTCAACAAAATGGCAAGAAAATCTAGGACAGTTTGCTTTTGTGATGGTCCTATCTGTTACAAGACCTGATCACAAACAAAATTGAATACACACAAACCCAACCCCAGTCATACAACAATTTTTCATTCCTAAGGGGCTGAGGAGTAAAAGAAATCCAAAATTCACCTATCTCACCCCCAAAGATCCAGCCACTACTTCTCTACATCAGTCAAATCCCATGCTCCTGAAAAGAATAGAATGTACCAAAGAATTCTATTTTTTTTATAAAAAAAAAAATGAAAATAAACACTTTCTTCTTCTGTCTCCTTTCCTTGCCTTACCATCTGATCCTGAGGGGCGATGGATTGTATAAAAATGGGCGAACTGTTGTTGGGGATTAAAAGGTTGCCGACATGTGAGAGAGCCACCGCCATGCAGAACCTGCTGAGATATGGGGAAGAACATGAATTACTGGTGCAAACTATGCATTTTCCAGTTGATCCGGGCTGTAGAAAAATTTTCTGCATGGATTGATCTCGAGACTTGATTCCAAAGAATATGGAGGCAGCACAGATTTCTATGCAACTTGTACTCAGGTTTCTTGGTTTCAGAAAACATTTCCAATTTTTGTTTTCATTAGTTTTGTTTTAAGAGAAAGGTAAAATGAAAACAGTTTGCAATTTTGAATTTTCTTGAATACAATTGGTAGGTGATAATGAAACATTTCAAGGAATAAGATTCGTAAAAATTTGCTCATATTCCACTGAAATTGTAAGAGAAACTTTTCTTTTGATTTTCTAGCCCTCCTCCTCCTTCAACACAAATACCATGAGAACACAAGAAAGTTCTTTTTAACTTAGAGCTTTAATTTTGAAAACAGTATCTGTCATTTTCATTCGAAAGCTAAAAAAAACACTGCAAAACAACTTCCTGGATAGTTCTCTTTTTTCTGTTGGAAATGATAAAAGAAAAACTACAAAATTTTGTGAACCAAGGAAAACCTAAAATTTCTGATAACCTTTGGTTGATGAGATTTCATGTGAAATTTTTTCTGATGCACACCAAATGAAGTCCACTTTCAACTGAAAAGAAGCACCTAACGGAGGGGAAAAAAATTAAGAACACCATTGGATGGCAGCCAAACGACAGACCGTACCAGCATGGTTGAACTTCCATCACGTAACAGTTAGATCGGCCTCCAGGTTCTTGTCAAATAGCCACCCTTTTGGATAAATAAGATTACGAGCTTCCAAATGGAGATGCCAGTTTATTATTCTTGAGCAGCCAAAAGGAATACCTTCCATCTGACTTTCATCTTCTACAACTTGTTGTATAAACGTGGTCTCCTAAGAAAAGATGGATGAGGGGAACAGTAAGTGAAAAAACTATATCATACACATGATACCTTCAAGGAATTTCCAGAGAATTTTGAAAAATTTTGAAGAGGGGAACACCAAGTTATTACCTGAAAACCCTCCTTCACTGTGTTCAATTGCCGTATCGGATGCAGCATCAGGCGCCTCCATCTCTTTGGATCCCACAAGATTGTACTGTTAAAAGCAAACCCTGACATATCAACATGAAAACGTCGGAGTCTTTTACTTTTCTCATTTGTGTGCCATCCAATCACTTGACTTCCATTACAGACTGGACCTTCAAGAATAGCCTTGCTTTTGCTCTGTGCAAGCATGGCAACTGGCCAAGTGCCAAAACGCCTACATGACAAGCAGCTGAAAGTCAGGATTTGCCAAAAAGTTGCATAAAGCAAAGTTCAGCGATCTAACAAACTTAAATATATAATAACTACTACCTATTGTAATGCCCTAGGTCATCTACTATAGACATGTTGTCCACTTTAGACATTAAGCCCTCACGGTTTTGTTCTTATCAGAACAGCCCAAACTATCCACAAAAAAACGTGTTTGTACAGTTAGAGAACCCAAAACCCTATAAGCTAACTTAAGACTCCCTCCCTAAGTGATATAAGACAGAAGACATACGCTTAGCCTCGCTCATGTACTGCCAAGGTGTGGCCTCCCCTGCCATCCCTCTATACTACCTCAAGTCTAGGTTGTCACATTCTCCGTCACATTGTCCACCCCTTATGACACAGCGCTCTCGCTGTGGCCCCCCACATGCTGCAAAAACCAACTCCAATACCACCTATAATGTCCTCGGTCTGCCACTATACACATATTGTCCGCTTTGGACACTAAATTCTCACGATTTTGTTCTTGACAAAGCAGCCCATACTATCCCAAGAAAACACGTATGTACAGTTAAAGAATCCAAAACCCTATAAGACAACCCAAGACTCTCCCCTAAGCGACGTGGGACAGGAAAAATGCACTTAGCCTCGCGCGCGTACTACCGAGATGCAGCCTCCCCTGCCATCCCTCCATACTATCCCGCATCTAGGTCAACACACTTATGGCCCCGAACAAAATCCCAGCTCCCACCTCGAGCTTCTTGCAGCAATTGGCTATAGGGAACCAGAAGTCCACCAATAGTCAACTGATAAAAGCATCAATCTCAAGTCAATAGCCCAAGTATGCAATAGAAAAAATAAAAAGACATTAGCCTAACTAGGCACCTCTTAACCGCGTGCTTCAACTATTGGCTTTAGCAGAAAGAACCATGTGGAAATGTAACAAGCACCCTTTGTATAGGAACCAGATTACAACATATATTCGCTGATGCTTTTGGTAATCACAAATTCAACAATAATTCTAGTAAAAGACACAGCAAAAGCCACTATCATATTATAAGTGGAAGATCCAGAACTAGAGGGAAAAGCCACAACAAAGGACTAGAGTACCCCAAAATGGCTCTGAGTTGTTCCCACAATGTGGAGAAACTCCAAGAAACCTCTTGCAAAAAGCTAACACTATCCGACTAATTGGGACCAAGTTGTCGATCCATCCACTGATTACAAATTCCTTTCCAAATTACATGTACCTACCGACAAGGAAGAAGCAACAACTCGCTGGGATGCAAGCTGCTTATATACCGAACTAGAAGTATTAGTGAAATTGTAAGAGGAAAACGTGATTGAATGGTCTCAGCTAGGAAACTCCAAAATCAGTTTGAGCCGTTACAAATTAACAAATTATTTTCCTGACAAAAAAGCAAGGATGGAGAAAACCATTTTGTCACCAAGCTGATCCACACACAATAAATTAGTGAAACACTCCAACAAAGTTATGCCGGTGGCAGTGTGAGAGAGGGATAAGGAGTGGTAAGAATTAATAGAGTACCAGCAAGGAGTTAGTTGATTGCCAGGCCTACAACCTTTACCACGCTGCATTACAAGATTAAACAGTGATCATCCTCAAAAAATTTGTTGCGGGTCAATTTAGCAGGATAGTGTGTTTAGGCTGGAACACATATCTAGCCAGTAGGATAATCTCGTAAATATGTACCCAATATAGTAAACTAGTACCCGACATGGTAGAGTAGAAAGCCATTCCAAGTTATGTTATATCAAAATCGATGGAAACAGAGGTATCAAACATATTATGGCAAACAGGGTAATGCACTCCCCAAGCAAAATGTTCCATGTGCAATATGCCTGCCTTTGATGCAATCTAAATTAGCAATGAGTCAAGGGCAAGATTTTGCGATGCTCATTCCTACCTACCACTAAAAATCATGGCAAAAGTTCATGTATTAATAACATCTCCAGCACTGATTAACCTTTAGAGACTATAAACAGCATAAGTAAACAAACAGAGGTACCAACTGCTAGCATCATTTCCAGATAACATCAAATCACCTAAGAGACCAGGCATAAAATCTGTATGACATTGTAACAATAGCAATTAAACATTAAACAGTTAACAGAAGTTTGAAAGGGTACCTAATTTGTCTTAGGCTGTGGAACAACTCAAGAGAATAGATATTATCATCGTCAGCAAAGTAAACAATTCCATCAAGCTTATGGCGCTCAATATGCTCCAATGCGGTGTTCCTCTGATGCACGCCCCTATCCTTAATATCTGTAGAATTCTTTGTACATACCAAATGCCGATACATAACCCCGCTTTTCCTCAATATATCTGCAGTCTCCATGGAAACGACATTCATCTCCACCACTATCCACAATAGGGGAGGCGGCACAAGCCTCAGTACCTGGCCTAATCTATTTAAAAAGTAAGCTTGTGCTGCTCTAGAGTAAGTTGGCGTAACCACAATCAACTGCTTCCTAGGCACCAAATCAGAACTTCCATCTGACTTCGCCCTGACTCCTGCTCCCACTTCAAGATTCGAACTTTCGCGCACAAACTCATCGTCGATGGCCTTCTCCAACCGAACGTTGACATTGACATTGGGCGGCTTGATATCCAAAGAGAAGTCATGAGCCTGCAATTCGTTCACATGCCCGAAAGGGGTCATGCCGAATAGAAACCCGAAAAGGAAAAACAACAAACACCTGTAGAGCAATCTCCTCCACGACCTCCTCGGCTGCTTCCCCAGCAAGACGAACGTCAAGAATCCACAGACGTCGAATCCCGGCGAAGCCGAGGAGGGCTTGGCCGAGGCGGCGAAGGGTTTATGCGACGGAGGCGGGACCAGAACTGGGGTCTCGCCGTTCTGGTAATGGCGATCGTGGTACGGCGGCGACAGGGTTCTCCTGAACGACGCCATACGGGACGAACACGAGGCGAGAGGCGGGGGCAAATCACATCATCCGACCAGCCTCATCAGCAGATGCGGGGAGATCGACGGGAAGGGAGGCTCAAATACACGCTAGAGGATTCCCGGACAGGTGGGGAATCGGCAATGTACAAGAATGATGAATTGGAGTTAGATAGATCACGCGAATCGAGTGAGGAGGAAGTAGTTAAAAGATCGAAGCTGATAATAAAGATTCGGTTTTTTTCGGTTGAGCTGAATTCGAGGGGTACGGTGAGATGTCGGAGGGCGCCGACGATTTGGGGCGACAGAGCGGCGGCGGTACTGAACATACGATCCGACGAAGGGATCGGACAGCTTTTCCTCAGAGAGATCAGTGAATTTCTGGGATAAATTTCAAGAACTCAGGTATAGAGAGAGAGAGAGAGAGATTCTGTGTGGAGTTTTTCATTTTTCATTTTCCTATTTTTATTGAAATTACTTGCGGGGATGTATCACAATGATTAGCTGGGTGTAGGGAAGGAGAAGTGGGATTTCCTTTTCCTTTTTTTTTTTTGGTCAAATTGGAGAATTAAAAAAGAATACAACTAAGGCACGACGCATATTGAATGAAGGCAACGCAATTATATATTTCAGAAGGCTAATTATACGAACAGAGAGTTGAAATGTGCTAACGTTTTCTTATTCAGTTGCTGGACGAATATACAACTTATAACCAAAAATTTGCATGTAAAAGGTAAGTGAAAGGTGACCAATGGGTAAAAAACAAGTGGGCATATGACGGTTGACGCTCCACATCGCTTCACATTCTTGCTAGAGAGTTAGGCATCTTAGACTTGAAGAAAGAAAAATCAAGGTGATTGATTCTCTAGATGAATCGATTTCAAATTAGGAATTTGGAACTAACCATAAATCTTATTTTAAATTCAAGTGTTGAATCAATAGCACTTAAATTAGACATGGAACTAAATTGGCTAGTTCCAAAAGTGTTATTGATTCTAACCAGAATCGAAATAATTTAGTGATATAATATCATGCATATTATATTTTCTTATCATAGCTGATATTAAATGATTTCTTGTTAACCGAGTGAAAATGCACTCTAACCTGCCATTCAGAGCATTAATCCGGAAATCGAACCAGCTTTGCCCATTCCAAGGTTTTACCTAGAAACCAAGACCAATTCTCACCCCTAGAAGAATACGAGCAAGAAGGAAAAAGAAGGGAAACAACTAGGCATGTGTGGAAACAAAAACAAGAATTTCAACGGTCTGACGAGGAACCTTTTTTTTACCGTGGTCTTCGTTCTCGCCTTATCTCATGGCCATGAAGGAAGCGGAAGGCAAAGAACGTCACCCGTCTTATCAGCATACGTTTCTCCTCGAGCGTCGGCGATTTCCCATGCGTTAGCTTCACAACTTAACAGAAAATCCGATCATTATATATCTTATTTTAGCATCGTTTTGATATTTTTTCCAAAAAGTCAGGATGGTGCACCATGCTTAAATCAGGCGACTTTTTGTTTTTTCGTATAAAAAAAAATCCCAAAAACTTGTCTCGGAGATTTCTAAGCCGTCCGATCAAGGTAAAGAGTGAAATTTGATTGACCATCTAGACGTGATTTTTCTACATTTATTTTGGTGATACGCTCCGATACCGTCAACGATGGCGTCCGACCATCGTTATTGCGCCTCATTTGAATTCTTCGTTCGTATCGTTTTCTGCCGGCCTATTTCCCTCCTCAACTCACTCATTAATATCAGACACGTGACTCTAGTTTGACCTTTAGGAGCCCGCAATTCAGGTATTTACAGGTTTGGAACTTGGTGGGCGGCAAAACCAGAAGAGGGACCCGTCTGATGTCAGTCTCAAGAATTTTGTTCGGCGGATGAATTTGTTTTAGTTTGAGAATGACGAAGATCTGAAATCATTTTATCTTGCGAAAATGTGATTTGATGGTTAGTTCACCAAACTTGATGGGAACCACCCTCTTCTCGAATGGTAAAGTACCACCAACATTGCATGAACAACGTTGACAACCCAGAGGCCACAAAGTTTTATGAAGCAAAAACATTGCGTCGGCTCTAGGGAAGTGAGTAGATAAGGCAAATTTAGGCACATTTCATTTCTACGTTCTTACAAAAAAATAATAATATCTGTGTAATATGTTATATCTCTTAACAGGAATCTAGCCATCTATCTTTGCGATGCTTTTCCAGGAACAGTAGAGCACCTTATGACCTCCAAGCTAAATTAGACATGTTCTATACATGCTGAGTAGATTTCTTGAGTTGTGAAAGCAGCAGGCAATGACCAAACAATCTTAGCACATTATTTTAGTTGATAAATGTTTGAAGCACCCAAATTCAAAGATATGTACAGACCTGGGCTCTCCATATGGACAGATCCTTTTGATTTGAGTAATTTCAGTCTTCTATGACATAAAACACGCATCAATGCATCTTTCACCCCAGCGATACAAGCCTTCCAGGGATTGGACATTTACACAGAAAAAATATGCCGCTCAGAATGTCCCATAATTTTATTCTCCTTTCGCTTTCATGGACAGGGTTGATGTGTGATTCGACTTGACAGCTAAAAAGCAAATCACCAGCGGCTGCACCCAAGATATCTCGTGTATAGATTGCATATCTGGATGGATATCGTTCCTCTCCAGCAATCATCCATCATATCTTGAACAATGCCACTTCCCTTCCAGTATATGTGCAGTGTAGAGCGATAATTTACTGTCCCCATTGGCCGGTCTTAACTCAAAATCAAACAGCAACAGCCCCAAAAATTGATTCAGAAAAGACAGCTATTGAACTGCTCTAGCAAACCACCCAAATGCCTCCAATGGACAAAATGAAAGCGAGATAGACTTCCTGCATAACTGCAACAGACAGAAGAACAACTTTATGTGGAAAAGTCGGAAAAAGCCAATACATGCTTATTACAAAATGACACTCCAAAAAATCTTAGATGACGCATGATATGTACTCCTCAATGTTTAGACAGCAGAGCTCCTCTACAAATGTGATGCTAAAAATGTAGAGCAAATTTGCACAAGCAGCATGAGATCCTCTTTTCCCTATGGTAGTATTTAGTTACATCATTTAAAGGCCACCAAATTATAGGAAGTGATACAATCCCAATTCAAATCAATTTTCTAAAGCTCACAAGGACATTGTCTGGGGATGAATTGAAGAATCTACCAAAAAAAAGAAAAAGAAAAACTCCAGAATTTGCATAAAGAGACATGTTTAGCTAGCAGGAACCGGAGACATAAATTTCACAGGATAATTCTTTTTCATAGAGAAGATACTGTACCAAGCAGTTGGACAATTCCTCACACATGGAATGTTGATTGCCCAGAAATCATTCAGAGCAATGTTTTTTAAATCTTTTCACAGTAATGATCCTATTCTCCCATAACACAGGTTGTCAGTGAGACAAGTCTTCTTCAAGCTACAAACCAGAAAATATCAATGCCTGACAATGGTAATACTAAAGCAAAAATAGAGAAGAATCCGCAGACAATGTTCTCCAGTGTTCCCGATGACAAGTTAAAAAAACCCACTGATCCAGCCCTCAAGACTTTGAAAGTATAAAAGCACCAAAAATTAAATATTTATCCGTGCCATCACGTTGATCACAATGAGATATTGCTGTGCAAAACAAGGATCTTCCTCAGTACCTCATACAATAATCCTGGCCTTCTGAGGACTGGATCGAGGAATAGCTAAAATGGCTATAAGACCAGCAGTGAAGGCTGATAGTGCTGCCACTGCAAAAGCTGCTGAATTTCCACCACCAAATAATTGATCCCAGGGTCCACTTCCCAGGGAGACCACCACCTGTTTTCAAGGATCAAATATGTCACAGTTTGCTGATTAGTAAAATGCCTCCGTGAGAGTAAGATGCAACAGAGATATGCATCTGGTTGCATATCGCTGGCAGAGGGCTGCCATTCCATTTTGGATGGCGCTATTTGCACACCCATTACACACATTTTATAAATAAATTGACTAGAATGCAGTCTCTCTCACCCTTTTACCTTTCCCATTTTCTCTTCTTATTATGATTAATTGTTAGATATATTCTCAGGAATTTGTCCTCTCCTACATATTTGTTGTTCAAGGACTTGAGTCAAAGCAGGGAAAAAGCCAAAGACTAGATTTTCATCAATCATATCTTGATTTATTGCTAGAATGAAATTGTTGATTTTGGGTGTTAGAAATTCATCATCTGTTTCATTGAAGTGCTTCATGGTTTCTACGAAGACTAAAACTCAAATTCGTCATTTCATTCATGATAATGGGTATCACTTCATAAAGGAAAATTTTTTCAATATGAAGATATGGTTTTCTTTAACTTGTCTGGAACTACTTTCATGTAAATTAATTATCCAAAGAACACCGACAACAGGTAGTTGGTATGAGCTTTATGGAGGAACTAGACTATTTTTCATCTACTCTTTTCTATTCTCATATTTTTCATCTTCTTTAAGTTCTAAAGAAGGTTTACATATGAATGATAAACGTCATCACTATTCATCCTAAAAGAAGGATGTAAATAACAAAGTAAAAGAATTTACAAAGCACAGGATTATAATTAAGCAATTAGTGGCTATAATTTCCATTTCTACACAAATTTCATCGATAAGGTCGTCCGAATTCAAAGACTAACCAATATACGTAGATGGGGGCTACCACATGCCTATCTAAGCTGTCGAAGTATCATATATCAATTGTCTGCAATGTTTTCATATGCCTTATGCACATATTGTCTCCCTCCACCTAAAGCGTAAGCTTTTTATTGGACATTATGAAATGATATCAAACTTAAGTTCCAACACAGTTTATTTTGGGCATAAGGCTCCACATTCATCAAATCTACACGTCATTCCTCATCGCTGTTTGCATGTGAGAGGGGATGTTATAGTTTCCCACATTGCTTGTTTACAGGTTTATATACATAATCTCTCCCTCCACTTAACGGTTTAAACTTTGGGTTGGACTTTCTAACTTGTACACAAATTGATAAAAAAATTAAAGCAGCTAATACCTTTGTTCTAATCAATGAGTTTCATTTATGTTGGAAGCGTTTTGATAATTAACATGCGATGTTCATGTGCTTTGGGGATTTACATATTATTTTGCCTTGTTCAAGCTACAATTTTCTCTATAGAAAACTCTAATCCATCACATGATAACACAGATGTTGTGATATGTGAAGAACTGTGACAATGACGTTATCTTTCACTAAAGGTTATTGTTTGCTTTATGATCTGTACAGTCCGTTCAAATTGAATTGTCTTTAGGGGAGTTTAAATTGTACAGTGGCTTTTGAAAATAACCAATAGTTTATACAAGTTGGCACCTCCTTGGTGCCTCTCTAAGAGACTTCAGCTTCAACTACAAACAATTAAAATTTCCAAAGATTGGATTTGTGTACCAAACAACACAACTAAATGTTAGAATTTCTTGGATAACGTCACCGGTGGAGTTGTGGGATGGAATCATAATCTATTTCTTCTCTGTTTGGTTTACCATGAGGACTTTTGTAGACTATTGTGGTGGCATAACACGTGACTCAACCACAAAACCATATTTTTACCCACTTTTATACTTTAACATATAGATTAGATGGCTTTGAAGAGAAAAATAGAAGCCTTTTTCCAATCAATAATATCCTACGTGATTCCATGACCTCTCCAAATCTGGCCATATTCTCAAGTAGATTTGTCAAAATGGGTCATAAACCCATTTCTTAACTCGTATATAATTGGCCAAGTCATTAATATTCAGTAAATGGGGCATAAATGCATTTAGAATGGAAATATCCAAAAAAAATATAGCTGTTAAATTGGTTCATGATTTACCCAAATCCAATCTACCTTTGTACCACTTTCTTCAGCCTCTCTGAAAAACTAACAAATGCTTTCCAAGGTCAGAGAAGTCTCAATGGGCCCACAAGATGGGCCCGCCTTCACCTTCATTACAACTATCAAGACGGCTTCGTTTTCTTCCCACATTATTTATTATTTTCATTAATCTTTTAACTTTCCTTGGTTAGTTATTGGAATATATCTTTCCTAGGTTGCAGTTGGTATTGTTATATTTACATAATATTCTAATTTTAATTCTTGTCATTACAATCCATGGTCAACATAAATCATCTTATTTGATATCCTACTTCCATTTAATTAAGATTTAAATTCCCCAACGTTATTGGTTGCTGTGATTCTACAAATTCACTACCAAGTACTAACTTTATCTTATTCTTCATTGTGAATCAATACAAAAATTGAAAATTCTATGCAATGTTGAATACCAATTCTTTAGCATCTTATAGTCGAAACAGAGATTTTATCCAAATAACATATACACATGAAGGGCTCAGGTGAGTTAACTAGAAGGATACGGATTTTCATAGGTTAGATTAAATATGGAAGTATTTTAGTGATATAGGTCGGATTCGAGTACTGATCAAGTCGGGTATGAGATGCTAGATTTGTACCGCATATGTATATGAGTCAATTTGGGTTAAACCATTTTTGACCCGACCACCCATTTGATGGCCTATTCTCAAGCTTCTAGATTTTTTTTTTTTTTGGATCAAACTCAAGCTTCTAGATTACATATTTCATTTTCCCACTACATTTACCCCTAAGTGCACCAACATTTATCACTTTTTACCAGAGTTAGACAAAAGGGACAGCTCATATTATCTTCCATTCCAAGTTTTCTTGACTATAGGGCCATAGTTCAAAACATTGAGACATTTATCTAGATTAAACCTAGAAAGAAGAATAGAGCACCAATTCAATTAATAGCCAAATTTCAATTTAACAAATTCTCTAGTTGACCAGTACACTTGTATCTGCATCATTTTCTTCTTTCAGTAAAATCATACTTTCATTTTATTCCCTTAGATATCCTCACATCAACGCACCCTAATATAACACAAATGGAGCCGCTACTAGTTTTCCCCCATTATAAACATGCTCTTCTCATCTTTTACTACCTTTGAGCCTTCAAGTATCACATTGGACAAGCAAATTACTTTCCAAAACTTATTAATGTTTCAAGCTAAGCCAAAACTCTCTATCTCACACTGCAAAAAGACAGGAGAACTTTGTCACAACTTCCTCACCAAAATGATACAGCATGAAAGAAAAATTTCTCCCACAGATCAGTTTACTTTGTCAGTGAAACTGTTAATGGTTGGTTCTAACTAATTTCCTGAATTATAGACCAGCTAGAAAAATATATCTCTTTCTCATCAAATAGGCCATCTAAATTCAGTTACAGGCAAAGTAATATAAAGATCATCACTGGATCGGAATCTTATAATCAAAGAATATATATAAACCAGCAATTAGAACTTTATGGGATAAATTTCTTCAGTCAATCAGATGCACTAGAAAGAGCTGCTTACAGGAATGTAAGGACGACCGACTTTGTGGGAAATATATAACTTCATCAACCACTTGTCACTTCAAGAAGGTTTTGCACTTACTTTCTTGACTTTATGAAGTCACGTAGCAGAAGATAATTCCAGCAGAAAATGTACTTATGAACACATGGTCTATTTTCAAGGAAAAAAGAAGAAAACAACCAATAATCCTAATTATAGAAAAATAGTGCTAGAAGAGAATAATACCTGTGGGATCACGATTGCCAGGTTTAAAACGCCCATAGACAATCCTAAAAAAATAATAGACCAATATAAGCAATTAGATAATCCAAAATCATAATATAGGTTGAGAACAGAGCATGAGATGCGGACCTTGCCCAAGTCCCAAAGACTCAATACGTGTCGAGATCAAGGCATATGGAACGCTATAAGTTATCTGCAATAGGAAGTATCACATGAATGGTTTTTCCATAAAGCACAATAACCATCACAAAGTCAAGATACTGGTACTCCCTAATTTATTCCTACTCCACGCCACATACACTCCCTAAATTAAGTACTTTAACAAAGTAAACAGCAGAATCCAATCTAGAAAGCTTCCCTTATTAGAATAGTAGAAATAGCTGCTATTAAGTTTATCCCGATTAATGTGATGTTTGTAAGCGAAAGTCAGGATGATTTCAAGTTCCAACAAGGAAAAAAAAAATTCTTTTCACAGGGGATAGCAACTTACAGCCAAAGGAACACCGAGTATTGTGAAAATCACTATTGCAGCAATTACAATGCCAGGTGCAGGTGAAGTGCTGCCTGAGTCCATGCTATTGACATACGTTACCACAAGCATGCCAAGAAAACAAAGAGCCATAAGAATGTCTGAAATCCCCCATATAAAACCTGCCCCAAATTTCCTGCAGAGCTTCTCCATGAAAACTGAAGTTACTCCTAGGACAACTGATTGCAACATGAGACCTAATGCACCCATCCTAACACCATCATTGTAGTTCTGCCCTTCATTGGGTTCGCCACCATAAATTTCTCTTCCCATCCAATCAGTATCGAAGAGAAGAAAAGGAAACCATCCAATCCAAGTGAAAGCAGTAACAAGCAAGATCATCCATACAGACCCAGAAAAATATCGGAAAGTCCCAAATAGTTCCCACATGAAAGCCTCTTGAGTGTGGCTCGACTGCCCAGGTCCATCAGCAGCAGACAAGGATCTGTCACTCGAACCAAGAGGTACTTCCTGAGCTGCTGAGACGCTTAGATATGTAGTGATTGCAATAAATACGATATCAATGAAGAATGCAGACTTAAGGTTGGCGCAGTCAGCATTGCAAGCAGAAGTCTTAGTAAATGGCAAAATTTTATACCATCCACTATATGACCCTGTGGCAAAGCCGAGGACATTACCGACAGCCATAAACAGCGAGAAATATGCATTGGCTACTCGAGTCCTTCTATGGTCCTTCGCTGAGATAAAAAAATTATGCCGACATTAAATGTCAATAGTATGCTATCTGATGCTATTTATTTAATAACAAACAGCCTACTACTTTTCGCACAATCCAGAACGGACATATTTGGACTTCATGTTCCTGAACCTCATCCAAGCACACACATTCACCTGCCTAACATTGTGTTTATTCTATGAAATATCTTTGGTTCCAGATCCCTGGCGGCGAAGGGAAAACACAAAGGGGAAAAAAAAAAAAACTCGCCTTTATTTTATTTTCAGCATTCGAGTGGTTCATAAGTTTCAAACAATCCTTTCCTTTTTCCATTTATGATGTAGTAAATTTCCCAGTATTGCAGGCGATCACTTCTAAGTTAAATGATAACCATAAGCCACATAAGGAAGAAATGCAAAACAGCAAAACGATCGGGAGCATTGAATCATCCACAACAAAACAACAGGCTGTCACCGTGGGCCACTCCCAACTCTGTGCACCAAAATCTGAAGAGGTAAGAGCCAAATTAAGGATTAAATACTACACAACCACAATTGTCTCGTTTGTTTTTGTCCGGTCGAAAGATGGCCCACTGAAGTCAGAAATTAGGACTCGTATACGACCAGGCACTCTACCGGAACAGTGCTCGTCTAGGGTTTCGAAGAAGCAAAAGAGAAGCTCAAAATCGTCAGATGACTAGACTATCGAAACAAGACGAGCTGAAATTACCGGTGAGGTCAGCGAGCAGAGCTCTGCAAGGACCCTGAGTCATGTTGTTCGCGACGTCGAGGATCCAAAACCCGAAGACAAAGGCACCCACCGCCCCCGGCTTGGTGGCGCCCTCCCTGTCCCCGAGCAGCCACCCGATGTCGGCGGAGTGGCCGATGATCAGCACGGCGAAGGTGATCGACAGGGCCCCGGCGACGATGAACGGCCGCCGGCGGCCGAAGCGGCTGGCGCAGCGGTCGCTCATGTGGCCCACCAGGGGCTGGACGATGAGCCCGGACAGCGGGCCGCAGAGCCAGATAATGCTGGCCCAGGCGTGGGGGATCCCCAGCTCCTGCACGTACGGGGTCAGCAGCGAGAGTTGCAGCGCCCACCCGAACTGGATCCCGCACGCGACCGAGGCCACGCGGAGGAGCCGCCGGAGCGGGACCCGCGACTTCGCCGCCGGAGGGGGCTGCCTCGCCGCGGCGGCGGGGGCGGCCCGGAGCGGCGGGGGCGGCGGCGGCGGGGGCGCCCTGGCCCGGCCGCGGTGGCGCTCCGCCTCGGGGGTCGCCATCGGTCAGAGCTTCTCCCCGTCTCCCTCTCTGCTCAGCTCTGCCTCTCCGTTCCTCTATCGGCGACGGTTGGTGGCGTTGCGTGCGGTGGCGTTGCAGAGCTTTCTTGAGCGTTTCGATGAGAGAGAGAGAGAGGACTAGTCCGCTGACGGGGAAGAGCAGAGAAATTCGTCCCCGTGTTTTCGTCGTATTCACGGTCGCCTTTATCGTCGGGCGGTACCCGGGTCGTGGAGATTAAAAATGATTTAAGATTGGGAAGAATTCTGGAATGGTTTAGGACAAAGCGGTGGTTTTGGGGGTGGGAGGAGGGTAAATTACGGAATTCGATGGTTGGATATTTTTATGGATCGCCGCGTGGTGCTGCTGGGGCCTAACTGCCCAGTCGGGCGGGGCAGGGAGGGGAATGATTTATGTTGCAAGTAAGGCCGGAATGACGGTAATGCCCTCTCCGGTGCTTTTCATCAGCGAGTCGACGAGAGAGAGAGAGAGAGAGAGGGCCATGCTAGCCTGCACAACCCCGACTCCCGTGCGTTTGACCGTCCAGGGTGATTAGTTTCAAGTAGTGGGTGATTCTCGTCTTAAAATGAGAAACCAAAGATTGATTTCGAAAATTTGAAACCAAAAATCGCCTGTTAATTTTATGGAGCCACTCAAAAATTGAATAATCGGTCTGGTTTCATGTGATACTGTGGAACCGATTATTATTTTTTGGTCGAAAAGAGATTTACTATGGAACCAATTGAAATGTCTTCATTTGAGCAAAGACATGAGACTTAAAGAGCGAGTGATGAGGTTGGAGGTCAGAGGTGACTAAGAATGATAGTGATAGAGGGAGCAATGAGGTCGAAGGCCATTAAGAGCAAGAGTGAGAAAGGGAGGTAAGGCTATCGGACAAGTGAGGCAATAGATAAATAGAAATTTTAAAAAAATTATATATAGGCTTTTTTTTTTTAATACAAGTAGCTATAGGGTTTGCTATTTTATGTATCGATTTGGTATGATTGAGTGGACAGTTCCATGTTTAGAATCGAGAACTGAGACTCGTTGGTTTTTGTGAATTGGAATCGGGAATCAAATCAATTCCATAGAAAATGTCAATTCTGAATTAGGGCGGTTCCAGTGGTTTTTGATTTTTTTGTACGCCCCACTTCCATAGACGCTCTCCCTATCATTGGACCACATGGCCATAAAATCTCAATGCATGAATCTCGGTGACCTTAAAACAAAGCTAATAATACATGGAAATTATAGCCATGGTAGGTTAGTTAGCTCTTTATGTTTCCTTTTCTTAAGCCAAATTGAGTTCACAACTTCATTGTTCTTAATATAGTTTTTTTCCTTATAATTTATACTAAATCTATGTCGATACTATTGCCTTTTGTTACTAGTGTTACTACCCTTATATGGCGAGATGGTGGATTTCAATAAAATGGTGAACTTTTTTTTTTTGGCCAGTGAAATGGCGGATTCGTCCGTCCGTCCACCCGAGGGTTTCCCCCCGAACCTTTCATTTCCCTGTACCACGCCCCCGTGTTTTAAGGGAGGAGGTGTCACGGGGATCCAGGTTCCCCCCCTACTCTCGTAAGGGGGTTGTGGACGGGAGGAGCAATATGGGGGCAAAATCTTTTTCGAGGCCTGTCTCTGCCTCTACTTGGACTTTTCCGGTAATCATAGCCTTTTAAGGTCATGCTCATGACCAATTTGAATGACCAATTTGAAAGCTTGGGTTTTTTGAGAATTTTGGGGAGCGAGGGTATTTTTGGACATTCGATGAAGATTTTGTGCAAAACGAGGGAGGAAAGAAACTACTCACGATGGCCACATGTCTTGACACTAAAGGGAGTGTCCGTGGGACAATACACAAGTAAGCGCAGCTGGCATTCCTCATGCTGGCAAAACGCCCGAAAGCACTCAATTACTCACATGTAAAACGCAGCAGCAATGCATTGAAATCGACTGCTTAACGGACCGCTAATGATAATTTCACCTCAATCATGGAGATAACACATAGAGTGCAGTATCACAAGCCCATCATTTAGAAATAAATTTTTTACCTGATTTCTTTTCATTCAATGTTAATTTGATGATCACGTCTCTCTATCTAAATTCCCAAATGAAATTCATGTGTTTCATTTGCTCGATTCCCCGTTCATCTTTAATTCAAACACAAGACATATTCGATCGGTTACTTAAGGATGTGGTCATTGGGATAGTAACCGTGCTTACAACCAATTAAAATCCGACCTTATCGCTATAGGAAAGTCTCTGTTCGGCTAAGGAGGATGAAAGGACGTGCTTAGGCGTGGGGGAGGAGAGGACACGGGTGGGCCGCGCGTGATGTGCGGGCATGATGTTTGGGGAGGTTGGTCGGCTGAATTTTAAGGTGTATGCGGACAAGTGGGATGACCCGATGCAATGAGTGCACTATGCGGCATTCTTTTTTGTCTTTTTTTTTTTTTGTTTTTTTTTTTCATTTTTCATTTTTATTATTTTATCGGTGGTGGGTTGGACAGCGATACGACATTGAGGAGGTGTCGATCGACTGTCGTTTCCCTGTGGCATCAATGATTGACCCCGGAGGAACTTTTCAATTTGAACGCTGTCATATTATCATCTCCTCGTCTCGCGGTTGGGCTTTGGCCACTTGCACGTTTTCCCCGTTGTTGCCCCGAACGACAGCGAATGCTCTGTCGTTTTTACTTGGTTTCGCCATCCGAGGTCCCCCCGCGGCTTTTGTTTTTTTTCAACCGATCACTTCTCTCGTTTGATTTGGGGATGTGAACCTTTCTGTATGAATAAAGATTTTTGGAGGATATCCATTATGATTAGATTGAACATGATACGATACGAAAAAAGTTGATGTAGTCAATTCATAATTGATTTGGTAGAATAGGAAATTGAAATCTTTTATATTCATTTTCCTAATTTTATTTTTCTTTATTGTGCTATTAATTGGCATGTGCACATGTACATCGAACATGACACAACACAACAAAAATTCCTTCAATTTTTTTTGTTTTCCGTCTAATTGGATGCACGGAATCTTTAAATAATGTGAGTAATTCTAAAAGAAGCTATGCGAGCTTGAGCATACCTAATTTTGTATTAGGGCCTCCTTTGAAATTTGGTGTCATGTAACAATCTAATGAGTCATAAAATATAAGCCCTTCTCTATCTTTCTCTATCCGAACAAAGTAGCCCATCTATTGCAAGTGTCTCCTCCACTGCTCTTTGCAATCACCATCCTCATGGTCATAGCCACTTAATTGCCGCCAACACTAACGGGCTTTCTCACAATGGAAAATTGTTCCGAATATTGACGATGAACTCTAATGTAGAGAAAATTGTTCCATGAGGAAGATCTTGACGATGAACTCTTAAGCTGAAAGGAAGTGGTAGAGAGAGAGAGAGAGAGAGAGTACCAAAAAAAAAAAAAACTCTAATGTAGAGAGAGAGAGAGTGTGTGTCACAAGATCGATGTAAATTTGTGCCGTGGAATTTTTTTATGCTCAATTGTCTTTTGGCCATTCTCAATGGATAGTTTATTTAAAGTCTGGTAGGTATCGTATCAAAAGTTGTCAATTAAAAGTAGGGTAGGCCCAATATTAAAAATTTGATATGATAATTTGAGGCAACATTGATAGGAATGACCGGGATAAAGAGTTGATTGCTCGACTATTTTTAAGTATGACATGTTAATAAGAAGTCCAGTCTGCAAAATAATTTGAGAATAAATCTATTTTGGAATAATTTTTTAAGATAAATTTATTCTTTGAGAAAAAAAGTCTATTTGCAAAACCATACCATTCTGTCTCATTTTCACGTATTAACCCAACCTTTTGCAGAACCTCAGCTGCCTATCATTTTCCTGAACCCAGCCTAGTATGCTGGGAGAAGGGCTTCACGGGAATTAAGGCCGGGGACCCGAATTAAGGGTGGTCCAGACCCCTGCGGTTATCATTACTCCATTTTACTGTTGGAGTTGACTTCGATAATAGAAGCAGTTTAAGGACATGCTTAGGTCCGTGTGGTCGGGTAAGTTCCATGATGGATATTTTAGAGGTCATAGACTCATAGGATAAGTTCAAATTCCAAAGTTTATAAATCAATGAGTATATAATAAGTTCAAAGATTCGAGGTCATATCTATCCTGCACCTTTTTTGTGTACCCTGTGCAATTGCTTGTTGGAAAATATTTAAATGAGCATAAATGTCTTTAACTATTTATCATTTTATCTTTTCCGTACAAATGAATTATGTTTAATCACGTGAAATAATATTTACAAGGTGTGTTTGCTTTAGGAAAAAAAAATGATAAAGAAAAATGCACTCCGAAAAATCAATTTCAAGGAAAACGCTTCCCTTTTTTAGGTTACTAAATTCATTTTCCTAACTCGGAGTGTGTATATTTTCTCAGACCGTGAGTGACTCTCCATTAATCGAGCATTTTCAGAAAAACCAAACGCACAAAAGTCCAAAAAACTAATTCACAAAAAATTATTTTGCTCAAAGAAACACACCCTTATTAACAATGCGTTTGTGATTTTATGTTGAATGCTGACTATTGTATCGTTTTTTCGCTTAATAATTTTTTTAATAGAATATAGGGTATTGGAAACCTACATATTCCAAATTGGATCGAAATAGAGTAGATAAAGCATATGATACGGTGCCGACAGGTTGATTTTGGGCCTGTTTAAAGGACATTTTCTTTTATTAAGCAAACAAACAATATATCGCGTAATCGAACGAGCACACAGAAAATAAGATCCACACAAAAGCACGAAGACATAAAAGCCCAATTTGAAGAAGGGCTGTAGTCCACAAGATGCTTAACGACAAAACTAAACAAGAACAGCTTAAACTAATCCTGTCGCGAGCCAAAGCCCAAAGCCCGCCGCTTCGAAGAAAGAATTCAAGCCTAATTTAAAGGCCAACAACTTACGTGACGTATATCTAACATTACAGATTATACCAAGTCAAAAATTGCGAGAAAACATGTCTTATGGCGATAGGATTTCTTATAAATCACGCTAGCTAATCTCCATAATGAGTTATAACCAATAAATAATAGGATTTATATCATGAAAAATCTCAAAATGGTACATATGTGACAAATTTACCTCAAATTAATTTTTTGATCATCAAGAACTTCAAATTGGTATACTAATAATAAGTTTATTTTCTTTAGTTTACGTTAAATTTTACCATATAGTTTACGGGTGTAGTTTGAATTTTACCCTCTATTTATTACGGAGTGATTTCTCGTGGTATTTATCAAATTTAATAGAAATTAGAGGATAATAAATTTGTCACAAACATATCAATTTGAAATTTTTGATGATTTAAAAATTAGTTTATGATAAATTTATTATATATATTAATTTGATATTTTTTATGATCAACAAATTAATTTTAGATAAATTTATCGTAAATGGATCGGTTGAACTTTTTTGTAATATTATTCTCACTTGTAAAATAACCCTCCACGGGACGCCCGGAAACTCTGAAAATCCATTGTGGAAATCGAGGCAAGAAAAAACCAACCGCTTCTCGAAAAATTATTCCGTGCAATGAATCTAAAGAAACGCCGATTCTTTTATAAAAATGAATTCGGGAACGCAATTAATTTTATCCGCAACATCCCGCGTAGTGAAGTGAGCTCCAGTTTCGCAGAGGTCGACGTTACAACCTTTGATTCGATATTCATTTGTCGGGATCCCCGGAATCGACCGCGAAAGACGCCATCGGCAACATTCCCAAGGGAAGCCAGTGAGCACTCGACAGCAGACGCGCCCCCGCCACGCCCCTCTGAATCTCGCAGCGGCTACTCAGGGTCCGCCGCCGCCGCCGCCGCCGCCGTCGTCATCCCCACCGCCCACGTCCCCTCCCTCTCCGTCTCCCACACCCTCGCGCCTACTTAAGGACGAAGGCAGCAGAGGAAGAGCACCCTCCTTCCTCATGAAGAAATCCCGAGCCACGCCGACCTGTCCGCGCACTTATTTAACCTCCGCACTGCCCCCGTCCCGAACTTCCCCCTCTCCTACCACTCCCGTTCCCCGCCGGACATGGAGACTTTCGAGGCCTTCTTCGAGGACTGGCTCGCGCAGCAGGAGGCCTTCCTCGACCAGCTCCTGCTCCGCGCCTCCGCGCCGGATGGCCAGAGCTGCCCGCGCCACGACCACCACGGCGACGGCGAAGCGGACAGGGCCTTGATCGAGCAGGTCCTCGGCCACTACCAGCGGTTCTACGAGGAGAAGACGAGGGTGGCGAGGGAGGACGCGTTCCTCTTCTTCTCCGCTCCCTGGCTCACCTCCTTCGAGCGTACATTCCTCTGGATCGGCGACTTCAAGCCCACCCTCCTCTTCCGCTTCCTCGGCTCCGCGGTCGACGGCCTCACCGCCGCCCAGTCGGAGGAGGTCGAGCGGATCGGGGCGGAGACGAGGTGGAGGGAGAGGGAGCTCACGGAGGCGATGGCCAGGGTCCAGGAGAGCGTGGCGGCGCCGCCGCTGCTCTGCCTGCTGAGGGCGTCGGCCGGGCAGCCGCCGAGGGACGGGGAGCTCTGCGTCCTGGAGGCGGCCATGGCGCAGCTGAGGGAGGCGATGGTGGGGGTGCTGGAGGACGCGAACGCGCTGCGGGCCGCGACGGCGAGGCGGTTGATGGAGGTGCTGAGCCCGGCCCAGACGGTGAAGCTGCTGGCCGCGGCGGCGCAGTTCCAGGTCCGGATAAGGAGTTGGGGAAGCAGAGGGCGGCGTCGGCGGCGCTCCGATGAGAAACTGTTGTCACTGGGTCAGGTACTTCGAATATTTGAAATTAATGAAAGTAAATTTTGTTGTAAGTGGAAGGAGACGTCGCAAATTAATAAGCGATTATGCATCTTAAGTTTTAATTTTATGAAACTCGCATTTCGATTTCTGTATGATCCGAAACACCTATAGCCTTTCAAACATAAATGGGCCAACAACTGGCCGGACCTTGGTCCGAAGTGACCTATAGTAGGCCCCAAAGGAAGGCTCCATTCCTGTTGGATTAATTAAAGTGGGCTGAAAAGATGTTGCACTACTCTACCGGCCCGGCTCGGCCCGGCCCGGCCGATGAAAATCTAACAGACAGGACAGCTTTTTGGGCTAATGATGTCCACAAGCAGTTCGAAGTATCCCATGTAAGCTCTATCGAACCAATTACCAAGTTATCTCGTGACGGCAACCTTTGGTAATAACGGAACAAATGAAATAGAACGAGGATTCCAGTTGTTATATACCGCGGCGATAGACGAAATGGGAATTCAAAACTACTGCGTTACCGAATGCCAAATAGAGTGTATACGTCTCTTTATAAGGAGTACGAAAAAAATGAAATCTAGAGCGACTGGGATTCCCGAATGTCCATTCCTTTGCGGTAATGCGAAACCTGCAAAGATTCGGAGGGTCGGAAAAGCGATTCCATTCTGGCCCTCCATTATCTTTGTCAAAACATTTAGTTTCTACTCCATTCCAAAAAATATTCAAGAAGAAAAGAGGGGGAAAAGGAAAAAGTAAATTGGGCTCAGATTGGCTCGTTGGTTTTGCTCAAACCGTGGGAGTATGCTTTTCGGTCAAAACAGAACCGTAGGGTATCCTTTTGGGTGTTAAAATGGCAATTTTTTGGGTCCCCAAAATTATTATGGATGTGGACTCGTAAGCCGCTATTTCACTACTTGAGAAAATCAACTCCTGCTCTTGACCTTTGATGACATGCTCATTTCCTGTATTCGGAATCTTTTACGATATTTCCTCCACGTTAGAATTCTGCACAATTTTAGGAAAGAAAACTCATGTGCTGATTGGTTAGCAAATTGGATAATTCACTCTTGTGATGCAAATGATACCTTAATTTTTGACAGGTCATCAAGAGGTTCAATTCCTTTATTAATAGGAGATCAAGTCGAATCTAGTTTTGTTAGGCAAGTTAGTGCAACCTTAACTTTTGACAAATCACTAAGAGATTTGATTCCTTTATTAATGGGAGATCATGTCGAATCTAATTTCGTTAGGCGAGTTTTTTGTAACTTTTAGGTTTCACCCCTTTTAATACCCCAAAAAAAAAAAACGCTGGCCTCGGAGCACGTACGATGTTCTTAGGGAAGCCATCAAAACGGGCTCGAGCATTTGTCGGGGGAGCACATCATCCTTCGGCCTTCCAACGTGGGATTTGGTCGGTCTATGAAGCGATTCTCGTTGGTCGCCTTTCTCCCTTTTTTGTGACTTCGAGTAAAGAATCGTCTCGGGATGGTCAACGAGAGCTTTTAGTTAAATTGCGTTCTTGAATATGGATAAAAAGATTAACCAAGGGTCAGCATCTTCGTTTCTTAACTGAGTTAGCTCTAGTGAGAAATTGAGGGTTTTAAACTATTGTCTTTGACTTTTGTTTAACCGTATCGAGAATCGGGATTCATCTCCTCTGGTTCGTCGCTTACGGGATTAACCAGCCGATTAGCACCATCTCGTTCCTCGCTTCTTCCTTTTTTTTCTCGTTCATCCGATGAAAGCGGGTCTCGATGACCTTATTCAACGCACCCCGTGAAGGCATTTTGAAATCGAGAAAGAATAGTTTTTTTCCACCCATATCCTTTAGTTCTCTTTTGGTTCATAGTCTTGAGATGGAGAAAGGACGGTTCCCATTCCAAAGCCGAACTATCAAATTCCTGAGAATATCCCCTTTCAATTATTTGAGCAGTGTCACTATGTGGTGAAACTAAAATGTCATTTACATACTCGAATGTATTTAGAAGGCAATCGCGTGATTAATTTGATCATTCGCACTTGTTTGATATTATTATTAATCCAACGACTTCTTTGACTTCAACTTTATTTTATTTTATTGGAATTGAGTTTTGGGTTGGAGCCCGTGGAGGAAATGAAATTCCATATCCGAAGAGGATTTGTGATTTAACATTTGATCAGTGGGTGACGAATATGGATATCCCCAGCATTGGCATTAGTAAAAATAAATAGGATCGGTGTCTTTATTTATTAGTCTACTTATCAAAAGCTTTCATAAAAGGGGAAAAACATATTACTAAACATCATTTTTGCAATAGTCTCGCCAAGAGGAATTTTTTCAAACTTTCAAATGGGGCTATCAATTCAAAAGTAAGCCGAACTCCAAAAGTAAGTCGAAAATGACATAATAATGTATGGATCGCGTTTAATCAAAAAAAAAAAATAACGGACATTACCAAACATCATTTTCGCAATAGTCTAATTAGGAGGAATTTTTTCAAACTTTCAAATGAAACTATCAATTCAAAAGTAAATCGAACTCCAAAAGTAAGTTGAAAATGACATCGTAATGTATGGATCACATTCAACAAAAATAAAAAAGTATGAATCGCATGTAGTACTCATTTCAATGCCCCTTTTGTTTAGGAGTTCATCGTGCCTATGATAAATACCATGGAGAGAACTAATCAACAGATCCCAATCCCTAAACTCGAATGATAAGGCAAGAATCGATCCTTTTAAAAACTTCGACTCCCCACTCGATCGGTCAAGCGGAAGTGAAGTTTGATGAGACGGACGGTGGACACGGAGGGAGAGACCGGTCAATGGTGGATTCGCGACGCGAGAAGCACCCGGCACCGGCAGCATCCTTGTCCCATCTTTACGACGCATGCCGAAATTTAAAAGGTTAGGAAAAGTTGCCCGCTTTTGACGTCATCCCTTTTCCGCCACCAGTGGAGGAGTGGCCGGAAAGCGGCCAGAGCCATCTCTCTCTGCATCTGTCTCGAAAAGCCTCTTAAAAAGAAGCCAATTTTCTCTGGCTGTCTCCTTTTTTGGCTCGGTGCGTTCGAAAAGACAATCAAAGAGCACTCTCTAAAAGCGAATGCTTTACAACCTAAAAGACAAAAAGAGTGAGTGATTCCCTTCGGTACTGTGGAGCTTTAGCTTATCTCCACAACGTGCAGTCACACGAACCATGTTGATTTCGTTTTTTATGTTTGTTTTTTTTCTGGTTTTGTCTGGTCTAATTTTATTAATTCCAGAAGGAAAATATCATTCCCATTAAAGAGATTCCGCAATCCATTTTCGTACCAAATCCTCGATGATGCTATTCCCCTCCCACAGTAGGGTAAAGTTGTGCGTTCCTTCTTTTGTCATTTGAAAAAAAATTGTGTTGAATTTTCTTTCTTATTATGTTTAAAATGTCGCGTCAAATTCGTCACAGCGATAAAATGTCCTGCCTTCTCGTAATCTCTTCACGCCATTTGGCGGAGGAATAATCATGCCGAGAATATTAACAATGACAACTGTTCCGATTATTGGCATCCCCTTTTAAAATGAATAATTATGTTTGATTTTCTATTTTATTTCTCGGTCTACAAAAGGTGGAAAAAAGAAAGAGATTCGAGAGCGCATCGCAATCTAAAGTAGGTACCTTATTTCCCCATAATGTCTAGAGAAAGCATAATTTAATCAAATGAACATAACCATCTGGCCAAAAAAGAGAAATTAAATAAGAATAGAGGCGAACATGGTCACGGGCAAGTTGCTTTGGTCAGAGAGAAGTAGTTGGGTCTTAATTTCTAGTGGAAAAATGAAACCTCGTGGGGTATTATAAATATAAATTAGCTCTAGGGTCATCAATAGCAATCAATTTTTGAGTAAGTTTATTTAATTTTTGCCATTCTAGAAGGGCCAAAATTTTGTCGCTTGGACTTCTGTCTCAAAGACTAGGACTGTAACTATTGGGGCAAACCCCAACTACTCTTCCAACTTGAAAGTGGGAGGTGGAGGGTTCGAATCCCCACTTTCTCAGAAAGTAGGGTGGGGACGATTTAGTTTCAAGAGTGGGTTTCAACTCCCACGTTTAAGTAAATGAGAGCAGGGTGAGAGTGAGTGTTAAAGTAATAATAAAGTAAGGATCAAAAAAAAAAAAACTAAGATTGTGTGGCACCCGGATTTACTCTCTTGATGATAATGATTTGGGCATAAAGATAAAAGTATGTATCTAGCCAGATTTAAAATATGCATCTGTTTTTCTTTTTTCTTTTATTTATTATATAGTTTAAACTCGAGCTCCTGTGCATGTCATGAGGCACTTTCCTATATTTGTATGATTACGGCGTGGCAGACACGTGGCATATTTTTTATCTCTTTAAACTTCTCTCTGTTATTATTATCTTTTCATTTACAAAAAAAAACTTTTATCTCTCATTGATTCTGACTCTGAGTAAAAAGGCAAATAGCGATGGACTATCATGAAATATATTAAATTTTTATTCCTGAAACTTTATCTCTTTTGACTAGTTTCGAAGAAAGCAGATAGAGATTAATCATATCTTGAATTACCATCGGTCCACAGGGCGCACTTGGCCTGGTGGCTATGGGTCGGAATCAATGAGCGAGCTTCTACGGTTTTCTATCAACGAATTTCTCGTCATGATTGTGTCGTGATCTAATTGGATTTCGTCGTAGTCTTTATATATAATGCCGTAATCCATCGTGAGAATTGAAAAATTCATGACCAACGGATGAGATTTACCCACGTTTTTTTATTGAGGGGGGGCATCACATCAGCAAATGCTAATTTGGAAGGCTATTGCGTGATCCATATCAAGCATGCAATGTCATCACTCACTTTAGTAGAAAGACGAAATAAGCATTAGGTGTGGACCTAATAAAATGATAATTTTGGAGAATACGTATTTTGCCAGGAGTCCTGTTACACGGTACCCCAAATCATGTTACGTATTTAAGCGCTTAAATTGAATTTAACTAGACTTCGATCAATCGATTGAATCTATTTATACAATACTAATTGAACGAAAGTTGTTAGTCCTGACATGAATAGCATATGCATGTTCAATATCGAACATAGATCGATCCGATGCTACACCTACTACATTGCGAAAAGAAAAAAGAACCGTCGATCTCTACATGACTAACGTGAGTGCATTCGAACATCAACAGACATTGGTGAATATCGCTTTCATTCTGATTGAACTGTCGTTTGATAGGCAAGCAGATCGAAACGACAGTGCCATATTACATTCGTTCTTGGGTTTGATTGGAGAACTATGAAGCATCCAAATCCAAAAAACTGTTCTTCGGTCATACTTAGAAATTTCCCGTGGTGACAAAGAAAGATGTCTCCGCAGCTAACTGTTCTAGGGTTTCATGTGGATCCTACATCCTTATCGAAGGGAAAATAAGCGGATTTGGTCGGTTGGCATTTTCCCATCATAGAGCTGCTGACCATGTTTTTATATTCCTTTTGGCGGAAATTAAGCTCCAATCAATCATCTGGGTATTCCATCCCCCCAAGTTACAACTTCGATTTAATTTGTCATTTATGGGCCCAAAAACTTTAAACGTCGCGACCAACCATAATTTATAATAATTATTATTATCATTTAGTCAGAACCATAATTTACAATTTAATAGAGTGGAAAAAAAGCTTAGCTTATGGGACCCCTCTTGAAATATTATTATGGCTTGAGATTTGCCTTTTAGTTTTAGGATAAATATGACAAAATTTCTATTTCTCTATTTCTTCATTTTTCTGTTTGGAATAGAAATCCATTTTATGATGCAATTTTATTTTTCTATTTTTGGAATAGATTTTATTCCAAAAACAGATTTGAAGCAAAAATCATAAGTTAAAATTTTTTATTTTTCTATTTCCGAAACAAAAGTGAGAAATGAAAACTCTTCTCATCGTTCATTTTCATCACCGTCCATGGGACGTCGGGCGCCTACCGCCAGCAACTAGCCGTCGGCCATGGCCGCCCCTAAAAGTAGAAATTTTATCAAATTTTTGTTTCTGGTTTAAGAAATTTTGTCATGTGGACCCTTGCGATTATGCTTGTTGTGGGATGCTTCATCATGTGTTGTCAGGCTAACGGTATATTTCTTTTCCAATAATTTTCTTACTTTTTTTATTGTGACTCATTTCATTATTCATGAGTTTTTCGTGTGCGGATGTAATCACGGGTGCATCTGTTTAGTAGAAGATTAATTATTCAAAAAAATGTTCTTTTTAAATGATTATTTGCATCACTTACAAAATGAATAAAGGAAAAAAATGCTTTCATCACCAAAAAATTATTTAAGCATATATTTTTTTGTTGACGACGAGAACATTTCCTGTTAATTAATTTTTCTAAGTGATATAAACAATTATCTTTAGAGAAATATATATATATTCAAATTGCTAAATTTCTGTTAAATGAATGGACCATTAATAATTTCTCTATATGAACGGAGGGTGATTATTAAAAAAAAAAAAAAGATTCCATGGCGATGTGATCACCAATATCATAAGTCAATATTTAATTTTTTGACGAACATTTGAGCAGGCATTTTTGACAATGGGGCGAAACTTTGGGCTCCTTTGCTATGAATTATTCATTGGACCATGCGGTGCTTTCGTTTTGGCAGCTTTTTCTTTTCCTACAAAATAAAAAAAAAAAGTTGGCAATTTTAATAATTATTGATTTTTTCGATGAGGGTATTAATGGGGTGGATGTACTAGTATGTTTCAAGTGCTTCCGACAAAGGATCTTATATTACTACCTACGAACGTGACCCCCACCTTCCAAAAGGTAGATGGAGAATAAATGTCCTTCATTCTTTAAGACTACGAATAAGACAATTTTACGACCAAAATGAATCAGCATTAGGTAGATTTCATTAATGTATTATCCTTAACATTCATATGGCCTACTTCCTTTAAAAATAAAAAAAATCAGTTTACCCATAATTCTGTCCCGAACTTTTTTTTTTGTATAAAAGAAGCCCCCAAATTCTAAGTCCGGTCCAAATCCGCCATGAACTTCTCTTTGTCTAATAAAAGACCCCAAACTTCAGGTCTAATCATAAATCTACCTCTGATTTTGCCAAAGAGAAAAATCACCAACATTTACTATATCCTAAATCTATCCCCACTAGTCATTTGTCCAAAAATCGCCATTAGCTGTTCCTAATTTTCACATCCTATAATTGTGTCATTTTAGAGATGATTTTTCATGGATTTGTAGTTCGATTTACAAACCTGATAGAAGTAAGTGTTGCGTGGTAATTCTCGACAAGACAAAGTTTGCGAGTTTGATTTTTCCTTCATTATCTTTGTTATTGTTATTATTATTTTGATCGGGGATTCTGAATTTTGTATTGATTGTACCGTTGGTGCTGTAGTGGTGTCAAGCCTACTTGACGGGATTAATAAAGGGGAGGTGTTCGCGTTCAATCCGTCCGGCATGTTTGGCTAAATGAATCGTGTCAACCTGATGATCTGACCTATGGAATTAATTAAAAGCTCCTTAATATCTCTTCTAGTTATAGCCAACGACCAGCTATAATAAGATATTTCACTGTCTGAGGAAAAGTCGATTGAAATTTTTCCAAAAGTCCCACCTATGTTTTTATGTTTTGCGCATAGTCGGCGATGGCCTTAAGATCTCCATTGTTTCAAGGGAAAATTCCAAATAAGGATTCGAAATGAATATATTTTCTCAAATAAAGACCCAAAGTGAACTTTATGTTAAATAATGATTCGAAGTAGACCTATTGTTTCAAAGAAGGACATGAAGTGAATTTTGTGTCAAATAAGGACCCAGAGTGATCAAGTTAATCTCTATTAAGGAACTTAGCTCACCGGCAGACATTTTCCATCGATTTAAATTAGGAGCAATTTTGTCAGAAATTTGTGATTGGAAAAAAATGGAAAATTCTAAATTAATTAAGTTTAGGTTATTCATTTAGATGTTTTTGTTTTCTTCTTTCTTCTCCCTCGCTGTTCCTCAACCAAATCGCTGCCTGGTCTTGCTCGACCGGCTAAGAATTTGGGTCCCCACAAACAAACAAAGAAGCATATAATTTTCTTCTTGTTTTTTAATTCGTGCCTTAACCAGCGGAGAATTTGGGTCTTCCACTTTGCGAGGGATGGGTACAAGGAATGGGGGAGAACTTCGGTCTTTGACTTTGCAGAGGACGGGTACAAGGAACAGGGAGACCGTAGAAAACCTAGGTTTTTTTTTTTTTTCCTATTTTAGGATTTATTAATTTTCCTTATATATTTTTTTTTTGGACAAAATTGTCCAAACTCCAATTGTTAGAAATGTCACATGCTTGATAGCTGATGAATATTTGGCTGACCAATAAGCTCAGGCTCTTATTTGGAATTAATTCAACCATTTTGGATCCTTATTTGAGACAATGGGTTAACTTTAGGTTTTTATCTGACACAAAGTTAATTTCGGGTCATTATTTGAGAAAATTGGTCAACTTCGGATCCTTATTTAGAATTTCCCCTTGTTTCAATGAAAGGGCAGCGCAATATGTTACGTGCTATAAGTGTCGAATGATAATTTTGGACGATCGGAAAATGTGGAGGTACCACCTTGTTGTGTTCTCCATTGGCAATTTTAAGGTATTAATCATCCTTTCCTTCTTTTTCTTTTTTTTTTTTATGACAAAAGTCAAGGAAAAATACCCGGCTTTTGAGACATGAAATATCCTACTAATTTCTTAGATTAAGACAGAAGCCGAATTTTGAATTGGTGGCTATAAAAGAGAAAGATATATTTGAATCATTGAAGCTTTTTTCACAATTTCATTTAGCGGAAATTGTGTTGGGCAGGGATTTTCTTTAATACTTGTAGTATAACTCCTTGTTTTTTGAATTAGCATGAAATTACTATGGAAAACTGAAAATCACTGACTCAAAAGGAAAATCTCCATCTCGCAATGCCAAAAAAATGCATGAACATATAAGTGAGAGATAAAAATACATACAATTGAATATTTGGTCTATGCAAACTACTGAAGTGGCTCGAAATTATCAATTTGGAACCCTACTTTTTTATTTGGGCCAAAATGATCGAGAAAGTCAACTCTTTCAATTTGGGGCCGCTCATTTTTTCCTATCTCCATTTTCCTTGAAACGGATGAATACTTGATTTAGATGACTCCAAAACAACATCGCTTTGTTCACTAGAAATGCCACCGTTTTGCCTTGTTAATGTGTCTATCGTGACATGTTCCAAATCAAATCCTCACATTAGCTTGCATAGACGGTGACCCGAAATATGAGCCTACAGTTTATTATAAGAATTTATAGGTTTTAATGCGATTATTTGGCAAGCTCGGAAGTGACATGAATTTAACATGCATAAACTTTATACATAGTGTTTCTCAACGACATGACCCGATATGAATACAAATCCGAATATGACAGGTGAATACAAATGGCCAAACTTAATGGACGGTGAATTTAAAAATGAATATATTCGTCTCTCTAAAAAAACCCATATATGTATTTTTTTCTGGGGTTGTTTGGGAAGCGATGGTAAATTTATTCTACACACAAGTTGATATATATGTTCTTTAGGCCTTCGGCCAATTAGACAATGGAGGAGAAGTAATTGCATGCAATAATTGAGAACGGTGCCCGGGACCATTCGCATTCTCCACTCTGTTTCTTTGACTAAGAAAAGGGTCCCTTCCTTTTGATTTTTCTACCTCTTTTTGCTTAATTTTTTTCTTCTTCTCATAAACGTCTTTTTACTTAACTAATCAAATTAAAAAAGAGGCTACATCCTTTTACTGGTCAGGTCAAATTGTCTAGACTATATGCAATCCGATAAGATGGAAGTTAAAGAAGCAACTACTACGTGGGCCACTCCTACGTACCTTGGCGAAGTTGTCTTTAGGCTTTGTCAATGTGCATCGGACCATGCAAACGAGTGTTCCTGAGATGAGAAATAAAAAAATGGAACGCGAATTCCCGTTCCTATATTTGGAGGTCGGGATGGCAATTCGATTCTAGTCCTCCACTGCTTTTATCGGACATCGATTTTTTTTGCTCCATGTCTAAAAAGGCTTCCTAGTTATCCTTCCTAAAAAAAAATTTAAGAAGAAAAGCGGAAAAAGAAAAGTTATTTGGGCTTGAAGCAAATATGATTTTCTTGGGAAGCCATCCAAAGGTCGCGACTTTTTTCTTAACTCGTGTTAAGCTGAAAATGGAGTTGATTAATGTGAAATTGAGAGTTCACAAACTCTCTTGATTTTTCTTGATTGTATTGAAACTCGTGATTCATCTCCTCTCGTTCATCGTACACGGGATCAAGCGCCAATTAGCATAGTATTTATCACTTCTTTCTTTCCCGTTTCTTTCACACGATGAAAGAGGGTCTCGATAATCCCATTCAAGGCATTAACGGATGCATTTTTAAAATCAACAAAGAATGGTATTCGTATCCTTTACGTCTCGTTTGGCTCATAGTCTTGCGATCGAGAAAGGGAAGTCCCATTTTAAACTATCAAGAATGGGAATTCCTTCCATTTATTTAGGTCGAGCATTATTTCGATGGGATCAAACTAGAATGTGAATTTTATTCAAGAACATTCAGAAGGCAGCATGGAAATAAGAAGAGAAAGAAGAATGTAGAGAGATGGATTGTCGGCTTGAATCAAGTAAACAATTTCTGTACTATTTGAGAAAAAATTATGTGTTTTCTTTCAACCATGTGTATGATTAATGGTGACAAGTAAGGAACATGTCCATCTAGCTTAAAATAAATAAGAGCCGTGCTTATTTTTATAGTCTACCAATCAAAAGCCTTCATGAATGAAGGAAAACATGACGAAAATAAATAAGCGGATTTGGTCGGTTGGCATTTTCCCATCATAGAGCTGCTGCCATGTTTTTATATTCCTTGCGGCGGAAATTAAGCTCCAATCAATCATCTGGGTATTCCATCCTCCCAAGTTACAGCTTCGATTTAATTTGCCATTTATGGACCCAAAAATTTAAAACGTCGCGACCGACCATAATTTATAATAATAATTATTATTATCATTTGGTCAGAACCATAATTTACAATTTAATAGAGTGGGAAAAAAGCTGAGTTTATGGGACCCCTCTTGAAATATTATTATGGATTGAGATTTTCCTTTTAATTTTAAGGCATGCATGACAAAATTTCCGTTTCTCTATTTTTTTATATATCTATTTCTCTAAACAAGTTTGGAATAAAAATCCGTTTGGTAACGCAATCTCATTTTTCTATTTTTGGAATAGAGATTTGGAGAAAAAATCAAAAGCTAATTTTTTTTATTTTATTTCTAGAATAAAAGTGAGAAATCAAAACTCTTCTCATTGTTTATTTCCATCACTACTCGTGGGACGTTAGATGCTGGCCATGGCCGTCGCCCCTAGAAATAGAAATTTTATTTTGTTATTTAACGAATTTTTGTTCCAAAAATAAAAATTTTGAGTCGTTATCAAATGTATTTCTTTACTTAGAAATTTGTCCAAAGAATAAAAATTGAAAAATCAATTTGTAGCCAGAAATTAATTTTTATTCAAGAAATTTTGTTATGTGCGCCCTTTTTAGCCAAAATAATTTTCTCCAGCAACAATGCAATGATGCATGTTGTAGGATACTTCACCATGTGTTGTCAAGCTACCGGTATATTTCCTTTCCAATAATTTTCTTAATTTCTTTTTATTGTGACTCATTTCATTGTTCATGAGGTTTTTCATGCACGGATGTAATCACGGGTGCATCTATTTGGTAGAAGATTAATTATTCAAAAAATGTTCTTTTAAATGATTATCTACATCACTTACAAAATGAACGAAGGAAAAATATATTTTCATCACCAAAAAAATATGTAGGCATATATATTTTTGTTGACGACGAGAACATTTCTCATTAACTAATTTTTCTATGTGATGTGAACAATTATTTTTGGATAAATATATATTTTTTCAAATTATTGATTTTTTGCGAAATGAATGGACCATTAATAATTTTTCTTTATGAACGGAAGGTGATTATTAAAGAAAAGAAAAATCCATTGCAATGTGATCACCAATATCATAAGTCAATATTTAATTTTTCAACAAAAAAATTGAGCAGTCATTTTTGACAATGGGGCGAAACTTTGAGGTCCTTTGTTATGAATTATTCATTGGACCTTGCGGTGCTTTCATTTTAGCAACTTTTTCTTTTCCTGCAAAAAAAAAAAAAAAAAAAAGGTGGCAATTTTAATAATTATTGATTTTTTCGATTAGGGCAAGCTTTATTAATGGGGTGGATGTACTAGTATGTTTCAAGTGCTTCCGACAAAGGATCTTATATTTCTACCTACGAATGTGACCCCCACCTTCCAAAAGGTAGATGGAGAATAAATGTCCTCGATTCAATAAGACTACGAATAAGACAATCTTACGACCAGAATGAATCAGAATTAGGTAGATTTCATTAATCTATTATCCTTAACATTCAGAGGGCCTACTTCCTTTAAAAAAAAAAAATCAATTTAGTCATAATTCTGTCCCGAACTTTTTTTTATCTAGAAAAAGCCCCCAAATTCTAAGTCCAGTCCAAATCCGCATAAACTTTTCTTTGTCTAATAAAAGACCCCTAATTTCAGGTCCAATCATAAGTATACCCCCGATCTTGCCAACGAGAAAAATCACCAACATTTACTATAATTCTAAATCTATCCCCACTAGTTATCCGTCCAAAAATCGCCATTAATTGTCCTTAATTTTCATATCCTATAACGGTTTCACTTTAGAGATGATTTTTCATGGATTTGTAGTTTGCTTTACAAACCTGATAGAAGTAAGTGCTGTGTGGTAATTTTCGACGAGACAAAATAAAAACATAGGTCAAACATGATACAAAGTTTTTGAGTTTGATTTTTCCTTTATTATCGTTGTCATTGTTATTATTATTTTGGTTGACGGGTCTGAATTTTGTATTGATTGTATGTACCTTTGGTGCTGTAGTAGTGTCAAGCCTACTTGATGGGATTAATAAAGGGGAGGCGTTCGCGTTCAATCCGTCCGGCATGTTTGGCTAAATGAATCGTGTCAACCTGATTCTTTGACCTATGGAATCAATTGAAAACTCCTTAATATCTCTTCTAGTTCTAGCCAATGAGCAGCTATAACAAGATATTTCACTATCTGAGGACAGGTCGATTGATATTTTTCCAAAAGTCCCACCTAGATTTTTATGTTTTCTGCATAGTCGGCGATGGCCTTAATATCTCCATTGTTTCAATGGCGGCGCAATATGTTACGTGGTATAAGTGTCGAATGATAATTTTGAACGATCGGAAAATGTGGAGGTACCGCCTTGTTGTGTTCTCCATTGGCCATTTTAAGGTATCAGTCATCCTTTCCTTTTTTTTTTAATGACAAAAGTCATGGAAAAATACCCGTCTTTTGAGACATGAAATATCCTACTAATTTCTTAGATTAAGACAGGAACCGAATTTTGAGTTGGTGGCTATAAAAGAAAAATATATATTTGAATCATTGTAGCTTTTTTTCACAATTTCATTTAGCGGAAATTGTGTTGGCCAGGGATTTCTTTAATACCTGTAGTATAACTCCTTGTTTTTTGAATTAGTATGAAATTACTTTGGAAAACTGAAAATCACTGACTCAAAAGGAAATCTCCGTCCTCGCAATGCTAGAAAAAAGGCATGAACATATATATGTGAGATAAAAATACATACAATTGAGTTTTTGGTTGATGTAAACTGAAGAAGTCACTCGAAATTATTGATTTGGAACACCGCTTTTTTATTTGGGCCAAAAAGAACAAGAAAGTTAAGAGTGCGTTTGGTAACATTTTTGTTTAAAAATTATTTAGGAAAAAGAAATAGAAAAAAATATTTCGCTTCGGGAAACAATTTTTGAACAAAAAAACGTGTTTGATAAACTGTTCCAGAAATATAAAAAGAATAGAAACACTTTTGGTAAATTTGTATAATTTTTTTTATTTCTTTAATTTTTTAATATTTTTATTTTATTTTTTCTATTTTCTTTCTTATTTTCTTATTTATTATTTATTTTTCCTTTTTTTCTTTTTTTTTTTTTCTTCTTTTGGCCGGTTGCCGGCCTCGGCCATATGGGCGACCGGCCGACGAGGGTTGGCGGCCTCGCCTTGGCTAGGTGAGCTCGCCCGGCCAGCACGCAGGTCGGCCTCGCCGAGGCCGGCGACGCTCCGACAAGGTCGCCGGCCACGGCCGAGGCCAGCGACCGGCCAAAGAAAAAAGAAAGAAAAAAGAAGAAGAAGAAAGAGAGAGAAAATGGAAGAGAGAGAAAAAATGTTCCTAAATTTTGTTCTAGAAACAAGAAACAACTTTTCTTTATTTCTTGTTTCCGTTCCAGGATGTGTTTCTAGGAACAAATAAATAATTTTGGAACAAAAACGCAAACAAACGCGTTTCTATTCCTTTTTTGTTCCCCGGAACAAAAAAACAAAAATTTGTGTTCCTGAAAATAGAAACACATTTTAACAAACAAGCCCTAACTCTTTCAATTTGGGGTTGCTCATTTTTTCCTCTCTCCGTTGCCTAGAAACGGATGACTAGTTGATTTAGATGACTCCCAAACAACATTATTTTGTTCACTAGAAATGCCACCATTTTGCCTTGTTAATATGTCTATAGTGACATGTTCCAAATCAAATCCTTACATTAGCTTGCATAGACAGTTACGATCCGAAATATGAGCCTATAGTTCATGATAAGAATTTATAGGTTTTAATGCGATTATTTGGCAAGCTTGGAAGTAACATGAATTTAACATGCATAAATTTTACACATAGTGTCTCTTAATGACATGACCTGACATGATTACAAATCCCAATATGATTGGTGAATACAAATGGCCAGACTTAATGGACGGTGAATTAAAAGAGGAATATATTTGTCTCTTGAATAAAAACTCGTGTATATATATTTTTTGGCGTTGTTTAAAAAGTGATCGTAAATTTATTCTACACACAAGTCGGTATATATATAAGACACCGGAGGAGAAGTAATTGCATGCAATAATTGAGAACGGTGCCCTGGACCGTCCTCATTCTCCACTCTGTTTCTTTGACTAAGAAATGGTCCCTTCCTTTTGATTTTTCTACCTCTTTTTGCTTAATTTTTTTCTTCTCATAAACGTCTTTTTACTTAACTAATCAAATTACAAAAGAAACTACATCCTTTCACTGGTCAAGTCAAATTGCCTGGACTTTTTTTTTTTTTTTTTGAGTCAAAAATTGCCTGGACTTTATGCAAACTGATAAGATGGAAGTTAAAGAAGCAACTACTACGTCGGCCACTCCTACGTGCCTTGGCGAAGATGTCTTTAGGCTTGTCAATGTGCATTGGACCATTCAACCAGTGTTCCCGAGATAAGAAAGAAAGGAATGGAACGAGAATTCCAGTTCCTTATTTGGAGGTCAGGATGGCAATTTGATTCTGATCCTCCATTCCTTTGATCGGACATCGGTTTTTTTTCCTCCATGTCTACAAAGGCTTCCTTGTTATTCTTCCTCAAAATTATTTAAGAAGAAAAGCGGAAAAAGAAAAGCTATTTGGACTCGAAGCACAAATGATATTCTTGGGAAGCCATCCAAAGGTTGCGACTTTTTCTTGTGGGAGAGAGCATATCATCCTTTCACCTACCAATGTGGGATGTGCCGGTTTATGAAGCGCTTCTTGTTTCTTGCTCTTACGCTCGTTTCGGATGTTTTGTATTTTCGAGTGAGATATTGTCTTGAAGCGTTCGATAAAGAATATGTCGAAAAAAAAAAAAAGAGAGGCTACTTAAATCGTGTTAGTAAATAACAAGATAGATTAATTAGATATGTTTAGCATTGGTTCCCCCTTTCTATCTTTTAGATAGTAGGGTTAAAATATTTCATATTCTTAACTCGAGTTAGGCTGAAAATGGAGTTGATTCACGTGAAATTGAGAGTTTACAAACTCTCTTGTTTTTTTTTTTTTTTTTCTTGATTGTGTAGAAACTCGTGATTCGTCTCCTCTTGTTCATCGTATATGGGATCAACCATCAATTAGCATCGTATTTATCACTTCTTTCTTTCCCATTCTCTTTCATATGATGAAATAGGGTCTCGATAATCTCGTTTAAGGCACTAACAGACGCATTTTTTAAAATCAACAAAGAATAGTATTCGTGTCCTTTACATCTCGTTTGGTTCATAGTCTTGCAATCGGGAAAGGGAAGTCGCATTTTAAACTTTCAAGAGTGGGGTTTCCCTCAATCTATCTAGATCAAGCATTATTTCCATGGGATCAAACCAGAATGTGAATTTTATTAATTTTATTCAAGAACATTTAGAAGGCAGCATGGAAATAAAAAGAGAAAGAAGAATGTAGAGAGATGGATCGTTGGCTTGAATCAAGTAATCTATTTCTGTAATATTTGACAAAAAATTGTGTTTTCTTTCAACCATGTGTATGATTAATGGTGATAAGTAAGGAACATGTCAATCTAGCTTAAAATAAGTAAGAGCCGTGCTTATTGTTATAGTCGACCAATCAAAAGCTTTCATGAATGAAGGAAAACACGACGAAACATTATCTTGGCAAAATAGTCTCATTAGGAGGAGTTTAAGGAATACTTCTTGATGAAATAGGATGTTCGATTCTAAAGTAAATCGAAAATGGCTGCCTAAAAATAAGTAATCTTTAGTTTTGGAGTTCGTGGCTCCTATCGTAAGCACCACAAAAGCACCAATCAACAAAATCCAAACACCTAACTTCAATAAAAACAAAAATTGATACTACATGCATGCGAAATGCTACATCTATAATCACTCATCAGTCATCAGTTGAGTAAAAGTGAAAGTTGATGAAAAGCGACGGTCAACGTGAGAGGACCCCGGGCGGTAGGGCCAGCAACGCAGGAAATTAAAAGTGAAATCATGCATAACGAAGACCGGTCAATGATTCATTTGTGACGCAAGAAGCACCAGCACTATGTCCCTTTTCAAAAGAAATAAATAATGCACGAAAAATAAAAAATAAAAAAGTTAGGAAAGTGGGCACTTTATTACGTCATCTTTTTTGGCTCCGTGGAGAGGCTGAAAGCCAAAGCCATCACTCTCTCTCTCTCAAAAAGCCTCTTCAAAAGCAAGTTTTATCGCTGTCCTTCTGGCTCGGTGTTTTCAAAAAGACAATCGAGAGCATTTGTCTAAAAAGCGAATGATTCCTTTGGTAATGCAAGCTGATCTTTACAACGTGCGGAGAGATTGTCCCCCCCCACTAAGGAAGGATCAGTCCATCGAAACGTGTCGATTTCATCTTCTTCTTCCTTTTTCTCTCTTTTTTTTTCATTTTTTTTTTTTTTTGGTTTCTTCGAGGTCCAATTTTATGAATTTCAGTAGGGAATATCATTTTCGTTAAAGAGATTCAGCATTCCATTTTACATAACAAAACCGCAATTTAAGTTTAACTAGCCGTTGAAGAAAATCGAATTTGGCTTCTCTCTTTTGCGCTTCTTCGGTCTCTTTACCAAATTCTTGTGATGATGTTTTATTTGCTAGTTTTTGTCACGACGATCAGACCCACAAGGCCAAATAACAGGGAAAAAAAAGGCATCATTTTGTCGTTGTGACAAATTTAACAATACCCCCAAACATAAAGTGAAAAATCATCTTTTTACCGCTTTGATGCTTTCTAATAAAGTGATGTGATTTTGGTGTTGATTTATAGAGACACCATAAAATCGATTTTGAGGTGAAAACGAACTGCATTTGGGGTTGAGGATATACCGTTACTACCCGTTACTAGTTGTTGACGCGGTGAGAATCCGGTAGATTGACATGTGGCAAGGTAACAACAGGAATTTACAAAATACTAGATATTGCTTATTTTGTTACAATTGTAGAAGGTTGTGTGTCTTTTTTTAAATTTGAAATATCACATTAAATTTGCGGCAATGATAAATAATGGTGTTTCATTTCAAATTTGAAAAATGGTGTTAAATTTGTCGAATGCTAACAAGTTGTGTGTGTGCACGTTTTTTTTACTTTAAACATTTGAAAGTTTGTTTTAAATTCGTCGTGGTGGTAACAGGTTGTACTTTCTTTCTTCTTCTTTTTTTTTTTGGGTATTTGGCCAATGAATAATCATGCAATGAGTGTTTAACATTTCGGATAGATTCATTTGTTTAAGGATGTGGTGACTCGATTCATAAAGAATGTCTTTCTTTATTCGGTCATGGTTTGAAAATTAGCACCACCTTTTGAACATGACAAGCATAAAGAGATAAACAATTGGGGTCCGGCAGTCAGCCAAGCGATGACAACTATTCCACCACATCAGGGCAGAAGATCAAGCTCTCTGCTTAAATTAGTGCCGGTTGCAATAATTAACTTGTAGGGATCTAGTCTAGTTTTTACAAGTTCTAGCTATCAACTCTATCAAATCATAAAGATGTTTCATGAACCCCAAATTTAACCCCAAACGAGAATTTTCCTGTTAAACATATTTATGCATTAAACTTAATATCTTGCGTCTTAATCAAAAGCGTGAGATTTCAAATTCAATTCCTCTTCAAAATAATCGTATCAGATCCGTTATATGAAAGTAATTTATTTTTTGTCAATTCTCCAATCCTAAAATAAATAGTCCGCATTTAATTGAATATGGAGGTGGCGGGGTTTAATCTTATGCGGAAAAATTAGTCTCGAGTCTTGAATAACATGTGAATTTAACATGAAACAAATTATCATGTTTGCTTGCTTTTATGTCTTGGTCAATAAATAAACTGGGAGCGCATCGCAATCCAGAGAAGTTTGCTCTGGTCAAAGGTAGACGATGGTCTTCTTTATTCCAGTGGAAATGAAACCCACGCAAAATATCATAATTAGCTTTCCGAACATTGCTTTTCCTCCACAAGTGACGAGTCTATTAGCGACCGTCTGCTCCTAGGGCCATCAAGTTCAATAATTGTCCAAGTAAGCTTAGTTTATTTTGCATTCTAGAAGGGCCAAGCTCGTAGTTTGATCCAATGTGCAGCACATGGAATTACTCTCTTTAATAATTTTCAACCTCAAAAGGTAAAAGGCTCTCTTCATGACATCGGCATAGATTATATGTAGTTAGTCGGATTTGAAAGATATTCCCATTTTCTACTATGTACCAGGTTTGGCTGTTATACTCATCACGTGACGCTTTATTTTGCATAATCTTTCCATTTGGTTCACATTGGATCGATTGGAATTAATTCCATTGATCTGTCGTGGTGACTTTCTATGCAAAGTATCCAAGTGTACAATGAAAATGGAAGGAAAATTCACAAGGGAGGAATGAGAATCAGTGGCATTTTTATTGAGTGGCCCATTCCATCCGATTCGCAGGAACATGTGAAGATTATTACAGCAGAGGATCGTGTCTCGCTCCATCAGGGGCATCGAATTAGCTCGACACGTTTCAGGCGTGCCACAGTGGGTTAGGTGGATAGTCGTAGCCACGAAAGGATCCCTTGGACGTCACATCAAAAATGCTGGTTTGGGATGCTATTGCGGAAAGGCATAAAGGCGGTATTCGCAGTCCATATCACGCGTGAATGTTACAATCAAATGTGATCCGTCTCGGAGCGATGTCGGTTCCTATTCTGGATCTGAAATCGAATCGGGCAGGAGCTAGCCGTGGAACAGGCTCGGATCAGATCAATCACTTCGGGCTGATTCAAAGGTCGACCGACAGCTGGCTATTCCCTTTTTCCCCCCTTCCATTTACCGTAAGGAAATAACTATTTCTCAAAAAAAGTCTAAAGGTAAATACCGCAAAATACTCCAAATTAATTCCATGATGATAAAAATGCGATAAACTTTTTGATATCACAAAAAATCTCAAACTATGCCCATTATAATACAAACATTCCTAACTTTATTTTTGTGTCACGAAACTATATATTTTCTATTTCGGTTTCATCCAAGTTATATTTATCATATTAGTATAAATTTATGATTTTTATGACACAAAAAAAAAGGAAAATATTTGTGTTATAATGAGCAAATTTAGGATTTTTAATGATACGAAAAAAAAGTCCAAAATATTTGTATTATAATGAGCATAGTTTGGGTTTTTTGCTACTCGAAATCTAAAATCAAATAAAATAATAATAAAAAATACTCAGGGCTAGTTCCATTAGTCTAGTCCTACTTGTGGAACCGGATCGATTCCCGTGAAACCACCTAGAACTGGCCCGTTTGGGCCGATTTCCGATTCAACCCAGGAGCAATGCTCATCTCTAGTTATAACCTTTTAAGAAAAAAGATGAAAGAAATGTTAGATTTATACTTGATAAATGATAATTTGTGGTAAAACCTATCTAGACTTCACGCACATGGAAAGCCGAGTCATGTGACATACTTAAGCACGTTTAATTTAAGTTCAACAAGATTCCTATCATAGATGAATTCATGTAATTATACATAAATTACAAATATATTGTGCAGAAGTTGTTAGCATATCTACATAACTTATAGGCCATCCAATCTTAAGTGAGCTAATACATTACTTGCATGAATTCAGGACACGTAACGATATATTTAGGGATGTTCATATGCTTCTAATAACTTATTCATTTCTGAATTTTCGAGTCGTCACATATTTAGTAAATGCGCGCTCTATGCTGAACATAAATTTACCTGGTACTACATCATTACATAACGAGATGTTAGTGGAAAAAAAAAAAAAGAATCGTGGACTCTACATATTCAACATTGCTGTGCTGAAACGTCAAGCAACGTTATTGAAATATCGCGTTCATTCAATCTGAACTGCTGTGCGATGCGCAAGTAGATTGAAACTACTGATGCTAGCTTGGGTTGACTGTAATAATCTAGGAAGCCTCCAAAACCAAACTGTTCTTAGTCGTGTTCAGAAAACCAGGGACAGAAAAGACGATGTCCCCGCAGCTAACGGATTCCCTCGGTTTTCTACGGTTTTTACGTGGATCCTACATTCCTTATCCATCGGATTTGGTCGGTTGGCGTTTTCTCATCATGGAGTTGCTGACCATTGTCTTTATATTCCTATTATGTCTCTGCTGACAAAACTTAAGCCCGTCAATCATCCCGCATAAGCCGTGCCTAATTCGTTTGCTCGCCCCACCCTTCCAAGTCACAACTTCAATCGATTTGATTTGTCCCTTATGGACCCAATAATATATGAAATCTTTTTGCGAACCGACCATAATTTATTATTATTATTTTTTGGTCGAAAACGATAATTTATAATTTAACAGTGGGAAAAGGCTTAATTCATGGGACCACACCTCGAGTATATTATGACTTGAGATTTGATTTTCAATCTTTATTTGCTGAAGAATTCTCTGGCAACGGCGTGATGCGTGTTGTGGGATGCTTGATCATGTGGTGTGAAATTTTGGCTCCATTTGATTAGTTTACAAAGTCCTTGTAGCTGAAACAAAATAAGTATAGGTCATTCAATCATGAGGTCTTTCTTGGACGAATGTAGTCCGGGGTACTTTTGTTTTATAAGGAAATCAACCATCTGGGATATATTTTTCTAAAGAATGATTATTTATATAACATACAAAAAATAAACGGAAGAAAAAAATATATTGAGGCATGCATTATTATTGATGATGAAAGATTGTTTGTTGACCAATTATATTGAAGGAATATATATATATATATTAAATCGTAGGTTCTTTACTAGATAAATGGTTCTTAAGTAATTTCTCCATATTAATCGAGGGGGAATCATGGAAAAGAATGTCCTATGCGATGTTACCATCAATTTATGAAGCAATTTGGATATGATTGAAGTTAATTTTTGAATTATATGAGTAGACCGTCCTTTATTTTTATGAAACGGCAGCTTAATATATCAAGTAATATAAGCGTCAGATGATACCTTTTTATCTAAATAGAAGTGTGTAGACTGCCAAAACTAGTCTTATGGTCCTTCTCCAAGATCACTTGTTGGATGCCTTGGAGAAAAGCCAAATTGCCTAATCGAAATCATAATCTTTTGGAGGATCGGTATATGTTTTATGGAGGTACTGCCTCGTTATGTAATTTATTTCCCTCAAATCTCCATCAAATTGAACCGCTTTACCTTTGGTTTTTTCCCCTATCTCCCACCTCAGTCCGCCTAAAAGAGAGAATCCCGGTTCTCGTTTTGGCCATTTCAAGTTTCAATCCTCCTTTTCCTTTTCTCCATGACAAAAGTCCATTTTAGACAAGCAAATCTCTGGCTCTCGAGAGAAATGAAACATCCTACTAATCTCATAAATTAAGATGCAAGCCAAATTTTGAGTTAGTGGCTAGAAAAAAAGAGGTCCTTAAATTGATCAGGCCAAATGCCAAAAGATGCATGAACATATACAACGGAAATTGTTGATTGGAAACACTAATTTTTCATTTGGGCTAAAAAAGAACTCAGTTCAAGAAACGTAACTCTTTCAATTTGGGGGTTGCTCATTTTTTTCTCTCTTTTCCTGCCAAAAGTGGATGACTTTTTGATTCGGAAGACTCAATAACACTGTTGTTTTGTTCACTAGAAACGACCCAATTTTATCTTGTCGATGTGTCAATTGTGACACGTCGGTATCCTCTGTCACGTCAACATCTCACATTAGCTTGTAAGGATAACGCGGTTCAATACGATTATTCAGCAAACTCGAAAGTGGCATGAATGTTGGAGGTTTGTTTGTAAAAACAAACTAAGTGCTTTTTCCTTATCCCATATAGAAAAAGTGGGAAAAAGTTGGTCAATTAATAAGTGTGGATTTCCTTTGTGTAGCTAAAGAAATGATTGGGTGGGGCTAGATCCCACCATACCTGTGTACGGGTGCACGATTATTTAGCACACTTAGTGCGCCCGTGGTTTAATTAGCACTAACCTCTTTTGTTATTTTATTTTATTTTTTGGTTATGTTATTAATTTTAATCAATTTCAAAGGTTGCCTTTTGTTTATGAGAATTTTCGGAAATAAAATATAAAAATGAAAATTCGAAATTTGATTTATTTAAAAAAATATTATTATTTCGAATTTTGTTTGTTTCTTTTTGAGACAACTTTGGAAAAATTACTTAATCAATTTGCAACTTTTCTTGAAGGGTTGCGATTGTTCCGTTTTCGACTTCTTCCGAAGGGACGCATTTGTTAATCCAAACAATTTTTTAAAGGACATGTTTTTTTTTTTTTTTTAAATTTTTTACGAAAAGTTGCATGTGTTTTAAAACTATTTTATATATATACTTGTTGTTTTTGGAAGAAACAGAGTGATCATTTTTTCCAAACCTTCTTTCAGAAAAACTACAACCAATTTTTCGATTGTTTTCTAGAGAAACCATTGAGTAATACTAGAATTACTATTTAATATTCTCATTTAAGATTTTATTGTATTTTGGAGGATTTTTGCGGTGTGACCATTAATAAATTTGTGGGGCAAATAAATTCTTAAAAAAAGTGATATCACGCCTCAAAATCCGACTTGAGTACTTTAAATATCCATCTTCATTGTTTTACTCAATTCAAAGCCATATTTTCCCAACAATGAATTCAACATGCTCAAGTGTTTCATACGTTACATTTTTCAGTAATATGACTTGACATGGTTACAAATTCGAGTACGATGGGTCGATACAAATGGCCAGCCCTAATAGACAAAAAGCCTAAAAGCGAGTCTCTCAAATGAGAGTTCGTGCACATATTGTTTTGAGCAGTTTTAAAAAGCCGAGGGTACTCCCCACTTACTCTCTAGTCTGCCCTCGTTCACTACTTTGTCTCTTTGACCAAGAAACGGGTCCCGTTCCCCTTGATTTTTCTACGCACCTACAAAGTAGCATGACCTATGTGGTGAGAAACTGCCGCTTTTTAACTGTCAAGTCAATTTACCTGACTTTATGCAAACAGATATGATAAGATAAGATAAAGTTTTAAAGAAGCAACCCCGTGTGCCATCATTACTATGTCCTTTGGTGATACGTCTTTAGTCCCATGAACGTGTGTTGAACGATACGCATCATCGTTTTCAATAGTAAAAAAAGAATGAAATGGAAAAAGAATTCCGGTTTTTACATTTGGAGGTCAAGATAGCTTTCCGATTCTGGCCCACCACTCCTTTTATTGAATGTTAGTTTCTTTCCCCATGTCTAAAAAAGCTTTTATTGACACCAAAAAAATGTCCAAGTATTCGGTCGATATTCTCGAGCATTCGATCCTAATCTCTTTTAAGTATTTAATCTAGAGCATAAAAAGGGAAATGTGGTCTCTTACCGTCATGCGGAAACATAACAAATGGCATGTCATTAAGGATGAGCTTGGAGTGGGAAAAAATAAAAAATAAACGACATGAAAACTCGATGGGGAGAGAAATCGAATGAAATAAACATTTAAATGTTCAGTCACCGCGGGGCAAAAAGGGAGAACATACAAAAGGGGATAAAGTAAGAAACACAAAGACGAGGGCATAAGATTCATGTTCACATTTCTTTGATGCGGGGACACGATGGGGAAAACCTTGTCCTACCTCATGTACCAATTACATGGCGGCGAGACGCGGTGTTACCCAAGTTTCCAACTCGAACCAAAGGCATCACTCCCGCAAATCGCTTTTAGCAATAATCGGCACGGCATTTCCTTGACAATTTCAGCTCTCGTACCGGACCCGAAAGGAATTATAAAGGCTTAACGCGTAATTATAACAGCTCTTCCTAGAAGGATTACATTAAAGGATCATTAGCCGATCGAATTCGCAGAAATCAACCACCGAGATCGGGACGGGCGTTTTGCGCACCGCGCGATCCTGTCGGGAGCCGGGGCCAAGTCTCGCTTCGCGGCATTATCCACGTGCTCCTGCATCGTGTGGCTCTTATTCTAGTCAACGTCGGCGGCTGGGACGTTCGCATGCTTCGCCGACACCTTCACCGTCGACCAGAATATAATGTACATATATTATTTTTAATATATGTGTGCGTTCTAATGGAGCATTATCGATGCCGCCAAAGCTATTTGTTGGGCCATGATCGAGCTTTTGCTATCAACACTCTAATATTTTATTTATGTTGAAAAAGAAGCTCTCACGTCTTTCCTCTTTTCAGAGGTGCACAAATCTCTTGATGCACTTTCTAGATTCATGAATATGCCCCCTTTTTATCTTTTCAATCTGGATTAGAGCCTCTCTGTCCAAAAAAAAAAAAAAAAAAAAATCTGGATTAGAGCCTCCAATAGTCTTAATTCCCGGCACTAGGAAGACCCACTAATCTGTAATTATGATGCATGGTGCGAGCACTCGCCCGCTTTTGAGCAGTAGTCGAAGCATCCATCACTATGCTGGTGTGCTAAATGTGAGAATTGAGTGAATGTCCAAAGTGAGAGTCTAGAATGTGCAAGTTAATTTCGTGACATGTCCGGTCCGAGAACATATCAAGCCAATTGTACAAATAAGTGGAGAATAAGGAAAGAAAAGAAAAGGCATTGGTGCTTATGAAGAATAACAAGATTCAAAGAGATAAAAGAGGTTTTTTTTTTTTTTTTGATTTTATAGCTACATTAATACCTCCTCAATCAATTTTCTTACATTATACAAATGATAGTCGTACCGAAAAGAAACGCGTAAATATCACAAAAAAATGTCATAATTAGTAAATTTAGAATTTTTGATGGATAAAATTTGGAAATTTTTGTTGTAGGGGTTAACCTAGAAAACGTATGCCTTGGTTTGAGTCAATGGACCGACCATTGATTATGGGATCTGAAATCGATTGCATCCATTTCCTCCCCCAAAATGATGACGTGGGCCACGTCCACTTTCGGGGTCTTGTGAGTGGGTCTTGTGAATACAAGACGAAAAGCTTCCCTCTTTCCCCTTCGTCGGGCACCAATAATTTCATGCCCAGCACGGCATTAATTAATGCTTTTTTCCGCCGTATTTTTTTTTTAATTCCGATAACCATCATAAACAAAAAAAAACCTATTTAATCCTCTAAAGCTCATTGTGTTCTCAAAGAAAAAAAACCCACAAAAATTTAAAAAATATATAATTTTAGGGTCATGTGTAAATTTCAATTACTAGACTATATTTTCCATGGGATCAACTTGATACGGAAATTGTTAGACCAAGAAAATACAAACATAAATTACAGATGTTGCCAGTTGAACCTAACCGGTATGGTCACGGGTGGAGGAGAGGACTAAGCAACTGTAGTAAAGAAACAAATAAGATCGGAATTTCCACCGTCGTGACGATTTAAATCGAACTTTTATAACCGGAAAATGTGGATTAAAAAGAAAGAGAAAAGGTCAGGATATATCTCCAGCCCCATAAAAGAATATCGTGGAAAGCGGACGCGTGGACGGTGCCGATGAGGCGGAACCGTGCGCGCACTATAAATTACCGAAGGAAGCTTCCAACGACAGTGCAGGACCTCCCTGGAGACAAATCCTCTACAGGACAAAAACGCTGTACTCTTCGACTTTGGACTTAAGTAGTACGATTCCATTATTGCTCCGCTTGAACCAGCAGCCAAAAAGACTAGGGAATCTATTGTGTTATCAAATGCAAGCTCGGGACGGACTTGATTTTCTTTTTCTTTTTGTTAAGTCTTTCGGCATTTTGATTAGTAGCTCCCTTTATTTTGTAACTACGGTCGGAGCTTGATAAGGAAATCTTCTCGGCTTGGATTCCAGACCTAATTTGAATTATTATTAATCTGAGAGGGAAGAGAATGTTTGATATGTCGTGACCATTTATTAATAGATGGTGATATGCATGCGATGGATATTCAGTAGTGAAAGAAGACGTGAAGGAAGAAGTCGAGAGAGAAGAGTTGGGGAAGTTTTCTGTATATTCTCGTCTACTTACTCAGTATACACAATTGGTATTATAGTACAACATGTGTGTAAGGAAAAAGGCAATAAAAAATATACAGATCAGATCCGATATTGAATGATCTTGACTGATATTGAATGATCTTGATTGATTCAATAATATCAGATTGATTGATCCTCTGGTGTCCTGCGTATCTTCCAACACTCCCCCTCAAGCTGGTGGCTTGTAGATGTCCAAGACGCCTAGCTTGCTCAAGAGATACGCATGCTGTCTCTTGACATAAGGGTTTGGTAAAGACATCTGCTGGTTGCTCTTCTGTTCCAATCTCTTGTGTCTCGATCACTCCTTGCTGAATTTTCTCCCGAGTGAAATGACAGTCCACTTCTATATGTTTCGTTCTTTCATGCACAATGGGGTTTGATGCAAGTTTGAGGGCTGCATCATTGTCACAAAATAATCTTGTCGGCCCTTTAACTTGTATCCCGAGATCCTGAAGTAATCCTCGTAGCCACACTATTTCACATGTGGTTTTAGCCATGGCACGATATTCTGCCTCTGCCGAGGATAATGAAACGGTTGGCTGTTTCTTCGTCTTCCACGAAATTAGGGAATCCCCAAACTTAATACAGAAACCGGTTATGGACCTCCTGCTCATTGGGCAAGTTGCATAGTCTGCATCACAATATGCAGTCATCCTCATGTCACATTTCCTGGAAAGGAGAATGCCAAGTCCAGGATTTTTCTTCAAGTATTTTACCACTTTCAGTGCAGCGTTCATATGAGATTCCTTGGGTTGGTGCATAAATTGACTGAGCGTCTGCACAGCATAACTTATGTCAGGCCTGGTCATAGTCAGATATATAAGCTTCCCAACAAGTTTCTGGTACCCCAATGGATCCCTAAGAACTGGATCATTTTGTTGAGATAGTCTAGCATCATAATCCGATGTAGTGAGTTTGGTATTTTGCTCTATTGGTATCACTGCTGGCTTACATCCCGATAAACCTGCTTCTGAAACAATTTCTAGAGCAAATTTCCTTTGGCTGAGGGAGATACCTTGGTCTGACCGTGCAATTTCAATTCCAAGAAAATACTTGGGAGGACCCAGGTCTTTAATATGGAAAGTAGAATGTAGATATTCCTTGAAACCCTTGATAGCTACTTCGTCGTTGCCCATAATGAGTATATCATCTACGTATATCATCAAGTAAATAGATGACGTACCTTGAGTCCATGTAAAGACCGCATAATCGAATTTGGACTGTTGAAAACCTGCAGCTATCAGAGACTTAGCAAATTTCGTGTACCACTGTCTGGAAGCTTGCTTGAGTCCATACAAGGATTTGCGGAGACGACATACTTTATTCTCCCCCTGTCTCCGTAAACCTTGTGGCACTTCCATATAGATCTCCTCGTCTAGATCGCCATGCAAGAAAGCATTATGAACGTCCATTTGATGTAATGACCGTCCCTGGAAGGTCGCTACGAAAGAAATGAGCGGACGGTTACATCTTTGGCTACGGGGAAAAAGTTTCATGATAGTCAAAACCTTCCCGCTGTGTGAAACCCTTTGCCACCAACCGTGCCTTGTATCTCTCAATCGATCCGTCAGCTTGATATTTGATCTTGTATACCCATTTGCATCCAATGGCTTTGCGATGCAAGGGTAGGGTAACGAGATCCCATGTGTGATTATCTATCAAGGCCATCAATTCCGCTTCCATTGCTTTTCGCCATCGCGGATCATTTCGTGCTTCGTCAAAAGCGGTCGGTTCTTGCTCTTCGGAGATGCGAGTGATACAACATCTATGTTCGGGAGATAATTTGTCGAATGAGACATAAGAAGAAATGGGAAAAAGAATACTGGTGAATTCCTGACACCACATATATAGTCTTTTGTCCAAGTTGATGGACGTGTGGCTCGGCCGGAACGCCGCGGTTGTCCATCTTCTGGAAGAATTGGAGAAGCTGGATCTTCCGCGGGAGATGAATGAGAGGAAGACACATCATTTGAGCTTGCATCAGCAGATGCCATCAGAGGTGTCAAGTTGGTATTGGATGGAGAAGAATTCCTCGTTTCAATCAATGAGGGAAGTAAGGGCCTGCATGGTTGCACTTGTTTTGTTCCCGGGAACAAAATTTCTGTTTTTTTGTTCCTGGGAACAAAAAAAAGAAACGCGTTTGTGTGCGTTTGTTCCTTTTTGTTCTTTTGTTCAGGAACAAAAAAAAGCGAGAAACAAAAACACAAATTTTGTGTTTCTTGTTTTCCGGAACACAATTGAGAAATACTTTTTTTTTTTTTTTTTTTCTTTTTTCTCTTATTTTCCTGTTCTTCTTTCTTTTGGCCGGTCGCGGGGCCTCGGCCAAAAGAAGAAAAAAAAAAATGAAAAAGAAAAAAGAAAAAAAAGGAAAAATAAGAAAAAAATAGAAAAATAAAAGAAATAAAAAAATTATCCAAATTTACCAAACATGTTTGTTTATTTTTTGTTCCCGGAACAAGTTTACCAAACACGCTTTTTTGTTGAGAAATTGTTTAAAGGAATGAAACACTTTTTTCTATTTCTGTTCCAGAACAATTTTTAAACGAAACGTTACCAAACGCGCCCTAAGACATATGTGGGATCTCCAACTGGTTCCTCGGTATAAGGCACATGAGAGTTTCCATTGCGATCTGTGCTTGATTTTTGAGAAGCAAATGGAAAGACATTTTCCTGGAATAAGACATCTCTGCTGACTGAAAATTCTCCTGTAGAAGGATCAAAAACTCGATATCCCTTCTGCAAATTTGGATATCCCATGAATATGCAACTTCGAGCTCGGGGACCCATTTTATCCCTAGGTCCAACAATTGTAGCATAGCAGAGACAACCAAATATTTTCAAGTGATCCAAGTCAGGTTTCTTCCCAAAAAGCAACTCGAAAGGAGTTCGTCCACCTAGTATTTTTGACGGCATACGATTTATTAAATAAGCTGCAGTTAATACACAATCTCCCCAAAAAATGTCTGGGATAGAGGCTTGAAATTTCAAAGCCCTTGCAACTTCCAACAGGTGACGATGCTTCCTTTCCACCACTCCATTCTGTTGTGGTGTATATACACATGAACTTTCATGTAATATCCCTAATGAAGAAAGTAGAGCAGCACATTCATGATTAAAAAATTCCTTTCCATTATCTGTCCTTATTTTTTGGACAGTTTTTCCGAACTGAGTCTTTGACAGGGAAAGGAAATTCCTCAAGTGGGATAAAACTTGACTCTTAGATTGCATAAGAAAAATCCACGTAGCTCTAGAGTGATCATCCACAATAGTAAGAAAAAAACGAGACCCATCATGATTCGGTGTATGGTATGGACCCCAGACATCAATATGAAGTAGGGAAAAAATGTTTTTTGTGCGACTTTTGCTCGAAGGAAAAGGACTACGCGATTGCTTTGCAAGTGGGCAAACATGACATTGAGGATAAGGAAAAGAATAACTATGTCCCAATCTGGAATGCAAAAGGAATTTTCTATCATTGGTAGTCAAATTACACAATGATTTATTACAAGGAAAATTATGAAGATGTTTGGGCAAGCTTTTCCAGAAAAATAATCCTTCAGAGAGACTACCCCAGCCCATCAGTTTCCCAGTCGAAATGGCCTGAAATAAACAGGTATCAGCATTGAAAAGAACTTGGCAAGAATTTTCCTTACAGGCTCGAGACACAGAAATGAGATTAAATTGGAAGTTTGGGACATAAAGGACATGGCTTAGAACAATTTGGGAGTTAAGAGTGACTGTTCCTGTTGTGGTAACATGAGTAATGTTCCCATTTGGTAATTGCACAGTAATAGGATTTTCTAATTCTTCATGAACAACAGAAAACAATCATTTATCGCATGCTATATGATCACTGGCTCCCGAATCGATAATCCAGGCATTTCTTGATATGGAATTTATCATGCAACAAGAAATACCTGTAAAGCTGCTTCCTCCCTTTTGAACATCCAATTTTTGTAACGCCTGCATCAATTGCTGATATTCTCCATGTGTGATGGGCTGGTCCGCCGATCCTGTAATTTGGAAAGCGGAGGCGGCTGCTGATATATCTTTTCCTTTTTTTTCTTTGTCTCCAGGTCTGCCGTGTAGTTTCCAGCAATTTTGAATGGTGTGATGAGGCCGCTTGCAAAAATCGCAAAATAATTTTCCTCTATTTTTGAAATTCTGCCCATAAGCTTTCGGAAAATTTGCACCGTTGGATCCCGAAAAAAAAGAGCCGTTGGATCCCTTAGATCCGGATGCATCTCCGCCGTCCAGATCGGTCGGATATCGCATGCCTTGTGGACCGTCAGATCGCTGCCCTCGATCCTGACCGTCCATTGAAGAGGCTTTAAAGCCTCGCTTTCCAGAGGCCAACCCTAGCGACGGATCTTCCTTTTTTTCGAGGGTTTTCTCCCCCCTCTGGATCCTTGCCGCCAGCGCTAGGGTTTCGCTAGCCTTGTTGTCCGACGAGGAGAGTCTCTGGCTTTCCTCTTGCACGGCTAACTCGGAAGATCCGGCCGAGGGTGGGTTGGCTCCATAGCTAGTATCTGCGATCTAAAGGTAAGAAATGATTCGTTAAGGATCAACAAAAAACGAGTGGCTTTTTCCTTGTCCCTCATCTCTTTAAACCGTCGAAGCGTTGTCTCGGGCCCTTGAAGTTTTTCTTCGGCGGCTTCCGTTCGTTCCAGAGGGCGATAGCTTGTTGAAGCATGCCGTTACGGACATGTTTCCTTGCTTCAGTTCGGCGAGAGCTTGGTGCGCGAGAAAATCTTCGCCCGATCCAACTTCCCGTACATCTCTCTAATATTGTCCCAAATGTTTTTGAGTCTTCTGTTGGGGGCAATCCGGCTGCGATTTCGGGCTTATGCAATTTCCTATCCACGTTCTAACCAACTGGTTACATTTTCTCCATTGTCTTCTCATTTTTTCGTCGGTCGGAATCGGGACGATAGCGTCAATAAAGCCTTCCTTGTCCTTGGTGACGAGCGCGCCGAAACTCCGTGCCCGGCTCGAATAGTTTTCGGGTCCCGTGAGATGGTGGCGATGAGCCGCAACTCGGGCCCGTCGGTGGTGGACGAGATAAAGTGCGTCGCCGGGTTCCGGGCGACCCATGGCGGCCGCAAAGGGAAAGGCATATACCCGGTGGAACTCCGGGTAGGGATTGGTCGATTGACCGGCGAAATTCCCGAATTTGAGTCGCCTAACCCATTAGGGTTTTCATCCGCATTAAAATTCCCAGTTTCCTCGAATGGCCTAAACCACCGGTGGCCGGTGCACCGTCTTGAATCGGCCTCCCGAAATTGGAATATGTGGGCTTGGTCCGTAATACATTGGTATCGGCATCCACTGGTAGGAAGGTCTGATGTGGGCACCCCAGCATTGGTTTGCCATGGAAAAAATTGCCCCCCGTGGGCTGATTTGCTTGACTGTGATGAAATGCACAGGATTTTGTGCTTCGAGGTCACAATATCCACAGGTAAATGAGCTTGATCATCGGCCATGATGATAAATCAAGCTCTCTCTCTTCCTTTTCCTTCGTCTGTTTTGATATAAGGTCTTCAAAGTGCTGATTCCTACGCCGGAGTGCTAACGCCTTTTTGCAGGTTAGCTTGTTGCACTCGACAAAGCAATCGAAAACCAGAAGAAATATGGAAGAAACGGATCACAGACGTGTGACATGCTCTGATACCATGAAAGAAGACGTGAAGGAAGAAGTCGAGAGAGAAGAGTTGGGGAAGTTTTCTGTATATTCTCGTCTACTTACTCAGTATACACAATTGGTATTATAGTACAACATGTGTGTAAGGAAAAAGGCAATAAAAAATATACAGATCAGATCCGATATTGAATGATCTTGATTGATTCAATAATATCAGATTGATTGATCCTCTGGTGTCCTGCGTATCTTCCAACAAGTAGATATTTTCTTTTAAATGATTGATTACATGATAAGATACACTTAACCCACCTATAATTGAACCAACAGATTGTCGTGGTGAGTCAATCATTAGCTCTGTGAATGGGATGGTACGAGATCTCGATAATAATGTGAATCGATAGAGTTAACGATAAAGTTAGAAAAGAGTTGGGGGATTTCCTTGTATAATCTCAAGTTTAGCAATGAATAATATGTCAGCTTAATTATAGGCTTTATGCCATTACTATATATGCAACATATATCCATTAAGATATGTATTGCTAAATGGAGAGATTCGCACAATCTTGAGAGATACAAAAAGTGAATAAGGATTATCTTGATTATTTCTATATAGGAAAATATCCTAATTAGATTGCGATTGTTAATGCTCCATGTATCGCGAGGGATGGCATTTTCTATTAATTGCACACATAGCCGTTGACAATTAGAAAGCAGTTCTTCCAAATGTTATTGATGTAAATGTAAAACGTTTAAGTAGGAGACGAGAACCGTAGCGTGCTTCGTTGGCCCCGGAAACGCGAAACAGGGAGAGTATCTCGCGCGGGATTTCACCTGCGCTTTTAACCGTCGTGAATGAGCGGGCTGGCGGTGGGAAAAGCTAAGGCATGACAAGATCGATCGATCAATCATGCGCGGTGCCATCGTGCGAACAGGTCCCCACCATCCCCTCTCGCCAGCACTTAAAAATGGCCGCTTGACTTTGATTTCTTTCCACACTTCCCTCGGACAGATAATCGCCACTCCGCCGCCGCCGCCGGACCGGACGAGCCTCCCCTCCTCCTCCTCCTCCTCCTCCTCCGGCCGCCGCCATGTCCGTCGCCTACCTCGCTCCCCTGCCCCTCCTCCTCTGCTTCCTCTATCTCTTCTCTCCCGCCAGATCCGACCAGCTCCAGACCCTGCTCGACCTATCCGGCGCCCTCCGGTCCGCCAGCCCGGACGTGTTCTCTTCGTGGACGCCGACCGCGCCCGCCTGCAACTTCACCGGCGTCGCCTGCGATGCCGCCGGCTCCGTCGTCTCCATCGACCTCTCCAGCCAGCAGCTGACCGGCGTCCTCCCCCTGGACTCCATCTGCACGTTGCCCTCCCTGGAGAGGCTGGCGTTCGGCGGCAACTCGCTTCATGGACCCATCTCCAAGGGCCTCAACAACTGCGTGAAGCTGCAGTACTTGGACCTCGGCAACAATTTCTTCGCCGGCGCCTTCCCGGAGATACCCGCCCTCGCCGAGCTGCGATATCTCTACGTGAACGGAAGCAATCTCGTCGGGACGTTCCCGTGGGGCTCGCTCAAGAACACGACCAACTTGGTCTACTTGAGCGTCGGTGACAACCCCTTCGACGGCACTCCGTTTCCTGCGGAAGTTCTTGATCTTCACGAGTTGGAGTGGCTCTACATGGCGAATTGCAACATCGGGGGCGAAATCCCACGCGGCATAGGGAGGCTCAACAAGCTCATCAATTTGGAGCTCTCGACCAACAACATCACCGGCGAAATTCCAGCGGAGATTGGGAACTTGACCAACCTGTGGCAGCTCGATATGTACGACAACGGGTTGACCGGAAAGCTTCCAGTCGGGTTGAGGAACTTGACGAAGCTCGAGAATTTCGACGCTTCCCAGAATAATCTGGAAGGCGATTTGTCTGAATTGAGATTCTTGAGGAACTTGGTGACTCTGCAGCTATTCATGAATAATTTTCAGGGCCAAATCCCAGCCGAGTTCGGCGAGTTTGAGCGGCTTGTGAACTTGTCGCTGTACACGAATAGATTGACCGGCCCCCTGCCCGAAAAGCTTGGCTCATGGGCGGAGTTCGATTTCATCGACGTGTCGGACAATCTCTTGACAGGGTCGATTCCGCCAGATATGTGCAAGCGGGGGACCATGACCGAGCTCCTTATGCTGCAGAACAGGCTGACTGGGGAAATCCCTGCAACTTATGCGAATTGCTCGACGCTGACTCGGTTCCGCGTCAGCAACAACTCGCTCTCCGGCGCCGTGCCTCGCGGCATCTGGGGCTTGCCCAATTTGAACATCATTGATGTCGCCATGAATCAGCTCGATGGTCCTATCACATCTGACATAGGAAATGCACAGTCTCTGGGGCAGTTGTTCATTCACAAAAACCGCCTATCGGGAGAATTACCGGAGGAAATCTCGAAGGTTAAATCTTTGGTCGCAATCGATTTGAGCGACAATCAGTTCTCGGGGAGAATTCCGTCGAAAATCGGTGACCTGAAACATCTGAGCAGCCTTCACATGCAGAACAATATGTTCTCTGGCTCCATACCGGATTCGTTAGGCTCGTGTGACTCACTCAGTGACCTTGACATGGCTAACAATTCGCTTTCCAGCAAAATCCCGCCGTCCCTCGGGTCTATACCAGTGCTCAACTCCCTTGATCTATCGGATAACCATCTCTCTGGTCAAATTCCCTCGACTCTATCCTCTTTGAAATTGAGCTTTCTTGATCTGTCGAACAACCAGTTAACTGGTCAGATTCCCCTGTCTCTGTCGATCGAAGCTTACAACGGCAGCTTCTCCGGCAACCCTGGACTCTGCAGCTCCACCATCACCTCCTTCCGGCGATGCTCACCGGTAACCGGCATGTCCAAGGATATCCGAACCCTCATAATCTGCCTCGTTGCAGTCGTGGTTCTCCTATTACTGTCCCTTGCTTGCTATGTCCGTGTATATAAGAGGGAAAAGGATCAAGAAAGGTCGCTAAAGGAAGAATCTTGGGATGTGAAGTCATTCCAAGTGCTGACCTTTACTGAGGATGAGATACTTGATGCCATCAAGGAAGAGAATCTCATAGGAAAGGGCGCTTCGGGGAACGTCTACAGAGTTGTGCTCAACAACAGCATAGAACTCGCCGTCAAGCACATTTGGAATACGGACTCTGGCAGCGGCAGCGGAGGAGGGTGGAGGAAGAGCCGGACCACGAGCCCGATGCTCGGGAAGCGGAGTGAGAAGTCACGGGAGTTCGACGCCGAGGTGGAGACCCTGAGCTCAATCAGGCACGTGAACGTGGTAAAACTGTACTGCAGTATCACGAGCGAGGACTCAAGCTTGCTGGTCTATGAGTACATGCCAAACGGGAGCTTGTGGGACCAGCTCCACACGTGCCGGAAGACGGAGCTCGACTGGGAGACAAGGTACGAGATAGCCGTCGGAGCGGCCAGGGGATTGGAGTACCTGCATCACGGGTGCGAGAGGCCGGTGATTCACAGGGATGTGAAGTCCAGTAACATTTTGCTGGACGAGTTCTTGAAGCCTAGGATTGCTGATTTTGGGCTTGCCAAGATCGTTCAGGCCAATAGCAGCAAGGATTCAACTCATGTTATTGCAGGAACACATGGTTACATTGCTCCTGGTAAGAAAATGTCATTCTTATTCATCTTTTCGGTAGATCTTGATCAAATCAAGAATGTGCAGAGATAAAAAAATTTGAACTAGAACTAGTTGTGATTCCAGTTACGATTTTTAACCGTTGAGACTGTTTTGAATCTTGCAGAATATGGTTACACGTACAAGGTGAATGAGAAGAGCGACGTCTACAGCTTCGGGGTGGTGCTAATGGAGCTTGTGACAGGAAGGAAGCCGATCGAACCGGAGTACGGGGAGAACAGGGACATAGTGAACTGGGTCTCGAGCAAGTTGAAGACGAGGCAAGACGTGTTTGGCATCGTGGACTCGAGAATCCCGGAGCCGTTCAAGGAAGAGGCCATCAACGTGTTGAGGATTGCCATCCTCTGCACGACGAAACTCCCGAGCCTGAGGCCCGCGATGAGGAGCGTGGTTCAGATGCTGGAGGACGCGGAACCATGCAAGTTGGTCCGCGTGGTCGTTGACAAAGACAGCGACGGGAAGGCAGAAGTCGCCGACAGCAAGAAGATCAAGCTAGGGTCATGAGAGCCTTGGGTCAAATCACTTAGGAACATAATTGGAAAACCTTGGGAATTTTAAACCCAGGTATAGCACAAGGGTGCCAGTATAAGTTCTGAGGTCACTTGTAACATAACATAACATAGTTCCATAAGCAAGAGCTTCCCCCAATAAGTCTCTCCTCAGTGAGTGAGAGCTTGGAGTTCATATGCAAGTAGGTTTTTGAGTGAGATCTTCTGCCTCTTCCTTCTGTAGAATATATTGCTTATGTAAGTCATATGAAGATAGTTGTTTTGGCAGAACAGTGATCAGAAATGCTAGATGAATAGTACGATGAAACCTTCTTTTGGAACATGTTGGAGGACTTGAGTACGATCTATTTCTCTGCATTAAACAAGCGGAATCCATTCTGATGCCGATCGACATACAAGGTCCTCGATGCTTGAAGATCAGTCCATGCTAAAAAAAACACTAATTTGATGGTCTGTGCTGAGTTTTTTGAGATGCTTGGCTAGGAGCAAATAGAAGGAAACACCCAAGATCGGGAACCACCTGAATCAGACCAAATCGGTCAATTCTGGGTGGTTCTCGGAGGCATCAATTTGGCTTCCGGTTCCAAAGGTCAACATCTATCGCCTCCTTCGGGACATCTCCAATGTCCCCTCCGAATCTCACCTTGCCGGGCTCAACCACCATGACTTGTCTCATCCCCCCCCCCCTTCTCTCTGCCGTAGATTTCTGCTGTGCTCTTCGACCTCGTTCGGAAAGATTGTAAGACTAGGTGGTCAGTTCCACAAATTGAGAATCGGACCAGTCCAGTTGATTCCAGAGTGAGAATCAGCCTGCTTGGGAACCAATTATCCTAGTTAAGGGTGTAAGTGGTTCGGTTCGGTTTGGTCTTTTTGGAAAATCGAATCGATAAGGAAATTCACTAAATTGAATCGAAATATGATCCGAACGGAAATCCCGATTCGATTTGATTCAGTTCGATTTTGTTTTTTGGTTTTTACTTTTGTTTTAGTTTTAGTTTTTTTTTTTTTTTTTTTGCTATTATATATTATAAGATTAATTTTCCAATCAGATTGTCTTTTGCCCGTCAAGATAAAAATTTCATTGGTTTTCATAAGAATTTCATATTTTTTTAATTAGGTAAAAAATAAATTCAATATGCCGCTATTACTTTTCCAAATGAAAACAATTCTGTGAATGATACCACGTGGAAATAAATAAAATGCAATATTAAATTCCGCAGAAATTCAATTACCTTAATAGTAGCATTTTACTTAATCTTTTATCACTTTAAAAGACACCAAAATCCTTATATTTTGCATGAAATCTAATGTAACATATACACCTATAATAGATAATGAAGGCTTGAGAACATAATACATGGTTGCCTACTTTGTATTATGAATTCACATAATAGGCTTGGAGAAGAATTGGCCGTGCATATCTATGCCGATATAATTAAAAATATCAATGGTATCAATAAATGAATTTTAATTACGTATAAGATGAATGAATTTTATATTATCTTAATTTACCAATTGTGAATAAGACAAATTTCGAAATGGTGGAGTGGTCTAAAATTAGTGAAACAAATGTTAAGAGTCCAAACAAATTAACGTTTCATTAATTGTCTTGATGTTGTGATAGTGATATTTTTATAAGGAAAATTATTTAAAAAGTTCTAAACTTATTACACTTTTACTAATTCAATTTTAAACCTTTCAACTTTGCCAGTTGAGTCCTAAACATTTCAACATTTTGTCAATTGAGTTCTAAACCTTTCAACATTTTGCCAATTGGGTCCTAAACCTTTTAACATTTTATCCATTAAATCCATCCTGTCAATTTTGGCCGTAATTCATTAACGTCAATGTCGATCATCCTACATGGCATGGGTGACACTGATGTGGATAAAATTCATTATTTTTAAATATTTTTCAAATTTTAAATATTTTAAATATTTTAAATTTCTTTTTTTTTTTTTTCTTTTTTTTTTTAAATTTTTAAATTTTAATTTTTTCCCTTTTCTTCCTCTTGCTCGTCACCTAGCCTCCGGCAATTGGCCGGAGGCCAAGGTCAGTGAGGATTGACCTTGTCGGTCTCAAGCGAGGGATGAGGCTGGTGAGGCCGACCCTCACCGGTCATGGCCTCTAGTCGATCAATAGAAGCTGGGTGACTGGCCAAAGGAAAAAAAGGGAAATAAATAAAAAGGAAAAACATATTTAGAAAAAATATTACAAAATTAGTAAAATTTGTCAACGTCAACAAATTCCAACCAAAATTGATCAAATGGGCTCAATTGTTAAGAAGTGAAAAGTTTTAGGACTCAACTGGTAAAGTTGAAAGGTTTAGGAATGAATTATAAGCTTATAACTTTTGGGACAATTTTCCCCATTTTTATAGGCGATGTAAAAAATTATAATCCTTTTTGTCTTTTCAAATGAATGAATTGTAGACATGAAACTAAATTTTTAATAGGGGATTTTGAGGTTATAATGCATATATTCACTTTTGAAATTAACAAACAAAGAAAAGAGTGAGAATTAAAATTTTAGATTTTATCGGTTGGGTTCAGTTAGCCGAACCGATAAAAACTGAACTTGTTAAAAAGGTTTTGTTTTAATATTATCCAAACCAAATGAGAACTAAATCTAAAAAAATTGAACTTTTCGATTCGGTTCAGTTTTCAATTCAATTTTTGACACCCTTACCCCTAGTTGAAGACGTCTACTTCCCAACACATGGTTGGTACTAGATTCTGCAAACAATAAACCAATTCCCTTCCTTCGTCCTCTTTCTAATATTATCGCAGTGTTGATCCTAACAAGTGACAACACTATTCTCGCTCACGCGACCTCTTCTCACTATTTCTTTTTACGACACATCATGAATATAAAAGAATCCCATCTTGAAGTGGATTTAGATGGCAAATCATAGAACTTCTACCGATCATATTTCCGTCCAAAGAAGCCCTAGGCACATCCTAAGAAATCTCACCACATTAACCAAATCCAAATCACAAGATCTTACCCAATTCCACATTGTCCAACCTCAGTTCTCATATCTCCTAACTTCCTTGGATTGACCTTACTCTTATCTTCGCCTTCCTCTCCAATTGCCGCATTGCTGCCATTGACAAGTCCTATTTCAGCCCTTGGCCTCGTCCGCCACTACCCTCAATACCAATTCTAGCACATTCATCGTCAGATGGAGGCCAATTCAAGCATAGATCTAGCATGAGCAAGCCGAGATTTGACGTGTCTTGAGAAATTAAGAATTTCATCTCGAAGAAGGCAATCGATGTGAATAATTGCAATCAGGCTTTTCGTCGCCAAAACCAACGAGAGCTAATGTGAGGACGTGAACCTCATGAGTTCACCGATCTGAGGGCTATTGATGGAGTCGAAGATGGAGGTGATGTAAAGCAAAGTAGAAAGCTTCAGGAGGATGCAGAAAGAAAAAAATTATCCTTACATGAAATGCCCATGGTTGAATATAGAATATGGCTAGCTAGTGAATCGGGATTTTTATCTGAGATTAAATTGGCCATTTCAAACCTTTCTTCAAGACAATGTCAACTTTGGGTCCTATTTTGAGAAAATGATTTCGCTTCAAGCCGTTATTTGAAATTTTCTCTAACTTCATTGTCAAGTGGTCCGTAAGGATGATCAAATACGAACACAACTACAATGAATCTTTAATATTTTCAAATTTCCCTTTAGATCCTCAATTTCAGTGCTTCATTTTTTTTTTTTTTGTCAACCTAGATCATACGTAGTTAGAGCGTCAAATTTGCAAACATGAGGATATCGAGTACGCCACTCTTTCGAACTTTGTCTTTCAAGACTAGATATCAAAATTTTTATTCTCCTATCCATTATCAATTTTTCGTTTAACCTATACATAAGGAATGAAGCCAACACTTCTAATTACTTGGTTATAAATACTACGGTGCAATGAAATGGCAAGCTCCAAATCCATTGATTTCGACCATTTGTAAATTTTCAAGGCCGTAAAAAAGTCAAATACTCAATAGCATGAATCCATTTTATTAAGAGCATAAGTCTGTTCAGCCAAGACATCTCTCGGACACACACACACATCCATCAATGGTCCTAAAATCGAACACATGTACATACGCCATTTTTAATGACGAGATGAGTCCCAATAGGACACTCTGCAGTACAACCTGGATCCTCCACCGCATCAACCGAGGCATCTTGGCCCTTTGTTGGAACTATTTCAGCATGTGAGACGACGAGACCTTAAATGAAGAAAAATATGAGAAACTAATTAGTTCTATTCTACATTTAAAATTGATAACGGTAGATGAGAGACGAGAGTAACCTACTGGATGCAAGCAGCAATAGAATGATCATTGCGCTAAGCTTGGCTTCACCCTTCTCCATTTTCAAGTATATTGCCTTGATTATCTGAGGTATGGTTGTGCATTATGTGTCCCATTGAAGTGGGGTTTATATAGATACCTAAAGTCCAATATCATGGGTCTCCATTGACATGCATGTTTGCTTCACTAGGTATGACAATAAGTATTTATGGTGTATAATCACGTAATTTGAGATTTTCCTACCATAATTTGAGCGTTTGAGTTAATAGAATGGATTTTTTTTCTTTGGTAAGGATTAATAGAGTTAATAGAATGGATTTACTTCTTCTTTTTCACAAAAATAAGGGCAAAGCCCTAAAGTTAGACCACTACTCTCCTAACAAAATTTGTTCCTATCTTTATCTCCTATCAACAAAGGAAGTAAATCTCTCAGTGGCCTATCAAATGCTAGAGTATCAAATAATTAAAATATCTGATTTGATAACTAATTTGCACATAAGTTTCCTTTCTTAAAAAGTATGCATGATTTTGACTCGTTATACTCTTAACATTTTCCTAATCCAGGAATGGAGAATGTCAACAAAATTGAGATAGGGAGTTGATTTCTAGAGAAGCGAAATAGCCACTTGCGAGTCGGGCTCTAAACAAGTATGCCAATCCCCAAGGAGATGGCCATTTTGAGCCTCCAATCCATTAACTCTTGCTCAAAGATTAGTAATTTTGCATTGTACAACAATGTTGTTGCAGCAAACGACTATTTCAACCTTGACAACTATTTTGACTCATCAATTTCGAATTTAGGTTTGTCAATCTTGTGCGAATTTGATCTTTTAAAACTCCTTTTGTTGATAGTTGATTTATAATCGACGAGTCATACAAAGATAAAAAAAATTTGAAGCTAGAGATTCCCGATCGCGACGAGGCTCGTTGCAAGTCAGAAGAGTCAATTTAGTGTTTTTAGACAAATTTTAAGTTTCATTGTGTTCTTTCTAAACCGTGACATTGATTTCACCAATAATATAAAAAAGTGTTAAGACTTCATAGACAAATCATTGAAGTAAACCTTTGGTCAACTTTTAAAAAAATATATTGAAAAATCATCAATCAACTTATTGTACTTTAATTAAACTTTTAATCTATCAATTTGGCAAAAGTCAATAAAAAATTGACTCTTCCCTGAATTGAGAATTTCAATTTTTGATTGACCAAATTCAAAATCAACTAATTCAAAAATCAACTCATTTATGGTCATTTTCTAGGAAAATTTCCTTCACGAACATTTGACCAGGAGGTTGTTTCACACTCAATTGCCAAACCAATTTCAAGATTCCATGCTGGAGGTGAATTTCACCAAATTTTGAGCCAATTAGGGGTTCCGATCATATTTCATGAGTCATTCAATTTAGCTAAAATTCAATCAAATCAAGGGTAAACACCTCGGACCCAATTTCAATTTTGACATAACCACAATAATTTGGACTCAGGCCCGTTTGGTTTAGCTTTCTAAATGGGCTTTGGGCCTCTAAAGTCCATTGGGGAAAATATTTTATGCTTGGCAAACATTTTTGAAAGCTCATTAGTCAAATATTAGCATTGAGAATGCTAAAAGCCCAATGCAGGTCCGAATATGTTTTGAGCTTTCTCCATTTTGGAAATGCAAGTCCATTGTTCATCCATGTCACTATTCATCTTCTTCCCCATTCATCTTTGTCTTCCTCAATTTGCTGCCTGAGAGTCGAACTTCTCCAGTAGTCACCATTGCTGCCCGGGGTTGCACGTCCCCGATGACCATCGCCTGGAGTGGCGCGACCCGCGACCTAGGCAACATTGCCTGACAACATGCGAACCAAGGTTTGTGTGACCTCAGGTGGCGTTGCCTGGTTGCGTCACCTAGCGCACACAAACCAAGGATGCCGCCTAGGTTCACGCGACCTCAAGCTAACTAGATCTAGCCTTTGCAACCTCAAGTCACTAGATTTGGCGATCCGAAGGACAATCTGGCCTCTGTGACCTTAGATGATAGCATTGCCTAAGATCGCGACCTAAGGAGGCTAGATCTGGCCATTCGACAGTTGGCCAGATTTGATTTTTTAGACTAAAAAAACATTAAAAAAAGAAAATAAAAGCAAAAGCCTTTACAAATGTGGGTTTTGCCAAATAGTATTTATGCTAAAACTATTTTTCAGTGCTATTTGAGATTACAATTTACCAAATAGTGTAACATTTCGGAAAACCCCTTTACCTAAAAAATATTTGTATTTTCCCAAAGTCATTTCCCCCAAAACTGGACCAAACGGGCCCTCAATTTGATCAAATTAATGATCTTATGAATGACGAATACAAGAGAAATTGATCCAATTAACCCAATCAAGCTTGATCCATGCTAGACTAGCATTTAATTTGATAAATTGAGGTCCAATTTGGCCAATTGAACCTCTTTTCACTATTTTTCTTTTTCTTTTTGCGATGCGTCATGAATATAAAGGAATCCCATCTTGAAGTGACTGAACGGGCTTCTAAACATCTAAATATCAGGTTGATGTTTAAGTTGATACCTGATTCATGCTCCCAAAAATTAGGAAAACTATACCATGATGCTTATTTGAGTTGTCACTCGACGAAAGGGAAATGTTTCGGATAAAAGCCCCAGTTGATAAAATGGTAGGGAGCGGAGACCGATCTTCGGTGCAAAGCCCAGAACCGAGTAAAGGCTTTCCTACGGAAGACCCACGGGATTTCCTCTTCCAATCGCTTTTACAACCTTTTAGGATCGAAGGGCATTCCACGATCGGACCGAGGCCTCTCGTTCCGAATGTCTGTTTCGCCGTGTGAAGGTTGCGAGCCCAGAACAATGAACTCACGCCACGGAACTACTAGTGATTCATATGACGTAACCGGCTTTTTGTGCCGATTTTTTAGTACATATTTTTAATCATAATTGATGTGTGGAGATTTGAACTATCGTGTTTCGTCTATTGTTTGTCTTAGACAAAAGCTTAGACAAAAGCGATTTATGCTTTTTTATTTTATTTTAGTGAATATTCTTGGATATCGATTTTAAAAAACCGTGCTAATGTCAAGGTTGGAAACTTCTTTGATTCAATGGAGTTGCCATTTGAACGAAGACATAATAAATAGAGAGGGAAAGGATAGGAAAGAGGCCGGGTAATAAATAGGTGATAAAATTGCATGGAAAGTGTAAGAAATGTATTGATGCGTAAGGATCGGACATTCATTTGTAAATTAGTGGAGAGCAAGAAGTGCGCTTATCCTCATGAAATTGAATTAATGGATAAGGATTGGACATTCTGTGTAAATTAGGTGCATAATCAGTATTTAGTTTGTTCTTTACTAGTAAATACTTGGCGTGTGTGGGACATAGGGACTACCATACTCGATGGAGACTAGTCAGGTGGTTAAAGAGTCTTGGCCACCCAATTGATCGTTATTCCAATAAAGACAATAAATTTGCACCAAAATAATTGAAGGTCGCTTGTTAGTGTAATTTCCAATTAGAGATTATTTCCAATTAGAGACTCATAGACGTAGACACCAAAAATTGGCAGTAGATACCAACTTGCTATTTCCCAGCAGAATCGTAAGGAAATTTGACAAAGATCTAAATTGTCGCCCAAAAATGAATGACACGGAAAACTTTTAATTTTTGGTTGGAAACAACAATGCAACAATTAAATTCGTGACAAAAAGTATTGGGGACGATACCTCAACCCTGCAAACTTGCAAGGATCAAAATGAAATTTTCCCGAACCCAAACTAAAAGTGATCAATGGACGGGTCTGACCAATATTGCCTAAACCCAACCATCAGGAAAAAAGTTTATATAATAACCATGCAGGCCGGGCGAGCCTAACTCAACCCTAATCTAATCGGACTTAACTAACCGGTCATTGTGCAGGCCCTGCTCAAAAAATGCCTCGAGCCGTTGCGGCGCGGGGTGGGAGCGGCTTAGGCCCGTGATCTAAGCCTGTAAATAGCCTACGATAAATCTCCATCCACTTCATTTTTCCTTCGGAAAGCCAAATGCCGACCGCCGAAGCCACGAGCCGAGCCGGCTTCACTGGCCGATGATGTGGAGGTACCAACCGTGGCATTGGACCGACGGTCTAACCCCGACGACAACGAGGGTCAACCTAACCAACCCTGGTTAGACCACCCGATCTCTTTGCCCAGCTGTTTCACGCTATATATATATATATATCCTCTTGCATTTCCCTTCATCCCTCTCACTGCATTCCGGTCGGCGTCTTGATAAACGCCGCCCAACTCCTCCGCCTCCCTCCGCCGCCGCCGCTGCCGCTGCCGCGCTCTCTCGCCGGATCCTTCCGTCTCCGTCCTCGACCCTCCTCTCCGGACCGTCGAAGAAGATGAGAGAGTGCATCTCGATTCACATTGGCCAGGCCGGCATTCAGGTCGGCAACTCCTGCTGGGAGCTCTACTGCGTCGAGCACGGCATTCAGGTAGGCTTCTCGCCGGATTCGAGCCGAGCATTGTTGTTTTCTTCTTTCTTTCATTCGAGGTTCGGTGCTCGCTTTGAATCCGTCGGTCGGTTTAGATCCGTCTGTTCCCGGTGTATTGTCCTCGATTTTGCTGGATCTGCGTCGCCGTCCTGCTTTCCGGACCTTAGGTTGCGTGGATCTTGGGATTTTCTGGTGTTGGGATGAAGTTGAGCTTAGGCGAGTTGATTTTGGTCACTTTCCGTGGTCAGCTATGATGTTTTGCTCTGCGACATTGTTAGTTGATGAAGGAATTGTATCCTGAGCGGGATTGGTTTTCTGGCGATGATCGGATCTGGCATTTTCGTGCTTGCGCTGTGGATTCGAGTCACGAGAGACGTCGTCGTTTTGATTAGAGTTACTGTATCTGCTCGCTTGCATTCGGAAGCTAGGACCTGGTCATTTCGGCGAGTCGAATTTCCAGTCTCAGTGATGAGATTTTCACTTTGATCCGACTGCACGCGTGGACGCATGTTTGAGCAGAATTCCGACGAAATAAATACGCTCAGGCTTCTAAGCTTTCGTAGAATGCGCGTGTCTCGAAATTGAATTGTTGATTTGATGATCGTAATTAGCTGTTTAACATGATGTCCGTGGTTCCACAGCCTGATGGCCAGATGCCAGGTGACAAGACGGTTGGCGGAGGTGATGATGCTTTCAACACCTTCTTCAGCGAGACCGGCGCTGGCAAGCACGTCCCTCGCGCCGTGTTTGTGGATCTGGAGCCTACTGTGATTGACGAAGTGAGGACCGGCACTTACCGCCAGCTCTTTCACCCTGAGCAGCTCATCAGCGGCAAAGAAGATGCCGCCAACAACTTCGCCCGTGGTCATTACACAAGTAATATATCCATTAACTTTCAAATCATCCGGCTCTCTGGGTTGTGGCTTATAATGACTTAGGGCCCTGCATTTGCTTGTATAGTAATTAATGATCACCGATTTTGCATTGTGCTTTGCCAGTTGGAAAGGAAATCGTGGATCTCTGCTTGGACAGGATCCGCAAGCTTGCAGACAACTGCACTGGTCTCCAGGGCTTCCTTGTCTTTAACTCTGTCGGAGGCGGAACTGGTTCAGGTCTTGGATCACTCCTCTTGGAGCGACTCTCTGTCGACTATGGCAAAAAATCAAAGCTCAGTTTCACTGTTTATCCCTCTCCCCAGGTTTCCACCTCTGTTGTGGAACCTTACAACAGCGTCCTTTCTACCCACTCCCTCCTCGAGCACACTGATGTTGCTGTGCTTCTCGATAATGAAGCCATCTATGACATCTGCCGAAGATCCCTCGATATTGAGCGTCCCACATACACTAATCTGAACCGGTTGATCTCTCAGGTAACAACTGATTGTAGCCGTCGAGGGAATTGGGATTATTGTTGAGTTCTTGATGTGGTTTGCACAAATGTAGAAGACTAGAGATATCGATCTTTAATACTTGTCTATTTGATGCAGGTGATCTCATCCTTGACTGCCTCTCTGAGGTTTGATGGAGCCTTGAATGTGGATGTCACTGAATTCCAGACCAACCTGGTCCCTTACCCCAGGATCCACTTTATGCTTTCTTCATATGCTCCAGTCATCTCAGCCGAGAAAGCACATCACGAGCAGCTCTCGGTGGCTGAGATCACCAACAGTGCATTCGAGCCATCATCTATGATGGCCAAGTGTGATCCTCGCCATGGCAAGTACATGGCTTGCTGTCTCATGTACCGAGGAGATGTCGTTCCAAAGGATGTGAATGCAGCTGTGGGCACCATCAAGACCAAACGGACTATCCAATTTGTTGACTGGTGCCCAACAGGATTCAAGTGTGGTATTAACTACCAACCTCCTACTGTCGTTCCAGGAGGTGACCTTGCCAAGGTGCAGAGGGCTGTCTGCATGATCTCCAACTCAACCAGTGTTGCTGAGGTGTTCTCTCGCATCGACCACAAGTTTGACCTCATGTATGCCAAGCGTGCCTTTGTGCATTGGTACGTCGGTGAGGGTATGGAAGAGGGAGAGTTCTCTGAGGCTCGGGAGGATCTTGCTGCCCTGGAGAAGGACTACGAAGAAGTCGGTGCTGAGTCTGCTGAGGGCGAGGATGGTGATGAAGGAGAGGACTACTGATGCGGTTATGAATTTCGCTGGCTTGTTTGCTTCATATGTATGGGTTTTATGTTTGTCCTATTAAAACTGATTGTGTGCATGGGGATTTCCGTGGCATGGACCTGATGTTTTTTTGTCATGAATTGCTATCAAATCATTATCTAAGTATTCCGCAGCTTCTCCCTTGTTCTTTTTGCATCCCTCCATTCGGTTACTGTCGGTCACTTTTGAGATTTGAGTAGCTTTTGCAATTGGGGACGTGGAGGGGCTAGGAATAATACATCATAGGCTTAGAAGGAATCCTTAGATTCGTAGCCAGAATCTTGTCCCATCTATTAGACAAAAGGCTTCCATTATGCTGATCTTAACTGTTGAATATCATGATGTTGCAGAGTTTTTTGCTGTTTCACCGAAACTCTGCAACATCTGAGCCAAAACTGATCGTGGAAAACATGATAATACTTAACCCATAACACAAATTTTTCCGTGGTCAATGTCTTTTTCTCCCTACCCAGTCGAAGAAGGTGGACTCCAGCCCGATGGCCACAAATTCCCCTTTGGCGCTTAAGTGTTGAAATAATACATAATCAAAATATAACGTGCGATACCTATCATGATCGGAAAGGAGTGCAAATGCACAAATTTGAAGATCCATTCAGACAGAATAGCAGCTGTGTTCTAGAAACCTAAGCTGATAAACCAAATGGGGCGTGTTACTAAAAAAAATAATGGGAGGCAAATTTTATTCATTCACAGACAATGTCCAACACTATTTACACGGAGCTTCATCTCCAGTAATTTTGCACCCACAAGTACCTAGTAAAACATACGGAGCAAAAGCCCACAAATAACTTTGTTATTCAAGAAAGTTATTATTTGGGGAGGTATAATTCTAGTATCGTCCCAGCTTTTGAACTAGTCCGTTCTCGATTTCCATTCTCTTTTTCATCAAGATTGTGTACTTTGAAACTAGTTCTGAATTGCCAGCAGAAACGGCGAGCCTGCAGTTGAGAGATGTCTTCTCCAATTTGTCCATATACATGCCTGATATTGGCACGAAACTGCCCTTCTTGTTACACAGCCAGCCGTGCGCTGCCCGGAGTGCAGCTCCCAGAGAAGCCGAATCTGTTAAGTTTGAGATGAAAACAGGGTAAGGTCTCCATGTCCTTAAATTATAGGGTCTGTGGAAAAACAGAGAGCATTCTCAAGGATTCTTTTAATTGTGATGACTCCTCCCTGACAAACACCACTATAGTTTCCTTTGGAAACAGATCCCAAGAACCATAGAGATGGGCATGATTCAAAGTGCGATTGTGAAACAGGGACTCTTACCAGGTCTCTGTACAGTATAAACATCACAGCCAAAGATGGAGGCTACAGAGCTAAGGATCCTTTCGTTTGCTGATGCTCCACCCGTGGCTATTAAACGATTTGGTGGAGCTGGCATCCCGAATCTTTCTGCATGAGCTCGCATTGAGAGAAGCTGGCCCTCAATTAATGCTCGGACCTGAATATAAACATGAATGTTTCAATATTAAAGAGCATGCAAGATATAAACAAATCTCAAAACTCGTGAGTTCTGACCTCAGCAGGAGAATCAAATTCCGGCACTTCACGCTCTGTCAGGCCCTCCAAAGTGTTGCCAGTGAAATTGTCAAGAATGTACCGATGGAAACCAACTGCATGTATGGAAAAAGGTTACTTAAGCTTATCAAGTTTTACAAATACGTGTACAAAATTAACAAAGTGAACCATTAAATATCATTGATTTCGGGTCATTTTCAATGCAAAAAAGAATCTTATGTCTGGCCAAAAGATTAGGCCCACGACCTTCTCAGGGCCAAAACAATCTAAAATAAAAAGTCCTGGGTAGTAATAAAAACTGTCAAACGACAGAGTATTTAATTTCAAACAAATTTACTTAAGCAAAATACTTCTCATCGACATCCTGCAGAAACTTGAGCAAAATTATCAGGGTAATTAGGTGAAAACTTGTAAGGAAGTTAAGTGCACCTTAAATAACTGCCTATTGGTGGCATCAAACTAATGCAGCAAAAGAAACTCTGAGATTGTGTCGCAAACATTATTGGACAGGAACCAGAAAACTCACCAGGGAGAGGAGGAAGTATTTCATGATCCTTGTAGTAGAAACCGATCTTTCCACCTATCAATGATATCAAGATATGAAAGCCTACTTCACAATAACTAAATTTAGGAGATAAATTTTCAAAGTTGCTCGGCATCTACAAACCATTTAGAGGCGGCGTTTGCTCCAGAAATTTATTGAAAGCATCCCAAGACTTCCCCGCATATCTGTTCCTGATATCTACAATTAAACATTGAAGATCTCTTTCATGTTGCAGAAATCCAAACATACTGTTAACAACAGCAAGAGAAAATTGTTGGAGAAGGGTATTACCTTCACGAGTTAGAGAGCCATTCTTGTAAACTAACATTACCATGTAGCTTTCTTTGTCCACAGGATTAGGGAAGACATGCCCTTCAAGCCTTGGTTGAGGATCAGAACTGATCCCGAAAACCTGATGGAGCACAAGTACGTTTAAAAGAGTAGTGGGGCAGGGATTGAGCTCAATAAAATAAAAATAAACAAGTTCATGGAAACAAAGATGTATGTAAGTACTCGATAAAAAATTGAAGATTTCAGTTAAGACACCATTTAGAAAGAGCATCTATCAGCCATCAACCATATCCTAGAGAGAACTCTCCAGTAACGAGTTCACTATCAAATCTGATCCTTGGATACGCACCCATAACTGATGAGAACTCCGCAGGAACAAGATCACTATCAAATTTGATCTAGGATGAGCTCCTAAACCAAATCATCTCCTCATATGACATGGTTGATCAAACCAGCATTGAGGGTAGTTAGGTAGAAAATTATGGCGTTATGAAGCAGCCCATTCCGATTAAGCAACAGGTTTACCTAAATGAGGGTCTCAAATGTAATTTTGAACCAAGCTTCAGTGTGTCTTAACCACTTTAAAGTTACTTTCAAATCATTATACGTGAAATGGTGATAGGCTAAAAACAAACTCTCTGACAAGCGGAGACAAAAAAACTCTCAAACTTGAAGTCCACAGCTTAACAGCTATATCATGTCATCTACTGCCAAACCACCTGCTTTAATTATGTAACTGTCACTTTAAAATGAGACTCAAAACTGAAGTCCAGGACTACACTCTGCAGTTTTCTTTTAAATGATCCATGATATGGAGTGTGCAAATAGTAGGCTACACAATATTGTAATGTGAAGCACACTAACATCTCTCTCTAGCATGCGCAACTTTCTAAATAATAAAGAAGAGAATTTGCCTAAATAAATGACGAACTTGAACATCTGTGTCAAAAGAGTTTGAGCAACCCAAATCATATATACCCCTAACAATTTCCACAATTGATTCCCAATCAGGTTTTGTAAGCCAACATGCAAGAAGTTTACTAGGGCAACTTCGGTTTGGTGGCTTTAGTGAACAGATATTAACTATATGCATATTTCTCATAAGAAAAATTCTAGCTAAAGGGATGTTGAACCTTGGGTTCATTACAGCCAGATCAATCAATGAAACTACAGACAATTGCCTCAAACAGTGAAGGAAACAGTTTGATCAATTGCCAGATTTTATATTTAGAAAAAGTATTAGTGTGTTTCTTTCTTTTCCTAGCACAGGTATCTACCTAAGTTGGTTCGAGCAGAAGTGTGAAAAAATGCATAAGCGTGGCAGACTTTTAGTTTCAACTCACAGTGTCACTGGTGCCAAGACTAATTGCCAAATCCCCTGGCTTGTTGAGTGTCAAACCTGTATCAAGCATACTGCACTAATAAGCGAGCACAGTACAGATAGAAAAGGCCTTTAAGTTTATAGAAATTTCACCCACATATTATTACAGTGGAACTAACTCTGCCATCTGCAGGAGAGCAAACTTCTACTTATTCTAGTCATAAAAGAAAAGAAGGGGGGAAAAAACAAAGCAAATTGTGCTTTGATTCCATCTCCCTTCACACCTGCACTTAGGGCCTAATACTGCCTCATCTATCTTCACCTACCTTTCAAAAACATTTGTGGAACATTCACCCTTTTTTATCCATCTATAACAATTGACATCCAAAAAGGAGTTCAGGATTTATAGACCTTTTACTGCAAATGATCATTACCAGGGCAATACCAGAGGACATTTTGCAAAGTAATAACTTCACACATTAACTCATATTTCATTGGCTCGAATTCCCATTGGCAAGCCATCTGATTTTATCAGAAGCAACTAATGTGGTATGTAAAGAGTCAAGTGAAACGACCAAGCAAGATGCAGCCAACATTGTTCACCTGCTAAGCTGTTAGGATTGTCTCCTGACCACTGAATTATGAAGCAATTTTTGTGGAAGTTGAACCTGGGAACAGAGCCACTTGATATCAGGTTCAATAACTCGAAAGCAGGAAAAAATAAAAAAGAACACAGGATTCCAGTAATCTGGTATCATTTACTCGCAAGCTAGTAAAATGATGAACTTGACAACGCTCCTGATTTCAGAATTAATTTTTAGTTTCAGCTATGTAGTGTAGGATTCTTTTTGGATTCAATCAGAGAAGTTTGCAGTGTCCAGAAAAGTGAAACTTATACTAACCTCTGCACAAAGTAAGGAGCAATATGACCCGCAACAGCATACGCAGGTGCTAGCTTTCCCAGTTTATCCTCCAAACAAGGTGCCGTGGCCTAAATCAAGTATTGAAGCATTGTTATAAAACAATCCAGAGAATGGTAGTTTTTTCCCTTCTTTCTTGAGATATAAGTAAAAGATTCAGTTCTTTAACAAATAGTCTACCTCCAAGGCCACTTTGGACCAGGCTCTTTGCTTGATATCCATCAAGTTCATCCCAGCACCATCTGTCTCATCTATACTAGCATACGCCCCAATAAAAAGACATGCCATGAAGGAGCTCACAAGGGATATCCTCTCTGTATCCTGATAAACTTCAGGCTGTGTCTGGAAAATCTTCCTTATCTGTGGCCCAGTATATCTCTCATGTGCACGCGATCCAGTAATTCGAGCCAACTCCAAAGCCCCTCCAACAGCTTTCTCTATCTCTTTACATTGTGCAGTCGTGCTACTATCCATCCAAATTGGCGATTCCTTGACCGAGAAGGCATCCCCAAATTGATCCACCAATGGCTTGGTTGCATCCAGCGACGAGAGAATCACGGAACTGCCACTCTTCCAATACACGCTCCCGTGTTGCTGACCGCTCCCGGAGACAGCAGCGATTTTCCCAAAATCAAGACCGGATTTTGCGAGCTTCTGGAGCATGAGATCAAGAGCTTCCACCCACATAATGGTGGGCGAGACGATCCGGCCATCATCCGAGGGATCTCTGAAGACCCCATCTTTGGTTTTGTAGCGGGGCAACTCAGAGTCAAAGTGTATTAGCTCGGTAGCAACAATGTTCAGATTTGAATCCAGCACGGTCGCCTTCAAGGACCTAAGCAACAAAAAGTTCCGAACTTTTTCAGCGCCCAGTCATAATTCACGCACTCGTTCGGGAGACAGACCATCGGACCAGGCGAATTCATCACAATCCACACGAATCAGCCGCTAAATCACCTAATTCAACAAACCCACATCGTCCATTGCAATCGCGCCGCGGAAACGAGATGAAAAACGCTCGCTTTCCCCGACCAACGCCGAATTCAAAGAACGGGGACTTACTGAGTGGAACTGTCGAACCCGAGGAAGAGAGCGTCGCGAGGGAGATCGTAGTCCGCCATTGCGAAGACGAACGGTATGAACAAACGCCTCAACTTCTTCCGCTACGCACAGAGAGAGAGAGAGAGGTCAATCTTGCTCGGACTGTCGAGAGTGGCGGTCGTATCGAGTTCCGGACGAGACACGAGGATTGTCGTCCGACCGTCGGCCGGTGTCTTTATATACATAGGAATCATGGGACAGTAATGAATAGTGGATAAGGCCAATGACGAGATTTGGCTTGAACCCGAACTTGAATTCCGGAGATTTAGTCGGACATTTCCTAAATTTAAACGACAGTTCAGAGGATTACCCAGTTGGATGACGATTCCCATCATGACCACCCCGGATAAAATCTTCTGTCCTCCTAATATCTGGAAGGAAGGAGGCTGCAATTTTCAGGAATGTTATAGTGTAACTCTTTTTTTTTGGTTACTTTCTTAAATTCTCTAATTGAGTCTCATTTATAGCGGACATTAGCTAGATATCATCCACATCATGCTTCCATAAGTCCACATGGCTATTTGCGTTCATTTTTAGCATACTGGCCACATTGATCGTATCTAGTTGAACTTAACGTTGTTGAAATGATTTTATTAGAAATTTGAGAAGTAAAAAGATTTGAATAATGATAAGTTCTAAAAATATAGAGATGAAAAGTCCAAAGAAAAAAAATCGTTGACTATTGAATTCGGCGTCATTTTTAAATTCCATAACAAAAGAAGTGCATTACATTTTAATTTCATTTCATTATTTCACTTGCAACTTATGATCAGTGCGCAACGGCGATGACCCAAAAGGATGATCAGCTGCGCCGGACCTAAAAATTTTGCAAATTAAGATAAGACCGGCCCACCTGATTTTAGGGGCTTTGCTTTCAATTCGAAAGCTTCCTTCCCGCGAAAGGATTGTGGGCCTTCAGGGCCCAGAAGATCCAGCCCATGGGCACGCCGCTGCTGACCTCAGCCTTTGCGTCATCTCGCCAATCCCTAACATGGAAAAACCTAAAAGAGAAAGGGACTAAGGAAAAGCATGGAGAGAAGTCAAAAAATGGAAGAATTTTGGGGAGTAGTGTTGATTCGCAAAAGGGAACCTTCGGTTCAAATGTCCCTTTGGCATCATCCAATCATGAGCTTGGTATGAAAAAAAGGTCGAATCCTAATATAATTACTATGTTATCTTCGATGTTAAGTAATTATTAATTATAGTCGTAGCTATCTTGATAACAACAATTTTCTATGATAACGATAAAGGAAAATGATAGCGTTGAGTGTTGTTTTGGGGATAAGGACCTTGACACATCTCGAAACCCTAGAGCACATCTAGCGTATGTATTCCACCACCTCTTGTCACCCCCTTCGTCCACAATTTTAAAAACATTTATTATCGAGCACGGAAGTTACAATATAATTGACAATGTCATCACAACGAGTCTAGTCATGTGTTTATAGCTTGTCTCTTTAACAATGGTTTCTAAACTTTGCCAAACTACCATGCATAGCATCCATTCAATGGACCATGAGGTATCTTGATCATCATAAAAGGTCAATATTTTTCCAACTCAAAAAAGAAAAACAAAGGGCAATATCTAGGATATAACTTCTTCTAAATATGGGGAAGTCATCTTGCCAATGTCCAACCACTACTGGGGTTTGCCACCCTTCAAACATGGGAGAGGGGTGGGGGTTTCAAATCTCCACATTCTTAGAGGATTGGGATGGAGATGATTTAGTTTTAAGTGTGGGTTTCAACTCCCACGCTTTGTAATAAGACAGGACAAAAGTCTAAAAGTGAGAGTTATAGTAGAAATATAGTAAGACCGACCAAAAAAAAAAAAAAAATCTTGCCAATGTCCTAACATGGAAAACCAAAGGAGAAAGGAAGGGACCAAGTAAAGCATTGAGGGAAGTCAAAAAAATGGAAGAATATTGGGGGAGTGGTGTCGATTCAAAAAAGAGAACTTTGGGTTGAGGTCTCTTTGGCATCATCAAATCATACGCAAAGTCACATCTTAATATAATTACTCTGTTATCTTCGGTGTTAAGTAACTACTCATTACACCTGTAACAATCACATAAGATAATAACAACATATTACCATGTTGGTCATTATTTCTTACATTTTCAAAGGGACGAGGAGCTTGATTACTACATCTCAAAGCCCTAGGAGCACCGCCTCTTGTTGCCCTGTTCGTCCTCAACATTAAAAATATTTATTATCGAGCATGTAAATGATACAATGGATAGCACCATAATAAAAAGTCCTATTGCCTGTTTATAGCCCCTCAATATTGTGTCGTCAAGACTAAAAGGACAAATATAGAGACTAAAAGTACCAAAAAGAAAAATCGTGAATTTTCAAATTTGGCGTCGTTGTTAAATTCCTTCACAAAAAAAGTGCATCACATTGTGATTTCGTTTCACTATTTCACTTGCAACTTATAACCAGTGTCGCCGTTGAGCGCAACGGCGATGGCCCAAAAGGACAACCTAATTTTGGGGGCTTCGCTTTCAATTCGAAAGCTTCCTTCCCTCAAAAGGATCTTGGGCCTTGAGGGCCCAGAAGATCCAGGCCGTGAGCATCCCGCTGATGTCACCCTTTGCGTCATCTCGCCGATGCCCTAACATGGAAAAACCAAAAAGAGAAAGGGACCAAGGAAAAGAATGGAGGGAAGTCAAAAATGGAAGAATTTTTGGGGATTGGTGTTGAGTCGCAAAAGGTAACTTTGGGTTGAGGCCTCTTTGGGATAATCCAATCCCAAGCTCAACATGGAAAGAGGATCGGATACTAAGGTAATTACTCTGTTATCTTCAATGTTAAGTAACTATTTATTACGGTCATAACTATCTTACAAGATAATAACAACATATTCTATGGCAACGATTTAAAGGGAAATGATAGTATTGATAGCTGTTTCTTACCTTTTTTTAAAGATAGTTTAATTGTTCTAGTGTTTTTTCGAGGATAAGGACCTTGACATGACCTATTTTTCGAGATAAGGACATTGACACGTCTAAAAATCCTAGGATCACCTCTAGCATCTATATTCCATTGCCTCTCGTTGCCCCATTCATCTACAACTTTAAAAATATTTATTATCAATCACATAAGTTACGATAAAATTGAGAACGCCATCACAACTAGTCTAGTTGCGTGTTTATAGCTTGTCTCTTTAACAAGAGTTTCTCAACTTTGCCAAATTACCATGCACAACGTCTATTCAACGGATCATGGGGTATCTCGATTATAGAATACGGTCGATATTTTCCCAACTAAAAAGGGAGAAAAAAAAAGGGCAATATCCCGGATATAGCTTCTCCCAAATTTAGGGAAGTCATCCTGCCAGTGCCCAGACGTGGAAAATTAAAAATAGAAGGGAAGGGACCAAGAAAAGCATGGAGGGAAGTCAAAAAAATGGAATAATTTTTTTTGGGGGGGGGGAGGGAGTGGTGTTGATTAGCAAGAGGGAACTTTAGGTCGAGGTCTCTTTGGCATCGTCAAATGACGTGTTTGATACGAAAAAAATTCAAGTCCTAATATAATTATTCTATTATCTTCGATGTTAAGAAACTATTTATTATGCTCGTGACAATCCTTAAAGATAATAACAACATATTTTAAAGGGAATGACTATGCTGGTCATTATTTCTTACCTTTCCAAAGAGATGAGGACCTTGATTATATCTCAAAACCCTAAGAGCACTCATAGCATTTGTATCGCATTGCCTCTCGTGGTCCCATTCGTCCGTAACTTTAAGAACATTTATTATCGAGCAAGAAACTTATGACACGATTGACAGCCCCATAATAGTGATTCTTGTTGCGTGTTTATAGCCCGTCTCTTTGACAAAAGTTTCTAAACTTTATCGAGCCGCCATGCACGACGTCCATCCGATAGGTTCGATCATCGAGAAGGGTTGACATATTTCCAACTCGAAAAGAAAAATAAAAGGAGACAAAAAAAAAAAAAAGGGCAATATCACGGACATGACTTCGAGTACTTAACTTGGGCGAGTGGACAAAGCAAGAAAAGACGGCAATCGGAACCGGATTCTTCCCACGCCAAAAAAAAAAAACGTCTGAATCCGATCCTCCTAAGTCGGTTCGAAGCTCCTCCGATCTCATCTGCCACCTAATCTTTTCCTTAAGGAGGGAGGGATACAGCGTTAAGGAATGAATCTAATGCCCATCCCACCCACCCTCATTCCCACTTTTCTCATCTCTTTAAAGCTATAGCAAAAATACAAAAGGGCAAAAAAAAAAAGAAAAGGCTATGGCAAAAAACCCTTTTAAAAAAACACTTCTCCTTTTTGGCACCTCCTCCTTTGTCTCGTCCCACATCGAAAGCCACGCAACTTCTTCGCTCCCTATCCCACCGCCTGAGAGGAACAAAAAAATAAGTCAAAAGTTGGACTTTTTCTTTTCTTCTTCTTCCTTCTTATTCTCCTGCTTTTTTGCACTATTGCTTTGGGCCTAAGAAACGCGAGTGCGGCTGGCCGCACGGGATCATGCTTAGATGAGCACCCTCGTCACCATCGGAATTTTTTAATAAACCCCGAAATAAAAAAATAAACAAAAAATCCAAGTTGAAATCGGGCAGAAAAGTATACATATATATATTTCATGCAAATTGACCTCCCCCCACCCCGTAAGAACTAAGAAGAGCGCCTCGAGCGAGCGGCTTTGCTTTCGTCCCTCCACAACCCGACGGGAAATATCTCGTCCCCCCCATAATACCGAAAACGCCCTCACCGTACTGCCAAAGGCGGCTGGCCCCCAGGGAGAGTTGCGTAAATTCGGCCCCCCCGTCGCGTGCCCCTATAAATTGACTTCAGCCCGATCTCCTCGGTTCCCTTTGTCAATCGTTCTGCTAGAAGAGGAGAAGTTCGTTCGTTCGCTCGCTCGCTCGCTCTCGCCTTCCTCTACCCGATCGCGCGTCGAATCCCGAGGGCGAGATCTCCTTCCGATGGCCTCCAACGCTGTCAAGATTCGGAACGGCTCGGGCCGCGATCTGGCGGGGTCCTCCTCCGGCGCAGGCGGCGGCGGCCGCGGCGGCGGCGCCGGGGCCGTGGTCGGCGCCAGGAGGTCGGTGCTGCGCGGGACCCCCGAGGTCCGGGGCGATCGCTCCGGGCCGGCGGCGCAGCTGCTGGTCGACAACCGCCACAACTTCGCGCGGAGCGCAGCGCCGGCGCGGCTCATGTACTACCGCGGCGGGTCGTGGCTGGACTTCCCGGGCCGGGTGGTGGACTCGCTCAGGCCGGGGTTCGAGGAGCGCATGCCGGTGGTGGACGAGACCGTCGACGGGGCGAGGTACCTGTTCGATTTCCTGAGGATGCTGCAGATTGATTTCGAGACTGGGAACAGTCGGTCGATCGCGTGGATTGATGAGAACGGTAAGTGCTTCTTCCCGCGAAATTTTATCGGCGAACGGCTCGAGGATGACTCCGCCGTCGGTGACGGGGTAGGCGAGAAGTCCGCGAAAAGGAAGAGAGAGAAGATTGGAGTGGTCGGAGGGGAAAAGGAGGAGCAGGAGGTGAGTTCGTCGGATAAGAGAGAAGACGTTTCGAAGCGACCTTGTCTAGCTGTAAATAATGTAGGGACACCTAGTGCTAGGTGGCCGAATGCGAGGTTGTTGGGTGAGGGAGATACAGCCTACTCTCAGATAAAAGATTTCTTCTTGTCCGGCTTGAAGAATGTGGATCCCGATGCTACCATAACTGCGATTCACCAGTGCACGAGGACGACACCTATTGAGCGTGCAAGATACGAGGTTTTCATGAGGCAGGTAGATATCACAAGAGCTGCGAGAGGTACGTCTAATACTGTATATGCCTGGCATGGGACGTCTGCGAAGGGTCTGTCAATCATATTGGCGCATGGATTTGGAGTTCCTTTTGAGGTTCCTAAGCCTGAGAGTTATGGAGTTGGTGTGCATTTCTCTCCTGTGGGGTTGCCCCAACTGTGGTAATGATTTCTATCTGTTTTTCGGCTTATGTTTGAATATATGCAGTAATGGTTGCTGGGTCTTTGCTCATAATAGCTTTCTCGTTGATTTGTCCGAAGTGCTATGGATTCGGAGGCAGATGATAATGGCGAAAAGCATGTGGTGTTGTGCCGAGTTCTATTGGGCAGTGTCGAGAAAGTGGACCTTGGGTCTAACCAGTCTCATCCTTCTAATGTTGATTATGACACCGGTGCCGATGATCCTAACAATCCTAAACACTACGTGGTGTGGTTCGGCAGTGTGAATACTCATGTTCTTCCTGAGTGCGTTGTCAGCTTCAAGGCCTCTAACAATGTTAAGTGTAAGTATAGTTTTCCCTTTTCAGTCCGACTTTTATACTAAATTCTGTTAGTTGCCGAGATCGTCATGGTGATCTAACATGCCTCCGGATGAGAGGAATTTCAGGTGTGAAGAATTCAATTTGTGAATTGATTTCGAAGATGAAGAGTGCTCTCCCTCCTGCCAAAGTCCAGGAAGTGGAGAACCTGTATAGTGTTTTTAGGGTAAGTAGCTTAAGCTTCACATGCAAGAATTCTGGAGCTTTTGTAATCACTTAGCTGGCCAATAAAAAGCGGCTTTGGCCTTTATAAGCTTATTTAGTGATTTTCCTTTTAATTATGTTATTACAGGCAGGAAAATTGGTCAAAGATAGTTTTGTGAAGCAGTTCCGATCAATAACCGGTGATGACGCGCTGCTTTCTGCAATTCGGGAGATTCGTGGATCCGGATAATGATCGTTGGGATTCTTTATTTTGGAAGAATTTGTTGTGATTTGCTCGATTGATAGAATAATAGGAGTACAGGATCATACATAATACTCAGTCAACAGAGGGTTCGAGAGAAAGGATTTTAACTGTGCAAGTGAGAGACTATTGATTTTTTTTTTTTTTTTTTTTTTTTACATTTTCTTACCATCTCATCAATAAATGTGGAAAAGATTTCAGATGAAGAAACGTTAGCTTTTGTCTGTGAATATCATGTCTTGAAACATGTAAAGCTAAGGATTACCATATTTGAATGGCTTTGAATGACTTCCTCAAAAAAGTCATAATTCTTATTTTGGCCTTTCAAATTGTCATATTCCTAATTCGCTTGAGCTGAATTTTTGTTTAATTCGGCAGTTTATTGGAGTTATCTTTTGGAAAAGATTTGCTTCCTCTTGTATCCAATCATTTTGTCAATAGGGATGTTGATGACAGTTTGTAATTCTTGTTTTTTGAAGGAAGGCTAATAAATAGAATTATTATGAGGTTTTCTGTTGATATGAACTGTTTAGTGTTTACACTTTCAACATTGGATGAGTGACGTGTGTAAGAGGAAGTTTCTTAACTCAAATCTTTCACATTTCAAGCATCTGATGGTGAATGTGTGAATTACATTTTACATCAGCCGCAACGCTGATAAAAATCCTGATAAGTATCACTCTGTTATCTATTCAAATTAATGGAAAATCAGTACATGACATTATTGTGTTGTAACTATTGAAGAGCCTAGATTTGTTAATTTGGGATTCACTAAATCTCTCGGGCACACTAAATTAATGGAAATTTCCCAGGAGTTGACAATAAGTAGTACTGTACTGAAAGAGAAACTCTGTCAGGGATTGAATTTGGGACTTGACAAGTTTAGTGACCAATATGACAATGTTACCAAATGGTGGGTTAGGGACTCCGCTGATGATGATGTGCTTTTCATGGACCATTCATCCTTGTTCCCTCTTAAATGTCACGAACTGTATGCCAGAGATAATTGGTGTATGGTACAGAGATTGTATGAAATCCTTAGGTTGTCGGGGAAAAGAATTGTAATTTCTCTCACTTGTTTGGTTGCATGTTTCAGCTTGTGGAGAAAAATGAGGTTAGTGGACTAGATTGCTGTTATCCTTTTCACTATTGAAATCGCAAGTCCATGACGATTAATAAGTCGAGAACAGAGAAAAAGGTAGAGGAAGAACTGTCTAAAGACCAGGACCTGAGAAAATGTTGATTCAATGGACTCAAGGAATACACATCTTCTTGTTGATTTGATTGAAGGAGATTGAAAGTTATGTGCTAAATACTTTGTTAGTTGAAACTTGCTGAGCATTTAGTTCTGTGTAATGACTTCCCGTCTTCTTGTTTATATTGGGTAGTGAATGACATGAGCTTTTGTGATTGAATTTTTCTGCCTCTGTTTATTTCTATCTTATTTGGAACATGTATCTAATAATCACTTAGTTGGAGAATCGGTATGGAGAATTGCTTATGGGGTTTTTGACGGCAGCTGGTCGTTGCTTTTTTAGTCGCGTTGATTGTCATTCATTTCTGGACAGGGTGTAAGATTTTCGTCTTTTATGGCTAGATATAGTTGATGATTGAAAATATTCCAGGTTGATGGAACTGGTTCAAATTTGAATTCTTATGCCCTCAATGCCTCCTGAGGGACTTGGAGAATGTCACCTCTCAAGCTTGTTCATCAAGCTTAGTATGTTGAGTATGATGTTTCGATACCATGGTCTATCACTTCCTTTTGGATGGACAATTGGAATGTACTGATCTGCTAGAATTTCTAATGATTCCTGTGGCTCATGAGGGATCCTGCCTCTTGTTTTTGTAAGTGTTTGTATTTGAGACATGATGTAGGATGTACATCAATATGAGGATGTACTTAATGTAGGTGTAACTCTCTTGTGATCAGGTGCCTGTTGTTATTGACATTTTGAGTTCCTCTGAAGTAATATAAACATCCAAGCGGATGATTGATGACTGTTATGGGCAGTTAGAGCCTAGAAGCTTTTCAGAATATGGAAGAAAGGTAGTGAGATTCCCTTGCAGTAGGTGTTCTCTCATTTTGAGAACCTAGAATCCTGTTTTTCAATTTGAGGTATCATGACACTTCATGAGCATAGCATACATTATTTTTATATAAAATGGAACGGTTGCCTGCCTCCTCTTCGGACAGATGTAAAGAGATTCGTTCCACGTTTGGGGAAACAAGTGCTGAGAAGCATTACATGGCGATGTAGAGAATGCAAAGCAGTGGGAATTCTGCATGTGTGCTGGCTTTCTTGCAACTTTTCATCTTAGCCTCTGCTCCAAGAAGAGGAAATGGTAGTTCTGCATAATTGATATTTGACACTAGGAAGCGAGAATATTATATCCCATTTAATTGTCTTACAGCTGAAAATAGGTGGATCTAATTAGTGGTGTATACTTGTGGTGATTAATGAGGCATTGTGTTAGGTGTTGTTTAGCTGCACCAGTCTGTAAGCATGGATGGTTCTGTCGATGTTTTTTACTATAAGCTTGGCATAAAGTTTCATTGGCCATGTGAAATCTTGATGATTAGGATTTCCTTAAGGAGTTTTGATTTTGGAGATACAATCTCAAGGACTCTTATTTGCATATTTCTGTTGCAAGAAATACTTATTTTTCTGAATTTGCCTCTCATTCTGGTGGCTGTGGGATAGAAAATGCACATTGGAAAATAACTAATGAATGTTCCAAATCATCTTTCGAACTATTTGATATTGAGAGCAAGTATTCATTTATCATTTTTAGTTGCTTGGTTTATGTTGGCTGCTACAAAACCCATCATGCAGAGTTGCGGGAAAGTAAGGAGCTCAAGTATCGTGAATTTGTGATTTTGAATCATTTCTCATGGATAATGAAGGTCACTTGCAGGGATTGTACAGCAATTCCTGGCGCTGCTTCTACTTGGTACTTCTGCAGGTTCTTTCACCTGCATCTCTTCTTGTAGGAAGGTAGTAGGTACGTGTTGAATGACGCGCATTGAAAGTATCTGATAGAATTGTTATAGTATTTGTAGTTTGTACATATATATATTATCCAATCAGGAAGTTCATAGCTGCCAGTCTGCTATCTTTACGAAGAGATTTGGAATAAATCACTAGAAGTATGAAGTCCGAGCGGAATCGATCTTTGCATCCACAGCGTATTTCATCATTTTTCAATCCGATGGGGCCCATCCAGTGTCAAGAGTGGTTGAACACTAACCTGATGGAAGAATGGGAAGACCAGAATGTTGTGGTGATACTTCTAATATGTCTTCTAATTTGCATCCACAAGGTTTCTGCTTAACACTAGGGTTGTGGTACATGCGCGGTGTTGTATCTAACAATGTGTTACGGAACATCTTTAGAAATCTAAAATCTATGATCCCTAAGCACATTCACGCAATGACTAAATACTTTCTCATGTAAAACGCATTTTTTGAAGTCGACCGGAAAAAGCGCATGTTTTGAACAAATCTTGCAGTTAAGAGAGAAGGCCACCTATGTGCTATTAATCTTGCTCGGCACAGTAAGACTTCGACTAGAGGGTCATGGCGTTCTTGTCTCGTTCCCTAATCATTATAAATCTGTCGGAGATTCTCCCCTATGTGCTCCTAATGGTCATTGGATTAGAGCAATCACTTTATTTGGAACCTCGCTGGAAAGTCTTAATTTATTTACCATCATGTGACGTATTCCGTTGTTTATTCACGCATATGTAATTTTTGTGAGCCTTTGTTCGAAAATTCTAACTAACGATTGACTAGATCGGATTCTGAGCTTCATATGACTTAACGTGCGCTGCGGTTCAGGTTTCATTTGAATCAGAATTGCTCAACAGACTTGCGATTAGTTCGATGTCTCTCACTATTTCTATGCATATCCTTCTAGTTCGGACGTAAACAGACATGCTGAACCGCAGCGCACGTTAAGTCATAGAAGTTCAGATTAGGTCATAGGTAAGACGAGAGTTACCACAAGAAACGTTACGTGACATGCTGCTTGTAGTCTTTTGGAGTTAGATGGCACCGTGACTCTATGTAAATCTTCGACCTTTGATTGGAAGATTTCTTTTGGAGGGGCCAATGGATGGCATATATGGAAGAATAATCAACCCATTTGCCCGCTTTCTTCCCATCTACTTTCCCTGTGGGGGAGGATTTGCGTAAAGGATTGAGTCTTGTTTTCGAAGCTTGATTACTCCGGGCCAGAGGTCTATGAAAGGACTCCCTTGGAGGGATATTGCTTTCATCGGACGAAAAACACATACTCGAAGAAGGGGAGATTTCTTTTTTCCACAGACGGGAGGATTTGCACAAAGGATCGTGCATACGGTTCTTGGAATATGTTTCTAATTTACTCTTAATATCTTGTGCATCGATCAATCATGTTAAAGATTGGATCTGCATGAGGAGAAACAAATACAATGGAGCTAGGAAGTAAAAGGTTGATACGAGTAGAATAGGATATGGAATGTTAGTGAGCTCCATTCCTTTCAAAAGCATGGATACTACGGGTACCGTGGACCTCTACCCAAATTGTCCTGTCCCCGATAAGATGTATACTTGACCTCCTTTGGAATGTGCGGCACGTTCCACAGACGAGGTTAAATTCCAAGTTGATATGTGTACGCATGATTAGACGATGTCGGAAGGAGCTTCTGCTCCGTTAAGCAGCTGAACTTGTAGCCAAAGATTCAGGCTTTAAATAAACAACTTGATGCGTGCAGTAAGGGCCTGACAAAGAAAGAGTCGGTGACAGATAAGGGGAGCACAGAGAGAGAGAGAGAGAGAGAGAGAGAGAGAGAGAGAGAGAGAGAGAGAGAGAGAGAGAGATTGAATTATAACATGAAATAATAAGGCATGGGGAGCAGATGAGTGCCCACTTATGTGGTTATTGTATACGGCCTTTTAGTGGATATTATTCGTCTCCTTGTCACAACGTCCTTGTTCTTTTCATATGATGCTCCCTATGACGCCAAATATGCATTCATTTGTTTTCATCAAGGTCCAATCCCCATCCCTGTTGTTCCTTTGAGTTCGGTTCCAAGCCAAAACAGCTTAAACTCATAATTTGTTCCTCTTTCTTTCCTTTTCTCACCTCACATCAATGAGCGTTTAGCGGATGCTGTTACCCTTTATGTCTAGATTCAGCTAGAATGGATTTGTCCCTATCAATTCAAAGTGACATCAAGTACCGATCAAGGATCTTAAGAGCCAAGTACGTGCCGAACTTATCGAGATATATGCACGTTGGTCAACTTGAACAGTTATATGATAATACGCAATCATCTTTCATCTTTCGAGACAAGATAATTATCAATAAGACACATCCACAATTATGGAATATCATTATGAGCACGTGTTGAGTATTGTATCCACCAATTTGATATGTCTTACAACACTTTGTTGGGAGTAGAATTTTCCCTCTTTTAAGATCACGTTAGCAAGTGAAACGAGCATGTTGATAACCATTCCAATTCCCCCACAAGCACTCGCCGATGACCCTGATTGGATGTGCCGGGGTCCATGCTCAACATCTAATCTAAACCCAAAATAGAACGACGAGAATCATCCTGAAAAGAAAAAGGAAAGGAAGGCGAGTTGAAAGCTACTTTTTCCCTTACAAAAAGAAAAAACAAACAAAAGGGGAAAAAAGGCCAAAAAAGAAAAGAATATGGAATATTAACTCGGGTGATTAGCATAATGGGAAAATGGGTGGTGGTGGAATTGAAGCGGAGCATGTGAGCACACTGCCCGGGGGGCTTTTCAAAGGGGAAGGGGAAGAGAGGATCAATGAACGGTCAAAGCCTTGGGAATCCCAAAAACCCCTTTTGATTCACTGACCAATGTTGGGGGGGGAGGTGGTGGTCTCTGTGTGAAATACAAGGTAAAAAAGGTGGACAGTCGTCTGTTCTTTTTTAGGTTGTTGTTGTTGAATGAGATGCACTTGCATATGCCATGCGAGTCTGTGAATCGAGTTGGTGTCGGTCGCTCGCCCTTTTGCTGTCAGTTTTTAACTGAGGCGACCAACCGAGCCAAACCCGAACTCTGAGTCTTTAAAGAGTTTTTGAGTCGAGAAGCGTCTGTCCCGCGGGGTTGTCACTCCTCTTCGTTGTCAGTTTTTAACTGAGGCGACCAACCAAACCAAAACCAAACCCTGCTGCTCCTTACTTACCACACCACCCCCTTTGCCCTCTCTCTCTCTCTCTCTCTCTCTCTCTCTCTCTCAGTTCCTTCGATGCCCCATCTAATCACTCTTGGCAAGTATATTCCTCTCTTGCTCTCTAAGTTATATGTAACGCACGAGTGTTGCATGTATGCACAAGAAGTCAATTTGACGAAAATAACTATCTTTTGATATTTGGCTATAACAATGAATTGGAAAATATTTTTCGTCATTTAGTAAAAAAATTTAATTTGATTTTTTAAATAGATATATACTATCGGTTGCTAATACCTTGTGTGTGCATAGCCTAGAATTGGGTTCAGGCATTAAAGTTTGAGCCTAGCCTCGATAAGGTTCTAGGGATCGAGGCATGGGCACTTGAGTTTTGAGCAAGACTTTGATGGTCCTGAGCACAAGCACTAGGGTTGCAGGTCTAACCTTGATGGATTGGGGCATGGCGTTTGTGGACCTGAGCTAGGTGTTAGGGATCCAAGCTTAGCCTTTGTGGACTTGAGCCCGGGTGCTGGGGCCGAGTTTTTGGGCCTAGCCTCAACGGACTTGGGCAAGGGTGCCGGGGCCCTAGTACAAGCACCGGGATTCCGAGCTCGTTCTCAATTGACCCAATTGTGAGTGCCAAAGATTTGGGTATTGGCACTAGGGTCACGAGCCCGGCCTTGATGGACTCGAGCTTGGGCGTAGGAGAATTGGTCCTGGACATCGGAGACTCAGGAGCCAACGGTGAGTCTTCATGCCAAAATATAGAGTTTTGGGTCGCATAATCATATTTTGAAATTATTTTCCTAAATTTAAGTATAGGCTAGGACAACATTTTCTCTTGACTTGTTCTCCTAAGCAAACCAAATGTGGGAGAATGAGAAAATTATTTTCCACGAAACAAATAAAACCTTAAAACAATTTGTACATATATATATGAACAACCGACCCTTAGTTCTTGAAGTGGAGATCTCGGACGCTCCAACTGTTTGCACCAACCTTGGAAATTGCAACTTATTGACATTATTCCGCTTAAGATGAATAAATGCTGAGGCTATGATGAGGCTCATTAACTCCTTTGACCATTGAACAAAATATTTACTAATTAGACCGTGACATAACGAGTATTTACAAGACTCTTGTCAAAATAGAGACGGATTTAGCTCTAGACTAGCGGGGGCTCTTGCCCCACTCAATTTTTCAAAACTCATTATCTTTTTGGGTCTCCGACAGGTTAAAGTTTTAAATTTTTGCTACATTACTCTTGACCTTAAAAATGAGTCTTTTTCCGACTAAATTTCTCAAAATACAAAATACAGCTTAGGAAAAAGTAAATCGTTTCATTTCAATTTGCCCCACAAACCGGTAAAACTAATTAAAAAAATCGAATCATGAAAAGATGGTAGTTGTTATAGACAAATAAATTTTGTATAAAGTTAAATTCTCTCATGTGGACAATATATTAACATGGAATAATTAATTAAATTTTGCCTCCAGTAGAAAAAAACATTCTTAGTGTAATCTTGATGCCAAAAGTTGGATGCATCAAGATGGCTTGATTCTATATGCATCATGTGTATCTTTACTTACTTCGATTGCGCCTATCCCTCTTTCACAGAAATCATTGGCAAGATACGAGGGAAAAGGACAAGGAGAAAGAAATAAAAGAAAGTTCCAACATGCCTCCTCATAGGGAATTGATCCGTAGAAGACCTAGAATTTCTGCAAATGTCGAAATATATTTCAAGAATTCATGGGGCAACCCTACTGGCGTCTGGGGAATGCATTCATGCATGCACCAGCTGATAAATCCCAATATATCTACCCTCTATATACGGCAGAAAAACCCGTAATCAATGGGGGTTAGTTGACTGCTGAGATCAAGGCATCCTCAAAGGATGAGATCATTCTAGGACCCATCTCAATGTACTGTCTTGTCATGTCACTTCTCAACTTTATCGGATTAAATGTCTCCTTTAGGATCTCTCGGTTTCACCATGCACAAAAACGTTTCTGGCCAGTCCTAAAGAGACTGATTTTTCTTTAAAAGAGAAGCGAAGATACAGGAGGAAAAAGAGATGAAGGAACTTCATGATCAATTGGCTTTCAGCTAACAGAAGTAGGGAGTTCATGAATGTGCAATTCCTCACGATGATTGCATTTTTTAGAGCAAACATGCACGGGCTATGATGCTGTCTCGATCAACCCTTGCATTTCATCAACAAACGCAACGTTTCCAAAGGGATGAGCTGAGGAAATTTTCACTGTTTCTAACTTTATGAGTCGACGCAAATTGATTTTTGTGATTAGACGTTGGACAGCGCTGTATCTTCGGCTTTGGAAAATTAAAGCGCAAAACCCTATCCATGAGCTTTCCAAGCCTACTGATCTAAATCAATCCCAGACAAGTGAGAAGGATGTGTCTTGCTACCAGCAGGAACTCTTGAGTGGTGATTAGGCTATCTGCTCATGATGCACCCAAGAGGCAATGCTGCCTTTATTTTATTAAGGAGTTAAAGATGGATGAAATTATGATTAGTTATCTTTTATTATTATTGTAAACACCGCAAACAATGAGATGATTCTCTCTACCTCTCTTCTTTCTCATCGGAATTAGATACGTGAAGATTCCGCATTTCCTCAGATTCTGTGAACTCAAGAGAGGAGACTGGAGATATTGAATTCTACTGTATGGATTGCAGGTATCACCATGTGAACGGGAGCACAAATTAGCAATCTACTACTACCCACAATATCAAATCAACGCGGTTTGTGCCAACCAAAATCAACTACTTGTCTTGATCCAATGTGTTGTCGAATCCAATTTAATGAATATAGTAGATGTTAGTACTTTCCTTAGGGCTGTGCTGCAATGAGTTTCACAGAATTTTAAATGGCTCACCAGAGAATTTTTGACAAGCAGGTGGGATCATAAATTTTTCCTAGAAACCCTAATTTATACTTTTCCTCTGGCCTTGCACGATGCCCCATGTTTAATCAGGATCACTTAATCAAAAACACACCTATCTAAATGAACAGAATTCTCAGTCTTTGTCCAACTGTTATTCGACATAAAGTATTCACAGAACACAGCATTTACAGAGGTGACATAAAATGTTTGTGGAGATGACCTGATGATGAAGGCGTTTATCGAGTGATGAACAACTAGGATTGCACATGAGATAAAACGCGGAAAGGGTTGAAATGAAATGGTTAATAATCTTATCTGCAGCATAAGAACATAGTTAATGCTGTTAAAACCTAGGGAGTAAAGAAATCTATACCAATCGGCTCTCTCGCGGATCAAAAAAGGAAGAGGGACTGACCCAACTGTCAAAGTTAGGACAAAGGGGGTATGTGGGTATGGCTGAAATATAAGTTAATCAGAGGTCAGCAGAGAATATATATTGTAAAGCTAGGTAGAAGGCAATATTATATTATTTAACGTACAAGTGAAGTAAGGATTTGTCTAAGAGGTGCCATTAAGTGGGGACAACTAAGTTGCCTTTCGGATCTTGCGTCACCACATATTTATATCAAGCACGTCAGTTCTTGGCCATCTTGCACTGATTATATTTCTCCTTACATTATATTTATCTTCCCCACATATTAATTACCAAAACATTTTCAGCGCAAATCAACATCTTCTCAAATCTAAAATCCGATAAGATTCAGAACAACTGCATCGTCAAATATTTATATTACTAGCCCATTTGCATCGTGATTAAGGTCTAAATCTCAATCCGAAGGCCTTTTTTTAATTTTTATTGGAAACCCATTTACGAATAGCTAAAAAATACAATCCCCACAAGGTCATTCAATAACTTAATGAGTAATAACTAAAGATCTAATCGAATAAATCGATAAGACACATAAGATTAATCTCGCTTTGGGAGATCTTATCAGACGACGAAATGTGTGGCACGTATACAAGAACACATCTCGAAATATGATTAGGATGGTCGAGACTCCGCAATTAAACATTAGTTTTAACAAAATTAAAATCATTTTCCCCCCCTCTTGCCTTGGAAGGGGGAAAATCTAAGAAAAAAAAGGGGGGGAAGGATACGATGACGTGGCGGGGGTTTTGACTGGTCAGAGTGGTTGGGGCTGAGCCAGGCGTCCTGCCCCTGTCGCGAGTGCAATTCCACGTACTTCTGCCCCTCGTACACGTACGGGCTTTAACCACCGAGCCCCAGCCCCCCACTCCGGACCCCACCTCGTCTTGTCCCCCCTCCATTGGGCGGTCCCCCGCACGCGCCGGGCCCCGCGCGTGGGAGGTCGGCAAGCGTTTCCCGCCAGTTAGACGACCCAAATCACACCTCGTGCTCCCGGTCAAACCTCCGGTCTTCGCCTCGCCTTCACTCCCCTCCTCTCCTCGCTCTCGCCCCATTATAAGAAAGCAACCCCTAAAAAATAAAAGGAAAAACCAAGAAAAAAAAAGAAGGGCATTCATTTAAGAACCCGAATTAAGGGCCGAATCATGGAAGCGTCTTCAATTGAAACGTACCCTTTTTAATTTACAAGAATTCAATTTTATGACAAGTCATATCAGAGCTAATTAATACAATAAAAATTTCGAAAATTTCTTTAATTAATTACCTAGTAAGCTCTCTTTAACACTTCCACCGACCAAATATATGAGTTTTTTCACAATGCACATTACTTTCACCGTTGTAATCGATATCCCAAATTCTTAACGACATTTAATAAGTATCCAAAAGCCACCACCTACAATACCCTTTTAAAACATAGGCATTGTCGACTCCAATTCACATGCCAAACTATGCAAAGTTACCCCGTTACGGGCATCGGACGAGCCTCGAATAAGATCGATGGGATCCAGATGTTAAAATCATCCGTCGCGTCCGAACCGAGCGCTCTCTCGCTCGATATATAAAAAATCCCTCCGCGATTCCGAACCGGAGCGAGAGCATTTTTTTTTAGTGGAGAGAGGGTCTGCGAGTTAGGAGTACACAAGCGGCACCATCTCGCGCGCGCGCACCAACCACTCGTCGTCACGACGATCCGTGCGGCGTGAAACTGATATACGCAAACCCATCCCCCTCGTTTCGTCGCTAAGTCCCCGCGCGCGCACGACCCATCTCCACCCCCGTCTCCATCATCTCCATCATCTCCATCTCCATATCTCTCTCTCTCTCTCTGTGTCCCGCTTTTTGTCCATGGTGGATTCTCCCGGGAGTTGAGAAGGACGGATTTTTTTTGCTTTTGCCCAGTGGATGACTGGCTGTGCTGTCGACAGGACATGATGGACGACGGCTCTCCCTCTAGCTTTCTCTGCCAGGAGAGCGAGGGCTGCTTGGGCGATCGCGGGCCCGTCGAGGAGGACGAGGAGTTCGTCCACTTGAGCGATTCTAGTGTATTAGATGACGAGGAGTGTCTGCAAATGCTGCTCGATAGGGAGACCGCTTCTGGGTTCGAGAGAGACGGGGGTGCTCTTGATCCGGGGAAGTGGATTGACTCGGCCCGCTCCGGCGTGCTCTCGTGGGTTCTCAAAGTCGGGTTTTTCCGTCCAACCCCATCTGTCCATTTCGCTTGAAAATCTCCGCAAATTGATTGGGAATGAATGGAAATGTAGAATTGATAAGATTGATTGGTTTTATGGCTCTTTGATTCTTGCTTTCTTGCTTGGTTGTTCGAATACAGACTAGAAAAGCGTTTGGATTCCGCTTCCAGACGGCGTACCTGGCAATGACGTACTTCGATCGGTTCCTTTCTAGGCGGTGCATCGATGTAAGTCTAGTCCAGCGTAGTTCACATCCATGGTAGTGACTTCTTTCAATGTCATGAACGATGTTTAAGTTGTTTGTGACAATGTTGTATGTTGTTGTTTGATGGTGTTGTAGAGTGAGAAATCATGGGCAATTAGGTTGCTGTCTGTGGCTTGCCTCTCTCTGGCCGCGAAGATGGAGGAGGTGAGGGTTCCGCCGCTGTCAGAGTACGAGACAGAGGACTACTATTTCCAGAGCAAGGGGATTCAGAGGATGGAGCTCCTGGTGCTGAACACATTGGAGTGGAGGATGGGCTCGATCACGCCATTCGCATACCTACATCACTTCGTGGCGAGATTACACAAGGAGCCTTCGCAGAGCGCGGTCGCGTCCAAAAGCGTCGATCTCATCTTGGGCATCATGAAAGGTGGGATCTTGAATGATTTTTCAATGTGTGTCCGAAGAAAGTCGAATTGCCTTGCTGTTGCTGTTTTGATTGGTGAATTGAAGTTTCTGTTCCATTGCAGAGATCAACCTGGTCGATCACAGGCCGTCTTCTATAGCCGCCGCCGCCGCATTGGCCGCGTCAGATGATTCATTAACAAGAAATGCACTGGAGTGTAAATTAAGCGGCAACTGTTCTTTTCATCAGAGCCTGGACATTGTGAGTTGTGTTGAGAATATCAAGAAATCATTCATTCATTATGTTCTATTTCCTCTCATCAATCAAAGTGGTCTGTGCCATTCCTTTTTCTTGAAAAGTTCCAACCTATTCATGCTTTAGATCTTTTTCTTTTACCCCTCCACAGGAAGATGTGTTCTCATGTTACAGTCAAATGAGGAGTTTGGACAAGGAGATGCTTCAACTGGCCAGGTCTTCGTACCGGCCAGAGCTAACCATCGGCCATTTGAGGCCGCCAGATTTCTCTGATATTTCTTCTGTCACTTATGCTACAAGTACCAAAAGAAAGTCTCCACCCGATGATCGCGATCGAGCTCCCAGTGCTCCGGACGATAAGCGACGCTGCTAACGAGACCGTCGAGGGTGTTGATCGACGGTCGCCTCAGACTACACATCGAAAAAAGAATAACGAGAATAGAATATAATTTAGAAAGCATAAAGGGGTGCATCAAAAGCAAAGCCTTTGGGCTTCATCGAAAGCTGATTTTTCATTTTAAGGGAAAGCCACACACACAAACACTGGGGGTGAAAAAAGGTCCAGAATCTCCAGATAGAGGGAGGAGGGGTGGGGTCTTGAAAAGCTGCTCCGGAGTGGGGTCAATGTCTAATTTTCAGCTCAGTCACCTTCATTGATTTTTGATTTTTAATTTTTTTGATGATGATGATGTTTTTTTTTTTTTTTTCCTTTTCTTTCATTTTGGCCTGACCTTTCTTTTGAATTCTCATTTATTTGTTTATTTATTTATTTTGGGGGGGTCTCAGACTAAGGTGTCTAGAACAAGCAGCCCTGGCTTTTGATGTGGGATTTGCTTTGTTGTTTGCTGCCCTGTGTTTTTTAGGTTTGATTTGATGCATCAAGGATTTGACGTTGGCCAACCAGCCAAAGAAGAGAGAGAAGGGAGCGGGGGTTGGGTTTGATATGTAAGGAAAAAAAAAGGTGAAGTGAATGCGATTGGAATTGTTTTGAATGTTTGGGGGATAACCCTTTCAAGGGCAGGGGCCCTTTGTCCCCTTCCTGCGGAACTTGCCTGTTCTCAAGGGATCATGATTCAATGGCAATTGTTTTGTTGATTTAAAGGGTACTTCCCATGTTGATGGTGCCCTTTTTGATTGGATTCTCATTTTCGTTGCTCAATGTGGGCTTTCTTTCTGCGCTCTTTGCTTTTCACAAGACATCTTAGAGGCTGTTTGATTGATGTCGATCAAAAGTAGCAACTTCGTGATTTCTTTTTAACGGCGTCGGCCATTCTCGTCTGTCGCGAAACCATACAATATGCCATCATGGCCAGCGGACTTTCACTAGATTTGCAATGAAGTTTTGCTATGCTGTAATTTTTAGACCTTTTAAGCGAGAGTAGTAGCAATTTTTTCTAGATATTTGAAACAATAAAATCATAATAATTACGATAATAACAATAGAAGTAAATACCTAATAGGACGTGTAGATGTTATAGTCATCATCATAAAGTTTACTAATAATAATAATCATAATTAATTAATTAATTTTGTTGTTGCTATTATTATTATTATTATTATTATTATTATTATTATTATTATTATTATTATTATTATTATTATTATTATTATATCAGTTATATGAACTTAATGTTGTTTTTATCATCGTAATCATATCATATGGTGAAAATAATTTATGGCAATTATTTAATCATAAAAAAAGATATAAAAAAAAAGAGAATACAACAATGTTATCAATCTTTTATTTGTCATTTGATGATTATGGCAATCTCGCGATAATTTTTTATTAAATGCATTAATCATTTATTGCCACACCACATTTTCGAAAAATGTGTTGCCAAAATGTGTATTTGGTAACAACATGATAGAATGCGATTACAGTACAACTATCGCTCTGCCAAATGAGTTGTCATGTCCAAAAGTTATATGATCTAGGCAAACTGCGTAACCAACAATTTCATTGTCTGTAACTCGAGCAAGTTATTAGCGTAATGTTACTAAAGGATACTACTTATATTGTAATGACATAACTTTCAGGGCGCAACTCAAAAGAAATCTTCCCAAAAGAATAAAAATGTACAGACGAAGCCCTAGATTGTCTAGCTCCTCTACAATGATTAGGTCGAAATGGGAATACCTATTTCTGGTAGATTTATACAATGCAAGATGGGGTTAGTTGATTGATGGAGTGGGTTAGCAACGTTCGATTAGGGACCAAACATGGGGGACAAGAACTGTGCAGTCAAAGACTAAACTGGCAAGACCGAGTACTCGAGGTACTTCCCTGGCGTTTTCGCTCTGAACAACTAGCCTTCCCTTTCATTCACAGTTGGCAATTTGTACTAGGGGGATGCGTATCACTTGCACGCATCTTAGCTACCCTCTCTGACTTTCAGCCTTCCCTCGGGTCTTGTCGTCCATGGTTTGTCTCCGGAGCAGGTGATCCAGGGGCCATGTGGGAACAACAATCCGAGGAGCCTCCAGGAAATTTCTTCGGCTCGGGATACATTTTGTCAATGCCAACTCGTTTCACTGGAAAGGGGTACTGCAATTTGTCCTGAATTGAAGAAATAAATATGCATCCGCCCATTTATTGCAGCTAGTACAGTTCTATAGTTGCTGAATTTTCAGGATTCAAGTTTATCTGTAAATTTTTTTAGGATGATTTTGATTGACGTATCATCGCCAGCTAGTCATTTCATGGATTACCTTGGGTTTCTCTATGCTTTGATCGGTCGTGAAGAACGAAACCACCTAGAAACTTCGCAAGGAGCAAGGCATTGTAGCAGCACCTTTCCCTCAAATAAAAACTACAGATCAGCTTGTCTTCGTTCCCAACAGCCACTATTGTCATGCATACATCACCCAACACCTGTACAATACGCATGTTCAGCTTCACTCAATCATGGACACTTAGCCGCTGCAAAAGCTCCGAAGAGTCGAATTACAGTTCTTTCCCACTGGATAGATATGGGTTCAACTCCCTAGGTCCGTCCCGATGTTTTTAACAGCGCACTATTTGTGCTTTAATATTAAAGCGTTATTAAAGCGTTAATCGGTATATTGTTCGACATAACTAACTCCTATCGAGAGTAAAATAGAAGAGGATGATTCATCTAGAGGGTCAAGTTCTGTCGCAAATAGTCAGGGTACAATACAAAAAAATGCTGTCATTCATGAAAGTTATATGCCAAACCGCATCGAGCAAGTAACGGTCGCTTAAGCCGTCACCAGCAAGCAAAAAAGTTGTGGTGTGGATGGGGGAGTTCTTACGATAAGATGATCCAGCACCCGAAAAACTAACAGAAAGGGCCCGATTGAATATCAAAACTAACGGTTATGCAGCGAGCGTGCAGCAGCTTAAGCCCTTAACTTTTGGTGGCTTTAGGAACTTTACAATAGCAAAAACTGGCGGCTCAACTCCCACAAGAAAACACAAGGTTAGATTCTTCTACCTACATTATGCTGATCCCACGGGGATCATTTTCAAAGCAGCTGCGATTGGCATGCCCAGAAACCCAAGTAAAATGCTGACAAACCACTGCTGCAAGCTCAGAGGATACGTGTTTGCAAATGTTCCCAGGAATTCGATGATTATGATTTGGAAGACAACAGTGCAAGTGAGCACGGCCACAAATACGTAATTTTTCAGTATTCCCTTGAACACGTTTATCTTCTCCATCTCCCTGGAGCTGATTTCATTAAAAACCTGCGATCGATGTAATGCACTTAGTGTAAGCCCACAGGATTAAGGAAGTTGGAAGCAACTGTTAAAGAATCAAATACCAGCCCCATTCATGTCAATAAACACAATTTCCACCACCTGACTTCCCTAGCAAGAAACAGCTCAAATTACCATGTAATGACCAGCACACTGAGAGCTAATGCTATTTGTCAAATAACAAAAAAATTGAAGAGCAAATGCCTAATTCCATCAACTGGGTGGACATGCAAAACCGTGGTTAATTATGACTACTGAGTAAAATTCGCTGCAGGCACTTCTATCATATTCTGTTTTTTCCCCCCTTCTATTTTCCAGATACACTGGAGTCTCGACTCAAAGTCAGAAGTTTGGTCGTTGAATTAGAATATCACTTCTAATGCACTGTAAAAAAGAAGCATGCTATTGTTGGAGCGCCAATGCATAGCTTGGTGAATTTAAAGTTTACCTGGCAAAAGACAAACGAGTTAAAGATGATGGTGTTCAATATCAAGTTAGAGTCTGGACCCGTGAGATTGAAAGCTTCTACTCCTCTCGTTTGAAGATACCATATGATGACAAATTGATACAAGGACTGCCCTAAGATATTCCTCCACATCACATTACTGATGAAGTTCCCTTTCCTACCAACTGGTAGCCTCTTCATCAAGTCATCAGTAGGAGGTTCTGTTGCTAATGCAAGGGCTCCCAGAGTATCCATAATCATGTTGACCCACAGAAGCTGTACTGCAGTCAAGGGAGCATTCCCTACAGATACATCATTCAATCATGAGCATGAAGGAAGAATAAAATCCCAGTATAAAAGGAAAAAAGAAAACTATCCAGGAGATTGAGAAAGTATCTAATTACCAGTGCAACATGCCGAGGTGAAGTTAACGACCAAGGCAACTACATTGACTGTCAGCTGAAACTGGACAAACTTCTGAATGTTTACATAGACAGAACGGCCCCATTTAGCCACTGTTGCAATTGTGGAGAAATTATCATCTAGGATGATCACATCAGCACTCTCCTTTGCAACCTGAGATGAGAAAAAACTTTAAATACTAGACAACTTGACAAATGTAGTAACGAGCTTGATGACAACAGGCAACTGAGACTTGACTGGTCATTATTGTACTAGGGCATTCAACGTCAACATAATTAAGCAGAAGCTAGAGGGGTCTGGATATGCAGTTTAAGGGTCACATTGAGCCTCTGATTACAACATTAATAATACGAACTCTCCATCTTGCCTAGTGCAGAGCAATGAAAATAAGCAATCTGCTTTATGGACTCTCCTACCAGCTTTGCTTAAATTTTTACATAAAAATTAAAAGAAAAGCAGGCAGAAATGCAGTCCTTCCTTACTGCAATAAGCATTCATCAGGCATACAAGTTTGTGACAAATAGCACAAAGCACAATCCAATGGGGAAGAAAGAAAAGATTCAAGGATGCAGCAAAGAAAATTCCAGTTAAAAGATGATCTGCGAGACTGATAGATAATTATGAGGAAGAACGAGTTCCATGGTGTTCTAATACGTAACTCGACAAGACGAAGAACTCAAGAAGTAGGCTTCCAAACATTTAAGAGATCATAATGTACAAGTTAAGAAGAAAATAATTATTTTATAACCACAAGATCATAAGCATCAAGAATTTTCTTTCAGAAGCACACACAAAGAGGTAGGATTTTGTGGGACCATAGCCAATTGTTCTAAAAGCTTAAGCAATTAGATGGAGGCATGATTTATTATTTCAATCCCCCCCGGCTTTTCTCAATGTTTAGTCTAGTATTTTAGTACTAAGCATGAAAATTTAGTTAGGGAGGCAAATAGAGCCTGGAAAGATTCGAACTCGGGACCTCTAGTTCTTATAACAAATAAGATTATGTGGGAGCACAACCAATTGTTCTAAAACCTTAAGCTATTAAATGAAAGCATGGTTTATTATTTAAATATTCTAACAGAAAATTATGAGGACAAACGAGTTCCATTGTGTCATAATACACAACTAGACAAGATGAGGAGTTCAATAAGGTATGCTTCAAGAAGAAGGCTTCCAAACATTTAAGAGATCATAATGTACAAGTTATGAAGAAAATTATTATTTTATAACCGCAATTATCATAACCATCCGGAATTTTCTGTCAAAAGCACACGCAAATAGGGTAAAACAAGCAAAGGTACCTCAGTTCCAGCAATGCCCATTGCCAGCCCAATATCCGCTTCTTTAAGTGCCGGAGCATCATTAGTTCCATCACCTGTCACAGCAACCACTTCTCCAAAATCATTCTTCAAGTGTTTCACAAGTTTATGCTTGTCCAATGGAGCAGATCGAGCCATCACCTGCAAAGCAACAGATATCAGAACAAAAATGCGTTGTGTGATTCTCGTTGCGCTTCCATATTACTCCTCCTAATATCTACTGAATAATGAAGGTCAATATGTATATGCACCTGAATTTTAGGGATCAGCTCAAGCAGTTCCTCGTCACTTTTTTCGCGGAACACTGGCCCCTCAATTGCTATACCATCATCAGTCAAGATCCCGCACTCTCTAGCAATTGCCTTAGCTGTGTTTATGTTGTCTCCTGTGACCATACGGACAACAATTCCAGCAGACCTACAAATTGCAACAGACTCCTTGACACCAGGACGAACAGGATCTTTGATGCCAACAATTCCTATACAAGTGTATCCTTGGGTAGGAATAGCATTTTCTGGAGAGAAGTCATTCCCAACGTCCATGTAAGCAAGGCATAGAGTTCGAAGAGCTTCATTAGCAAATCGTTCGATTGTTTCCTTCAGATAGTTCACTGAAGAATCATCAAGGGGAACCACATCCCCATTCGTGTCTATGACTTTGTCACATGCAGCCAAAATAATTTCAGAAGCACCTTTACAGTGAGCCCTACAACCTCCTTCAGGAAGCTCTATTACCACCCCCATTCTCTTCTTCAAAGAATTGAAAGGTTCAACCTTTATAATCGTTGATTTTTCTCTTTCTGCTTGGAAACCTCCTCCAAGCTTCAAACCAAATTCCAAAATAGCTGTTTCAGTGGGTGTTCCCAGAATTTCATATTTTTTCTCCTCGCTGTTTACAACTTCTCCCCCTGTATTAGTAAATATGGACTGAAGTAAGATTTCCTTTGCAAAGTCAGGAATTTCAGAGCAGAGACTGAGAGCTGCCTCAGGGCTACTGACTTCCTTAGATTTCTGACAAATGCAAGCTTTCACGACAGTCATATGGTTAGTAGTAAGTGTTCCAGTCTTGTCGCTGCATATTGTCGTGGATGATCCCATTGTTTCACAAGCAGCAAGATGGCGTACCAGTGCCTTGTCATTCATCATTTTCTTCATTGCAAAAGCAAGGCTCAATGTCACTGCTAATGGCAACCCTTCAGGAACAGCAACCACGACAATTGTAACTGCAACTGCGAAGAACTCCAATATTTCCACTGCATCATCCCCAGACAAGGACCAAACTGATCCTTCTTGATACTTTCGGGTAAGCAATCCTTGGACTAACACAGCAAAGGTTATAACAGCAAAGAATAGGCCAACTTTCCCGATGAGGGTGGCCACACCATTGAGTTTGACTTGCAGTGGGGTTTCATCATCTCCACTTTCACTTAGAGTGGCCATTAGTTTGCCCCACTGGGTTCTCATTCCAACAGTGGTCACAAGCATCTTGCATGATCCATCCTGAACTTTCGTTCCAGAGAGAAGAAAAGGATTACCAACGCTAACATGGACAGGTTCACTCTCTCCAGTTAAACTAGATTCATTTATCAAGAGGGAATACCCGGTAATAAAAAGTCCATCAGCTGGGACTTGTCCCCAATGTTAAGATGGACAATATCACCTGCAAGAAGATCATATATAGATAGTTTTTGTCTATAACCATTTCTGGTCACCTGAACTGAAATTTTTTTCTTCTCCGCATCCAAATCCTTAAACTGCAGAGATTGTCTATAATCACTCGTGGCAGTCACAAACACAACGAGCATGATGCTAGCCACAATTCCAAGTCCATCGTGGGCACCCTTTGGCCAGCCTTCCATCATTATACCAACAATTAGAGAGACAAAGGCACAAACTGCAAGTATCATTAAAGTCATGTCTTGGAGAGCTTCCATGACAAAGAACCAGAATCCACGGGTCGGGCTCTCCGTAAATTTATTAACTCCAAAGATACCTTTCCTCTTGTCAATTAAATGGCTAGAAGTAGAAATACCATCAGTAACTGATGTCGAGAGCTTGTCTACAATACCTTCAACTCCCCCATGACTTGATAGTTTTTTCACATCGTGGCCCTCGACAATGGATCCCAATTCTTCTGCACAAATTTGAAATCCTGCAGCCTCGACATTTTCAGGTACTTTGTAATCACTCAGTCCTGCAGGCATCCAGGTAATGACCAAACATGAGAAAAATAACAAAACAGAATAAGGAAAATAAAAGGATTTACTTTTATTGAAGGATTATCACCTTGGATGAACTGAATTGCAGCCTGTGAAACTATGACAGCAACCCTAAAATTTGTCTGCAGCAATCAAAATGAAATTAGAAAAGAATGAAGATGAAAATTTAAGAGCACGGAACACAAAACTATTAACTAGTGCGATCACTCGTGTAATTTACTCAAGAACAGGTACCGAGGAAGATAGAGCCTTAACATTCCAAAGAGCAAGTCATTTTGAACTACAAATCTGAAAACAGCTCATCCAATTCCCAACGAGCATTTAAAAAGGTTCCTCGAGTAGTTAGCTTTCGATGTATTATTTCCAGCCCCACTTGACTTCTCTCGCATAGTTATACACTAATCGCAGCAAGCGTCCCACTAGAATGTGTTGTTTGGCAGCTGAAACTCTTGCCAATATCTATTTCAATCTTGGAAGTTATCTATATCCCTTGCTCTGAGAATATGTTAGTGCAGCAAGAATGCAGGAATTTCACAACCGATTAGGAGAACAACTCCTGGTTTTAAAAGATAGAATCGAGGGATAAAAGTTATCATTTAGATCAAGTTTAGATAGTCACTAAGCGATTTCTTCTCTTCTTTTCGCGAAATGAAGAACGTGATTGAAACAACAAACCCCGAAGAAAACAGGGAAAGTCGAGAGATAGGAAAGAGATTGATGGAGGTGGAGTGAGATGGATCCGCTAAGTATTTGACAGTTTGAACACATGTAGGAACACGACAGAGCATCCAAAAAGCAAATCTAGAACTCAGAGCACTCGACCGTAACCGATCTCGTGCATAAGCTGAGAAAACTACGAGGTAGGGCAGGAAAATCAAGACAAGCTCTCGACTGTTCATCGGCCAACTCATCGCTGGTCGACAAAGCTCGTTTTCAAGATAAAGTCAAATAGCACAAGCCTAGCAATTGCACAGGCAAAAAAAATTCGCACTTCTCTCTCTCTCCGTTGTTAGTGCAAGATCTCAAGTTCCCCGGCGATAAGAGAGAGGAAACAAAACAGCGGCAGACCGACCTTAAACGTGTGACGAATAGCATCGGCTTCCGATCGCTTGCTCAGATTAGCCGTAAACCGGAACCTCCGTTTCGGGTTCTTCACCAACCAGCACGCCTTTCGCCACCTCTGGAGCGCCTCTTCCGACGAGTTCTTCGCCTTCACATCCCCGAAATTCTCCTTCAAGTAGTTGTCCATGTCTCCTACACAAGCTGAAAAAGTTCCCAGCTCCGAATCGGTGTGTATTTACAAAAGCCCTAAAACCCGACCTAATCGCCAGCTAGGCAACAACCTCGGGAGGATCAGTAAATAGCTAATATAGATCCTGAGGTTTCTGCAGTTATTGCCGAATCGTGCGTATTTACAGAAGACTCCTATCCGATCAGTGAATCGAGCGAGAGACCAGAGCTGACCGCGGAAGATTCAACAGGAAGAAAACTAAAGGGAAAAGAAGGAAGAAACGGAAGACGAAAACGGCTTTCTTATTCGATCAAAGGATCCCCTTCCTATTCCAACTCCTCCGGACTTTATAATATAGGAAAGCAGCAGACGCGGGGAGGTCGACGTCCCTTTTGGATCTATAGAACGCGCAAGATCTTTAGCCAGACAAGACAGGACGAAAGTAAGACGCCATTGACGACGACGGTGGCCGACGCGTGGTGGTGAAGGAGCGAGGAAGAAGAGGAGGAAGCGGAGAGGAAGGTTTGGTCGGGGAATCAAAACGCTTGCCTTCGTTGACCTCTTGTGACCGAAAGAGAGGAAGGCTCCTTTTTCTCCTTTTCCCCTCCTTTAAATAAAGAGATTAGTTGGGGGATCATTTAAAAATTCAAACTCCCCAGACGGGAAACCTTGTGGCCAGAGTAATGACGGACCGTCGAGTTTTAATTTATTTAATACAATGATTGAATTTTATCTTAATGTGTAATATGATCAATATATATATTCAATTAATATATAAAAATGAGCAATGCCGTATTTTCATTAATTCAAGTTCATAGAATGATATTGAACATCTTCTATACAATTCGGTAATTAAATTGAACGTATGTCGAAAATTCATAGACTACATTGAATAATTTAAAAATCTAATGATGATTTTACACATCAGATTAAAGTTCATACCTACATTACACATTGTGATAAAATTCGTTAATCGTGTATATTATTTTTCCTTCTTGATTGAATCACGCTAACTTGGATTGTTAGGTGAAAATGTGCAATTAATATTCGTAATTCTAACAAAATAAAAAAATATTCAAGTAAATTCGAACTCTCCGATAAGAATCACGCGAAAGAGTAGTAATCATACTCTATTGATCATATATGTGCCAATCTATATTTTGTCTGCATTCTATGAATAAGGTTTTCGCTTTTTAGATTATTTACGAGCCTAGTAAAGAACAAAATTGTTTTATCAATTTGATATATATATACATGAAAAGAATCATTGACATGGATACTTGAGCTTGATTAATTAACAAAGCTAAGCACGAAAGTTAGGAGTAAGACTGACATTGTTCGTAAGGTTCGACGATTTTGAATCAAATTCATCAACATAGATACTTGAGCATGAATTTATTTGTCAACAAAAATAAGCACGGAAGCTAGGAGTTAGACTGTGAAATTGTTCAAAAGATTAGGCGATTTTGAATATCTTATTTTTGTCTTTTTCGGTCTTTTCAATCACATTTCGCGGTTGCCTACAAGCAAGAGCACCTCCACTAATTTATTCGTACGTCACTATCCACACCCCTTCCTACTTTTTACGGCATCATTAAAGTAAGGAAAGATGCTTTTAACCAAGGAACAAAGTATGAAAGATGCTGGCCCTAATGTAGTTTACGTTTGGTCGTCCGAATTTATAATCGGGATAGAATTGGATAAGATATAATATGAAATCCGGGATTTTTTTATATTTCGTCAAAAGGTATTTGGTGAATCGTAGTATTAAAATTGGATATATTCATATCACGTATATTTTTTTTATATAAATAACATATCATAATAAATGAACCTAAATCTTCATAAATGAATACGGTGAAAATATCTCGTAACACTATTCCTTAATTTATTTATTATTTATTATTTATTTTATTTTTCCTATTTTTTATATTATTTTCATTATTATTTCTTCCTTCCCTTTCATCATTCTTTAATAAAAAATTATCAAATAGTAAACTGTACTAACATATTTAAAATACAAAAATACCTAAAATATATAATAAATATAAATATTTAATTTATAGATTGAATGTTTATTATAAAATATAATTAAAATTGAATATATAAATTAAAATAAGATTAATTAAAAATATTTTTTTATTTTTATTTTATTAAATTAGAATTCAAATATTATTTATATTGAAATATAATTTCAATTTTGTTAATTTAATAAGTTTGTTATTCAAGAAAAATAACTTTTCTATTATAGGCATTAGAAACCATATCCACATTTATCCCACATTCCCATAGGATAATTTTATCCCGTCTATATCTCATTTATATCCGACTTTATCCTATCCCGAGTGAACACAAACGTAGGATAGGATAAATTATATCATATCCGAATTTTATCCCGACGCCAAACGTTTTAAGTTTGCTTAGGATCTTGCCAAACGGTAATAATTTATGTTATTTTATTTTCAAGAGTAGATTTGAAATGAAAATCCAGTTGATAAAATTTTTCTTCTCAAGAACAAATTTTTATTTTTTTGTTTCTAAAAGTAAATTTGAAACATAATCAAAAAGTAAAAAAAAAAAAAAATTAATTATTTGTTTCCAGAAACAATTATAGAATCAACTAACCTTTTTTCTTTTATTCTTCTTCTCTCTTTCTTCTTCAACTCTTGTTGTTGCTACTGTTGTCACTCATCGCCGCCACCGTTCGCCGCCCACGACCGTCGATTGCTTGGCGACTAGTTGGGCAAGCTTGTTGAAGGCTCGCCAAGCTAGGGCAAGATCCAGCAAGCTTGCCTAAGGCTCACCCCGCTGGTGAGCCTCACCCGACCATCTGCAGCGGTGAGCTCACTTAATTGCTTATGGGGCTTGACCTCGCCACGCCATTGCGAGGTCAGCGTCGCTCGGCCAAGGTGAGGCTGACCTCGTGGTGGCTCGGCAAGATCGAGCCCTGCCGGTAGCTAGGCAAGCTCAGCTGAGCCTCGCTCAACTATCGGCGAGGCTTAGCAAACAAGGCATGGCTTTATCGAGGGCCCGACGCGGTGAGGTCGCCGACCTTCGTTTGGTGGTCGCTAGTCTTCCGAAGGCCGGGTGATCGACAACCCTCAAGAAGAAGAGAGATAAAGGAAAAAAAGAAAAAGGAAAAAAGTAATAAATTTATTTAAAAATTAAAATAAAATGATTTGAAGTATAAATTTTGATAACAAGTATCAAACACAATTATGTTTTGGGAATTAAAATTTTAGCGATTCCAAACAACTTAAAATGCTTTAAAAATTATTCTCAAGAATAGAATAAAAAAGAATTATTTATGATCATAAATTTTTTCTGCATGAACATAATTGTTACCAAACGCCCTTAGTAACAATGATCGAGAATTTTTTCTATACCATGGTCTACCTAATATGTTAATATATAATAAATATAAACTCTTTCTTGAAGTTTATCCTTTAATAGAAATGTGTAATTATGTGAAAATTGATTATAAACCCATTCCTTTAATCACTTACTGAATAAATTGATCATAAATGGATTTAAATCATAATTTGTTTTGTTAAATGGGTCATAAATAGGTCTACAATTGTGTTAGACCTATCATAATTTCACGACTCTCTCTTCATTTTCTCTCATGCGTACTCACTCTACATTCTCGTTTCAGTTTGGATATGGATTTTAATATTTTGGGTTAAATATAAAATTATCTCAACAATCAAGTCAGATCACATATAGGTCGAGTATAAGTTGGGTATAGATCGAATCGGATCTAATATGAGTCGTCAAATTTGTATTAGATAGAAAATGAGTCAAAACATGTTAGATTTATCTAAGCCGGGCTATATCCAATTCGAACTTTGACTATTTGCCAATTCGACAAGTCTAGGTCGTTCTCCGTGCACAAGAATAATTATCTCGCAATCGCTTTCGGCCAGAATTTGCGTCTACCTCAATCGATATTACCAGTACTTTTCCGGACGCACACATGTAAAATTCAGGGAAACAGAACTCTATCTCGCAATATCATTTCCAACTCCATTTCCTTGAGGGACCGTCCATAAAGGCGAGGCGCAGTTCCGTGACCGGTCTCCCCCTCCCTTTCTTTACTCTTCCTTGATTTTGAACGGAAAAGAGAGGGAGGACCGTAAAAGCCGAAACTCAAAAACTGACACTGCCACTTCTCTCTCCTCTTTTATTCCCTTGGGGTTCCGTAGGGGAAAGTCGTACGAACGCGGTGAGAGAAAACGCGTTTTGGTCAGTTAGCGCGTGGAGAAAGGGAGAGAGGGAGAGGGAGAGAGAGAGAGAGAGAGACGCGATTGGTCGAGAAGGACTGCGGGGGTGGAAAAGTCGACGTAACACAGCGTACCACGTGGCTTATTCTTTCGGGTCTTCTCAAAAGGAGACCGAGGGGGGGCTGCTCAAAGGATACGACATTGATGGAAAAGTGCCGTCCGCGGGGTAGTGGTGGGGACCGCTCCTATAGTGCGCAGCATCCCGCGTTTTTCGCACTTTAAAATTGATCCATCCAATTTTATTTTTTTTTGGACTTTACCAACACGACAATATTGTGGTTGCTCCAGTGGCCACCCTTCCAACATGGAATGAAAATGTGAGAGGTTCAAATTCCTACCTTCTCAAAGGGGGATGAGGGCAGGGACGCGTAAGTTTCGAGAGTGGGTTGCGATTCCTACGCCTCTACAAGGCGAGACACAAGTCTGCGAAGTCTTTGCGAGTGAGTGTAGAGTAGGAATCGAGTAGGACTGATCAAAAAAAAAAACACGACAATATTATTGGAGTTTATCACCGCCTGCGGTGGTCTAGCTGGATAAGAGCTCCATGAAGTCTACCCAGAACGGAGGGGTTCAAATTCCACAGGACGCACTGGATCTTAAGCATGACGTCGGGGTGATGAGTCATCCGCTAGCGTTACTCCGGGGTTTACTCGCGAGTTCCCTAGACATAAAAAAAAAATTATTAGAGTTTGCTGCAATGGCCACCATTCCAACTTGGAATAGGGATATGAGAGGTTCAATTCTCACATTCTCGGATGTTGGGGTGGGGACAATTTAACTCCAGTGGCCACCCTTCCAACTTGGAAGAGGGACGTGAGAGGTTCGAATTCCCACATTCTCGGAGGTTAGGGTGGGGACAATTTTGTTTGAGAAGTGGATTTCGACTCCGGAGGCAGGGTAAAAGTCTGAGAGTGAGAGTTAGAGTATGAATAAAGTAGGAAAAAAAAAAAAAATGATGATATTAAATTATTATTAAAATAGCAACATATTATGAGTCACGGATGTGACGAATTTGAAGGAATAGACGTCACAATAGTTTCTAATTATTTATTTTTCATTTTGTTGTGGGCCAAAATAGGTTATCATTCTCACAATAAATTAAGGACAATTATATAAGTACTTCTCTTTTTTCCATTTCATTTTGGTTGATGTGCCACATGGAAGCATCGTTAAATAAGCAAACATAGAATGTAACATTTCATACATCGCATCGAACTCAAATGAGATGAGAAATCCTATTTATAGGCTATTAGTAATGTTATATAAAGTAGCAATATATAAATTACAAAAGGGAAATATACGAAATCTCCTATGTATATCTCACTTAACCTCAACTCAGCATGATTTGGAGGAGGTCAAACTTGAATGTGCATAAAAGATATAGAAAATGTCCGATGGATTTGGCTCAATAAAAATATCAACAGTTAGTTCAACAAGTAAAGTGATAAAAGTTGAATGATGCCAAGAAAAACACGACATTGTATGAAATAATGGTCTATTTTAATGTGTTGGGTGCATTCATGGTAAACATCATATTTCGACCCTCGAGATGAATGACTGCTCCTCTATGATGATGCTCTCACATGTCTTCTAGTAACAATAACAACCATAATAATTCTGATGTCGTATCAGCATGAGCTCAATGTTCCACTTTTGTACTAAATCGAGCAATAATGGTTTGTTTGCACGCCATGTGATAAGTGACGTGCCTAAAAAGAAAAAAGTAGCTTGTAGTAGAGCGATGATCTAGAGAGTTGTCAATCCAGTCAATATTAAAATAAGTTGTTAACTCCAAGGTAGAATGAGCAAAAAAGTGAAAGTCATGAAATAATGTGCTATTGATGTGAAGAATTCGTAGGACTACAAACAAAATTAGTTGTGCTAGTTGCGGTCATATACTGACTAACAATGTGAACAGTACACGCAATGTCGGATCTAGTAATAGTGATATATAAAAAAACTGTTGATGAGTTGTTGACAGAGTGTAAGATTCAAAAGATGAGTCCTATATTTGGCATAAAATGTTGCATTGGTCTCACTAGAGGTTATAACGGCCTTGTTGTTAGTGAGTTCGACTTGATAAATAAGATAGTTACATATCTTGCTTTTGGAAGATAATAAGTCGAAGAACTTGAATTAGCCTCCGAGCCTAAAAAATAGTTGAATCGCAAAAGATCATTCGTTTCAAATTGTTGACTAAGATATTTTTTGAGTTTTGAAATGTCGATATGAATATCGCTTATTATAACCATGTCGTCTACATATAAGAGCATCATAACATACCCAACAAATGCTTGGTAGACAAAAAGAGCATGGTCACAGAGATTGGATTTGAAGTTAAGAAATTCCATGATTGAGGAGCTAAGCTTGGAATACCATGCATGAGAAATTTGTTTTAGGTCATATAATGCCAGATGTAATTGACGCACTTTATTGGAATGATGAGTATGTGCAAGAGGAGGCACTATATAAACTTCTTCGACGAGATCGCCATTTTGTAATTCATTTTTAACATTCACCTAGAACAAGACTAAAGCTTAACCATGACAATAAAAAGAAAAAAAGCTAACAAAAGTAAGGCGTGCAATACAAGCAAAAGCCTCCTTATAGTTCGTATTTCCAAGTAAAACCATTCACCACTTGCCAAGCTTTGTGATAGTCCATATTACTATTTGCCTTTGTTTTAATCTTATTCTAATTTACAACCTACAATGGAATTAGGAGGCAAATCAACCGAGTCCCATGTATGAGATATGCCTATGGCCTCCAACTCAGATGCTGTTGTTTTTTTTTTTTTTTTTTTTTGGTCTTGGAGGCCTGTAGCTTTGACAGTAACGCCCAAACTGTAAAGGTAACACACTTAAAGCGGGAGGACCCACCGCTCTTGAATCACACTTAATACACCTAGCGCCTTCCCTGGGTTTTGAACATTTCATTTTTTCGTTGAGGATCAGTAGAGTTTTAACCAGTAGAGCCACCGCTGCCGATGGTTCAGATGCTGTTGTTTACTGCCAAAGAAAATCGATATTAACGTCTTTGCGTGTGCAATTTTTATTAGAAAGAGAAGCAACGACAGATGGAAGTACACGTGAACCTCAACTTCGAGGTTGATGGTTTTGTTAGGCAGGTTGCTTAGGTCATAGTCGATAGCAATGGGATGCTGCCACTTCGGCAAAAATGCTTTCAAATTTATTAATCTTATGCACTTCATTGGCTTAAAAACAGTAGATTGGACAGGAAATGTGAAGAAACCGGTACCTAGAGAGCAGACGTGAAGAAAATAAGGCCCAAAGTGGACTCAGCGTGTTGAAATTTCTTAGTAATGAATCAGAAAGCACCAAGGACCACCCAAAAACATGTTAAACGGTTTGAAAATATCCATGGAATTTGGACAAAAACAACAAAAGAGAGAAATGAGAATCTGATGCGATAAAGATAGAAGAAATCTACCGGGACCCAAAGAAGAAAATTCGGTTAGAGATTTAACACGGATTTAACGCGGGCAAGGAGTCGAACCCAATTCCGAGATTTAACACGGGTTTAACGTGGGCAAGGAGTCGAACCCAATTCCTAATTCTCGAAAACTATTACTGCAACATTGCACCAGTATTTTCCCTTCCGTACCTAGACACTTTGATTTCGTGTCCATGTGGACCGGCAAATAGATGCATCACCTTCACGCTTACGTCCATGCAGTTTCGGTTCCATTTCAAATAATTTTCCTTTTCAGCGACAAACGAAAAGAAACAACTCGAGTATTGGCTTTGACATATTCAAACAATCAATAGCACACACGCCAGCTCCATCTGCGACCACGGAGGTCGTGACCTCAGCCAATTCGCTCCCACGGAGGTCATGGCCTCCATGGTCGACCTCGATCAAGTTTGAGGGAGAAGGAGAGAGATGTGCAGCGACGAGCACAGATCGTGCCTCGGGTTCTGCGACGTCGAGCGGGAGTGGCGGCAGAGCCAGGGTGGTGGGGCTGCGCAGCAAAGAGGGAGATCCCAATAAAGAAAACACAAATCCCTTGGAATCCCCCATTCCGACGTGCAGGAGCCACCTTTCGTTAGATCAGATTCAAAGAAGTGAACTCATTTCAGATTCAAGGAGGGGAGAGAACAACGAAGGGGAGCAACAAGGGTTAAAATAACAGAAGTGGCAGTGATAATGATCAATATATATTTTAGAACACTTTGCTCGAGCAAACGCGTGGGAGGCAGTAGGTGCACGACCGCACGTGATCCCTCTTCAAACCCCCAAAAATATACGTCTCGGAAGTAGAGAAGAAGCATTAAATATAACGTTTATCGCCCCACCCACCCAGAAGCATCTCCAATCAATTATTTTATCATGGTTGCGTTTTGTATTTTGTACATGGGCTCGTGTTATGGCGGTCCTGAAACATGCTCTGGGCTTGGCCTTGTCATCATTCATGTTGATCGTCTCTGTCAAAATGGCTTCTTTACAATCACAAGAAACCATTTTCATCCTCCACGAGTACCGGGTCGATGGATAGCTTGATTTTTTCTTCTTCCTTACTCTTTCATTTCACCGCCCGTCACTTTTGCTGAATTCAAGTGCATCAGCCATTTGGGTTATGGCCCAAATGAAAGCTGATGCGTCTGTGTCAGTTTTCTCCCGGATGGGCTCTCTCTCTTCCGGATCTTCTTACAAGATCCCATCTTAGGAGAGCATAAACTACGAAAACTTCTCTGTGTTTGGGTGTTTGCTTTCCCATCAAGCTGTTTTGGGGGTTAGGCAAGAAAAATCAACTCTCGCTTATCTTTGCTGCATGGACAGGGCTGCCGCGATGTAATGCCAGCTTCGTGGATGATCTTTTCTTAGAAATCTCATTTGATTTGGAACATCTCTAGACTTATAAGATCTCTATATCCTTCCCATCGTTAGTATGATTGTATAACCAGCTCCCCCTTGCCCTAGTTTTGGGCAGCGGCAGGAGAGAGACAAATAACAAGGGATATAATCTTCAGTGAATGTGCTTTGCGCCATACTTTAGATCCAACGGCTCATTGGATTAAACTAGCTGGAATAATTAGAATCCAGCGTTATGTAAGGAAATGCAATAAAACCCATTATGTATGAGACTGGAAATAATCTCAACAAAAAGCCTACGTGAAATAAACTTATTGCAAGGATGCTAATATACAGAGGTAACTCATTGGTTAATAAAGATAAAAGAGACAATGAGTTAGGTTGTGTTTTTGGTGGACCGGACATAACTCTAGATACGATAGTTTTTTATCCTATTTGTTGTTTGGGATAATGCAAGTTCCAGATATGTTTGGCTATAATTTGAATAATAATAAAAAAAATCTATAGGACGGGATACATTCAGATAAGATATTTGCTATCTGGTAAAAATAAGAAAAAAATGGAAAAAAAGAAAAGAAAATTGTGAGCCATGGTAACACGAAGATGGAAGGGAAAGGATTTAGGGAGAGAGAAGGGGCCGCGAGCTTCACTGTCTTAGATCAGCGAGGGAGCTCCATCATAGTGTGGCCCAGTCGTTGCCGTAGGCTAGCATGAGCTGCCGCACCTTCGTCGGCCATTCCCATCCCATCATTGTCATCGCCATCGGATCGACGTGGTTTGATGCTCTAGACCTCGGATTTGAGGCTCGCGACCTAAGGTTCAAGGTAACCAGCCTAAGGGTACCCTAGATCAGGAGTAGCTTGAGGTCGGGCCTTGACTCAGTGTCGGTCTATGGGGTAGGGGTGGCGATTGTATCTTTAGCAAGCCGTGGATGGTCGATGACGTCCATTGCAACATGATGCTTCTTGAGAATTAGATACCGTTCTATGACTTCAAAGGGCTATTCGAGATGGCGTCCAGATCATCCATCGCTCGAGCTTGCATACATGTTGTTCGAGCTAGTGATGAAGATGAAGGAGGTGCTGGAATCGGCAATTGAGTTAGAGGCAAAGCACTTTCTCGATGTGATCGATTGAGCCGGAAATGAAGCATTTCCATTTTTCTAAATTTCGGTAAATAAAATCAATTACTTTTTAAAAAATTTATTCTAGGATTTCGTCTTATAGCGTACCAATTACCTAATAGAATTGGACCCCATTTATTCTCTAGAGGATTTCTTTATCCTATCTTATTCTATTGCATCTCAATTCTTGTCCTAACCATCGGACGTAGACTCGAGTTGCACGAAAAGCAGTGAAAGGCGAACATGCAAGAAATATAATCCACGATCTTGTTCCCCCACGTCTTTCGCTTTCCCTGCCGAGGGGCACAATTTAAAGTCGCTGCTTATCGATTGCTCAGCGAACATCGCCCCGAGACTCATGCCGGGTGTTGTTGACTTCAGGGCGCAGCCTACATGCACTTGCGAGATTGTCTTTCACATCAAACATCGGATAGAACAGTGAATTCCAGGACAGGAGTGGGGTCGATGGTGACGCCGAGGAATCTCAACCGCGTCGCGCATGCGCTTTCTTCAACATCCGATCGCACCCCCCTCCTTCTGCCTTACTCTCCAGCTATAGGGCTAATGATTACTGGGGTTAAATTAATCAATCATTACACAATCCAGTTAGCGCCAAAGCACCTCATTGTTCTGACGAATTCTCCATCCATGGGGCAAAATAATTAGAGTTTGGGAATCTTAGGGAGTGGCTTGTGGTTTCGATGTCGGTAAATCCATTTTACACATTTCGCCTATTTCGTCTAGGGGTGAGCGGTTCCAGGTTCCGGTTCGGTTCCGTCTGGAACCTGGAACCTACTCTCGGGTACAGGTTCTTCAAAATGAGGAACCTGGAACCTACCGTGAGGCAAGAACGCTGGAACCTACCCTGTCCACAGTTCCAGCGGTGGTTGGTCCAACGAGTTTTTTTTTTTGTGGTTATTTTCAGATTTGAACTATAACATATGCGCATGTTACTTAAAAAAAATATAACGTACGCGCACATTACCAAAAAAACTATAACGTATCAGCACATTACCAAAAAAAAAACTATAACATATGCGCACGTTACCAAAAAAAATATAACGTATGCGCGCGTTACCAAAAAAACTATAATGTACGCGTATCCTACACGGTAACTTCCCATTGACATGTTATCTTGATACATTAGCTTTGCACTGCACAACAATAATAGAATATAATTAGAAATTTCAAAACAAATAGCAAACTAGAAAGTAGAAATAAAACACCACTAGAACAAGAATGTCTAGAGGTACAAGTTTTGAAAACAATTTCGATTAAACCCTTAAATGAACTCAGAAAATTCTGAAATTTGGACACGTTGTATTTAAGACCTAGAGGTACAAGTTTTATGAAGAAATTGTAGTCCAATTCATTATGGATTAAAAGATAAAATCGATTTACTTTTCCTATTCTCTACTTGCACAGTTTTTGAAACATTTTTGGTTAAATAGGCAAATAAAATACAAAAATTACGAAATTTAAATATGTTGTAGGTAAGACATGAAGAGAGATATTTCATCCAGAACACATTTCCAAAAGAACCTCATAAAAAATGATATAGTCCACGCATTGCAACTTACAAGATCCGAACACATCAGATTGTACAGTTTTAGAAAATTTTATGATTAAATACCCAAATGACCTTAAAAAATTATGAAATTCGACTCTGTGATAGCCAAGACCATAAGGTAGATACTTCATGAAAACATCGAAGTCAAATTCGTCCTAGATAATTAAATATGGACGGTTAAAATCCCTGTTCGTAGTACCGTAATTCCAGATCTAACCATCTCTAAAGGACCACGATTTCACCTACCTATTCTTGTTTTTTTTCTCTAAATTTTTGATATGTTTTACCTCAAAATGTCCTTTACAACTTTTGTTAAGAAACCGAAGTGAAATTTCGACAAAAAGGTTGCCTTATAGTCCATGCATTCATCAAGGGTCGGTCCCAAAATCTCCAGATTTAGTCTTTCCAAAGAATAACGATTTTACCCACTTATACTTGTTTTTTTTGTCCCAAATTTGAGTATGTTATACTATAAGAAGTCCTTTACAACTTTCATTTAGAGGCCGAAGCCAAAATTCAACTAGAACATCACATACAAGTCACTAGAACATCCAAGGTCGAGCTTTTTCTGCCCTAAGTAACCGGTTCTGGTTTCGAAACCGGTTCCGGTTCCGGTTCCCAGAAAAAAGGAACCGGAACCGAACCAGTCCTCCTTGGAACCGGGAACCGAACCCGACCCTCCTCCGGTTTTAAATTGAAATTACTATTAGGGCTATTAATAGAACATTTCAATATAATATAATATAAAAACATTTTACTTAGATTTGAATATATAAAAGAATTATAAATAATATAATATAATATAAAACCCCAGAGAGTTTTGCCTAGACCTTGAGATCATTCGTGCTGAGGTATCAAACATGCACGTCTCAAGCCTCAATCTGCCGGTGAATCTTAAGGTTCTAATTTTTTTTTTTTATGAAAATAAATGATTTGGAAAACAGTTTATTAAGAATGATCGCTTTTTGTATCACTTGAATGAATTAGTCAATGAAATATGTTTCCATTATCGATAACAATCTATGCCTAAAATTTTTCATGTACAATGAAAATGTTTTTTGCTTATTCATTTTTTGCAAGCAATGCGAGCAATCATTTCTAAAATAATGATTTTCAAATCATTTTTTTTTTTTGCAAAACAAATATACCCTAAGTGCTCCAAGAGGACAATTTCACTCATATCCACACAACTAGTGAGGAGCACAACATTAGCCATCCCTCAATGACTTGTGCTTTGTGATCCTTTGGGGGGACAGACCAACTTAGTGCCTTGAAAGTGTGACATCCGCAAATTAACTTACCGAGGTATTGTTCGCTTTAGCACATTCTATACTAAATCTCATGGTTTTTTTTTTTTTTTTTTTTTTGGCATATAAGTGAGCACCTTCTCAAGAGGTCACCCATCTAGTAGTGCTTCCACCTAAGCATGCTTAATTTTGGATTTACAAAGCTAAGCATTGTTGTTATGTCAAAAGGCATCTACATTAATTAATTTCAATTTTCATATATGTATCATAGAATCACTCTCCCCCTATTTAATGCATAGTTTGGTTCATCCCTGCCCCTTTCACCATTTTAGAAGCCTATAGCTTTAGTGACCATTCTTTGCTCTCGTTGGATCGGATTGTTATAGAAAGGACTCGGAAGCTTCTCCATATTTGCACAAACCTATGACTCCAACGACCTTGACTATTGTCCATTGAGCCTTGTAGTTTCATGGTAGTGTGCCATGTATGATGGCCAGTGATGACTGAATTGTCACGTTATCCATTTCTAATGAAAATTTACTAGAATGACTATATTAGAATTTTGCACAAAGGTTTATGACTAAATTTGTAGAATAGACAAGTTTAGAACTAAATTAGCATTCGTACAGCAAGGTTAGGACTGATTGAGTAATTTTCCCGTCCTTTGTGAGTCAAAGCTAAAAGCCAAGGTTCATCAGTGGTGGTCTTGAAAAGAATACGGTTTCCAAACGGTAGCACTTCTTTTGTTCAATTAATAACTGCAATTGTAAACGTTTTATCTTACATAAGAAAAGAGAATGGAGGGAGTTCATAGCTTCTTCTTCTTAGACATAATAATTGTGAAGAATGAGTTTGGACTTTGAGATGTAAATAAACTGTCTTTAACATATTGTTTGCCCTACAAGGTTGTTAATGATTTCTGATAAATATCTTCCAAGATACAATAAGTCTCAATATGGGAATACTAGAAAACAATTTTGGCATTTCTTCAAGGACTCTTGAAAAGAAATAATTGGAGAACAAGGGATGTATTTTTAAGACAGAGAAAATTGATTAATGAAAATTGTTGATCTAGAAACGTTGAATTTATATTAGGGAAAAATTATGTTTCAACCGATACAACCTTTTTTTGAAATGCTGCATCCTTTTGAAAGTATATTGTGAGCAAACATACTATTTTAAAAGGACACAACTTTTTATGTTCTAAAAAGAACTATAAATTCAAATTTGAAAAAAATTAATTGTCAATTAGTTTTAAAAAAAACTATAAATTCGCGTCAAAATTACGCAATTGTTTGCACTAGTACATGGGTACCGTAGGGTCTAGTCCACATATATTAGTCGTATGGCTAGAAGCCTTCCACTTATAAATTGGTTCAAATACTCATATCTCTTCGTTGTGGGACAATGCACTTCTTTGTTTAGTTTACAAACAAATTATCAGCACTTTTAGGGTGCGTTTGGTAACGTTTTCATTAAAAAAATGTTCCAGGGAATAGAAATAGAAAAAAAACTATTTATGTTTCGGAGAACAATTTTTGAACAAAAGAACGCGTTTGATAATTGCACAAAATTTATGTTCCTAGAATAGAAAAAGAATAAAAACACGTTTGATAAACTTGTATAATTTTTTTGTTTCTTTTAATTTTTTAATTTTTTAATATTTTTATTTAATTAATTTATTTTTTCTTCCTTTTGGCCGGCGGCCTCGCCCAGCCATGGTGAGGCTTGCCGGCCCTCGGTGAGGCTGAGCTCGCCTAGCCAAGGCGAGGCCGAGCCTTGTCGGGGCTGGCTATGCTTCGGCGAGGTCGCCGACCCTTAAGGGCCGGTCGCTGGCCATGGCCAAGGCCGGCGACTGGCCAAAGAAAAAGAAGGAAAAAATAGAAGAGAGAAAATTTGTTTCTCGGAAGTGTTCTGAGAACAAGAAACAAGTTTTTATTGTTTCTTATTTCTGTTCCAAATTTGTTCCCTGGAAGAGAAACAAGTCTTGGGAACAAAAACGTAAACAAACGCGTTTCTGTTCTTTTTTTGTTCTCCGGAACAAAAAAAATAGAAATTGTGTTTATGACAAGAAAAAAAGAACACAAACAAACGCACCCTTAGTGATACACAAACCCTAAATATATGTTGGGATGGCATGGCCTTTTGCTTTCTACACTTAGTATCATTTAATATATCAATTGCAATAACAGACATATTGTTAAGTAAGGATTCAATCGTATCATGTCGCAAAAAGAGATTATTATACACATGCACGTATATACATACACCGGGACATGTATACGTCGGGCGCTCTTATAAGCGTGACGTGGGATCGGCTGTCGTTGCAGCATTATTATCTGCCTAAATTTAACTTCTAACTCTTGTAAAATTATGGAGTACCATCGTTATCCGTTTCGCATGATTGTTAATCCCACGTGCATGAAAGTGCTTTCATATATAGCTTCATGCCTTTCAGGCATTGCACGCACCAAAAAATGACCAACCTTTGTTATTATCGATGAAGTGATAAACTCAAACAACATGGCAGTGTGGTCAAAACAATTGAAAACTCGAAAGGAATCAACAATTCTCCGATGAAATTATTCACGCCAAAACATCATTTATCGATGAGAAAGACTGATTACCTAAGAGAAGCTCCAACAACCTTCTTTCCCTTCCTTTGCATTGCGTGAATGCTATGAGCACTACAATAAAGTGATAAATGAATATTCGACAAAAATAATCATCAGTCGCTCCTTAAAAAAACCATTAACATAATCTAAAGCAGATTAATATACTGAAACCTTAGCTATAGCAAGGCGATGACTCCAGGTGCATAAAGAGTAGTCAAATATTGCAACTATATAGCTTTAGCCTTAACCCTCGAAAATACTTTGAACTAGAAGCTGGAGATTAATTAAAGATGCCGCTAGTTTCACGCCATTTTTATATTGAGTGATCAAGTCGGCACTCAAGTTTGTTGAACATGTATTAATATTCAATAACACCTTTTTTTAGGCAAATCAATGATCAATGAGTTGTTATTTTCCTCCAAAATAGTAAAAGCGAAATTCAAGATTCCAATTCGTTTGTTCCTTCTAATCTTCCACCATAAATATAATGAAAAGGAAAGGAAAAATCAAGAATAATTTTGTTTTCCGTTCAACCATATTATTTTCTTAAAATATAGCTTGCGAACCATACCTTCGAAACTTTTTTATGAATAGGTATAAGTTTGAGCAAGAAGAAGATGTAACTAGATTTTGGACTTCCATTAAAGTCATTTGAAGAGATAAGTATACTATAATTCCTAAAATTTGTCACGAAAGTGCAATTAAATACTAAAGCTTTCAAAAAGTGCAATAAAGTTCTTCTAATTATACTGTTAATTTATTTTACAAAAAATGCCAACGTGACAATTTTTTTATTATTTTCTTTGTCAAATCTTATTTGAAAACAAAATTGAAAAAAAAAAAAAAGAAGGGCAAAGCCTCGTCGGTGGGGTGTTGTCACTATTGTCGCCGTTGTCATCGCTACTATCATTGCTGCCACTGCCACCACCGCCGCCCCCCATCGCCAAAGGGGTTGGCGGAGGTTGCAACCCTAGACGAGGCCTTGGTAGCCCTAGGCGAGAGAATTAACAATTTTTTAACTTCTTAAATGAACAACATTATTTTTTAACAAATTAATGAAATTGTTTTTCAACTGCAAACATGGTTTTGCCTAGAATAAAGACATCTTTTATTTTTTACTTATTCAAATGGACATCGTAGATAAGTTGATTAATTGTTTTTTGCAAATTTAGCACAAATATGGTATGTGAAGAAAAGAGACGATGAGAGTAATTTTATGGATTCGAAAGGGGTAATGTTAATTATTAAATATTGAACCAAATCTTGCTATGGATTCGTAATCTCACTTAGCATAGAAAAGGGTTTGTTTTAGCAAAAGTAGAAATAGTGTCACTTATATATTCAACGCATTTACTGTTTTTATAAAGCGGCTAATCAATTGTTTTGGAAATTACCTAATATGATGAATGGGCATACACTTTTAATTTAACTATGCCCTGGGCATGAAAAAGGAGGAAAACATGGCAAGAAGAGGGCGGAAAGTAAAGGTTTTTTTAAGACATAATGGAAACCATCTTTGGAGAGAGAATGATTGGATTGAAAATCCCTCGCATCCATATCTCTCCAAGGTAATGATGAAATCATGAAATATTGAGATTCCTTCTCCAAACTATATGAACGTGTCCCCTCCTTGATTTTTTTTTATTTTTATTTTCTGGTTGTTTTTAGACCAACTTTTAAGAACTTAATTTGATAGAAATGAGGTTGTGCGACCGAGTGTTCACTTTCATTGTGGAATATATTTCACATCAATGGCCACCTAAGTAGATAAGGATATGATGTCATATCAAATCAATCATATTATAATTTACCTGGACCATGCACAAACCATATGGACTAGACCTTGCTTATAGCAAAGTGACGCAATATGTATGGAACACAAGTAATTCCCAAATTATTGTCACGGCGGGCAATTAACTGAAAATGACATACCTTATTTTTCAGAAAAAGACAAGTTAGAATATTTTAGACTGGAATTTTCCTAGTTTGGTCCCGATCTTTTTCCAGGAATTATCTCCAGTGGAAGCAAGTTGTCAGCAATATATGATGGTACTTGATGCATACTTGTATATGGAAATGTGATGTGACAAATCCTCTACAATCCACTATCCATTTCATTTTTTGGAAATTGAAATGAAATGGATAGCGCATGTTTTCTAGCTTGTTTTCCTCAAACCAGTTCACGTCTAAGGCTATTCATGGAATATATGGATGAGATGAACAGTCTTCTAACTAAGCATAAACATGATTGAATACAACAATACATCTAATTATGTCACGAAATATATATACACACATATTTAGAATGTATATAAGTAGAAGCATATGGACACGTTAACTTTGTTATAGACCATGGGAACTTCTGCTTAATTTGTTCAATTCCCTTATTTTCCAGTGCGCATGCATTGTCAGCTCTGCCTAGGGTTTTCAGCAAATCTAACTTTTTGCGAATGCGCATCATTGTGCTTGCACTAGACACTTCTAGAAGACAAAAGCAATCATGCTCTCGTAGCCATTGAGCATGCTTCTTCTAGACGACCGGGGTGAAATTTCTTCCCCAGGGTCGCACATACGTGCTTGTAAATACTATAAACAAATTGTTCGCTCGCCAACTATACCGGGACGAGTTCGAACCTATGTGTAAAGAAGATGCCAAAGCCAGAAAGCAAAGGAAAAGAAGGAAAAGTAAGTGGATAAGATAAGCCTCGTGACTCATCATGCCAATTTTGACTTCATTGGAACTTGCCTCCACTCCTTGGGCTGTACCTCCCTCCCACCATATAAACCCTCTCCCTCTCCCTCTCTCTCAAGTCGTTGTTTTCACAATATGCTGGTGTCGAGAGGAGGGGCCCAATCTCTGCCAACTTATCTGAAACTTTCTGAAATTTGCGTCCCTCGCATGACCTTATCTTATAATATGCATCGATGCCAAGGGAAAAAAGAGAAACCCTAGAGCTCTATTAGCGTGCATGGTCATATATCTTCCCCCAACTGAAACGACGAATTGGATTGGTGCTGTTTCTGAGGCCCCACTTTGTCTGGTGTGCTTCTCGCATGCATCACTTTCTCTGGTCCTGGATATGTCCCATCCGGGTTGTACTCTCTCTGTTTACTTACACGGTCCCTCTCTTATTAGCAGCACCTCGAACATGTGTTTGTATCAACGCCATAGCCATTCTCCGAGCTTGGTCAAGTATTCAAAATAACCAATTGGTCATGCGTTTGCTTACCATGGTACTCAAGCGAAAAAATCCAACTTTCGAACATCAAAACATCGTTTAGGAGAGCTTTCTGGCATGCGTTGTAATCAAGTCGTACTTTTTGACAAGAGCTTTTCCAGATGAGTTTCTCCTAGTGGCGACGCCAGAAAATACAGTGCGAGACAACGCAGAGAGGCAAAGAGTGGCGATGGAGAGAAGAGACTTTTTTTTTTTTGGGGGGGGGAGAGAAGATGGGAAGATGTTACACGTTTAGCGAGGATGGTCAATTGTCCAGCCAATGAGCTAACTTGGATGCGGCAAATAGAGAAAGATGGACCAGTGGGAAGTCTGCAAATAAGATGCAGTGCGCAAGTATATTTCCTCCTTTTCCTTTCGGGGATTTGAAGGCTACTTCCATTCTGCATCCGATACCCACCCCGACCCTACTACCCCTCCCATCTGCAACATATACTTCTCGTGCTGTACGACTTTCTTGGTATTATATGCTCCTTTATATTTCTAGTGCGAATTGATGGAAATACGAAATTACTGTTCTAGATGCGATCCGCAATTCATCGCATCTGACAAATGGGGCTGCTCTTGGATAAGATAGTGTCCAGCATAAGTTCTTAAACTTGTGTCAACGACTTATGGATACATGCATAGTGTGGCTTTCGTTTCCAGAACAGCCAACCTTTCTCCTGTGGCTATCTATTCACCAACTTATAAGTGATGAATCGCTCCAAATGTTAGATCGTTGCAGGCAAGGTTTTTCGTTGCGTTTTAGGGGTGAGAGGAGAGACCACGGATGAAGAGAAACCTAATTGAGGTATTGCCCTGACCCTCCGGGTCTAATGATGAGTCTTTACATTTTGCTCTTTGTGAGCTTGCGTTGCAAACAATTTTAGTCAAGTATGGGAATTTGGTAAATACTAGTTCGCAAACCTAATTGGCCTGCGCACAATAATATTAAATAAATTCTCATTAAAATCGGGTAATCGACCAATTATTCTTCTTCAAAAAGTCTTTTAGAACTTAGTTTCAAGGTCGGAAGCAGCATAAGGACAAGCCATTCTACTCCGAAACATGTTTCAGTGGGCCGTTTTAGGGTAGAATCCTCATTATAATAGCTGGAAGAGCAAGTCGACTGGTATTGAAATCGAGACCCAAAACCGAATCATCCAAGCCAATTTCGGACTTCTACCCAGGCAGTGTTCCCTTTGAATGGCAAATAGTCATCCAACAGATCTTGCCAACGACGTGCCAAAAAGGAACAACATTTGCAGCATCTAGAATTGCTTGGCAATAAAGAAAAGACCCATGAAACGAAAGGAAGGCCAATCCTAACCCTATGTTTACGTGCATGTTTTTGAATGGTGGGTAGTGTTCCCTAGAGCCCCCTTTTTTCTCGAAAGAAAACGTCGCACATTTGTTCGCTCCATTAACTTGCGTGATCAACATGGAACCACAGTGCATTCCAAAGATTTAATCATGTCCGCCCGCCAAAAAAGTTGCCCATGTCGTAATCCTTTGTTAATGGAGATAATGCCTGCCTTCAATTATAAACTAATCAGAGAGATCCGAAAAAGCGCCCTGAAAATGCCGATCCTAGTCACGAGCTTAGTTAATGTCGAAAGCAAAAAGGAAATCTTATTGGATGCTTTGCTTTTGCTTGAGATTATATGCGTTCGTCCCATTATTATCCCACTTTTGTGTCTTTTAAATTTCGCGCTCGTACTTGTTAGCCAAGACAGTGGAAGCTTAACGAGTGCTTTTGCTTTCTTGAGACTTTCCCTCGAAGTCCCAAAGATATAGAAGGCAAAAGAGTAAATTCGGGACAAGATCCGTACAGGCGCATTCGCATCACTATCATTAAGAAGCAAAAGGCTGCTACATGGGCTCATTTCGGAATGACTCGATCTCCCGTTTCCATCCGTGTATACGGTGCGCAGGAAGGGATCGACAGTGTCAGTGTAGATAGATACCCTGGCTCTGGACCGGGGCGGAGCGGTGGCGTAACATGATAGGGCCGAGATGTCGAAGGCAGTCGCCCATTGGATGATGGAAGTGGCGAGTACGGTCGCGTTCGAGTGCACGAGAATAGCGTCACGTGTTTCGACGACAGCAATACCTCGTGGCGCAGGACGTGTAAAAAGCCCTAGGAATTCACACGTCCACACAAGGTTTCCACGCCAACCCCACCACCCCAATTGACAAGCACAAGTCAAGCCGGAGCGGGCTTAAGCCCAGGGATCAAGATTGGAATCGGAAATTTCGCCCGTCGAGCGCCCCTCGAAACGGGACACCTGTCGCGACAGCATTTACCGGCAGCACCGAAAGGGAAAAGGGGAGAGAGAAAATTTTAGAAAATACGAGAAGGAAAAACCGCCGCTCCCACCAGCAGGATCGAGAGAGACAGGCGCATTTGCATACGTCGAGCAATATAAATACCACCTAACAAAACCCGCACAGAACCAGACAATGCCTAACTACGCACGCCAAGAAAATCTCAAAGCACTCCCCCATTCTTTATTTTCTCAGCTACTTTAATAAGAGGGGAAAGAAGGGTATTAAAAGGGGGGGGGTGTGGAAATTTCGAAAACCCCATTTTTTTTTTTTTCTTGTTTTGTCCGTTTTCGGCCGTTCGTCATGGGCAACATCCTCTTGGAGGCGCTGAACGTGCGGGTGGTCGGCTCCGGCGAGCGGTTCCTGGTGCTGGCCCACGGGTTCGGCACCGACCAGTCGGCGTGGCAGCGCATCCTCCCCTTCTTCACCCCGCACTACCGCGTCATCCTCTACGACCTCGTGTGCGCCGGCAGCGTCAACCCGGACTACTTCGACTTCCGCCGCTACACCTCCCTCGACGCCTACGTCGACGACCTCCTCAACATCCTGGACGCCCTCTCCGTCGACCGCTGCGCCTACGTCGGCCACTCCTTCTCCGCCATGATCGGCATCCTCGCCTCCATCCGCCGCCCCGAGCTCTTCACCAAACTCATCCTCATCGGGGCCTCCCCGAGGTAAGGCACCAGGACCACCCTCTCGAATGTCTTTTTGTCCTTTTTCGCGTCTTCCGAATTTTTCGGACCTGATAGCGTGTTTCTGGATTCCGGTAGGTTCTTGAATGACAAGGACTACCACGGAGGGTTCGAGCTGGGGGAGATCGAGAAGGTGTTCTCGGCGATGGAGGCGAACTACGAGGCGTGGGTGAACGGCTTCGCGCCGCTGGCGGTCGGGGCGGACGTGCCGGCGGCGGTGCGGGAGTTCAGCCGCACGCTCTTCAACATGAGGCCCGACATCTCGCTGTTCGTGTCGCGCACCGTGTTCAACAGCGACCTGCGCGGGGTGCTGGGCCTCGTCCGCGTCCCCAGCTGCATCGTCCAGACCGCGAAGGACGTCTCGGTGCCGGCGTCCGTGGCGGCGTACCTCAAGAACCACCTCGGCGGGCGGAACACGGTGGAGATGCTCAACATCGAGGGCCACCTGCCGCACCTCTCCGCGCCGGGGCTGCTGGCCCAGGTCCTCCGGCGCGCCCTCCGGTGACCCGACGACGACGACGACGACGACGACCCCCCCCCCCCATTATTAACTTTTTCTTTCCTTTTGTTTTTTCCCTTGACTTATTAAATGCCATTTTCGTGGGGCCTACGGAGAAGTTATATATATAAAAAAAAAAAAAAAATAAGGGAGGGTGTGAGACACCGACACCTGGCGAATAACTTGTGGACGCTGCTCTTAGCGAAAGGATAAGTCTACGCACGTGGCCATCACGTGATGAGGCGACCCTTTTTTGTTCCCTTCTCTCGCCCTTTGCCCTTTTTTTACCTTCTTTTTCCTTTTCTATTATAAAGTATTATATCACCTAGAAGCTCCCTCTAATTTTTCTTCTTCTTCTTCTTTTCTCTTTTCGAGAAAAGAAAAGAAAATCTTATTTTGGAAATGAGATTTTTTTTGCTCTGGAGGGGTTACGAGCTCCTAAATAAATATAATTTTTCATATTCTCTCTCTTGTTCTAAGTTCCTCTTTTGGACCTATTATAAAGTTTAGTTTGGAGATATAGAATCCGTGTGTTATTTTTGTCTTCACTGTCGAGATACAAAACAAGGGTTGAGCCCACCAAGTTGACGGGCTTCTTTTAGCGCTAGGAGATTCTCTCGGGCCCGAGATATTTCTAGCCGTCCATTTAATTTCACCCCATGATTCATTGCATTTAAAAGAAAAATCGGACTTCTACAAATTAATAGGAAAAAAAAAATTGGATGTCATTAACCGCTGAAGCCGTGACGTCGGCAAACATTTTCTAACCCATCTGCGTATTCTCCAAATGTCCATTTTCGTCGTATTAATTTGAATTATTTATACGAGTATATATGTTCGAGTATTGGGTAGAACATACAATGGCATGTAAGAGTGATGTAGGTGCAGGTACCTATCGTGTGGAAAGCAGCTCTTATCTGCCATGAAAAGACAGCTCATGTGATAAGATCCCTATACTATTGCTGTGCTCCTTATGTGCTCATTCGGTGGACCATATGAGTATCATACGAAATCTTCTACGCGATCCCACCACTAGATTTCATTGGACCCTTCCTATAACCCTAGAAACTAAAATCTCTCTTTTTTTCTTTTTTTTTCTTCCCTTGATTCATTGGGTCGATGATGTTTTAAGTCAACTTTTTGCTTATCTCGACTGGTCCATATTCTCGGATGATTTCGCGGGCGCACATCATAGAAGTTCGATTTATTTCAATTGTTTGAACATGCTGGAGCCTAGTGCAATTAGGGTTCGATTTTCTTTGGTTTCGATTCGGGTTGGATGAGGATGATGAATAACTAGGTTTCTTTTGGTTCGATTTACTTCAAATACGGGTTGTTGAAAAATCTCTCAATGTATTTCTTTAAATGATGACGGAGGCTTCACAACATGAGTAGCAAAGCAATATTTATAACTAACCCTAAAGATAGGGACTAGGAACAAAAAAACTAGGATTTCCCAATAAGACTACCTAAATTAATAAATTCCAAATCACATAAAATGATATCGTTCAAAAATCCTAAAAATTATAAAGATGAGAAAGCATATAAAAAGAAAAATCTCATTCACAAGTCACAACTATAGGCCTATCCCGTGTCAACTCAGGTTAAGCAGTATCCATTTTGAAGCAAGTTTTTCAAAGGATACTCTACACATCCACGAGCGACGAACACTATTATGTCTTTGAAAGGTACTTTTTGGGCATCCAGATAGTTGAGCATCTGTGTTTGCCTTTGGATTTCGAATAAAAATCAAATCAAAGTAATCCATTCGAATAACCAAAGCTGTTCCATTTCACAAATCAATCCATAGATCTTTTTAATTTATGCCAATTCTGATTGCAAAGTTGGAACGAGTCTGCCTTGGTTCGAATTGTGGGTGAGGTTCTGCGAACTTAGGAAAGCCTTACTTGACTCCAAAGCCCATTTTGGCCCATATTTAAAACCTGTGTGTAGAGACAATAGAGGGGTTTATAGTAGCTGTCTTTGATTTATGACTATCTAGAATGCTATCGTTTTTAATATTGAAGTATCCTGCATTACTTATTTACGGTAATTTGTACACTCTTTATATATATGTGTGTATCTGTGTGGGGTCTCCACGCAGCTGTAAGGTTAGACTTCCTAATATTCAAAAGTAGAATACATTATTTTTGAACTTAGATGTATACAGGATATGCATATAAGATAGGCAGTGTAAACCGACTTTTCAGAAATTGTGCATGTATGGCATAACACCATATGGAAAAGGACTTTGGTGCTCACATGGCTTCTACTGGGCAAGAATTATATTTTTCAGTGATAAGTTCTAGAAATGATAAAGTTTCATAAACCGTTTAACATGTATATTATTAATCTTTTGCATGACTAATATCATGTGAAGCAATCATATTGAGTTTCCATAGGGAATTTCTGTCGTATTATACAACTATTCATAACACTCATGCGTGCTCTCCCCTTCTTCTTTTTTATTTATTTTTTGGGAATGATGAAAATTAAGGACCATAATTTAGTTGATTTAGAAATTTAGTGCATCGACAGAAGGTTGAGTGTGGTTCCGAGTGAAACTACAAGATCAAGCGTTCAAAATATCCGAAGACCTCAAGAGGTTTTATCAAGCCAAAAAAAAAAAAAATATAGTAAAATCAAAAGGGTAGTGATCCGAGTGTGTTTACCGCATTCTTAATTTTTACAACGTTTTCATATGTTGGGACTAGTTTTGACCTTTTACTTTTGTTTAATCCGAATATTATGCTTCATGTACTTCGACCTTTTTCAAAATCCAAAACACTTCACATCTTCATATGTAAAACTATTGAAACGTATATTTACATGACCTTTTCATAATTTTTTAAAATTTATGTACTATTTTATATTTTGGCAAGAAAGCACACACATATATATAAAATCCATTTTTATTTTTGCTAAATCATAAAGTGACAATTGTTTTGATAAATCCATCAATCTTATTCTTCAACTCATTTTATTGTCTATAATTACCATGAAAGGAATTTAAATTGACCATCCGTGAGTAGTACAGTTGGTTGAGAGTCTCTCCCTCATCATTGAGGTCGAGAGTTCGAAACCTTGCTAGTTTTCCTTGAGGTATAGGGGCCCGTTCGGGCACGGGGGCATGTGGCGGAGTCCTCGGTTACCAAAAAAAAAAGGAATTTAAATTGAAATATTATATATATATGTACTGCGATTAAACATCAATAAATTATAGTGAATGTAGGAGTTTATTCAATTTAACATTTGAAAAAAATATGCGAGCAACACGTGTGTCTCGACCATGAGCCTGCAAGTATGAGGTCGATGCATAAAAATATTCACATTAGCAATAAAATAAATTCATGCACAAGGAAAGTCTGAAAAGATGATGCTTAAAAGAGAATATTAAGTTGCTGTACGCAGTATATGAAAAAGAACAACAATTCTCATTGATATTATCTTGGTGTACCTGTACCAATAGATGGGCATAGAGGACTTAAACATTATGATACAGAAGCAAAAATACTGAGAAGCCAAGGTCTGAATTCGCATGCTCATGATCCCAATAAGCTAATATAGAATGGTCACTCTAAAGATCAAGAAATGCAGATAAGTTGCAAAACATAATGCCCAATTGTGAGTCATGATGAGCAAAAAATCCGATGATCAAATCACTCAAGAGTTAACCTGAAAATGGAACTGGAAAATCCGCCGACAAATTTTTTTGACAGACAACAATATTAACTATCCATAAGTATATTTAAGAGAAGACTTCGAAATCTATCTTTTCAGCTTTTCTATCATCCTCGAGGATCAGGATTTTAAAGCACACTGAGAAGTCAACCAAGCCAAACATTAGCAACCAAAAATGACACTTCAGCAGAAATAAATCTGTACCGTGCATATATCAAACAGAATGCAAAGAACAAATTCATTAGATAAACATTGTAAAACGTGAAATGACCCTTTTCGTTCTTCAGCGCCCAATCTTTTTCCGACAGATTACCGCTTCTGGCTGACCAAGGCACTTCAGCCTTAACAAGAGCAGGAACAGGACCTCCCTGCTCAACCGACAAAAATAAGTGAAAGCCAAATGAAACATGACATAGCCAGAAACTAGGGGTGTGCAACTGGATCAGTTTTACCTAGGAATTGGATTGGACCGTTAAAAATACAGATCACAGAATTGGTTCCCTTTGGAATTGGTCTAGGAACAGGTTCCAAATTTTTGGATTTCATTGAAACCATTTTAGAAATAGGTTCTGAATGAATACCTATTTGAAAACCGAATCGGATCCCCTATTTTGGAATTAATTTTATAAGCTAAAAAATCAAAATCAAAATTTCTTTTTCCTCTAAATTTTAACATTAGCACTCCTCCGTCCTTTGTCCTTTCTTAGAACTCCTCGCCAGTATATCCTCTTCCCCTAAATTTTTATGGATGAATGGGAAATTAAATTTTATAATTTATATTTTACATTACGTGTTTGAACTTTTTATTGATTATAATTGTACATGATTAGGCATTCATCATTATTATTTTTAGCGGATAGGGATTTCTGTTATTCATATTTTACTTTGAATTATTTTGTTACTTATAACCTCATATGAATTTCCAGTAAAAAAAAAAAAAAAAACAGGTTCTTGGGTAAACTCTGACACCAAACAAGAACAGCATGGGTAGGTTTCAGAATCTATTTTTAGACAAATAAGATAGGTTATAGGGTCCAAAAAACCGAGAATTGATTATAACAAGTTAGGTTCCATTTAACCTATCCTGAAACCGATCACTCCTATCAGAAACAAAATTTGATAGATAGGTAAAGCATCAATCGGAGCATTTAACGAAGGCATGATTTGATATTTGACAGTGCAACATTGTTCTTCCATGTGCAAGTGGAACCTCATAGCACCATACCCCAGGCTTCAATTAACCTCCCCAAGCCAAGGATAAAAGGCAAAAAAAAGAGAGGAAACCGCACTTGCGCATGCCGCGTGTACTTATGGTAAAAAGATGCAAGGTTGATCCCAATATCTTCATAAGACTAGACCAATATTATCAACTGACAGTTAAAACAATCTTTCTTCTGACGGACTTTGAGAACCAACAAGGTATCATGGCAGAGAAGGGGCAGAGAAGGAAGTAAAAACAATAAGAGAGCATCAAATTGACAAAGATCTGAATTTCAGATGCAAATGGGAACTCTATCGTAATTACTAAAAGGTGACTGGAAAACGTATGCAACAAATCACTGCGGCCAACGAACAATTACTTTCATGAACCATACTTCTCTAGCTACTAGATAAGAACAAATACAATACTCTTGAAGAAGGCGAGTCAACATTCACATGTAAAAAAGATGTGCGAATGTAGCCAGAAATGAATGCGACCTGATTAAAAGAGATCTGTGCTCTTGTGGACTGGGAGTTGAGTTGCTTCAAGGGATTAAATTGGTTCAGTGGCTGCTGCCTAGAGTCAGGTTGGCCACCAAACTCTCTGTTTTCCCTGATATCCTCCAAGGACCTCTCTTCCACAGCAGCAACAACCTGGATTCTGACCGCGCCAGGCACGATTGTCTGTCTCTGCAAAAACGATTGTATGTTTGATTTGGCGCCTGGTGGGGAGAGACTACATTGTCATTTAATCACTCAATCACGTCAGCTAAAGTAACCCTGAACACAAAACTTAGAATTTGCGAGCATGAAATCATCGAGACACCATCCCGAGATCTCCTCGGAATGCAATTGACACAATATAATCATCCCTTGGTCACTTAAGCTAAAGCAATACCGAAGCGATGCCATTCAGTTGGAACCGCATAGGAAAATGCCATTTCGGGTTGGCCTGCGCAGAAGCCCCAGAATTGAAAGGTGTAAACATATCTTTCTTTCAGATACCTGCTTCAACAAACTAGGGCTAAACCTTTTTCCTTGCCATTCACCCTACAACTTTATGACCCAAATGTCGTGATATTTGATATATTCAATGACGACTGAGATCAAATACCTCTAACTCTTTGACAGCAAAAGTCACGTCTACTGGGTTGCTGCTATAAGCATACTGCACAAACTCTTCCACCTGATGTATCCACAGCTGAGTATAGCAAAGTGTTTTTCTCTGCAACCAAAATCTGAACCATGATATTCTTCTCCATATTCAGTCGAAAAGAGTAGAACTGGCGTCTAATTTTGGTAGGATCGTTGTTGCTTCAAACTCTATGGCTTTCCCACCAAATTCACTTGCAACATCAGAAGGTATGGAGCTGAGTTCAGTTGCTGGAGCATCTTTTGAAGGATGTCCGAAAATTTGCAGGCAAGTTCAGATGACAAGGCCTCCCTAAAATATTTGCTGGGCATCTTTTTCTATCTAGAGAAAGTTGTTGGACGTCGGGTCAACAATTCAAACTATCCAGTATGTTTTCTTAATGCCTGCATACATATGACAAGAACTTGACTTAAACCTCCACATGTCCGCATTAACAAAAACTCACGGTTGGCACAGTGAGATAAACAAGTATCTCTACAAGGTGCAGCTTCTTATCAAATTAATGCAGGTTTGACAGGCGCCAGCCTCCGATTTGTACTGCAGTTAGAAAACATAGCGAATGGTATGTAGTTGACATTATTGAGTCAAGGACTGAAAATGGTAAGTGGCCAACAAGAAAAGAGGTATAAGTGGTAGATATCGGAATCTAATTTGACATAAACTTCCTGCTGTCACTTTATTTGAATTGGCTTTATAAGTCATATTGATGAACTGCAAAATCCGTTAGACAGAGTTGACACTGCTTTTGCATAATGAGAAAATAGAGAAGCTCATCTGCATGGCACATACGACACAATGATGCCTATCACCGTAGTTTGCAGTCCTTTTCCACAATGAATATGTCATTTTTAAGACTTCATTTCTGCTGATTTTTAAGTAAAATTGGAGCGTATTATTTTTAGGAAGAAAAAGGAATACTGTAACTCTTACATCTATGCCCACAAGTTTGAAATCTTAACCATCAAAACACCATTTCCGACATAATGAACTTAGAGCACTATGCAAACAGCTCAAAGGTCTTTCCCGTTGAAGAGCTGTATAGTCCTTTAAATTTTGGATTCGCATCCGCTCATTGCACACTCAAATAATCAATGTTTGTAATAGGTGTTCAAAGGATGGAACAGATTGCCTACACATATTATTTAATAAGTCATTTACAACTATAAACTAACAGATTTACCAGAAAGATAAGCAATGACACTAAACCTTCAAAAGAGCGCTACATTGAACCTGTGTGCCATATACTATAAACGCATCAAAGAGGTTTGGCTTGAAGGTAATCAAATGATAGGCAAATCTCTATGAATTGAATGCGTGAAAGGAAAGCTGGAGGTTTAATCAGAATATTAGAATCTTAATTAGATATCTACAAGAAAGAAGGTTATACTTGTATACAGATCAATAATATTTCTATTCTAGTTTCAAATTAGCACAGATAGTGCGAAATGCCTCACACAAGCTTAGAACTTGGATTTTGTTATTTGGCAGTTAAATGCGACGAAGCAAAAGGAAGTCGTGGAAAAGAATGTTCATATTAGAGTTATGCCAGCGAATGTAATCGTGCTTTCACTTATGGAGTGTTGCAAAATTCCATACAATAGCATCAAAGAAAATAGACTTTGAATCACCCTATCAACAGTATTAGATTCTTTCAATTACTTCAGATGCACGCACGTCAAGTTCTAATCAACGTAGGTTGATGAGTTTCTGCCTCAAATCCACTGCCAAAAGTTTCATCCACTCGGCAACCGGTTGAAGGACTCTCAAATTTCACATTCGGACACTGTGTCGACCGAAAGGAGCCAATACTTAGTAGAGCATAGCATCTAAACTAACCATCACATCAGGGCTTGAATAAGCAACTTATTAGCTATTTCACTCGATGGATGAAGCTGAGGAATGAGATTTTAGTCGCGACCCGCGAACTTTTTGACCGGAGCTGTGGGTGAGAGAGAGCGAAGAAGAAGAAGAAGAAGAAGAAACGGGGAAGGAGAAGCTTGGCCTGCGAGGTCGTTCCCGACGCGGGAGAGGTGAGTGATGGAGTCGGCGACGGTCCTCAAGGCGTTGCCGCTGAGGTTGAACTCCATGTTTTTCGTTGGCGCACGTGCTTGGGTTTTGATATGGTAATATGAAACGCGCAAAGGAATTAGGCGATGAATATGAAATCAGACTCAGACAGGGTGGAATGCACATGCATGTTTCCGTAATTCATTTTTTGGCCGATGCGATAATTATAGCTGGTTGTTTTTCTAGTTATATATTTTTTAAGGGGAGCTTTATTTATTTTGTTTTATTTTATGTTGATGTTTGTTGACTTATTTATGCCATTCGATCAAAAGCTTTTGAGTTAGTTGAATCTATCCCTTTTGAGCACAATAATAATCCAATCTTTCTGATCTAAGTCAGCCGCAGAATGCTCGGCTCATTTTTTGGCTAATGAAAGAAGCAGACTCACACCATGTCGTGTAAAAATATTTCAATAGATAGTTTCATTAATTGATATAACACGTTAACTACCATTTTTGGCCCCAAAGATAAGATCATATCATTTGATGTTTACTGAAGTGAGTATATTAGCTTTCTGATTTATCATTGATACTGGATAGCACGAAATAATGACAAATTTCAAGTGTTGATTATAATATATTCGTAAAAGAAATAATCCTAAAAAAGAGTACCAAATTTAGGTTGAACGATAATTCTGGCCCAACTTTCTTTTGTCTCATAAAAAACTACAAACTTAAACCTTATCTTAGCTTTGGCCCCCATCATTAATTCTATGTACGAAGTAACCTTGTTTCAAGAAAAAAGGTTCATGGTGTCTCTTGATGGACGGTGGTCTATAGCTATAGATTACGATAAAACGACGAAGTTTGGTCAAAGAAATTCAATCTAGGATCTTTTTGATTTGTCGATGAAATGTATGAGATGATGAACAGCTTCACTGTTATTTTTCAATTTATGGCTTAGATCAGAAGATAATGAATAGCACTTTACATCGAGTTAGCAAGTGCACATGGATTTATTACTGAAGACAATCAATGGTTCTAAGTTAAGGGAGGTCAGATTTGACAATTTAAGGAAAAGTTGATGATTTTTTTTTAGATAAAAAAGAGTTGGGGCTAAAATTATCATTTGACCAAAAGTTGGTACTTTTTTAGGAATTAGGACATTCATAAAATGTATAGTTTGAATAGTTATTTTCATACACGGGCTTTTGTCATATATAATATAATTGATTCGTGATAGCATCACTTTGGGATATTTGTGCCGCGATAGGTATATTTTAAGCGTTTTTTTGTGGTATTTACCTTAATATAAATCTAAAATTTTTCGTGATATGTACAAAAAATAACAATAATTTATACTCGGGAGAAGTGTCAAAAAGTCCTAAACTTTTTGTATTCGTGCCAATTTAGTTATAAACTTTTTTTTTGTGCCAATTTAGTCCTAAACTTTTTTACGTTGTGCCAATTCAATTCCTTTCGACCAATTTCCGTTGGATTTTGCTTGTTGGATGTTGGTAGACTGTCATGTGATTGATGTTGACGTTGACAACTTTTAATAATATTTAATATTTTTGAATTTTTGAATTTTTTGAATTTTTTTATTTTTTTTCCTTCTCCTCCTTCTTCCTCTAGCTCGTCACCGGTGACTGTCAAAGGTGACCGCCGGCAAGGTCGACCTCGCCAATGGCCGTGAGGGCGACCTCGCGTGGGGTGGTGAGAAGCCGGCTTGAGGCCGCCCAAGCCGTGAGGGCGGCCTCACGTCGGGTCGGCGAGGTCGAGCCTCATCGACCATGGATGAGGCTTGACCCTTGTCACTTAGGCCTTGAGGGCAACCTCGCGTCGGGCCAACGAGGCTTGCTGCCCAAGCCTTGAGGGCGACCTCGCCCATGGTCGGCGAGGCTCAACCTCGCCAGATTCGGGCGCGAGGCCGCCCTCGAGGCTTGAGCGGCGGGTCGAGCCTCACCCATGGTCGGCGAGAAGCCACCTTGTGGCCTGGGTAGCCTCGAGTTGGCTTCTTGCCGCCCAACGCGAGGTCGCTCTCACGGCCATTGGCGAGGTGGCCGGTGAGGTCAACCTTGCCGGCGACCGGTTGGAAGGAGGAGGAGAAGAAAAAAGGAAAAAAGAAAAAGAAAAAATTCAAAAAAATTAAAAAATTATTAATAATTATCCATGTCAGAGACCACGCGTCGGCCGACCGAAGTCTAGTCAAAATCCGGTCAAAATTGATCGGAAATGACTGAATTAGCACAATGTAAAAAGATTTAAGACTAAATTGGTAAAAAAAAAAGTTTAGGACTAAATTAACACAAATACAAAATGTTTAGGACTTTTTTAACAATTTTCCCATTTATACTTTGTAGTCCTTTGTCAAAGGGTTTTTTGTGGTTTATCATACTTTAAGGCGTTCGTGGGTTGGATATCATACAGGTCACAGACGATTAAGCAACATCGTTGTCGGGGAATTTTTTTTATTAAACGAAGAAAATCACGAAGCCGTCGCAGACAATGGAAAATAGGGACCCGGAGGATCTGAAAACGAAACCCGTCTCGCCTTTTTTATTTTTATTCCCTTTGTAGCTCTGGCTCCAGGCCTCTTCTTCCGTTATTTTCCTTCCGAACCTGCTCCTTCAAAAGTCTTGACCCCGACCTCTTCTTCTCCCACCACCCTTTTCATTATCACAGAAGAAAAGACGAGGCGAAGTCCCAGGTTAATGGCGACCGGGGGGCCAGCTGACGGCGGTGGTTGGAGGTAAGCGTCCGCATCCTCAATCATGTATTGACTACTGCTAGCCCAGCCTCCGTCTGGAAGTTGGAGGATTGCCAGCATGAGGAGGATCGTCCTCCATTGAGCGTGCGGAGGATCGTCCTCCATTGAGCGTGCGGAGGATCTCGAGCCATGGCTTACCACCCGGTCGGCAGCACCTGCAGCCATGGCTTACCATGGTGCTAGCGCGCGCTCGGGGTGCTCGCTTTCCGGGTGCTGCACCCCGTCGGTTCTCCGCGGTGAGCGCCAGCACCCCGGTTTACTAATCGGAAGTCTCGCTAGCTTTTCCTCCTAAGAAAAGCTAAGACCTACCATTAGCTTTACTCTGTTTCTACCCGGCAAGCATGGGGGCGTCTTCGTGGTTTTGTTTTGTGGATAAGTGCTGTTGGATAAGTACTTTTTCCCAATAGATGGGTTACTTCAGCAGTGCACAGTTTAAACTCCTGCAGTGGGTAGTCTTGTTAACTATGATTTGCTCTAGATGCTTGGCATCATACCGCGCATTAAGTTTCCTCCTAAGAAAAGCTAAGACCTACCATTAGCTTTACTCTGTTTCTACCCGGCAAGCATGGGGGCGTCTTCGTGGTTTTGTTTTGTGGATAAGTGCTGTTGGATAAGTACTTTTTTCCCAATAGATGGGTTACTTCAGCAGTGCATACCCAGTTTAAACTCCTGCAGTGGGTAGTCTTGTTAACTATGATTTGCTCTAGATGCTTGGCATCATACCGCGCATTAAGTTTCCTCCTAAGAAAAGCTAAGACCTACCATTAGCTTTACTCTGTTTCTACCCAGCAAGCATGGGGGCGTCTTCGTGGTTTTGTTTTGTGGATAAGTGCTGTTGGATAAGTACTTTTTTCCCAATAGATGGGTTACTTCAGCAGTGCATACCCAGTTTAAACTCCTGCAGTGGGTAGTCTTGTTAACTATGATTTGCTCTAGATGCTTGGCATCATACCGCGCATTAAGTTTCCTCTTGAACTTAAATTGGGAATTCTTAATAGCTTTTGGATGGACTATTGTCTTATATTATGCAGAAAGACAAAACTTGAGCTTTTGCAAAGAAATTGTCGCCTAACACGTAGCTTGTTGACTTTAATTCCAAGAGGCGGAGCAGAGGTTACACGTCAAATTGAGGCAATTATGCAAGCTCTTGATTCGCTGGAGGGGCACCTGACTGAAGCCCTCCCGTACACGGATGTTCCGGCCAACACTGCCCGTGCAAAAATTATGCAGATTTACATAGTGCTCAAATTCATCAGGATGGATGGGCAAAATATGGACTCAAGGTTCCAACTCGCATTCATCGTCCCTGCCGTTGCTCTCAAATGTGTCAGGTGTGGGCTACTGATGTATGTTCTATTTGGTGGCATGCCTTGGCTAATTTTCATCCTCTATGTCTTGATGGCATTCGCATTCATTGCGAATTAGACAATGGTGATGGTTTCCAAGTCTTTGGATGTTGTCGTGGTTTGCTCTTTTGGAAGTTGTTTGTCATTTTATAAGACAAGTGTGATAGTTTCAGGTCTTTGAATGTTGTTGTTTGCTCTTTTTGAAGTTGTTTGTTGTTTGCTCATACATGAACCTTGCATTGTACTATTATTATTTTGAACTACTTTCACATTACAATGCTTTGATTTTATCACTATTATTGTGCTTTTGAGATTAGTCTATCAGAATTACTCAGTAATTTTTATTTTCATACATTACTTGCTAATATAACTAGGTAATCATGCCTAGTGCATGGTTGTGGACTGGGAACAATGGCCATTTGTGCATGTTATGTAATTTACTACATTACACACGATAATAACACATGAATTAAGCTGATTGAGATTTAGGTTCTTAAATCCACAAAAAGAGTTGCTTTTTTCCCGTATTATGAAAAGAGTACACAGAATGTGCGCTAAAAGAAAATTAAAAGTAAATTTATGGAAGTCAAATGTAAAAATAAATGTTAATATAGTTCAAAAAATTAATCTTGTAACTAGGGAAGCAAGCATTGTAACAGATGGAGACCTATCATAGTGAACGTAACTCTCGTTGTAACTGTGCAAGCAAAAAGCGGTTCATCTCCTTTTACTTATTGTGCTGAAACTCAACTCCATCTTTTCATACATTTGGTGTTTAGTGGTTTGTTTTGATAGGCGATGGTGGCGAAAGTTCCTAAAATTATAGTATGATTGCCGATGGTTCGGCAAAATTGGTGCTTGAAGATGCATTATCAAATTGGTGAAAGAAAATCTTATTTTGATTAACCACAAAAAAATTTAAAAAATTAAAATCCAAAAATCTAAATCTGACCTAAAAGGTTACAATATATACATACCCATATCCAAATGTTTCGATTCAGTTCAAGTTTCACGAAAACCTATTGAACCGAACAATTGGCACTCTTAATTTATACATATAACTTGTTTCTTGTTGGGGGAAGGATTAGATACAACGAACATGTGGCAGTCGGTTGGGGGCATCGACCTCAGACTAATGCCTCTGATCAGATCTGGGTTGCGGCGTCGCCGGATCTCAATCAGTCAATTGCCCAGAAGCCGTCTCATTGTCTCCGCCTGTGCACATTTCCGCACCCAATTCAACGCGATCAGGACCCGATTAAAGCCTAATTTACCAAAATTAATCTACGAAAAATCTACGAAATCGATTTATATAGCAGAAGATGATCTACCCCGAAAAGGGGAAAAAAAAATTAAAAACGACGACGACGACATTCGGGCATTGGTCGTGGGTAGAAAAATAAAACTGTTTTAGCCCTGACATCCCCTGTCCTGCAGCCCATGATACTTTAATTTCCAAAAGAAAATAATAGGACGAAACCTACGTCAACGAGAATTTTGAAAAATAAAAAACCACAGTTCATTTTCCGCTCGTTCATCACTCTTAATTCTACTTAGGATGCGTTTGTTCAAAAATTGTTCTAGGGAACAAAAATAGAAAAAATTATTTTTATTCGGAGAACAATTTTTGAATAGAATAAAATGGTTGGTAAACTTGTTCCTCGAATAGAAAAAGAACATGAACACATTTGGTAAATTTGTATAATTTTTTTGTTTCTCTTAATTTTTTTAATTTTTCTTTTTTCTTTTTTATTTTCCTTCCTTTTGGCTGGTCACCGGCCTCGGCCATGGTCGGCGACCGCCGACGAGGGCCGACGCCTCGCCCCCGGCCACGAGGCTCGCCGGGGCGCGGGACGCTCGGCCTCGCCGGGGCCGCAATCGGCCAAAGAAAAAGAAAGAAGAAAAGATGAAGAAAAGAAATAGAAGAAAAAAATAGGAGAGAGAAAAATTATTTTTCGAAAGTGTTCCATAAACAAGAAACAAGTTTTTTTTTTTTTTTTGTTTTATTCCAAATTTTTTAGGGAACAAAAAATAGATTTTGAACAAAAACCCAAATAAATGCGTTTTTGTTATTTTTTTGTTCGGGAACAAAAAAACAGGAATTGTGTTCATAAACACGAGCCAAGAACACAAACAAACAGGCCCAAACAGGCCCTTAGCTACAAATTGTCGACGAAATTGGAAATAAATGAAAATTACGAAAAGGTAAAAGAAAGAGCAGATTCCACACCTACTGACCTGGCAAAACTCGGTTCTCTCTCTCACTCAAAAAGGAATAAATCCTATCTGAATTAATACAACGAGGAATCCAAATCGGTACTCTTATAATAACTTTACCAAAAATCAATTTTTTGACTGTAAGTATAATGAATTTAATCCAAACTAATTTGTTCGACCGTCAAATATTTAAAATAGCACATTTATGATAAATATACAATTTGTTAAATTGAATTAATACCACAAAAATGATATATAACTGTAATAAATAAAGAGTAAAATTAAATTGATACAAAGTAGTAGATTATTACGTGTTATCAAATTTAGTAATTTGACCGTAAAATTTAATAGAAATGATAAATTTGTCATATATGTACTAATCTGAAATTTTTCATGATCATAAAATTAATTTAGAGTAAATTTATTATAAGTATACCATTCGGAGTTTTTCAGGAATGAAGCCATCCTATTTTCCTGAAAACATGCCTGCCTGCCACATCGTACGCGTTGGTTCGCCAACCCAAGGTGAAGCTCGCCACCCACGCCCAACGGTTGGTGCCGGACTAAGACAGGGCCACGAGCGGCGGAATCACACCTTCGTTAGCCACCATCGTCCGGTATGCTATGCTGTCCTCGCAGAGCTGCAACAGCACCACCACCGCGATCTCCTTCTGCCTCTGCGTCCCCTCCTCCAACCATCTCCACCCACCACCACCGGTATCCCTCCCTCCTCCACCAACGTAGCCCTCGCCTCCGCTACCCCAACCAACATGCTCACCACGACCGCCGCCTTGTCCACCATGCTTGACCCCAGCTCCGACATCAGCTCCACCACGGCCTCATCACCCCCGCCTGCACCGCCCTGACCTTGTTCTCCTTCGCGAAGCATAGCGAGTAGAGCGTGAACGACGCGTCATTCTTCCCCTGCAAACCCCCGCTCTCTAGGAGGTTCACTAGTGGCGGGATCGCCCCCGACTGCCCGATCGCCACCTTGTTCTCCTCAATTTTCAAGAGGGGGCCCCCCAACAATGGACTCCGATTCATCTGTAGCCTTGACATCTTCAGGTACTATGTAATCACTCAGTCCTGCAGTCGTGCGATGAATAGCACAGGCTTCTGATCGCTTGGACAACCTCGGTTTCCAATTTCTTATCCCCCGCTGGAGTGCCTCCTCCGACGAGTTCTTTGCCTTCACCTCTCCGAAATTCTCCTTCAAATGGTTGTCGATGTTTCCTACCCCCCCCTCCTCACTCCTACTCGGCTAAAAATTAGCAACTTCTATGTATACAGGAGAGGCCCTCACCCGACCTAATATCTGTTGAAAGTTACTCAAATAAACTTAGAGAAGAAAACACACAAGAGAGTTGCACACACGAGAGTTGCTGCAGTAACTCTTGTCACAATATTCAACAGAACAAAGCCTATAAAATAGGCAGAACATACAAACCACTTTGCAGGAAAATAGCTACAGAACAACAACAACAAAGACCCACTAACATACCCCACTAACCAAAACATGTACAGAAACTAACTCCTAAAAACAAGCCACTTCCTATTGACTAAGACTCCACCATTGACACATAAAAAACTGAAAGTTAACTACTTCAACACCCTCCCTTAAACTGATGTTGCAGACAACAATTTAAAGGAATAAAACAAACCCTCCCTTAATCTGGAACATCCAACGAACAAACACCAAGTAGCTTTCTCAGCTTTTGAAATGTAGACACTTTGAGAGGCTTGGTGAATAAATCAGCAAGTTGATCTTCACTTCTACATAAAACAAGATCTATCACTTTATCTTTTGTGAGATCCCTCAAGAAATGATATTTCACATCTATATGTTTGCTCCTTCCATGTAGAACTGAATTCTTTGAAAGTTTAATGGCTGAGTTGTTGTCACAATATATTGTTGTCGCTTCTTGTTGTTTAAACTGAAGTTCTCCAAGAATCTTTCTTAACCAGATAGCATGACAAGCACTTGAAGTGGCAGCTACAAACTCAGCTTCAGTTGTTGATAGAGTAACAATTGGCTGCTTCTTTGAAGACCATGAGACAGCCCCCGAACCAAACATAAACACATAGCCAGAAGTGCTTTTTCGATCATCTATATCTCCAGCAAAATCACTATCAGTGAAGCTAAACAAATCTGATTTTTCTCCTTTTTTGTAAAAAAGCCCAAAAGTTGCAGTCCCTTGCAAGTAGCGAAAAATTCTCTTTGCAGCTTGCAAGTGTATTTCTGCTGGACGTTCCATATACCTGCTTATGAGGCTCACACCATGCATGATATCTGGCCTAGTTGCTGTCACATACATTAAACTTCCAACAATTTGCTTGAAAAGTGTGCTATTCACCTTTTTCCCATCAGAATCTTTCAATAGCTTCAATCCAACCTTAGTTGGTGTGGTCACAAAGTTGCAATTCTTCATTTGAAATTTGTCTAAAATTTCTTGAACGTATTTCTTTTGGGAAAGAAAGATTCCAGCTGCAGATTGGATTACTTCTATGCCCAGAAAATAATGCATCAATCCAAGATCAGTCATCTCAAATTCATCCATCATAGACTTCTTAAATATGTTGATCAAGACACTATTATTCCCTGTGAAGATGAGATCATCCACATACAAACATACCAGAAGCAGTTTTCCACCATCATCAACTTTAATAAATAACGTATGCTCATATGGACATTTTCTAAATCCTTCCTTCAAAAAATAAGCATCAATGCAACTATACCAAGCTTGGGGAGCTTGTTTTAACCCATATAGTGCCTTTCTCAGTCTATAAAATTTATGTTCACTACCATGCTTCACATAACCAGAAGGTTGATCAACAAATACCTTTTCTTGGATGTCACCATGCAAGAATGCTGACTTCACATCCAATTGGAAGATAGGCCATGAATTATGTGCTGCTAATGCAATCACCAATCTGATTGTGTCAAGTTTTGCCACGGGAGCAAACACCTCCTTATAATCCACTCCAAATTCTTGCTTGTAACCTTTTGCGACCAAGCATGCCTTGTACTTGTCAACTTCGCCATCTTTATTCAACTTCGTCTTGTACACCCATTTGACCCCGATTGATTTGTGTCCTCTTGGAAGTTCTGTTAACTCCCAAGTATTATTCTTCTCAATGGCTGCAATTTCTGCATCCATAGCAATTCTCCAATTTTCTTTTTGCACAGCTTCATCATAGGTTGTAGTATCACAATATGAAAATAAAGCAAAATAGGTAAGTGGATCTTTAGATTGGTCAACCCCTGTTACTTCATAATCACTCATCCAAGCGGGTCTTTTTCGAACTCGATGTGGCCGTTCTTCAATTTCTGCAGTAGCATTTTGACTTTGTGAACTTTCTGTGATGGTTCGACTGGTTGTGGGCACTTCATCATCTTCAAAATTCATTGGAATTTGTCCTTCAACACCTTTCTCACTCCATGGCTAGAATTGTTCTTCATCAAATATCACATCACGACTGATGATGATTTTCTTAGTTATAGGATCATAAAGCTTGTAGGCTTTTGATTGATCACTAATGCCAAGAAAAACACATTTAACTCCCTTGTCGTCTAGCTTTTTTCTCTTCTGATCTGGAACATGAGCATAGGCTATACACCCAAAAATTCTGAAGTAATCTACTGCTGGTTTTTGTCTGCTCCAAGCTTCTTCAGGTGTCATATTCAAAACAACAAGAGTCGGGCTTTTGGTCAAAAGATGAATACTCCAATTAACAGCTTCGGGCCAAAAGCTCTTTGGAATTCCACTTGCTGTCAATAAACTCCGCACCATATTCAAAATAGTGCGATTCTTCCGTTCACAAACTCCATTTTGCTGTGGTGAATAAGCTATAGTGAGTTGTCTCTGAATGCCATGCTTCCCACAGAAATCTGCAAATGCACCGGCGTTGTATTCGCCACCGCGATCAGTGCGAAGGACTTTTATTGGATTCCCACTATCTTTTTTAGCAAGTGTTTTGAAGCTCTTAAATGCTTCAAAAGCTTCAATTTTTTCATGCAAAAAATAAACCCAAATCTTTCGGCTATAATCATCAATGAAAGTGATAATATACCGTTTACCTCCATTGGAAACTGGAGATATTGGCCCGCAAATATCTGAATGGACCAGCGCCAACGGTTTCTTTGCTCTCCATGCTTTTCCTTGTGGAAATTGAGCACGGTGTTGTTTGCTAACAACACAGTCTTCACATATATCGGACAGAGCAGTAATTGGGGGCAGTCCCTCCACCATCTTCTTTTGATGTAATGTCTGTAGTCCACCAAAGCTGAGATGACCGTATCTAAAATGCCATACCCAAGCTTCCTCTTTTAATCTTGCAGCGAAGCATGAGTGGGAAGTGCTATGAAGATGTAGTGGGAATATCCGATTGGCAGTCATTGTAACTCGAGCAATTATACCCAATTTCTCATCATGGATTCTACAAATACCTCCTTTGAGTGTAATTTCATAGCCCTTCTCTTGTAATTGGCCAACGCTTAGGAGGTTGGTTTTTAATTCTGGAACATAAAACACTTCTTTGATGGTATGTACTGAAGTCCCTTTAGGAACAATTGCAACCGTCCCTTTTCCCATGACTGATGCGGTAGAGTCGTCTCCGAATTTTACTGTGGTGCGGAACGACTTGTCTAATGCAGAGAATGCTTTCTTGTCTCCACACATGTGGTTGCTGCAACCAGTATCAAGATACCACAAGTTTGAAGAAGTTTTCTCCTTTTCCTGACACACCAATAAGAGAATTTCTGCTTCTTCCTTTTCTGCTACAAAGTTAGTCCTTTCCATTCAGATTTGTAATGCCCATACCTGTGGCATCGAAAGCACTCCACTTTGGATTTGTCTACTGACTTTGGTCTGAAATCTGTTGAGTGTCGACCTCCACATCCTCGTCCTCTGCCTTGAGAATCACGAGAAAAATAGCCATCGGATTTTTGATTGAAATTGCGGCGATCATTGGTTCCCCTTCCTCTGCTTTTGCCACTATTCATTCTTGCTGTTGATGAAAAATAATTTGCAGTTGAGGCCTTCAATGCCTTCTCTTCTGGTTCTTGCTGTAAGAAATTTTGTTCATGGACCAACAACGATCCTTGCAACTCATCAATTTAGAGTTCTTCAACATCTTTGGCTTCTTGAATAGTACAGACAACAAAGTTAAAGTTTGGTGTCAAAGATCGAAGAATCTTCTCAACTATTGTGACGTCTTCGGTCTTATCTCCATGGATTCGCATCTTATTGACAATCGCCATTGTCCAGGAAAAGAAATCCGTGATTGTTTCTCCCGATTTCATTCTTAGCAATTCAAACTCCCCACGAAGCATTTGGAGTTGCTGCCTTTTTGCCCTTGCCGAGCCTCGATATTTCTTTTTCATGGAATCCCATATATGTTTGGAGGTGTCCTTGCAGAGAATTGTCTCCAAGATGGATCTGTCAATGGCCTGAAACATATAGTTTTTGGCTTTAAGATCCTTCAATTTTGCTACTTCCAGAGCTGTCCGTTGTGCTGCTGTCAACTGAGCTCCTTCGTCTGGTTCCAACATACTAGACGTAACAACGTCCCAATACTCCTTAGACTTGAGGAAATTCTCCATCAACATACTCCAATGGTCATAATGACCATCAAAGCGAGGTATAGCAGGCTGTACGAAGTTCTCTGTGGCCATCACTGCTGCTGCAAAGAAGAACCACTACTGCTCTCGTGTTTGATCACTCAAGACTCCTTTCGAACACTTTCTTTCTTTTTTTTGGTTGTGGCTCTGATATCACTGTTGAAAGTTACTCAAATAAACTTAGAGAAGAAAACACACAAGAGAGTTGCACACACGAGAGTTGCTGCAGTAACTCTCGTCACAATATTCAACAGAACAAAGCCTATAAAATAGGCAGAACATACAAACCACTTTGTAGGAAAATATCTACAGAACAACAACAACAAAGACCCACTAACATACCCCACTAACCAGAACATGTGCAGAAACTAACTCCTAAAAACAAGCCACTTCCTATTGACTAGGACTGCACTATTGACACATAAAAAACTGAAAGTTAACTACTTCAACAATATCAAGCGCAAAACCAAAGCTTGGAGGATCGGCAAAAATGACTAGAACCTAAAGTTTCTACCGTACTACCAGATCGGTTGTGGGGAAATGTTCTTAAAAGCTTCGATCTGATCAGTGAATCGAGAAGGAGACCAAAGCTGAATGTAAGATTAAAAAAAATAAGGAAAAGAACTGGTGGAAATTGTGACCAAATTTTTAACAAGAACGAAACGGAACGATTGCCTTGGTCTTCTAAGCCTTCAATCCATCTTCGCTGGACTTTGATAGACGAAGCAATAAGTGGAGGTCTCATGGGACCCGCGAAGTGCACAATCTAGCAAGCGACTATAATGCGTCGGCAAAGGAAGTGCGACGCCATTGACGACGATGATGCCAGTGGGAGGAACGACTACATAGGGGAGGAATACGAAGGTGGGTCGGAAGCAACACCTCGACGTGTCGTTGACCTCCTGGAACGAAAAAAAGGTTCTTTATAGCTGTGTAGTTATCTCAAGCTCCTTTTAGGACATTTAGAACTTCAAAGTTGCCCCGGAAAATCCAAGATTTATATTGCTTTGCAAGATGCGAAACTTTGGAACAGGTTCTTGATTGGACTCCTGCCAACTTAAACTGTAAATGTAATTTATTAATATTTAAATATTTTGATAAAATTAAAAAGATTTAAATGAATTCAAACTCCAGTTAAAATTACGTAAAACTGTGATAATTGTCCTCTACCGGTCATATACATGCCGATAGATGTTTTTAGTAGGGTTTTGCTTTCTGGATTACTTATGAGCCTAAACTTAGGACAAACGTTCCTAAACTTAGGACAAACGCTTTTATTAATTCAAGATATATAAAAGAATTGTCACGTTACTTATGAAAATACGGATACTTGAGCTTGATTTTATTCCTAACAAAGTAAAAGATAAGAGATGGGAGTTAGACCCACACACATTGTTTATAAGATGTAAGTATTTCGAAAATCTAAGTTTTGTCTTTTCGGTTTTTTTAAAATTACATTTCGTAGTTGCTTGACAAGCATGAGCACCCCCACCAATTTATTCTCCCCTTACTGACCATTCACCTTCCTAGTTTTCAGCATTATTAAAGTAAGGAAAGGTGGTTTTGACCAGGAAAAGGGATTAGGAAAGATGCTGGCCCTACTGTAAGTTTGCTTAGCTCCGAAGGCCAAGATTTATTTTGCTACCATGATCTATCTATTATGTAGACATAATAATAATGAACTCTTTCTTGAGATTTGTCCTTCACTAGCGACATGTAAATTGCAGAGTTCATTCTGCTTGTAAAAAAATAATTGTCATGCACTCTCCACCCACTTTACTTTCAACCATTATTTGCAAATATATATATATATGTATGTATGTATGTATGTATGTATGTATGTATGAAAATTCACGGAAAGAAAACTCCATTTTGCGACATCGCTCCCCATAAAGCTCAAAGACGAGGAGTAGAGCTTTGACTGGTCTTTTTGTATTATTTTTTATTTTTATAGTAGTAAAAAAGAGACTATAAAAGGTCAAAACTCGGACAAGACTTCTTTCTTTATTCTGTTCTGGTTACCGGTAAGCAAATCGAACAACGGGGATAAACGCGTTAACTTGTTGATTAGGACTTAGAGAGAGAGATTGTGATTCTTCGAAGAGGCCCGCGGGAGTGGAGTGGTTGGAGAAAAATTTGGGTGCAGTTGGGGTGACCATCACAGCTACGCACTAGCATGTGGCTCGAGCCTCGCGGGCCCTTCTAAGAAAAGCCGCGAGTCCCGCTCTTTCCCTTGGTTTCTCTCTTCTTCACGACTCTCCCTTCTTTACCGTTTCTTTCTTCCTTTTCTTTTTGCCTTTTGAGCCATGGTCGACTCTGGATTGCAGCAGCGAGCTATGGAGGAACCGCTCACGAGCATGCCGACGCTCATCCATGGCTGTCGTTGTCATCATTCGGACATGCTATTGATCTCCGGGTATCCATCTTTCCCGTCCAGCCATGGACGACTGGCTAACGAGCGACGCCGATGCTCATCTCAGGTCGTCCGCCGCCCCCACAGCCGCCCCCGGAACCTCGCTTGATCCGGCCACCATCACTTCCCAAAACTCGCCAGATCCGGCGAGGGCGACCCTCGCCCTGGCCGAATCCGACAAAAGCGCCCCTTGGTGGCCATAAGTCGAGAGAAAATATTGGGTGGTCCGGGACCTCCACGTCAGCGTGGTCCCCGGCCACTCACAAGATGCCATGTGGAGGGGTGGGCCCCACTTGGCGTCTTATGCCTTCTTCCCCTCTCCCGACGCCCTCTCTCCTCTCTGCTCCTCGACTCAGGCTTCTTTCTCTCTCCTCTCTCTCTTCTCACTCTCTCCGAAATAAATGGCTGGTGGCTCGGCTCGGCTCGGCTCGGCTGGCAGAAGAAAGGACGGATCAGAAAGGAAATAAATGCGCTGCGCTCCCGCTTAAATTTTCTCTCTCCTCACTTGAATTTTTTTGGGTTTTGTCTCTCTCTCTTCGTCAAAGAGCAAACAGAGAACGAGCTGCACTTCCTTCTCAACGCATCCCGCCCCTTCGCCTCTGCCTCGCCGGTCATCTACCTGTGGCACGTCGCCTCCTCCAAGAGCCCCGCCAGTCGCAGCTGGTTCCCGAACGCCTTCGCCTCCCACTATTTCCAACGGGGAGATCGAGGATAAGGTTTGTGCTCGCGTTGGTCTCTCGGCAACTTCTGGGCCTCCGTCCGATTTCCTCCCTCCGACGAACTCGTCATCAACTCCAACCCCGAGCCACTGCCGCCGCCGGAATCCGTGCGCTGTTCTGGAGGTCGAAGAAGTCTCTGGAGCCTCGCGAGACCGTCGATCTTTCCCTTGGCTATTATGCTCTGACGGCGCCGGGCGTCGAGGTATGTTCTTAGTCACATCGCAATGATTCTGTTTCCGGGATGTACGGAATGAATAGGTTCGTGTTCTGTCGCGCAGGATGTCACGGCGGCGGAGTCGAGGCCGAAGCACATATCGCCCTCGGTTGTTAATTCCATCTCCGAGGTTTCAGCGGATGATTGGGATGCGTGTGCTCTTGATGCTACTGGCCCTGAGAAGTATAATCCGTTTCTTCTGATCCGTCCTTTCTTCTGCCAGCCGAGCCGAGCCGAGCCACCAGCCATTTATTTCGGAGAGAGTGAGAAGAGAGAGAGGAGAGAGAAAGAAGCTTGAGTCGAGGAGCAGAGAGGAGAGAGGGCGTCGGGAGAGGGGAAGAAGGCAGAAGACGCCAAGTGGGGCCCACCCCTCCACATGGCGCCTCGTGAGTGGCCGGGGACCACGCTGACGTGGAGGTCCCGGACCACCCAATATTTTCTCATAAGTCCAAGGGAGTAAACCATAAAAAAGGAAAAAGGGGGAAAAGAAAGAGAGAGAAAGGAGACTTGCAACTTTTCTTATAGGTGGGCCCGCGAATGGACTAATGCATTGCTAATTGCAATCGAGCTGCACCCAATATTTTATCGGAATAGTTCACGTATGACTCGTACGTGACTTGCCCACCTGAGACTGCATGATACTTTCAGAGGACCAAAATTTCAAAAATTGTCAGTCAAGAGCTTTGCCCCTAGTCAAACCGACCAAACTCGTCCGCCGAGAAAAGACAACTCATTTTACAAGATTCCTATACAGTTGCAATTCCCCTCATGTGCTAATTCGGTGGACCATACGAGTATAATACGAAATCCTTTACGCGATCCCACCACAGGATCTTCTTGGACCTTTCCTACAACCCTAGAAACCTAAACATCTTTCTCCTGTGTTTGTTTTTTTCGGGTTCACCAATCAATTTTATCTAGGTTAGCCTTGGCTTACTTGGATCAGTCCACGATCCCGAACAATCTTAAAGGTGCGTACCCCATAAGTCCGATTTCTTCGATTGTTCGAACATGCGGGAGCCGACTACGCTTAGGGTTTGATTTTCTTTGGTTTTGATTTGGGCCGGATCCGGATGAATAAATAACTCCATTTCTCTCCGATTCAATTTATTATGAATAACGAGTCGATTATCCAATTGTTAAGAATAAGCAAATAATAAAAATAATGATGATAGGTGTGAATAATCCAATCAGCAAACACGTGTGCACACATGCGCAAAAATTGCTTACAGGCGATATTCTAAAGAAAAATCTCTCCATGTATTTTGTATAAGAATGATGAAGGCTTCGCTACGTGAGAAGTAAAGCAATATCTATAACTAAAGAAACCGGTCCCGTGTCAACTTGGGTTGAGTGGTATCGATTTTCAAGCAGATTTTTCAGAGGATACTCCCGTTATCCACTTGCGTAGTACAGTGTCATGTCTTTGTGAGGTACTTCATGGGCATTTAGGTAGTCGAGCATATGTGTTCGCCTCTGGATTGTCGAGAAAATAAAAATCAAATCAAAATAAGCCATTCGAATAACCAAAGCTGTTCCATTTCACAAATCAATCCATAGATCTTTCTAATATATGCCAATTCTGATTGCAAAGGAGCAATGAGTTTGCTTTGGTTCGAATTGGGGGGTGAGGCTCTGCCAACCAAAACCTGTGTATATAGACTACAGAGGGCATTATACTAGTTGTCACCTCTCTTTCAAGAGGATTCGCGGCATGTCAAGCCCTGATAAAGTTCTTTGCTTTGCATCGAATTAGATCACATGCTCCATTGCTTGTACGGACCCCTGTCAATTCCTTTGACCTTCATTCTTGCAAATGTACTCCCCATGCGGGATACTTAATGTGTTAACTACAGCACTGCACGGGTCAGTATGCACAGCCTTAGTATTCATCATTTACAGCTAGGACTACTGAGGTATCTAATCCCATTAGCTTCCTTAACTTTCGCCTCTTAGTGTCAATGTTGGCTCAACAAAGTGCTTTTGCCGCTGAATTTCTTTCTTATCTCTACGCATTTCATCGCTCCACCAGAAATTCCCTCTATCCCTACTATACTCTAGCTTGGGAGTTTCCATTGCCTATCCAAGGTTGAGCCTTGGGATTTGACAACAGACTTGAAAAGCCACTTATAGACACTTTACACCCAATCATTTTGGATAATGCTTGTATCCTCTATATGATTAGGTTCCATTTGTATACTTGGTGGAATTTAGCATATCTTAACCAAACCTTTTGCATGGGCTTGTCAAGCACTTATATGGTCAGGGGAGGCTTACTTGTCTTTATACTTTAGCTGCTTTATCTATTTTTGATTTCATTGCTTGTTGCTTTGTCTACTTCAATAATATTGTTTATCCTAATGAATTTCATGGTCTATTGGGCTAGAAACTTCTTAAGCTCAGGCATTTACTTTTCTAGTTAGAGACCAACGTCTTAGGGCTAACGTGGGATCCGCTTAAGGACCAATTGATTTAGGTACATACCTAATGCGTTCCCCAATTGGATAAGTCATTTTTGGAGGGGAAACTATGCATTTTTGGAACTGCGTGCTCCTTGATTAGAACCTTTAAGGGGTCCAAATAAATTGGACTTGTGTGTCTACAATGCTATTTTTAATATTAAAAAGTATCACGCATTAACTATTTACGAAGTTTACACACTTTCTCTGTGTGTATAATATATACATGCGATCTCCACCCAACTACAAGATTAAACTTCTTAATGTATAAAAGCAAAATAAATTGTTTCATTTTTAGATGTATATAGAAATTGCATATGAGATGGGCTGTATAAACTAAATTTCCAAAAATCGTGCATATATTGTATAACTCCATATCAAAGTAGGACTTTAGTGCTCACATGGCTTCAAATGGTCATGACTCTTATTTTTTTCATTAGATAGTTCTAGACACGAGAAAGAGTTCGTTATACGTATTTTATTAATAAATTGTCTAAAAAGTCTTAAACCTATTATATAATGGCCAATTTAGTCCTAAATTTTTTAATTTTGCCAATTTAGTCCTAAATATTTTAATGATTCGTCAATTATTCCCGAACCTTTTAATGATTTGTCCATTTAATCCTACCAGCTTAATTCGGGTCAAGTATTCAAAACTTTCACTTTGACATATCCTTGCGGATACATTTAAAGCGTCAGGTCCAAATTCATCATATGAAATTCCATCTACATGATGACGAGATAGAAAACATTATGATTAAATTTTGTTATTTTGAGCAAAAGACTTCATGATTCAAATAGGACGCGTACCAATATTCAAATCAGGCGATTTGATCGTTGAGCCAGCTCCTTAGAAGTCCGAAGTGCAGGACTTGGAACGCCATCAGTTGTTTTTCATATAAAGATAGGCATTACCTAAAGATTATAATGTTTCAATTTTATTGCTTTTGGTTCAATTTGAGAGAAGGTAGATTGAATAATAAACAACTCAGGAACTAGAAGTTCTATCTTCAAATTTCATTGATTGCGCAAACTGCTCTAAGTTAGGATCACTTATACGGGTCGAAGGCTTAGACTTAATTGGATCATGAGGTTTTTAGAGTGATCCATGGGTTTCTAGACAGTCAAGCATCTATGATTGCCTTTGGGTATACGATAAAATAAGATGAAATCTAACTAAGCCATTCGAACAACCACAAAACCATTCCATTTCACAAATCAGTCTATAGATCTTTTCAATATACATTTGATTGCAAAGTCGAATTGAATGTGGTTCAGTTCAAATCACATGTGACGAAATAGTTGGGATTTTGTGGCCGAAAATAGGGCTGAAACTTTGCTTTGCCTACTTGGGAAAGCCTTACTTGACTTTATAGTCCGTTTTGGCCCAAATCCAAAACCTGTGTATACAGACTATACCAGCTGGCTTTGATACAGGCGATGCAATATGTATTCGGAATGCTATTTGTAAGAGAAGAACAAGTTATTTTTCATTCTAGGCTTGATTTGTGAAGTAGAAAATAAATGATTTGGAAAATAATTCTCTAAAATTAATCGCTTATATTACTTATAAAAATGAAGGGACGAAAATTCATTATTCATAAAAGTATCTAGACATAAATTCTTATTTATTTCAAGTAATCCAAATGATCATTTTAAAAAAAAATGTTTTTTCAAATCTTCTTGTTCAGCAAAACAAACGAATACGTGTACAAAATGTGTGCATAGTATAACTCCTTACGGGAAACAAGGATTTTAGCGCTCAACTCTCTCTCGGCTTTTCTATTTTCTGATGGGTTGTTACCGACTTAACATAATAACCATGGCTTCTATTGGTCATGAATCTTATTTTTCATTAGCCAATTCTAGACACGAGAAAGTTCATCAACATGCGTGTTGTAATCTTCTGCATGACTGATATTATATGAAGCAATCATATTACTTTCGAGAAAATTATCTAAAACATCATAAACCTATTCCATGATAATTAATTCAATTCTAAACTTTTCAATTTAGCAAATTTAAATTTAATTTTTTTTATAATTTGTTCATTTATTTCTAATCAAATTTGATTATAAATTACTAACATGAATGCTAATCGTTTTATGTGATCGTTCGGTGCTGACATTGATGATTTTATAATTTTTAAAAAAAATTTTTTAAAATTTTTTTTTCCTTTTCTCCTTTTTTTTTCTTTTCTCTTCTTTCATTTTTCTTTTATATTTCCCATTTTCCTCCACCGACCACAAGCGACAGCGTTGTAGATCCGACGACGGTGATGATACCCTCGCCAGTTTGGGTGAGACAAGGGCGTTGCAAAGGGGATGCCGGTGAATGCGCAGGATCGCTACCCAAGGATCCTGCGCTTCACAAGCAAGTTGGAGGAGAACCGCAATTTCCTCGCACAGGTCGAAGTTTCCCTAGAGCTTTGCTGAGGATGCTTGACTTCGAGGAAAGTAAGTAGACTCGAGCTTGTGGTAAGGATTTTGGGAATGTGATTAAGCTAGCTCAAAGATCATCAGAGGCTCGCAAGCAAAATCACGAAGAGCGATCGTTACCGCTTGGGTTTGATTCTTGTGGTGGTCGAATGGGGAAAATTGGACGGTTGACCTCGGATAGACACTGCTGAGTGCTGAGGCCTCGGACTGGCGAGGATTTTTTTTTTTTTTTTTTTTTTTTTTTTTTTAAGAAAAGGAAAAGGGAAAAAGGAAAGGAAAGGAAAGAAAAAAAAAAGGAATGAAAAAAAAATCATAAAAAAAAAAAAAAAATCCACATTAGTGTTGGCTATGTTATGTAGAATAGCTGACGCCTATATTAGCTATTTTCAACCAAATCTAACTGGAATGACTACATTGACAAATTATTAAAATATTTAATATTAAATTGGTCAAATTAAAAATGTTGAAACTGAATTTGTCACCTCCCATTAGATTTATGATTTTTTAAACAATTATTTCTTAAAATTAAATAATATTTTAAACTTTGGAGAACAAATGAAAAAAATTTGCTTCTATTTAACTGCAAACAAATAGGCCCTCCCACTTTTCCATGGTACTGATTTGGATTCATTATTTGTATTCATAGTAGTATCACGTCGCCCGTGATGTCAACGAGAAGATCCATTTGCTTGTTCCTTTATTGGACAATATTAAAAAGTAGTCCTGATGCACTTGATAAGAAATATTAATCATGTTTTGAAAATTGGGTATTCATTTGACATTGCTAAAAGGAGAATATATCTCTAACGGTCAATGATCTATAGCCCGCATTGAAAGTTTTGCTCTTTTTTTCTTTAGATTCTTATCTAGTATATTGGAGATACTTACTAATAAAATCCCTAATTTATAAAGTGTGCGACCGAGCATGAACTTCAACACTATTTTAATTAATGGAAAAATACATGAACTCCTTTTCAACTGTGCTTTTGGTATAGTTTTTGCGTATTATTATGGTTCAGTCAGATAGTGGTCTAGTCTTATGAGAAACATTAACGTTGTGGATTTAATTGTTTGTTACCATTCAATAACAAATAGGGATTACTGAAAAAAGAAAAGAAAAGCATTTTCAAATATTCAAATCAAGCGATTTGATCGTTGAGCCAGCTCCTTAGAAGTCCGAAGTGCAGGACTTGGAACGCCATTAGTTGTTTTTCTTAGAAAGATAGACGTTACCTAAAGATTAGAATGTTTCTTTTTTATAGCTTTTGGTTCAATTTGACAGAAGGCAGATTGAATAATAAACAACTCAGGAACTAGAAGTTCTATATTCAAATTTCACTGATTGTGCAAACTGCTTTAAGTTAGGATTACTTACATGGGTTGAAAGCTTAGATTTAACGAGATCATAAGGTTTGTAGAGTGATCCATGGGTTTCTAGATAGTCAGGCATCTGTGATTGCTTCTGGGTATTCGATAAAATAAGATAAAATCAAATTAAGCCATTCAAATAACCATAAAACTATTCCTTTTCACAAATCAATCCATACATCTTCTTAATATACCAGTTTGATTGCAAAGTTGAATTGACTTTGGTTCGGTTCGCGGTTCGTATCGCGGGTGACGAAATAGTTGGGATTTTGTGGCCCAAAAAGGGGCTAGGACTTTGTTTTGCCAACTTGGGAAAGCCTTACTTGACTTTGTAGTCCGTTTTGGCCCAAATCCAAAATCTGTGTGTGTAGACTATAGAGGGGCTTTTATCACCAGCTGGTTTTGATACATGTGATGCAATATGTATACGGAATGTTATTCATAAAAGAACAATAAATTATTTTTAATTTAGGCTCGATTTGTTTAGTAAAAAATAAATGATTTGAAAAATAATTTTCTAAAATTAATTGTTTATATTACTTATAAAAATGAATGGACAAAAATTCATTGTTCACAAAAATGTCTACACACAAATTGTTATTTATAACGATAAACCTTATTTATCGACTGATTATTTGAAGTAATCAAAACGATCATTTTTAAGGAGAGATGTTTTGAATCTTCTTTTTCTGCAAAACAAACGACTATGTATACAAGATGTGCACATAAGATTAGGCTGAATAAACTAATCTTCCAAAAGTCGTGCATATATATAGTATAACTCCTTTCGAGAAACAAGGATTTTAGCACTTAACTCACTCTCGTCTTTTCTATTTTTTTTTTTTTTGTTCCTGACTTAAAATAATAACCATTGCTTCTATTGGTTATGGCGTTGACGTGGATGATTTTACAGTTTATTAATTTTTAATTTATTTTTTTCATATTTTCCTTTTTCCTTTCCTTTTTTTTTTCCTTAGCGTTTTCCCATTTTCCTCCACTGGCCACAGGCGATGGCATTGTAGATCCAACGAGGTTGATGACACCCTCGCCAGTTTGGATGAGACAAGGGCGTCGCAAAGGTGATGCTAGCAAATGCACGGGATCCTGCGCTTCGCAATCAAGTTGCAGGAGAATTGCAATTTCCTTGCACGGATTGAAGTTTCCCTAGAGCATTGCTAAGGATGCTTGACTTCGACGGAGATGAATCAGAGAGGAAAGTGAGGGACCTCGAGCTCGTGGTTAGGGTTTTGGGAATGTTGTCGACCTGGCTCGAAGACCATAAGACGTTCGCAGGCACAATCACGAAGAGCGATCGTTATCGCGTGGATTTGATTCGTGTGGTGGTCAAATGGGGAAAATTGGACGATTGACCTCGGATAGCCGTTGCTGAGGCCTCAGACCGGTGGAGGGAGATTAAAGAAAAGGAAAAGAAAGAAAAGAAAAAAAAAATCATAAAATTAAATAAAAAAAATCACAAAAAATCATCTACATTAGTGCTAACTATATTATGTAGGACAGCCAACGTCTACATTAGTTATTTTTGACCAAATTTGATGGGAATAACTACATTGACAAATTATTAAAAATTTAAGATTAATATGGCCAAATTAAAAATGTGAAACTGAATTGGCCACCATGCATTGGATTTATGATTTTTTTGATAACTATTTTTAAAAATTAAATAATATTTTATACTTTGGTGAACAAATGAAAAAGAGTTGCTTCTATTTAACTGCAAACAAACAGGCCCTCCCACTTTTCCATGGTATTGATTTGGATTCTTAATGGTGGACTCATTATTTGTACTCATAGTAGTATCACGTCGCCGGTGGCGTCAATGAGAAGATCTCCATTTGCCTTTCCCTTTATTGGACAATATTAAAAAGTAGTCGTGGTGCACTTGATAAGAGATATTAATTACGTTTTGAAAATTGGGTATTCATTCGACATTGTTGAAATAGAGAATATATCTTTAACAGTCGATAATCTCCAGCGTGCATTGAGAGTTTTGCTCTTTTTATCTTTAGATTCTTATCTAGTATATTTGGGACACTTACTAATAAAATCCCTACTTTATTAAGCATGAACTTCAACACCATTTTAATTAATGGAAAAAATCTATATACTGTTTTTCAATTGTGCTTTTGGTATAGTTTTTGCGTATTATTATGGTTCAGTCGGACGGTGGTCTAGTCCTATGGGAAATGATAACTTTGTGGATTTAATCGTTTGTTAGCATTAAATAACAATAGGGATAATTGAAAAAACAATTTCAAATTTATGCTTACATCTCAAATATTATCATTGTTTTAAAGACTCTACAATTTGCATCTCATTAAAAATGAAAAGACACATAAACGCCTAAACCCTATCCCTTTGACGCTGCCTCGGGTGCCTCTCGCCATTGAGCCCCTTGCCCAGATGACCCACCGTCTCTCCCCTCTCTCTAAAGGAGCTCGCGTCTAGTGACCATGGAAATCAAGCTTGTGCGAGCCATAAACTCAACCATGATGGGCTCAAAGGGCAATGCGAGAGCTCTCGGGTCTCCCATGGCAGTGGCCATTGGAGACCAGGCCTCGATATGCTCTAGATTAGGTCTAAGGCAGCGGTAGTCATCGGCCTCAAGTCCAAGGTCGGCGACGATCAGGGACGCCGGAAGGGGAAGGAGGGTCGGGTCAGGAGGTGGTGTCGATGGGTGACGAGCAAGAGGGAGAGGGTGGACGAGAAAAAAAATGCATGTTAAGGTTTGTGAATTTTTTCTTTTTAAAGAATAGCAATTTGTAAAGGAAAATAACAATTTCTATAAATAAGTGTTGTGCGATGAAAATTGACATAAAACTAGGAGCTTCTCAAAGAGTCCATTAGAAGCCCACCGAGCTCCCAGAAGAACTCTGGAATTTAAGAGTACACCTAACCAACTTAAGAAAAAAAGAAAGAAAGTGGACAACTCAAGGTCTAGATTGTAAGTTTCAAAAGCAGAGATGCCTATAATATATAGTATGGATTATCTAATTAAAAGAGAAACCACCGGTAATTGCAATTTTGTTCCCACCTACTATCACATGACGTATGCAAAATAACGAAGCTTGCGATAGTTAGAATTAGCTTTAAACGAAGACTTTTGTTTCTCTCTCTTTCTCTTTCTCTTTCTCTTTTTCTTTTCTTTTTTTTATCACGATGAAGTGACATCTCATGGAAAAGAGAACCGTTCAAACGCCCTTTGGTCCTTATCTTTTAGCTCCGCCAAAAGTATGCTTGGGGTTTCACTTCATAACTTTAACTTCTCATTATTTTATTATCTCTCTTCTCCAATTTGAATGATATTCTACCAACTACTTTCTTATAACATTATCACACGATTTTTCTTTTCTTTGTACCCAATTTTTTTTTAAATTTTTCATTATACTAAATTGATAACTGTTCCATTAGTCATAAAAATATTTTTTTAAAAATTACAACTTCAATATATGCATAAAGTAAACAGAGTTAGTGGCTCCATATTTATCTACCTAATTTTGCCAATTGTTTCAATAAATCTTTATATATGGGACAAATATTAGGAGAGGTACATGAGATCGGTATATACTTCCACAATTTTGCTTTTCTTATTTTAAGTGCTTACCTTTAAAGTTTAGCTGATTGTCAATATTTATGGGAAAAATAGTTGGTAATGAAATATCATGAAGTATGCATACTCATCGCTATAACACAATGAAATGTACCATGTAGACTTTTTGTCCATAGGAATAATCAATGCTAATGAAATATCCATGAAGTATACATACTTGTCGTTGTAACGCAACAAAATGTATAATGTAGACTTTAAATGCTATCTGTAATAACATACAAAAATAATATTTTCATTTCTCTAAATTGTTATACAATTCTTGGAGAGTGAGTAAAAACCCTTTCATAAATTGAATTTTTTTGTTGCTATTTGAAAAAAAATTTCTCTAATTACTAATATTTCCAATTCATAAAGACTTTACATAAATTTTTATTCTCCGACATTTATTTATTTTATTTCTGCGAGTGTCGTACTTTACATAGAAATGAAAAGGTGAATACCTTCAACTGGGTATCGCGCAGATCCATCCTAAGATGTGGGAGTATGAGAAGACAATAAAAGATCTTTATATTTCAAGAAAGTTAGTACTATAAACGATTTGAGCTATTATTCGATGAAAGAACATTCGATATGATATTTAATTATGCTCTTTATCATTATCGTTTTCTATTTTTTTCCTCAAGCGAAATATTCTCCATTATATCGTTATATCACACTTTTTTTTTTTTGGTGAAGTAACTTCACAATTTCAAGACAAATATCAGCCCCGCACTTTAATTTCATCATAATTTCCACTTTAATTTCAAATTTCCAAAATAAAATCAAGACTTTTTAAAAGCAACTCGCGATAGTTTCTCTTCAAATTCAATCATAAAAAAAAAAAACAAAAATCAATGTAGACATATATATAAATTTAAGAAGCATCTGTTAGTGTAACATGGTGACATATGAATAAATAATTGATCGGACCTACCGATCAAAAGTATCCCCGTCGGCGCCTTCCCGATCGCCTCGTGATAAACGAGCGCCGGCATTGCGGACGCACTCGATCTCTCGCCAAACCCTCATTTTCATTATCATATTTTCTCTACAAAACTGGAAGGTAGAAACTTAGGAAAAGTGAAATGATTACTCCAAGGAAACGTGTCTGGTCGGTTGCTTAGCTTTTAATTAACACGTGGTTCCTATTCCGTCGTAGCCGCTTTGTAACGAGTTTGAGGAGGCTGCGTCGTGCTCTGTCTACATTACTTTCACTTGAGTATACCGACCTTAGTGATCGAGTATCTACGTTTACATTTGGTATGAACATGAGTATTGGGGAATAGGCGAGAGGATCGAATGAGACGTATGACCTTACCTTAGATTGGTAGGTTAAACAAGCAAGAGGCGACCGGCACGAGCATCCCTTCGAATATAACGATACAAGTCTCGCTCAATCAGGGGGAAGATCCTTGCTAGGGAAAGCACCACACCAGAGGAAATTAATAGTATGAAAGTCGCTCGAAACTATACAACTTCTGTTGGAGGTAATTTATACTTCTCATTAACGGGATGGTACGGTAATAACTACTAAGTATAAATTGAGGGTTGTAATTGAGAGGTGTGGGATGTTAATTACAATATGATCCTCTAATGGACTAGTCTTAGTTTAAGGATGAATCGGGATAAAACTTATATCTCAATTCCTCTTTTACGCTTTTACTCTCTTTCATTGTATTTGAGTGCCAATCCTAACAACTCCAGCCTATCCGATCCACCTTTACTTTGAGTAATTTATGAAATCTAGTTGCCGGGTGAGATCAAAACTTTACCTTGGACAAATTTTTTAAGTTTCTGACACTATCACCAAATCTAGTTGGAATTTCTTGTGCTTCAAAACTAAAGTGATTTGACTTAATCAATAAAAAGGACAAGCCGATTGCTTCATAACATAGTAATCATCCGTCATAAGACTCTTTCTTCCCCAGCGCCTTTATACATGTACCTTAACATATAGAATTCATAAAAAAAATTTCCCCCTCTAGAAAAGGTCAAACATTGTCCACTCTAATGATCGTTTGCCCGTGCCCGCACGGCTTTAAAATGTATTGTTTTAGGTAGCGCCATGCCTATGCGGGAGTGCAGCAATTCATATCTAGGTGACGTTGGATTAGGGACATATTCTTATAGCCCCACCCGAGCAAACCGCGTGCGCAACTCTACGACGCTCCATGCTATGTTAAGGATATGCTGAGACTCGACTGCCGGTTCGAACGATCCATCCATATCCAGCATGGGTATCCGAAACTGAGCAATCCCTCGGCGGCGCACGACCGGTTCGATGTGTTAAAATCACAATGCTCTGTCTCCATCGATGGCGGGACTCAGGGAATAGCTTCATTTTCTTTCACGCGGCCAAAGAGGGCAATCTCGAATCCCGACGCGGCCTCGGTTTTTGACTTTACAGGAATGGATGGATCGAGCGAGGTCAGAAGAGACGGAGAGAGGGACAACTCGGGGGTGTCGTCGAAAGGGCGGAAGGGACGAAACGAAGAAGCAAATGGCTAAGTCAGCCTCTTCGTAGCTTTGTCAATTACGACTACAACTACAACCACCATGGTTCAAGAGAGTGGTTTTGCGCGTTGACCTGCCTCCCTTTCGGGGCTGCTCTCGCTACGTATGGAGGAGGCTCGGACTTTTTGCTTTTATCTATTTAGTTTTATATTCTTTTTTATTTTAAATTTCGAGGGGTTGGGTGGAGTTTGGGTCAGTTTGGGTCGTGCGGCCCCCACTGGTGACTCCACGCCGACTGGGTCAAGGTTTTCTGCTTCTTACGGTTGGGAGTCTAGAAGGCAGCGTAGACTGTTCGAAGGAATCGGAGCGTTCTTCATTTCCGAGTGAAAAGAATAATAATAATTAAAGACCCTATAGATGTCGTCAAGTTTATCAGATGATGAATATATAATTAAGTCTTGGAATAGTAGTGCGTTTTAGTGTTAATGATTGTAGACGATTGTATTGTATATTAGTGGGATGTTGAGACAGGTTTGGAAATCGGATTAGATTTTGAGTGCTATCGGCCTTTAAAAATATCTCAAGCTTCGAAATACCAATTAGGTCACTTAAAAATATCTATCATTCACAGCGAAGTAATGTTCCTTGGAGACTAAAATGCTCTAATATTACTGAATCTAGTGACAATTCACCTTAGAGTTGGTCATCTTTAAAATGGAATTGAATTTAACTAGATCGTGAATATGCTTTTGCTACCAATCGGCATATACTTAAAGGCACCCAAACAAAGTAATATGGTGGAGTTGAATTATGTGAACTACGAGTGCCCATAAGATCTTAAAGGTCACATAAGGTAAAATGAAGCATGCATATTTTATGCATTACAAAGATTGACCACTGAGCGATTTCTTGTGTTCTAAGTCATACTTAGGACATCGTCTCTTGAGATATTCTTGGATTCAACATGAGAGTCGGAAATCCAGACGATCATGCTAAAGAATTTCCTAACCGTCGATGGAGGAAGACTATATATTAAAAAGTCAAATATAAAAATTTAAATTTATATATGAAGAAAGATCACGCGTATATATAGAGAATAGTTGGTTCGTCAATAGTCATGATATTTCGAAGGAGGAAAAGTAAAAGATTAGGAACAGTAGGTTGAAGATTTTGCGCGGCCGAAAAAGGAATAGTGAAGAAATCGCGGTGAATCTTACGGACTAAACCTAATTTTGTGGCAGCGATTTTAGGAGTCGATAATCGCATTATGTCAATGAAGTTCCTTCTTTGTTATGGGACGAGAAAAAAAAAAGGCAATGGAAAAAGCCGAAGCAATCGATTGCACATAAAGCGCCATCATCCAATGGCCAATCCCGCGATGGCGACACATGGATGGCAAAGGCCGTACGAACGAAAGAGGCATTCGACCAATAGGAGCAGGTCACGTGGTCCAACATGGTGGGACGCGAGGACTTAGAAAAGTCGCCTGCCGCTTCAGCCTCCAGTCATCCCCGCACGCCTTTGCTCGCGGTGGGATTGAGAGCGATGCAAGAGAGATAAGGAGACAGCAACGGGCGAATTATAGAAAAGCCCCAACACCACCTCCTAATTTTTTATTTTATTTTTCTCCACTTTATTTAATCTTTTGCTTCTTCTTTTTTTATATTTCTTTTATAAATATTAAATATCTCATCTCTCTTTTTTTTTTTTTTGCTTTCTCTTTAAAAAGAAAGGTGTGGCCCGTGGCATTTCCTTTTCGCGAACCCTTTCTTGTCCTTTTATACAAGGCCCCCAAATTCCACGCACACGTAAGAACGAGAAGGGCAAGGCACCACCATCTCTCTTTTTTTCAAAATCCAAAACAGTGACATCGTCGAGCACAAAGCCCTAGAGAACAATTCAAATCCGGTCACACATCAGAAATCCACTCACTCATTCCGTCCAAAAAAAAAAAAAAAAAAGGATATGAGAAACAACAAAACAGTGTCGTTTTGATTCCCCAAATCAAATAAAAACAAAAAGAGGAGAAAATTCACTCGTATTTACAGTTCTTTTTCTTTTTCTTTTTTTCTGTGGGAGGGGGGAAGGATTTTTACATACGATTTTTCTTTTTTCTCCGCTGGGGAAGGGGATTAGATACAGGGGAAAACAGAGGGGAAGCATGTGGCGGTTGGTGGTCGGGTGGGCCGGAGGGGGACACCACCACCTTCTCAAGCTGACACCTATGATGTCCTGGCAGCGGCGTCGCCGGATCTCGGTTGCCGTAGAAGCTCGATCAGTGTCTCCGCCTGTCCACATTTCCGCAACCATCAGCATCCAATCACACCCTTAATTTAACCCCAAAAAATTTTAAAATCCACGGAATATAATAGACGAAATCGTTTTTATAAAGAAAGCAACAGACGGTCTATCGGTCCGAGCACAGGTCGTGGGGTGGGATGGAAAACGAATATACTTTGCCCCCCCTCCGGCCCGGACTGAGAAGACTATTTTGGCCCTGACATCCTCTGTCGTGCGGCCAATAATATCTTTGATCAGAGCGACACGATTCGTCGTTCGAATCTTTTTAGTGCCTTGCATTATCGGGGAGCCCATCATGCCTAAGCCAAGGACAACAGAGACGGACGACAAAAACTAGGTTTTTTTTTTTATTATTAATTTCCCCGGAAGAAAAATGATGGGACCGAAACCTACGCCGCCGTCGGCGGTCGGTGGTGCTCCCTGCTCCTCCCTCTCCGGTAAGCAACGAATATTCGTGACCGGACAGCGTCGAGAAGCGAATTTTCGGAAAAGAAAATTATCGAGGAAAGTGGGGAAATAAACAGAAATGACTAAAAAAGGCAAAAGAAAAGGGCAGACTCCCGGCGACGACTGACGTGGCAAAACACTCAAAAGAAAAAGGAGAAAACAAATTGTGTTTTCCTCGAAACATGACCGCCACGTCAGTCAGCCGCCGCGGGCTCGCCGACCCGCGGCGGCGGAGCTCGGCGCCCGCACCCGACACGCGCAGAAGAGTCAACTGGGGCGTCTTACCTTTTGCTTTCCGCGATTGGTGCCGGACTGCGACAGGGCCACGAGCGGCGGGATCGCCCCTTCCCGAGCCACCATCGTCCGGTAGGCGACCCTGTCCTCGCAGAGCTGCAGAAGCACCACCACGGCGATCTCCTTCTGCCTCTGCGTCCCCACCTCCACCAGCTCCACCAGCACCGGTATTCCCCCTCCGCCACCAGCGCCGCCCTCGCCTCCGCCGCCGCCACCAGCGTGCTCACCACGAACGCCGCCTTGTCCACCATGCTCGACCCCAGGTCCGCCATCAGCTCCACCAGCGGCCGCATCGCCCCGGCCTGCACCGCCCTCAACTTGTTCTCCTTGGCGGAGCAGAGCGAGTAGAGCGCCGTCGAGGCGTCCTTCCTCCCCCGCGACCCCCCGCTCTCCAGGAGGTTCACCAGCAGCGGGATCGCCCCCGACCGCCCGATCGCCACCTTGTTCTCCTCGATCTGCGAGAGGCGGAGCAGCGCGCACGCGGCGTTCTCCTTCGCCGTCGCCGTCCCCGTCCTCAGGGCCCTCACCAACGGCTTTATCGCACCGGACCCCGCTATCACCTCCTTGTTCTCGTCGCAGAGCGAGAGGTTGAGAATCGACGTGACGCCGTACTCTTGCAACTGAGCAGACAAGAAAGCGTTTTTATGCAACAGTTAATTACGGTCACATCCAACTGTATACCAATTCGACGAAATTTAAAAAATTTTGCTCCGCCGCGGTCGGGGACGACGAACGACCGATCCACGAAATGATCTCTCGTAGTCACCTGAGGATCGGAGGACGAGATGAGAGAGATGAGGGGCTTGATCGCGCCGGCCCGGGCGATGCGGACGCGGTTCTCGGGCTTGTTCTTGGCGAGGAGCCTGATCTCGAGGGCGGCCTGCTTCTGCTCGTCGAGGCAGCAGGAGTCGAGGTCGCGGACGAGCTGGCGGATGAAGTCCTCGGAGTCGTCGGAGGCGCAGGCGACGAGGAGGCGGCGGCTCTGGGAGGAGGCGGAGGTGAACTCGCCGGATCTGTCGCTGTTGCAGTCGCTGAAGGCGGAGGAGGAGGAGGACTCGAGGTCGGGGGCGCCGGCGCCGTGGGCGGCGAAGCTCCTCCCGACGTAGGCGAAGGTCACCGGATTCTCGGTCTCCATGGCGGCGGGCTCCGGTGCGCCAGGCGCATCAATCGAGGAGTCGGGCGGGTCGACCCGGGTCGAGGAGGCCGTTCGGGCCGTTTCGGATCGATGGATTCGGAGCCTAAGCTTCGGAGGGGTTTTAGAGAGAGAGAGAGAGAGAGAGAGAGAAATAGAGATATAGAGAGAGAGGAATGGATGGAGGAGGAGGAGAGGGGTAGTTAACACCTGGAAGAGGACATGGGAAGATGAGCCGACACGTGCTGGTCGGAGATGGACAATACCAATTCCAAAGACGAGTCCGCACGTGCGAAAGCTCCCTTTAAACGCGTGCGGAGAAGGTTCTCTCTGTTCGATGGGCCTTCTCCTTTGGGAGTTGAGAAGGCCCCCCCTTTCGTTTACTTTAATATCTTTCTTTAATTAGATTTTATCGACTCCCCTAAATCGAAATATTAATTACATTGATTCATCATATCCGCATAGCAAAAGCATCATCGCGGTTCCAACGGTAAAAATAAATAATGAATAGATGCACGAATTTCAACACAAACCGTTGAGTTTATCTATACAAATCAATAAATGCGCTCAAAATTATTGATTTGGGGCTCTAATTTTGAATTTGACAAAAACAAACTCAGTTCGAGAATCATTGCGCTCTCTCAATTTGGAACATTCATTTCTTCTTTGATTTTTTTCCATTGACATAGACGAATTATCGATTCGAAAAATCGAACAACGAAATCGTTTATTGAGTTGTAAGATACAATATCATTTCACTTAGCTAACATTTCCGTTGTACACATCTATGCAGTTAGCCATGTCAAAGTGCCACGGGAGCTTGTATGAACGGAAAGTCTAATGATGAGTAATTTCGCCAATGACAAAAAAGCATATGCAACTTCTTTTGAGTTGTTTGAAAGGTGGGGATATCTTTGCCCCCACTAGCCTTAATTCGTGCCTCTTTTTGGGGGTTCGGCCTTCTATCAACATGTGTTTATGGGGATACTTGGCATCGTGAGTGCACAGAGAAGCATTTGGACCTCACAAATGTCAAATCACATATAACACATATAACACAAGAAAAATAAGAAACATCAGAAGTCACAAACTCTTTCTATTTAACAGATTTTGTCGATTAAATTTTTTTTCGAGTATTATCTAATCCAATGTCCATCTGTTTTCGTCTCGTGTTTTATTAGTATCTGAGAATTCCATTAATAGTTTTGCACTAAACGTGGTTAAATGAGAGGTGACATCTCGATTTGATGGCGGAACGCATGATGCCCGACGGCCAGGGGCAAAGATTAACGAGATCTATTAATGCTAATTAATTAGGCAGACCCCGGTCTGATCTAACTAAATTCCGCCACCGGATCGTAAAGTCGTAACCAACAACAAAAGGCGTGCGAGGCGGTACAGCGTGGGGATTAGTTGTCGCGCCACGTGGAGGCGGGGCTGCGCTTGCACATGCGCGTGGGTGGGGTCGTTCTTGATTAACGGGAGAGAGTCCATCGGGTCCGAGCACGCCACGAGCGCCTTTTCTCCAGTCCCTTCTCGTCTCTTGCGTACCCTCTCACTTCGCTCCTCGTCGATCCATCCCCATCCATGTCCTCGATGCCAATTCGCCTTGCCGCCCCCCTTTATCATCCCGCTGACGCGGCACGAGGCGGTACACGGAAATTTAGAGAGAAGAGAGAGAGAGAAATCTAATAGGACTCATAGGACATGACTCGAGATATTTTTAAATTCGTGCATCGCCATGTATTTCGCATGTTTTCCTCTCTTAATTCGATCGCTTGGCTCGTTAGATAAGGATAGTACGATAACGATATTCATGCATGATGGGGGCGGACTACTACTATTGGGTCTAGTTAGTGGATGTGCTCCATTCGACGCCTTGACTTATCTCAATCGTTGAATCGACGATTGAAATCGATTAAGACGGATCTTTAGGGTTACCAAAGTCCCTTGTCCCCCGTCCCCCCAGAAAAACCTTTGCTTTTTGTAGGGAACATTGATGCTTACGCTCGTTTCCCCATAATTGAAGTTCTATTTTTAGGTAGGAATGCCGGTCTTGATCGAGAACACCCTCGGCCCTTCCGTGTACACTGCGGTAGGTTTCTCTTCCAATTTGGTCGAAGGAAGATTGATTGTAGATTGAGTTCGAGAGCTCCTTGAGTGAATAAGATCATCTCATCCTCACATCAAAATTTAATCTCAATTGATCTACCACATCCTAAATCGAAACGAATCGGATAATCTCAATACATGTGTGTCCAATTCACATGTATCGTGAGATCGTGTGGATCTTATGCCCATAACTTTTTCCTAAATTGCGAGGCTATATATCATTAGCCCCCACTCAACTTTGGGGATCATGAAATTAAGCTTGGAATAACATTTGAAACCGACAAATAAATTAATGGCGACCGAAGATTTCACACGCGTGGTATTAGACAAAGCAACATGATGCAGCAAATCCAAGCGACTCTACACTATCGGACCCTTCTCACTGACAGACTCTTCAAAAACATGGACTTCTTTATGTAAATGAATATCATCTACTCCTCTCGTACTCCCTATTCAGAATCTCAATTATTCGAGGTATCAATCCATGTCAAATAGCATTAAAGATTAAGATTCACCGAGAGATCGAAAAAATATACTTTGTAGTGTAGAGAATCTCATCCTCTGTTTCAATTGAAAAGGGGGAGAACATGTATCTTGGGGCAGCAAAGACAGTCGAAATTGAAGAAATAAAAATGTTGATCCCGTGAGTTTCTATTCCCCAAAGAGCTCATTCTTTTGGCAGTGCTTGGAGAAAGTTATTTTTGCCTTTAAAACCTATGGCAGGTCCAAATCACGGATTCATTTGGTATGATTGCAGTTTCGATCATAATTGCGCGGCGTCCGTTATGATTGTGATGCCGTGTGGCATTGTGGTTTATGCATTTCGAAGATAGATTAGAAAATGCAGCACCTTAGAACTTGGGTAGAATACCATATTAAAAGTGGCTGTGAAGTGTTGGTAGCTGTAGAGATGCCTATAACCATGGAATGTTAAATAAGCACCTTAAAATAAAGCAAATGCAAAGGTTCTTTGTGCTTTCGCTCAAATGGAAGTTAATTTACAAATTAAGCAAATGCAAGATGGTCATCACACAAAATATTTCTATACATCAAAGTTATATTGGCAGCCAGACATTGTTAAACTACAGCAAAGCATCCGAACTGAAGTAGGAAAACCCAAAGAAACAGGTGAAGCGTACGGAGGTTTTTAAACACCAAATGTCTGAGATATCTCCAGCAGATCCAAAAACATGCGTGGTGTGGTGGACTCCCCAGGCAATTGCCATTGCAATTGCCCCACCGGTTGCTTGCAATCCGTACCAAATCACGATGATGCTTATTCAATGGTACGAGACATTCGAACTTTCGCTTCTAGTGTTTCTGACAGGGGCATGCGAATCGCCTCGTCCACTTGCTTCGATGTCACGGTGCTGGCTGATGGCCCTAGTGCTCGCTCGACGGAAGTAGTACACCGGCCAGCTCAAGCTTGCGACGCGGCAACACCGAGCGGCGGCGCAAGAGATGTTTGATCCTATCAGAATTAGACTTACCTTCTCTAAAGGATCCAATCACTATACTAGTCAGGTTACATGGACAGAGGCATCTGATGTTGGATATACTACCCGGCTTTTTCCGTAATTCGTGATTAAATCACGTAATTCATGGCACCGGAACCTTTCCCTAATGTCTATCGGATTGCCAAAGTTCAACAACACATGGAAATCTGTTAAACGTCCTCATCATGTTTCACAAAAATTTAAAATCTAATCTCTTAAAAAAGGCAGAGAAAGTAGAGAGGGGTGGGGGCTCTCATTTGACGTTAAAGTCGAATCAAGCAGCCTTTCGAGATATTCACCAACTTTCCGTTCACACTAATTTTCACAATATATTTTAATTAGCGTCGTCGAGGTAGTGGCTAGAAAAGAGCCAGATTGAGGAGGGCGTGGGGTCAAGCGACTTCAGATTGAGGAGGGCGTGGGGTCAAGCGATTTCTGATACGCTAAAAGATATTATTATTTTGATTCCCATCATTGACTTAGTCGATAATTCATTAAAAAAGATGTCTTTTCGTACAATAAATCGTTTAAATGGTCGCCCGAAAAAAAATATTTTTGAAGAAAAAGAGAGGGAGGGAGGGTTTTTCCATGAATTTTTCAACCCACGCCCGAAGTCCCCGATTTCTAATTTCATGATTGACGGGTCATTCAGGTAAATACGAAAGGAAGAGAGAGGAGGGTGGAAAGAAATGTCACTAAGATCAGTCAAGATAACTAATTGTGAGCCGTACAATTGGACTTATTATGGGGGAGAAACTGACGGGTTAAACCGTTTGTCATCATTCGATTTACGACGTAATTCATCAGCCAGTCACCTTCGTTTTCTATCATGGGAGCATAGAGATTTTCTTGCCTAGCATCAAAAGGAAAGATGCTGTCAATATCAAACACCGAGGCTCGCGAGCCAATCGCAAGTCATCTCAACGAGAAAAAAAAATCTAAGCAAACATCAGCTCCAGCCGCTGTCGGCGTTAGGAGGGCTAACGAGCTGGTTCGGTTCACGTCCCCCCGCTCTAACCCAAACATGAAAACATACTGTTGTGGTAAATCGATGTGCATAGAACCTGAATAAAAAAACAATTTGAGTTTGGCTATCGGGTTTCATTTTGGGTTTCAAAATAGGTTTGATAACGTGGAACCTCTAATTGACTTATCTTTTCATGCAAACTAGAAAGATCCGGTTTTGTTACAGTTAGTTTGGTTAAGTTCGAGTTTAAATTCAAATGGTTATTTTTTCACTCCCTTAGTAGGTATGCTAAAGATTTTTGCGCTCCATTTGCCAATAGAAGTTGTGAGGAAATTGGGGGAAAGAAAAATATATTTTAATTTCCTCATTCTTAAAGAGAAATGATGTGAAAGAAAATGAAGTTAGTGATTAGCCAAAAGATACCTTGGTTTCGGAAAATGAAATGTTGTCCTTTCTCCTACCGGTTGCAGCCCTCTACAAGGTTCGATTCATGACATTACATTCCATTCAACATCAAATCTGCAATGACGTCTTTGTCAACATTCTGTTAGATATTTCCCACCAAATTTTTCACCTACATCTCCCATCATGACACCGACACTTTCTCGCCAGAGCTTCTCCGATGTTGTCTTTTTCACATGTTCAAATTACCGGAACGAACTTCTCTCGTCTTATCCTCAGTTCAGGTAGCGCTGCCTATTTCTCAAACACGCTCATTTATAGTCATGTCTCTTCTAAAGCCCCCATTCTAGCGAGGAATTCTCGCTGCACATGTTGGTATAGGACACAACATTCTGGGCCATAAAAATTCTATAGCTCTATGATAATAGCATCTCCAGCGGATCATCATCTGCATAGCGAGCCCCAACGCATTGAATGTATGATACAATCTGCGAGTGAATCCTAAAATCAGCGAAACAACGGAAGTACAGCAAAAGGGCCACGAGTCCAACTTCACACAGGATGCACAATGTCGTATCCGGGGCCCGGATCGTTGGACAGTGTCAAGACAGAGCAGCTCTGTCCTAGTAGTTTGCAGCAGAATTTCTCGACACACCCAGAGGGAGAAAAAAAAAAGCCATGTTACACTGTCATTTCTTCTTCTCTTATACCAATAGCATCATCCCTAATAATAGGAGAAATTACAGCTTACACTGAGGTTGTTCGGTTTGCTAGATTCCACACGACAAGCTCATGCAGAACACTAGCACGCAATCGACTCTTGATTTCGGCTAAAAAAATTCTGATCATTTCGCTTTTCCTATAAGCAGAAATTACAATAGTTGGATACATGGGTGACTCCTCTCTCCGACGGACAAATTCAAAAGTAGAGGCAGACCGAGTAGTCCTATGTCAAATGGTTTCAAATATTTACCCCAAAGTTTTCAGGTCAATGCCTTTAAGACTGAGGCGAAGTGGCCTTTAAAAATCGAGTAACACTCGTTCGGCAGGTTTTATTTAAACTAAAACCGAATTACAGTTGATGAGAGAGAGAGAGAGAGGCAGTCGAGAGTGAGCAATTTGTTCTCAAGAGATGGTTCGCAAGGAATGAGCAATAGAATTTTACTCGAGCAACAGAAGAAGAAGAAAGAAAAATGCGGAAGAAGAAGAAAAATGAAAGGAAGAACTGAATCTTGATTCAATTTGGGGAATTTATCCATCTTTTACCAGTTGCATTGTCCCTGTTGCCAGAAAAATTCCAACGACAAAGATTTGACCAGCCAGTGAGTTCAAGCCCTTATTTGAGATTACTTAGCCATTTCAAACCTTTATTTGAGACAAAATGCTGTTTTTTTGAGAAAATGACACCACTTTATTTCCCTAAATTTTGGGGTAAAAAAGCTTTGACAGGGTAAAATTTCCCTCTATGTCCTTGCATTGCTGATGAGAGATTCAAAAGCGGGCCTGCCTTGTTTCCTGTCATTTCTCTCTCTCACTTTGAACATCCAAACAAGATTGTCCAAAAAAAAAAAAATAAAGAACATCCAAACAAGGAAAGTTTCTCTCAAGGAAATTACTTGCTTCCATTTTTTCAAGTTCCTCAAGCATTTCTATTCTCCTGTGAATTGCACGACAACAATTTTCTCTTTTTTACATGAGAAGAAAATCGTATATAAGAAATTGTAAACGTTCATAATTGGATTGTTCGACAAATATTCTGAAATTATTATTTAAATAAATTATATCCAACATACTCCCAAAGTAAAGATAAGGAATTCGCAACTTTCTGCTCCACTTTCAAGGATCACTAGGGACATAATGTTGTTATTAACAATAAATAACGATGCCGTGTTATGAAGTATTCTAGACAGGCTTATTAACCATGCTTAGCAGGAAAAAAGAAGAAGAGAGAGAGAGAGAGGTTTGATTATATTGTCATGAAATGATAACGCGAGTCAATCAACAAATCAAAACTATGGATGATTAGATTAAGTACATCAATTATACATCAAAATGAGCCCAATAACCTAACAATCCTATGCCAGCTTTGTCCTACTAAAATTTCAGTTGTTTGAAAAGTCTGATCTATAGGAATAATCTTTTGTCAAGAGACCGGAGGAAAAAGGCGACCAAAATGACCAAATTTAGATGAGAGGGACGATTGAATGGACGAGTTGCAAGATTTGAACGAGTCGAGATTCTAGAGGGATGGCGGACTTGGAACTTTGCCCGCAGCAGACGGGAAAAGTACACGAGGCGTGGCTAGTCACTCGTCCAGTAGGACACTCAAGACCGCCGCTCCGAAACATTTGGGACAGTTCGATTGGCCAAATCGAGGTTGGGTGTGTGCTCTCCATCAAACCACGTCCTACTCCAATCCTCTCTCATGAATTCGCCCCCAAAATGATAACCAAACAGGCAAAAACGTGACTGAACTGATTAGCATTGGCCCCGAGCTCCCTCGAGTCGAGACGGCGGCGTGCAAGGCGAACCGCCGGACTGAGAATAGCACGGCAATTCTCCCTACTAAGACCAACCCAATTCTACCATCAATGAATGATCTGCAACACGAAATGAATCGAGATTTTATAGAACAGAGCGACGCGATTCTGATCTGTGCAATACTAGCGCAAAAACTGCGACTTTAATTTATTTCAACAAACGGGACGGCAGGCTAATTGTAATGCGATTCGAGGTTTTATAGAACAAAGTCGAGCCCAGAAACCTCAAGCCATGGCGGATATCTCTGGAAGAAAGGAGTACCACTTAAAGCCGCAGCTCCACTTCTCCGGGAGCGACGGGCACTTGGGCAGCCAGTGCCACGTCCGCCTCGAAGCCCTGTAGTACAGAATCTCCGGCCAGGTGTAGCAGCAGATGCACACCATCCCCTGGTGCCAGAAGCAGTACACGTGCTCGTAGTTGTGGTAGCACACCGACATGAATTTCCGGCACATCGGCTCCGGCAAGCTCTCCACCTCCTCCCACCTCCCCGTTAATCCTCCTCCTCCTCCTCCGCCGCCGCTCAGCGCCCACAGCTTCATGCCCCTCGCTATCCCGTTCGCCCCGATCCCCCCCACCAGGTACAGCCTCTCGCCGCCGTCGCTCACCAGCCTCGCGAAGGTGAGCTGGTGGGGCGGCGGCGGCATTAGCTCGGGCCCCCAGCGCTCCGTCGTCCCGGCCTCCGGGTCGAAGCGGACGATCGAGAATGGCTCCGCCGTCGCGAAGTAGAGGCGCCCGTCGAAGTACACGCCCTCCTGGTGGTAGGTTTCGCCCAGGATCCGGTCAAACCCGTTGACTTTCCGCCAGGAGTGGAATCTGGAGTCGTACAGGAACGCCTCGAAGCGGGAGGAGCCGGAGGCGAGGATGAGGATCCGGTAGCCGAGCTTCGGGGTGGAGACGAAGTTGAGGAGCTCGAAGACGAAGGGGAAGGACGGGAACTTGATCTCCCGCCGGGACCGGGTCAGGAGGTTGCATATGAGGAAGGAGGAGGAGTTGGGGAGGGAGAAGCAGAGGAGGCCGTTGGAGGCGGAGATGAGGGAGGAGTTCTTGGAGGTGGGGAGGAGGAGAGAGGGGGAGAGGGAGGAGGAGTGCCACGCGCCGGCGGTGGAGTCGTAGAGCGGGTAGTGCTGGGGGCAGTTGGGGTGGGAGAGGAGGAGGAAGGAGGAGAGAGACGTGGAGGAGGAGGAGGAGTGTCTGGAGACGAAGGAAGGAGCGAAGAGGAGGGAGTTGAAGTGCTTGCAGGTGGAGCGGAGCGGGAGGAAGGCCCTGAGGGGGAGGAAGGAGAGGACGTGCTCGAGCAGCTCCCGGGGCAGCAGGCTCCAGATCCTGGGATCCATTTCGACGATCCGGGTCGGCGACGGCGGCGGTGCTGCTCGCCTCCCGTGCATGGTGTTGGCCCTTTCCTCGATCATATATCGCTGCCAGAACAGGGAACGATGAAGCGTTTTCGGTTCTAACAAGCCTCTGAAGCGTTTTCAGTTCTAATAACCCTCTCTCGGGGAGAGAGAGAGAGAGAGAGGGGGAGGGGGGGGTCATTGACTTTTTGACCTTTTGACTTTGGGAAAACGATGGTCGTTTTCCTCACAGCATGGTTCTGGACTCTGGCGGATTCGAAAGAGCAGGCCGGACGGCATGGAGATTCGAAAGAGCAGGCGGCCACATCTTTCCTTCGGATAGAGCAATACCGTTTCAACTGAGAGATTTCGATGAGTCGTCAATCGCCAGAATAGTCCAAACGCATCTGCCAAATCGCTTTTCTTGCCACACCCCTAGTATCTAGTCACAACCACCACAACTACAAAAGGCGACGGTTCATACACGCATAACTTGCCATTTGGGGCACTTTCTAGGCCGGCTTCAAAACCCTAAGCCGAAAACGAATAGGAATTCATTTCCTGGACGGTTTACCTGTTAATGTATTGTCGATTTAACAGACCTCGAGTTGATTTTCTCGACCAGGACTGAAAAGGGCAAGTCGGGAGAAAACTGAGTTACAGAAACAGAGCGGCATCATGCAGCATTTACTCAAGTAAGTCCCTCGGATGATGTCGGCCTGTTTTTGTCTAATGAAACGAGATCGTCGAGAGACTAACAAATATTTCCACTTTCGACAAGTTTATTGTCCTTCCTCGGAATAGAGAGAAATGGGCTGCAATGAATGAAAGCCAGATTAAACCTGGCTGTACACAGATTACAATAAATATACAGTCATGACTCAATACTTTTATTGCATAGAACTGGTCTATACAAATGTAGGTAGAGACATGCACGTCAATCGCTCCAGGAGTCCTCATTCCCTGTAGTTCCTTCGTCCTGCACGTATGATTCAAGTGAATAACAGATCGACAGCTCCATCAAACTTATGAACTCAACACTTCAGTAATAAGGTCGTACCGCTTCATAAGAGATGAATGGTGACCATACAAGTATCTGTCTATCGTTGCCGCCGGTGTATAATTCCTGTGGGCATTATTGTCTATGTCAACAACCAGAATGTATAATATACTTTATGAAACACCCCTTAAGGGAAGAAAAAAAATGAAGATTCTATAAAAATTATCTGTAGAACTTCGTGATACAGGAATAAAATGGTAGGAAATGCGCACCAACGCATAATTCACAGAGGCAGATGAGATGCCAATTTCATGGGGGAAAACGAAGACACGTTTATGCGATATTCCAGCTTCTAGATAACGTTATCATACATAAAATGGAGTAACAAGTCCAATAGGGTACAACTGACAAACAATTTAGAGATTGACCATTTTTACCTGATCCTGTGCATTATAACAGCAGCAGTTCACATACTCATAGTGGCCCCGAAACGTGAAGACTGTCTTCCCTGACCAGAAATTAAATGCCTATCGAATGCAATTGGAAGCTTAATTTAATTGTCCCATTAATTCTCCAAGTAAATCATAGGGAAAAAGAAGGAAGGTATCATATACTTTCACCACTGTCATGCACGGGACAAAAACAAGTGCAGAATCCTCGCACATCGACAGCCTTATGGGTTTGTTTGTCTGCAGGCGCACTGTTTCAAAGTTTACAAGCGTGTTGCACCCCGATTCCATGTCCCATAGTCGTAATCTTGAATCAGAACCTGAGAGAGAGAGGGAGATAAATATTGATAGGTAAGGTGTAATCACAAATGTCTAGCTGGCTCTTTTGATAAACTGAAAAACAAGTGATGCAAAATTTGAGTACTGATTAAGCACTGAAGTCTTTAAGTATCGAAAATAAAGATAAGTTATCCAATACCATTTGAAAGTTAACTAACAAATTTTACTGTTTTCTTATTAAACATGGAATGGTGAACATTATTGGCATGTTTTGACAATATAATCGGTAAGATTTTACTTTCCATCATATCACTTAACCAATTAAGTAAGTCATTTTCACTTATCACATAAAAGTGATTTTTGACTTCAACCAATCAATTAAGATATGTGTAGTTAGCGGTTCTCAATTGAAATTAATGACATGAAGTGCTGAAAAGTTTGAACTTCAGCACTAAATGTGGTTTTCAAACAGACTCATGAAGGAGAAAGTTCTATGACTAATTATAATGTTAGTTCTGAGAACTCATGAAACTTGAGACCAACGAATACAAAAGAGATCACCAACTGATTCTGACAAAGTTTCTAAAAGTGGAACATGTTTGAGGCCAGTTTGTGCCAATGAAAAACATAATTATGGCAAAATGTTTGACCGACCATAGAATAAAGGCATATTTTTCTAAAAACCATAACATTGTGAAATTATTAGCCAACCAAACAACTTGTTATCCTGTCCTATAAAATCCTAGTAAGTTAATGCTAGTTGCTAGATGAGGTTCAATTTGGGATGGGACAGAGCTGAACCTGCACTAAAGAGGTACATGCCGTCTTCTGATACTTTTAACCCAGTCACAGCACCATAATGAGCAGTAGCACGATCCTGACCAGACAACATCCCTGGATGTAACCTGTGTTTAATAGGTCCCTTCACAGAAATTCTATTTGAACCTGGATGCTTGGTACCATTTCCATGGGAAGATTTCCTTGACAGCGCTGCCGCTTTTGACATATTTTGGCCTCCTGACAATGATCTAGAAGTTGAACCCTGTGCAAGAATGTCATTGTCCAAATGTCCCAGCAAGGTAGTCAACAAAAGAAAATATCAAAAGAAGAAAACCAGATATAAAAATCATCAAAAACCCGCTAGCTTGAGATTGATAATCAAATAATATTCAGAAACACAATTTTCAGTCCAACTAATTGGATGCTCAAAGATTATTGTGAATTAACAACCTATTCACTATGCTAAACCTTCTCTGTTTCCTGAATAAGGAAAAAAAAAATTTCCAGAGGGCAGCCTTCATGCCAACTAACTTAAAAACAACTAACTTCAAAAGCAGTTCTTCCAAAGAAGATTTAGACAATATACTGAAAAGTAGTTCTCACAAATAAAAAAATCTTTTTCCCCAAGTTGGGGAAAAAAAAAAGGGATCTCTCACTGAGGACATTTCTTCAGGCCCCCCACAAGTTAGATGTTCATTAACATTTTCATTTGAAACCACCATTATTTGATGTACTAAATTAGTAACAATTCATATTAGATAGTTAGGAGGACAAGTATTGGGCATGGACTCCACTCCAGGCAATTCTATTTGAAGAATAGTCATAAAAATCTGAAATTAGATGCTAACACAAAGTCAATTAACCAAAACAAGATAAAGGTTATCTTCACGCTTTATTGGAAGGCACACCAAAATGCAGATGCAAGTCACCACGCGAGACACAAACACCTTTGTCATTGCAGAGCGCTCCAAAAGAGGTGGCCGCCTTCCAAGTTGAGAGTGAGATTGATCTAAGACACGAAAGCATCCTGCACGTCTGATATCCCAAAAGCGTATTGCACCATCGCACCCTCCAGTTACCAGGACATACTCGCTAGAATTAGACCACTGGACTGTCATTACTCCATCTGCTACCATGAAAAGGATAAGTTATATGCACTAGGTACCCTAGCTATAGTACAGCATCAAATTCTTTCGCATACTACTTTTTTTCCCCTTTCAGCCAAAACATTCATTCACCTGTTATATACAAGTGCTTGTTTCATTAGCCAAAAAGATTGGAGGGATATAAGATTTTTTTACTAAAGATGGTTCACCAAAGCATGGAGGATGGACATCCAGAAGATAGTCCATGCAAGCAATTGGCTGCTATTTAACCTATCAAAAGGAAGCATAAATGGAATATGTAATATATTTAACAGAAACAGCAAAAGAGAGACTGCGAAATGGTAAAAACATAGGAAAACCTTTATTTAAGCTTGAGCAACCACTCAGAAACTGTGATGCAAGATTTGCTGTGGAGCCATCACCTTGTCTTATCTTGATGAAAATCTTGCTTATAGAAGGTTCTGAATGGTGTGCTCCTTAGATGATCCTAGACCAACCAAGTTTCAGTGAGAGACAATTACCCTAGCTCTTTATAGAAAAGGGTGAGGGTTCTTTTGAAACAGCAATAGATTCATGTCTACCATAACATACCTTCAAGAGGGTAAACTAAGAGTATTAACTAATGGAGGGTAGCTTCTGTATGCTGTATCTCTTTAACCCCACATACTCAGGGCAGGTAAACTGATCATTGGCAACAAGACAAAAGACAAGAAGAAACTGACTCTAACACATGAAGATTATCAAATGGAAGGGGTCCTTAACAGAACAAGATCTAGTTCAACTGTCATAAAGTGAAACTGGTCGAAGAAAATGATTAAAACAACTGGTGTACCTCGATGACCAGACAATGTGTGAGCAAATGCACCTGAGGCAATATCACACAGTCGGACTTGAACATCTTCAGTTCCAGCAGCAATTAGCATGTGAGACGTTGCCAATGAGGACATGGAAGTACTATAAACCTTCCCAGGCATTTTGAAATTCATCACCACCTGTGTAAGATACAAAGATTTTCAGGACACATAATGGGAACGACAAAAGCAAAATGAAAAACCCCAAGAAGCATCTGGAAGAAGAACAGAAAGAGCCTTTGCCTGCGTGGAATTTGTATCCCAGACTTTTATATAGTGATCATACGAGCCGGTCACAAAAAGCCCCGTGTCGATGGGATACCATATGGCCGAGGAAATTGCATACTTATGTCGGTGCTCATGCTGCTTATCGATGACAAAGAGGGGTCTGTGCTTCGCAATCAGCCCACCTCCCTCGAGCTTCTGCGGCTGTTGGACGTCATAAACCGCAGCCGACGCATCCGACGCACCGGACAACAGATAGCGGCCCTCCGTCAAATCAACCTGCATTCCACAATCGAAGCTCCTCAAAATTTCTATCAAGCTAACATCTTGCCAAGACCAACGTAACATCGCAACATCATTAGCCGGGCAGACGCAATGTCGGAGACGAGAAACGCAGCGAAGAGTTACGCCCTTAGGTTTCAAACGCGAGAGAGGCGTGGAGCAGCTGCTCCATAGTTATCAGCATCACATCACATTCTAACTTCACATTTCCCCTTCCTTATCGGTTCTCCAGTTCAACGAGACAAAAGCTACGAAATACAGAAAAAAATGCTCCGCGACGAACACTTTCGATCACGACCAAGCTCGAATCATCAACGGCTGCCGGAATCGAACCGGAATCGAACCGGCATCGACCACAAGAACGCGCGGCGAAAAGGCACAATCCGCAATCGGCGAGGAGGAGGGGGAGGAGCACCGACCTGGAGAGAGTTGACGGAGCCTTTGTGGGAGGAGACGATGTCCTTGTGGTTGGAGAGGTGGAGGGAAGCGACGCGGCTCGATTTGACCCGGCTCGCGAAGGAACGTGGGCGGATTCCGCCCGATTCTCTCTTCTCGATCTCCCTCCACATTCTTCGAGCATCTTCTTCGTCCTCTCTCTCTCTCTGTCTCTTCTCCAAAGCTCCGAACGAGTTCAGAACTTGAGAAGGAAGAAGGAGATTCAGGGCGTCTGCGAAATGTTCTGGTTCGAGCCTAGGAAGAAGAAGAAGAAGACGACGACGACAACGACGACGGCGGAGGTGAGGGAGAAAGCTGATTCGAGAATTCCAAGTTTTGTCTTTTTGCCCTTTTTGTGGGCCGAGATTTACCGGCCCAATGCGGGGGAGTGTTGGGAGATTTGAACTGGGCTCCCGTACTTCTTATTGGGCCTGCATGTGATTCGATCTCTTGGGTAGCTTTAACCCAAATATTGTCTTAATGAGCCGTCGCCGCCGCCGCCGCCGCCGCCGCCTCCTCCTCCTCCGCCGCCCCTGCCTCCTCCCCTCTTCGGTACTTTCATCGCTTGACTCGGGGGTGGAGAACGGTTGTCGACTTCGAAAAGCCCAGCAAGACTTGAATCGGGCTCGAGCAGTTCCCAAGCCTAAATCTCAATTCTCTCAGCTTTTATACCATGCGCCTCGTCCTCGTAGGCAGTAACAGATCCAATTGCAATGTTCAAGATCTTGTGACACTTACCCATAAGGCATGTGACGAGTGTTGAGGGACGACGGAATGGGCATTAACAGAGGGAGAGACCAGCTAAGGAGAGAATAGGGTTGCTGGGGTTGGTCTCTGCTAGAGGGGCGATGAAGCGACGCCGGCGAAGTCGTCGAGGGGCAAAGGCCACCAATGACGGATGGCGTAAGGTGGAGGTGGTGGTGGGGACGCAGCCCTTATTATCTGTTTGGTCTTGCTTTTTCAAGTGGGATGATTAATAAACATGTGACGTAAATTCAAAGTATCGATAAGATGTTAACAAGAGATGAACACAAAATGTGGAAATAATGCCCGCAATGCATACCCATCAAAATTAAAATATTGGCATGATTATTCATTTATAATCTTGTAGAATTGTTATTTTTAATTTGGTATTTTCACATTAACAAATAAAAGAAGTTGCTTTCCATTCTGACATGCTAATTAAACAAGCTACAGACAATAAGACAACACGCCCATCAAGAATCATTGCCATAACTTTACATTTTCTATCGGCAAATCTTAAAGACGATTGGTCCGGAAGTCATCGGACTTTAGAAAAGGGAATCAAGGAATAAACATACACATCTTCCTAAATTCATATGTTTCATACGTACATATGCATTTTTCAAACATATACCCATTCTAGAAGCCCCTAATTAATAATAACGAATTAGGCAAATAGTCTTAATTCTATGCGGCCGTACTCTGGTCTTTTTCTTGACAAAATTACAAATGGTGTGCTCTAGTTTTCCTTTTATTAATTGGACTACCGAAGCAACGGTCCCTTTTGGGATTTGACAAAACGTCCCACCCTCTCTTGAACCCTGGCCCCGTGAACTCGTTTTCCTCCTGCCGAAGAGCTAAGATGGATAGACATGCCAAATTATTTGTATCGCATTTCGGAACTCGATTAATCACATTGATGGCGACAGGTTCATAAGTGCCTGACTATTGAGTTGGGAAAGCACAAAATATTCACGACTCTATCTTAACGGATATGTGGTCCTTATGATAATGTCCATAAAAAGTCACCGACACTGATCGCTCTTCCCAGCTTTTCAAAGAGATATAATAGGAGGTTTCAAATAAAACATAATCCAATTAGATAAGTTAATTAACTAGGCATTAGAATCATCTCGTGATTCTTCTGTCACCAAAAATCTTGATCTCCCGTGCCAATTCATTAATAGAAATGCCGTAGCCTTAACCTAATTTTTCTTGTCATTTTTGTTTTTCGGAGCATTTGAGACTTTTTGAGCCTCCAAGCAAATCTTGATCGGGTAATTACTGAATCACAAAAGCCCATACTCCTCCTAGAATCGCCTCGAGAGAATGCGCAAAACGGGCTGATCTGAACTGAAACGTAGCGCGAGGAATACACACCTCTCGCTTACCGATGGAGGCACCTGGACACTTCTAGTTCTGCTCATGTAGTTAGAACGGTTAAGTCCCCAGGTACAGCAAGAACACCAGCTCCTGCAGGTCGAGAATCTGGTATGCAGTTGTCTGGTCAGTTAGTTCGACGAACATTACCTTTCCTCATCACCTCCTCTTCCCGTCAGTCAGCCAATACTAAATCTTGATTCTCAATCAGCATACGTATTCTGATCGGTTTCTGTTTCGGACAAGAACGTACGAAGCAACGAAATGAAGAAGGTAGCAAATCCCATTATTCATTGATGATCAGCAAGCTTCTCACTGGACTCTTAACCAAAACCACCATGCCATTACAGTTCTTACATGACATGGGGTGCGTCCCGCGATCTAATACATCGCCTACATACTCGTAATTTACACTTGATTATCAAGATTACAACGGAGAACGAACTGTTCGAGATCGCGGATCAAAAACCGACCTACATGTTAAGATGAAGCTGAGAGCGTAAAGAAAAAAGGTTTATGCATCAGCGAAGTCAAAATGGTATTTGTACACCTGAAAAAGAACAGAATGTGCAGGGGGGGACTGGGAATATAGCGAATTCGGACCAGGCTTTCACCAGCTTTTCCGGTGGCCGTGGCGGTCGGGCGACTTGTCCGGGCCGGAATTATCGCCGCTCCTGTTATTAGGAGGAGAGGAAGACCGTCTGTTATTGTTGATCACCATCTTGTTTTCGCTCAATCTTCGGCCGAGTTCCTTCTTCTTGGTCGTCGCCGGCTTCTGCGAACTGCTCGAGCTCCTAGCGTGGAGCGTGGGCACTACGTACCAGCCGATCGAGGTGCACAGGATCGCGACCGACCGCCCGAAGACGGCCAAGAACAGCAGAATCAAGACGATAGCCACGGGCATGTAATACGAAGGCCGCCTCCAATTCTTCATTCTCATGAATCCCCACTCAAGGCCCTTGCTCTTCGCCTTCTTATCCGAACCATCCGCCTTCGTCTCACTCGCTTTCTTAACCTCGCTCGAAGTTTCGTCGGATAAGTTCTTATCCTGATGGGCGTCCGAATTTCTTGCCGCCTGGTCCCCGGTAGCACGAGGATCATTGGTCTTGCTCCTGCGATCTCGAGGCTTGTTAGCCTTATCCTTCTTGACCACAATAGGCACGCAGTCGTTGGAGCTCGTGAAGGCGAACCGGACGAGGGAGATGTCGCCGGAGCCCTTCTGGGTGTAAATCTTCTGCCGCTTCTCCTGGAGGTCGGACAGGAGGGCCTCGAACTTGTCGAGCCCGCGAGCCGAGTACGGGTTCTTGTTCTCCTTGTTGTTGTGGTGGCCGCTCCTCCTCGACGATCGCCTCGGCGACGAGCAAGGGCTCGCGCCGTCCAGCTGGTCGTCTTCCTCCGGATGGAAAGCGGAAGCGCCGCAGATGAAAGGGGTCAACATCTGAGAAACTAGGGAGGTCTGCTTGGCTATGTTTTCTGAGAGCTTTGGTGTTTTGGCTTGATCTCTTCAAAGAAGAGCCATTTAAGTAAGAGAGAGAGAAGCTTGGAGGACAAGATCAACCAACGTGGTCAAGCTACAAGGTTTGACGAATTCACGAATATAAAATTTAGGGTAGAACCTTCTTAACGATGACCATGTCTTGTTTGACTTTCTTGGAGAGAAGGTAACCGAGACTTGGTGAATTTATTTAGAGCCCCCGTCGAGGGGGGAAAAAAACGAGCCACGCGAATGATTTCGGGGTTGAATTCACTGCGTTTTCGGGAGTTCATGACCTTTGAAAAGAAAAAAATTGGAAAACGACGATATTAAAAGAGTAATGAAATGGGATCTCTAGAAAGAGAAAAAGCCCTGGAATTATTCGTGGAAATGCAGCGAGGAAAAAGGCAGTCGATTCCATAACATTTATCTCGTGGGGAATGAGGGTGGGGGGCACTTAAAGAACTCAAAAAAAAAAAAAAAAAAAAAAAAAAAAACTAGATCTATATCATTTCTACACACATCACATCACTGTCATTTCACCATACATCAAATCACTATCTGACCCCATGTCCCTCAAATTGCATCTGCCGCCGCTTAAGCCGCTTAAGGATGAATAATTTTATTTAAAAAAATAAGAATTCGTTTCTTAATATTGATTAATTTTAAAAAATTTCGATATAGAATAGTAATCGAAAAAGAGATTTAATACAAAAACAATATCTACAAAAAATATATATATATATATTATTCTTATATATTAATAAAATACTTCTTTGTTCCTATTAATAAAATATGTTACCAGATGTCCCTTTAATTATCTTAGAGAGTTTTGTTTCATTTTTAAGACTTCAAAATTTCGGAATTTTTAGTTCTTTTATGAAGTCCATATTGGAAACTATTTATAGGAATGAAACCTAGGTGGAAAATCGAAAAAAAAAGTTTCATTTTCTTGTCCACACATCATAAGTAATCTAAGTTACGGAGAAAAATCGTGCTCATTTTGATAAGTCTCAAATTTCACAGTACATCACGGTAGCCAAGTTCAGCAAGCGATATAGAATCTTGTGCTCTTTTGACTTCACCTCACATGAAGCTCATATCATCTTCTCAAAGCCGAATGCACATGGAAGGAAGGGTATCTTGGTCGACGCAATTCATTGGCGCCCTTAATCTCGCGGGGTAGTTGACTTAGCCACCGCGATAATTCTGCAGCTGGTTAATTCTAATGTTTTTTTTTCCTGCACAGCAATGACGTACTCGATGATCGAAAGCTTCGAGATCGATTAAAAATTCAATGGTTGTCGAAGATTAGCCCATCTGAACACGCATGCCTTGAATATTTTTTGCCCATCATATGTAAAAGACCATCATCAGATCCGCGAAGGCCAGGCCTTGTCTCTAATGTGCCACAAATTGCGAAAAGAGGACTGAATGCTTGGGAATCACGGAAATTCAGATGTCAAAGGGATCTTTGATGAATAGAATTTTATGGCATGCTAATTATGATCAACATGGTATAGTCAGAATTAAACAAAGGGACTGTTGGACGAGGTAGTCGGGAGAGGATCTCTAATTACAGCACCAAATCACCAAGCTCGACTAGACAACAATTCACTCTAACCAAAAATTTTGTACGTGAATTATATCTATAGGTTTCGAGGTATCCTATAATATTTTGTACTTTTCAAAAAAAAATTAATTTTGACAAAAATTTTGTAAAGTAATTAACACATTGAACATTTAACCAAAACATAGATTACAAAAAAATTATGTAATAGTAATATAATCATGAAACGATGCTAACATTTTTTTTTTTTGGTTGAAAAATGATACTAACGTCAGAAAGTGAAAAAAAATGTTATACATCAACTTCTACCAATTAATTATTTCAATATATGAGTTCACATAAAAATCCATCACATTTTACTGAGAGCATGAACTAAAACATACCGTTCGCTCGCTGAAGAGAGACAAACCCGTCAGAGAAAGGGTAGAAACGGGTGATTTGTTTTTTTCCATGGAGTTGCAGATTACTGATCAATTAAGCAAAACGTTCATCAAGGAAACGGAGAGTGTCGCAAATAAATAAGTATATTTACTTAAGAAATAGTATACATGGCATTATATACCATTCTACAGCTACATATATTATAGGGTGGAATGACATCAAACTTTAGAGCGTACCCTTTATTCACTAGTTTCAAAATTTTGGAACATTAAACCTGAGATACGAGCTCCTGCAACCACCTTGAAACCTTAGGGTCTATATGATCTATAGGTTCTTGTGCACATCTGTAGTAAGATAATATATACATGGGGCGAAATCAAGTCATGCTACTTACAAATAACTCGGGGTCATTTGGATGGCTACTCGAGAGGAAGAATAGTCTAAAAAGTCATAAATCTATTGTACAACGGTCAATTTAATTCTAAACTTTCCAATTTAATTTGGCTAAATAGTCTTGAATATTTTAACGATATATAGTTCTAGTGAGATTATATGCATGTAGGGGTGAAACTAAATCAAGCTACTCATAATAACTGGGGCATGTCCATATGACTATTCGAGATGGAGAATTGTCTAAAAAGTTATAAACTTATTGTATGGTAATCATTCAGTCGTAAACTTTTTAATTTGGTTAATATAATCCTAAAAATTTTAATAATTTTTCAATATTGTTCTTATACCCAATTTAAGCCGTAAATCCTTGACATGTTCGATGAGGCTTAAAATAACATTGTCTTGAGGAATTTTTTCAATTTTTCAATATGTTCTTCCTTCATCTTCTTAAGTTTTGGTTGGCTAGGTCATCAAGGCCTTAGTGATGGACAATGACCCTCACCCAAATCCAGGTGAGGCATCATGGCCCTCACTTTGAATTTGTTCAGTGACACCCTTGTCTAGATCTGAACATTACACCCTTCACCAAGTCAAGGTTGCTTGTGACCGACGAGGGCATGACTTATTCGCTTGTGGCCAACGAAGAAAAATATGGACAATTGAATAGGAAAAAAAAAAAAGAAAGAAAAAAAATATTCATGTTAGTTACTAGTCATGCCATGTTGGATGGTTGGTGCTGGTTAAGACTGTCGCGTTAGTAATTTTTTACATAAATTGGCTGAATGTATTATATTAAAAAACTATCAAAAGATTTAAGATTATATTGGTCAAATTATAAAGTTTAAGGTTAAATTAGCTGCCATATAATATGTCCGTGACGTTTTTGACAATTTTCCTCTACTCTAGATCAACTAGCATATTTTCAGTTGAGCTTGAGTTCAAGCTACTCGGGTATCTTGTCAAGTCAAGCTGAGCTTATTAATAATTAGCTCCTTACAGCCACGAGCCTAACAAGCATGTCTAGACTTCTAATATCTTCCCAAAAACATCCAATAGTGATCCGAAATCGACACAAAATACTTAAAAGCACATAATGTCCAAGCTTATTAAGCGTGAGCTCGAGTTTCATTTATAAGTTGATCGTGCTCAAGTTGACCTCCAGTGTCTCGATTTTCCAATCGAGTTAAGCCCAGGCAGGAGAATTAATACTCGATCAAGCTCAAGTTGAGCTTCGCGCACTAAATACACGAGTCGAGTCGGACTTAAGCTTGGTAGGGTAGCTGCCGTATTAGAGAGGAACGCCCGCCCTCCTACTCCAACATTCACAAAATTGGACCTTCCTCCTCCTTTCTCCTCCTCCTTTCTTGGCCGGCTGCGCCGGCGGCGAGTTCATCCTCCATAATAAATGCTTACCTACTCTGATATTAATTGAAACCACTGGTTCCGCGTGCTTTCGTTTTCCACGCGAAACTACCCTCAAAATGTGAAGAACAGCAGCGGACACGACGAATCGTGTTTTGACTTTGATTGGTCACGGGCGAGTCGAACAGTTAACCCTAGTTTTTCTCGTCGAAAACGTGTTTTGCCCCCGAAGACACGCGACGAATCATGTGACCACCAAGCCCCGACCGAGGACGGGAATCGACATGAGACCCGCAAGGAATCACCGCGTTCCGACTTTTTCTACCATCCCTCTCTCATTCTCTAGAACAAGTCAACGTCTCCGGCCAGACTGACATCGGGCCGAACTCAGCAAAGCTTCGACGAAACACGTATATACGTACGTACACGTTTGTAACCTGGCCTGAAATGCCCTCCCAGATGATAAGCCCCGGTTCCTGTCTAATTCCTTCTGGCTTTGGCATTACTCTTTCGTTTGTTTTCTTCTGTTTTGTGTTCTATTTTTTTCCAGAAAAGCCGACGGATTTTACTGGCGATTGGCGTCTCTTCGTCACGCTTGGAGGAATGCATGTAAGAATGCCACGCCTGCGCGAACGATTGGCTCATGGCTCGCCGAAGTCTCGATAAAACTTCTGGACGTCCATCAAATTGTGAAAATGTTGCCACGTGTAAGGGTGATCGGTTCCAATTTAGTTCAATGAAACTAGTCACTTTTTTTTTCACTATTTAATGATATATATTATGAAATAATAATAATAATAAAAGCTAATTATTTTAATCAATTGATCAAGGTCTTCTTTGGAACAGAGAATCGGACCGCTCAAATACCGCTCGAATACCACTTTTACTTTTAGGAATCTAGGACCAGATTGATGCTCTTGGGAGTCAAACAAAACCAATTAGTTCGATCCGATCCAGATGTTTCCTAGTTCAAGCAATCCGTTTTGCATATCCCTAACAACATGTCATCCATATTTTTTGTATAAAAATTAGGTTATATCATACTATATTCACCCAGATGGATATAATTTCTGTTAAATTCTTTTGAATTCCACATCATTATAGCAAATCCATCGAATGGGGTAATCATAGGTGAGGAAATCTGTTTAGAAAATAACGAAATTGCGCATGCTATATTATATGTTCGTGAAGCAGGTCATTTTAAACAACTTTTCAAACCCAAGATTGTAAATGGTACGTCATATTTATTTAACACGACATATGTACCAAGTATAAATCCATCATGTATTTGGACTGTGGGGTCTTAGCACACATCTCTTGTTACGTCTTTTTCTTTAATTATATGATGCTATGTAAGCTATGTAGCTTGTGCAGTCCTATATCACAATTAGGATCGCCTTCAGCAATCAAACAACAAATCCAACCATTTTATTTGGATTAGGTATGTGTCGTTAAGCTACTGGAATCTAGATAAAGATCATCTTTTATTAGATACGTAGATTACGTGACCAAGTTCCTAGTTCATGCTCGTGGTCCAGTATCGGGTTTGGTTTCTTGTTATCCCTAAAATAGGATCGAACGTAACACATATATGGCTCAATCGTAGTCATGAGTTTGGTGGGTCAATGGGGCCCGCTTGGCCTGTTTAAGGGAACTGGCTCAATTTGTGACGTGCGATCCGATTGCCAAATCTTTTCAGGTGGATGTACGAGAACCAAGCTGAAACAATTACTTCATGGAGCGGTAACATCACATTTCAAAAACACGAGGAGAATTAACAAAAAAAGTCATAAATTTATTGTAATTATATCAATTCAATCATAAACTTATTTTTTTGACCAATTTATCTATTCAGCTAAAATTGGTTAGTCGGCGTGACGTGGACACCTACATTTGTCACGGTGAAAGCTTACATGGTAATTTTTTAATATATATATTCGAATTTTTTAAATATTTTTTAAATTTTTGAATTCTTTTTTTTTTTTTCACATTCTCCTTCTGGCTAGAGGTGAGAGCTGGCGAGGCCAGTCTCGCCGTCACTAGGCGAGGCCCCGCCAAATCTAGCGAGAGCCAAGCTCATCGACACTAGCGAGGTCGACCCTTACCATGGCTGGGCGAGGCCAAGCCTCGCCAAATCCAAGGTGAGGGTCGATCTCACCGGTGGCTGGTGAGGCTCCTCGCTCAGGGACAATGAGGCTCAACCTCGCCATGGTTGGGCGAGGCCGAGCCTCGCTAAGTCTGCTAGGGCCTCGCCCAGCCAAGGCGAGGGTCGACCTAGCCAGCGGCCTACGAGGCTTAACCTCGCCACGGCTAGGCGAGGCTCGCCTTTGCCAGTGGAAGACGGGGACAAGCCTCGCCAGCCCTCGCTTCTAGCCAGCACTAGCGAGCTAGAGGAAGGAGGAGAAGGAAAAAAAAAAAAAAAAATCAAAATCTTGCCATGTCAACTTTCATTGAACGACTGGTGTCCACGTAAGCATCAGCAGGCCAATTTTGGCCGGATGGACTAAATTGACACAATTGTAAAAGATTTAGGACTAAATTGACCAAAAACAAAATTTATGACCGAATTAGCACAATTGCAATAGGTTTAGGACTTTTTTAGTAATTCTCCCCAAAAACACAAGATGGAACAAGTTCATCAAAATATAAACTATAAAGAGATGCATATCAATAGGAAATGTAATTGATCGATCACACCATATTGATCACGTAAGCGTCGCATAAAGATATGTTATCCACCTTAAAGGCCTAACATTTTATTTATTCATTTATTTAGGAGATGTTAAGGACTCTTCGTGTTGTTCAAGTCATGGAAGGCTTGAGTGCGGCTCTTTAGACCTAATATGAGTCAAACTATATGCCATGCATGCACCGGCTTTATAGGATTGAGAAATGGTCTGGGTTCGAACTCGAAAATAAGTTGAAATCAGCTTAATGAATTTGATTCTAAGCAAATTTTAAGGAGAACTAGATGGGTTTCATGAGTTAAAAAAAGAATAGAAATAGAACAAATTTGGTCTAATTTCCAACCCCGCCAATTCTACATAGGAATCGAATTGAACATGTTGGTTCAAAGGCAACATTGACTTCGAATCAGTCAAAATTGTTTTCCTTTATTAACAATTAAAAACTCAAAGAAACAAAAAGTCCACAATCCACTCGCTCATTATATATTTTTGCCTCTCTTTCGGCCTCTCCAATTTTGCTGAAAAACAAGAAATTGAAAGATACAAAGGTAGTCTATCCTTAATCGGCATGCCAAAAAAGGTACTAAAAGAAAGTGGATTAAATAAGTTACTAATCTGTAGAAAAAAGTACATCTAAAAACTTTTGGTTAGATAGAAAGTAAATCGATGAACTGAAAGTCCTTCCTTCAGTCCCTCAATCAGGCCTTCATTCGATGGATTTCTTATTTAGAATTTCCACACAAGAAGTCAGTGGAGACAGCTGTGGATAATGAGAGAGAGAGAGAGAGAGAGATTGACTTGACGTGTAGGTTGAAATACATAGGTGGGACTGGGACTAGACCAAAGCTCGGTGGGCCGGTCCTTTCAATGTAAGGCTGTCACCCAAGCCCACCAATTCGCCCTTTGGGACAGAACGGGCCTGGGCGGGGCTCGGTATATAACAAATGATCATCATCATATTGTCAGTACGGCTGAGGCATAAATCGATTGATAAGGACCTGGATACCAGTATTTTTCCATTAACTTTTAAAGAGCTTCTCTAAGTCTTATTAGGTGATAAAATAGGAATAATAGATTTAGGACATTAAAATTTTGTATTCAGTTTTAACCCTTTTTCATTAAAAAAATCTATTTTTTTTAGAGGTTGTTTGGTGAACTTTGTACAGTGCAATTTTTGGGTCAATGATCAACCGACAATTCATTTAATTTGATAAAAATCTGATGTACAACTACAGCTTGTCATGGGACCATGACAATGGCCGCCCAACGTCAAATCCCTCAACCGCTCCAGTGAAAATGCCACGGATTCTTTTTGTCCTCATCTCGTTCAAATTTTAAGCAAGGTTGCAGATCCGGCAACAAGAGGGAAACCAATATCTCATGCCCCACTCAGCACCTCTTGTTTCTTCCCCCTTTGCATGGTCAAAAAGCCATCGCCATCTGTCAAAACAGACCCATGACCGAACTGTTGACTAGTCCAAGCGCATCATCATCTTGTACATGACGCCGTTCGATGTTGTGCGATTCTTCGGACGACATGCAAAGCACTGAAGATTCCATAACGTGGTACGCGCAATCCATTTATGCCAGAGCAGGTGCGCAGGCCAGAGACGTGGAATAAGATCCTGCCACAAAAACCACTGTACACGTTCGCGCGATGCGCTCCGTCAGTTGCCAAGCGGCTCGCATCGTGCTTATATTTAAGTGATCCTGCGTTAATAAACATCTTCACTGGCCAGGACAGCCGTTCATTAGCTAAGAGCTCGTTGGAATATTGTCAGAAACGGGCCCATGATGATGGTGGTGCACATGACATTGCAGATTATATACTTGGGATTGAGTTACCACCGATTAAAGCCTAAGCAAGCCACTTTTTATTATGACTTGGAAGGGCCCAGATGGCAGGCGGGTGCTTCAAAATTCAAAAATAAATGATTGCTTTCCGCTGGTCGCTTCAAACAATCAAAATTCCCGGTCCCCCCATTAACCTGCAAACCGGCTCCCTTCTTTCTTTCCCTTTTCTTTTTGCCTCTCTCTTGCCTTATCGTCCGCACCCTCATTTGCTTTCTGCTTCGCACAACTGATTTTGAGGCACGCACAGATACAAGGGAGGCTCACTCCTGCAGTGTTGGGGCGAGAGCAATAGAGGGGTCATGGCTTTCGCGGGGACGACCCAGAAGTGCATGGCGTGCGACAAGACGGTGTACCTGGTCGACAAGTTGACCGCCGACAACCGCATTTACCACAAGGCCTGCTTCCGGTGTCACCACTGCAAGGGCACCCTCAAGGTAAGATCGTGTTGCCACTCTGTTTCGAGAGTCGTGTGTTGATACGAGATCCGATCCATCGGGTCACGTTCATTCTTTTCGATGCATGGTCTGTTCTGATGTTGCTCTCGATGTCATTGGGATCATGTCGGCGCAGAAACGGGACATTCACTGAACCTGCACTACAATGAACAGGGATGCTTAGTTTCTCCTCCAATGCTGAGACGGTCAAGCATTGATCTGATCTTGTTAGTTAATAATTGAAAGATCCGGTATTTGAAAGTCGTTTGCCTTTGCCAAGCAGAACGTTTTAGTCAACACGGAATGTATTTTGAACCGACTCGATCCGTGCTAACCTAATCAATTACCGTCGAGCTTCAAATCAAATATATCCCACTGCCGAAAACGCAACAAATCTGAATCTTGGTTTCTCCAAACTGGCACTGTGGCTATCTGCTACAACTTCCAGCATGAACTTCTTGCATTTTCACAAGTAGCTTGATGTACTTTGCATAATTCTGAAAACTAGATTCGACCTTGCAGCTTTCCAACTACAATTCCTTTGAAGGAGTTCTCTACTGCAGGCCACACTTCGATCAAATTTTCAAGAGAACTGGCAGCCTTGAGAAAAGCTTTGAAGGTCAGAATTTATCTGAGTTCCTCTCCCATCCAACATCAATTTAGATCTCTCTCAAGTGAATTTTTTTTTTTTTTGGGTGAAGTCTCTCAAGTGAATTTTGTTTCTCACAGGTATCCCGAAAATTGTCAAACCAGAAAGACCTTTGGGTGGCGAGGTAATTTTCCATGACCAATTGTTCCTCTCCTTTCTTGTCCGATAATTCCTAACGAGCATCATGAGTCTTAATCTAAAGCTGCTCAAACAGAAACCTGCTGCGGCTAAAGTCTCGGGCATGTTTGCTGGAACGAGAGAGAAATGCTTTGGTTGCAAGAATACTGTATATCCAACTGAGAAGGTACCTACTCAACCATTCTGATTCTCAGAATTATATAGCCAACACAGAACAAGCATAAGCAGATAAGGACTTTGAATGATTCCAATATTTGGAAATCTTCTAAAATTGCCACAACGAATTCTTGATACAGGTGAGTGTGAATGGAACTCCGTACCACAAAAGCTGCTTCAAATGCTCCCACGGTGGTTGCACAATAAGCCCGTCGAACTACATTGCACATGAAGGCAAACTCTTCTGCAAACACCACCATGCACAACTCATCAGAGAGAAGGGCAACCTCAGCCAGCTTGAGGGAGACCAAGCAGGAAACGAGAAAGTTGCAACTAGAGAAATTGCTGCGTGAGACATAATAAGCAGCATCTGCTATACTATGTTATTTTCTCCCTCTTGCACTCTCCTTCCTTACCGGTCGAGACTGTAGTTTCTGTGGTCTGAAAGGCTTCATGTATCCATTTTGTTCAACTCAAAATGTGTTGGTCACCACTTCTTGTAATTTCGGCTTCCTTTTTTACCACTGGACACTCGTTAGAACATGCCAGCTTACACTTACAGTTGCATAATCAGATCTCAGATGACTCTTGCATATGTATGCCCCTACTGCCAAAAATGTATTGAGTTCTATGAGAAATTTCTGCAATGATCTCTAGCAAAGAATCTGCAACTGCAACCATCCATTCTACACGAGCGCTGTTATAAACAAGCTACTTCAATCTAATTTTAACACATCAAATCGAAAGAGCGGAACAGCAAAGGCCTACCTTCCCTATGGTCGAGAAAGCCAGAGTCCCCACTATTACTTGGGGAAGTTGGATTAGCTTCCAGGAATAAGGGTATATCACCTTACATCATCCATGGTAACAGTGTTTTAGCGAGATAAACTTTATCTGCTTATTGTAAACTCCCCTGACAGATCCTGAATAGTAAAGCAGTTGGGCAGGCATACAAGGGGGGTTGGGAAGAGGAAATTGAGGTAAGAGAAATGGGTCAAAAGAAGAATCGCCAGAATTCAATAAAACTTTGGAACAGATGCCATCGTTTCAACAATAAACTACGTTACAAAGCGGCCTACAAGGTGGAGCCGCAGGTCTAAAGCAAAAGAACATGACACCAGTGCCATACTGGATATATGGCTCTTCTTTCCTAAGATTCTAATATGTACAGAAAGAATCCAGAAGACCAAATCAATTATCACAAAGCTTAACCTAGTGAAGAAGACAACCATTCGGGGCTATGTGCTTCAGGTCTATAATAAAATTGTCCCGAAGAAACCCGAACCCAAATGTACCGTCTCTATACTGCCAGATCCTTCCCTCGTTACGCCTGTCAGTTGCTGTAGTCCCAGCTAAATCAGGAATTAGCAAGTCATAACTTGAATTTATGTACAGGATGCGAGTGACCGGCTCATTTTCCATTGGAAGCTCCCCGAACATAGAATTTTCTTCATCAATGGGGTGAAGGTGCATGCGACTGTCGTACATGATCACCTCCTCTTGAGAAAAAGGTGGCTCAATAAACGTTGCTTTCGATGTCCAAAAAACTGGGGCACAACCAGAAAAACGGTCTGCTGGTTCCCCAACCCTTCGGCAGGCAATTCCCCCAATTTCATCGTAAGTGACAAGATAGAATTCCAGTTTCGTGCAGTCGCCGATTCCCTGTGATGACAGGCAAGAAAGAGCTTCAGATATCAAGGAGAGCTCAAACATATTTAAGCCAACCCCCACATGAATAATAAATTTACAGCATACGGTGTCATAGTTCATTCTTGTTCTTTTGAGTGTGTTGGAACTGAAAGGAGTACACTAAATTCGCAAGCACACAATGTCCTGACTTTCTGAAAAGCACTGTCAATCCACATTTATCGAATGAAAGCCTCAAATAATTTCAACTGAGCATAAGTTAATAGCCAGAATGAGGCACCAAGTTGACACCATTGTTTATATGTAAACTAATTCACCAGAGGAGTGAACAGAGGAAGAATTCATGTAACAGAATTTACAATCACAATGCATTGGCAATGGACCTTCCCTCATGATTTGATTTCATAATCCAAATACTCATCAACCAATCCGTACCCATCTTTCTTGGCATAAGTAGTGAAGTGTCACCACAAGGCATCTCTTGAAAAATCATTGGCATAAGCTGTCTTTAAATCGTAATGTCTTAATACCCAGTTCAAGTTAAACTTCTCAGAAGCATTACACTGACTAAACAACAGCCATTTTGAGAACTATATAATCAGGCAGCATCAACATATAACTACAGTTGTCGATTGGCATAAGAACAAATATGTAGTATTTGCATCATCGACATAAATTGTTTGATCGCAACGGGCTGGTTAGGAGTCAAACTTTTTTAATCCATTTTGACCTCTTCAACAAATAATGCAGTGCGCTCAGCCCAAAGCATGAATTGCTTGGATATACCAAGGGAAGACTAATCAAGTGTACTGAAAATCCCAAACAGCCAAAAAGCATATAAACTCAGCATTTAGCACAAAAGATCCAACCTTTCTTCAAACTGAAATTCGAATCATCTTGAGCCTATCACCAAATTGCCCATTCTAAACTAGTAAATGAACTCACAATTTCAATGCGATGATCAGAACAAGAAAGCAGCTCCAACCTCTCCATGTAAGACAACTAATTTAACTGATAAATGCAGATGCACTGATCCAGATAAGAAGGTTAAGATCAGAAAGAAAAGATCGAATCACCTTCCATAGCCCCTGCAAAGGCCGAGAAGGAGTGGAAGAGCAATCTACTATTTTCACGAAATGCTCGGGCTCCCATCTTCTCTTCCCCTGCCTCTCCTTCTCCCTCTTCCTCTGCCTTCTCGATGCGCCGCTCCCACCGGGGCTCGTCCGGTTCGCAAAGTGCTGATACATCTCCGACATATACCGATCCGGTAAGCTCCCGAAAGTCCCATTCTCGCCGCCACTGGCCTCCTCCTCATCGCTACACAAGTTCGCCGAGCTCGAGCTCCTCCGAAACCCATTCCTGTGCGAATTGCCCCCGAGCCCCATGTTCTCCTCCACCACCAAATGCGTACACCCCATGAAATTCACATCCACCGGGATCAAATCGGTCTTCCCGATCGAATCGACGGAATAATTAGCGCCGAATTCGCCACCTTTACCATCCGGGTCGACGAAATTCACGGGTTCCCCGCCGGGGAAAGCGACATCCACAAAAACGGCGACTTCACCACGCCGTAGGTGCCGTCCTGGGAGGGGGAGACCCTGGAACCGGCGACGAACGAGGGGCCCCAATCGAAGACGACAAGCGGCGGAGGCGGGGGCGCGGGGGCCGCGACGGCCACGGCGGAGGTGGATCTCTGGCCGCTGCGCCGCCAGAAGCCGATGAGGCTCTCCCACTCGCTGAGGGTCTTGTAGAGGAGCCGGTAGCATATCTCGCCGTCGCCCCATTTCCGGATTTGGGTCTTGGATCCCCACCGCCGGTCGCACAGGGCGTGCCAGAGCTTGGCGTCGCTCCTGCAGAGCGAGAGGAAGCGCTTCGAGGTGCAGGAGAAGTTGGCGATCTCGGGCGGCGTCAGGAACGACAGGATGCAGAGCTGGACGTCCTCCGGGAAGTCCACGAACGACGTCGTCGGGACGGAGTAGGGTTCCATCTTGCGAAAAGCTCTGGTGGGGTGTCGGTCGTGTCGTGAGCGGTGGTGGAGATTTCGCGCGATTAGACGGAGCTCTGCCGAGGATTTTCTGGGGAAAAGCTGCGAACTTTCTCGGGAAAATCGGGAGAGAGAAATACTGCGGTGGCGCTGGTTGGGCTGATCACGACTGCTCGGTAGATTCCCGGATGATCCTTTTTCGGCACGATTCACCGTACGTTTTTTCTTTTTTACTTCGCGGACGACACGTCAAGGTTAATGCCACCGCGTAGCGTGTGGAACCACAGTCGGCAGCATCGTACCGTAACGATGCCCACAAGTTCGTTCTGTCCACGCATCGCAATTCGCAACCCTGTTTGGGACAACGCAAACTCGAAGTGCGCAATATCTTTTCCCTCTTCTTCTTCTTCTTTTTTTTTTTTTTTTTTTGGGGGGGGAATTTGATCCTCAAATTGTATAAATTCTTCTTCCATTATGTCATAAGAATACATGAGTAATACTATTAACTTTTCTTTTACCAATCATATTGAATTTTTTCTAGAAATATTCAATTCGGTGCTTTTTGATTCTTGATGATTCTTGATTAACCCGTTGATTGTCAATACTATCTATTCCTTCTCATTGTGTGTGATTTTTGGATGTCTTTTGCTAAGATCGATCCGAATTGAAAGCGTGTTTCCATAATAACATTCGAGGTGTAAAAAAAATATGTTGAAAGAGTCAACTTTAGAATTAAATAAATTATAAGGTACGCATTTAAAAAGTGAATGGGGTATATTTGGATGATTTCAATGCTTTTGTGAGCATGTGATGATAAGTAGTGGATACATATACGGTTGTATTTATACGAACTCTCTTTGAACCTTTTTTTTTGCCTCTAAACTTCTAATTTTAACAAACACGCACCGAAAAAAAAAAGAAAAAGGGCGAATCTTGCCTCCAATTTATGAACAAATTAATGAGGAAAAATAACATTTTTACCTGCCGCAACAGAGGGTAATACCTTCATTTCACTCTCTTTCCTTGCTTAGCGGCTGAGTCCGACTAGATCAACAGATCACTAACATCTGATCTGGACCGTCGAAAGTCCCTCCCGTCCCCATTAACAGCGCCACCGCCGCTCCCGCCGCCCCTCGAGCCCCCCCGGCGCCTCGTCTTCTTCCCGTCACCTTCTCTGTCGCCGCCGTCGAACGCCTGACTCAGCAGCTCCTGGATCGACTCGGGGCTCGGGCACGAGCCCTCCTTCGAGGCGGAGCCGCACGCGCTCACGAACTCGGCGTACGCAGGCACCACCAGCTTCACCGCGGCCTCCTTGATCTGCTCCCTCAGGTCGGCGTCCGGGATGGCGTACGAGCTCCGGTGCTTCTGCGACGCCTCCTCCAAGCCCTTCAGGAACGCCTCAATCCTCGCGCTCGCCCTGGCCTTGCTGCTCGTGTCGTCGGCCTTGGCCTCCAGGAGGCGCACTAGGGATCCCCACGCTTGCTTCTGATACAGGTAGGCCGACTCCTCGGCCACCACCTTGTACTGCTCCCTCATGTACTGCTTGCCGAGGAGCCTCCCGAGCTCCGTGTTCCTCGTCCTCATGTAGATGTACCAGTAGGTGTTCATGGCGAACACGTGCGGGAGTATCTTGTCCTTGTACCGCCCCCGCTTGGACTCCACGTTCCGCTGCAGCGCCTCCACGACGTTGGAGACGGCGTCCCGGAGCAGGTCCTCCTCCGACTCGGGCTTCGACAGGATGCCCGCCTTCCACACCTGCTCCGTCTGCAGCACCTTCGCCATGGGAACGCTGTATGTCTCGGCGACGAGGTACTTGAGGTAGTTGATGGCGTACCTCACGAGCTTCGGCACCGAGCCGTCCTGTGGCGGAGGGAGGCCGTCGGAGTTGCCCTCGATCTGGAGGCCGAACTCCCAGAACACCTTGCTCGAGGCGGCGACGAGCAGCTTCTCGAGCTCTCTGAACCGGGTGCAGATGTCGGATCCAGACTCGCCCTCAAAGATCTGGACAAAAAAAATAATTGACAGAATCAATCACAAAAACTACTAGTCGTATCAAAGTTCCTAACAGAATGAGTGTACGCAATACTTACTTGGATGAACTCAGCCTTTAGTTTCTCGAGGGAGTCGAACATGTCGAGGAGCTTAAAGAGCTTCTGGGGCTCCTTCTTGCTGCGGGCGACGCCCTCACCAAAGCGGAAGAAGACGGCCATGATCTTGTCGGCGATCTTCACGAAGCACTCTGGCCAGACAAGGCCGTCGATGAGGTTGCCCAAGACCTGGTTGCACAGCCTCTTCTCGGAGACGAGGACGGTCTTGAGTGCGAGCTCGAAGTGCTGGATCCACAGGGTAATGGCCGTCTCCAACCTCTCCCACTCCATCTCGTCGATCTCTTCCGGCGTGTACGTCCTGAGGTACTCCGGGTTGAGGCGCATCAGTGCCTTCGCTGCTCTCCTATATCTCACCTGCCAAACATCACATTGCGAAGCAAAGTTGAATTAGAGCGTCAACATCTAATATTTTCTTCATTATAGCTTATGATGATAAATACGATTATGTTATCGAGTCTTAGTTGAGCAATTAGCGCTATCAAGACACATAATTGTGATGTCTATTAAGAGATAGCTAACATAAATTGTAAGACTTCGTTACTATTTGTTTCGCAATGACCTATGTGACATGCTTCGTGTCATCGAATAAATGTGGAATCGGCAGAAATTACGAGATTGGTAAAAGAAGGAAAGGAAAACAAGATGATTCGCCGAAGATATCGACGCAAGAGTTCGTCCCTTCGTCATATACGAAGTTCGAAAAGAGTTACCTAGGCATTCGTGTGTCACTTCTTACCTTGACGAAGATATCGATGCAAATGTCCAAACAGTCATTCGCCGCCAACGTCTCCGATATCCTCCTCAGGACCTCCACCTCCTGCTCCGACCCCAGCTCCGACACCGCAAACTCGCCGTCGCCGCCCTCCTGCGTCTCCCCGACGTTCTCGTGCTTCAGCTGCTGCAACAACCCCTCATACTCGTCCTGCAACTGGAGCAAGGCTTCGTCGAGCAACCCTTCGAACCGCATCGCGTCGACCTCCGTCTCGTAAAGCGCCTTGAGCGTGACGAGCGTCTCCCTCAGCCGGTGCGTCCTGAAGTTGTCGGTCGCCTTGGTCCGGCTCAGGAACTCCACCACCTCCTGGAGCTTCTGGATGGCCGGCTCGCCCTCCTCGCTGATGGAGCTCACAGCGGCTTTGAGCCGGTCAACGCAGTCGACGTACTCAAGGAGCCTCCTGAGCCGGTTCGGGGACGGCCCCGCCTCGCCCGAGAGACTGGCGGAGAGGTCGACGATGTCGGCGTGGAGGGACTCGAAGAGGCGGAAGCTGTGGAGGAGGGAGAGGGCCGGGGTGACGGCGCGGTTGATCCGGGTGTCGAGGGCCTTGTTGGCCATGGCCATGGACTGCAAGGGGGCGACGCGCCGGGACGCCAGGGAGAGGGACTGGTCGATGAGGTCGAACCGCCTGTCCATCTTCTCCATGTTCCGGTCCAGGTCCGCCGATTTCTGGAGGAGGGCCTTCAGGTCCTTGCATGCCGACTCGAGCTTCGCTATGGCGGGTTCGTCTTCTTGAGACGCCATGGACGAAGATGGAGAGAGAGAGAGAGAGAGAGAGAGAGAGAGGGGGACTGTGCTGGCCGAGGTTACGCGGAGGAGGAAGAGTATATGAAGAACGACAAGGACGAGGTGGCGAGAGGGAGAAGAAGACGGAGAGAACCAAATGGCGTTTTGGTTCGGAACGATCCAAACAGGCTGGGGCGAGAAGGGCAGAGGGAACGAGCTTGGAATTATACGAAGGCGCAGCCGGTGCGCCCGAGCGTAGGAGAACGAGTCCAGACGACATTTTCTTAGTGATCCACCCGAAATTGATTTCATAGGCGATTACGTATTGGCACCGAATCTACCTCGCGAATTTGTATATTACAATTCTTTAGCTCTCTAATTACTTCCTGTCTTGTCTCTTTGGTTTTGATCGGTTTTACTTTGGAACATTACACGGCGGCTAGGACGATCACGGAATAATATTAACATGATACGGATCGTAAATAAATGGAGAGATTATTGTTTTTGACTCGTCTTTCATGAACAGAGAGATGAAATTTCCATGGAAAAGATGCGCCTTCCTTGTATATTTTAATTCTTTCAAATCTTTAAATACATTTCGGGCGTACGTTTGGTCGTTCGGATTTCTAATCATGATAGGAATGGATAGTATAGGATATGAAATCATGGGATATTTTATATCACGTCCATCGTAATCATAGATTTGTTTGGTGAATTGCGAGTATTTACATCGGATATGTTGTAATACATTTTTATTTTTTTATATAAACGACATATCATTATAAAAGAATCTAAATGTTCATAAACGAATATGGTGAAAATCTCTTCAGAACACTATTCCTTCATTTTTTTCCTTTTTTTTATATTATTTTCATTATTATTTCTTTTTTCCCCTTTCATAATTCTTTAATAAAATTTTATCAAATAGTAAATTGTACTAACATACCTAAAATGCCTAAAATATATAATAAATATAAATATTTAATCTATAGATTAAATGTTTATTATAAGATCTAATTAAAGTTGAATATATAAATTAAAATAAGATTAATTAATTTTTTTATTTTAAAATTCTTAAATTAGAATTCAAATATTATTTATATTGAAATATGATTTCGATTTTGTTAATTTAATAAGTTTGTTATTCAAGAAAAATAACTTTCCTATTATGGACATTAAAAATCCTATCCACCTTTATCCCACCTCCCCCATGAGATAATTTTATCCGCATTTATATCCCCTTATATCCGACTTTATCCCGTTCCAGTGAAGATTAAACATGTAATATGATAAATCATATCTATTCGAATTTTATCACAAACGCATTAATATGGTTATTTTCTAGTACACTAAATTGTCCTTATCTTATGTAAATAATTCATTCGATATTTGTTTGCACGGTTTCAATTTATTCGTGAATAATTCTCGAAACTTGGTTTATGCAAAAAAAAAATTAAACTCTTTTTACTAAAATTGAAAAACTCAAGCAAACCAATTTGTTTAAATTCTAAAAAAATTGTTTTCGGTTTCAAGGTGAGTCGATTTGAAGACCATAATTTGAAACTTACCTTATAGATTTCGATTCCAAAAATTGGAAGGAGGGACCGATCTGGTAATACTTGGAACTGGCCTGTTCTTGGTTGTACTTAAGAACCATGTTTATTTTGTGAAAATCTCATAATTGATATTATGCAATATTTTTTAACCCAAGCAAAGTCTCGTTAGTTAAGTGATCTCGTGTGTCTACTTCAAGCTGTAAGTCGTGATTATGTTTTCCCTAGTGTTAAATCTCACTATTTGTTTTTTTTTTCAAGTATGGTGTATTAGACATTCGTTCTAAATCGAGTCAAATTGATAGCTTTGATATATGAATTAAGAACACGGGTTGAAGGCTGGTTCTAGCTTTTAAAAGGGAGAACTAGATCGGTTCTTTCCAGAACCCGTCGAGTAAGATTTTATATTAGCTGGCCCTAGCCTAGTTTCTCATCGCTAATCGGAAGTGACAAGACGATAGCATGCATGGAGGAGGTTTGGGTTTGGAAATTTGGGCATGAGATTTGTGATTTGATGATTTGGAGCGGAAGGAGGCAATTTGGGGGCGCATTTAATAACGATTATGTTTAAAAACAGATTCTCATAAAAAAATGATTATTTTTTATTCTATTTTTGTGAACAATTTCGAAGTATTTTAAGTCATTTGATAATCGTCAAAATTTCGATTGGAATAAAATTGCATTTGGTACCGTGCTTTCATTGATTCAATTCCAAATCAATTTCTTTTAATTTTTAAATAATTTTATTTATTTATTTCCTTTTTTCTTTTCTTTTTTATTTCATTTTTTTCCTATTCTTCTTCTTCTTCTTGTGGCCGATCATCGGATCGGCGACCAACCGCACAAGGGCTGGCGATCTCATCGGAGCGTCGCCGACCCTCAGCGAGGCCGGCCCTCGTTAACCGAGCCTCGCGTAGCTAGGCAAGGCTTGCCTAGCCTCGTCGGTGGCTAGGCTTGCCTCTGGTGAGCTCGCTGGACCTCACCCTGACCTAACGAGCTCCTCGGCAAACTCACCGAACCGGTTGTCAACGATCAACGGTAGCATACGGCAAGCGGATGGTGGTGGATGGCACGGGGCGGTCACAAGATGGCAGTCGATGAAGAAGAAGAAAAGAGAAGAAGAAGAGTTGATTTTGATTCTCAGATTTGTTCTTGAAACAAGAATCAACTATTATTTTATTTTTGATTTTACTTCAAATTTATTCCTAGGAACAAAAATATTACCAAACGCGATTATGTTCCAAAACTACTCCCGAAAACAAAAAATCATAATCGGGTATTATTTGACACGTTGCCACACAGTCCCTTGGTTGTTTGATTTAGATAGCAAAATGGCATTTTCAAAAAATAGAGATACGTCAGTAATAAGATAACGAAAAGTGAGGTAGAATTCAATATTTTCTCATCTATATAACATGTAATTTCGTTGTAAAAAAAAGAAGAAGATATAAAGCCCTTTTCAATTTGCGGTTAAAGGGGCAACTAATAATGTAATTGTACTCATGACGACTCCGTGAAAAGTATAACGCAGGATTGGGAATGCGCTCATGAAGCCACAGCCTGAAGTCGAATTTAAAGTTCAGTTGAGGCCCAAACCATGTTCCTAAGGTACGGTCCAATCATAAACCAAAATCAATGTTCATGGGCTTGGTTTCGTACTTTGAGATGGACCAGGTGGATTCATTCTAAGAGAATCAACTGACTAAACAGTGAAAACTTTTTTATTTTTTTAATGATCGCTCGAGGAACCGGTCCCAGTCGCATCTCACAATAGTTGAAATTATTTTGGCGGTAACGCCTCACACGCGAGCGTCGAGCCTCCGTTTGTTTGTACCTCTTCGGCTCTTCGTAATAAAGCGAAATCGGGGGACCGATGTCGTAAGGGGCCACGGCCAGGATGCACGTGCAAAGCCCACGTAATCAGCGAACGCCACATGATCGACGTTCGTGATGAATCCGATCCGCGAAGACTCAAAGCCGACACGAGTAAACTGTCCCGAACCAATGAAAAAGTCGAGGGTTGTTGGAGAACTAAATTTTTCAAGAACATGAGATTTGAAAATTGAAAAAGTAAAAAGCGGTATGTCTTCGTTCAAGTGCGCAGAGAGAATGGCCGGACATCTCCGGGTCTCGAGAGAGAGGGGTATCGGCTCCGGATATTCAGCCTCGCATCCCGGATCGTGTTCGCGCTTTTCCCAATTATTGCCTACCTGAATTGACTGAGTATTTTCCTTTCTCGATTTTTTTTTTTTTGGAGAAGTAAATTCCTTTTAGAAAATTTATGAATTAATAGATGAAAGAACCGAGAGACTTCATGACATATTCCATCAATCTAAACCTTTCAAAACGGGGCTATAAATCCATTTTTGAACCCATATTTTATTAACTGAACTGTTATATGGGTTAGTATATTTAGTAAATGAGTTTAGAATAGTAAAACTTTAAATAATTTGGATATTAAATGGATTCATGACTTATTTGGACTCAACCCTCCTCTATAACTCTACCTTCACTCTCTCTCTCACTAACGCAATCTTGCCTCGCTTACTCTGCCCTTACCTCAGTTTGGATATGGTTTTTTTAGATTGGATTAAGGGTGTGTTTGTTTTGCGGAATACATTTTCAAGGAAACATTTTCCTCATTTTCTGGCGTTTAGGTCGCTTAGAAAAATGAGTTAACGGAAAACGTTTTCTAGAAAAAGCTTAAATTTAGGAAAATGATTTCCCTTTGAAAAAAGATCGAAAAACGTTTTCCGAATCTACCAAAGCTTAGATTTGATGCTTAATTTACAAAAAATTATTCTTATAAAATACATTTTAAAAAATTGAAATTAAATTTAAAAAAAGAATTTGGAAAACATTTTTAAAATAAAAATAAAAAATTCGAATTTGCTTTTTTTTTTTATCTTTTTTATTCTTCTTCACCCGTCACCGCCACAAGGACAACCAGTGAGCTTTGGTCTTACCAGATCAAGCGATCTCATGGCCTTCGACAACAAGGCTTGAGCTTGCCTGAGGCTGATGAGCCTCAAGTCTCGCTAAATTTGGTGAGCTCGTGACCTCCAACGATAAGGCTCAAGCGTCGCCAAATTAGGTGATCTCACAGCCTCTAGCAGCTAGCTAGCGAGCTCGCCGCCTCTAGTGACAGCTGGAGCTCACCCCTTGTAAACTAGCTGGTAACAAACTGCCAAAGGAAGCAGAAGGGATGGCTTGAGGAATCTGAGGAGTGAAGGACAAGAAGAAGGAAAAAGAAAAAAAAAGAAAGAAAATAAAAGTAAACAAAAAACACAATATTAAAAATTTGAAGTTTTTTTAAATTAAAAATTCATTTTCTTTTCCTGTGATAAAGTGTGATTATTTTTTAATGGGATCTAAACGGCGATAAAACATTTTCAATTATACATCGCCAAACAAAAAAAACAAACCGTATTCTTAGAAAAACTTTCTCGAAAGCGATTTTCCTTTATCAATGAAGTTTTCCGCAAAACAAACGCACCCTAATATAAAAGTGTGTTACAATGAGATTTTTTTTTTAAGTGGAAATTGTCGATGGCCAAGCCAACCATAGAGCCATTGTTCACCCTCTGTGAAGTTTATTCTCTATGTCTACTTTTTTGGGGAAAATGACACTAGAAAGGAGGGGATGGAGGGCAAGAGAAAAATGAAGAAGTTAAGGCAATGGTCATCGATGGCGGCAGCCAGCCAACGGTGATTGAGGCGCCACACGACGGTGTCACCTAATGAGTGTGACCGCCACAAGCAGGCCACCTTAGGATGGTGGCAGCCATGGTGGTCCTGCACAAATGTAAGATGACAAGACGTGAGAAAGAGAGGAGCAGTTAACCTCAAGCAACCATCGTCATGCAATGCACTGTCGTGGGCATCAATGATGGCTCTAAGGAAAAGCCGCAATGTTAACACGGTGTCATCCCATCCCGTAGTCGTGAATTTCTTATTAGACATTTTATCCAAACATATTCGGATTTATCACATCATTAAGCACCACATAGGATATTGCATTAATCAATCTGGCTCAAATCCAGGCTGTCAAGTGCAACTTTAGAGCTTAGGATCCTGAATTGGTGGGTTGTAGTATGGCCTTATCACAATTTACCCAAGCTAGAGTGCCCCACCAGTCACTAATGTCATTAGCTTATCCTATTCGCGATTCCATATTATTAGTGTTAGATTCTCGAGATACAAATTATGTGCTTATTCATATGTCACGGTGCAAATTTGTTGTTAATTGGTGCAAATTATTAGCATCGAAACTCCATGATACGATGAAAAAAACAAAGGGAATGTCGAGATGAGTATAGATATTTCCTTCTCGCGGCAGGATATCCAAGCTAATATATAATATTCTTTCACGTGTAGATTGAGATTGGCGAACATGGGGGCCATACACGCAAAATAAACAAAGGAACCGAAACTTACTGTGGTATGCAATGTGTACAAAGCACTTGGAAACTTTCGTAGATAAGGGATGTTAGGCACCTTTAACAATTCCCCGTCCACTTCACGTCAGGTTGGCAGTGACAGTAGGACCAAAACGGCTCTCTTGAAAAGGACCGAGCAATTCGGAAGCTGGCGGACTTTCCGTCCTCCTGTATGGGCGGTCAGCTGAGCGGGAGGAGAACACACGTGACCATGCACGAGTGCCATGACTGGGTCCACACATGCTTGCGTTTTGGCGGTCCAGACAGACCGCATTATTGAGGTAGCTGCCAAGGTCGATCCAGGAACGTGAAATGAGAAACCATCGATTAGCTCAGCTGCCGCAATCCTGGAATTTCTCATCCTCACTCACTAGTCACTAGCACATCAGTCCCCTGGCATGGGGTCGATGTTCCGGGACGTGTCTGCGTCCAATCCTGATGGGCGCACTGGGACGGTTCTCTGTTTTACCAGAAAAGGGAAAAAAATTCCTGGTTAGGATAGGAGGCCTGTCGTGCATCTGGAAGGAGTACGGCCATTCATGCACCTGATGCATTTCAGATCATTTCAGAGCGAAGACAGAGTCGCCTTTTTGGAATTTACCCAGTTATTAAGCTACCCTACCGCCAGTCCGGAAGCTAAATTGCACCGTCATTTCTGCTTTCGCTATCGTTTGTGCGACCTATGCCAATGCGATACAGATGTATCCACGGATAAGGTGTGTTTTGAAAGCCTCGTATATTGTTAGTGTTGGGTTTGCTTCAGCCCCACTAATTACCATATAAATACACGCAGAACGCCTCATGCACATGCACTGAGTAATACTCTAGTCATGGGATGGTGGAGATGGCTACGAAGATTGTTCCGAATTGTAGACGCTATGAGTCGAATACCAGATCTTTTTCACCCACGTATAGTACTTGACCGATCGGAAATCATGGGTTCACTTTCAAGAGAAGCGTTTCTGTAAGAACAGTCAGTCGAGTAGTGGGAGAGAGACAGTGAAGCTTCGCTGGAACGTTGAGGACTGTTGAGGCAAACCAAAGCACCTAACGAAAGAGCAGCATTCGACCCTTGCCAATGCATCCGTAGGGGACCAAATGGACAACCACCACAGTGCTCTGAACTGCACGCAACAGCCCATGCTACAGAAATTATTGGAAGATATGTTAAGAGTGAAGTATCTGGACCTCCTAAGGTCTTCAATGCTCGATGCCTCTTTCAGGTAACCTAAAGATGTTTTTCTCATATCTCTAACTAGAAACTTCTTTCACTTTTTTCAGTGAGACGATAGTCTAATGAAGTTGACATATCTTTAACGAAAGTAGCTCCTATAATGGATGGATGGAGATCGGTTGGTGCCGACCCAATGAAGGTAACAGTGCCCAGCAGTTACCAGTCGACAAATGGGGAAGGCAATAGCAAGGCGGCAGCGGCAGCGGCAGCGGCCACTTCCAATGCCGGTGGTGTACTGACAAATAGGTAAAAATAGCCAAAAAAAACTTAGCAAAATGAAAATTGGCTTAGAAGCGAATTTTGTTCAGGATCTGAATTCATTGAGTGAATCAAGAAATCATTACCGAATACAACTAGATTCAAACTTTTCAAACTTTTACGGTGAAGCCAACCCAATGAAGATTAACAGTACCAACAGTTGCTAGTCGACAAATGGGGAAGGCGATATCAAGGTGGCGGTGGCAACTTTCAATGCTAGTGGTGTTTGATAAATAGGTAAAATTTGAAGCCAAAAAACTTAACAAAATGAAAATTGGCTTGGAGGCGAATTTTGTTCACGATCGGAATTCATTGAGTAAATCAAGAAATTGTTACGGAATACGATTGATTCAAATTCTTAAACGTTTACAGTGAAGTTGACACTGACAATAACAGCCAGCATTTGCCAGTTGATAGATGGGGAAGGCAATAGCAAGGCCGAGGCGGCAGCTTCCAATGTTGGCGATGTCCTAACAGATAGGTAAAACGTGACGCCAAAAACGATTTTCACTCAACAAAATGAGAAATCGGCTTAGAGGCGAACTTCATTCCGGATCCAAATCTATTCGAATTAATCAAGAAAGCGCTACCGAATAGTACTGGATCCAAACTTTTCGATAGCAGTAGGAAGGCCGATTATATCTATCTACCTTAGATGCTCCTCTTTTAATGACGTGACAGAGTGATGAATTGAGATCACACAAACGAGGAGCCCCCGGTTTCGCCTTTATGGGCTGTCATCACTCATCAGGGCATCGCCATTTTTGGGGTCGTCCTCATCTACATCTTCACACTGTTTCGGGAGTCCGATAGACTGAGGCTTGTCATTATCGGATCCATGTTTTTTAACCAATCGATAATCATAATAAATTTAAAAAATTTTAAGTAATTTTTTCCTTTAATAAATACATTAGTCTTTCCACAGATGACGATCATATTTTGGCGGGCCGCGCTCCTTTCACACAGCAAAGTTCGCCTCTATTCAAGGTATGTTTTTTCTCCGCGAGTTCCGGGCAACATACGCTCCGGGCGCACCTTAGCGAGTTCTGGCTCATGTCTATCCGCTTCTACCGCGCTGCTTTTTCGATGACGTTTTACCGAAACATAAAGATAATGTCGTACTTTTATATGCATTAGATCGAGCGCATTCAACTGAACGCAATCGTAAGAAATTTAGAATGAGGCAGGATGTAATCGCCCCGGAAGCCTTGGACCTTTGCTTTGACTTGCAGCTTAATGTAAAGCAGACGGAACACGGGATTAAACTAATGCAGGACCATGATGTGTTCGAGGACAAAAGGGACACGAGCAGGTGGCAAAGCGGATCTCCGCCGTCCATGCGAGATCGAGTGCGACGGCCACGATGGGGCGTGACCGGTGGCGATGCCGGAGGGCGGCTCACGTCGAGAGCCGTGGGATGCCTGGCCAAGTGTCCCGCGTGGGAATCGACACTCTTGTGTCATCTGGACAGACTGGGGGGCTTATCATTTCATCGGTTTAATTGTATACTATTGCAATTATTAATTTTCTGAAGGGTATTTTATTTGGGTTTAATCCGAATTGATTTTTTAAAATTTCGGGGCATTCGTCAGCAGGCATGTTCGTGAGACCCTCTTAAGTCATGGTTCTGAGCTATTTTGTAGATTTTTTAATTTTTTTTGTGGGGGTTATTAAATTGGTGATGATTTGATGAATTGGTCAGTGATATTGAAGTATTCTAAAGAATGGGTCTGCTTCATGGGACGGATTCTTCTCAAGATAGGACAAAATTATGCCTGTATAGTATATTTTTGCCGTGGGAGAATCCCAGTTCGTTTTGTTCTCTTGTGATGAGTTTGTGTGTATGTGTGTTGGCTCCATCTTCTTCTTCTCCTTCTTCTTCTTTATTATTTCTCTTTGTTCTTTTTATTTATTTTTATTTTTTTGGGAGCATTTTGATAAGGTGTGTTGGCTTGTCATGCAGGAACGTGGGGCAAGTGTTGTCTAGAGGGAGGCCAATCAATCGGCTCACGACTTAACTTTTGGGTGGTTTCGTTTTCTTTTTTATAAAAAAAATAGTTGGACGGGCCATCCAAAATCTCAGTGATTTGAATTAAAAAGAGAGAACCCATAAAAAAAAATCGGGTGCATAGAAATCGGTCAATACAGAAGGTGCACATTAAAAAGCCACAAAAAAGAAAGGAAAGAAAGACAAACAATCAAGACCATGTAGGGGACCAATTTGGTGTGTTATTTAAATCGAGCTCCCTTGTTACCAAAAAAGAGATTCAATGGCAAAAGTACAACAAAAAAGAGAGAGATTTAATAGCAAAAGTACAACAAAGAAGAGAGAGATTTAATAACAAAAGTATATAATGAGTGCCAAACTTCATACAGATGGACATTTAAAAGCTAAAACTTTAAAAAGGTACACAAAAATATCACTTTTTTGAAAATTAGACACTAATGAAGCGTTTGCAATTCTTCTATTTAAGAACGATTTCTGATCAAAAATGATTTTTTGTGATTATGTTCTTTGAAAACAAGTTTTAAACATTTTTAAGACATTTGGTAATTGTCCAAAATTTCAATTCTCAAAATAAAATTGCGTTTGGTACCATGTTCAAAATTTCTACTCTAAATCCTTTTTTTTTTAAATATTTTATTACTATTTTCATTTTTTTTTTTTCTTCTTTTCTTTTTTCCCTTTCTTTCTCCTATTTTTCTTCTTCAAGGGGCCGATCACCGTGCCAGGCCATTTAGCAACTAATCAAAGAAGGGCCAATGACCTCATAGGAGCGTCGCCGGCCCTCGGCAAGCCGCCCTTGTCGATCGAGCCTCGCCGAGTTAGCCGCGAGCTCGGCCGAGCCTCGGTAGGGTTGGACAAGCCTCCTCAAGGCTAGGTGAGCCTCACCCACTTAGGTAAGCCTCGCTGGGTGGCTGGGCTTGCCTCTAACGAGCTCAGCGGATCAGTTGCCCGCGCGATGGACAGCGATGGGCGGCGAATGGCAACTACGCAGTGGTAGCGAGATGAAGAAGAAGAAAAAGGGAAAAAAAACAAGAAAAAAAAGAAAAAGAAAAAGAGAAAATAGGTGCTTGATTCTAAAATTGTTAAAGGAACAAGAATCAACTTTTTTTTTTTTTATCTTCGATTCTGTTTCAAATCTACTTCCAAGAACAAAATAAATATAAATTTGTTCCCAGAAACAAAAATTTTACCAATTGCATTTCTGTTCCAAATCTACTCCCGAAACAAAATAACAGGAACAAGCACTGTTTGGCGAGTTGCCAAACAAGCCATAAAGTGCCAACTTCAATGAAAGTAGTCAAAATTCCAACATGACATTATTTTAAAAATAAATGTGGTCTACTTGACTTATTAAAGTTGTCTACTCAGCAATTAATGTGCAAAAATAATGTCATTTGCCCTCAAATTCCGATTTTCAATATATATTGATTAAATAAAATTATAAAAATAAATTTGAAAAGGGTTGGCGAGGGAGGGGGTAGCATTCGGGCCCTCGTCAACAATCGACCAGGCTTGCCATTCATTGGTCGGGCCTAGTGACCCCAACCAACCCTCACCCCATTGTCATCAACCCTTTCTCGGGCAATGGTGGGGCGATGACGACAAGGACTGTGGAGGTCCTTGTTGATTGCTGCCTCCCTTCTTTTTCTAATTTAGTTTTTTAATTTAATTAAATTAATATTTATATCAAAAAATTAAATTTGTGGGCAAAACAATGTCGTTTTAGGCTTATCTAGCTACATCGCGCACCACGTGGATAGTTTTTTTTTAAAAAGAATTTCCATATTATAAAAAAATTTCCCTAGAAAAGGCCATTCGATAGTTTTGTTTGAAATTCTCGCCATTAGCACCTAAGTATTATTTTCTTCTTCGATTTTGACACTTAAATATACCTTTTAAAATTTTTGGCTCTTAAATATCCACGTATGCCAAGTTTTAACACTTGGAGTGTCCGGCACTTGGGGTAGAACTTGTTTTGCCAAATGTATACAAGGGAGAAGCTTCCGTCAAGATGGTTAAGTGACTTGGTTAAAGCTTGCTTCCAAGTGGTTTGGAGTCCCTCTTGATCACCTGTTCGATCCTCCAGTCACTCCTCAATCTCAAAAAATACTAAATGGTCTGTGGCGTAGGGATCGCTCTTATTACTACAATTAGCATCCAATGGTGCGATGGTGATAGGCTCACTCAAAATGAGCAGTAATTATGCCTCAACCTAATAATCCTATGTTGGTGTGGAATGTTCGTGTTAACAGTCATCTTTCACAACTTTTCAACTTATCGAAATGGGGAAGCTAACTTTTAAAGCGGCTTCTTTCCGACCCTTTTCTATAAAAGGAATTTTGGGGGCGTGACTTGATTTAGGTGTTCGCATTTGCTTTTTTGCATGGCTGATTTTGAGATGTATCAGCTTTAGCTTGATCGTTCCGGCCTTTCTCCTAACAAATTTCTTTAATTATTTATCAAGTAGTCGGCATATAAATGTCGAGCTACATACTTTGAACTTTCATCATGATAAGTTTACGTGTGAGGGTGAATGGTAAAAGCTAAACCATAATATTGCACCTTGTTAATTATCTTACAACCTAAGTTTCCTGAAAATACTGTGAGTCTTCCTTCTTTTATACATCTAGAAGTAAAAAGAAATTACTTTAGCAACAAATATTGGATTTACATTCTACAATCCTTTCGTAATCTTACTAGCTTGGGGATGAAGAGGAATGTTATATGAGATGAAAAAAGGGGACAATGTTCCTGGAAAAGGATTCTCGTTTTGTTTATTGATGTGATTAGTTACAAATAAAGAAAAGAGAGTTCAATAAGCGAATAAGGAGCCATGAAAATTTGTGTAATTCTGAGATCATCTAACTATCCTTTTTAGGAGGAAGTATGTCGACAACAAGTAAACGTGCATCGGGCACACTGTGGGTGTTTAAAAGTTCGATAATGTAGTGCAACTGAGTTGGTGTCCTAAAAGTATTTTGTAACATTATATCTTCATTTATCAATGGTGTTATCTGTCCGAATCTGTCTAGTCACTACAGTCCCTCATTGTCGGGATTGAATGTCTTATGGAGTTAAATTCATCAAATTTACTGTGGTTGGACTCGACCCAAAAGAAACTTCCCGAGATACAACCTCTTTGTCCTTTTATATTTCCCCAATTTGGTGCTGAGGGAATGCAAAGGACTTTCCCTATCATAGCCTAGAAAAGTGCATGGGGTGAATTGAAGTCCCACATTGAGCATAAAAAGATAGAGTTGACTTGCTTATAGCCGCGGTCGGCAGTTCCTAACATTGACTTATTCAGAATTGCAGTGCTGAGCTCTATAAGATTTTGGCTCGTTTCGTCTTCTTGGAAAAAGTGTAAAAAAGTCATAAACCTATTGTATTTGTATTAATTTAATTGGTACTTGGTATTAATTTAATTTGTGCTAATTTAGTCATAAATTTTTATGGATGCTAATTTAGTCATAAACTTCTATGATAACAATTTAATCCGAAACATTTTGAGTTGATATCAATTCAATCCTAAACATTTTTAATAGTGCCAATTTAGCGCTAAATTTTTTAATTAAGTGCCAATTTAGCCCTAAACCTTATGAATTGGTGTTAATTCAATCATATCAGCTAATTTTGGCTAGGTATTGCTAATGTAGATGTTGGCCTACTTATGTAGCACGCCAACGTTTATGTAGATAATTTTTAATTATTTTTCAATTTTTAATTATTTTTCTGATTTTTTTCTTTATATTTTTCTCTTCTTTCTTCTTTTTTCTTTTTGTCGATGATCGCCACCAACCATGGTCGAGCAGATTGGCCTTGACCTGGCCATGGTGAGGCCGAGCCCCGATGAGAGCTGTCCTCACTAGATTTGGCTTGGGTGACCTCACCAAGCATCACCTTCACTCAAGCGATGCCCAATGAGGCTACCTTAGCACGGGCAAGGGCCCGCCTCATCGGGTTTGTCCTCTCCTAGGCCAGGTTCAATGAGGCCAACCCTCGCCGAGGCATGGCCTCGCCATGACCAAACAAGGCCATTGCCTATGACTTGCCAATGGCATAATAAAGAAAAAAAAATAAAGGAGAGAAAAAATAAAGATAAAAAATAAAAAATTGAAAAATTATTAAAGTATTATTAAAATTGTCCACGTTAGAACTGGTGATGCCATGTAAGCCAATTAGCATTTATGTCAGCAATATCCAACCAAAATTAATTGAAAAAATTGAATTGGCACCAAGTTAAAACTTATAGGACTAAATCAGCACTATTTCAAAAGATTTATAACTAAATTAACACCATTAAAAGGTTTATGACTGAATTGGAATAAAGTCAAGTATTTAGAACTAAATTGGTACAATTAAATAGTTTATGACTAAATTAACATCAATGCATTAGATTTAAGACTTTTTTAATACTTACACCTTTTTTTTTTTTCATTTTTACTTATCAGATTAGGAAAGATAAAAGGGTGTAATATGGAGTTTTTAATTTCTAGATAAAGATTGACCAAGATCGAAAGTAAACGTTTGGACGGATCCACTAAATGCCATCTTACATGTTAATTAATACTACCCTTATTTTAGGGTTTCGTCAGTTAAAGTATAGATTATCCAAGTTGATAGTTATGATTAATACATCGAGTTCTTGTTTTCATGTGCAGTGGAGGTTTGTGGCCTAGAGAGGACAAAACCATCCATGTTTTAAAAAAGCAAATGAGAGAGAGAGAGAGAGAGATTCTTAAAACGTCTCATCAATGACAAACAACAGATCGTGATTCTCTGAACGATCATGGGACCATTGAAAACCTCGATCCTTTCTTTAATCATTGCAATTCTGCGGACACTAAACAAAGTCCAAGTCCATAAAATGCATAATTACAAAATCAAGAATGACAAAAAGCACTAAGACACCATATCTACGGATACGCATACGTTCACCCAAACTGCACAGAGAGAGAGAGAGAGAGAGAGAGAGAGAGATGTCAGTGATATTCAACATGAAATGAGATCATTACGTTGAAAAGGTCAACGGGAGCTCCTACAAACATCTTAACCTTGGACCAACTGTAAAAGCTAAGCATTTGACCGATAGCTGTTCCTTCAACCTTTCAAGCTCACAAAAGACGAGCCCAAAAACCTTTTAAAAAAAAAAAACAGAGAGAGAGAGAGAGAGAGAGAGAGAGAGAGAGAGAGAGAGAGAGAGAGAAAGGAACGAACTCCTTTTAGACCTCTAAATCTAATATTTTGTCCTTAATCATCCCGACATGATGGCTCTAACAGTTTCCTCTCTACATGGACAAGAATGAAGATGATCTCCTTTTGCTGCTTAATTAATTGTAATCCTTAAAGCCAAAGTGGTATATCTTGGCCGAGAGAGAGAGAGAGTCAGTTTGATAAATGAATCTTGTAAAGGATGTGATTAGGACAACTATCAATTAATCTATATAAGTGCATTGAAGAAGTACCACTAGGTGGTACTTGATGTTATGAAAGGACTATGACAAGTAAGCTCTCGTAGCACAAGGATTCCTATTGAAATATCGAACACTTCAAAGCTTGCTTCATTGTACAAGAATTTGAGCAATAAACTGGACTGGACTATGACAAGACTTTTCACCTAGTTATCAAATTTAGTACAACGCATTGTTTTTTCTATTGTGATTTCATCAAGATGGGCTATACGTCAACTTCATGTTAGGATCTGACCAAAAAAAAAAAAACTTGATGTTAAGATTTTCTTTTTGTACGACACCCTTTGAGAGGAAGTTTATTTCCACCAGCCTCTTAGTTTCTCTCATACTGAGTTCTCGAATCATGTGTGTTGTCTCTGAAAAGCCATTTATGGTTTAAAGCAAGCTCCACATGCATGATTTCTTCGCTTTAGTAGTTTTTATTATCTTTTGGATTTCTTAGTGAGTGAGGCTGATCCGTCGTTGTTCGTCTAAACTCCTTGTCATTAGTGATACTTCTCATTTATTACGGTTATTTAATACTCGACCCTCATAAGAATTTGCTATGAAGGATCTTGAACCACTTTGAGATTTCTTAGGCATTGAGGCTCAACACCGCTCTGACGGTACACTTTTCTCTCGAGCAAAAGTATGTCAATGGCCTTTTGCACATGTTTGACCTTGTTAAGTCAAGCTTGCATCTACTCATTGGCCTCGAGAACTCTGTCATGTGCAAATGATGGTTAGCTTCTTGTTTCTCCGACGTTGTATCAAGAAATGGTTGGTACTATACAGTATGTCCATGACTACAGTTGATATAGTGAATTTGGTTAGCCAACTCATGCATAAACTCATATTACCTCATCTCCAAGCTGTCAAAAGTATATACCAGTATTTACTTGGCACATCCACCCATGAATTGCTCATTAAGCGATGTTCTCCCAATTCATTGACTACTTATGCTGATGTAAACTGGACTGGATGTTTCGATAGTCAATGTTCCACCTGTGGTTTTTGTGTTATTCTAGGCACTAATCTTGTTTTATGGAGTACCAAGAAGCAACTCACTGTAGCTCATTCTAGTACAGAGGCCGAGTATCATGTTGTCACTCACTATGTTGCTAAGAGTAATTGGATTTGTCATTTACTTCGTGAGCTCGAAATCACCCTTTTTAATCCTCGTATTGTTTATTGTGACAACTTCTCTGCCACATGTCTTGCTCTCAACCCCATGTTTCATTATCGCACCAAACACATTGAGTTGGATTTTCACTTCATTCGAAAGCGGGTTGCTTCTAATGATCTATGTATTCGCAACATATCTACAGTGGATCAGTTGGTAGACATCTTCATCAATGGACTTCCTAGTCCTCATCATGTACTTTTAAGATCCAATCTCTCAATTATTACACCTACTTTGGATTGAGGATGAGTATCGATGTGTAATTTATATAATTTATGGGGTCTTTTCTGTAATTATGTTTTTATCTATACCCTTATAATAATTAGTCACTTCTATAAATATATATGATACAACTCTAATTGGGATTGAGTTATCATAAACACTTTGTCGTAAATTTTTCTCTAACTTTAAACATTAATAGTCAACCGGATGACGACTTACACCAAAGTAATTATCTTCAAGTGATCAAAGGTTCGCATTCAAATCTTGCAATTTGTAATTTGTGCTTTGAGCCAAGCTACACTAAAAGAGGATCCTCGGTGGGGTCATCACGATGGCTGCCCCATTTCAAGTGGATAAATTGTGAAGGTTAATGTGTGACCGCTAATGGGGAAGGGGAAGATGCAGCATCTGACTTGACAAGGAAGGGGTATCCCACACAAGCCAACCATTCTTAGGCAGGGTACAAAACCACTATGTTGACACATGGGAAACATTTTCTTCATTTATGAAAGGGTCAATGGGACGTCCATCAATTCTTCTTCCAAGATGTTATGTGACATATCTAGCAAGAACGTGTGGATCTCTTTCAAGAGGATCGCGCATTCACTTGTTCTATGAGGATTAGATGTTTAAGATAGTGTAATGTATTCATGGAAATTGCAATCTCCAAGCTCACAAGCAAGTCTTCCTTGAACTATCAGATTTGGCAGGATCCATATGACACCCACCATCTTCAATGGTTCGGATTCAATATGCATTATACTGGTATGGTTATCTTTTTGTAGCTCATACAGTGGGAAGAAATTATTAGAACTACTCTCACATACCACGAACACCTAATCATAATTTCCGTGTAAGCCAAAGAAGGAGAGAATAATGCAGGGTTATTTACCTCTCTTGGATTTGTGACAGATAGGAATACATTACGTATGATCCTAGAATGATACAAATCCTAATTGGCTGCAAATTAGTCTCGAAATGGGCCAAATTTCTAATCTCTTTTTCTTAATATCAATGTTAATGAACTTGAAATACAATATATTTCATACCATCATTTAGTCAGCGAATGCACTCATTGTAGAAAAATTCTCATGTCCACCGGCATTCGAGTCCAGTGCAATATACCCCTAGAATTGATGGATATCACGTGAGATACAAATGATCTATGGCTTGTAATGCACTAAGCTGACATATACCTGATACACTCAATGATAGCACCTCATCATACAATATCGAACTGCATTAGATAAACTAAAGTTGCGTTGAAATAGAGTGAAGTTGTACCACTTGGGACAATTTCCAAGAGCATTATAATTCTTATAAGCACATAAAACTTGTTTTTTCCCCAAATTTCAATGTTAGGGTGTGAATGATAACCATCCTATTTTGAAAATCAATTTCTAGAAAAGATTTTTCTATTTCATTTTCCAGGACAATTTGATCATAAGGCAAAATAGGTGTTTGATCATAATACAAAATTTCTCCATCTTGAGTGGGGTAGGAGGTCGGCGACGGGCAGTAAACAGTTGGTGACCAACGGCGAGCGATGGGCAGTGGACGGTGACAAGAGCAAGTGATAAAAATAGTTTTTATTTCTCATTTTTGTTCAATAAATAAGAAAGAAAAAAATTACTTTAATTTTTGTTCCAAACATATTTTTGGAGTAAAAATTTATTTCAAAAATAAATAAAAAATGAAATTACATTACTAAATAAATTTCTGTTTCAAACTTATTTTCAAAAATATAAAATATAAAAATAAAATATAAAATATAAAATAGTCATCGTGTGCATCTCCTAAGGCCACAAAATGCGGCTGAGGAATTCTCCAGCACAGGACGTTGATGGCTTTAACAGTTGTTGCTTTTGCAATCATTATGAGGTCTATCACCTCAAGGGTTTAGATACTGTTTTTATTAAAATTTGCACCTCCACAAATTTTGTGACTATCGTCAAAAGTGAGTGCCTTGCAATTAGTGGGAGAAAAAAAGTGGATTCTTTCCGAACAATTGATTGGCATGGTCTTCACTTTGTTCCACCGGATCATATGTGAAAAACACCAGAACGACTATTTACATTGGATTCCTTATGAAAAGAGCAGACTTTTCGCTACATCATTAAATTTATCAGACACTTCAATATAAAATGAGTTTAACTAATATTATCTATTAATTAAGGGTGGCGCCGTTCTCGTACCATTTTTTTGTAAAACTACACCATCTTTACATTAACTGATCAAATTACCTTTCAATTATAAATTTTGGATATATATTTATAACTAATATTAGCCTCCACTCTCACAATAATATTAATTGCATAATCTCTCTCCATATACCATATTCGTGCTTAGTGTCCATATTAAACTAGTTGACTTGTCTGCATATCCTTTTGAATCAGTGAAAATGTTAATTTGAGTTGTTATAAGATCATTCTTCTGTTTTCTTGTTTAAGTTTTAAATGATTTTGATGGAAGTCCAATTCTAATTACAACTTCTTCGTATCGAAATTTATACTTATTGATGGAAAATTAATTCGAGGACATGATTCATGAGTCATACTAACAATCTTCTTCATAATTGAACAATAAAAAAAAAAATGGTCTCGATCTTTCTCTTTCCTTTTTTTTTTATAGTCTTTTTCTAGTGTTTATGTTTAAAGATTGGAAGGGACAAGCGAATTGAAAGCCTGAATTGAGTTTCTAGCTGAAGATATATTGACGTTTTGTTTTCGCTATTTTGGAAGAAAAAGTAAAATTTTCTTTTCAAGCTAGGTTCAAGAAAGAATTAAAAAAAAAAGGGAGAATTTCAAATAAAATCACATAGGAGAGTAGGAACTCATAGTTTATTAATCTACCTAAAAAAATATATTAGTAAAAATTAATACATAATTAATAAATTTGAAGCTTAATTTAGTCAATTAACGTGGAAAAGTCCTTTTTAGTCAAAAGAGTGTGGCAATAGCGTCACCCAATTAATTTGTTCCAGACATTTCATTCCATAAAATGTCAATGATGCATTGGCCAAAGAAGTCAACCCCATATTACCATGAATAGAGCTTCTCTTTTATTTTTCTTTTATTTTCCCATTTAGAAGGGATGAGAGTTACCACTTACTGGACGAGTGGGATACGATATGCTTTCTCAAATAATTTCTATGTCATTCTTCATATTTTTCTTTGTTTAATTTGTGGTCAATGGACACACTAAAATAAGTCAAGGCCCTAACTTGTCGGGGCTTTGTGTATGTGCCATACAATTGGGTTCCGCCAAATTCTAAAAAATATTGCTAATTAAATAGTGAAAGAGTAAGTATATTAGTTTGGAGTGCCATACAATCGGGGCTTTGTGTTTGTGCCTAACACTCCTCAATTTTCTCGTGTTTATATTCACAGTGCTCTATATATTTTCTTGTTCCATCGTAATCTTGTTAATGTAGTTTCGTTCAAAACCCGACTTGCACATGTAAGGACCAAACTAACACACTAGGGGTAGTGTTACTTAATTAATCTGTTATGAAAACATTATTGGTCCATTTTCTAATAACTTAAACTTTTGGAAAAAGAAATAATTTGTTTAATATTGTATCAGAGCAGAAGTTAAGAGTTCAGATCTTGATACTCTCCTCTCAAGCTCATTATTTGTGGTGGTTTCACGATAACTGGCTCACACAAAATTGGCGCTATGCCATTTTCAAGCCGAGTCTTGCAAGTCTTCTTCAATTTGCATGTGAGGAAGTAACTTATATATATATGTGTGTGTGTGTGTGTGTATGTGTAATTTTCCTCCTCTGAATATTTAAAATTTCAAGACAAATGATTTATCTAACACAAGGGATAGTTTGTGCAAGAAAGAAAACTGAATTTATCTTTGGTTGTGAACATGTATCTAACTGCTCTATGTATAGAATAAGTTTTATTGATCTAATGGATTGAGAAACTACTGAACGATTAACTCTCATAAGTCATATCATTGATTGTGCACTTATAAAAGTTACTTTAATTGAACTTGCTTATTAGGTGTGCAAGATTCTTGTGTCAACCAAATCACTATAGATTATCTTCCTTAACACAAAGTAAAGTAAAACCATAGCAAAGGAGTAAATCCATGTCAAGCGGCAATCCTTAATCCCAGGGCAGAACTCTCATCAACATAAGAACAATCGTCAGCAAGTACTGTTTAAACTTAATTAAAACCCTAGTAATGATATTATCCACTCGTGTAGAACGTTAACTAAATTTTACTGTATCATTTCTTAATAAGTTAATTTCAATGGAAGGCTCTCGATAACCCTAGGCAGGCTAGTAACTAGGAGTGCTTTTTTCTCTGTTTTTTTTTTGGGTTCAACAGTCTCAAAACTCCAAATCACTTCACAGGAAAGGAACGTGCCGAGTAGAAACGAAACGTCTCCGAGAAATGCGGCTACTTGCCGCCTCTTTACTTTCTTATCACTTCATTTCGAATTATGGACTTTCAGTTTCTCTTTCGGAGGGCCAATTTAGCTAATCCATTCCTGTTCGAGAGTGCAATGGAATGGCTCTTGAAATCAAATTAATCAACAATAGTTTAAAAGAAATATCTAAAATAACAGTCGAGATGCACCAATGATAAAACAAAAATAACCAGAAACAGTGAATGCTTATGTAGTTGTGTGAGTCTCTTGGGCTCCAACTCATAAAAGACCGTCTTTTGGCTAAGAGGATAGAGGTCTACTTATTTGGAAATTTATGAAACACTCCTCGAGTCTCTTAAGCCGCTCAAAACCATTGGCTTGAACGGCAATCGTGACCATGAGCAGCATGCACGATGTGATTCAAATAGAATAAACCATCGTCTTGATCTCAATTTCAGAAGATTGGTACATATAACATCATCGCTTCATAGATCTACAAGTTTATAAAGCGACCTGCTAGGATTTAATTCGTGCAGTACATATTTGGCACTTATTTAACCATTTAATTATAGACATGAGATTGTTGGCAGTGCTCTTATATTTCTATGTACTTTAGGTATTTAATTATTCTTTCCATTTTGCGTATGAAGGCTAGTCGCTTCGTGGGAAAAGTCAGCGACCCTCTCTCTCTCTCTCTCTCTCTCCCTCTCTCTCTCTCTCTCATCTCTCTCTCTCAAAAACCATTCTTTCTTTGTTTCTTCTTGAGAATACCATCAGGTTCAACCTTCAAAAACTGTTTGCTCTTTTGCTTCCTGATGACCAAAACTCCCCCCATCTCTCTCCACAGCGTCTCAGTCTCTAGTCCCTCTTTTTTGTTTGTTTATTTTCTTTTATCAAAAACATCGCAATAGCTTGATCAAGCATCCAAATAACCAACCTAACTGCGTGTGTCTCTTTTACTTGGGTTTGGTATACAAAGGTTGTTTTTTCCCTTTTTCTGGTTTGGCCGAACTAGCTGAGGTCAAATGAAATTATTCCCTCTTACCTGTGTCTCTTGCATTAAGAATTATGTGCAGCTTGTTCAAGCAAGATCAAATCATGGACAACTACCACCAAGGCGATCTTACGGACATCATCCGAGCCGGCGGCAGTGGCATGGTCGGCGAGCCTGCTGTGGCGACCAACACCTGGCAGTTCCCCTCCATGGATAACCCCGAGAGCTTCTCGTCTGCGATGGACGAGAACAGCAACCCGCATAGCTTCGGGGATCCCTTCTCCAGCATGCGAGATCCACTCCTCCATAACATAAACATGCCGAATTCGGGCTTCTTGAAGCCAGCAGAGATGGTCAGCCCAAGCTTTGATAGCGCAGGCGACTTTAGCAGCAACAGCAGTGTCATGTATGCAGCACCACCAATTGAAGATGACTTGAAAAGGCCTTGCAATATCTTCACACGGATGCTTCAAATCACTCCGAACAAGCTCCCGATTTCGCCGTGCAGCTCTCCAGTTATGGCTGCTTCGCCCCCCGGAATCCAAAACCCGAGCATCATTCCTAGTGACATGATTAGCCTGAACGGCTCCAAAGGTTGCTTGCTTGATAACTCAGCGATGCAGATCTCGTCGCCACGAAACCCGGGTATCAAGAGAAGGTGAGATGAGATTATTATATACAATCTTGGGCAGTCCGTATGGCTCCGATAAACTAAACCGATAATTAAAATGAAGACTTCGAAATCTGTGTTTTGTTAATTTGCAGTGGTATAGATACTTCTTTTAAGTTTTGTTTTAGCATCATTTTTGTGGCGTTTTTACACATGATGATACAACCATCTGTGTGATGAACAAAACTTGCTGATGCTTAGGAACTTGAACTTTTTATGAAAGTTAATGTCCAGATCTTAAATGAAGCTCTCGGCGGCTTTTGTGTCTACATATATCTTCAGTAATAGATGGAATATGAGACACTCGGCAGATCAAATGTCTAGAAGGATTATGATGAAGGTTTGAATTTACTAAGGAGGTGTTTATGTAGGTTAACTATAAACTTAGCATCCAAATACTATATTTTCTCGGAATTAGGGTTGAACACAAAGATTAAAGCAAAGTGACCATACTAATCATTATATATTCTGCCTTCAGTTTTTATGAGTGATGTCCAACATATGACTTAACGAATATTCAAAAGATGATAGTTTCTGTTATGTTGACGCATAAGTTTCTCTTCTCTATTGATTAACAGAATTCTTTTTCGACCTTTGAATTGCAAAGATCAATCTGTTCATGTCTGCTGACTGTCCAGGAAGAGCCAAGCAAAGAAGGTGGTGTGTATACCAGCCCCAGCGGCAGCGAATAGCAGGGCGGGTGGCGAAGTGGTTCCCTCAGATCTGTGGGCATGGAGGAAGTACGGTCAAAAACCTATCAAAGGTTCTCCTTATCCGAGGCAAGTTTGTTAATTCACATCATTTTTGCTGACGAAGATGTCCCGGCCATGATTGCAATCGTCGAGTTCAAGATCGTCCTCTTTTTTCTTTCCGCTTTTCTCTTCATCCTTTCAAGAAGGTTATTGGATTGAAGCACCTTTTATCGGTGTACATATTACGAAATGGATCTATCAAATGAATTTTATTTGGTAGATTGGGACTCCCTTATGTTCGAATGCAATTTGCTTCGTAATCATAGGATTAATTAAACGGAGATCATCAGCAAATCAATTCTCTTTTAAACGACAGATCCAAATTGAATCATTGAGCGAACTTCAACTACTGCTAGATTAATTGGAAAATTTTGCCATGTAACTATATCATTTGTTTTGGGCAATTCGTGGGTATCCAGGGGCTATTATAGATGCAGCAGCTCCAAGGGGTGCTCGGCACGAAAACAAGTCGAGCGAAGCCGGACCGATCCCAACATGTTGGTTATCACCTACACGTCCGAACACAACCACCCATGGCCGACTCAAAGAAATGCACTTGCTGGCTCGACAAGGTCAACTCAACCATCGAAGAACAGCAATGTGACTTCCAAGAACTGTCCAAACTCCCAAACCCATAAGCACATCAGCCCAAAGGAAGAGCAGAAGGAGGACGTTAACGACAGCACTATCCCAATGGAACCATCCGGTGGGCTGGCGGCAGGGGCCACTGCTGGCGCATCTATCAAAGAGGAGAATGAAAACAAGATGGACAGGCAAATGGAATTCGATGATGAGGAATTTGGCGATGGCCTAGGCCACGGGTACAGGCCGTCGATGCTCGATGCTAACCAAACCGATGACTTCTTCGCGGACCTAGGGGAGCTAGAGGCAGACCCTTTGGATCTCTTGTTCAACCAAGGGTTCCCAGGAGATCATGGGCATGAGAAAGGGGACAAGGCCTTGGACCCTTTCAGTCTTCTTGATTGGTCGGATAACAACAGCAGCAACAACACTTCATTCAACGGTGTGAAGAGGGGTTTATAACAAGGCCATGACTTCAAAAAAGGGAGCTTTATAGCACTTGTGGGTGTAACATATCTCTCAATTCTTGGGTTTTGGTCTTGTTCTAAACCCTTTTGTGTCAAATTACAGTGAAATTTCATGTGGATGGCATTTTTTTACTATTTTTTTTTTTTTTTTGGGTATTATTCACCTTTTGCTTCCTTCTAGTTCTAGTTATTTACCAGATCTTGGGATGTCAGCTCGAGATTAGGGAAAAGAGTTAAAAAGAGAGAATGCTGGGTGATTGGAAGCAGATGAAGAGCCCCGAAGAGGAGACCCCACATTCTCTTTTGGAATGTTGCGGGTGTGTCTGTGGATGGGACAGAAAGCTGAGGAACAGAAGGTTTGAACAGTAAAAACAAGTACATCCATCCACAGACATGACTGGAGATAGTGATTTGAGAGAGGGAAATAGAGAGAGAGAGAGAGAGATCAGTCACTCACCCTTTCTTTCTTTCAATTCAATCTTTCAAAGTGGGAAAAATAATTCAAGGACCTCCACTCCTCTTCTCCTCTTCCATCATGTGGGTAATCTATGAAATGAGGAAAAAATAAAGAAAAGAAAAGGAAGACTCCGCACTTTAATGAGCTTTTGGTATTGATGACAAAATTGCATACAGTTAGTTGATTGAAACATATTATAATATTTTTCTACAATGACTTGACTGTTTCCTTCCCTTCAAGTCTTCTCTGGGGATGTGTAGCTTAGGAAAGAAAAAATAGATGTGCTTCGGGTTCCTCGGCTTCCTGATTTCTTTAATTTATCGCCCCCCAACTAGTTTTGTTTTGTTTTATCTTTTTTTTTGGGGGTTTAAGTAACTTAAAATATGAGTGATTTATTTTTAAAATGAGAAAAATTGCTGTTTGATCTAGCATTTCTCGCGCAAATGTCTATTTCCACCATTCTTTTATCCCCCGCCCACCTTAATTGCACATGGTGAAGGATTTCACCAGTTTATCTGCAGGTCCAGTTGAGGTCCAGTTGTCTTATTTGCATGCATGAAGGCGACAACCCACTTGCAAAAGACCAGAGATAATCGAGTGTATCTTATTAACAATATTATAATGCTAATGGTGTGTTCATTTTACGAAAAATAAGTTATTTGAAAAATATTTTTTTTAAAAATAATCACTTGTATCATTTCCAAAAATTAATGAATGAAAAAAATCATTGCCCACAAAATAATTAGTAATAAATTGTTATCGATAATAAAAAAATTTCCATTAACTAATTTTTCTAAACAATGTAAGTAATCATTTTTTGGAAAATATTTTTTAAATCACTCATTTTTCACACAAAAAAAAAGGTGCCTTAAAAGTACTAACATTCTGGTTTTGTTTTGCTCAAGAAAACAAAAAATTAACCTTTGCATCAGATACTCGTTCGTTATTCGAATATAGAGCGCGCACATTTATTATTTGCTTAAATTCGCCACATGAATAATTAATGCCACATACATAAGAAAGTCCACTGGAAGAGGTTATTTTCTTTGTTCCTGTCAATTTGTATCATTAAATGTTACAGATGGGACATATGACTCATTTATATCATTTTTTTGCCACCAGTGGTTGCTCATCTACAGATAAATTCTTAAGCTAATCCTAATTATTTTGCCGGACTAAGCCAACCGCCAAACGTGGCATTAGGTGGTCCAATGGAGGTCGACAACAGAGAAAGAGAGAGAGAGAGAGAGCTGAGTTTGATTAGGTTCAAGGTATTTGAAAATTGCGTAAATATTTCTGATTAATCTCACACGTAACACTAATTAAGGCTATATGACAAAAAAAATGTATAATTTGAAAAATATTTTTTTAAAAATAATCATTTGTATCACTTGAAATAATTAGTCAATAAATTTTTTAATTAATGATGACAATTTACATCTAAACATTTTCATAGACGATGCAATTTTTTTTCCATTTATTCATTTTTTGTAAATGATGTAAGCAATCAATAACAAGAAAGTATATTCCAAATCATTCATTTTTGAAGAGATTCCATTTATTTCGTGAAAAATGAACTATTTGGATAACATTTTCTAAAAAATGATTACTTAAATCGCTTGAAATAATTAGTTAATAACAATTTATACCTGAATATTTTTATAAATGATGAAAATAATTTTTTTCCATTCATTTTTATAAGCAATACAAATATTTATTTTTAGAAAAATGTTCAACATGCGTTCGGGCAGCCAAACCATTCTCTTCTAGAATTTACTGCGAGAAAGATCTACTTATTTACGCCATCATTTTAGCGCACACTCGCTCATTTGTGTTTAATGTCTCTCAGAAAATAGAGTATAAAAGTTCGTGTTGGTTTGTGTCTATATACCTTGATTTTTCCAAGGGAAATACCGAAATTTTCATTTAGACTACTTGCTTAAATTGAGCACCCAAATTACTTCAGAAAAAGACCAATTTTAGGGCGATTGGCTACTGCTCAGATTGGGCAAGAACAACGGATCGTCCGATTTCAGAATCAAGTTGGTCTATAAGCTGTTTATTTTGATCTTGGTGTTTATCCGGATGGGGAAAATTATCAAATGAATGTCTTAAACTCATTGTGCTTATGCTAAAATTCAATTCTACATCTTTTAATTTTTCCAATAGAGTCCTAAACCTTTTGACAATTTGTTAATGTAATCATTCAATTGATTTTGGTAAAAATTGATAAGGTAGACATCGGTCATCTTATCCGCACGACCAATGCTAAGGTAAATGATTTTTTTTGTGAAATTATTAATTATTTCCTTTCTTTTGAATGTTTTCTTATTTCTTTGTTTTGTTTTCTTTTTTCTCTACTAAGTCTGGCAAGTCTTGCCGGCCAACCCTTGTCAGCCATAGGCAAGGCGATACCTTTAACTTAACTAAAAAAAATAAAGAAATAATAAAAATAATAAAGTTCAGAATATAAAAATTGGCTATGTCAATGCGGGCCGTGCCACGTAGGATAGTTGAAATCCATGTCATCAATTTTCAGCCAAAATCGATCAAAATGATTATATTGACAAATTGCCAAAAGGTTTATGATTAAATTGACAAACTTGAAAGGTTTAAAACTGAAATGACATAAATATAATAAATTGTCATCATATAATGAGATTATCCCATTAATTATTTATTGAAAGAACTGTGCTAAGAAGACGGTACAGTTATTTGTAATTAATGACGGTGCAATTCTGTCCATATATTTGTTTTGCAAGTTCATGTCAACCGGTTGATCTTGTGGAAGAATTTAAATATAATTTTGTAAGATACACACACCTTTAATTACTTCTACAGTGGAAGCTAAAGAAAATATGACAAAATAAAAGAGCGAAAGGAAAAACAAAAAGGACTACGGCACCGTAATATTTTTCTTTTCAAATTATTTATTACGGTAAAACAATAAATAAAAATACTAGTTTTGTTGACTAGTCACTGTTAAATAGTGGTGCGATGTTATTGTGAAGTTTCATGTTGCTTTTTCAACAAATATAAAACAGAACAAATGTATTAAAAAAAAAAAACTGGTCACGTAACCCTTGGGACGCTCAAGAGAATTTAAAGTGAGATTTTCCAATTTTAATTTTTTTTAAGGAAACCAGTTAAACAGGTTAAATCATCCTTTAAAAAAAAAATGATGGAGAACCCACCTTTAGAATTTGGGATCTAACGGCACCGTTACCCAATCTTTTCCCTTATTGAAATACCGTAGAAAGTCATATTATTGTTGCTATACAAGCCAATTTGATAGGGGAGATATGATTGTGAAGTTTTTTCATGTTGCTTTTTCTTGTTCAAAAAAAAAAAAAAGTATCATGTTGCTTTTTCAAGAAATATAAAACAGAAAAAAATGTTTCAAAGCCAAAAAAAACGGTCACATAACCCTTGGAACGCTCAAGAGAATTTAAAGTGAGATTTTCCAAGCCTTTTTTTTTCAAGGAAACCAGTTAAACAGGTTAACAGGAAAAAATGAAAAATAAAATAAAAATGTTTAAAAAAAAAAAAAAAAAAAAAAAAAAAAAAAAATTGATGGAGAACCCACCTTTAGAATTTAGGATCTAACGGCACCGTTACCCAATCTTTTCCGTTATTGAAATACCGTAGAAAGTCATATTATTGTTGCTATACAAGCCAATTTGATAGGGGAGATATGATATTTCCGGTTCGGTACATCGTGAGCTTTCTAGGCTAGAAGTGTAATTGGAGTATCACACTATTATGGCTTACACTTTTTGGTGTGATGATTTTTGGTGTGAAGTGTAATTGAATCCCAAAAGAACATTTACGGAGTAATCGTTTGTTTATATTCAAATATTGTTCTATTGCAGGGGTTAATATTCTTTTGACTTTAAAGAATGACTAAGATCAGTATTTAGGGGGGAAGTAACAAAAATGGTCCCCTAACTATTGCCGCTTTTTAATTTTAGTCCTCGTATTTAATTTTGTACAATTTCAGGACAAATTCCATATTTCCATGTTGGTGAAGTATAAAAAAAAAAAGTTTATGAAAATATGTGAAAATTATCAAATCAATCCTAAACTTATAAACCTTTGCATGAAATTTTATTGTAATCCTTTCTATCAAGTATCATTAAAAATCACTGACGTAATGGTCTAACAAAGGGACCATCACGTCAGCAATTCCGGTAAAAATTAAGTGAGAGGATTATATTGGAATTTTGTGAAGAAATTTAGGATTGATAAAATTGAAAAGTTTATAATTTAATTGGCATATGCACAATAAATTAAAAACTAATCGTATAATTTATCCCTGTAAAAACAATCCATGTAATAATTGCAATGTTGTTTGGTGCACATACTTCATTTGTAATAGATTTGGTCCCTACGTTAATCTTTGATCTTGTGTCCATCCAATGTAATAAAAAAAAAATTATCCTACTGATTAACATTTGATGTTGAGGTGTTATAATTAGTGCAAAACTTGATGACTTAGCCACGTTTTTCATACATAGTCTATTAAGAGCAAGTGGCAAAAACCCGATACCTTCAATAGGGAAAATTGCCAAGAGGGAGGCTAAATTCAAACTCATCAACATATTCAATTAGACCACATTCATTCAAAAGCTTAAATTAATGAGTTGACCGCACTAATTATTGGATACCAGACTTTCTCTAACACAAGTCACACTTGTATCTCAATAATCTTCCTATCACATGTGAGCTTAGTTTTAGGTATGCTCCCTCTTAATTCAAGTATTCTTTCACACATGCATTCTTGATCTCTTTCTCCATATCGAACCATGAAGGTTGCTATTGGGACTATGTTGCCACACTGCAATGCCCACTAGATTCCTTCCTTGAAATATTGACCAAACATCATAATATATTGAAGCTGAAGCACCAATCAAAAATCTGCTCCAATACCATTTTTTGGGAGCGCATAAAAGAAGTCCGATATCTTCAACCAAAGAGATTACCAAGAGGGGGCAATTTCAAACTATCAACATATTTAATTGGATATTGACCAAATAGCGAAATAGATGGGGGGCGAAGCACCAATCAACAATTGGCTCCAATACCATTTGTTGGGAGTGCATAAAAGAAGTTTGACACCTTCAACCAAAGAGATTGTCAAGGGGGGGCCAATTTCAAACAATCAACATATCTAATTGAATTCACCTTCATTCAAAAGTTTAAACTAATGAGTTATAGGTCAATTATAATTATTAAATGCTCCACATCACACCAACTATCCAATGTAAAACCTTTTTTTAATACAACTCATTGATCACCTCTTCAATAGTTCTTTCCAAATATTTTGCCGATGTAAAGTGAACTGGATTGTTATAGCTTTATGCTTACATCATCAATTCCCCATTACTCTTTCTATGAATTTCCCATACTCTTTCCATGCAAAAGTGATATGTTGTAATTCTGCATATGGCCATGTGTTCATATTCAACACTTAGTCAATATTTTTATCAACAATTGGATAAATCTACGGAGTTTATCATAATACTATGAGAAAATGTGGCTTCCATGATGGAATTTTCCACCACGTCATGAAACTTATGTCACAATTAGACACAATAATCAAGAGGGGGTTAAATTGATTATTATAAGAAATTTTAAAAAAATTTCAAGTTTTTTATAATATAAAAAAAAAAAAAAAGAGTCTAAGAGGTGACATTATGTTCATACACAAAATTTGCAGAAATTAGTCAATCAATTTCAAACTTATTATACATATGTCAATTCGGTCTTAAACTTTTTAATTTTCCCAATCAAGTTTTAAACCGCTATGTTAATAAATTCTAGCAAAAAGTGGCTAAAATGACTACATTTAAATTTTACATGAAACTTTGGGAGTAAATTGATAAAATTGAAAATTTTAATATTGAACTGATGTTTGTACAATAACTTCAAGACTAATTGGATAATTCTCCCAAAAAATTGCAAAGAATAAATATATTCTATTGACATAATTATAATAAGAGTAAGGATAACAACATATTGCAAAGTACATTTATAGTGGTTCGGCCTTTTCACTTGGCCTACTTTACTCTCCAGAATCTAATAGCCCAAGAACATAGCTTGAATCCATTGAAATTCTTTCTATAAGAGTTTTTTCTGATATGGATCACATTAGTTAATATTGTAATTTACCATTTTACAAGATTGGTCTAATAAGATGAGATATGAGGTTTTTTAATTAGTCTAATATGGGGCTAGCTAGTATGGACTGAGTAAAGTCCAGCTTGTCATGAGAGGACATATGACTTAAAATTCTATAAATAGTGTTTAAGTGATCATCTAACCCTGATGCACAAATATATACTCACATAATGAGCATTTATTGAATGCTTATAGTGAGGGACAATCTCATTTTGCTAGTAATACGGAGGATAATAGAGGAAAAATGCGTGAACTTTAGGTCATTGCTATTCCACATCAAGAATGATGAATTCAAAATCAGGTGTGCAAATCTCTTTATTGGATTATATATGTAATATTGATTCTAACTATGGAGATATTGGGGTGTCGTTTTTACAGCTTACACTTTCTCCATGAAACTCTATACTTCCTTGACAAATACAAACCCTTCACTATACTCTCATCCACACTTACAATGATTAGAACTCACCCTCGCAAAGAATTGCAATAAGGATGACTCGGTCTTCAAGAAAGAATAACCAAAATTGATTTTCACGTCGGAGACTCCTCCTAGTTCTAGTTCAACCGTAGCCGTTGCTTGGTCTGTCCATTGCTCGGAACGTTTATCCGCAGCTAATTAATGAACAGCATATCTGGAGATAGACAAGACTGCTACTGTTGTCTGCTTGACGCTTCCTCTGCTAGCCAAAAATGGCAAACCGCTTCTGATGTTCTCTAGTGGTAAATTCCACGACTTGAAACTGGCTACTATTTACCAATTTGAATTTTAATCTAATGGATAAAGATTTGGGTTTTCGTTTTCTAGGATTTTGTCCGACTATCCACTTCTGTTTCCATAACTTCCTCCGCGAGCAATCCATCTAGACTTTCTCGTTTCGTAGCTGTCCTCCCTTTACACTAGGGTATCTCCACGCATATTGAGATGGGAGAATTACCAAAAAATTCTAAACCTATTGCAATTGTGCCAATTTAGTCATAAACTTTTTTTTTGGCCAATTTAATCCTAAATCTTTTATTTTTATTCTAGTTCAGTCCATCTGGCCAAAATTAGCCGGCCGGCACTGAAGTGGCAACTGGCCGGTGCCGGCGAGCTTTTTTTAATAATATTTTATTATTAATTTTTATTTTTTATTTTTTTTTCTCTCCTCCCTCCTCCTTCGTTGGGCTGCGGGTGATCGGCCAGCCCGACCGGTCGCCATACTAAGGCGATCCGGCGGGATGAGGAGGCCTCACCCGAACGCGACGGCGAGGGGGCTCGCCGTTGCGTCTGGCGAGGGCTTGCCTCACCCCACCATCGCTGGGCGCAAGCTTGCCTCGCGGTCGCCGTGCGAGGCGAGCCCTCGCCAGCCTCGTCGTCAAGGAGGCGTGAGCTCGCCTCGCGATCGCCGGCGAGCCGAGCCCTCGCCGATCCGGCGAGGGGCTCCTCGCGGATCCGCGAGGCCTCCCACCGGATCGCGAGGGCTCCCTTGCCCGGGTGACCGTGAGGCGAGCTCGCGCCCAGCAACGACGAAGCCCCCTCACCGGATCTGGCGAAGGCTCGACTCACGGTCGTTGGGCGAGGCCAGCCCTCGCTAGATCCGGCGAGGGGGGCACGCCGTCGCGTCTGGCGAGGCCTCCTCGCTAGATTTGGCGGGGGCTTGCCTTGCCGGAGCCCAAGGAAGGAGGAAGAAAGAAGAGGCAAAAAAAAAGGAAAAATTAATAAAATTAATAAAATATGTTGAAAATAAAATATTATTAAAAAAATTACGCCGGCACCGGCCGACCAATTTTGGCCGGATGGACTAAATTGGAACAAAAATAAAAGGTTTAGGACTAAATTGGCCAAAAAAAAAAAAAGTTTATGACTGAATTGGCACAATTGCAATAGGTTTAGGATTTTTTTGGTAATTGTCCCATATTAAGATCCTTATCTTTTGTAGGTTGTTCACCATCCACTTAGTCCATCCAAACTCTTTGACGGCCAAGCATCCTTTAGTTGTTTGCCATCCGCCAAATCCATTTAAGCATATTGACATCTTCATGTCTTCTGTTAGAGATAAATAGAAATTCTTCTAAGATAATTTCATTTGTTAAAGATATTTCAATAAGTCTATTACTCCCCCTTGATTTCAAACTCAATGTGACTTAGTTGAAGGGAGATGTCAAAGATAATTAGGAATTTCTCTAGGATAATTTCCTTTATTAGAGTTCTTTTGATAATTCTAACCTTCTAATCTGTTCACCTCCTGTTGCTCCATCCAAACTCTTTAGCGATCACGCCATCCTCAAATTCATTCACCATCCCCAGCGTTCTTCCAGACATCTTGATATAATCCGCATCGAGTAAGTTGTTCACCTTCGCGAGGTCCTTTCAGTCATCAACACAACTCACGTCCAATATCTCGTTCTCCATCTACAGCGTGAAATCTTTACCGACGAAAAAATAGTCGTCATCAATCTTTGGCCCCATTTCTTGTAGTCTCAAAATCATGACCAGAGATCAAGTTTAAAAACTAATATTTTCTCAACATAAAGTATGAGCACCAATTTAGGGCAAAAAATTTGGCCAAATTTAGGTTGCCTTTAGCCTACCGGAACGAGAGTTTATTTGTCGCATTAGGTTTGTCGCCTTAGGCAATGGCGTAACCCGCTTTCATCGAGTTTTGGTGATCAAAGGCGACGAAGCTGAGTTTCGTCTCTTTTAGGTAGCGAAAGGTAATGATACCTGCTTTGTCCACCTCTGATGGCCAAAGACGACAAAATCAAGTAGCCCTCGGCCTTTATAAGGTCACAGAACTTATCATCACCACATGGCAATTTCATGGGAGATTACTTTTTGTTTAAAATGGTTCACATATTTGAATTAGGTACTAAAGTTCCAAGACTGTCATAAATTCTACTGCATCAAGTACACATAATATCTCATAAGGTCGTTGAAGCAAAAAAAAAAAATCATTTATCTTAAAAAGACACAAAAAGACTAATCAGTGTATGCCATATATTTATCAACATGTCCAAGCTTGTTTCAGTGGAAGCCATAAAAATTACCCAAAAAATTTCAAACCCATTGCATTTGTGCTAGTTATTTTTTGACGATTTGTCAATATAATCTATCCAACTAATTTTGTCTAGAAATTGACGATATAGACGTTGATTATCACATGTGACACTATGGATGCTTGCGTAACATGATGGATGCTAACATGAATTTTTAATTTTTTTAATTATTTTACTTTTTGATTTTTTTATGATTTTTTTTCTTTTGTTTTCTCTTTTTTACTATTAAGAGCCAGTACAGAGCCACTCTCTGAGGCTTGGTGACCCCATCAACAAGTGGGTGAGGGATGTGACTCTTGTAGCAGTGGCCAATGTTTGACGACCCTCCCTCAAATCTGGTCGAGGGCCACTACCCTCTAAAGTAGCTAGCGAGAGCTTCTAGCCTTAGCCCACAGCTTGCAATGGTTCATAGGCCCTCACTAGTGGCCTCAGTCGATGGCCAGCTACCCCTTGCTGTCTGTTAACAAAAAAAAAAAAAAGTAAAGAAAAGAAAAAATTAATAAATATTATAAAAATTAAAACTTAATTAAAAATTAAAAAATTTCCATGTTATCATCGATTGTGTTATGCATGATGGCCGTGTGTTTACATCATCAATTTCTGACTAAAATCAATTGGATGAACTATGTTGGCCAAATTTAAAAGGTTAAGATTAAATTGTTGCAAATGCAATAAGTTTTAAAAAAAAAAAAAATTGGTAATTTCTAAGCTTGTATCTTTGGAAGCCTAATGAACATCCTTTGTACGTACTTGCTTCTCTTCGCGTTGATTCCACTTGGATGTTGATTCTCGGGCTGCCGTGAAAGACATAATCGGACGAGAAGCAAGCATATGACTAAACATAATTGACAAAGAATTTTCAAGATTATATTTAACAGTGTACTTTCACATGAGTCGTTGTAAAGGTGTTTAAATTATTAACACACTAGTATAGTGTGCATTTCTGACTATAGCATGTTCATTGAAATTGTTCATCACAAAAATTGAATATTCCATGCCTCCAACTAATTCTGTAAACACGACTGGGTGGAAAGACTAATATGGGTTCGCCTTAAAAGATGCAACCCCTAGGGTCCTTACACATAGCTTGCGTACCAACAGAGATATCAAAATAACCATGGAGTTTGCATATTAAGTAATGGTGATCAGCCCCGATCTCGGAGCTCACAGCGGTGAGTGGCCTCGCTGCCTAGCATCACGGCTGCACCGAAGTATATTCGCGGCCGGCCTTTAGGTCAGTGGTCTAGTGCTGGACAAGGTAGGTTAAACCTGGTCAAGACTGTGACCAGGACGGATGGTCAAGACAAATGAACTTGTCTGTCTAAGAACAATACAGTCATCTGACCTTTTTCCACGGGCTTTTTTTGTATATTTCTTTCCCCCCCTCCGTAATGGTTCGCCACCTACTTTATGAATACATGGGGAAATAGTGCCCTTAGGTTCTGTCAAATCCATCAACATCAAAATGGATTCTTTTTCCATGCCATTCCAAAATGAAGTCACTTCAAGTGGAGGAAATAGAACAGTCTAAAGTTCTATTCAAATGGGGTGTTTTTCCTCGTTGTGATTGATGGGTAAGAGTCATTATTCATATGGAGGAAAACCCATGGCGCACACAATCTTTGGGCTTATGGGTGTGACTGTTTTAAATGATTCTGATAAGAAAGGATGAGTTGATCGATGGAACAGATAAAGCTTCATCACTACTTTGCCCTTTTGAGGGGTTTGATGCTTCACATCATCTCGTTCTTTCTTTTCTCCTTTAATTATTATCTTAAACACAACTAAGAATCATGCACATGAAAGATGACTCCATCTCATGTCACCGCACAAGGTTTGGTCAAATTCTAATTATAAAAAGGTTAATCTTCATCCCATCATTACCGGAGGTTCATTGCATGTGGAAAACACCAAAGAGAGCCGAAAGCTTTTTCCATTGGACGGAAAGCTAAACGTATTGAGAAGATGAAAACATCGGTGACGTTCTAATCTAGTCTTGATTCCAAGAATATATTGTTGGTATAAAACATTTTTTTTTAACAAGCTGTCAATTGCCGTAGTTGAAGCTACAGTGTTAGGAGACTTCTTGTAATTTTGTCCGTTGTTTGTTTACAAAATAAAAAGCCCATAAACAAACGCAATATTGAAAGGAAGAATATTCCAAAGCCAAGCAGATATATAGTCAACTTTTTCCTTTGAAAGAAGGTAAAACATTGACGAAAGTGAGGTCATTTAATATTTTGAACCGCGTTCAAGTTATCTTCCATTCCAATAAAAGGCATTTATCTTTGTAGAAAACATTAGGGGAAAATTATCCAAAAAATCTTAAATTTATTGTACTTTTGTCAATTTAGTTCTAAGCTTTTTAATTTTACCAATTGAGTTCTAAATCTTTTCACTTTTTACTAATTTAGTCCATTTAATCAATTTTGATAGAAATTCACTAACGTGGATGCAAACAATCTTACATGACATAATCAGCACTAACATAAACAAAATTTATTATTTTTTAAAAAATTTTTTAAATTTTCTTTTCTTTTCCCTCTCTCTCTTCTTCCTTTCTACCAATTGCCCAGCTTTCGGTGACTTGCTAGAGGCTACAACCGGTGAGGGTCGCCCTCACCATCCACAAGCAAGGTTGCTCTTGTTGGGAACTAGCGGGAGGTGGCCTCGCCGACCTCATGTGAGGTTGCCCTCATGGACCATGAGTGAGGCTCACCCTCGCTAGAGGGTTGGCCTCGTTGGATCTAGCTAGGGCAAGCCCAGCTTGCAACTGGTGAGGCTAACTCTCTAGTGAGGGAACATGGCCCATGAGACTAGCCCTCACTAGATCTTGGTGAGGTCAACCTCACGTGAGGCCAACAAGGCTAACCCTCATTGGCCTCTAGCAAGGGCAACCTCGTCTAAGGTGGGAGTTGACCCTCGTTGGTTGTAGCCTTTGGCCAGTCATCAGAGGTTGGGTGAGCTGTAGAGAGGGAGAAGAGAGAGAATAGAAAAAAATAAAGATGAAAAAAAAAAAATTTAAAAATTAGAAAAATATATTAAAAAAAAAAAAAAATTATCCACATCAAAGCGTTGGCTGTATCATATACGATGTCATGTTAGTGAATTCTAACAAAAAATGACTGGATGGACTCGATTGGTAAAAAGTAAAAAGACTTATAGCTCAATTGACATAATTGAGATGTTTGGAACTGAATTGGTAAAAGTGCAATAGATTTATAAATTTTTGGATAATTTGCACAAAACATTGGAGTATCAATTTTTTTTTTCAATACCAAGGAAAAGAAATAGACTTTAAAAAGAAGAAATTACTAATATGACTTTTTGAAAATTATGTAATCCTTTGATTAATTATTGATTTAATTTGAATTTTTATTCATAAAGGTATAATCGCTCTTTTCTTTTTCTTTTGAGCTCGACCATGAATTATTTAATAAAAAATTTAGAATCTGTTAGGTAAAAGACTTGGTTTATTTTAACATTTCGATGGACCTTTTAGATTATTATTATTTTATTTTTTGGTCGGAAAAGATACTTTATATATAATCAACGACCAGTACAGCCAGCTGCTAAAGCATCGGCACAAATGATGTCTACTAACTGAAAAGGAGGAAATACAATCCAACTTTTAAAAGCAGAAGCCCGATTATGGGCCTTTGAAGCCTAATCAGCGGCAACATTTGCCTCTCGTCTACAGTGACAGAGAGTTAGGTTAGAGAAGAGGGACAACACCGCCGCAGCTTCTTTGAACAGAGATCGGACATCCCATGGGGGCTTCCTCCGGTGATTAAGAGTGTCAACTAAGACCAAACTATCATATTCAAGGAGAAGGCGAGCATTAGCTAAGCCTTGGTGTATCCGATGCTTGAGTGTCAAAGTGAAAGCTTGGATTTCCACCCGTAAAGCCGAAGTCGCTGCAAAGTGCGAGGAGAAGCCATCAGTGAGTCGACCATTGTGATCGCGATAGATGCAAACCATACTACCCTCGTTAGATCCTGGCTGATGTGATCCATCTATATTTACTTTCAGGGTACCCAAATCAGGTGGTTTCCAAAGGGTTTCCTGGAGATGTAGCGATCGGCCTTTACTGGTGAAGGAGAAGGCAACAAGACGAGCGGCGTGATTCCCAGCAAGCGCTGCCTCGGCCACGCGAGAAGGTTGAAGCTGCTGGTTGCAGAAAATGAACCCATTGCGAGCACGCCAAATCTGCCACAACACAGATGTGAGGATCTCCAAACCAGGTGAGTTGTGTTTGCTTTGGACTTGCTCTATAATCCATTTGTCTATTCTCTGTACTGCTGTGGGAGTGATATGTATATTCAAAAGGGGATGAGACCATACCTCTGTTACTTAGGGACATAGCAGAAAAATGTGTTCAAGAGTCTCGGGTGAATTTTAATTGCAAAGCATGCAAATAGGAGTAGGAATAACATGTTTGTGATATAAATTTGCTCTGGTTGCTAGGGCATTCTGACAAATGGACCACATAGAGGTCCTAATTTTTGGGGGGGATTTCAAATGCCAGAGTTTTCGCCACAGCCAACTTGGATTTTGATTAGAGGTTGAGGTTGAATGAGAGGGCTGAGATATTGTTGATGCTGTAATAGTGTGATAAGCAGTCTTAACTGTGAAAGAGCAATATGTGGTTGCTGTCCACATAAGTTTATCTTGAACACAATGGGGGCTGATAGGGATGGATGTAATCTGGTCTCTTATCTGTTGATCAAAAAATGTTTCCAATAGAGTGACATTCCAGGTACCAGAATGTTGATCAATAAGGTCAGCTACGGATTGGGGTTCCTCGCATAGCGATGGTCCTCCTAAAATACCCATGGGGAGCCACCGATCATGACGAATGTTGATTGATCGGCCATCACCAACCGACCAACGTATGTTGGGTAGGATGGCGTCTCGTCCCGTTAAGAGACTCTGCCAGCCCCAAGATGGACGAGTTCCTCGTTCAGCATTATAAAATGATCTTGAGTGGAAGTAGATGCCCTTAAAAACCTTACTCCATAGCGAGGAATGGTTAGTAAACAGACGCCAAGCCTATTTGCCCAACATGGCTTTATTAAAATTCAAGAGATCTTGAAATCCCAAACCGCCTTCTCCCTTTCGTTTTGTCAGGACTTCCCAACTCTTCCAATGGATGGCAGATCGGTTTTTATCTGTCTACCACCAAAACCTAGCAATTCATTTCTCAATCGATCTGCAAATAGAGAGTGGGAGCTTAAAAATGGACATGGCGTACTAAGGAACAGCCTATACAATAGTTTTAAGAAGGATCTCCCTCCCCCCTTTTGATAATAGTGATTCTTTCCACCATTCCAACTTCTTATTTACTCTCCCCATTATCCAAGAGAACATATCTTTTTTTGAATGCCCCCAATCAAAAGGCATCCCCAAATATTTCCCAGACTGCTGCAAGATAGGAACATGTAATTCGTTGGCCATGTTATGCTGTAAACTAGCAGGACAGGCTTTCCCGAAAAAAAGGCCGGATTTATTATGATTAATTGCTTACCCTGTAGCTACACAGTACTGATGTAAGATATTAGATAAATTCTAACATTCGCGAACAGTGCCATCAAGAAAAAAGATAGCATCATCTACAAAGAACAAATGAGACAACGAAGGACACCATCTGTTGAGTCTGATGCCTTTAAGAGTTTCCATACTGATGGCATTGTTAATTAAGACTAATAAAAGGTTGGCCATCAATATAAAAAGATATGGGGAAAGGGGATCACTTTGTCGAAGACCTCTAGAAAGATGAAAATATTGTAGGTGTTGCCCATTAAATTTCACACAAGAAGATTGGGTTGTAATACACTGCATTGTCCACTGCACCCACATAGGATGAAATCCCAATTTAAGAAGATAGTCTTTGAGGAAATCCCATTCAACCCTATCATATACCTTCATCATATCAACTTTAAGAATAGCTCGAAAGTGGCGCTTCCCCCATGAGATCCTAAGTTGGTGAAGAATTTCCTGGACTAGTAAAATGTTATCCTGTATCTGCCTACCCCCAACAAATGCATACTGCTCTTCTGAAATTAGAACTGGTAGTAGAGGTTTCAAACGATTGGCTATGACCTTGGAGATAATTTTATAAACATAATTGCACAAGCTGATAGGGCGATATTGGTCAAGGCGTTCAAGGTGGGGAACTTTAGGAATTAAAGAAATCAGCGTCCAGTTTATTGATAGAGGCATGATACCAGAAGTAAAGAAATGACTTACCTCTCGAAAGAGATCAGTTTTGATAATGTCCAAGTGCGTCTGGTAGAATAAACCATTAAGACCATCCGGACCCGGAGCTTTGGTGGCCCCTAGTTGAAATGTAGCTTGATGGACTTCTTCAATGGTTACAGTTGTAGTTAACCGCTGATTCATCTCATGTGTAACCATGGTAGGGCATTGTGACAAGATAGGTTCATAATTGCGATGGCCAGCGGTGGTATATAAGCTTGAAAAGTGAGTGGTGGCCATCTCTTGCAATGTTGTAGGGTCCCGTACCCAACAATGATTATCATCCTGTAGCATAGTAATTATATTCCTCTGACGCCTTTGAATAGTAGTAGTGTGAAAAAACTTGGTATTTCTATCCCCCCATTTCAGCCAATTTAGTCTAGATCTCATAGCCCAATACTATTCTTCACGACTCCACACCAGTTGTTGCTCTTCTTTTAAAGCATTAACTGCTGAGTGGTCATACAAACCATGAGGGCGATTAATGAGCTGCTGTAATTATTGTTGCAAATTGTGCACATGGTGACGATTATGTAGAAATTTAGTACGGCTCCACCTTGTAAGAGCTCTAGAGATGGCTTGGATCTTAAACTTGATTGCTGCATTCTTTAGATGATCAGAATTCCAAGAGTAGCTGATAATGTCCCGACACTCTGCATCTTGGTTCCAGTATGCTTCATACATAAAGTAGCGTTGTGTGTTGGTTCGAGCGGGGGTAGTGTTGAGAATAAGCGGACTATGATCCGATGCAATTGCTAGGAGAGCAGAAACTTCGGCCCCAGGAAAAAGTAGATGCCATTCCATAGAACACAGAGCTCGGTCAAGACATTCCTTAATAAAAGCAGGCCCCTAACGGTTATTGGTCCAAGTAAAGGCGCAACCCTTTGCTTCCATGTGCATTAACCCACAGTCATTGACAACTTCTTGGAAAGATGCCAATCTATTAAAATCTACTGCTCGTCCCCCTTGCTTCTCCCAGTGGTAAAGAATCTCGTTAAAATCACCAATACAAACCCAAGGAAGAACATTGGCAAGACTTATCCGGATGAGAGACCTTTTATATTATTAGACATAGCACAACAAAAACATAGAGATATAGAAAAAGACAAAAACATTGAATTGTTCAACCAATGGAAGTCTTTCTTTCGCATTCAACTAGAGAACTAGATAATTTTTTTTTATAGTCAAATCTCTAATCCTAGCAAATCTCTAATTCTACATCTCTAATTTTTATTTTTGGTAATAAATCTCTAATAAATGTACCCAAAAGAATAAAGTTATGCATATTTTGAGAATTATTGTATAAAAGATCTTATATATATTCGAAGGCTATTTTTTGAAATATATTTTTGGGTTGGCATTATTTCCACCTCGATTTTGATTAAGACATTCCTTTTTGCCACTTATCGAAATACCCCCCCCCCCTCTCTCTCTCTCTTCAAGTTATTGTTTCTTTTCTATCAGCTTAATCTACAAAACTAACTTTACTCTTAGGGTCACACTCTTCCCACTCCCACCATGGCTAAAACACTCCCCCATTACATTGTTTTGACAATATTAACCATAATGGTCACCTTTTTTTAAGCATCCTTTTTGTTTGGTTCTAGTTTCCATTTGTTTTCTTTTTCTTTTCTTGTGGTCTCATTTTCCTCTTTCTTTACTTCTCTCTATTCCTCATTAATTCTAATCATGGTTCAAGCATGGATAGTAGGGATGAGTGGTTTTGGGTTCTAATGCAGGTTTCATCTTGAATCTAGAACCTACCTACTAGAACAAGTTTCTTATTTTTTGGAATCCAAACCTACCTCGCATACCTTGAAATTCAGAACATGCCCTATTATAGGTTCTAGGGTCAGTTCCAACCTCTACTCAAATTTCACTTGAATTATTAATTGAATGATTACCGTTACAATATACTGACCATAATTTATGTTTAGACACATGAATAATATGAAATATTAACAAAGTAAAAGTTTTAGTTATAAAATGAAAGCTTAGACTAGTGGTTCCAGATTATATATTAATCATTGGACACAATGGAATATTGTGGGATTGTGTAAAGATATAGATCAAGAAAAACACAAAAGCTTATTACAGGTTCTAAGAGACTCTGGTCTAGAACCTACCTATCAAAATAAGTTTCCTAATTTTTGGAACCTGGAACCTACCCTACATACCTTTGAACCTACCTACTACCAGTCCAATTCTTCAATTCCCCGTCATAACCGGGAAACATGCTCACTCTTACTTGGTAGTGTCTGCAGGGAAAAAAAAAACCAAGATGTCCAGGCCACATCGCACTTATCAGTTTTTAAATCATGAACTAGAGTTTGATGCCCAGGAGCACAATAGGACTAAAGGCTCTCGCATTGAACATTTTCAAGACAATTAGAACTGGGGATCCAAACAAATATTGGGCAATAAGGCCACCTCATCGCATCACCTCTTCAGCCTTCTTAATCAACAGTGATGGCATCTTAGCAATTGAGATTAGCGTGGAAGTAGGAGAGATCGTAGGGGCAAGGAGAGGCAAGTCCTCACTGGTCTTGAGGTTGGAATTGTCATTCTTAAAGGTGGCATTTTCGATTTTCATAAGCGACTTAGTGAGAGCAAGGGTAAATTTTGGCCTTGGATCTTTTGGCTACTAGATGATGGTGAATTGGTGGAGAAGCTAACATTTATGATGAGCTTGATGAGGTTTTGGCAAGGGCTTCAATTCCTGGATTCTTTAATGGGGTTTTTCTTGTCTTCATGATCGATCAATTAAAGAGTCTGATCCGAATGGGACAACAAATAACACAAAAAGTGAAAGGAATTGAATGAGGGTGAAGAGTGAAGAGATATGAAATGGGTTTTTATTTATAGTTTACTTTTGAGTTGAAGAAATGGAGATAAAAGATGACTAGTTGGATGAGGAGGTTTATGCTAATTTGGGCTTCAACTTAGTGACTTGCTTGTGTCCGTGATGGAAATTTTTTGTGTGTGCTGTGAATGGACATTGCGATGTAAAAAATTTGTCTGGCAGAAGTACACTCCAAGTGCCAAAACCTGGCACGAATGGACATTTAAGTGCCAAAACTTTGGAAATATACATTTAAGTGCCACTCCGGTCAAAATCCAGCCAAATTGCTTACGTGACAATTTATTTTCCTACGAGGTGAGTGCAAAATGGCGCCATTTTGCACATTGACGTGTCGAGAAAATGCAGTGGCACTTAAGTGATCCATTTACTCCGATTTTGGCACTTAAGTGCACATTTCCAAAGTTTTGGCACTTAAGTGTCCTTCCGTGTCAAGTTTTGGCACTTCAAGTGTCCGTACCTCAAATATATCTATTATTGACATGAGATGGGTGTTTTAGAAAGAGAGAGAATAGGGAGGATTAAATGAGAGGAAGGAAAGTAGCATGTCGAAAAAAGAGAGAAGAAAAGTAACTGAAGCATGCTAAAAAAAATGTGGGACCCACAAAAATTAATATTGTCAAATCATTGCGATAGGGAGAGTTTTAGCCATAATGGAAGTAGAAAAAAGTGTAACTCATTTGTAATGATATTTTAAATTGAACGCAAAGTCCTGCATCCAAGTTACTTACCCAATATATCTTACCACTTGAAATAAGATAAAATTATAACAATCTAGTTTTCTAAAACAACACTAATTTTCGGTCAAGTCCCAATTTTGACCATACATTTTTGTCTCGTAAAAAATCGCCAATATACTCTCTGTACCAAAACTTGTCAACTTTATGTCCAATGTTGCCTTTAATGGTTTAACCTAGCTATTCCATGTAATATTCTTTTTCCAAATTAGAATTATATATTTGTTTTCTATTTGTTTTCTTCTTCTTTTTTTCCTCAGTTCTTCTTCCATTTCACCTATGTGATGGACCCTTCATCATCTCCCTCTTCATGGTCCCTCACCACCAGTTCCAAGATCAATGGCATCAAGGAGTTCCCCAAAGGTAGTAAGCTCTTCACTAAAATCTCCAAGGGCCGCCTCTTGTCACACCCCAACTCTATAAAATAAGAGAAATAACATGATAGTCCTCCTATCTAAATGACATATCTTCAAACACAAATCAATATAAACTTTTTATCAAAAAAATAAAATAAAATATATCCATCAATATATATGAATAGTGAGTTGGTTATAGAATTAGAGTTGAAAATCCACCAAAAGAATGTGTATATATATATCTCCAAACTAACAACTAAACTATTTTAACTCATGCCCAAAATTTAACTATTGAAAATTCCTAACAATAGCACCATTGTCCTACTTGTTGCTTGCTGAAGAACTTGAAAAAGATTTGAAATAAATGACATGAGCCACTACAGTTTAGTGAGTAATGCAAATATACTTTAAATAGATCACGTATCCATTATGCATAGTAGAATGTAATATTAAAAACTCATTCATTCGAATTTAGTATATAATATAGATAAAAATCCAAATATGAGTAATATAACTTCCACAATTTTATACACATGAGAAATGTTCAATTATGGTCCAGTCCATTGATTATTCTAGTGCTCAATTTTGAATTATGATTATACTTATCGCCCTGTGAGAAGACTCAATAAGATTCCCCCTTGGCTAGTTCTTCACTTTTATTAGTGAGTGTCTTGGCCCATATGGGATGTCTTGAGAACAATATGTATATTCAATCCCTCAATGGGTTCAAAACATAACGACAACAAGCACAAAATCACTAACTCATCTTCCATATAATCCACATACTCAATCCAAAACTCAGCAAAAAATTACCTAATCGGTCCTCAATTTATTATATGGATGTCAATTTAGTTTTAAACCATCAATAGTTTCCAGCAAATTTTGACCGAGAGGATTACATTGGAATTTCTCACAAAAGTTTAGTACTAAATTGACAAAATTAAAAAGCTTATGACTAAATTGACATTCATATAATATTTATCTAGTATTGATTGAATAATTTTCTTGAATTTATCTCATAATTCATGTTCACAAACTCAAAGCATAAAACCCTTCCCTAATTTAATTCATCAATAAAAATATATTTCATAAATCAGGTTCATAAGTTAATACAAATCCTTTCATAAGCATTTCTCAAACCATTCAAAAACAATCAACTCAAACTATTTGAAAAGATACTTTGCCATTTCAAATGACCAAAAGGGTTGTAAACACTTAATTTGGCTATATGCAACAATTATGCTCTAAACATCATCTTTTCTTTTAGAGGAATATCAAAGCATGTAACTTATAATATAACTAATCACTATCATTTTCCAGACATCAGTTTATAAAATCATAGAAGAGTAAGTGTTGTGGCTAATAATACAACCTAGAGAGGGGTGAATAGGTTGGTTTAGAGTTTTGAAAAACTTTTGTGGAAGCTAACAAGAAATGTTTTGATAGTAAAATAAACAGATTAAAGGAATCAAGTGCACGATGCAACTATCAAACAAATACTAAATTAATGAGTAATTAAAAGATAATAATACATCAATTTATTGTGAATTGGTTTTATCCCCAAGCCTATGTTGACTCTCCAGGTAACAGCCTCAATAGGGTTGAATCCACTAGCAATTTTCAAGACAAATTACAATCAACACATACTACTTTTATCAGATGATAGATCACGCTATAGGGATGAAAATACTGCCATCACTATTCTACACTTGATCCTATCATGATTACAAGGCAGCAAGAATACCATAGAAAATTTCGGATGGACATAAATACAATATGCTCACTAGAGAGAGATAATAATCAAGAGAGCTAGTATACTCTTTTTCCGTCCAGCCCTTTTAAGCTTCTTTGATCCTCTTTATATCGACATCTTCAATCCAACTATTGGAAACTCTTTTGAGGAGTTAGGAGCCCTTGAGGGTTGATTGGAACAGTTGCTAAGGTCTACTTTGCTTATATTATATGTTCTAGCAGAAATAGCAAGGTTTCCCAAAAATGGAGTCCGCTGATGTTGTCAGATCTATTGTTCCTCGTACCGGTTATTCAAAATAATCAACTATTCTCTGACTCTTTCCCATTTCACCTAATGTGGTTTCTCAACTCGTCAACGGCTACATTCCTTTTGTCTAATGGTCATCCCCAAACAAACACACTTACCAGCATCTCTCAAGATTCAATATCAGCATGACCAAAATTTTCTTATCCGTTGATAGTAGCAAGTGAATGTTTTGTACTATTTTCCAATCAAAACAGAAATTGAACTTCCAGAAACCTTTTTGGCATGCACAACCATTTAGGTTGGAGATGATTATGTAAAGGGATTATAGTGTTATCGCATCTCTAGTGCTAAAGTCTCTATTGAGAACTGTCGACCTCCAGGATATTATGCCAAATTGCTGCCAAATGCATTTACATGATTTATTTCCACCTTTGAAATTGGAATTGGAATTTTCACCTTCAATTAAGGTGAGGATGCTATTTTTTTATTATTATTATTTGGATAATAAATAATGTGAGGATGCTCAAATGCAAATCATCGTAGATTTGTCGTTCATCCGACGTGTAAAAATTGGTCATTTATTAATATTGTGGACCTATCGTATTATTTTTTTCTAGCTCCAACAATGATATTACTTGTTTCCGGTTGATAAACTTGAATCTAAACAAAATTTATCAACTAGCCACATCTATCAAATATCTGCATCGAAACCATTTATAATTAAGGCGATCAAGATGAAGACAAATCAAGTTATGATAACGACCTGAAGCATACAAACGGGAAACATCAAATTGAAATCAAACTTGGAGAATTGTAACTCGAATTAAAATGTCCACAATGACAAATCATGTCGTGTTCTCAGTTTGGGATTGCAAGCACACCTGGGAGACAAGCATTTGAATCAAATCTACAAACGATGAGTGAGCTTATGCAATTGAAACAATTTCACCTTGCAATACCAAGAACAGCAGCTGGTTTCGGTCAACTGCATTGGCAAACTTTGGTTAGTGACGCAACGTCGAAAGCTCGCCCTTTCTTTGGCTGAAATCTCTACAGCTTTTTCTTCTGTATTTTCCGAGCTGCCTTCAGTATTGGACCGACCTTCCCCATTTGTTTCTCTCGGTTTCCTTGCGCTTGCTTTTGTTTTTCTCTATTTGTGCAGCCATTTTTAGCCGAGTAGACCACTTGTTCCGAGCACTACTCGTCGAATCATCTCTCGGCTGTTCACTCTTTTCCTCATTTTCCTTTTTGAGCCCTCTCTGTTTTCTCTTAGTTCCCCCCTCACGATTTTTTTCCTCAACTGAGCAGTTCTCTTTCAATTTTTTCTCTAGGATTTTCAGCCAAGACTCTTGTATTCAGCTCGAATATATGCTTGTCCTAGCCTAGTATCTTGTTGTATTTGGCCGAGAGTAATATATGCCTGTATGGCCCATTCTGAGACTTCAAGAAGAAAAAAGTAATCCTCTCGATTTTCTCACACTTCCTCTTTCAATTTCCAGTTGAATTCCTTTCCCTTTTCTTTCCCATTTTGGCCATATTCGCATTTTCTATCTTGTACTAGCCGAATATCTCTTGCTCTTTTCTTGTCTTGTGTTGTGTTCTATGCTAAATTAGAACGACACAAGAATTGTACATGTGAACTTGGGTCAAACCAAGGTAAGCGAGCGTGGCCGAATTCCTTAAATGGGCTGAGCTTGTTTGGGCTTGATGTTGAACGATAAATTAAATTTAGGGCCTAAATTCAAAGCCTGATCACGTATTGGGCCAGTTCAAATAGAATTTATAATCTCATATATGTTTATATTTGAATGCGGATATGCTATTTCTAAACAAGAATTGCCCCAATTTATAAATGCAGAAGAATGCAGTAAAGAATGAGAATGCAAGACTCTGTAATATGGATATCTTTCTCTAGGGTCAAAGTTTGTTATTATCAACAAATTCGATCATAGTTTTCTTATGAACTCCATGAGAGCTCTTTAAGCAAAAAATTGTAGTGTCAACAGAGTATGCTTGTTGAGGTTCTACACATGATTATTCATAAGAAGTTACAATTCCCTAAATTGAAGGCGTAATCATCCTAAAAAATGTGCTCAAGTCGATCCATTGTCTTTGATTGATGTGTTGCCAAATCTCTATTCATAAATGTCAATTGAATTCCTTCAAGTAGTTGTGATGCCTAAATTTTGACGGCATAATTAGTTATAAAATTAGGGATAAATTAACCCCTAAACAAAGATATTATAATTAAATTTCATAACATTTAGTTTTACATCCATTTATTTTTTAGTTTAGAATTTTCATTAATTGCATTAGCATTTGACCGATAGTAGACATTTTTTAGCTTAAAGTTGAGCGAATCAAGCTCGTGAGGGGGACCAAAATTCGGCTGAGCTTAGGGTTAGTAATGGCCGAAATTAATGGGGGTAGAAAGGCTTTAATTGGACTAAATTGAGCTTAATTCAGCCCACTAAAAGTCTAACTAGGGATTGGCCTTAGCTTAATTCAGCCCATCACATTGAAAAAGGCCTAGACTAAGCTTGTGTAATTAGGTCAGGCCTAAGTTTGCACTATATATACGACATTATGTCTCACAAATTAGAAGTCCACAAATTCTTTCTCAAGGCTGTGTATATAGTTGAGAATTGAGAAGCTGAAGAAGGATTCACGGCACAATTCAGAGGGTTCTCAATCGGCAGAGCACTCGCACAGAAGTCCATTGATAAAGCGGGATGCTTTTACTGACCGCACGAAGAACAAAATATTCACTCCGACTTGCAAAAAGATGTCAAAGCCAAGATGGTGAGGTTGGAAGTCCAACTTCAGGCGTGAGGGCAAAGAGTCAACCCGCACTTGGACGCGTTCACTCGTTGCACTAGTGCACACTTCACATATTCAACATAGAGGCCAGCTCGTTGTGGTTCCTTGCACTCGGTGACGCAGTCAATTTATAGGAGATCGGCTCCTTGCCACGTGGCCTGTCAAGTGTGCTGTCGCGATCATGATTTTTGTCGCTTAGCCATCGCGCCCTTGACGACGCCACTCCTTCCTATCTACTGTTCTCTTTCCGTTCCTCGTCGAGCCGCTGCAGTCCCCTGATTACCGTTTTGCCTCACTGTCTTGGCTTCACACCGTTGTTCTTCCTTGACGATGATCGGCCGAGTTGCTTACCCTTCATTGACGAGCCATCCTTGGCTGAACACCACCGCATGGAGCAACATTGGCGAGCACAGATTTGCTCACATATATTGTCTAATATTGCTTGTTTTGTTTGAAGGAAAAATCCAGGGCAAGAGAAGGGCACGCAATCTTTCGGTAAAAGAAAACATGGAGAGAGTTCTTGTCTTCTTTCTCTGCAGGTCAATAAAGGACACGCACAAAGGAGCTTGATACCCAAAGAGAGGAAGCAAAGCGGACATTTTTGGCTTGGTCTGCCTAGTTCTCGCGGTAAAATCAGAATCTCCAGCAAGCCTTGCAGTGACACCTTGCCATATGCTCCAGTCACGCCCAGATCAGCAAGGTCGGTATCCTCGCGGGTTCTTGTCGCTGCGCCAAACTGCTCCTTGACCGACGTTCAACTATTGCGATGAGCTCCTAGTTCCGAGTAGCCACCTCGCCGTGAGCCGCTCCCTCGCCCTTTGTCGTGTCGTCCATGACTAACGCAAGCCCCACTTTGTTGAGCTCGTTGACCCCATCGTTCGTCCACGAGCTAGGCCATCCCGTGAGACTTCTATTTTTTGCAGGTTCCTTGGCCATGCCACCACCCTCCATTGCCATCACCGCTGTGGAGTCGGTTGCAATCAGGTCTGATAGCATTGCATTCAAATTTGGAAAGTAAATCCTCAAAAGCTAAGATTCTTATCCTTAGCCGATTTGATATATTTTACTGCCTATATGGAGTGATTTGCTATCTTTCCTTAACTATTTAGTTAAAAAATGTATATCCAAAAGTTAGGGAACTTTCTTAACTTAACAATATGCGTGAACAGTTGTTCGATATACATACAATGTCTAGCTGCATGGAAAATCTTCCATCCTATCCATAACCATTTGGATATGATCATTGATTTACCGGTTTCCAAACTTAACGGACAACCTTCCATCAATATCCATAGCCACTTGTATATGATGGATCATTTATTTTGTTTTTAATTTAAATAAGATAATATTTATGGATTGCACTATTTATTCGAATATCTATCCATTGATTAATTATTTCCATAAAAAGAAAATCCAAAGAATATTGGAATTAGATTTAATTCTTGCTAAAAATACTGGCTACATAAATTAGATTGCATATTTAATTTAGGTAATTTATTTATTCCGAATTTTAAGGTTTCCTTTTCTTAAATTATATTCTTGTGTAAATATCAGGCATTTTTTATTCTGAATTTAAATTAAAAGAAAACACAAAAACATCATGCGTTGTGTCACATAGAATTAGTTCATCCATTGCACATCATTTACTAGTTGCATGTTTAGGGCTATTTAAATTTAAATGGGTGACATGTTAAGATAATTGCATTAATATTTGTCTATCACTAGATTATAATTAATATCATGTGACATATAGTTTGCATAATAAGTTGCATGTTATTTTAGTTAGGCATTTTTACATAGTTTCCAAATTAAATTTAAATAAGTAAAAATCCCCAAAAAAATTGAGTGATGGCTTATTAATTAAAAACCATATATAGGGTTGTTATGTGAATTTTGAGCTAACAATGCATATAATTTCATAGCTATGAGATAAGCCTTGCAATTTATTTATCTCTTTATTGGGTATTAAATTGGGCACATTCACAGATCATGTTAGGGAGTAATAAAATGAGTTCAAGTTGTCTGCTAAATATTTTTTTCATAAAAGGAACGTACCAAAAGGTATTAGAAAAATCAAATCCATGTACTCAGAAACACTGATTCATAGAAGTAAAGCAAATTGCCCAATACTTTACTTGGGATTCTAATCAGTTCATCGTAAATTGATTAGTGACGACTCCTATTAAAAATCATTCGCATTTAATAACTTAAATCATAAGTCACAAATTGGTATGGGCTTAAGATAGTCCGAGTTGGGCTTAAGCTTAATAATCTATTAGCCAAATCCATAGGCAATGCACCTCGAGGGTAGATGGCGACAATAGTTAACTAGTAAAGGCTCTTGTTGATTGTCGCAACCTAACACTCATGGTGCATCACTTAGGGGTTCGGCTAATGGATTATTAAGCATAAACTTAACTTAGACTCTCTCAAACCCATATCAATTTGCAACTTAAGATTCAAGTTCTCAACATGAAATTGATTTACCATAAAAGTCACACAAATTTTTTACAATTGGTCAATTAGAAACCTAAATAAAGTGCGAGAATAAATTTTTTACTCTTGCAAACCAAAGATTTTGGGAAGAGGGACTTGATTACATTATATTTATCCATTGTCATTTTGGTACCATTCTTTTCATGGAAAAAACAATTAGTAGACAGCTTAGATTCATTTTATTACTTCCTAATATATGAAGTAATTATGTAGGTGCGCAAACCATCAATGTAACACCTAATAAGCAATAAATAAATTGCATGACTTACCTCATAAAAATGAAAGGATCTAAAATGTTAGCTTAAAAATAACATTAACAATTTTAAATATGATTTCTAATTAACATGCGGTCACTTAATCTATGTGGAATGCAATGCAATTATTCTAAATGCAACGATGTGCAAAATATCTATATTAAATTGGCATGCGGCATAAATCTTAACGTGCAAACTATATGTCACGCAATCTTTATTAAATGACATAATTCTATTGACCGGCAAATATTTATGCAACTATTCTAACATGTCACACATTTTATTTAATGACCCTAGGCATGCAATTACTAATGATGTGCAATATATATGAGCTAAGTGTACATGATATGCACATGATATTTTATATATTTTCTTTTTAATTAAAATTCGTAATTAAAAGTACCTAATATTTAAACATGCAATTTAGTCACACACACACAAAAAAAAGAAGAAATCTAATATATTCAAAGCAATGTTTTTGTGTTTTTTTTTTTTTAATTTGGAATAAAGAAATTACCTAATTTAAACATGCAATATAATCTAAAACAAACAGTATTATTAACAAAAATCAAATCAAATTCTATCTATTTTTTATTTTATTTTATGGAAAGCAATCAAGTAATGAATGATTATTCAATCAACTTATATTATCTATTTAAATTAGGAAACGGAATAAACCAGTCATCATAACCAAATGGTTATGGATATTGATAGAAGGTTATCTGTTCAAATTTTAAAATAGTAAATTAACAATCGTATCCAAATGGATATTGATAAAATGGAAGACTTTTCGTGCCACTGAACATCGTATATCTTAGTTAGATATTGGACGGCAAAATAGCAAATCACTCAAAATAGGGAGTAAAGTATATCAAACTGATTGTCGATAAGATATTTACCTAATTTTGAGGATTACTTTCCAAATTTGAAAGCAACGCAATCGGGCTGGAATTGCGATCACGGGGCCTGACGATGGCAGATGATGGCGGTGTCTATGGCGGCGAGCGGTGATGCGAGCGTCGACAGCAGCCAATGAACCTGCAAAAACACAAACTTCAAAGGATCGTCTTGGTTAAAGGACGAGCTCAACGACCGCGGTGGGCACAGCGCAGCACAGCTTTCTCTGGAGCAATACACTAGCCTCGTGGCTTGAGTAGCGAGTTCACTGGGACTGTCACAGTTGGACTTGGGACAGTGACAACTAGAGCAACGGCTCGAACAATGGATTGACGATGCAGGGATGTTGTTTCTTAAAGAACAGAAGAAGAATTGACAGCAAAAGCTGTATTTTTTCTTATTGGAAGGGGATTTTTTTTTTATTCAAAAAACTGAAATTGCTTAAATACATACTAAAACTTCACCATAAACACACGTTGCCCACTAACTAACAGCTTGCTTGGTCCACAAAACCAGCAACAAACCAACATAATAGCAAAAAAAAAGATGCAGCTAAACACTCCTACAAGATAAGATTGATCAAGTAAAAACAATGACTAATTAACTCCTAGAAAAGAGGACATCAGCAAACTGACTTAACAACAAAAATAGATAGTGCAGCCTTGATACATCAACACTCCCCTCTTGGATCAAGTACTACACACTCCTAGCTTTGCCCTGAGAAGTTCAAATCAACCAACATGAAATGACTTAGTGAATATATCTGCAATTTGGTTTTCTGAATTGCAGTATACTAGTTTTACCTCTCCGGCCTTCTGCACTTCTCTCAAGAAGTAATACCTAACCTTAAAATGTTTTGTTCTTCCATGAAATACTGGATTCTATGAAATGGCCACAGTAGCTTGATTATCCACAAATACTTCTATGTCTTCTTCTTGCAGCAAATGCAAATCATCAATCAGCTTCTTCAACCATAATGCTTGATTCACAGTTGCAGTAGCTGCAATGAACTCAGCTTCTACAATTGATTGAGCTATTATTTCATGCTTCTTTGAACACCAGGAAAAACATGCCGACTCAAATGTAAAGCAATAACTTGAAGTGCTCCTCATATCATCCACTGATCTTGCCTAGTCACTGTCATAATACCCCTACAACTTAAACTTTGAACTCTGCAAAACTTAATACCATAGGAAAGAGTACTACAAAACGAGAGCAAAAGTACTTTACCAAATGTGATTTTTCCAAACACCATTTAAACCAAAATTGTTTCCCAATGTACTTTTAAATTACAATTTACCAAACACTATGTGTATTTTGAAAAACCCCTTTAAGATAAAAATATTTGCATTTTCGAAAAGACTCTCCCCAAAAGTGAACCAAACACACACTAAGACTAAAATGTAAGTCAATGACATGCATTAACATTACAAATGCCCGTTGGGTATTATAACTTGTTCAATTCTTCAATTCCAATGAATGAAACCGAGGGCATATGATTACTATTATGAGATCCATTTTTTACCTAGATTTTAGCAGCATAAATCAAGACACACTTCTGTTATCGACCTCAAGGAAACTAAATTTGTGCAAAGCTCGATATTTAGCTTGAACTTGATTTAGTTTTCAATAAATTCAAGCCTGATTACTTGACTCTGCAATTAGCAAAAATTTATTTAGAGCTCAAGTCAAATTTGAGTAAGAATTATGAAAATACTGCAAGAAAATATCGATGAAAAATATTTTTTTTCGTATATTGTATTTATAGTTTGATTTTATGCACTCAAATGTAATTCAGCAGCTCTATTAGCTTTCTGCAATTCAAAATACTCAAGTTAGGCATTTTTCGAGCTTTCAGCCCATTAAGAACATCTTACTTGGACTCGACAAGAATTTATGAATTAATCCTGGGTATGAGTAGCTTGATTTGTTTCCATTTGAATGACCAACCTCTTTGTCATGTTTGCCTCAGAAAGACTATCACTTGATTTTTACTATCTAAAAGTAGGCAATAGATTTGCATAAACGAGATGCGCACATTGAGTTTAAGAGGAAATGGGTGACCAATGATGACGTAAATTAAAAATCAATCATGACGTAAATTAGGATAATGGAAATAAATTGGAGAAAAGGCTACAAGTATTTCACAAGCCCAAGACAGCGTAAAGCCTCACGCATGCCATAATAAAATACCTCCCCATAGTGGGCCTCCCACGCATTGTCCTCGGCTGCACAAAATGATCTCACAGAATGTCAGTATGATTTAAAAAGTGGTAACCGGATTTCGTTTTGTTGTTAGTAATCTGAGATTATTATTATGGTCATCTTATATTCTTCCGGTTCTTCATGAATTGAAAAAAAGCTTCGAAAAAGAATTGGCGATATGCGCTCTCCAACATAGATGGTTTGCTATAAGTAGAGCCATCAATATGGCCGTTGGCCCATTTTTTCACTCACTTATTTAAATGGGTTGTTAAGAAAATGAAGGGCCGAATGGAAGTGGGTCCAAAATATTATGGTCCAATCAGTTGGGGTCTACATAAGTTTGTACAAGACTCATTTTCAAACTGATTTCGGCATGAGAGTGACCGACCTTCTTCCACTTTTGCTCTCCAATGCTATGAAAAATCTTACTGCTCTACCCACTTTCAGTTCAAACCCTAGAAATGGGTCCCCCCTGCTTGAAGCCCTGATCCTACGGTCCCCACTAGAAGATGGCGACTGATCGGCCGTCACAGCACTCTGACAACAACCAGAGCAGAGGCGAGCTTTGTACCATCAAACCTCTCCTCCACGGGCGAGCCCATCTAAATTGAGGGCTTCAACCTCTTCAAATTTTCTCTTGCATTATTGCTATTGTTTCACAAACTCTGTGAAAAAAATGGCTGACATCATGATGGTCTTCAGCTTTGACGAGAGATCATCAATTACGCGTCGGCAACGGTTGGGTCGTCGACAAGTTGGGCTTCGCCGATTTGTTCGATATGCTCCTTCCTACCATGTCTTGGAACTCTCTCATGGCGAGTTATTTTATTTTATTTTTCATCAAAATAGGCCTTCACTGAACGTTTTTGTCCCAAAGAACTGTTTTTCATGTCATTATATTTCCTGATTTTGAGTAACGTAAGAGATGAATTTTTTGTGAACAATTACTTTTTTTTTCTTTGCACTATCTAGTATAGCTCAATCTGGTCTATTGTATTTGACCATATTCGACCCTATCCGATCCGACCCGGTCTACTCATAAGTATCTTTTTCTTTATATGGTGCTTACTTCAAATACAAGATGTCAAGTATTTATCAGTTGATCATGCAGGGAATAACCAAAGGTGGGGGATAAAATAGAAAAGTTAAGAAGTCCGAAAGTACCTTCGTAAAATGAATAAAAAGTGGGTATTTATAAGGATATGGCCAACATGGTAAGAGACTATACCAAGTGGCAATCTAATCATAGGGACATCAACGACTGGTGCGCCGACATGAGGCCGTAGATAGGTGACCGCACATGAGACAGGCATGGGCTGGCATAAACCAACGAAAAAAGTTAAAGGCATAGATCTTGCTAGGCACTTCCGGAAGCTTGGCCTTTCTTTCTTGGTATATTGCATTGGTGTTTTTATAAATAAACTAGAGTTGAGCCTGTGCAATGCACAGCACATGATGGGTAAAATATTATGTGGAAACATCATGTTCAATATATAAATGATAAACAATTAAGAAGCACACTTTTTTTTTTCTTGTAGATTCGACATTAATTATTTTATTCAATATCAGATCAATCTAAAAGAATGTAAAAACATCAAGCAAAATAAAGCAATCGAAATGGAATTGCTTGGACCGCATGAAAACATCTTTTTCACTTATATCATTCTAACTTTGAAAAAATTCAATATCCGCTTAATCGAATTTTTCCTTTTAAGAATTTTTTTTTTTTTGTTGGACTCTGGAGGATCCAGTGGCTAGAGAATTACATTCATGGACTCACATCAAATTGTCAAATATAGTTCTATATATTCCTTTAAGTAAGATTAGAAGTTTCAAGTTCTGCAAATAAAGTAGACTAAATGCCCATTACATAGGATAGACCACATCGTTCATTATAAGGGAGCCGTTCCTTTTCTATCAAAAGAGCGAACGATTCATCAAATTTTTCATATTGTATCCGCTAGCCGAAAATTAAATTTCACATACATGACAAGTGAAAATGTGCAATGCTTACTCATTGAAAATAAATTAAATATGTTGGAAGTTTTTCTCACTGATTGAATTTCTTTTTGCCGACTAATTAATTTTGACCCTCGTATTATGATTCACCCAGCATCATTATGTGGAGCCAAAAAGGCGCACCATTAAACAACAATAGAAAAGCAAAATTGTGGGAAAGAAGGTGATCCATCGTGGCCAATATAGCCACGATCTCAAGCTCTAAGCTCGCGGTGACCGTGGCCGTTCAACCTCAAGTTTTGCCGATGCTATGTCCACTGAAGCTCCTGATCATGGTTGCTCAACTCGAGCTCATATTAGCCATGGCCACTTGAGCTTTGAGCTCCAGCGACCATGGCTACGAGATCTTTTCAAGTCGTGAAAGCTCAGTGCAGCCAGCAGCGGCCATGGTCGAATATCTTTCCGAGCTCGCGGCAGCCATGGCTGCTCAATTAGCGCTTGCGGCCATAGCCACTTAATTGGTAGTCGTGAATGGGATCAACGATAACATTGTCCTTTAAAAAGGAACTGAGTTGATTGCCTTCCGCTCCTCCCTCCCTCCCTCAAACCTAAAGATTTTTGGTGCAAGAGGATTGAGCATAGTGCTTGCCAATTTTCTTATTTAAGTTATATTCTTTCAAGGAAAATAATATTCTTAAGAAAAAGTAAACAAATCTTGTTGATCCGTGACCCAATGTCCAGCGCTTCCTTTCAAGTCCGAATGATCAACTGATTTCTCAGCAAATCTGGATTCAGAGAAGTCTAGGGAGTGCCAATGATAAAAATCCACGGTTTGGAAAAAGGTATCTTATATAACAGTTACATCACATCTCAAATATGACGTTGGATAATAAATTATAAACATTTGCCCACATGTTAAGAATCTTATCCTCCTTGGTGTTGCATGTGCTCGGCTCTCACTTTTGATTGATTTATCAAATCACGACGCATGTCGCCACATCAAATACATTTATCAAAGTAATGGATGCTTTAGGAAAACCTAGAAAGAAGACATTTGCGGATGCATATGTGATCTGAGTCATTTCCGTGACTTAGGCTTTTAGAGCTTGCCTCAAACATATTCCGTGTTATCTCATGTTCACAATAACGATATTGATCGTTCAAATTAGGATGGTGGTCAATGATGAATTAGGTGCATCTTGGAGGAAAGTCTTATTAATATGACGTTGCATAATGCTTGGCGAGTTCGATTGTCGGCTTGGATGAACGATCTTGTAACCTCATTTAATTATGCACTATTCATGTGTCCGGACACTTTGTAGGATCATAGAGCAATTTAGTTGTTTCAAGTTGTTAGAATATTAAATAATAAAGCATGTCTTCATCTAGCATATTAAGTTTTTAAAACAGTTAACAGTAGTTCCAAAAAATCTTATATAGTGTTAGAATACAAGATTTTGAGTTCAAATTATTTCAAGCTCCATTTCTCCTCCTAATAAAACATGTCCATGCTTAGTTTTGCAAACGCAAGCAATCAAACAATAAAATAGACAAAATAAGAAAATAGATAGGACACTAAGCTTGGTGTAATAACTTATATCCACGGAAGAACATTGACGAATTTACATAAATTAAATGATATAAAGGAGATTGTAATCATACTCGATTTACTCAAATACTTTTAATATTTTTTAAACTATAATTGCACCTAATAACTCATATAATGTCTAATTATTCGTTAAATAATCTCTTTATCTCACGAATGAATTAAACAAAAAATTAAATATATATGCCCTCTGCCTCGAGAACCCAAACCGACATCTGTAGGGGGATCTTTTCTTTCTTTCTCTCACCCATCGTTGTTTGTTGACCGAGTCAAAGGATTCCATGCCGATTGGGATCAGGAAACAAATTCCACGCTTTCCTCCTTTATTTTATTTTATTTCATTTCTTCTTTCCGCTAGGCAACAAAGGAGACAATAGCCGTTCCTTTTTCTGGGTCGTCTCTTCATTGTCAAAGATCCAACGGCACTCCAGCATGGAACTATCAAATCACTCCCCGACTTATACATTATCTAATTAACATCGGGTCGGGTTTCATTTATCAGGCTCAAAGTCGAGATATACTCTAACACTGATACTAGACAAAAATACTAAATTAAGCGTAAGGAGAAGTGTTAGAAAATTAAATAATAAACTATACATTTGTCTAATAGTTGAAACTTTCAACGATCTTATAAAATTTCACACTAATATTACGCTATATAAGTGCATTGAGTTAAACTACATTGCTTAATTGATTGAATGGTGGAACGATTGATCTTAGTGTCGAATTGCTAGTTTCGGAATCGAGTAGATGCATGCCAAACATCCTCGGAGGTCATGATGTCCTGACGAAGGGAATAAAACAAGATCATGTAATATATTTTCCTGATTTTCCTCTTTTCTGTTTAGCCTTTAATTGGAAATGTAAGAGGTCATTATTTTCTCCTTTTTAGAAACAGGCTTGAGTCTGTGGATTTTGTAACAGCCAATGCATGTGCTTGTTTATTCGTTTCCCGTTTGTTAGATAGGGGCATGCTCCTCGTTTGCTAATTAAAGTTTAAGACTAAGTGTAAAATCAATAGGCAGTAGTGCCTTTACAGAGACTTCAGGATCACATCTAGAGAGCTCTCGTTGAAAACACGGCATCAAATTCCGAGCACTGAACTTAGAGTTTTCTAGTCTTGCACAAACCAGTGGCTTAGATCTTGGTTCGAGACGTTTCACCTGCATCATAACTAGATCTCTGTAGGGTTCCTAACAGACCTCAAAATAGGTTTAGTCGCAAGTCCTAAGCAAATATATATCGCGAATTCCTAAGGGGCGACCTGCGCCACCGGACATGGGAGAATCTGAACGAGGTATGTGCCTCGCTTCTCTGTTAGGGACAAGTGCCGCCTCGTCCCCGTCGACCTCTTCGGACCCGCTTCAAGAGTCGCGAAAATGGGCTCGCAGGTGTTTGAGTTCATGGGGCAAGGCCTCTTTGGATCTCTCGATATATTTCACATCAACACACACACACACACTCTCTCTCTCTCTCTCTCATGCACGAGTTACATCGGAGGGGGCCGGATTGTTGACTGGGCTGCGATGCTGATTTTAGTCGGACCTTGTCGAGCCCATTACGTATCCTGTACTGACCCTTCTTACTCTTGTCCTTATGGTGCGTTTGGTTTAATATTCCCAAACAGCTTCCTCGAGGTTAGGTCGTGACCCGGGCGACCCAAGTGGCATGGGACCTAGGTGATCGCCACTTGGGTCTGAGACCCAAGGTGCAGCTCGGGTCCACCTAGACCCATGAGACCTAGGCGGCGGTCACTTGGGTCCCACACCGCATGGGTCACTTGAGGTCGAGCAACCTCTAGCGGCCCTCGCTAGGGTCGCACAACCCTCACTGGAGGTCACCCAACGTAGGGCAACCTTGATCAATGGCTGCTAGCACCGGATTTGACTTGCCAGCGGCCATAACCCTTTGCCGAGCTGATAAAAGGTTTGGTTTTTTTAAAAAAATTATATATATTTGATTTTTTTTTCAATTTTAAAAAATTAAAATTAAAATTAAAATTAAAATTAATTACCAAATGGCTTTTCAAATGTGTTTTCTATCAAATAAATTTTCTCAAAATTATTTTCAAACGTAATTTATCAAATAGCCTTTACATTTACCAAAGGCCCTTTAGGCTAAATTGTCTAATGGACTTTCAAAATGCTAAATCAAACACACCCAAAGGCTTCAAGTTATTGTCCAAACACAAGCATGATTTTAGAACCCTCTCTCGTCCCTCCCACTCCCTCCAAACATGCATAGTGAATAACATTTCGATAGTTGACACTTAAAATTTTCCCTGAAGATTTCGGAAAATATTACACAGTCGACGTAGAGTTGATCAATGTTTGAGCGACGAGTTACAAGGTTGACAATGACTTTTCAACTTTAAAAATGGGTTTATGTCCGTCGATATGAGCCTTTCAACACTCATATTGCCATTCAAATCCAATAGTCAGTTTTTAATCCTTCAAGACTTTTTTTTTTTTGACGAGAAAGAAGGCTATTATTATTAGTCAAAAGCTGGAGCTAATACAGCATGTGCATCAGTACAAAGTAAATTGTTAGTCGCCCAATTACTAGGAAGAAAACCAAAACGCTGGGCTTTAGCTACCCAATCAACTACCCTATTAGTATTCCTACTGCAGTGGGCTAAAGTAAGATCTGAAATAGTCTCCATTTTATGCTTGGCCCTGTCCACGAGAGGTTGCACTAACTAGCTTAAAGCAGATTTTAATCCTTCAAGACTGATCGGTTGCATTTTTCACCGTATCAGGAGGTTTGTAATATCCGGATTTCAGACTCACGCAAAGAAATTAAATGTTGCAAGAACTCCAGCGCAATGAAAATTGGGTCTATCGGACGACGAATGAGGAAATTTCAGCGGGTTAAACATTGATCGAAGTTTCTTAATACCCGAACTAGGTCCAGGGCCCAAAAACCATATTTATATAAATCCGAATTGAATGACACTTTCCAGATCTCTTAGTTCTGTGTTTAACAGCTTTTTTGGCTTTTGAGGTCGCCTATTTGATGTTCAATCCGTAGACCCGTGCTTTTAATCACGTTTTGAGCTAATATTTCGGATCCCTGAATTTGCAATTTCCCAATCAATAATGGGTTCTTCGGAAAGCTTCCGTCATTAAGCTTTCCAATAATATAAAGATCATGTGAATCGAACACCAAACGCAAAGTCATGAGACTCGGAAGATGCAAACTTTCCAATAATGAGGCGCGCCTCCATAGACTAGGAATGGTGAGGGCATAGAATTGAACAGATAAATACGTGTCACAATTCTACGGTGGAGATAACGAATGAGACTAAAGTGGACATTGCATGTACTTCCTAAATCAGGGAAGATGGATGGTATTCTCCCTCCTATTCACAAAGTACCACGGCTAAAATCATCATCGAAATGAAAGTCGACACACTTATGGGAACATCTAAATCGTCATATTATGTTTTTCCCCCTCGACATCCGTACTTTATACATGCCATCGCCATACTAGCTTTGGAAGATTAATTCAAGCATCATGTGGGGCGAAAAGTTCGCGGTCGACCAAAGCAAGACTATGATGAGTATAGTAACCTCATATAATAATTAGGTGGGTAAAAGTTTCATAGTATATTTAATTTTCTAAAACCATGAAAAGTTTCAAAATTTATTTTATTAATGACCGGTTTGTTTCGTGGAAAATAAAAAGTTTGGAATATAACTTCCTAAAAATAATCGTTTGTAATGCTTGAAATAATCGGTTGATAAAAAATATTTTCATTACTAATAATAAGTTATATATAAACATTTTCATTGATGATCATAAAAATTTTCGTTCAATATTTTTAGTAAGAGATACGAGTAACTTTTTTAAAGAAAATATTTTTAAAATCATTCATTTTCTATGAAACAAATGAACCATATATAATTCATCATTGCTTGCTTCTTTCTCTCATAGATATTATTAACTTGATAATGTCATATCAATGCCAGAAAATGAATAAGACCCGATAAAATAAATTAACTTGATAGTTAAGTGCCAGAAAATGAACAAGACCCGATAAAACTCAATCGTATTTTGAAGTACTTCAGACGCTAATGCAACCATCTTCTATGTGAGGATGAGGAAAATCTACGTGAAAGCGGCAATAGATTACAGTCTATCTTTCGTAAATCCAACTATCTTAGCTGTACAACACTCAAGTGGCACCTTATAATCAAGATGATGAGAATGTAGAGTAGTAAACTCCTCGGGCTAGTGCAATTGATCCGGGCATAAGAGGAATTCTAGCTTAGAAATTGGAGGTTACTTTGTTCAAAAGTCACAAATTACATGCAAACTATTCAAGATTAAGATTACTTGCCCATGCCAAAGGTCTGGACTTGACATGTTCTTAGGGTTTGCGGGGTTTTTCATGCAAAAACCTCTAAATAGTTGAGTATACAGTCTCGTGCCCTTTATTTAAAAAAGAAAGACAGAATGAATGAATGAATGAATGTAGAGCGGGAGAGTACAACATGGATTAAGTTCATCTTCCTACCTAAGTAGACTTCTCATTAGAGATCTAGTGAAGCTAATAATTTCCTCGAGTACTCACTCACCATCATAGGCTTGCTTCAATTACATGTGAGATTTCATACCAGTATCAAATGTATAATCATCATGACTATCTGGTTTTGCAAAAGTTTTTACTAATTGGTCTTTGATATATATGATATGATATACTTCATGGAGAATGTCCTTTTTTAGGTGAAACATAGAGACCGTCTTAACTACCAATTAGTAAAGATGATGGCACTTTCAATGCTGAAGGATGGTACATAGCAACCCAATTAGAATTAAGGGTGCGTTTGTTTCACGGATAACTCAATTTTTAAAAAAACATTTTTGTAAAATAATTGCTTTTGTCGCTTATAAAAAATAAATGAATAAAAATATATTCATCACTCTCATAAATAGTCGTGTCTAAAATTATTGTCGATAATAAAAATATTTTCTGTTGATTAATTTTTCTTAAGCGATATAACCAATCATTTTTTGGAAAATACTTTTCAAATCTTAAGTTTTCTGTGGCATTTGTTTCGCAAAAAGTGAACAATTTGGAAAATATTTTTATTAAAATGATCATTTGTATAACTTGAAATAATTAGTTAATAGAAAATATTTTTGTTATCCACAATAATTTATGTCCAAATATTTTCATGAACGATTAAAATAATTTTTGTCCATTTATTTTGTAAGCAATACAGATGATTATTTTTAGGAAAATATTTTTTTAAAGCATTTACTTTCCGCAAAATAAATGGAGCCTAGGTGTGAAAAGGTTCAGAATATAACATAGAAATATATTTCATATCTTAACATTTCCATAATGTGAAAATTGAAAGTATGACCTAGGCCTTAAGCATATTTACCCAATACATGCATATGAAACAAAACTTATACACTGTTGAAAGAGCACTGCGAGGAATCAAAACTCCATACTTCTGTTTCACAACGGTAAAAAATTAGTCATTCCTATGTTTTTGAACAAATAATGTCTCATATGCTAACTAAACGAATATGATGTGGTTAAGTGACACATGCTTTATGGGTTACATATATAAGCTTGGTCGTACATAGAAATATATATTTGTCTTGAACAAAAGAAAATTAACTTAAGATATTATATTAGTGAAATGAATATATATCAAATTGAATGTTGCACTTTGTAAGCAGGCCACCTCTTTAAAGATAGCCAAGGGAAGCCCTGGAAGACCTGTCTTTTTCACTTTTTCGCCCACACATTAAACCTTTTTTTTTTATCGAGGACTAGACGGTGTGTCATCGATTGAAATCCGAGGGAAAGTGAGGTTGATGATTGTAGAATCAGCTGCTTTTGAGACAACATGTGAAGAAGCCCAACGACTATATTATAAAAGGAGAAAAAAGAGGGGCTCTTGCATAGTGGATGATTACATAATGACAAGGTCCCACCCCACTTTTGACGGGCAATTAGAATTTGAGCCAAGAAAAGGTGATTCCGAGACCATAGTGGTGCCCTAATCCATACTTCACTTTTTGTTTAGGTAAAAGGGTTTTAATGTATGCATGCCAACGGTATTACGAGCAGCATTTAGATCGTCGTGTGAGTGCGGTTGATTTTCTATTATGGAATTTGATACTACTTATTCGAATTTTGCCAAATATGTATCATCGAGATAAAATTACAGTTGAAAGGGGTGTGAAATGATAATCCACTACCTACATAATCAATTGGATTCACTTCAATTTGTAGCCATGTGTTATAGTTTCTAGCCATGTGTTATAGTTTCTGACCGTTTGAAATGTGGACTTTATTCTACAATTGGTTAGGTTTTGTCGTCAATGATTTCAAAGTGGAATGTTTTCTTTAGTTGTTGGAAATATCTTGACATTTTTCCAATCAAAATGATTTTGCCGATGGCAAAAAGTTGAATTGGTTGTCATTCATCAATGGCATTTATTTTAAGAAAGTGAATAACTTCTTGACAAGAAAAGCCACTAAATTTAGTGCGGAGACTTTGCATCTCTACCATCATATCGCTTTTGGAGTAAAAGCCGGGAGTCAAAAGGGTCCGAGTGTGCCTTTGAGAACCTTTTCTAAAGTTCTTTTGACAATTGCAAGTACTATTTGATAAATTTTTTTTTTTTTGGGGAAAGTTTTGGGAAGATATATTAAAATTTCTAGAATCCTCTAGAGGCTTTTAGCCTAAAGTCAGTTTAGATGTGCTTCGAGTTTTGAATTTTGAGCATTTCTGACATGAAAATACATTTATTTTCCTTTCAACGTTAACATCTCTAACCTTGTACAATATCGAAAATATCCACCTCATGTGATGTAAATGGCTAGGAGCCAGTGAGGCTAGATCTAGCTGTTGGCTAGCCTTACCTGAGATTAAGCAAGGCTGATAGCAATTTGGCTTGAATTTTCGCTTCCAAAGGTTTGAGATTCTTTTTAAATAGCAAAAGTTCTTTACAAAATGCTTTTTTTTTTAATTTTTTTTAAAGGCATTTAGGTTAAAATTATTTTTCAATGTATTTTTAAATCACACCTTACTAAACACTATTGCATTTTAGAGAGACCCTTCCACCCAATTTTTTTTGCGTTTTGCACCCAAAAGCTTCTGATCCGTGGCTCTCATTGCATTATTTTAATTTATATCATGACTAACGGCAACCGACTCTAGGTAGATCTGTGGGTGGTGTTGAACTTATCCGCAGTGTATTATAATCAATCAATTAAAAAATATAGTGGAACTCCAAATGGCGCAAATCCAGCTTTTATAAAAGTAGGAGAACCTCTCAAGTGGGGGGAATAAAATCCAATTTCCATTCCACGCAGCACTTTCCAAAGCCATTTGTCTTTGTCCCGCCATCAAGTCCATCACATGTGTGCACTGACTGAGCACCGACCGCCCCATAGAGGAAGAGACAGAGAGAGAGAGTAGCCGATGCACCGCCGTCCCACCACCACCCCGCCCAGCCCGGTGGCGCTCACGGACAAAAGACGTGAAAATAATCGTTGTCCAAAACCACACACAACCGCAAAGACCACCCCCTTGTTAATTGCGGCGGACGTCTTGTCTGTCGAGAAAGGAGAGGAGGTGGATTTGGAACGTTGGAGACAAATGGACAAAAAAAGCAGGAGAGGAAAAGGCCAGGAATCAAGGGGGGCGGGGGGGTAGGCTAGGCATGCATGCACCCATCATTTTCACCGCAATTAACCCAACCCCCAATCATTCTTTCTCACCCAATCCGCACTGTTCATGATAACCTAATTTCTCTTCTTCTTCTTTTTTGTGGAGAGGAACCGTCCGGCTCAGAATTTCCTGAAAAAGAATAATGTGGAATAGTTTAAGATTGATATACTAAATGAGTTTACAAAATGATAGGATGGGTATTTATTGGATGTTCAAATGGGAAGAGGGACACCGTTTCCAGATCCTAATCCATATTCATTCACTCTTCAGGTACACCATTGTGTGCAGGCTGCGAATCCACTCGGAGTCAATGTTTGTAATAAAGTCATAAAACCCTAAAAACACACCTCTGTCTCTATTTCTGCTAGCTCTCCGCTTGGCTCTCTTTCAGCCGCCGCAATCTTATTCTCGAGCCGATGACTACCACCGAGCCATCTCCACCCGTCCCCGATCCTGGTGCCGACCCATTGCCTTGTTTTCTTTTATTTCTCCATGCGCACCGCTTATGCGCGTTACCAAATGAAGCTCGAAAGGGGCACCATTCCCTGAAATCAACGGAGCTCGATTCTAAATGGAGCTCTTTGCACGAGATCTATCGAGGGCACATGAGCTCATGGCGGATCTCTTGCACAGAGCTTACGACATCGAGCTCAAAGACTGCAAGCACTATGCACGTGAGCTAGGTGACTACGCGTCGCCATCGTCGTCCCGAGCAAGTAGAGGAGGGGGGGGGGGTTATTGGAGAGCCTAATATTGATTAAATCATCGGAGATGATGATCGTGGTGACGACGGAGAAGAGTGGACAATTGCGACTAGAGACACACAAGAAGGGAAAGAGGAGTACAAGTGAGCTAGGGTTTTTTTTTTTTTTTTTTCTTTAGGTGAAGGATAGACATGCTGCACAAATCAAATAGTTCAAAAATGGTGACAATGATGGGCACAGAGTATGGGAAAAGGTGCACTCTCATAGTTGGGTTTTCTAACTTTAATAAACACTTATAATTACAACTTGTCCCATCAATTAAACTAATTAAGCATGGATCCATGTTTTCTTCTAACTTTAATCGGAGGGATCTCCCCTAATCATATTTTTGATTGATGGGTTAAGGATATGGACATCATCTGTCATTAATTTCGGTTAAGTTTGTACGTGGATGATATCGATGATTTATTACCCAACAATCTGAGACATTATTGGAGGGAAAAAAATTGTCATCTAGTATATTGGCTTTATTGTCCCCGTGATTACTCATTTTCTAAATGGCCATCTTTCTTGATGGAACTTTTGGTAACTTTTCCCTTCGAGTGATGCTTGAAAAGATCATTTTCAAGATGGGACTCGTTAGTGCTTGTTAATGTTCCTTCTATCGTAAATTACAAGTTTCTCTTAATCTCTGTTAGTTGTAACTGTTATTTCCTTTCTTTTCTTGGATTTCCATAAAAGAACTCAGGCAAAACGACACGAGGACTGGAGTCCCTATTAAACATAATAACTACCAATGATGGTTCACATTAACCTTAAATCAACTCATTGATACTTTGTCATTATGTAATTATTAAACGTCTTAACAAAGTATTAGTATTGCGCATCTAAGTACTCGACTAATATATGGACAAAAGAAAATGCTCGAATAAGAGGGAAAGATGTTAGGAAGAAACGGTGTAAGAAAGTATGAGAGTTGCGTTGCTCAAAAGAAGAGGGAAAGGAAAGTGAAGGGAAATTATTGTCCTAATACCCCACAAAAAATTATTTCCCAATGAGGAGAGAGAAGAAACATAGAGAAGTGAGGAAATTTACTTTCTTTAATGCTGTTTTTGGACGCCCCATCGGCATCGAAATATCCATGAGAAATTACAAAAACAAGCTATATCGATATTTCCATCCCTTAAAATGGACAAAATTCTTGATATAAATTTCTAGACGAGTTTTCTGAATTTGATTACACTTTTTGAAAATTTTAAAGTTTATATTTCAACCTTTTTTAATACAAATTTTTAAAGCTTACAATGCACTTGTTTTGATGTTCTAAATTGGTTTGGTACAATAATAGGAGATTCTTTATCTTGATAAATTAAGGAATTAAGGATAATTAAGACATGGAATGGAATGAAAAGGCAAACGTTAGAGTCTTGAGACACGTTTCAGTGTTCTGACACTGATTTTTCCTTAGTCAATACATGGAATAGAAGATGACAAAGCGGCGTTGGGTCCCTAAACAAGCAAGGGCCAAAGACAACGACAACAGTCAAACAAGAAGGGGAGGGAATAAAAACAAATGACAACGTTCGATTCTCATCTGCATTTCTTCCTGTAAAGAAAGCAATTTTTATATTAGCAAATTTGTTCAATCGAGGAAAAGCTTTTGCAGATTCTCCATGCTCTCCCCTCCAGCTATTAATACTCTGCCTGCGCACTCCTCCCATCTTTCCTTCCCGGAAAGCTAAAAAAGAAAGAAGGGCCTTTTTCTTTCTCGCCCCAGATAAAGAAAGCCCTTCTCCTTCCTCTTCTTCTTCTTCTTCTGCTTTATAACTTCACATCAAATGGAGGCCTCAATGTGAAGCTTGCTGCACTTTCTCTCGCACCAGCTGTCTTCACATTCTAGGAGAGGTTGTCAGCTTTTCTGGGTTCTCTTCACTTTTCAACCCACCCCTGTCTCTTCTTCTCGTGGGTGTTGCTGTGGAGAGATCTTGGGGAAGTCAAAATGGAGGCGACGTGAGGTCTTTTCCTTCCGGGGGGGTTGGTGTTCTGATAAAACTAGAACTTGGGTTTCTCTTCTTTCTTCTTGCTCTGCCCCCGCTGCGCGTATACACGGATGGAGAGCGTTTCTTGGCTCTTGCTGGTGTTGGTCTCCATGGGGATGGTCGTGTGCACTTGGTGCCAGAATAGTAGCTCGGAAGCAATCACGGCTGTTTACATTGTGACCCTCAAACAAGCCCCTGTCGTCCATGACTATGGTGTGCTGAAGAAGGAGACGAATGTGTTCAGGCATGGAGGTTCGGGGAAATCCAACAGAATGGACAAAGCAAGGTACTTTCTTTCTTCCCTTGTAAATGCGGGCTGTGGTTGGATTCTGTTTAGTCGTTTGTAGAATCGGGAGACCAAACTGGGAATTGGTTTATTTACTTACTTCCTTTGGCAATAGCTACTGAAAGGGTTAAATTGCAATTTTCGAAAGTTGATTTTTGCTTCGTGAGGTAAATTTTTACCTTTGAGAGTTTTGTAGCCTCTCAAGTTCGGCAACTACTTCGTGGGGGTCCATTCATTTCTGTTTCTGCAGTGTCTATAACTGTCTTTTACGTTACTATGGCTGATATCGTCGGACGTCCCTTTCTTGATTGGCAGTATAAAGAATTGTTCATGTGTAATTTATTGGAGACTTTAGTTTAATGAGGGCGCTATGACGGGAACTTATCTTGATTAAGCTTCATTTTTTAGCGTTTGATTGGTTTTCTGAGCTTCCTACTCTAAATTCAGGCACAGGAACACTTCTCGTTCTGGTGGGAGCTCTGGTTCTTATATTGCTCGAGTTCATGATTCGTTATTGAGGAAGGCACTGAAGGGAGAGAAATATCTGAAACTGTACAGCTATCACTACTTAATAAATGGATTTGCAGTACTTGTCACTCCCCAACAGGTATATCAGTACCCAACACCATCTTTTTCTTTATGATAGTTCTCATCCTTGTCTGCTTGGCAATTATAACTGCATACTGGATATACGGAGGAAAATATTTTTGCTGTCTTGACTCTGTTATCCATGATTATGGCAAAAATTTATGCATGTCCTGCGTTGCTTGTGATTGAAGTTTTGTTGCTGAGTGATATAAAAATAGTCTCCAGAACCTCACTTTAGTCTGGTAATATTACTTGAAGGCCGACAAACTTTCACAGCAGACAGAGGTGGCAAATGTAGCTTTGGATTTTTCAGTTAGAACAGCAACAACTCATACTCCACAATTTCTTGGTCTACCAAATGGAGCGTGGGCACAACGTGGTGGGTACGACTCAGCTGGAGAAGGAGTTGTGATTGGTTTTATTGATACTGGCATTGATCCGACGCATCCCAGCTTTGCTGATGATGTGTCTGACCGGCCGTATCCTGTCCCTGCCCATTACTCAGGGATTTGTGAGGTCACCCCAGATTTTCCATCTGGATCATGCAATAGGAAGCTTGTTGGTGCCCGGCATTTTGCTGCATCTGCCATAACCAGAGGAATTTTCAATGCATCTCAGGACTATGCATCGCCATTTGACGGAGATGGTCACGGGACGTGAGTGTTTTATGCAACTTCTCTCATCTTGTATGCTTGTCTCTGTCATTTTTTTGTCAGCATCTCTTTTGCTCAATCTGCAACTGCAATAACTGTAGCTTTGTAGTTCCACAATATGGGGACGGGGGAGTAAAAAATGCGACTGTGGGAGGAAATGAGAGTTTGTGATCAGTTTTCCCTTTGAGCTCCTATGATCAACTAGGATTTCCTCTATTTTATTTTCTATGTGGATAATGGTGGTGATCTGTTGCTGTTTGCCACTCATTCTTCATGACCTGGGCTGAGGACTTGAAGTGACGAGAGGAGAAAAATGGTTTCTGCTTCAGTATCTGTCCTTATCACCACCAACTGGAATTCTTCTGTAGTTGACATATATCTCTTTCTCATTCTTCTATTCAACATAAAATTATTGTTAACTGCATAAAGTAAAAACCTTTTTTTCATTTTCTATCAAAAACAAAGAGCCATTATTTTCCCATTTTGTTATGGTTAACTTTTGAGAGTAAAAACATGTAAAGCTTTGTGAGCTGGCAAGATAGATTTAGTGATATGGGAAAGCTAAAAGAATCTCACTTCATGGCCATGCATAATTTGTTATCATATTGTTGGCATCAAAGTTACAGCAACCGTCATCTGGTTACTAGCTTCCACATTGTCAATTAGATGGAAGACTTGATAGGCAATTGATGGATTGAATAGTGGAATTACAGGCACACGGCTTCAGTTGCAGCAGGAAACCATGGGATTCCAGTTATTGTTTCTGGTCATCACTTTGGGAATGCTAGTGGAATGGCTCCTCGCTCACAGTAATTTATCTGGACCAAGTCTCTCTATACTCTTATTATTTAGCTCTATTCATTATTAACAGTGATTATTAAGTACTAATAAATGATAACTGCTTCTGTTTACCTGCTTTGCTCAAAGATGGACTTACACCTCGAGCAAAATATGATTGAGTATTTTTTTATGTTAAGATAACATGGATACTCAATTTCAATTTTCAGCATCGCTGTTTACAAGTCATTATATAAGAGCTTTGGAGGCTTTGCTGCGGATGTTGTTGCTGCAATTGACCAGGTTTGTGTCTACATGATTTGACTGACCAGTTTCTCTTGCTTAGCTAATCTATGGGTAGACATTTTAAGACTTTAGAGAGCCTCAACACTTTGATGTGTTGCTAGTTGATTGTATTTCTCTGTCTTGCTATTTGACAGATCGCTTTCAGATTACACTTTGACATCAAAATATTCTTACTCTGCAAAACCAAAGTTTCTTGTTCTGGTTCTTTTGCAGTGGCTGTTCATTGGCTGTTTTATCTAAAGATACTTGTGTTTTTGACTTCTTTGTAGTCATACCAAAAAGAGAGTATCTATAACCCTAAAAGGCATTGTGCTTGCAACTGTTATGATTGCTATTCTGTTTCCCCTTGGTACCCTTGTCTTTCCTTTTCTATGTGGAAAATATCCAATGCAAGATAGGTACTCATAATAAGCGGCAATTTTCCCTAAGAGAAAAAATAAATGAGCTTTTCAGAGGGAGTGTAACCTTAGTAAAAATGTCAAAATTATTCAGGCTCTCTATTTACTCTACTATTGAGATAGGCATTCCTCAATAATAGTTTATACTGGTTGTGAACGGGTGCTGTACCAGACTATACAATACAAACAATAATGATTCAGCGCACTTCTCAGTATTCTCTGGTTGTTTGAGGAATTATATTTGAAAGATTCTACACAGAGAGCTGTTTCGGTTTTGAATTTCTACAAATCTGTGTAGCACCAGTTCCATTTGTAGAGATGTATAATTAATTACCCTTGGCTCATGTTCTTCAATCGATACTGCAAAAGAAAATGGGAAAAAAAAAGTGCTTTTTGGGGATCGTGAAACATATATGTCTCGGTGTTACCATTCGTAACTGATTTTCCTCTTTCTTTGTGATGGGTGCATTTACAGGCTGCTCAGGATGGCGTTGACATAATAAGCTTATCAATCACTCCTAATAGGCGTCCTCCTGGAATTGCAACGTTCTTCAACCCCATTGACATGGCTTTATTGTCAGCAGTAAAAGCTGGCATTTTTGTTGTGCAAGCTGCCGGAAATACTGGGCCTGCACCAAAAAGCGTATCTTCCTTCAGTCCATGGATTTTCACTGTTGGTGCTGCTGCTCATGACCGAGTGTACCAAAACTCCATAGTTCTTGGAAACAACCGATCAATTGCTGGAGTTGGCCTTGCGCGTAAGCCATCTGTTAGCTGATGCTTATTTTTCTCTCTCTCTCTCTCTTTTTTTTTTTTTGTTTTAGTGCTAATTTTGGTTCACTTATGTTTTGCAACTGAATTTTCTCAAATAACCCCAAAAGATCAAGTTGTCTAGTTTAGCCTTTACTTTTGGTTCCCAAACTGGACTCAAATTTGTATTGCCTCAGGATTTTAAAAAGGTTCTATGTGCAGATCACTTGCCTCTTATTTAAAACCTAGATCAAGATTGATGGAAACTGAGATTGTTTGGTTTGAAGAGTGATAGTCTGTGGATTTCTTTCACTATCAAAATTAATTTGCTGAATCTGATGACCTTTTGAAGATATGTTGATTCTCACGGATGGGGGTCGTTCCCTGTCCAAACTAAAAAGGGAAAAAAAAATTGGATCATCAGATATACAATACACAGATCACTAACTTCGTACTTGCTGATTCATAAAATAAGGAGCTTATTCTATGGTAGAAACCAATAAAAAGTCAAGAAAGGAATTTGGGATCACACTTCTCACTAGTCTTGCAGGAATCGGATTTGTTGATTATGACTCATCTCCGTTATTGCAGTATACTTGGTTCTGCTAGTGAGCTAATTTATGTGGATGCACATGCTTGGTGTTGGGTGGTTGTGGAGAAGTACATTTTACCCCTTAATCCCTGCAAAAAAATTTACTTACACAGATTTACTCTTTACACCTGTCAAGATGCAAATAAACATTTCATCATTCTTTTTCAGCGGGAACCGATAAAGATACGATGTACAAGCTAGTCTCAGCACTCGATGTTCTGAACAATGACACTTCAGTTTCCAAAGACATGTATGTCGGTGAATGTCAGGACTCTACAAACTTTGATCCAGATCATGTCCAAGGGAACCTTTTGATATGCAGCTACTCAATCCGGTTTGTGCTTGGACTCTCCACCATCCAACAGGCCTTAGAAACAGCAAATAACCTTAGCGCAGCTGGTATCGTGTTTTGCATGGATCCTTTTGTGATTGGGTTTCAGCTTAATCCAACTCCATTGAAGATGCCTGGCATCATTATTCCAACATCAGATGATTCCAAGGTACAGCCAATGCCATTAACAGAGTCTCATTGCTGTTAGTTGGCTGCTGATTCAAGAATGAGTGCCAAAGAACTGTATTTGCTATATAGTGATCTTTCTCATATATTTGACAGATACTGCTTCAATACTACAATTCTTCTGTGGAGAGGGACGGACAGACAAAACAGGTTGTTACGTTTGGAGCCACTGCTAGCATCTTGGGCGGGCTGAAAGCCAACTACAGCTTTTCTGCTCCAAAAGTCATGTACTACTCAGCTAGAGGACCTGATCCAGAAGACAGTTCTCTCACCAATGCAGATATATTGAAGCCAAACTTGGTTGCCCCTGGTAATTTCATATGGGCTGCTTGGAGCTCTGTTGGCACTGATTCTATGGAATTCGAAGGTATGACCGTCATAATATATACAGCAATTCGTGTTGATTCATTTGACCAGTGCAATGGGTTTCTGTTTTAATCCATTACTGCATGAAAGATATTCCCATAAAGCATCGGTATCTGCAAGACATTTAATTATTCATATAGGTAGCTTGATATTCTTTTGCTTGTGCATGTATTGATTGCTTACCTAGTGATCGAGGCAAGATTTCTTCTCTCCAGTGCCAAATGCAATGGAATTGCAGAGTCTGTTTATCCTGGTTCTCTTCTTCTTATATGCTGCCTCCTAAAGTAGATTCAATGATTCAGGTGAAAACTTTGCGATGATGTCTGGGACAAGCATGGCTGCTCCTCATATTGCTGGGCTGGCAGCGCTAATTAAGCAAAATTTTCCAAGTTTTAGTCCTTCTGCCATTGCATCTGCACTTTCTACAACGGCTTCTTTATATGACAAGAACGGGGGACCAATAATGGCTCAGCGCGCTTATGCCAACCCAGATCAAAATCAGTCCCCAGCAACACCTTTTGACATGGGCAGCGGTTTTGTGAATGCAACCGCTGCTTTGAATCCTGGACTTATTCTTGACTCCAGTAAGTTATTCTGCCTATGCCAGTTATACTCTTTTGTCTGGAAACATCCTCTACCCAATCAGATGCGAAAGTCAATTAAATTGATAAAATTAGGAGTGTCCTGAGTCATCTGCTTTTTACAATGGTAGAATTCCAAATCATGGATATGTCCTTTTCGTTGGCCCAAAATGAAGAATATCTCTTGTAGTCCAACCATAATTTGTTGTGATAAGTCTGTTATTTGCCTTTATTGCATAATGGGTGCAGCTAAGTCTAACTCCAACTATACTTTAATTTTGTCATGCCAATCAAGCCAAATGACTCATGGGTCAGCATAACCGGTTTATGGTCAGATTTACTTATCCAAGAAGGATTGAGTTTGGACTTGACTGATGCAAGTGCTGAAGTACCAATTCCAAAATTTTTATCAATTGCAAATATACATAATGAAGTGAAAAATCGATGACTATTAATTAGTTTGTCATTTTGAGAAATTTATTCAACGGAAGGATATCCTCAAGGACAGTAATCAAATGTTTAATTATAGTCAACAGTTAATGTACGAGAAAAAGTCCTTAAAGAATAAAGTACATTTTTATAAGTTTCTGTTGTGAACAGATTTCTTTCAACACTAAAAGGATGGCTTTTTTGAATGAGCAACTGATTTTATACTCAGAATACAGAAACAATGTGCCCAATTTGAGTATCTTTTCCTTGTCTGGTAAGGAACCAATGTGCTTCGTGTTATGACATATTTTCTTGAGTTACTTTTACCTCTAGAATAAAATCTGCTTTGTCTGTTCTACTGAGAGATTGACACCACGAAAATTTCCACAATGTCTATGTAAAATCTCTAGATAAATCGATTTTTATACATCCAACTCATCAATTTGGTGACCCGGTATTGACCCAAGACCATAGAGTTTTCTTTCTTTTCTTGATTTTTAAGTTCTGTCAATTCCTCTGAAACAACATAACATCAACTTATATTTTCAATTAATGAAGAGCCCTCACCAGAATTTTCAAGCTGTGCATGTGATAGGTATCCTGGTTCTCTCTAATTGACAAGTAGCAGAGTAATGGACCGTTACATCATCTCTCTTTTGCGTGTTCTTTGTTCTGTTCGATGCCTGCTTACGTAGGGGGCTAAGATGAGCCTGTCTGATGCTGTTATTGTAGGTTATGATGATTACATGTCATTTCTCTGTGGCATTAACGGTTCGGCTCCCATTGTTTGGAACTACACCGGCCAAAGTTGTTGGGCTTACAACAACACTATTAGCGGCGCCGACCTGAACTTGCCCTCTATCACAATCGTCACGCTCAACAGTTCTAGGACAGTTCAACGTACAGTCACCAATATTGCCGGAAATGAAACTTACAGTGTTGGTTGGACCGCCCCTTACGGGGTCTCCATGAAGGTAGCTCCGACTCGCTTCACCATTGCCAATGGCCAGACGCAGGTACTGAGTGTCTCCTTTAACGCAACGATCAATAGTTCCTCGGCCACCTTTGGGAGAATCGGGCTGTTTGGAACTCAAGGCCATGCTGCAAGCATACCATTGTCGGTCATCGTAAAGATCTTTTATAACTCTACTAACAGCTGAGTGTAGAGATTTTCTTTTTTTTTTCCTTTCATCTATCTTGTCTGTAACCTTTTGTGCTTCCAGGTTTTGATTTTTTTTGCTCCTCCGATTTGTGGCAAGATCTGTAATGTAAGTCGAATGTTTGTTCATAGTCGTGTAAATGCTTAGCAGATCATGTAACAGTGTTCAAGTACGCTGCTTCACTTCAATGCTTCTCTTTCTTGTCCATGGCCTACATTGGCAGGAAAAGGGGCGGGTCGTGACCGGGAATCTCAGTGAATTGGGATGTGGGTAGAAAAGATGAGACCATGGATAAAAATTAACAATCTCTCTAGGCAAAAAGACAAACAGATGAAGGATAAGACGATATCTTGTCGGAAGTAGTTTGTGGTATTAATATTGTGAAACTGATGATAGAGACCGCAAAAACAATATTAACTTTTCTTGGTTAGCATGATAAAAAGAAAAAAAATGACATATCGAAGAGATGGGAAATTTCAGACACTTAATTAAAGAAATTATTGTCTTAGACAACATGTGGGTGGAAACAGGCCACCGTTGTCATTCAATTGCCGATCTAGGTTTTTTAGCAGGTACTTTCTGTGTTCCTCCATTTTAATGGCACCTTTGATGGTGCTGTTAGGAGGCGGCAGCTTCCCCGTTTGCAGTCTTCACAAGTTCTGCAATTCTTGGAGGAATACCGGCGTTTAACCTCCCGGAGGCCAGCCTCTGTATGGAATGGAAGGTGGGGAGAGTGCATGCAGGAGCTTATGAAGGAACTCAATTCTCTTAATGTAATCTAAACTTGATTAATGTAGACTTAAATGACTGCTTTGATGATAGGATTTTCCTTTTTACGTTGCACTTTTTATCTTTTCTTTTTTTGGGGAACTCCGCTGATAATTTGTTTGTAAAACAAACAAAGAGATACCTTATCCCATCTTCAAAATATATAAGTGTGGAAGTCTTCTAATGTTGCAATTGAAAATTATAGGCTAAATGGGCTGGACCTTACAATACCCACATGCACGACATTCATACAAATGATTTTGCATCTTCTGCTACAAGAGATCTAGATCCTGAGGTTAAGTGTACGACATTCATACAGATGATATGTCTGCGACATCCCATAAAGAAGCAAGTGTTTTTTTTCCCCTGCGCTTCACGGATAACCGGAGGAAACTCATTATGTTGCTGAATAGTGAAATATTTGCTTTGCAAATATTGTCAATCTTTGACGCCCTCATCCGGTTTGGGCCTAGCCTGGTTAGGCCCATAGGCCCTAATGTGCTAACCTCGGCCCGATAGATTTTTTTCCCTTCAATGGAATACGACCGAATCCAATGGTCGGACACAACATGAAATGTGACCCCAAAAACTCATCAATTGCTGGTGATCATTCCGAACTGGCAACAGCCGACCATTGGGCTTAAAATTTATATGGAGATCGAATAGTCTCTTATCAATGATTATTGAACACCCAACAATTGACCATTGAGTTTTCAATACATTAGATCCATCCTATACAGGCATCAAGAGTTGGGAGGTCCTATACATAATATATAGAAGGCGAGTTGAGAAATTCTCTCTGGACATAAGAATGAGGTGGAATCCAACGTTAAAAGTTGCTAAAGAAGGAATGCAAGGAGATGGGTGTGCTGACCCCTCTATTCCAACATTGCTAGTAGAAGTGTTGGTTACTCAACGTTGACGTGATAAAATTGGAGGGTTGGTGAAATTTTTAAAGAATTCTTGCGTGATTATAATGATGGGATAGATGATTTGTGTCAAATGATTATTTAGTAATCAATTTGCCATATCATTTCTATAGGTGATGTTGGTTGAATAGATGAATAAAGATGGTGAATCCTTCTTCAATGAAGCAATACTTGCTATGAAAGCGAAATTCTTTAAATATTACAAGGACACTTTGCCTGTTTTTGTTTGTTTTAATTTGTTGTCTTGGATCCGAGGTGTTGGAGGGGCTCAAAACCCTCCTTGTTCCATATAACGAAAATTTGGGACCGGAGAAGGAGGTCCAATTGGAGCAAATATCGGAGACGGTAAGGAATTGGCTTCATAAAATATATACCGCATATGCTAAGTCGGTTCAATATATTCCAAAAACGCAAGCAGGCTCAGAACTCTGTATGTTCTTTGCTTCATAAGAACCCCCGATAATCTTCTGCTAGCTTTCTCTTCATCTATCAATGAGGTGGAGATGTACTTAAGAGTAAACTACTCCAGATGCATAGAAAGAGATGTCAAAGACAACGCTGACGTTTTGAAAAGGTGGAAAAGAAGAAATTAGCTTTTGTCAATTCTTTTCAACATGGATCGTGACTTACTAATCCCACTGGCATTTACAATACCATCCAAGTCTATGTTCATTGCTAGCCAGAACAATAGGTGAAACTTGATTGTGAAAAATATAGAAATGCCACATGATTGGTTATTGCAAAGAAATGATTCCAGCTGATGGTGCCTAATATGAACAATATGACAACCACAACACTTCATCATCCGAATCTTGGTGAGAGAACATCTGATAACATTATATTATTAAACATTTTTTAGGGTGTAATTTGTATTTAAGCATTATTACGGCACTAACACGTGTAATATTTTCTACAAATCATTTGGAGATGTACTTTTACTCAATGCATGTTTAATTGAATGAGTTTTGCTCATTAATTGTCCTCTGTAATTTATTGTATTGTTCTTAAGATTTCGATACTAAAAAGAATCCAGCTCGGGCCAACCACTCCCGGACATGGCACGTGGGCCTGGCTGGCCGCGCCTAGCCCAGCTTCCCGGTGGCCGCCTCTAGTCCCACTAGACATTTTCTAGCCGAAACAAGAATCGTCAATCCCCACCCTCCCTCAATGACGAAAACTACATGCCTAAGTATGGCCAATTCGAAGCGAAAGATCAGTCGGTTTGGATAAGTCCTTCCCTTTTTGGCCTAGCTTGTCCAATTGTATGGCCGTCAAAGCCGTCTAGACCGATTCAATTATATATATCTTGTATTTTCAGGACAAAAGTAGTCCTTACATGCGAGGGGAGTGCGTATCATCGGAATTCAATCTCGCATGTTTGATCCATTTCATGGCAATTTAATTTTTTCAGGTCAAATTGTATGCTTTTGTTGCACTCTACAAATTTGTAAAATGTCCTAGCAACTTGAAAAGTGAGTCTGACATTTGATTGTTAAAGGCATATGATAACCATTTTATTTTTATTCAAAAATTGTTTTTGTTTTCTATTCCAAAATTGTTTTCGAAACAAAATCAGTTTAGTAAAACTACTTCACTTTTCCATTTTTGGAATAGTTTTTACTCCACAAATAGTTTGAAATAGAAATAAGAAGTGAAATTTTTTACTTCTCTATTTTTGAAACAAAAATGAGAAATAAAAACTCTTCTCATCTTCGTCCTCACTACTAGTCGGCTGCCACCTAGTGTACACCCGACTGTCGCCCACTGCCCGTTGCTTGTTGTCAATCGGTGCCGCCACTCGTAGTTTGCCTAGCCACCATCTGCCACCGCCCACCATCACTGGTCACTGTTTGTCAATCACCATCCGCTGCCCGCCGTACGCCAATTGTTGCCCACTGTCTATCGTCGCTTAGAAGAGAAAATTTTTGTGTTGTTATCAAACGAATTTCTATTTTGGAAGTAGAAATTTTGCATAATTATCAAATGCGAATTTTGCTTAAAAACTCATCCGAGAATAAAAATGGAAAAATGTATTCCTCTTCTAGAAATTAATTTTTAGCCATAATGGTTATCATTCATGCCTAAGTCATACTTGTACTTTTTAGAGAAAATTATCCAAAAATTCTAAACCTATTGTATAACGATCGGTTCAATCGTTAACTTTTCAATTTTATCATAAAATTTTTGACAATTCATTTCGGCCAATTTTCACCCAAAAATCGTTGATTCAGTTATCAAAATGACTATTGGAAAATTTTCAAAAGGTCTAACACTAAATTATCCAAATTGAAAAGTTTAGAATTCAATTAACCATTGTATAAAAAAATATCAAAAAAAGTCTTAAATCTATTGCACTATTGTCAATTTAGTCATAAATATTTTAATTATTCCAATTAAATCCTTAACATTTTTCACGTTTTATCAATTGAATTCATTCGACTAATTTTGGCTGGAAATCATTAATGTGGATGCCATCTATCATACATGACATAGTTGGTGCTAATGTGAAAAATATTTAATTATATTTTAATTTTTTTAAAATTATACTAATTTCTTCCTTTCTTTTCTTTTCTTTGATTTTTTTTTCAACTTTGGTCGACGAGGGTTGGTGGACCTGCATGGGCTGGGCAAGGGCCGACACCCTTGCCTATTGATTGGTGGTGGTCAGCCAACCCGCAGTTGGGGAAAGAAAAGGAAGAAAAGTAAAGAAGAAGAAAAAATTCAAAAATAATAAATTAATAAAAATGTTTCAAAAATACTTAAAAATTATTCAAATTTCTAGTCAAAATTGATCGGATGAACTCAATTAGCAAAACATAAAAATATTAAGAACTCAATTGATATAATTACAAAATCTACGACTTTTTTGACAATTTTCTCGCCATCATACGGTAGATTTAAGATCTTTTGGACCATAGAACAAGTAGTATTGTCTAGACTCTTTCTACGAAACCAGGCCAAGCATACGTCTAGAGCACGTGGATGCTCGTTTCAATCACTAGACTGTCTAGCCAACATGTGTCCTTGACTTTGCTAAGTTCCTCACCGAAAACTTCTGTCGTCACGAACTATTTTTACATTTGTCGCTGCTCTAAAATCCCTTTGAATTCGAAAACGATGTGTCAAGGCTGCTGCTGAATATGATCCGTCCTAATCAGGCGAATTCAATGTCGGGCACAACCATCAAGAGGAGTCCGAACTTCAACACAAGCAATTCCTCTATAAATCCCATGCACAACACACCAAAATCGTCTTGCAAAATTACAAGCAAAGCTCGAAACCCCTCCTCCTCAAATCTCATTATTCATGGCTCGTCTAGCTCCCGTGACATCGCCAATCGGTCGTCTTCTGTTCCTCCTAATTCTGATCGCCCCAACTCGCGGCATCATCACCAGCCGCCGCATGCTGGAGACACCGCAGCGGAGCCCGCTAGGCGCAACGAAAGGCGCGGCTCGAAATGCAGGAGATGATGATCGAGTGAACATAGTGAAGAATGATCACAACAATGAGGTGCATGGCGATCGCTCGGGCCTGGGAGAGAGGAAGGATTTGCCTCCGTTTCCGAATTGGCCGTTCGCACCCCCGATTCCGGCATACTTACTCCCCCCACCGATCCCTCAACTGCCGTTTGCGCCTCCCTTTCAAATCCCACCAATTCCTAGTGTTCCTTCGTGGCCCCAGTTTCCATTCCCTCCTCTCCAAATGCCCCCCTTCCCCTTTGTTAATCCTTCTCCTCCAGCTTGAGCCTCTATGTCTGTTGCTGTTCTTCTTCTTTCTCCTTCACCTTTGCTTGTGGAGGGAGAGTGGCGTAGGGTTTGTAACGTACGTGAGTTATTTTCGCATTAAAATAACGGCCATGGCCGCATCGATGGAAGTACTGTTATCCTAAGAAGATCTGTACATATTTAAAAGAAGCAGTTGTGTTATCGGAATCGAATGTCGTGTATGTTCTTCATTCAATAAACCTTAATATTCGTGAGTCTTGATCTCCTTTCTTATATCTTTTAACTATAATTGGTTTAATATTCTACGAAAGCAATTCATAGCGACATATAATTGATAATATATACAACAATTTATGACCATCCAATTTGAATGCTCCTTAAGAAATAGTGTCTGTGTATCATCCTCACCTTTGCTTATAATTGAATGCTCAGGCCGTGGAAAATGCAGGTTGCATGGGCATTGTATTCCAACGATTTCTGTACATCAATGATCTCCTAAATCCACTTCAAGGGAAATTACTTAAAAAGTTTGAAACATTCCGTAATTGTATCAATTTAATCCTAAACATTTTAATTTGATCAAATTAGTCATATATCTTTTGCCACTTTAGTCTATCAAGTCAATTTTGGCCAGAAATTGTCGACGCAGATGCCAGTCATCCTATATGGCATCACTAATGCCGACATTGATAATTTTTATAATATTTTAAATATTAAATATTTTATGATTTTTTAAATTTTCCTTTTCTAATTTTGTTCTTTCATTGTCGTCGGCAACCCTCGCCGTCGTTGGACAAGGTCAACAAGACTCAACCCTCATAGCACAACCAGTGGTGAGGTCGACCTTGCCTAGCAACAGCAAGGCCAAGCCTTGTTGGCCACAATGAAGAAACAAAAATAAAAAGGAAAAAAAGATTAAAAAAAAAATTGTCAACGTTAAAACCAGTAGCATCACGTAGAATTATTAGTGTCCACTTCAGCGATTTGTAGCTAAATTTGGCTAGATTGGTTGAATTAATAAATTGTCAAAAGATATAATACCAAATTGACCAAATTAAAATGTTTATGACTGAATTGGCATAATTGTAATAAATTTCAAACCTTTATATATATAAAATTTCCTCATCCATTTTGACAATGATATGTCCATTTTTTTTTTCTATTAATTAGTTAGTGGAGAGAATAAAAATAAGACAAATTCACTCACTGACGCCTACTTAATTCAGATTTAACCTCACAAATAACTGCAGTTGAATTTCCCGTTAAAATAAATTATTATCTTATTTGTAAAAATTTATTTTAAAAAAGAATTTGGGTCGACTGAAAATGCTAAGATTTAGGTATTTTCACCTAGTAAACCACCATTAAATTGGCTAAAAACATTGTGGTGTTGGAGGCCGAATTTCGAGAGTAGTCCCAAATATGTTGGGGAAAAGTACCCGCTTCATGCCCCTATTTACCCGCTCTTAGACCCGATCCTCGCGTTGAATTCAACGTTATTGTCTTAGGAAGAAGAAACCTTCACCCCCAAAACAAGATGCACAAATACATTTTCACATCATCACCTCATGGGGCGATAGTGGTACTAATCACAAAATCCTATAGAGCCACATCAAAATTGGTTATGTCAAAACTATCATTAATATAATATTCTATGCAAAATAAGTTCAGTAAAGTCACTAAAACTTTCTTGAACTTCCCACAACAAATTGTAAATTAACATATTAATTTACAACAATAAATAACATTGAACTTTCAATAATTAAACATATATATTACACTAAGTAATATATTCAGAGGAAAAATATCAACATAGAAAGAAATATTTACATCTAAAACATCTTAAACTAATCTAAAAAACAAGGGAAAAAGTCACAAAAAAACCCTGAATTTTGCCCAAAGTGACACATTTACCCCAAAACTATTTTTTTGTGACGTGAAAAGCCTCAACCTCTTCAAACCGTGACACATTTTTTACCCCATCAAGGGCATTTTTGTCTTTTTATTCTTTTTTTCCTTTTTCTTTTTTTTTTCTTTTTTTCTTCTTCTTCCCTCCGTCAGCCATGACGGAGCTGGCGGAAGGAAGGTGGCGTCCAGTGAGGGTCGCCCTCATTGGCGTCGGGTGAGGGCGGTCCTTGCCTGTGGCGGGCGAGGACCTCCCTTGCCGGCATCGGGCGAGGGTGGCCCTCACCAGCGACGGGTGAGGACGCCCTCTCTAGATGTGGCGAGGGAGTCCGGCGAGGGTGTCCTTGCCGTTCTTGCCCATTGCCGGTGAGGGTGGCCCTCGCCTGTGTCAGGCGAGGGTGTCCTTGTTGTTCTCGCCCGTCGCCGGCAAGGGCAGCCCTCGCTAGACACCGGAAAAAGAAAAAAAATTTTAAAAAATGAAAAGACCAAAATGCCCTATAATTTTGGGGTAAATGTGTCACATAACAAAATTTTAGGGTTTTTTGTGTCAAAAAAAGTTTGGGGTAAATGTGTCACGGTTGGCAAAGTTTATGATTTTTCACGTCACAAAAAAAAAGTTTGGGGGTAAATGTGTCACTTTAAGCAAAGTTCAGGATTTTTCGTGGCTTTTTTCCCAAAAAATGAATAGGGAAAGTCTATTCTAATCTCTTAGTAAAATTCTCTAAGAATTCTGAAGGAACATTGGTCAACCACGGAAAAACCTTTAGAGAGCTCTCATGCCACCTCCAAGGAGCATTCACTCTGCGCCATGTGACTCAACACAAGGGTTGAAGTTTTGATTAATTCGATCCTATAGTACTCTCTTACAAAAGCTACTGCAAGCCTCCTATAATCCGAGACCACGTTGACTTCTCATAGGCGATCTAACACTGCTTGCCATTCAAGTGGAAGAGTGTTCATTTAGGTTGGCACTTTCTCAAAATCCAGCATAAGACAACAAATTCAGATGATTTCTTATATCATCTAATTGACCCTAACCACGTGTGATACTACATCACTGTTATTCCACCGATAATTAGCTAACTCTGTTATTAGCCCTTTAAGTCTTGCATTTTCTTCGTCTGTTCTTGAAAATGCAGGCATGCGTGCATAATGTATCATAATTCCTGCAAAAAATGCAGAATAAAAAATAATTACTTATAATCCACAATGAATAAAACAGAAAATACATAATTTTCCATGATTCCTACAAGAAATGCAGAACAAAAAGGGAGTACTTATAATTCACAACGAACAAATTGGAAAATACAAAATTTTCATTTTTTTTTGGCTAGTCAATGTTGGTCAACGAAGGTCAACGCCGGTCAGCGATGGTTAATGCAGGTCAACGGTGGTCAACAACGGTCAACGGTGGTTAACGTCGGTCAACGGTGGTCATTGCAGGTCAATGGTCAATAGCCTAAGTCAACGGTCAAAGTCAACAATCAAATGGATCGGGTTGGGTTGGACGGACCGACCCGGCATGTGCCGTGCACATGCTCGGTTGACGTCACGATGATGTCATCTAGCACGGGCCATGCGCATGCGTTGATGACATCACGATAACGTCAGCTGGCGCGTGCGTCACTCACACCTGGCACCAAAATGGCATGTGCCTTGCACATGCCCGGGGGAAACCGTATCAACCACATCTCCAAATCTCAACCACTATCCATGAAGTTACAAAACGTGATATAAACTCACAACACAATTTATTAAGGAGATCCGATACAGCGGATAGCTTGTAGACATCATACAATCAACGGCAGAAAATCAAAGATATCAATCTAACATCTGACCTTGTCGAAAGCTCCAATACTATATAGCTAAAGGCTTGCATGTCTTAGAAATAGCTCAAGAAAAGAGAGATACCATCATCATTTACAACCATGACTTTTGTCCTTCTTCTCTAAGTCCTTATCCTCTGATTCCTCATTCTTTGAGTCCTTCTTCTCTAGCATGTACATATCACCTAGGAGGTGCAATCGAAAAAGGCGTACCAAGACAAAATTCATAACTACTGCCAATGGCCTTTGTATCAGTAGAAGAACAGCTGATACAAGTAGCGTCGGGTAGGTGAGTTTGAAGTTCATAGTAGGGATGTCGTGAAGGTAAAATAAGTTACAACCATTGCGATGAGGGATATCATAAGCGGTAGCCTGATGGGTAGATATTTGGTGAGGCAAACGATCATTTGGACTAACTGAAAGAAGCCGAATGTGTTGCCACACAGGAAGAGGCCGTACACCACGAGCTCAACATTACATGGAGGAGTGCCATAACTTAGAGTAATTCTAGTCACATTATAGTTATAGTTGTTCTGCTCAACTTCCTTGTAATTTTTGTCATTGACAACTTTTACGATTTTTGGAGGCTGAAGCACGGATTGGTACGTCCCACTCACAATGAGCGTAGCGATGACCAGTAGGGCGTTGCGTATTTTGCCCAAACACTCTGCCCCTTGGTTTAATTTTCTAGATGTTGAACTTGATGATGATTGAGAAGCATTTGGGACTGGTTTCCCATCTGATTGGTGACCGTTACCTCCCTCCATATCATCATCGTCCGTTGAGACTGGTGTTGAAGCGAGTGAGTTTGATCGTCATCCTCTGCGCACAGCTCCGGCTTGTGTGAGAATTTCTTAGATCTCTCTATCACGTGCTCCGCTTGGCGAGGGAGTTGAGACATCTAGAGGTGTCAAGCCGCTCTCGTTCAAGGCACTCACCTCCATGACCTCAGACTCCAAAGCATGTCCACGAAGCATGAAGTCGACCACCTGTAACTTTTTCCCATCTTTGTTTTACTCTCATTGATTTTCAGGCATTTAGATACTGCAAAAATGTTTTTGACATAGACGAGACATCCTATATTTCCGTGATGATCAAATAAGTTCCTTTGCTTAGAAGATTTTTGCATATGATAGGGACCCAAAATAACACCCTCACTGAAATAATGCATAAAGAAAAGTGCGATAAAATAAAGGAACTACGAGGCTTGCCTCGAAATTTTTGCTGGTGGCAGTGAGATGCAAGGCAGTGTCGCCTTTGTGGTCATTCCAATTGATCAATTACTCCTTCTTGTGCCGCTTTAGATACTCCATGAACCGAACTACCATTTTAGACCAGTTGTTCTGCACGGCGAGGTGAAGCGCGGTCTCCTCTCGGGTGGTTGTCAAAGATCAAATGGGTCAGAGTCAACCAGGTTGGGTCGAGTCAGATGAACCGACCTGGCACATGCCGCACGTGTGCTTGGCTAACGTCACGATGATGTCATCTGGCACGGGCCACACGCATGCGTTGATGACATCACCATCACGTCAATTGGCGTGTGCCGCGCGTGTGTGTTGCACATGCCTAGCACCGAAATTGCACGTGTGTTGCACTCGCCTGGGGGAGACCATATCAACCACATCTCAAACTCTCAACCGCTATCCATGAAGTTACAAAATGTGATATAAACTCACAACACAGTTTATTAAGGAGATCCGATACAGCGGATCACTTGTAGACATCACATAATCAACTGTAGAGAATCAAGGAAAACAATCTAACATCTGACCCTGTCGAAAGCTCCAATACTATACTGTTAAAGGCTTGCATGTCTTAGAAAGAGCTCAAGAAAAGAGAGATACCATCATCATTTACAACCATGACTTTTGTCTTTCTTCTCTAAATCCTTATCCTCTGAGTCCTTGTTCTCTAGCTTGTACATATCACCTAGGAGGTGCAATCAAAAAAGGCATGCCAAGAAAAGATTCAAAACTACTGCCAACGACCTCTATATTAGTAGAAGAATAGCCGATACAAGCAGCGTCATGGGCCCTGTAGGCGAGTTTGAAGTTAATAGCAGGGATGTTGTGAAGGTAAAGTAAGTTACAACCATTGCGATGAGGGATAGCATAAGCGGTAGCCTGACAGGGAGATATTCTGTGAGGCAAATGATCATTTGGACTGACTGAAAGAACTCGAATGTGTTGCCGCACAGGAAGAGGCCGTACACCACGAGCTCGACATTACTTGGAGGAGTGCCATAACTTAGAGTAATTCTAGTCACGTTATAGTTATAGTTGTTCTGCTCAACTTTTTGGAATTTTTGTCATTGACAACTTCTACTATTTTTGGAGGCTGAAGCACGAATTGGTACGTCGCACTCACAATGAGCATAGCGACGACTAGTAGGGCATTGCGTATTTCGCCCAAGGACTCTCCCTATTGGTTTAATTTTCTAGATGTTGAACTTGATGATGATTGAGAAGCATTTGCGACTGGTTCCCCATCTAATTGGTGACCGTTACCTCCCTCCATATTGTCATCGTCCACTGAGACTGGTGTTGAAGCGAGTGAGTTTGATCGTCCTCTACGCATAGCTCCTGCTCGTGTGAGAATTTCTTAGATCTCTCTATCTCGTGCTCCCCTTGGCGAGGGAGTTGAGACATCTAGAGGTGTCAAGCCGCTCTCGTTCAAGGCGCTCACCTCCACGACCTCAGACTCCAAAGCATGTCCAAGAAGCATGAAGTCGACCACGTGCAACTCTTTCCCATCTTTGTTTTACTCTCATTGCTTTTCAAACATTTAGATATTTCAGAAATGTTTTTGACATAGACGAGACGTCCTATATTTCCGTGACGATCAAATAAGTTCCTTTGCTTAGAAGATTTTTGCATATGATAGGGACCCAAAATAACACCCTCACTGAAATAATGCACACGGAAAAGTGCGATAAAATAAGGGAACCGCGAGTCTTGTGTCGAAATTTTTGCTGGCGGCAACGAGATGCTTGGTAGTGTCGCCTTTGCGGTCATTCCAATTGATCAATTGCTCCTTCTTGTGCCACTTCAGATGCTCCACCAACCGAACCAGCATTTTAAACCGGTTGTTCTACACGGCGAGGTGAAGCGCGGTCTCCTCTTGTGTGGTTGTCAACGATCAAATGGTTTGGAGTGAACTGGGTCGGGTCGGGTCGGACGAACCGACCTGGCACATGCTGCGCGTGTGGTTGGTTGACGTCACTATGACGTCATCTGGCATGGGCCACGCGCATGTGTTGATGACGTCACGATGACGTCAAGTTGCGGGTGCCGAGCACGTGCCAACGACTACACGCGTGCGTCGCACGCGCCTTGCATGCATGTCGCACGCGCTTAGGGAAGACCATATGAACCACATCTCAAATTCTCAACCGCTATCCATGAAGTTACAAAACGTGATATAAACTCATTACAGAATTTATTAAGGGGATCCGATACAGCGGGTCACTTGTAGACATCACACAATCAATTGTAGAGAACCAATGACATCAATCTAACATCTGACCATGTCGAAAGCTCCAATATTATACTACTAAAGGCTTGCATGTCTTAGAAAGAGCTCAAGAAAAGAGAGATTCCATCATCATTTACAACCACAACTTTTGTCCTTCTTCTCTAAGCCCTCATTCTTTGAGTCCTTGTTCTCTAGCTTGTACATATCACCGAGGAGGTGCAATTGAAAAAGGCATACCGAGAAAAAATTCATAACTACTGCCAACGGCCTCTGTATTAGTAGAAGAACAGCTGATACAAGTAGCATCAGGGGCCTTGCAGGCGGTTTTGAAATTAATAGCAGGGATGTCGTGAAGGTAAAGTAAGTTACAACCATTGCGATGAGAGATAGCATAAGCGGTAGCCTGACGCGGAGATATTTGGTGAGGCAAATGATCATTTGGACTGACTGAAAGAACCCGAATGTGTTGCCGCATAGGAAGAGGCCGTACACCACGAGCTCGACATTACTTGGAGGAGTGCCATAACTTAGAGTAATTCTAGTCAAGTTATAGTTATAGTTATCCTGCTCAATTTCCTTGGAATGTTTGTCATTGACAACTTTTATGATTTTTAGAGGCTGAAGCATGGATTGGTACGTCGCGCTTACAATGAGCGCATCGACGAGCAATAGGGCATTGCGTATTCGCCCAAAAACTCTCCCCCTTGGTTTACTTTTCTAGATTTTGAACTTGATGATGATTGAGAATCATTTGTGACTGGTTTCCCATCTTATTGGTGACCGTTACCTCCCTCCATATCGTCATCGTCCGCTAAGATTGGTGTTGTAGCGAGTGAGTTTGATCGTCCTCCTCTGCGCACAGCTTCGGCTCGTGTGAGAATTTCTCCGATCTCTCTATGTCGTGCTCCCCTTGACGAGGGAGTTGAGACATCTAGAGTTGTCAAGCCGCTCTTGTTCAAGGCATACCTCCACGACCTCAGACTCCAAAGCATGTCCACGAAGCATGAAGTCGACCACTTGCAACTCTTTCCCATCTTTGTTTTACTCTCATTGATTTTCAGGCATTTAGATACTGCATAAATGTTTTTGACCTAGACAAGACATCCTATATTTCCGTGATGATCAAATAAGTTCCTTTGCTTAGAAGATTTTTGCATATGATAGGGACCCAAAATAGGACCCTCACTAAAATAATGCACACGGAGAAGTGCGATAAAATAAGGGAACCACGAGTATTGCCTCGAAATTTTTGCTGGCGGCAGCGAGATGCAAGGCAGTGTCACTTTTGTAGTTATTCCAATTGATCAATTGCTCCTTCTTGTGCCACTTCAGATGCTTTACCAACCAAACCAGCACTTTAAACCGGTTGTTCTACACGGCGAGGTGAAGCACGGTCTCCTCTCGAGTGGTTGTCAATGATCAAACGGGTTTGAGTCAACCGGGTCGGGTCGGGTTGGGTCGGATGAACCGACCCGGCACGTGCCACGCACGTGCTCAGTTGAGGTCATGATGGCGTCATCTGGCACGGGCCACGTGCATGTGTTGATGACGTCACGATGACATCAGTTGGCAGGTGTCGTGCACGCGCCAGCGACCGCGCACGTTCGTCGCACACGCCTTGCACTGAAACTGCACACACGTCGTACGCGCCTGGGGAAGACCGTATCAACCACATCTCATACTCTCAACTGCTGTCCATGAACTTACAAAACATGATATCAACTCACAACACAATTTATTAAGGAGATCCGATACAACGGATCACTTGTAGACATCACACAATCAACTGTAGAGAATCAAGGACAACTATCTAACATCTGACCTTGTCGAAAGCTCCCATACTATATTACTAAAGGCTTGCATGTCTTAAAAAAAAGCTCAAGAAAAGAGAGATACCATAATCATTTACAACCACGACTTTTGTCTTTCTTCTCTAAGTCCTTATCCTCTGAGTCCTCCTTCTCTAGCTTGTACATATCACCTAGGAGGTGCAATCGAAAAATGCGTACCAAGAAATAATTCATAACTACCGCCAACGGCCTTTGTATCAGTAGAAGAACAGCTGATACAAGTAGCATGAGGAGCCCCGCAGGCGAGTTTGAAGTTAATAGCAGGGATGTTGTGAAGGTAAAGTAAGTTACAACCATTGCGATGAGGGATAGCATAAGCGGTAGCCTGACGGGGAGATATTCGGTGAGGCAAATGATCATTTGGACTGACTGAAAGAACCCGAATGTGTTGCCGCACAGGAAGAGGCCATACACCACGAGCTCGACATTACTTGGAGGAGTGCCATAACTTAGAGTAATTCTAGTCACGTTATAGTTATAGTTGTTCTGCTCAACTTTTTGGAATTTTTGTCATTGACAACTTCTACTATTTTTGGAGGCTGAAGCACGAATTGGTACGTCGCACTCACAATGAGCATAGCGACGACTAGTAGGGCGTTGCGTATTTCGCCCAAGGACTCTCCCCTTGGTTTAAATTTCTAGATGTTGAACTTGATGATGATTGAGGAGCATTTGTGACTGGTTCCCCATCTGATTAGTGACCATAACCTCCCTCCATATCGTCATCATCCGTTGAGACTAGTAAATGAGGGGGGTCTTACATCAATTCTAATGATGGATGTGAGCTGGACTTATATCATTCGAATGCACTTAATACTTCTTGTTCAGGGTCAGAATGTGACCAAAATGAATAAAGAAAAAAGACAACTCCAAGAGAGTGACGCCCATTTGTCAGCAATTGCTGCTTATCGTTCCATTTAAATTGGGTAAACAAATCAAGCATCATATGGTTTTTTATTTATGCAACAAACAACAAATAATTAGACAAATTGGACATGCCATATGGTGCAATGGCACAATATTCTCGTACATGACCCACATAATTCAAGGTCAGTTTGTTTGATACACTAAAAAATGTAAAATGGATGACTAGAGCTAATGTTCCCTTCTAAAGTTACTATAAAGGTCTTACACATCTTACAAAATATTCAATGTAAGTCACAACTACTCTGTACCACCACAAACTCGACAGTCCGATGATGGGAAATCCATCACGATAATCGAATTGAAATGCCAACAATTAAGATATATTTCAATATGTTGCAACTAGACAACATGGTACAAGCCACCTGTGAGAATTTGACGGGACCACGATCAATTGTTCTAAAAGCATAAATTGTTAGATGAATGTGTGGTTTATTTTTAAAAATATTTTAATACTCATCCTCATGCTTAGTCTGGTCTTTTGCCTAAAACTAAGCATTGGAATTTAATTGGGGAGACAAATAGGGCCTGGAAAGATTTAAACTCAAGATCTCCAGCTCTAATACCATATGAGAATTTGATGGGACCACAATCAACTATTTAAAAAGCTTAAGCTGTTAAATAAATGCGTAATTTATTATTTAAATTTTCGAAGATGTCCAAACATTTACTCACAAAGTGAATTGAACTCGTGGTCTCATGAAATATAGGAGACCCATATATCGCCCGGCAAACTGGCTCGGCAGTTGTTTAATCAAGGGATGCATGTAAAAGTACTAGTATATATTTCTAGAGAAGGTTCCTCCCTTTACATTTTATACAAGCCAACTTGACAGTAAGATTACTGTCAAATTTCCTCCTAGCGTGGCCAATCGCATTTTTTCACCTAGCGTGACAGTAAGATTACATTTTAGTGACATGGCCAATCGCATTTTTTCACCTAATGATTGCAATAGACGAATCAAATTTCCTCCTAGCGTGGGAGTCATCGTTTGACAAAAAAATGTGCTTGCCATGAAATAAAATATCGAAAGTCCAGAGTTTATTCGTAACGAAAAGAAAAAGTAAATTAGTCATTGATCATTCTGTAATCATTTTCTAATTAAATTTTTGGTTTAGAAAAAATACAATATGTTCAACTTGTGAACGTGTACCTTTAGTAAGAATTTCACCGTGATTTACAGCGTGTTATTTATGATTATATGCGTTCATCCTATTCCAAGCAAATTATATTTTGCCCCTCAAGTTTTTCGTGTTCGTGAAATAAGCCCCGTGATATTTTAAATATGTGCCAATCTACAGAATTGAATGAAAATGCAAAAACAAAAACAAAAACAAAAAATGAATATCTGCAAAAGAGGAAATATTCAATCAAAACGTAGTAAAATATATTAAGATCATGTATTAGTGAAAACAATAGATGTTTGAACATCACTTCACAGTTCACATCTCACCTCATTTCTAGTTAAGAAAAACTGGAGAAACAAAAAAGCTAGACTAAACTACTATGAAATACAAGAAAGGTTTCGATGTAAATGAATGGCATTTTTTTTATTTTTTTATTTTATAAAATGATATTACCTAAACATAAAAAACCTAAAACTAAATGCTGATATATATAAATGTAATGAGGAAATAAAAAAGTCTAAATTCCTCACGGGAAAATAGCATTTTAAAACCAATGTATATTCAATCTCTCCATGTTATATCCGAGCACATACGAATGAATATATGTAGACATGAAATAAATGAAGATGCAAAAGAAGCCCACCGAGGGACAATCCCACCTGAACCCGAACATCGAGTCATGATTGGAATTTTCATTTCCGATCTTTGTATTTGCATATGTCTAACATTTAGTTTCGGAGATCTTCTTTTTTATACCCATCTTCATTCTTTCCGTCAGAGGTGGTGATAGATCGTCCAGGTTTCATGTTATTTCAACGCTAAAATCTCCTGCAATCAATATGAGTGACTAAGTAGCTCTGCGCGATGCTAAAACGGATGAATTCATATAGCTAGGAATGTCGTAAGAAACGGAAGTTCCAAGCTTGGAGCTTCGCAACGATGAAGAAATCAACCTCGACTGCAGCGAATGCTCCGTTCCCATGATTCGATCTCATGACAGGAACTTGCGCCGCTGGTTTTACCAAGTAAGTCTCATTGGCTGTGTCCTATGCACCTCACGTACATCTTAAAAGATGAGGCAAGAGGGGATCTACAAGTACTTCATGAAGGAAACAAAGTAAACTAGGAGTGAGCATGGTCCAGTGGACGGTTCCCGCCTTAGAACTAGGAATCGTCCACTAAGAACCGATTCCGAAAAATTGGAACCAAGATCTACCCTTTGGTTCTGTGGTTCCACCTAGGAACTGAAGCACTGGTTCAATTCAGTTCCCCAATGGGTCCATAGAATTGGTCCTCAATTCCTACAAAGTTTGTTCGGCCTTATATTCGGGTTAAATTGCGAGCCATTGAATTTGATTAAGGATTGAAAACAATAAAGCAAAACGAGTAGACAATACTCATTAGCTAAAAATTTAATTTCTTTGAAGGTCATGGTATGGTCTTCCTAAAGTTTCTTGACACTGAAAACATGCAAATAAATTGGACTCCTCGTTAAAAGTCCTAACCTCCATAAAAGTTAAAACATTGATCACTTAATTCATCTTTTTCAACGTCAACCTAATTTAATAATGGGAATGATTAAGGAGAGATCTAATTATACTCTTGGCTCCTTTGAACATCTATGATCAATTCTCTCCTTCCTTTACATTTATTTATTTTATTTTGGTTGAAAAAAAAGTAGATGAATTATTAGAATGAAAAAAAATGTAGGGGTTAATCCCATTACATTAGTCAATAATGTCCAATAACTACAAATATACATATATGTACATATATATTTGGTTGAAAAATTATTAAATAATTAAGTAATTGAGATAAAATTTATTCTTCTAAATATATATATACTAGTCCAATCCGGGTGGCTAAGTAGGCAGGCGGTTCTATGACTAGAACCAAGAATTGGACCAGCCCTAATGAGAACCGTAGGTTCTGATCCAGTTTCAGGCGATTCAAGAGGTTTTCGGTTATTTTGCACACCTTTTTAAGTAAAACTGAACGGACAAGAACAGAGGACTGCTCTTAACACAGCATGTTCCGTTGGTTTCAGTAGGACCTGACGAAGGAGAGGGCCCGGTAAGCCAGGTGTTCCAGGATTTCGGCACGCACCGTAGCCGAACCAGCAATTTCGCCGGCACTCGCAATCGAATGTCTGTCTGGCTTTGTCATCTGGGTTGTCCGCCATTTTCTGCAGCTTCAGGCTTCAACTACGTGAAGATTAATCTGCCTCTCTAACGGGGATGGCGGACCAATTCGTCGAACTTTCTTGAGACTTTCATCTCTCTTTTGTTACAATTTCTTTTCCTCTCTCTCTCTCTCTGTCCGAATTCTTTCCAAAAAGCTCTGTTCTCTCTGCTCTCTTGAGTATTCTCACGCTCGCGTTCCATCACTTCCTCAATATCTGCTGATCTTCACCGTCATTTTCCCTCTAGTTTCCGATGTAGACTCGCTGAAAATGGCCTAAAGTGGCCTGAAAATAATGGTTTAATGCAATTTCGGTCAACAAGACATAGCAATGAAAGATTACTGGATATGAATTTCTCCCTAGGGATCGAATTCCAATGATATGGAATATAGAATGTGAGAAAAGAATTTGGGATAAAAAAATTTAAGGTTTTCGTGAAAAAATTGATTCGAAATATATATTTTAAAAAAATACTTGTGTAACTTACAAGATGAATCAAAGAAAAATATATTTATATTTCATGAAAAAATTTAGACATAAATTGTTATTGTAATAAAAATAATCATCATTAAATAATTATTTCAAACAACACAAACGATCATTTTTAAGAAAATATTTTTCAAACTATTTATTTTTCGTAAAATCAACCTAACTTAAGTGTCAATGGTCTCTTTCTACCACTTTCTGTCTAGGCCTTTGTGGCCTCATTGGGTATCTCAAGGCCTTCATGAAGAGCTTACTTTGGTCAACAATCCCATCCAAAATGATGAGGCACGCCCATTATTATTTTAACTATCCCAACCTATCTTAAATCAGGAAATAATCTTAGTTACATCCGGTTCGTGAGAATTTGACCCATACGCGATGTTAGGTGAGGTGATCCCTCTATGAAATACGTCGAATCTGACGGTAAATGTGAGATGGACCTGCATTATTCGAGTGCACTCGATACTTGCTCCTTAGACATGGGCAAGAAGAGTGACCAAAATGAATAAAGACAGAGATAACGAAAAGAGAATGACGCCCATTTGTCAGCAACTGCTGCTTGCCTTTCCATTTAAATTGGGTAAACAAATTAAAAAGACCATATGGTATTGTATTCATACGAAAAAGCAACAAATAGTTATATAAAATAGGATATGCCACATGGTGTGATGACACTATTAGCACATTGTCCACGGCACACACTCAAGGACAAAATTCTAATAGAGTGGACCCGGCCGAAAAGGTAAGAAGGAGCGATTAGCTCTACCAATTTCTTTTGGACATTATCACAAAGGTCTTACACGCACTAGAAAATGTTAGTTTAAATCATAATTATCATGCATCACCAACAACCCAAAAGTCCGAGGTTAGTAAAATTATCAACCAAGATTCTAGCAATTAAGAAGTCACTCAGGGGTGTGTTGTGATTAGGCAACAAGATACAAGTCATTAGAAATTTTGACCGTAATTCAATTTTTTTTTTTTTAAATTCATTTCTTCCTAATCACTTTAGAGTCGCCATTAACACGTTTACCAGGAACTCAATGAAGTGCTGGGAGACCACTTTGCCTCTATGAACCAAAGAATCGAATCCAACGACTTGGTTAGAAGCGTCGCCAATTCCTCGAGATATTTCTCTCTTTCTCACGATTTGCTTCGTCTCTATTTCTCTCTTCCTTGTTCGTTCTCATTCTCTCCCCCTTCACTCTGGGCAACTTCTCTTTCCTTTCTTCTGTCTTTTTTTCCCTGTTTGCCGTTTCTTCTCCATTCTGGCCTCAGAACAACACAGGTTTGTCCCCTCATACTCTCTCTCTCTCTCTCTCTAGAAGATCGGGGCGACGTGGTCGACAAGAAAATTCAATCAATTCCTCCTCTGGTTGCCCTGGTATCGTCGTAATGAACAAGAAAATTCAGGGTCGGCTTAGCACCCCTAGCTGACAGACACTCTGCGGGGCCCAGCTTTGTTCGCACGTTCAAATTCGACGCAAGGAAATTCAGGGCCTCCCTAATTTTTCAAACGAGGAAAAAATGCAGTAAAAAATGATGAGAATGCGAGACTATCAAACGTCCATGTTTTTCTCGTTGCTGAATTCGACCCTCGGCGTTTTACACGACCCCACTTGAGAGATTGTGTCTTTTTCGCTTTCGAGATTCGTCGTGTTAGATCTAAAGAGAGAAACAGAGTATTACGGGCTTCCACATGATTTCTTCTTCTTCTTCTTCTTCTAGTGCTATTGCGTACTTGCTATGTGGAATACGTCACACCATGTTCCATGAGCTATTAAAAAATAATGCGTCATTAACCTTTCATCTTCTAGGGAAAAAAAAAGGGTGCTTGTCATGAAATCCATAACATATATATAAATTCTAGAGAGTTTATGATTTTCAAGTTTCTTATGCTAGCATTTTTCATATCTGTTTTTGGGGGAAAGTAACTGTTCAATTCTGAAAAATGTTTTTACCTCTTTAAATTTATGAATTCATTTTTCTGGTTTTATGCAAGAATGTTTTTCATGAGAAATATTATAGTTTATCGACTTGCTGGCTTGGTACCTCTAGTTAAAAGATACTATGTGTGGTCTAGCTTTGTTCACACATTTAAATTTGGTGCAAGAAAATCCAGGATCTCCCTAATTCTTCAAACGAGGAACAAATGAAGTAAAAATCAATGAGAATACAAGACTATCCAACATCCGTGATTTTTTCATTGCCGAATTCAATCCTTGGCATTGAAAGATTGTGCTTTTTTTTTTTTTTTTTTTTGCTTTCGAGACTCATCACGTTAGATCTCAAGAGAGAAAAGAGTATTACAGACTTCCACATGATTTCTTCTTCTAGCGCTACTATGTACTTTCTACATGGAATACGTCCCACGACGTTCCATAAGCTATCCAAAAATAATGCGTCATCAACCTTTCATCGTCCGAAAAAGAATTATAGTACTTGCCATGAAATCCTTATATATATATATATATATATATATATCTCGAAATTTTATAGAGTTTATAATTTTCAATATTCTTATGCTAACATTGTCCAGATCTGTTTCTGGAGGAAAAAAATTAATTGCTCAATTTTGGAAAGTTTTTTCACCTCTTAAGATTTAAGAATTCATTTTTCTAGTTCCATGCATTAATATTTTGGTTGATCGAAAAGTGTTTTCGATTAACTAATCATTTTTGGTGAACCAAACAGATAAAAATCAAAATAAATCAAAATTAGCGATCAACTCTATATCGAGTGGATTGATGATGCACTTGATTACGTGAAGAATAGAGACGAGCTTTTTCTGGGGAATGCTAATGGACACTTTCACGTTTTTCAAATGCGAATGGAAGAGGAGGTAAGTACGCAGCACGCCGAGGCTAACCTTCAATCTTGGGCTGACCGTTTGTTTCATCGCCCTCTCCGATTTTCATTATATGGTAGTCGACATGGTTGATCGACAATGATTGGCCGGCTGACGAGGCTCCCATATTTTATAGTTTCGACAGGCATTAGTCATTACAGGAAACTTCATAATGTAATAATGATCATGTACGATTCCATGCGTGTAACATCCCGGGCCCCACTGTGTAATATTGTCCGCTTTGGGTTACCCGCCCTGGCGCGGACGAACCGCCATCCCAGCCACGGTCTCTTCTCTCACGGCTTTAAAACGCGTTACACAGGTGAGAGGGACCCAAGCCTTATAAGCTGACCAAGATCTCCCTCCAGCATTCAAGTCTCTCACAGCTTTATAACGGACCCAAGCCTTATAAGCTGACCAAGATCTCCCTCCAGCATTCAAGTCTCTCACGGCTTTATAACGCGTTACACAGGTGAGAGGGACCAAAGCCTTATAAGCTGACCAAGGAGGGTCTCAAGCCTTATAAGCCTTATAACACGGCTTTATAACGGACCCAAGCCTTATAAGCTGACCAAGATCTCCCTCCAGCATTCAAGTCATTCAAGTCTCTCACGGCTTTATAACGCGTTACACAGGTGAGAGGGACCAAAGCCTTATAAGCTGACCAAGGAGGGTCTCAAGCCTTATAAGCTGACCAAGATCTCCCTCCAAGGAGGGTCTCAAGCCTTATAAGCTGACCAAGATCTCCCTCCAGCATTCAAGCTGTGGTCCCACACGCGGTCGGGAGTCGGCTCTGATACCACTTGTAACATCCCGGGCCCCACTTTGTAATATTGTCCGCTTTCCTGGCGCGGACGAACCGCCATCCCAGCCACGGTTTCTTCCCTCACGGCTTTAAAACGCGTTACACACGTGAGAGGGACCCAAGCCTTATAAGCTGACCAAGATCTCCCTCCCTAGGCGATGTGGGACAAGAGAGGAGGCTATTACAATGCGAATCAAGAATTCGTAAATCATAATTAAATGACGATGACATCAATTTCGCTCTATACCCATCAAGATAGGTTATTGGCTTGTGTTAAAAGAGCCATGAATGGGCTAGTTATATTAAGTAAATGGGTCATAAATTGATTTAAACATAATGACTGTTGAAATGGGTTACAAATAAGTTTACAACTTATTTAAACCCAACCAATTTCTAGGGCTCTCTTTATATTCTTTATCACCTTTATTAGATCTTATGATCATTCGCTTCGCACTTTCATCTATAATTTTTCATAGATTAAACTAAATATAAAAGTATTTAATCAACATGGATTGGGTCATATTGCATAAAAATGAATTTAAACGGGATAAATGAGTCTATTTAGATCGATTCATTTTCAAATTAATCCGACTCAATTCACCCATTCGACAAGTCTACTTTGCTCAAGCCTCACGCGATATGTGGAGACTTGCCCACCCGCCGTGAGAAATCCCTCCACAGAAGGTGCTTGTCATGAAATCCATAATATATATCTCAAAATTCTAGAGAGTTTATGATTTTCAATTTTCTTATGCTAACATTTTTTAAATCTATTTTTTGGGGGGGGGGGGGGGGGGGGTTTACCTATTTAAATTTAGGAATTCATTTTTCTGGTTTTATGCATGAATATTTTCGTTGACCAGAAAGTGTATGCAATTGAGTAATTATTTTTCAAGAGAAAGATGATAATTTATCGACTTGCCAGCTTAGTACCTCTAGTTAAAAGATACCATTCGTGGTTCAGCTTTGTTCGCACATTTAAATTTGGTGCAAGAAAATCCAGGATCTCCCTAATTCTTCAAACAAGGAACAAATGCAGTAAAAATCAATGACAATGCAAGACTATCCAATATTCATGATTTTTTTCATTGCCGAATCAATCCTTGGCATTGAGAGATTGTGTTTTTTTTAGCTTTCGAGACTCATCACGTTAGATCTCAAGAGAGAAAAGAGTATTACAGACTTCCACATGATTTCTTCTTCTAACGCTACTATGTACTTTCCACGTGGAATACGTCCCACGACGTTCCAAAAGCTATTAAAAAAGTAATGCGTGATCAACCTTTCATTGTCCGAAAAAGAATTATAGTACTTGCCGTGAAATCCAAAAACATATATATCGAAATTTTAGAGAGTTTATAATTTTCAATTTTCTTATGCTAACATTGTCCAGATCTATTTCTGGAGGAAAAATAATAATTGCTCAATTTTGGGAAGTTTTTTTACCTCATAAGATTTAGGAATTCATTTTTCTAGTTTCATGCATGAATATTTTTGTTGACCGAAAAGTGTTTTCGGTTAACTAATCTTTTTCAGCGAACCAAATAGATAAAAATCAAAATAAATCAAAATTGGCGATTAAGTCAATATCTGGATTGATGATGCACTTGATTACGTGAAGAATAGCGACAAGCTTCTTTCTGGTGAATGCTAATGGACACTTTCACATTTTTCAAATGCGAATGGAAGAGGAGGTAAGTACGCAGCACGCCGAGCCTAACCTTCAATCTTGGGCTGACCATTGTTACATCGCCATCTCCGATTTTCATTATTTAGTAGTCGACACGGTTGATCGACAATGATCGGCCGGCCAACGAGGCTCCCATATTTTATAGTTTCGACAAGCGGATCTGTACGCTTGGTAAGAATTTCGCCAAAATTAGTCATTACAGAAAACTTCATAATGTATGAATGATCATGTATGATTCCATGCAAATCAAGAATTCGTAAATCATAATTAAATGACGATGACATGGATTTCGCTCTATACCCATCAAGATGGGTTATCGACTCGTGTCAAATGAGCCATAAATGGGCTACTTATATTAAGTAAATGGGTCATAAATTGATCTAAACATAATATGACTATTGTAATGGGTTACAAATAAGTTTACAACTTATTTAAACCCAACTCACTTTTAAGACTCTATTTATATTATTTATCACCTTTATTAGATCTCATGACTATTCATTTCACACTCTCATGTATAATTTTTCATAGATTATGCTAAATATATAAGTACTTTACCAATATGGATTGGATCATATTGCATAGAAATGAATCTAAACAAGTTAAATGGCTCTATTTAGGTCGATTCATTTTCAAATCGATCCGACTCTATTTATCTATTTGGTAGGTCTACTTCGCTCAAGTCTCACGCAATATATGGGGACCTGCCCACGCGCCACGAGAAATCCCTCGGGTAAACAAAACCAAGGACACACAAGGAAACGAAAGCAATCGGCACGTGAGGAGCACGTGAGATGCACGCCCGAAAATGATTTTTTTTTTCCCTTTTCTTATCGAAATCTTGCGGGGCCCCACTTTAGAGGAGAAAACTAATATTTTCTGTCGTCGTTTTCGCATTTCACCTTCCGGGGATCTGGTTGCTGGCTGCGAATGGAGGATAAGTCCTTGTTGACTCCGCCGTGGTAGGCGAACGAAGCTTAAGTTCATCTCTCTCTCTCTCTCTCTAAATATGTCATGAGCTTCTTCGCGCTCTTCCTCTTATAGCCACCAAAAAAACATGGGTGGGAACGGAGACCGCCATGGTCGCCGCCGCCGCCGCCGTCTCCTCCTTCTCTCTTTCTTCCCGTCGATCATCTTGTGCCTGCTGTCGCGTCCGTCTGAGGTCGGCGCGTCGGACGGAGGAGGCGGGGGGATGCCCGGCGTCGTCGGGTATGGATACACGGTCCGGTCAGCAGCCATTGACCCGTCCGGAGCGACGTTGACCGCCGAGCTCCGCCTCATCAACAGGACCTCCGTCTACGGGCCCGACATCGAGAACCTCCGCCTCGTTGCCAGGTCAGAGCATAGTTGACTGTTTGGTGAACGGCGCTTTTGTTTAGAAGCATCATCCTTTTCTTTCTTCCATTTTTTTATGTTGGGGGTTGGGGGGATGATCTGTAAGCGTTATCCTTTTCCAGTTGGAGAAAATATTAATCATAGTTTTTCTGAGCCTTATGATTAAATCGTCCAGTGAAAAATAAAATCAGTCAATATGAAAATTTATGCGTGTTAGATGATATTACCTAAGTCATGGGAAATTTAACTCACATGGTGGATTTATTTTTAGGATCAATACCACAAAAAAACTCCAAATTGGCAACTTGTAACAATTTTACTTCGAGTTAAATCCCAAATTGACACACATGTAATAAATTTATCCCTCGATAGTTTCCGTTAAATTTTACAATCAAATTTTTAAGTTGGATGATACCTAATAGTTAATGGGTACTAATTTGGGGTTTCTTTCCATTTGTCACAAGTATATCAGTTTGTAATTTTTTTTTGTGGTATTAATTCTATTTAACAGAAATTAATGAATAATAAATTTTTTATAAGTTTGAGATTTTGTGTAGTATTGATCTTATTAAATTTTCGAGTGAAAAATAAAATCAATCAATATGAAAATTTATACGTGTTAGATGATATTGTTAGTGTTTGGATTATACTCTCCATTGACAAGATGATATGGGATTTGGAGTCCTAGAGTTGATATGGGATTTTGTGTAGTATTGATCTTATTAAATTGTCGAGTGAAAAATAAAATCAATCAATATGAAAATTTATACATGTTAGATGATATTGTTAGTGTTTGGATTATACTCTCCATTGACAAGATGATATGGGATTTGGAGTCCTAGAGTTGCTTAGTCGGGTATAGAGTCTCAAGTGACCAAAGGGTTCTTATATATATATGTCCAAAAGGGTTCCTATAGTTTGAATCCATATTTTATCAGTAGTTTGGGTTTGAACCATAAATAACAACTAGGTATATATAATCTCTTCATCTTATAATTGAGTGATGTAACATAAAGATGCGATGTACTAATTATAATGGAATCCTCTGTTAGACTTAACTCTAATTAAAGGGTGAACTAGGATTTCTTTTTACTCTCTTTTATTATCTATTTCCTTGTGATTTGTGAATTCTAACAAATATTATCTAAGTCGTGAGAAATTTAACTCATATGGTGGTTTGGGCTTTGGGCTTTGGCCATGAATAACTACTAACTATATATAATATTTTTTCTTATAATTGAGTGATTTAACATAGAGATGTAATGTGCTAATTATACGTAAATCCCTTGTTGGATGTAATTTTAATTTTTGGGTGAACTAGGATAAAAACCTATATCTCGATTTTTTTCTCTTTTATTCCCTATTTTTTAGTGATTATGCGCCGAATCTTAATATATATTATCTAAGTCGTGAGAAATTTAACTTACATGGTGGATTTGTTTTTATTTAAAAAAAAAAATCTAACATGGAGGAAAGTGTGCTTATAATGAGGAGAGTGATGATATAACTCTAGCATTAAATAGGCTACCAATAACTGTGCTTAGGGCTTTGCCCTCATTTCTTACCAAAAAAGAAAAAGAAAAAAGAGAGGAAGTGACCATTGGGCGGGTCAGGATTAAGCCAGGCCCAAAGGTCATGCCTATTGCGTTACTTACGCCCATCAATAACATACAAATTACATATAAATGTTACGGTTGGGGGCGGACTTTTTCATGTAAGCATGTTGCCCGAGCCAATAAGTATGGAAGCTGAGCAAGTACAATTGAGTGTCCGACCTAACCAAATCCTAATGGTTGTAGACAAGTAGGTTTTAAATAAACGAGTTGGGTTTGGACTCAATTGCCAATGCAAAATCCTACTCTCATTTTAGTAGTGTTAAGTACTTTCAGTAGATTCATTTTTATGCTTGACATATAACAAAAATAAAAAATTAGCACTCGAAATGACTTTATTGCAATTCTTTTTTTAATGAATCAAACCATTTAAAGAAATTGTTGAATGGAATTCGAATTTTTTTTAAGAAGGTTGTTGCAAAAAAGAAAATAATCAAATTTTGATAGCAATTCATGTGTGAGATCAAATTGAACCGTTAATTTACATATTAAAGTACAAGGATATTAGTAGAAGAAAAAAGAAGCAAACGACAGTAATTTTAATTTATATATATATATATATATATATATATATATATATATATATATGACAGTGTATATGTAAATATATATTTAGTAGATTAATTTACAATATGCTTTTTTTTTTGGGCTGTACACGCAAAATAGCTAATTTTGGCTTACGTCATCATGGGTCTCCTCCAGCCTCGAAGCGGGCGGTCGTCTTCGAGTCCGAATCACAGACGCCGACCACCGCCGATGGGAAGTCCCCGCCGACCTCATCTCTCGCCGATCTCCCTCCCCTCTCCACCGCGCTCTCCCCGAACAAACCCTAGCTCCGCCGCCGTCGCTCTGCCGCTCCCAATGCCGCCTCTCCGCCGCCGCCTCCTCCGACCTCGTCTTCGTCCTCCGCAACTCCACCCCCTTCTCCTTCTCCGTCTCCCGCCGCTCCTCCGGCGATGTCCTCTTCGACACCGCCGCCTCCGACCCCTCGGCCTTCCTCGTCTTCAAGGACCAGTACCTCCAGCTCTCCTCCTCCCTCCCTCCCGGCCGCTCCTTCCTCTACGGGATCGGAGAGCACACGAAGCCGTCGCTCCGGCTCCAGCCCAACCAATCCCTTACTCTCTGGAACGCCGACATCGCCAGCGCGGACCTCGATCTCAACCTGTACGGGTCGCATCCGTTTTACATGGACGTCAGGTCGTCCGCGGGGGGCCGCGGCCGCCGTGGCGGAGGAGTTGGGGCGGGCACGAGCCACGGCGTTCTGTTACTGAACAGCAATGGCATGGATGTGGTGTACACTGGCGATAGGATCACTTACAAGGTGATCGGTGGGTTGTTGGATTTGTATTTCTTCCCTGGGCCATCGCCGGAGGGAGTCATGGAGCAGTACACCGAGCTCATCGGCCGGCCGACCCCAATGCCATACTGGTCCTTCGGTATGCTGGTTTTTGTGATTGGCTTTCGATTGTTGATGCTGTCATTTTGATGAATTTGATTCCCCTATCGTGGTTCGGCTTCTCTAGCTTATTCTGCAGTAAATGTGAGATTTTGAGCATAAAAATGTGTTGAAGAGGATGGAATTGAAGATTCTGAGTTTATTGCCCTTGACTTGCTTTATGAGTTTATTCTCTCATGGCGATGACACTAGTCAGATTGTGCATGTTATGCTCAATAGGGAACAGATCTTAAAGGCATGTTTCCCGACCCCCAGTTGATCCTACCACAATGCTCACTGATGTCCAAGAAACGTAGTAGCTTTCCTGGTACACTAGTCGATGCTATTTGACTGATTAATCAACAAACTGTGTATGTTATGCTCAATAGGGAACAAATCTTACAGATATAGCATGTTATTTTCCTTTGAAAACCACCGCTTCCCAGCCCCCAGCTGATCCTACCACTATTACTCACTGATGTTTGAGAAACATCGTCGCTTTCCTGGTATATGGCCTGATGTAGAACAGTTATAGAATTTGATTCACGGTAGATAACTTCTTCTGCACTTTTTACTTAACAGGTTTGGAATGTAGCTCTACTGATAATGTATCTGTTATTTACTTTCTAGGATTTCATCAATGCCGGTATGGTTACAAGAATGTTGCAGACCTAGAGTACGTGGTAGCTGGTTATGCAAAAGCTCATATTCCGCTGGAAGTTATGTGGACCGACATTGATTACATGGATGCTTACAAGGACTTCACTCTTGACCCTATCAATTTTCCAGTAGAAAAGATGAAAGAATTCGTCAACAGCATTCACAAGAATGGTCAAAAATATGTCCTGATACTTGATCCAGGTACAGTAGCAGGGAAATGCTTGTGGTTGAAACTTGGCCGCTTTGATTGGGTTGATTGGGTTGATTGGGTTGATGGGTGATCTTTGAAGTTGCCATCATAATACTTCTTTCCCTTTGATTGGGTGATCTTTGACAGGCATTAGTGTGAATGAGACATATGGAACGTATATTAGGGGGATGCAAGCTGACATCTTCATCAAACGTGAGGGAGTGCCATATTTAGGTGTTGTTTGGCCAGGGCCAGTGTACTTCCCTGACTTCCTTCACCCGTCTAGCGAGAGTTATTGGGGTGGTGAGATACAGAGGTTTCACGATGTCCTCCCATTTGACGGCCTATGGATCGACATGAATGAGATTTCCAACTTCATAACTTCTCCGCCTCTTCCTTCCACTCTTGACAATCCTCCCTACAAAATCAACAATTCAGGAATTCATCGGCCCATCAACAACAAAACTACTCCTGCAACGTCGTATCATTTTGGTAATATTTCAGATTACAATGCTCATAACCTCTATGGACTCTTGGAAGCCAGAGCAACAAACACAGCCTTAGTCAATGCAACTAGTAAAAGGCCATTCATTCTCGCGAGATCAACTTTTGTGAGCTCTGGCAAGCACACTGCACACTGGACTGGAGACAATGCCGCCACATGGGATGACCTGGCTTACTCAATTCCTGCAATTTTAAATTTTGGTCTCTTTGGAATTCCAATGGTAGGAGCTGATATATGCGGTTTCTCTCAAAACACAACCGAAGAACTTTGCAACAGATGGATTCAGGTATATATCTTTTGTGCCTTCTCTTAATCTATATTAACTGAAGAGCTTTGCTACCGAGCCTTAAGCTTTTTCTGACTTTAGTATTGGGATAGGAGTTGATCATTTTTTTTTTTTTTGGGTGTTTTGTTTTGGGGGGGGGGGGGGGAACCTACCTCCTCTTGAAGACAGAAATAAGCTATATAAATGTTTCTTAGGGTGAGTAAGTACATGTATCTTTTGCATTTATAATCCATGTTATGTTCAATATATCTCAATCTTTTACAGGTAGCATATCAATTAGTGACTGAATAAAGGTGTAAATCATGTTTTTTTGTCATACACCTTTAAGCACTTATTTTAGAGCTTTTATTGATGCAGCTAGGGGCCTTTTATCCCTTTGCAAGAGATCACTCTGAAAATAACACTATTCGTCAAGAGCTCTATCTCTGGGAATCGGTCTCTACATCCGCCAGGAAGGTGCTCGGGCTTCGTTATCGCTTGCTTCCATGCTTGTATACCTTGATGTATGAGGCAAATAGAAAGGGGATACCCATTGCTCGGCCCCTATTTTTCTCATTCCCTGAGGATACAATGACTTACGATATTAATTCCCAGTTCTTAATTGGGAAGGGTGTGATGGTGACTCCTGTACTAAAATCAGGTGCCCAAACTATGGATGCTTATTTTCCGAGTGGAAATTGGTTTGATCTGTTCAATTACTCAAATTCGGTGAGTACAGCTTCAGGAATGAATGTAATGCTCCATGCGCCGCCTGATCATCCTCATGTGCATGTAAGGGAAGGTAATATATTGGCGATGCAAGGAGAGGCCATGACTACAAAAGCAGCTCGGAGAACGCCATTTGAGCTGTTAGTTGTGGTTGATGGAAATGGGGATAGCTCAGGCCAAGTGTTCTTGGATGACGGAGAGGAAATTGAAATGGGAGGGGAAGGAAATAAGTGGACTCTGGTGAAGTTTTATTGTGAGAGAACAGGGAATGGTGTTGTTGTCAGATCAGAAGTTGTTAATGGGGAATTTGCTCTGATTGAGAAGTGGGTAATTGATAAGGTGACCATTCTAGGATTGAGAGAAGGAACTATAATGACGAGACTAAGAGGACATGAGTTATCAAATGATGTAGAAGCGACCTCCGGACAGAGAACAGTGAAAACAGTGGGAAAATCGAGTGATGGTGGAGAGTTTGGGATTGCCGAAATCTCAGGATTGTCGCTTCCATTGGGGAAGCCATTCAAGTTGGAAGTGAAACTGCGCCAATCTTATAACAAAACACTATCAGAAGAAACCGTCTCAATGTAATAAAATTAAAAAAAATTTCTCCAATAAATTTGTGTGTTGTAAAAGCACGCAAGTATCAAGCCACTTCCTTTCCATCTCTAAACTCCTTTTTTCCCCATTTTAGTTCGAGTGTGTAGTTTATGAACTATTTAAAATCCCTGGATAGAATTTCTTCTTATATTTTTTAACAAATGATTCTTGAATTTTTAATTTGAACTTTTAATTTATTCAATGCAATCATGATCGTCTTTAACTTTTTAATTTTTTGTGATCAATAAATTTTAAATATTTTCATTCATAGACTAACCATTAAAATTAATGGCACAATTTTTACAATAAAGTTGAGTAATTGAGAGGAGATTGCAAGTAAGATTAGGAACACGATTGATGGGAAATAAAAATAAAGATCGATTGCCTGTTCGTAAAAAGCTTTACCAACTTGCTTAATAGGCAATAAACAACCATCACCAATCGAGACTTTTGTCAAAATTTAAAAAGGTCTAGGGTTTAGGATTTTACCAATATCATTGGTCATGTGTGTCAACACTCCGTTGTCAAGATACTAAGTTGAATCAAAGGTCACTCCAATCGAGAGAGTTGAGAAGGTGTTTGACATATCAATGGCAATGAAGGCATGGTTAGATCGCTGTTGACATTGTAGCATAGTGTGCCTAGTTTCATTACAAATTTGATAAGTAAGATGAAGCATAGATTCGAGAATACCTCCATGTATGATTGGGGAACATAGGGTTTCGAATCACCATGAGAACTACCAAAGGAGGTCAATGAGGCATGCCATGAAAACTAACAAAGGAAGTGAAGGAGGCATGGGGGCCGATAATGATTGCAAATTGAATCGATCATAGGAAGGTTGCCTACTCAATTGATCACATGACCAAAGGAGGTAGAGGAGGCATGGGGCCTCTCATGGCCAAAATTTTCACACAATGAGAAGGCTTTGATTACCATGCAACCTTCTCTCCACTAGCAAAAGAAGTCATAGTTCATTACTTTATTTTTATTGCTACATGCCGTGACTAGCAACTACATCAAATGGATATACATAATCCATTTCTTCATAGTTACTTGGATGAAGAAATCTATATGGACCTTCCGTCGGGTTTATGGAGCCAAGAGGAGTCTAAGATATATCACCTTCGCAAATTCCTCTATGGTCTTAAATAGGCTTCTCGCTAGTGGCACTCAATGTTCACTATTGCACTCATAGTAGGTGGCTTTAGATAGGCCAAGCATGATTATGCATTTTTCACTTGGACAAAAAGTGTGTCATCTATTTACTTGATGATATATGTTGATGACATACTAATTACAAGATCAGATATATTCGTTGTTGAGAAATTTCAAGAAAATATCTTCTCGCTACTTCTCACATTAAGGATTTGGGTTGTCATAAATATTTCCTTGGGATTGAGATTTCTATATCAAACCTATCGCTTAGTCAACAGAAATTTATCATAGGGGCTGCATGGTAATGTTTCTATTCCTTTTATGTTCCCGGGGAACGGTTTTTGAACAAACAAACGCGTTTAGTAACATTTGTTCCGAGAATAAAAAATGAATAGAAACACGTTTGATAAATTTTATTCTTTTTTTGTTTCTTTTAATTTTTTAATATTTTTATTTTATTTTCCATTTTTTCCTTTCTTTTTTATTTTTTTCTTCTTTCGGCCGATTGCCGGCCTTCGGCGATCGGCCGACAAAGCCTCGCCCGCCCGGCCACGGCGAGGCTCGCCGGTCCCCGGCGAGGCCGAGCCTCGCCGTGGTTGGGCATGGCTCGGCCTCACCTTGGGCTAGGCGAGCTCGGGCTTGCCCAGATCCGGCATCGGCTTGCCCAGATCCGGCGAGCCCGGCCTCGCCCAGCCAAGGCGAGGCTTGGCGTCGCCGGCGCAAGCGAGGCCGAGCCTCGCCGCCCTATCGTCGGAGCCGAGCACCTGCGCCCGAAGCCCGCGGCTCGACGCCATCCCGATCTCACCACGCCATTCACGACGCCATCCGCCGTCTTTGCCCGCATCGCCCGTGTCGATCCCGAAGCCGTGTCGCGTTGCCGTTGCACTATCCTCCGGAGCCCCTAGCTAGAACCCTAGCTGAAGAACTCCCCTCGAGCGAGGCCGAGCCTCGCCTTGGCCGGGTGAGCTCGGCCTTGCCGGGCCGCGGCGAGGCTCCGGCGCCGGGGTCGGCGACGCCCGGCGAGGTGTTGCCTCGCCCTCGTCGCCAGCCCTCGACGCCGGCCATGGTTGAGACTAGCGACCAGCCAAAGAAAAAGAAGAAGAAAAGAAGAAGGAAAGAGAAGAGAGAGAAGAAGAGAAGCGTTTCCTTTTGGTTTTGAAGAAGTGTTTCTTTTCTCCAGAAGCAACTTTTTTGTGTTTCTTTTTTTTGCTCCAATTTTGTTCCGGGAACAAAAAACAAAAAAAGAACAGAAACGCAATCAAACACGTTTCTGTTCCTTTTTTTATTCCGGGAACAAAAAAAGTACAAAAGTGTTCCAGAAACATTTTTTTGGAATGTTTCCATGCAGGGCCTTAGAAATTATATCAGAAGCAGATCTATTAGAGTACAAGCCAGCTATTATTCCTATTGAGATAATATCAAGCTAACAATGTTTGATTATGATATGGAACGTCACCCAATAAAGATGATCCACCGCTCGAAGATTCATCAAGTTATCAAAGGCTCATAGGAAAACTCATTTATCTCACCATGACAAGACCGGACATATGTTATGTGATACAAACACTGAGTCAATTTATGCATAGCCTGAAGTAATCTCATATGAATGCAACTCTAAAGGTTGTGAAATATCTAAAGAAAAGTCTGAGACTTGGAACACTTCTTTCTCAAGAGTGTAACATGGAAATGACAGCCTATTACAATGTGCTACTTGTCCCATGACTCATAGACTCATTACTGAGTTTTGTATTAAGCTTGGGAAATCCTTACTTTTTTGGCAAAACAAAGAAGCACACAATCGCGTTATTGTCATTAGCTAAGGAGAAGTATCAAGATATGGCTAAAACTATCTATGAGATTGTATGGATGCAAAGCTTACTTCTCAATGTTGGGGTGCAAGTCAAAGGATCAACTATACTGTTTTCTGATAATGATGCAGTACTCAAGCTTGTAGCTAATCCCATAGTTCATAAAAGGACGAAGTATAAAGAGGTTGATTGTCACTTTACTCGATACAAGATCCAAGAAAAGATAATTACAACAAGGGGGATTGGAACTTCAAAACAACGTGCAAATATTTTCATCAAAATCTTATGTTAGAGATAATGCACATATCTACTAAGCAAGCTTGACATCTTAAACATATATAAGCCACTAACTTGAGGGGGAATGTTGGAGATATGATTTGTGCATCAAAGATACATTGAATCAATCAAAATCAATTAGTGATTAATTCTGATTTTATATCTTTGTATTATTTCCTTTTATTGTTTACACATTGTAACATAAATACATGTAAAGACAACACACATATTCAATCGGTGAATACAAAGAAAACTCCCAAATTATTCTTTTCACTTTGCGTCACATTTAAGTGTGCCGGCAAAATGTTTTTGCATTAAGTAAGCGTTTTATGAAGCTTTTGTTAGTTCTAATGTCTTTATCATAATCATTCTTCTTGAATGCGAAGGCGTGACTATTGATCCCCAAATGAAATGGTAAGGTTATTTGTGACCATGGTGACAAAACGATCGTACTCTAACTCCATGTGTGGAAGGAGTACTAAAAGATGGGGCAAGTGGCCGACAAGAGAATTCAATTGTCTTTATTGAGTGCTCTGTAATTCTCGTAATGAGCAAGAAAGTGGGGGATGAGAGACATCAAAGTTAGGTCGAGCTTTGTTCTCTAAAGTCGAGCTCCGGGCTTTGCTTAAATCGGGTGCAAGAAAATTAGAAGGGTCACCATAATTTTTAAACGAGGAAGAAAAAAATACAGTAAAGAATGAGAATGCAAGATTATCAATTATTAGTGTTTTTTTTTTGGTTCATTGTTGAAATCCTGTCTTAATCAATAGATTCAATCTTTAGGGTGCATTTATTTCATGAAGACAAAATAATTTGGAAATAAATATGATCGGTTTGTATGATTTACAAAAATGAATGAACAAAAAATATCTTCGGTGTTTATGAAAATATTTGGACATAAATTATTGTTGATAATAAAAATACTTTTTTTATACATATGGTCCTTTTTAAAAAATTTTTTTTTGAATCATTCATTTGTCCCTTCGCTTTTTACACAACTCAACTTGAGATAAAGTTCAACAAAATAGAACGATTTAAAGAAAAAAGAAGAAGAAAAAAGCACAAGATAGAAATGAAATTGACAAGCACGTGAGCAGCGGTCGACAAGACAAGCGAATTTTTGGTCTTCCGTGCTTTTGTTTGCCCCAAAGAAAACTATATTTCTTGTCGTCTTCGCTTTTCCCCCCGTGGCGGGCCAGCGAATGAAGCTGAAGCTCACCCCACATTCTCTCTCTCTCTCTCTCTCTCTCTCTCTCTCTAAATATGTCATGAGCTTCTTCGCGTTCTTCTTCCGATCCCCACCAAGAATATGGGGAGCAACGGAGACCGCCATGGCGGCCGCCACTGCCGCCGCTGTCTCCTCTCGCTCTTCCCGTTGATCATCTTGTGCCTGCTGCCGTCTCCGTCGGATGGAGAAGGCGAGGGGACGACCGGCATCGTTGGGTACGGGTATACAGTCGGGTCTGCTGCCGTTGACCCGTCGGGAACCACGTTGACCGCCGATCTCCGCCTCATCAACGGGACCTCAGTCTACGGCCCGGACGTCGAGAATCTCCGCCTTGTTGCCAGGTCAGAGCAATATACATGTGTATATAACATCGGAATTTGTCGATCTGCTATTGCTAAGATTAAGTCCTTTTCTCTCTCTCTCTTTTTTTTGTCCTTCCTTTCCGGAATTGCTGAGCCAGCTCTGGAAAAACATCATCCGATCATGGAGGATTTGCAAAAAGAATAGAAACTAACGTCGAGAAAAACCGTGCTTATAACGGGGTAGAAGTGATAGGAGTGGGGGAAATGCCGGGCCTGGAGATCGGGCCTTTGGCATTACATAAGCCCATTCATAACTAAGACCTGTCAAAATGGGTAATAGATCATTTCTTAACTCATTTCTAAACTAATTTATGATTCAATGAGTTTAAAATCGTAAAGTCCAAAATAATATGATAACAAGTCCACAGCTTACTTATGAATCTCTCTTTACTTTCTCTCACATTTACTTAATCTTACACTCGTTTCTCTTACATTAGTTTGGGTAGGAGTTTCCTATATTTGATTAAATACAAAAGTATTTTACTTATACAAATTGGGTTTAAATATAGATCATTAAATTTGCATTACATGTGATAGAATCATTTTTGACTCAACTCATACCTAACCCAATCCACCAATTTGATAAATCCACCCATGACATAAATTACATTATATATTCGTGCTAGACCTAGATTGAGTGCATTCGGTTCAATTTTGGAGTGATGTTTTTGGGAAAATGTAAAAGTTTTTGGATTAAAGGGTTTTCTGAAATGCAAATAGTGTTTGGTGGAGTGTATTCTAAAAACATATTGGGAAACAACTTCGATTTTAATATCATCTAATAAAAAAATTACAAAGGACTTTGGCTTTTTAAATTGAAAAAAAAAACTCTCAAATTATTTTTCAGCAAGCCAAATTTCTAGTTGGCCAACCACCAGCGGCTGGTGACCCAAGCATCATTGTTCGATAGCTAGCCCCTCATTGATGATCCCTTATCGATGAGGTTGTATTAAGTGAGGACATTTTCAAAATCATGAAAGTTGAGCGAGAGAAAATTTAGAAGAAAAAATTGTATTTGCAATCTAAAAATACGATACTTCGAAGTACTTTCAAACATACTTTAAGCCAAAGGCCTTTAGAGGTTTTGGAAATGTAATCGTATTTACTCTCGGAGCTCTTCAAAAAGTTTTTCAAATGTCTTTTTTTTTTTACCCTGATAGACTTCGGAGCCCCAAAGGGCATTGATAGCGCCAAACTAAACACACTATAAAGCTGGAAGCAGGTTTTCTCTTGGGATTGTTGGGCCCAAGCCGACAAGGATGGAAGGCAGGCTGGCGTAATTGATAAGTTCAACGGTTTGGAGTCAATCACTAAATTAGAACTTTAATCTTATGTTAGCAATGTTCATGGTCAACATATTTGCAAGAAAATTTGGGATAAGAATAGTAAAAGTACCATAATTTTCATATGGCATTCATACTAACTTTTTTTTCAATTACTTAAGTGCTATTACAGATTTCCTTTGCCGAAAAATCTAAGGTGGGCATCAATTGTCTTCATGGTATCATTGATATTGATGTGGATAATTTTTGTAATTTTATCTCGCTAGAAAATCTAATGTTGGCCTCACCCCAATCTAGCAAGGGCCTTCGTGACCTCGCCTGAGGCTAATGAGGCTAGGATGGCCCTGGGCAAGGCCATGAAGACCTTGCCGATAGCGAGCCAAGTTTGGGTGGGAGCCTTCACAACCCAGCCGATTGCGAGCGAAGAGACCTTGCCATGAAGGCCCTATAGCCGGTGATGGCCTCACCAGGGCCCTTGTGGCCTCACCAACCAAAGGCAAGGCCTCTTGGTCAGCACATAGGAAAAAAAAAGGAAAAAAATAAAAAATTATATTTTTAAATGCATAGCATTCACACTTAAATGATTGATTCTGCTCTAATATGACACTTATATGAGTTAAAAAAGAAAAAAAAATATGTACTTAGATGAGTGCCATACAAAAGTTATGACACTCTTGCTTTTTTTTTTTTTTTTTTGGTGACTCGGAAACCCCCGAACAGCCGGCAGTCGACAAGGTAAACCCAGAGTGAACTGGGCCACCACCACAGATTCAACACCACAGACTCAGCTGCGGGTGAGTCGTGCAATGGGGACGCGGGATTTCGAACCCCTCCATCCTCGGTGGGGGAGAAAGCGCGAAACCATCACGGCCATTGCAGGCAGTGGTTATGGCACTCTTGCTGTTCTTATCTTAAAAATTTAATGAAATCACTGCATTGCGAAATTTCTAATTGTCGGCAAAAAAAAAAACAAAAATAAATTATTGAATAAACAATGACAATATCTAGCATGTATATGCATATATAAGTGTGAAAGGAGAAATTTTTGAAATTTGAAATTTTTTTTTCTAAGAAAGTTGTTGCATAAATAAAAAAATAAGCTAATTTTAATACTAGTTCTTAGACAAGATCAAATTGAACCATATTTACACATTATCCATGGACACTATATTTATAATAGTTAATATTGGTAAAAGAAAAAAGAAACAATCGAGAGTAATTTTAACAATTAAAAAAAGTATATATGTAGATAGGTAAATCTAGTAAATTAATTTATTATATGCCTTTTTTGGGCTGTCCATGCAAGATATCTATCCTTGGCTTACGTCATCACAGTCTCCTTCCAGCTACGAAGCGGGCGGTCGTCTTCGAGTCCGAATCACAGACGCCGACCACCGCCGATGGGAAGTCCCCGACGACCTCATCCCTCGCCGACCTCCGTCCCCTCCCCGCCGAGCTCTCCCCGAACAAACCCTAACTCTGCCGCCGCCGCCGCGGCTCTGCCACTCCCAATGCCGCCTCTCCGCCGCCGCATCCTCCGACCTCATCTTCGTCCTCCGCAACACCACCCCCTTCTCCTTTGCTGTCTCCCGCCGCTCCTCCGGCGATGTCCTCTTCGACACCTCCACCTCCGATCCCTCGGCCTTCCTCGTCTTCAAGGACCAGTACCTCCAGCTCTCCTCCTCCCTCCCTCCCGGCCGCTCCTCCCTCTACGGGATTGGAGAGCACACGAAGCGGTCGCTCCGGCTCCAGCCCAACCAAACCCTTACTCTCTGGAACGCCGACATCGCCAGCGCGAACCTCGATCTCAACCTGTACGGGTCGCATCCGTTTTACATGGACGTTAGGTCGTCCGTGGGCGGCCGCGGCCGCCGTGGCGTAGGAGTTGGGGCGGGCACGAGCCACGGCGTTCTGTTGCTGAACAGTAATGGCATGGACGTGGTGTACACTGGCGATAGGATCACTTACAAGGTGATCGGTGGGGTGTTGGATTTGTATTTCTTCCCCGGGCTATCACCGGAGGCGGTCATGGAGCAGTACACCGAGCTCATTGGCCGGCCGACCCCAATGCCATACTGGTCCTTCGGTATCTGGTTTTGATGAGTTTCTTTCGATTGTTGCTGCTTACATTTTGATGAATTTGATTCCACTATTGTTCATTGACTTCTCTAGCTTATTTTGGTAGTATCTAGCATAATGAAGATGGAATTGAAGAGTTTATTGCCATTGACTTGCTTCATGAGTTTTTTTTTTTTTCTCACGGAGATGACACTAGTCAGACTTTGCATGTTATGCTCAATAGGGAACAAATCTTAAAGGCGTGTTATTATCCATTGAAAACCACTGTTTCCCGACCCCCAGCTGATCCTACCACAGTGCTCACTGATGTTCAAGAAATGTGGTCGCTTTACTTGTATATATTGCTAGGCGTAGATCAGTTGTAAAGTTTGATTCACGGTAGATGGCTTCTTCTGCATGTGTTACTTGACTAGTTTGAAACGTTAGTTCTATTGATAAAGTATCATTGATTTACTTTCAAGGATTTCATCAATGCCGGTGGGGTTACAAGGATATCTCAGACTTAGAGGGCGTGGTAGCTGGTTATGCAAAAGCTAATATTCCACTGGAAGTTATGTGGACCGACATGGATTATATGGATGCAAACAAGGACTTCACTCTTGACCCTATCAATTTTCCGGTGGAAAAGACGAAAGGATTTGTCAGCAGCCTTCACGAGAACGGTCAAAAGTATGTCCTGATACTTGATCCAGGTATGCTGGTGCCAAAATGCTTGTGATCGAAACTTGGTCTTTTTATATCTTGTAAATTGCCATCTTAATAATACTTTCCTTTTCTTTTGAATGGGTGATCTTTAACAGGCATTAGTGAGAACGAGACATATGGGACCTACATCAGGGGGATGCAAGCCGACATCTTCATCAAGCGTGAGGGAGTGCCATATTTAGGTGTTGTTTGGCCAGGGCCAGTGTACTTCCCTGACTTCCTTCACCCATCTAGTGAGAGTTATTGGGGTGGTGAGATAAAGAGGTTTCACGATGTTCTTCCTTTTGATGGCCTATGGCTCGACATGAACGAATTGACCAACTTCATAACTTCTCCTCCTCTTCCTTCCACTCTTGACAATCCTCCCACAAAATCAACAATTCTGGAGTTAATCGGCCAATCAATAACAGAACTATTCCTGTGACGTCATGTCATTTTGGCAATATTTCAGATTACAATGCTCATAACCTTTATGGACTTTTGGAAGCCAGAGCAACAAACAAGGCCTTAGTCAATGTTACTGGTAAAAGGCCATTCATTCTCTCGAGATCGACTTTTCTAAGCTCTGGCAAGCACACTGCACATTGGACTGGAGACAATGCTGCCACATGGGATGACTTGGCTTACTCAGTTCCTGCAATTTTAAATTTTGGGCTCTTTGGAATTCCTATGGTAGGAGCTGATATATGCGGTTTCTATGGTGACACATTCGAAGAGCTATGCAACCGATGGATTCAGGTAAATATCTTCCATGCCTTCTCTTAATTTATATTAACTATATTGCTCTGCAACCGGGTAGCTTTAAGCATTTCTTGATTTGTATTTAGACATAGAAGTTGATCATTTTTCTTTTCTCTTTTTTCTTAGGCGGGCAGGGAATTTTACTTTCATTTAAAGAAAGAAATAAATTACATAAATTTTCTTTAGGGTGAGGGGAAGTTGGGCTATCATTTATGCTTGTAATTCATGTTATGTCGAATATGTCAAGTAGCGACTGAATAGAGGTGTAAATCATGTTTTTTTTTTTTTTTTTTTGTCATACACCTTTAAGCACTTATTTTAGAGCTTTACTGATGCAGCTAGGGGCCTTTTATCCCTTTGCAAGAGATCACTCTGAAATTAACTCTATTCGTCAAGAGCTCTATCTCTGGGATTCTGTTGCTGCATCCGCTAGGAAGGTGCTCGGGCTCCGTTATCGCTTGCTCCCATACTTGTATACCTTGATGTATGAGGCATATAGAAAGGGGATACCCATTGCTCGGCCCCTCTTTTTCTCATTCCCTGAGGATAAGATGACTTACAATATCAACTCCCAGTTCTTAATTGGTAAGGGTGTGATGGTGACTCCCGTACTACAATCTGGTGCCAATACAGTGGATGCTTATATCCCGAGTGGAAACTGGTTCGATCTCTTCAATTACTCAAATTCAGTGAGTACAGCTTCAGGAATGAATGTGATGCTCAATGCACCGCCTGATCATCCTTATGTGCATGTAAGGGAAGGTAATATATTGGCCATGCAAGGAGAGGCCATGACTACGGAAGCAGCTCGAAGAACGCCATTTGAGCTGTTAGTTGTAGTTGATGAGAATGGGAATAGCTCAGGACAAGTGTTCTTGGATGATGGGGAGGATGTTGAAATGGGAGGGGAAGGAAATAAGTGGACTTTGGTGAAGTTTTATTGTGAGAAAACAGGGAATGGTGTTGTTGTCAGATCAGAAGTTGTTAATGGGGAATTTGCTTTGATTGAGAAGTGGGTAATTGATAAGGTGACCATTTTAGGATTGAGAGAAGGAACTAGAATGACGAGACTGAGAGGGCATGAGTTATCCAATGATGTAGATGCAACGTCCGGACAGAGAACAGTGAAAACAATGGGAAAATCGAGTGATGGTGGAGAGTTTGGGATTGTCGAAGTCCCAGGATTGTCACTTCCATTGGGGAAGCCATTCAAGTTGGAAGTGAAACTGCACCAATCTTATGACAGAACATTATCAAAAGAAACCGTCTCGATGTAATTAAAAAAAAAAAAAACATTTCCCCAATAAGTTTGTGTGTTTCCATTATGTAAAAGCATGCAAGTATCAAGCCACTTCCTTTCCATCTCTAGTTCCTTTTTTCCCCATTTTAGTTCGAGGGTGTAGTTTTTGAACTATTTAAAATCCCTGGATAAAATTTCTTCTTATGTTTCGCTATGAGAAAAAAAAATAATACAAATGATTCTTGAAAATTGATCTAATATGTGTCAATGAACATTTAATTTATTCAATGCAATCCATGATTGTCTTTGACCTTTTAATTTGTTAAATGTGATCAATATTTTTTGATAAGTATTCAATTTCATTCATAGACTAACCATTAAAATTAATGGCACAAGAATTTTTATGATAAAGTTGAGTAATTGAGAGGAGATTGCAAGTAAGATTAGGAACATGATTGATGAGAGATAAAAATAAAGAGTGATGGCCCATTCATAAAAAGCTTTACCAACTTGCTTAATAGGCAATAAACAACCATCATCAATTGAGACTTTTGTCAAATTTTAAAAAGGTCTAGGGTTTAGGATTTTACCAATATCATTGATCATGTGTGCCAACAGTCCATTGTCAAGATACTAAGTTGAATCAAAGGTCTCACCAATCGAGAGAGTTGAGAAGGTGTTTGACATACCAATGGCAATGAAGGCATGGTTAAATCGCTGTTGACATTGTAGCATAGGGTGCCTAGTTTTATTATAAATTTGACAAGTAAGATGAAGCACATATTCGAGAATACATAGGGTTTTGAATTACCATCAGAACTACCAAAGGAGGTCAAGGAGGCATGCCATATAAACTACCAAAGGAGGTCAAGGAGGCCGGGGGGGGGGGGGGGGGGGATAATGATTGCAAATTGAATCGATCATAGGAAGATTGCCAACTCAATTGATCATGTGACCAAAGGAGGTGGTGAAGAGATGGGGGCCTGATAAGGTGCATCTCATGGCCAAAAGTTTAACACAATGAGAAGGCTTTGATTACCATGCAACCTTCTCCCCACTAGCAAATGAAGTCATAGTTCATTCTTTTTTGTCTATCGATGCATGTCACGACTAGCAACTACATCAAATGGATAACATAATGCATTTCTTCATGGTCGCTTGGATGAAGAAATCTATATGGACTTTCCGTTGGATTACAGAGCCAAGAGGAGTCTAAGATATGTCGCCTCTACAAATTCCTCTATGGTCTTAAATAGGCTTCTCACTAGTGGCACGCAACGTTCACTATTGCACTCATAGTAACTGGCTTTAGATTGTCCAAGCATGATTTGCATTATTCTCTTGGACAAAAGGCATGTCATCTATCTACTTGATGATATATGTTGACAACATACTTATTACGCGATCTGATGAATCTGTTGTTTAGAAATTTAAGAGATATCTTCGCGCTACTTCTCACATTAAGGATTTGGGTTTTCCTAAATATTTCCTTAGTATTGAGATTGCCAGATCAAACCATAATATCACTTAGTCAATGAAAATTTATCTTATAAATTATATTAGAAGCAGGTCTATCAAAGTACAAGCCATCTATTCTTCCTATCGAGCATAATATCAAGCTAACTATGCTTGAATGGGAATGTCACCCAATAAATATGATCCACCGCTCAAAGATCCATTGAGTTATTAGGGGCTCATAGGAAAACTCATTTATCTCACCATGACAATACCAAACATATGTTATGTGGTACAAACACTGAGTCAATTTATGCATAGCCCGAAGCAATCTCATATGGATGCAACTCCAAAGGTTGTGAAATATTTGAAGAAAAGTCCAGGACTTGGAATACTTCTTTCTCGAGAGTGTGACATGAAAATAGTTCGTGTGAGTTCTCTCCTCATCACAGAGGTCGAGAGTTCGAACCCTCTTGATGCTAAAGTGTCTAAAATGGGGGGTCCTAGGCTACCCTCCCCCGAGGTTGACATCTAAATAGCGGCTTGTGGCGAGGCCCGACGGTGTCACCGGATACTAGAGTGTCATATAATTCCCAAAAGGGTGATTTCTAGCGATTCCTCGATATAATAATAAATAAATAAATAAATAAATAAAAGGTGGAGATGACAGCCTATTGTAATACATACTATGCTCCTTGTCCCATGACTCGTAGATTCATTACCGAGTTTTGTATTAGGCTTGGGAAATCCCTACTTTTTTTGCAAAATGAAGAAGCAAACAACGACATCATTGTCATTAGCTAAGGCTGAGTATTGAGATATGGCTAAAACTATCTATGAGATAGTATGGATGCGAGACTTACTTCTCAATGTTGGGTGCAAGTCAAAGAACCAACTATACTGTTTTGTGATAATGATGCAGCACTCAAGCTTGTAGCTAATCCCATAGTTCATGAAAGAACAAAGTATATAGAGGTTGATTGTCACTTTACTCGAGACGATATCCAAGAAAAGATAATTACAACAAGGGGGACTGGAACTTCAGAACAACGTGCAAATATTTTCATCAAAACCTTGTGTCAAAGGTAATACACATATCTACTAAGCAAGCTTGGCATCTTAGACATATATAAGCCACTAGCTTGAGGAGGAATGTTGGAGATATGATTTGTGTGCATAAAAGATACATTGAATCAATCTAAAATTTAGATTGATTAGCTGAATCAATTAGTGATTCATTCTAATTTTATGTCTTTGTATTATTTCCTTTTATTGTTTACACATTGTAACATAAGTACATGTAAAGACAACACACATATTCAATCGGTGAATACAAAGAAAACTTCCAAATTATTCTTTTCACTTTGCGTCACATTTAAGTGAGCCGGCAAAATTTTTTTGCATTAAATAAGCGTCGTATGAAGCTTTTGTTAGTTCTAATGTCTTTATCATAATCATTCTTCTTGAATGTGAAGGCATGACTATTGATCCCCAAATGAAATGGTAAGGTTATTTGTGACCATGGTGACAAAACGATCGTACTCTGACTCCATGTGTGGAAGGAGTACTAAAAGACGGGGCAAGTGGCCGACAAGAGAATTCAATTGTCTCTATTGAGTGCTCTGTAATTCTCGTAATGAGCAAGAAAGTGGGGGATGAGAGACGTCAAAGTTAGGTCGAGCTTTGTTCTCTAAAGTCGAGCTCCGGGCTTTGCTTAAATCGGGTGCAAAAAAATTAGAAGGGTCACCATAATTTTTAGAGGAAAAAAAATACAGTAAAGAATGAGAATGCAAGATTATCCATTGTTGATGTTTTTTTCGTTCATTGTTGAAATCCTGTCTTAACCGGTAAATTCAATATTTATGGTGCATTTATTTTGTGAAGACAAAATAAATTGGAAATAAAAATGATCGGTTTGTATGATTTACAAAAATGAATGAACGAAAAATATCTTTGGCATTTATGAAAATATTTGGACATAAATTATTGTTGATAATAAAAATATTTTTTTATACATATGATCATTTATAAAAAAGAAAGAGATTTTTCGAATCATTCATCCGTCCTTCGCTTTTTACACGACTCAACTTGAGATAAAGTTCAGCAAAAAAAAAAATTGATGAAGATTGCTAGCGACCCATCAAATGATTTTAATGGACGAATCACAATTCACAAATACTGTGGGGAACCCATCTTATTATATCTCAAGGAAGAAAGAAATACCTCGAAAAATCCTAAATTAGTATACTTGTGATACTCAAACTAATTTTTGAATCATAAAAAATTCCAAACTAGTATATTTGTGACAAATTCACCCTTTCATTAGTTTTCATTAAATTTTATTGTCAAATTGTTAAGTTGACATATAGCAATTGAGGGGTGTATCGGTGTGGGATTTTATCCTCAATCCATCATACGTGTACAATTTTATAGTTTTTTTTTTTTTTTGTGGTATGAATTTAATTTAACATAAACTAATAAAGAGTGAATTTGTCACAAATATACTAATTTGGTGTTTTTGATAGTAAAATGATTAGTTTGCGGTAAATTTGTCATATGCACCAGTTTGTGAATTTTTATAGTAAAAAAATTAGTTCATGATAAATTTGTTATAAATGTATTAATTTGGAGTTTTTCGTGTTATTATCACAAAAGTATATAGCTTTCAATGATTTCTTCTTCTATGATATGTTACGTGCTTACTATGTAGAATACATCACATGATTTTCGTAAGCTATTAAAAAAAAAAATGTGGTTGATCTTTTTATCGTTTTAAAATGCAGTGCTTGCCGTGAAATTCATAAATTTTCTCAAAACTCCAGAGTTTATTTGCAAAGAAGAATAAAAACAAAATTAGTGGCTGACCATTTGGGAGTCAAATTATTTAATTAAATCTAGATATTAAAAAAATGCAATACTTTTAACGTATAATCTATACACGTGATAAGAATCTCATTGAAATCATTGCCACAAGAAGTTTCGTAACGCACGACCTACCTATAATGTACGATGATACGCTGGTCATGTGATACCTTACAAAACTCGAAATACCCGCGGGCAAATTGCAATAACTCCCAAAAAAGAGAAAAAAAAACCAATAACGGCATTAAAAGTCCATAAATCTCCATTTGGAAGACCACATAAAAAAATAACATTTACATCGATTTCACTCATCGGTCACACCCGCAGATACGCGGAGACCAGATGATCCCCGTGCATCGCGAGGTCTTCCTCAATCGGTAAGCCGGAGAATGAAGGTGAAGCTCACCCCAAATTCTCTCTCTCTCTCTAAATATGTCATGAGCTTCTTCGTGGTCTCCTTCTGATACCCACCAAAAAGATATGGGTGGAAACAGAGACCGCCATGGCCGCCGCCCCTGCCGTCTCCTCTCCCTCTTCCCGTTGATCTTGTGCCTGCTGGCGCGTCCGTCTGCGACCGGCGCACCGGGCGGAGAAGGCAGGGGGACGCCCGTTGTCATTGGGTACGGATACACGGTCGGGTCCGCGGCTGTCGACCCGTCGGGAACCACGTTGACTGCCGAGCTCCGCCTCATCAACAGTACCGCCGTCTATGGGCCCGACGTCGAGCATCTCCGCCTTGTTGCCAGGTCAGAGTCGGAGTTTGTCAATCTGCTATTGCTAAGATAAAGCGCTTTTCTCTTGTTTTTTTTTTTCCTCTTTCCCGAAATGCAGAGCCAGTAGTAGCAGTAGCTCTGTAAGTTGATCGTCTGGTTAGGGTGGCTTTTCTCTGTGGAAAAGCATCATCCGACCACGTAGGAATTGCAAAAAGAGTAGAAAACGTCGAGAAAAACCGTGCTCATAACGGGGTAGAAGTGATGCCGAGCCTGTGGCATTACATAAGCCCATTCATAACGAGACCTATCAGTATAGGTTATTGACCTGTTTCTTAACCCGTATTCGATGGGCTGGGTTGTTGCATAAACTAGTTATATTCTATAAATGAATCATAAATAAATCTAAAATGATAAAATCCAAAATAGCATGATGTTAATGACTCCTAAATTTACTTAGATCTAACTCAACTTTATTTTATGAATCTCTCTTTACTTTCTCTCATATTTACTTGATCTCACACTCACTTCTCTTACATTAGTTAAGGTATAAGTTTTCCTATATTGGGTTGAATATGAAATTGTTTTATTAATATGAGTCGGATTTGAATATGGATTACTAAATTTGTATTACATGAGATCAAATGATTTTCGACCCGATCCATCAATTTAATAAATTTGCCTATAACATAGATTACATAGAATATTTGTGCTAAACCTAGATTGGGTGTGTTTAATTTGGTTTTGGAGTAATTTTTTTAGGAAAGTGTAAAGACTTTTGGATTTAAGGATTTTCTAAAATGCAAATAAGATTTGGCAGAATGTATTCTAAAAACATATTGGGAAGCAATATTCACTTAAATATCGTTTAGTAAAAACTATACTTTATAAAGAACTTTTGCTATTTAAAAAAAAAATAACTCTCAAATTATTTGTTAGCAGGCCAAATTTACCGTTGACCAATCATCGGTGGCTTCATGTAGCTATCGAGCAACCTCGCCTAAGGTTATGCGACCCAAGCATCACTAGCCGACAGCTAGATCTAGCCTTCTTGGCCCCTCACCGACAGCTTAAACCCTTATCGGTGGGATTTTGTGAGGTGGGGACATTTTAGAAATCATAAAAATTGAGCAAGGGCAAATTTAGAAGGGAAAAAATTGTATTTGCATTCAAGAATTGTGACATTTCAAAGTACTTCCAACCCTACTTTGGACCAAAGGCTTTTAGAGGCTTTGGAAATACGATTGTATTTCCCCAGAGCTTTGTAAAAACTTTTCCAAATGCCATTTGTATTTGCCCAAGAGATTTTGGAGCCCAAAGGGCATTGACAACGCTAAGCTAAATGCACCCTAAAGTTGGAAGCGGGCTTTCTCATGTGATTGTGTTGCCCAAGCCAACAAGGATGGAAGGTGAGTGAGCATAATTGATAAGTGCAACGGGTTTGGAGTCAATCGCTAAATTAGAACTTTAATCTTGGGTTAGCAATCTTTATGGTCAACATATTTGCAAGAAAATTTAGGGATAAGAATAGTAGGAGTGCTATAATTTTCGTATGGCACTTATAATAACTTTTTTCCGTTTACTTAGGTGTCATAAATTTGAAAAATCGATCACTTAAGTGCCATTAAAAATTTGCCTCACTAGAAAATTTGATGTGGGTGTCGGTCGTCTTACATGGATAATTTTTGTAATTTTTCACTCAATTAAATGTCATAAATGTGAAAAATCAATCATTTAAGTGTCATCAATAATTTATCTTGCCAGAAAATCCCCTATCAACCTCGCCCCTATCAAGCTATCTTGAGGCCGATGAGGTTGGGATGCCCTTGCCATGCGTGAAGCGACCTACCACGAAGGCCCTCTCTTGCAATTCGCAATGGCCTCACCCAAGGCCTTTGCGGTCCCACTGACTAAGGGCAAGGCCTTTGAAGTTGGTGCATAGAAAAATAGAAAATAGAAAATATTAAAATAAAAAATAAATTTTTTATATGTAAAAAATTCACATAGGATTTGTTAAAAGTGGTACTTAAATGATCGATTTTACTTCAATGTGAAACTTAAGTAAGTGAAAAAAAAATTATAACACTTAAGTGAACATCGTATGAAAGTTATGGCACTGTTGTTCTTATCTTGAAAATTTAAATTTCAAATCACTACATTGTGAAATTTCTAATTATTGACCAAAGAAACAAAAAGAAATTACCAAATACACAATGACAATATATAATGTGTACATATGTATATATAAGCGTGAAAGGAGAAATATTTTGAATTTTGAATTTTTTTCTAAGAAGGCTATTGCAAAAATACAAAATAAGCAAATTTGAATACTAGTTCATAGGCGAGATCAGATTGAACTATACTTACACATTATCCGTGGACACTATATTTTTAATAGTTAACGATATTGGTAAAAAAAAAAAAAACAATCGAGGGTAATTTTAATAAATAAAACAGTATATATGTAGATATATAAATCTAGTAGATTAATTTATAATATGCTTTTTTTTCGGGTTGTCCATGCAAAACATTTAACTCTGGCTTACGTCATTACCGTCTCCTTCCAGCTTCGAAGCGGGCGGTCGTCTTCGAGTCCGAATCACAGATGCTGACCACCGCCGATGGGAAGTCCCCGACGATCTCATCCCTCGCCGACCTCTGTCCCCTCCCCGTCGCGCTCTCTCCAAACAAACCCTAACTCCGCTGCAGCTGCCACCGCTCTGCCGCTCCCAATGCCGCCTCTCCGCCGCTGCATCCTCCGACCTCGTCTTCGTCCTCCGCAACACCACCCCCTTCTCCTTCGCCGTCTCCCGCCGCTCCTCCGGCGACGTCCTCTTCGACACCTCCGCCTCTGACCCCTCGGCCTTCCTCGTCTTCAAGGACCAGTACCTCCAGCTCTCCTCCTCCCTCCCTCCCAACCGCTCCTCCCTCTACGGTATCGGAGAGCACACGAAGCCGTCGCTCCGGCTCCAGCCCAACCAAACCCTTACTATCTGGAACGCTGACATCGGTAGCGCGAACCTCGATGTCAACCTGTACGGGTCGCATCCGTTTTACATGGACGTCAGGTCGTCTGTTGGCAGCCGCGGCCGCCGTGGCGGAGGAGTTGGGGCGGGCACGAGCCACGGCGTTCTGTTGCTGAACAGTAATGGCATGGACGTGGTGTACACTGGCGATAGGATCACTTACAAGGTGATCGGTGGGGTGTTGGATTTGTATTTCTTCCCCGGGCTATCACCGGAGGCGGTCATGGAGCAGTACACCGAGCTCATTGGCCGGCCGACCCCAATGCCATACTGGTCCTTCGGTATCTGGTTTTGATGAGTTTCTTTCGATTGTTGCTGCTTACATTTTTATGAATTTGCTTCCACTATTGCTCATTGACTTCTGTAGCTTATTCTGTAATCACTGTGAGATCTCAAGCATGATTATATATTGTAGTATCTAGCATAATGAAGATGGAATTGAAGAGTTTATTGCCATTGACTTGCTTCATGAGTTTATTTTTTCATTTTTATTTTCTCACGGAGATGACACTAGTCAGACTTTGCATGTTATGCTCAATAGGGAACAAATCTTAAAGGCTTGTTATTATCCATTGAAAACCACTGTTTCCCGACCCCCAGCTGTTCCTACCACAGTGCTCACTGATATTCAAGAAATGTGGTCGCTTTGTATATATTGCTAGGCGTAGATCAGTTGTAAAGTTAGATTCACAGTAGATAGCTTCTTGTACATGTGTTACTTGACTAGTTTGAAATGTTAGTTCTATTGATAAAGTATCATTGATTTACTTTCAAGGATTTCATCAATGCCGGTGGGGTTACAAGAATGTCTCAGACTTAGAGGGCGTGGTAGCTGGTTATGCAAAAGCTAATATTCCATTGGAAGTTATGTGGACCGACATTAATTATATGGATGCAAACAAGGACTTCACTCTTGACCCTATCAATTTTCCGGTGGAAAAGACGAAAGGATTTGTCAGCAGCCTTCACGAGAACGGTCAAAAGTATGTCCTGATACTTGATCCAGGTATGCTGGTGCCAAAATGCTTGTGGTCGAAACTTGGTCTTTTTATTTCTTGCAAATTGCCATCTTAATAATACTTTCCTTTGCTTTTGAATGGATGATCTTTAACAGGCATTAGTGAGAACGAGACATATGGGACCTATATCAGGGGGATGCAAGCCGACATCTTCATCAAGCACGAGGGAGTGCCATATTCAGGTGTTGTTTGGCCAGGGCCAGTGTGCTTCCCTGACTTCCTTCACCCATCTAGTGAGAGTTATTGGGGTGGTGAGATAAAGAGGTTTCATGATGTTCTTCCTTTTGATGGCCTATGGCTCGACATGAACGAGTTGTCCAACTTCATAACTTCTCCTCCTCTTCCTTCCACTCTTGACAATCCTCCCTACAAAATGAACAATGCAGGAGTTAATCGGCCTATCAACAACAGAACTATCCCTGCAACGTCACTTCATTTTGGAAATATTTCAGAATACAATGCTCATAACCTCTATGGACTCTTGGAAGCCAGAGCAACAAACAAGGCCTTATTCAATGTTACTGGTAAAAGGCCATTCATTCTCTCAAGATCAACTTTTCTAAGCTCTGGCAAGTACACTGCACACTGGACTGGAGACAATGCTGCCACATGGGATGACTTGGCTTACTCAGTTCCTGCAATTTTAAATTTTGGGCTCTTTGGAATTCCAATGGTAGGAGCTGATATATGCGGTTTCTCTGGTAACACAACCGAAGAGTTATGCAACCGATGGATTCAGGTAAATATCTTCCATGCCTTTTCTTAATTTATATTAACTGAACTGCTTTGCAACCGGGTAGCTTTAAGCCTTTCTTGATTTGTATTTAGACATAGAAGTTGATAAATTTTGTTCTCTTTTTTCTTAGGCAGGCAGGGAATTTTACTTCCTTTTAAAGAAAGAAATAAACTACATAAATTTTCTTTAGGGTGAGGGGAAGTTGGGGTATCATTTATGCTTGTAATTCATGTTATGTCGAATATGTCAAGAAGCGACTGAATAGAGGTGTAAATCATGTTTTTTTTTTGTCATGCACCTTTAAGCACTTATTTTAGAGCTTTACTGATGCAGCTAGGGGCCTTTTATCCCTTTGCAAGAGATCACTCTGAAATTAACTCTATTCGTCAAGAGCTCTATCTCTGGGATTCTGTCGCTGCATCCGCCAGGAAGGTGCTCGGGCTTCGTTATCGCTTGCTCCCATACTTGTATACCTTGATGTATGAGGCATATATAAAGGGGATACCCATTGCCCGGCCCCTCTTTTTCTCATTCCCTGAGGATAAGATGACTTACCATATCAATTCCCAGTTCTTAATTGGTAAGGGTGTGATGGTGACTCCTGTACTACAATCTGGTGCCAATACAGTGGATGCTTATATCCCGAGTGGAAACTGGTTCGATCTCTTCAATTACTCAAATTTAGTGAGTACAGCTTCAGGAATGAATGTGATGCTCAATGCACCGCCTGATCATCCTTATGTGCATGTAAGGGAAGGTAATATATTGGCCATGCAAGGAGAGGCCATGACTACGGAAGCAGCTCGGAGAACGCCATTTGAGCTGTTAGTTGTAGTTGATGAGAATGGGAATAGCTCAGGACAAGTGTTCTTGGATGATGGGGAGGATGTTGAAATGGGAGGGGAAGGAAATAAGTGGACTTTGGTGAAGTTTTATTGTGAGAAAACAGGGAATGCTGTTGTTGTCAGATCAGAAGTTGTTAATGGGGAATTTGCTTTGATTGAGAAGTGGGTAATTGATAAGGTGACCATTTTAGGATTGAGAGAAGGAACTAGAATGACAAAACTGAGAGGGCATGAGTTATCCAATGATGTAGATGCAACGTCCGGACAGAGAACAGTGAAAACAATGAGAAAATCGAGTGATGGTGGAGAGTTTGGGATTGTCGAAGTCCCAGGATTGTCACTTCCATTGGGGAAGCCATTCAAGTTGGAAGTGAAACTGCACCAATCTTATGACAGAACATTATCAAAAGAAACTGTCTCGATGTAATTAAAAAAAAAAAAAATTCCCCAATAAGTTTGTGCGTTTCCATTATGTAAAAGCACGCAAGTATCAAGCCACTTCCTTTCCATCTCTAGCTCCTTTTTTCCCCATTTTAGTTTGAGGGTGTAGTTTTTGAACTATTTAAAATCCCTGGATAAAATTTCTTCTTATGTTTCGCTAAGAGAAAAAAAAATAATACAAATGATTCTTGAAAATTGATCTAATATGTGTCAATGAACTTTTAATTTATTCAATGCAATCCATTATCATCTTTGACCTTTTAATTTGTTAAATGTGATCAATAATTTTTTGATAAGTATTCAATTTCATTCATAGACTAACCATTAAAATTAATGGCACAAGAATTTTTACGATAAAGTTGAGTAATTGAGAGGAGATTGCGAGTAAGATCAGGAACATGATTGATGAGAGATAAAAATAAAGAGTGATGGCCCGTTCGTAAATAGCTTTACCAACTTGCTTAATAGGCAATAAACAACCATCATCAATCGAGACTTTTGTCAAATTTTAAAAAGGTCTAGGGTTTAGGATTTTACCAATATCATTGGTCATGTATGCCAACACTCTATTGTCAAGATACTAAGTTGAATCAAAGGTCTCACCAATCGAGAGAGTTGAGAAGGTGTTTGACATATCAATGGCAACGAAGGCATGGTTAAATCGTTGTTGACATTGTAGCATAGGGTGCCTAGTTTTATTATAAATTTGACAAGTAAGATGAAGCACAGATTCGAGAATACCTCCATGTGTGATTGGGGAACATAGGGTTTCGAATTACCATCAGAACTACCAAAGGAGGTCAAGGAGGCATGCCATGAAAACTACCAAAGGAGGTCAAGGAGGCATGGGGGGGGGGGGGGGGGGCAATAATGATTGCAAATTGAATTGATCATAGGAAGATTGCCAACTCAGTTGATCATGTGACCAAAGGAGGTGGAGAAGAGATGGGGGCCTGATAAGGTGCATCTCATGGCCAAAAGTTTCACACAATGAGAAAGCTTTGATTACCATGCAACCTTCTCCCCACTAGCAAATGAAGTCATAGTTCATTCCTTTTTGTCTATTGATGCATGTCACGACTGGCAACTACATCAAATGGATATACAATAATGCATTTCTTCATGGTCGCTTGGATGAAGAAATCTATATGGACCTTCCGTCGGGTTTACAGAGCCAAGAGGAGTCTAAGATATGTCACCTTTGCAAATTCCTCTATGGTCTTAAATAGGCTTCTCACTAGTGGCACGCAACGTTCACTATTGCACTCATAGCAGCTGGCTTTAGATAGTCCAAGCATGATTTGCATTATTCACTTGGACAAAAGGCGCATCATCTATCTATTTGATGATATATGTTGACAACATACTTATTACGAGATCTAATGAATCTGTTGTTTAGAAATTTAAGAGATATCTTTGCACTACTTCTCACATTAAGGATTTGGGTTGTCCTAAATATTTCCTTAGTATTGAGATTGCCAGATCAAACCATAATATCACTTAGTCAATGAAAATTTATCTTATAAATTATATTAGAAGCAGATCTATCAAAGTACAAGCCAACTATTCTTCCTATCGAGCAGAATATCAAGCTAACTATGCTTGATTATGATATGGGAATGTCACCCAATAAATATGATCCACGCTCAAAGATCCATTGAGTTATTAGGGGCTCGTAGGAAAACTCATTTATCTCACCATGACAATACCGAACATATGTTATGCGGTACAAACACTGTGTCAAATTATGCATAGCCAAAGCAATCTCATATGGATGCAACTCCAAAGGTTGTAAAATATTTGAAAAAAAGTCCGGGACTTGGAATACTTCTTTCTCCATTGGTGAATACAAAGAAAACTCCGAAATTTTTCACCAAAAAAAGAAAAGAAAAGAAAACTCCCAAATTCTTCTTTCCACTTTGTGTCACATTTAATTGAGCCAGCAAATTTTTTTTGCATTAAGTGAGCGTCGTATGAAGCTTTTATCATTTCTAATGTCCTTATCATAATCATTCTTCTTGAATGAGAAGGCGTGACTATTGATCCTCAAATGAAATGGTAAGGTTATTTGTGACCATGGTGACAAAACGATCGTACTCTGACTCCATGTGTGGATGGAGCACTAAAAGATGGGGGCAAGTGGCGACAAGAGGATTCAATTGTCTCTATTGAGTGCTCTGTAATTCTCCTAATGAGCAAGAAAGTTGGGGGCGAGAGACATCAAAGTTAGGTCGAGCTTTGTTCTCTAAAGTCGAGCACCGGGCTTGCTTAAATCGGGTGCAAGAAAATTAAAGGGTCACCATAATTTTTAAAGGAGGAAGAAAAAATACAGTAAAGAGTGAGAATGCAAGATTATCCATTGTTGATGTTTTTTTCGTTCATTGTTGAATTCAATCTTTAGGGTACATTTATTTCATGAAGACAAAATAATTTGGAAATAAATATGATCGGTTTGTATGATTTACAAAAATAAGTGAACGAAAAATATCTTCGGCATTTATGAAAATATTTAGACATAAATTATTGTTGATAATAAAAATATTTTTTATACAGATGCTCATTTTTAAAGAAAAGATTTTTTGAATCATTCATTCGTCCCTTCACTTTTTACACAACTCAACTTGAGATAAAGTTAACCGGGGGTTCGGCCGTGTGGCCACCCTTCCAACATGGAAGGGGGAGGTGAGGGTTCAAATCCCCACCTCCTCGGGGGGATGGGGGTAGGGACGCGTAAGTTTCGAGAGTGGGTTGCGACTCACACGCCCGCAAGAGGCAAAGACAAGTCTCGCAAGTGAGTATAGAGTAGGAATAGAGTAGGACTAAAAAAAAAAAAAAAAAAACTTGAGATAAAGTTCAACAAAATAAAAAGAATTGAGGTAGATTGCTAGCGACCCATCAAATGATTTTAATGGAAGAATCACAATTCACAAATACTGTGGGGACCCATCTTATTATATCTCAAGAAAGAAAGTGTAGGTTTAATACCACAAAAAATCCTAAATTAATATACTTGTGATACTCATACTAATTTTTGAATTTTCAAAAATTCCAAACTAGTATGCTTATGACAAATTTACCCTTCCATTAGTTTTTGTTAAGTTTTATTGTCAAATTGTTAAGTTGGTGGCATATAACAATTGAGGGGTGTATCAGTTTGGGATTTATTCCTCCATTCATCATACGTGTACAATTTTATAGTGTTTTTTTGGTGGTATTAATTTAACGTAACATAGACTAACAAAAGTAAATTTGTCACAAATATACTAATTTGAGATTTTTGATAGTAAAAAGATTAGTTTGCGGTAAATTTATCATATGTTACCAGTTTGGGAATTTTTGTAGTAAAAAAAATTAGTTTATAATAAATTTGTTATGAGTGTATTAATTTGGAGTTTTTCGTGTTATTATCCCAAAAGTATATAGCTTTCAATGATTTCTTCTTCTATGCTGTGTTATGTACTTACTATGTAGAATACATCACATGATTTTTCATAAGCTATTAAAAAAAATATGTGGTTGATCTTTTCATCGTTTTAAAATGATAGTGTTTGCCGTGAAATTTATAAATTTTTTCAAAACTCCAGAGTTTATTTGCAAAGAAGAATAAAAACAAATTAGTGGTTGACCATTTGGGAGTCAATTTATTTGATTAAATATAGATATTAAAAAAAAGTTTTGTTAGCATAATAATTTTTAGGTTATTATAAAAATAAAAAAAAAACATCTTATGGTAAGTCACAATTTCTTGGAAAAAAGTGAATTTCACAAAAATTTATAATTATTTTTTATTTGATTTATTATGATCTAAAACAGATTAGTATTCTCACAATAAATTAAAAACTGTCACTTAATCATTTATTTAAAAAAATACAATTCATTTAACATGTAATTTGTACTCATGATAAGAATTTCGTAAACATCATCATCACGAGAAGTTTCATAAGCTATGACCATAATGTATGATCATATGCTTGTCATGCGAGACGTTACAAAACTCGAAATTCCAACAGGCAAATTGCAATTAACCCCCAAAAAAAGAGAGAAAAACTAAGAACGAAATTTTTTTAAACTAAGAACAAAATTACAAATTCGAAAACTTTCATTTTGAAGACGACGTATAAAAATGGCATTTACATCGGTTTCACTCATCAATCGCGCCAACCGATACGCGGAGACCAGACGATCTCCACATATCGCGAGGTCTTCCTCGATCGGTAAGCGAGCACGGGCGCGAGTTTTCCTGCACGTCGGAAAAATAGAACAATTTAAAAAAAAAAAAAAAAAAGCACCTGGTCGAAATGAAATTGACAAGCACGTGAGAAGCACGTGAGCAGCGGCTGACAGAACGAGCAAATTTTCAGCCTTCCGTGCCCCAATTTGCCCCAGAGAAAACTATATTCCTTATCGTCTTCGCTTTTTGCCAGTGGTGGGCCGGCGAATGAAGCTGAAGCTCACCCCACATTATCTCTCTCTCTCTCTCTCTCTCTCTCTCTCTCTCTCTCTCTAAATGAGCTTCTTCGTGGTCTCCTTCTGATCCCCACCAAAAAGATATGGGTGGAAACAGAGACCGCCATGGCCGCCGCCACCGCCGTCTCCTCTCCCTCTTCCCGTTGATCTTGTGCCTGTTGTCGCGTCCGTCTGAGGCCAGCGCGCAGGGCGGAGAAGGCGGGGGGACGCCCGTTGTCATCGGGTATGGATACACGGTCGGGTCCGTGGCCGTTGACCCGTCGGGAACGACGTTGACCGCCGAGATCCACCTCATCAACAGGACCGCCGTCTATGGGCCCGACGTCGAGCATCTTCGCCTTGTTGCCAGGTCAGAGTCGGAATTCGTCGATCTGCTATTGCTAAGATAAAGCCCTTTTCTCTTGTTTTTTTTTTTTTTATCTTCCTTTTCCCGAAATGCAGAGCCAGTAGTAGCAGTATCTGCAAGTTGACCGTCTCGTGAGAGTGGCTTTTCTCTGTGGAAAAGCATTATCCGACCACGTAGGAATTGCAAAAAGAGTACAAAACGTCGAGAAAAACCGTGCTCATAACGGGGTAGAAGTGATGCGAGTGGGGAAATGCCGGGCCTGGAAATCGGGCCTGTAGCATTACATAAGCCCATTCATAACGGGACCTATCAGTATAGGTACCCTTTTCTTAACCCGCATTCGATGGGCTAGGTTGTTGCATGGACTAATTATATTTAATAAATGAATCATGAATTACTCTAACTTCATAAAACCCAAAATAATATGTTGTTAATGAGTTCATAACTTACTTAAATCCAACTCAACTTTATTCTATGAATCTCTCTTTACTTTTTCTCACATTTACTTGATCTCATACTTGCTTCTCTTACATTAGTTAGGATATGAGTTTTCCTATATTGGGTTGAATATGAAAGTGTTTTATTAATATGAGTTGGATCTGAATATGGATCACTAAATTTGTATTACATGACATTGAACCATTTTCGACTTGATCCATCAGTTTAATAAATTTGCCTATAACATAGATTACATAGAATATTTGTGCTAAACCTAGATTGGACGTGTTTAGTTCGGTTTTGGAGTAATATTTTCAGAAAAATGTAAAAAATTTTGGATTTAAGGGTTTTCTAAAATGCAAATAATATTTGGCATAGTGTATTCTAAAAACATATTGGGAAGCAATATTCACTTAAATATCATTTAGTAAAAACTATACTTTATAAAAAAAACTTTTGCTATTTATATAAAAAAAAAACTCTCAAATTATTTGTCAGCAGATCAAATCTACCGTTGACCAATCGCCAATGGCTACATGTAGCTATCGAGCAACCTTGCTTAAGGTCGTGCGACCCAAGCATCACTAGCCAACAACTAGATCTAGCCTTCCTAGCCCCTTGCCAACAGCCTAATCCCTTATCGGTGGGGTTGCATGAGGTGGGGACATTTTTGAAATCGTGGAAGTTGAGCAAGAGCAAATTTAGAAGAAAAAAATTGTATTTGCATTCAAGAATTGCAACATTTCAAAGTATTTCTAACCCTACTTTGGACCAAAGGCCTTTAGAGGCTTTGGAAATACAATTGTATTTCCTAAAGCTTTGTAAAAAAATTTCCAGACGCCATATGTATTTGCCAAGAGATTTTGGAGCCCCAAGGGTGTTGACAATGCCGAGCTAAATGCACCCTAAAGTTGGAAGCGGGCTTTCTCTTGTGATTGTGTTGCCCAAGCCAATAAGGATGGAAGGTGAGCGAGCGTAATTGATAAGTGCAACGGGTTGGAGTCAATCGCTAAATTAGAACTTTAATCTTGTGTTAGCAATCTTTATGGTCAACATATTTGCAAGAAAATTTAGGGATAAAAATAGTAGGAGTGCTATAATTTTTGTATGGCACTTATAATAACTTTTTTTCACTTACGTAAGTGTTATAAATTTGAAAAATCGATCACTTAAGCGCTATTGAAGATTTGCCTCACCGGAAAATTTGATGTGGGTATCAGTCGTCTTACATGGATAATTTTTGTAATTTTTCGCTTACTTAAATGTCACAAATATGAAAAATCAATTACTTAAGTGTCATTGACAATTTATCTTGCGAGAAAATCCCCTATCGACCTCACCCCTATCTAGTGAGGGGCTTTGCGACCTTGCTCGAGGCCGATGAGGTTGGGATACACTTGTTGTGCATGAAGCGACCTACCACAAAGGCCCTCCCTTGCAATTGGCGATGGCCTTGGCAAGGCCTTTGTAGTTAGTGCATAGAAAAATAGAAAATAAAAATTAAAAACTTAAAAATTATTTATAAAAAAAGTTTTTTATGCAAAAAATTCACATATGATTTGTCAAAAGTGATACTTAAATAATTGATTTCACTTCAATGTTAAACTTAAGTGAGTGAAAAGAAAGTTATAACACTTAAGTGAGCACATTAAGGAAGTTATGACACTGCTGTTTTAATCCTAAAAAAATTTAAATTTCAAATCACTACATTGCGAAATTTCTAATTATCAACCAAAGAAACAAAAAGAAATTATCAAATACACAATGACAGTACATAATGTGTACATATGTATATATAAGCGTGAAAGGAGAAATATTTTGAAATTTGATTTTTTTTTCTGAGAAGGCTATTGCAAAAATACAAAATAAGTAAATTTTAATACTAGTTCATAGGCGAGATCAAATTGAACTATATTTACAAATTATTTGTGGACACCATATTTTTAATGGTTAATGATATTGGTAAAAGAAAAAAAGAAACAATCGAGATCTACCGGTGAGTAATTGAGTTGACTGGGTTTTGGCACTTCATCGCGGAGGTCTTAGGGTCGAAACTCCATACCAACATATCTTAAGTGGAGAGTTATGGTGGTGGGGTCTTGCTTTCCCCTAGGTATTGATGCTTGATTTGGAGTGCACCGCTCACCCTCGGATCCTGGGCATAAAAAAAAAAAAAAACAATCGAGAGTAATTTTAATAAATAAAACAGTATATATGTAGATATATGAATCTAGTAGATTAATTTACAATATGCTTTTTTTTTTTTTATGGGCTGTACGCGCAAAATAGCTAATTTTGGCTTACGTCATCATGGGTCTCCTTCACTTCCAGCTTCGAAGCGGGCGGTCGTCTTCGAGTCCGAATCGCAGATGCCGACCACCGGCGATGGGAAGTCCCCGACGACCTCATCCCTCGCCGATCTCCCTCCCCTCACCGCCGTGCTCTCCCCCAGAAAACCCTAGCTCCGCCGCCGCCTTGCAGCTCCCAATGCCGCCTCTCCGCCGCGGCATCCTCCGACCTCGTCTTCGATCTCCACAACACCACCCCCTTCTCCTTGGCCGTCTCCCGCCGCTCCTCCGGCGACGTCCTATTCGACACCTCCACCTCCGACCCCTCCACCTTCCTCGTCTTCAAGGACCAGTACCTCCAGCTCTCCTCCTCCCTCCCTCCCGGCCGCTCCTCCCTCTACGGGATCGGAGAGCACACGAAGCCGTCGCTCCGGCTCCAGCCCAACCAAACTCTTACTCTCTGGAACGCCGACATCGCCAGCGCGAACCTCGATGTCAACCTGTACGGGTCGCATCCGTTTTACATGGATGTCAGGTCGTCTGTTGGCAGCCGCGGCCGCCATGGCGGAGGAGTTGGGGCGGGCACGAGCCACGGCGTTCTGTTGCTGAACAGCAATGGCATGGACGTGGTCTACACTGGCGATAGGATCACTTACAAGGTGATCGGTGGGGTGTTGGATTTGTATTTCTTCCTGGGGCCGTCGACGGAGGCAGTCATGGAGCAGTACACCGAGCTCATTGGCCGGCCGACCCCAATGCCATACTGGTCCTTTGGTACGCCAGTTTCGATTGTTGATGCTGACATTTGATGAATATGATTTTACTATTGTGCTTCGGCTTCTGTAGCTTATTCTGCAGTAAATGTGAGATTCCGAGCATAATTACGCGTTGAAGAGGATGGAATCAAAGATTCTGAGTTTATTGCCCTTGACTTGCTTTATGAGTTTATTCTCTCATGAAGATGACACTAGTCTATCACTCAACAAATTGTGTCTGTTATGCTCAGTAGGGAACAAATCTTAGAGACATTGCATGTTATTTTCCTTTGAAAACCACTGCTTCCCAACCCCCAGCTGATCCTACCACAAGTACACACTGATGTTCAAGAAACATTGTCTGTTTTCCTGGTATATGGCTAGATGTAGATCACTTACAAAGTTTGATTCATGGTAGATGGCTTCTTCTGCACTTTTTGGTTGACAAGTTTGGAATGTGGTTCTACTGATAAAGTATCTGTGATTTACTTTCTAGGATTTCATCAATGCCGGTATGGTTACAAGAATGTCACAGACTTAGAGGGCGTGGTATCTGGTTATGCAAAAGCTAATATACCATTGGAAGTTATGTGGACCGACATCGATTACATGGATGCATATAAAGACTTCACTCTTGACCCTATCAATTTTCCAGTGGAAAAGATGAAAGAATTTGTCAGCAGCCTTCACAAGGACCGTAAAAAATATGTCCTGATACTTGATCCAGGGACACTAGTGCAGAAATGCTTGTGGTTGAAACTTGATCTTTTAATTTCTTTCTAAATTGTCATCATAATATTACTTTCCTTTTCTTTTGAATGGGTGATCTAGGCATTAGCGTGAACGAGACATATGGGACCTACATCAGGGGGATGCAAGCAGACATCTTCATTAAACGCGAGGGAGTCCCATACTTAGGTGATGTTTGGCTAGGGCCGGTGTACTTCCCTGTCTTCCTTCACCCATCCAGTGAGAGTTACTGGGGTGGTGAGATAAAGAGGTTTCATGATGTTCTTCCTTTTGATGGCCTATGGCTCGACATGAATGAGCTGTCCAACTTCATAACTTCTCCGCCTCTTCCTTCCATTCTTGACAATCCCCCCTACAAAATCAACAATTTAGGAGTTCATCGGCCAATCAACAACAAAACTACTCCTGCGACATCATATCATTTTGGCAATATTTCAGATTACGATGCTCATAACCTTTATGGACTCCTGGAAGCCAGAGCAACAAACAAGGCCTTATTTAATGTTACAGGTAAAAGGCCATTCATTCTCTCGAGATCAACTTTTGTGAGCTCTGGCAAGCACTCTGCACACTGGACTGGGGACAATGCTGCAACGTGGGATGACTTGGCTTACTCAATTCCTGCAATTTTAAATTCTGGGCTTTTTGGAATTCCAATGGTAGGAGCTGATATATGTGGTTTCTCTTGAGACACAACTGAAGAGCTCTGCAACCGATGGATTCAGGTAAAATCTTTCGAGCCTACTCTTAATTTATATTAACTGAAGAGCTCTGCGACTGAACTTTAAGATTTTTCCGAATTAATATTAAGAGTTAGGAGTTCATAAATTTTCTTTTTCTTTTTTTAGGGGAAATTTTACCTTCTTTACATCCTTTTGAAGACAGAAATAAACTATATAAATATTCTTTGCGGTGAGGGGAAGTTTGGGTATCTTTTGTGCTTATACTTCATGCTATGTTGAAGATATCTCAATCTTCTACAGAAGGGAAGAATATATAGTAGAGACTGAATAGAGGTGTAAATCATGTTTTTCTGTCATACATATCTAAGCATTTATTTTAGAGCTTTTACTGATGTAGCTTGGAGCCTTTTATCCCTTTGCAAGAGACCACTCTGAAAAGAACTCTATTCGTCAAGAGCTCTTTCTCTGGAAATC